>OY756988.1:10847373-12108164 GCA_963580505.1 Ennomos erosarius
TAGCAAAAGGCACAAACAAAGTACCTTGTGATGCAAGGAGCGTTAATAATCAACCGGCGGCCTTGGAGCGTACACAGTGATGCAAAATATGCTATTTCAAACTAAGCTTATAAGCTAAGGTAGAGAATTAGAATTATTATTTTGGATATAACGGACGGGCTTTGATGGATTACCTGCTAAGTGCAACGACGCAGAAAACAAACTATGTAGGTAACTACTTAATTTCAATGATTAACCTGCTGTTATTGAATCAGCCAACAACATAACACATTTGCGGTTATTGTTTAATTTGTCTTAGTTCATATAAATAAATAAATAAATATGTGTGGACATTTCACACAGCGCCATCTAGCGCCAAGCTAAGCATAGCTTGTACGATGGGATCCAGATAACTGATTTAAAATACTTAGATACTTAGATTTATAATACTTTTTAGTTTGTAAATACATACATATACAAATGTTTTAATATTCCCCCGTCACCATTCCACCACCGGGCCTCTAGACGCTCGGCTAGGTGCCATCCCTTCATGGTCGAAATACCACCCGTTCGTACCAAGAGGTTTTGATTCCTCATTTATAATTAGAACTGCTAAGGAATGGAATGCCCTGCCAGCGTCTGTGTTTCCGGCAAAATATGACCCGGGCGTGTTCAAGAGAAGAGTGAATAGGTACTTACTTAGCTAGCATGCTACATCTTCGATCGCATCGTCACTTACCATCAGGTGAGAGCGTGGTCAAATGCTAGATAAGTCTGATGTAAAAAAAAAAAATTATATATATAAATTTTGTTATTCCAATATGGGTTTTTATGGTTTAAATTACAATAAAATATATAAGTATTGCTTCACGTGTTAGTAGATTTGGTATTTTGTTCTCAGATAAAGACATGGCAATTGGCTGGTGCAATAAACATACGGCCCTCCTGATGGGAAGAGGTCAACGTAGCCTGTAGACATCAATAGCACTTAGATGTGACACTAATGTGTTGCTTAACCTATGATAATACACTTTTTTTATTGTTCTGCACCATTTAATATCTGAATAAAAACTTAAATAACATAAAATAAACTAAACTACACCTAAAATCATTAAGGTAAACTCCAAAGCCTTGAACATAGACGAAAGTTTGCCAGCCTCTCGGTATTTTACAAGCTGCACTTCGGAGAGTGTGCGATGGAATTGCACAACTTAATTCCCCCATCCCCATTCTACCACCGGACATCAAGACGCACGGAAACACGGCATCCGTATATGGTAGAAATTCCTCGAATACGTACAAAGCGTTTTGATTCCTCGTTTATAATTCGGACAGCGAAGGAATGGAACACCTTACCAGCGTCATTGTTTCCTGACAAATATAATCTGGGAGTTTTTAAGACTAGAGTGAACGGTATCTTCTAGGCAAGCATGCTCCATCGTCGACCGCGTCATCACTTACCATCAGGTGAGACCATGGTCAAATGTTAGCCTATCGATGATAAAAAACAAAATTAAAAGTAAAATATAAAACTTAAAATAAACCGTTTTTGTTATATTTCGGCTACACTCATAGTGTATTTAGCCAGTGTCAAGTATTATAATTTTACATCGAGTAACAGAATATTTCACGTAAAGTCAAGTCTTATGTGACTAAGACTGTCTGTCACAGTCTGGGTACTCCTCGTCTAGTCTGATAATACACTTGACTTTTCTTTTAAAATGCTGCAGATCGTAGACGTGTAGGTGTTTATTTTTTATACACGTGCTAGATGCAATGTAATGACTAAACTATTTATACATCATAATATTGTAATAGGCAGCTTATTCATCTTTTCCTGTTAGGTCCTTTGCACTTATGGTCTTACCTATACTCTGCTTACTACTATATAGAATACTTAACTTTTAGAGGCGTTTATACTAAGTACCTAAAGGCTATAAAAGTTGACGCAAATCATGTTTAACTTAACTCTTTTTAGTACCATAAGCAAACAATATCTACATCTGCCGATAATGTATTGCGCACGCGGCCTTGATGTCACGGAGCGAATGATGCAGAAGTGCCTATAAAATGTTTACGACTGTACACTAGATAACATAACACATGGTAAAGTTTTAGTGCTTTAGTATTACGCGTGGAGTGAGTTTGTGTGTAATAAAGTGGGTTTTGTAGCAAGGCTTTATGTATATGACACAGATTAAAGCGTTGGAAGTATGTGATGTGGGAAGGGTCATGAGAGTTGAATGAAGGTTCTACATATTTTGAAAAAGCCGAGGCCAAATTATCAGTTTGATATATATTTTTTGGGTAGACAAGTGTATTGGTCAGTCCTGGTGTCAGAATGTCATCCGAAGACTTCTTTATTACTAACCAGTACTGTTAATTCTATAAAAACGGCCGGGTGGTGGCTTAAAGTGACCGCCGAAACACGGCAGTTATCAGTAGTAAATAACCACTACTATTGTTTAGTGACCGCAGCAAACGTTGCTTAATTATACCGGTATTTGCTTCGCATCTGCAATTTATAAAGATAAGTTACCCAATAATCCAAAGACCCCCGACGTCATGGTAAAAGCATGTGACGTAAGAGTCCTAACCCCGTATTCCAAAACATTTCTCCAAAAATCCTTCGCTTGACTTCTAATTAACTTTGAGGGAAACTCAAAATACATCGCGATGTACCTTGAGTTGACAGTTGCTTCGCTTCTCTCGTTTGACAAAAATTGACGCAGAAATGTCAAGTTGATTATTAATTGTCAACTAAAAATACCAAAACACAAAATGAGGTTAATTCGAGGTTGAGTCGAGTGGAGTAATCTCGAGGTAACGTCTTAGAATATGAGGGCTAGAGTCATAATTATGTAAACGCCAATTCTAAAAACTCAAAATCATATTCTAGGTCAGTGAAAAATATTTTAGTTTATAATAATCCTCAAATAAATCGGATATATTTAACAAACTATTATACAATAGCAGAAGTAGTGAGATTGTATAATGGTTTGTTAAATAGCTTGATTGCATTATCTAGTCTTACGCACAAAACGATAAAACATCAACTAAGTATTACATCAGTGCAAGCACTAAAGTATCTTTTAATTAGAGAGTTGATAAAATCACTTGCAATAAACGAGCAGGTAGATAGATAGATAGATAACTCTTTATTGTTTCACCAATGAGATATACAATACACAGGAATACAACGAATCTTACATACTAGCGCAACAATGGGCGGTCTTATCGCTGGCAGCGATCTCTTCCAGACAACCTTTGGATGGAGAGTATCAATAGACAAAGAACATACGGCGGTGCAAACAACTTTAAAATTACAATGAAATATAGATTAGTATAAACTATTGACTAATTACTCTGCAATTAAATATACCTACATCCTAATACATAAATATTTTACAATAAAATAAACTAATACATATTTATCACAAAAGCATGGAATAGTAACAGTATAATAATAGATAGCAGTAGTTAACATGATAAATAATAATTGTGCACCATATTTTTAAATATGGTCTGAGACTTAGCATGTCTAATTTCTGTAGGAAGAGCATTCCACAGACGAACGGCTTGCACTGTAAAAGATTTGTCGTAGAAGTGGGAGGTGTGGATGGGAGGTTTGAGTTGGAGAGTCTCGGAAGAACGCAGAGACAAGGAGTGAGTCTGGTGCAGAAACTTGAAGCGTTCTTTGAGATAAGGTGGGGTAGATGGGATAAATAATATTGCGTAGAGGAGGGATAGGATACGAGCATTCCGGCGAGAACGAATGGGTAACCACTTCAGCTTTTTGCGAAATGCGGAGACATGATCATATTTGCGAAGGCCATATATGAATCTAATACAGAAATTTTGTAGGCGTTCAAGCTTATTTAGCTGCTCTTCGGTTAAATCTGGATATGCGGCATCTGCATAGTCAAGGATTGGAAGTAATAGAGATTGTGCCAGAGCAATTTTGGTGGTAGTGGGCAGAAAATTACGCAACCTCCTAAGGGAACCGGCAGAGGCAAAAATTTTGCGACTCGTTTCTGCAACCTGGGGTACCCATGATAGTTGCCTATCAATAAGTATCCCAAGGTTCCTCACGACATCGCTTATCGGGATTATAGTACCATCAAACATTACCTGAGGCAGGCGAAACCAGTCTATTTTAGAAATCATTCTTGAACTGCCAATGATAATCGCCTGTGTTTTCACCGGGTTTACTTGAAGACCATAAGAATAACTCCACTTTGAAATTCGGCTAAGATCACTATTAACAATCTCTATAGCAGCCGGGAGTTGATGTAAAGGAGCTTGCGTGTAAATCTGCAAATCATCTGCGTAAAGGTGGTAGGAAGATGAAAGGTGATGAGAAATTGAGTTGATAAAAATTGAAAAAAGAAGAGGTGATAGAACGCCGCCCTGAGGTACACCAGCACTCGTGTAACACCATGAAGAGAAGGCCTCATCGATGCGTACACGTTGTCGGCGACCATGCAGGTAACTGCGAAACCAACCAATTACTGTTGGAGATATGTTAAGCAGGCGTAGAAGTCCCAGTAATATATCAAAGTCAACATTGTTAAATGCGTTACTGAAATCTAGGAGAGTAAGAACAGTAAGCAGTTTATTTTCCATGCCATGTCGGACATCATCTGTGATCTTGATAAGCGCTGAGGCTGTACTATGACCTGGACGAAAACCGGATTGGAAAGGATTTAAAAGGTTACTTTGGATAAGGAAGGAAGTAAGTTGTTTATGAACAAGCCGCTCAAGAAGTTTTGAAAGGAAAGGAAGGATAGATATAGGACGATAATCAGAAAAAGAGGAGGGATGGTTCTTCTTGGGTAGAGGAGTGATTTGGGCTTCCTTCCATATGGAAGGAAACACACCGGAGGAAATAGAAGTGTTAAGGATATGTTGTATGACTGGCAGTACTTCATCGATAATGGGAATTATCATTCTACGGCTGATGCAGTCACTACCGACCGCATTCGAAGAAATGGACTCTATACCTCTCTTAACATCACAACTAGTAACTTGTTGAAAGACAAAAAGGGAATGGTCAGAAGTTGGAAGTGTAGAAAGATATTGGAGTGTAGCAGCTTTCGTAGGCCCATCAAAGTTGGCAGAAGAGGAAAAATGTTGGTTAAGCGCATTAATATTTAGATCTTTAGGTATATTATCCTGTCGCGATCTTCCAACTCCTAATGACCGTAGGAACTTCCAAACCTTAGCAGGATCATCATTTTCAAGAGAATTGTGAATGTGCCGGCGCTGCGCGTCCCTACACACCTTATTACAGTGATTCCGATACTTTGCGTATTTCTCTTTGTTGACGTCAGTTGGTCTACATTTGAGTCTAGCTTTAGCCGAGAGTTTTTTACTCATCGCGCTTCGGATTTCAGGCGTGATCCAGGGCGCAGGCAAGTGCTTCAGCTTCACCGGTCGTAAGGGAGCATGGACATCATATAACTGCGTAAGGATCTTATTGAAATTATCAACCTTCTCGTCAATGGACACCGCATTCGCTACATCAGACCAGTCCAATTCACCTGCGTCTCTGCGCAACACATCAAGATCAATACCACCAAAATTACGCTGCAGAAGAACTTTGGGCTTAGCTTTCGGCGGACGGATTTTATAAGAGAGGTAGATCATGTCATGATGAGAAAAAGCATCAGCCGCACACTGACCGTGTTTACTGACGTGGGATAAGGATGACACTAGCATTAGGTCTAAAAGGGAAGGTGTGCAATTTGGTAGATTATGCGTAGCATTTAAGGGAAGGATGGTCAGATTGCTAGCCCTGATAATGGATTCAAAAGTAGAAGATCGGGAGTCCTGCTTAAGAAGACAGGTATTAAAATCACCCATAATTATGGTGTGATCGTAAGAAGTCGAGTAGTCTACTAAAACCTGTTCGAAAGATGAAAAGAAATTAATACGCAACGAAGGACAATAGTATACACCAAGTAATACCTTAGAGTGATTAATAGTCACTTCAATAAGGAGATGCTCGCCGGCACTGGGTGGAGGCGGCTGCGTAGACATACTTACCAAGGAGAAAGGAATATGTGTGCGAAGATAGATGGCCACGCCGCCACCGCCACTTCCAGTACGGTCGTTACGTATTAGTTGGTGCAGGTGATGGTAAGATAAGGAATGATTTATTATAACCAGCCCCTTAGTTATTATAATGACTAATGTCGTGTGTAACCGGTGTGGATACAGGTCATGCAGGCCGCGAAATAAACAGGTTTACAAAAGTTATAAGTACAAATTGAGGAAAATAGACTGAATCTCAACACTTATTACATCCGTGCGTACAAGCAGGCAGTCTCGATTCAGAGAAAAAAATAACTGGACCTGAGAAGAACTAATAGCCCCTTAAAGTTAAGGTTCCGGCGATTGAACGAAGAAACGCAGGCATTATGTCCAACTCGGAATGAAACAGCGTGCATTTAAAAACAATAAACCCCATAGACTATCAATACAGAACCTTGAAGAGGGAACCATGGACAAGCATGGTAATGAGAGGCAAAATAAAAAAACTTCTATCAAAAATAATAAAGCGAAAAGACTGACAGTCGTTTCCGTTTGCCAAATATCGAGGTCGATTGAAGAGATAAATAAAAGTCAAGATACTAAAGGGTCAGGTCAATTTAGCGAAACAACCGACCTAATTGTAGGTCGTTAGCTTTGTTTGTTTACCAACAAATTGAGTGATCCGATTTGGGTTACGTCAAGTCTAAAGACACGGTTTATAAGCAGATTATATTATTAATCAAAGTTGGGTTGATTTAGTAGAATAGAAAACTACATTTTCCTACTAACGCTATTATTGTTAAAGTTGACACTCCATACAATTGAATTAGACAATTAGTATTTATGCAGTATCGCCTCTGCCTCTTGCCTCTTGTTGGTTACAGTATATAACGTATAGATAATTGGTGTCACTGGTACTGTGATCATACAGTTGAAACTTAAAACTCTCTGGTCCTCAAGCGCTTTCTTCATCATAGTTTAAAATCTCATTTAACCTTAAAAAAACTGCATCACCTATTGAAATATCTCATACAACTAACGATTTATCTTCAATCATCAATACTTCAAACTATGCAATTACAATTCTATCAACGCATTAATCACAACTAAATGCGATTCGGAATGCGGCAGTGCGTTACGTTCACACCGCACACTTAACAAAGTCATCGCACGTACAAGAAATCAATCTATAATCCCCTCTGAGCTTTAAACGGTTAGGTTTCTTAACCTGAGTCTCCCACACAGCTATTTCACAATTGATATAACCGCCTTTCGAATATTAGCAAGTCTATAAGTCCTAGATAACATGGCAGGTATCACAAGTAGGTATTATTATAGATAAGACAAACTAATAGGGCAACGAATTTAGACGCTCTTACCAAATTTGTTTTGAATGTTTTGACCACAACTGGTTACGGGAAAACTCTGTAAACAAATATTATTATGAAGCTTACAGCTTAAATTAGCCGATGTTTACATAGCAAGGCGAGGTTTCAAGAAGTATTTCGCTGCAAAATCTTCGTAAGCCTTTGATAATCTTTTTTTGTGTCAACGATTTAGTTTAAAATCAAGCAAATCTTTGGCTCACTTAAATATGGTCAAACAACCTGAAATTTTTTTTTTTTTAATTTGGTGTCTCTAATGGTTTTTAAACGGTGTTCAAACTTTTTATCGCTTTGGAAATATCATCTAACCGAACGGACCTTGAAGAGGGAACCATGGACAAGTACAATAATGAGAGGCAAAATGATTTGGAAATGATTGTGTAGATCTTAGAATAATAAGATGTAATATATAGGTGCAATAAATTAATTTTCATTAGCTTTATCATTATCACATAGAAGCATACGTAACAAATCACCACTCCATGCCTAGTTATTTTTCATACATCCTGATCATCCATCTTACGCTTAAGCCGTCTTGGCAGGTGGTAGGCATCCGACCGGCTTCGGGCCGAGATCATTCATCAAGGATGTACGCGAAGCTAGCAATTATTTGTTCTTAAGGATAAACTTATCCTGTCTTAAAGTTACTTGGCTATTAGTATTTGTGCGATTTGTGTGGAATTAAAAGCTATTAATTTCAAGGCACTTGATAACTGACCAACTTCAAGAACAAAGATGTATGAAGATCATTGAACTCATTAATTGATATCCGTTTTTTGTTGTTTACCCTTTTTAGGGAAGGAAATGTCCTCGCATTTTCCTGCCATCAGGGGGTGATGGCAAAGGGTGTGTAGATCCGTCTACCGCCAGGATGGGGCGAGATGGGATCGCGCTAGCGTTCACCATCTTGTTGTTTACCCTAATTCGAGTATACAAAAAATACTGATGCTGCATCTGCATCTGATGAAATGCAGATAAAGGAAACAGTAGATGATGCCGACGCGGTTAGTGGTGATGATGACGGAGGACAGCTTAATGAACAATCATAATTAAAGCTCCTAAAGATTTAAATTCGAGATTGCCGTGCTATTTAAAGTGACAGCTTAAACGATTAAGCTATAAGGCCCTCTTGCACGTTCTCGGTTTAAAATTATAACTGAATACCTAACCCAGAGCTAGTAATTCGAGTTAAGTTGGTAAACAGAAATATCCAGACATTTTCTCTTGCACGTTCGGAATATTGACAGGGGTTAAGCCCGTCACACACGTAGCAATAATATATATTAATATACCGTACTATAATATATATTATAGCAAGCTACCACACACGGAGACGATGCTATAATATATATAGTTTCCTTCATTTCATTGATGGTCGGCCTAGCGTTTACACGTGTTTTGTAGTAAAGGTTGATTTCAAAACACAGTAGGTAATTATGAATTCAACAAGAAGTGCATTGTTATTGGATTTATTTGATAGTTCTTCAGACGACCATTCCGATTAATATCACACACTCCTAATAAGGTGGATATAGTTTTTATGAAAAGTAGTTTATTTATAATTTGGCTAATTTAAATGACTTGTACCTGAGGTAGTATAAAAAGTGACCAGTCGCCAATCAGATTTTTACATCGCCGATGCCTAGTCCCGAGTAGACTAAATGGCGATATATCGCCTAAATTGACCACACTGGTCGGGCGGAGGCGGCCCAGGGGGTCTAGCTAAGATTCCAAACGCTAACGCTATCGCCAAATTTTCCCGAACGATCCCAAAAGCTTCGGGCTAACTCCAAAATGTACTGGAATGACATTTCGGAACACGCTTACTTTTGTGGAAAAGTAAGCGATTAATGTCATTTCAATACATTTTTGGAGATAGCGTTAGCATTTGGGATCTTTGCTAGACCCCCAGGCAAAGCGGCAGGAATGGTAAGAGGGGAGAAGCGTCCGAGGAGCGCGTCGGATATGTTGAAACATGCTGTACATTCAAAATATGTCTCGCTATACCATAATATATATTAATATACAATAATATAAAAATATACCATAATATATATTACGGTATAGGTTGGTCACAGAAATATATATTATAGCTGCGTGTGCGGTCCCTCGAGAATTTGTATAGAAAACATAAGGTAATATGTCTAGCTATAAATATATTAATATATATTATAGCTACGTGTGTGACGGGCTTTAAGTTGGTAAACCTCCGGCTCAATGCACAGAGTAAAACAAAATTACACCTGACTTATGTATTTGAAGTTGAAAGGTACAAGGTATACATATTCTATACTAACTGGAATAAGCTCATAGCATCGTAAATTATACAAAACTAAACTTTAATTTTAATGCCGTAAAATTTACATTAGACTATCGTGTTTGGAGAGAAACGTGGTCTGAGGAAGATAGTACGTTGTGTACCCATGGAGTAGTCTGTCTTTTTCTTATGCCTTATTATTGGAGGTAGTTAACCTGTTTTCATGGGAATACATGTAGGATTAAAAAACTGATAAAGTTTATGAACGGACAATCTAAATGTAAAAAAGGTGTGAGAGTTTATGAACGAAGGAAGAAAGAGAGACATGCAAGATGTGAATGGAAGACGTGAGAGTTTTTTTCTGCGGTGTTAATAATTAAAAATAGTTTTGTCGGAAAATATAGAATACTTTGCTGCCTCAAGCCCTCCATCGTTTCATTTTCACGAGCACCAACCAGATTCTACATGCATAATAAACTCAACTTCGTGAATTCTCGACGAATGTAAAATAATGAAATTAGGTAAAATTGACTTACCTACTTACTTTTACTAAAACTGTACTAAAAAACAATACAGTAGTCAATCGCACAGAAATCATACTTTCTATGGGATAGCATAATACCGTTACTTCGTAAATTAATCAACTAAATTTTATCAGATTTAGTAAAATTAGAAGCTGTAGCATGCATGTACTAAACTGGGGGCAATCCATGTGGGGGCAACTGGGAATATACCACCTACCGGAGGAAGAGCTAGGCATGCCTTTAGCAGTCTATGTATGTAATGTACCTTTGTTGTTTGTATTCATAGCACATGCTGTTTAAGCATCCTATGCTACACTCGGTTCTTATGTGATTGAAGAGATGAAACTGCGGGCCTACTACTTTATTTTAAACTCATTCACAACTCGAGACACAAAAAAAAACTTCTCGAAAAACTTATCGTTTCTGTTCGAAGTGCTTGTTCCAGTTAGTATGGAATATAAGTACTATTATAGAACTTCTTGGAGAGGTATCAATAGAACATTTCAGCCAGTGTCAATTTAAAACTTATAAAACGTACATACCTAAAGCCGCCTCTACATGCTTGATGTTTGCCACAAACACCTAGTACCCCAAACACCGACCACAAATTACTCAACACATACACTGCATCCACAGGATAGTCAAAAGTGCTAAGTATGGATGGGCAAAAATGGCAGGCGACGAGCGTGTTAGGGCTGCCAACATTTTTCGGAGAAATATATAGCATCTTTTTAATATAATAAAAAACAAAAGATAAACAAATATATTATTTATCAAAGGTTTTAAGCGATGGCTAACTTTAAGCGGCGTTTATAAGTGAGGCCTTAAATGAAGAAGGTTATATTGGCATAGCTACTGACCGCATGTTGAAACTTGGCAACAGGCAACTTGAAAGTGACGATGCGATCGAAGGAGTAGCATGCTAGCTATAGCTTATATTTTATGCTGGACACTGGAACACATAGGATACTGATTACCTCTTTTATTTAAGCCGCAGCGAATAATCTCAATTATTCGCGGGCAGTATTCGAAGAGATATATAGAACCTACTAGTTGCGCACAGCGTTTAGCACACAGCCTTGAAATATAGTTCAGTAATGCAGTTCTATATATTAATGTATGGTTAGCAACCCTACGCGCGTACTACTGTCAAACGTTTGAATACATCACAAACAGCTTTGTCGTTCGACAAACGTATTTGTCAAATCCTTAGAACTATGCACAATTCCGACACTGATACCGATCAATGGTGTTTGCCAGTGATACATGTGTGTTTGCAAACAGGCAAACACCAAAATAAAAATACACACACCCATCCTCAAGTTCGTGTTTGCTATTTGATGTTCGCTGTTTGCCAAGTATGTGAAAGCCGCTTAAGGATCAACATGTCAAATTACCCCCGGGTTAAATATATAACGGGATAAGTGGTCAATCTTCTAACGTGCAAGATAAAATACAGAAATAATCCGAGTTAGGCATTTATTCAGGTAACACGAGGTTAGAGTGAACGCGCAAGTCGGCCTAAGTATGGTAAGTTTATCTTAGGATTATAGTAATTGTAGATTAAAATAAAATAGTAATCCACTCATTATGTTTCAGGCTCTGGAGTGATGAAACAGTATTAAAACATAAAAAACTAAACATCAAAGAATGTGTAAGTCATTACAAAATAACTGTTTATGCATAATGTTGATCGTTATTAATTGAGTTTATTTAACGATCGCTGTGTTATAAACGTTTAGTAGCATGTAAGTTATGCAAGATGCTTAATTTAAGTTTAACAAGACTATATTAAGTAAGCATTACCATTTAAATATTGATACGGCAATTGGAAATGGAGATCTCCCAGAGAATGACTGTTATGCATTTAACAATTGATAGAATTAGATCAGCTTCAAAATTTCGTAATAGTTAATAAAATCAGAATTATGTTATTCACATCATTGTGTTAATATTTTTTGTACCTTAATAGTTCAAGGTTTATTGCAACATAGTTCCTATAGTATACCCCAACACCAAAGCGCAAACACTTCTGTGTCTGGGTGTTGTAGGGCCATGGTCCTCGTAGTTTCTGGATCCCTATATACAGGGAATCCTAGTGAGGCTCCAGAATCTATGTATGTGATAGTTGGGGGTTTTTATTTATTTATTTAGATATTAAGCCGGTGGTCGCGGTGATCGAAGGTGATCGCGGGTATGACCTTCACAGAGCTAGTAGTGACAGGTAAAGGTATAATAGATAACCTACGCACAATCCGTTCCCTTTTAAACCACCGTTAGGAGGACGCCTACCTCCCACACCCTGCCCACTATAGCAATTCAAGTGTACATTGCACTTGTTTTTTGTTTACGTTTCGTAGCTGGTGAATGTCTGACGTCAGTTTCGAGTTCATGTTGAAGCAGAAACTGTTCTCTTCTTCAAAACGCTGATCAGTATTTATGGAAGGGCTGTGGAGAATGTTAGACATATTATAACCAGAATAGATTTTGGACTGTAGAATTTCGATATCTTAATCTCCAAAACTAAAGAGTAAACTTTATGGAGAGAGAACAGTAACGTTGTGGAGAAATGTTCTTTACAGACTCTAGA
Organism: Ennomos erosarius; assembly: GCA_963580505.1. Taxonomy (NCBI): domain Eukaryota; kingdom Metazoa; phylum Arthropoda; class Insecta; order Lepidoptera; family Geometridae; genus Ennomos; species Ennomos erosarius. The sequence continues at coordinate 10,860,145 of OY756988.1, forward strand.
TTGATATAGGAAAGTTGACAACCACGATATTAGAACCTTAACAAAAAATGTTATTCCAAAGAAATGATTGAAATGCCATTGATTGAAGAAAATATTAAGCCATTACTGATAAATTAAGAATTTGATAGAGAATATTATAGTTCACTTAACATTAATTTCTGACAGATGAATTCTTTTTCACGGCGATGATAAATGCTTTGAACATCTTCATAATAACAACGTCATCACACAACTATTTCTGGAATTCAAGCACTTTAATCTAGGTACTATGCTGCCTAGATGCGGGTGCGAGAAGAAAAAAATTTGCATAGCCCTACATAAAATCACTAAAAGCGTTCGTAATCTGAATAATAAAAGCGGCATGACTATCAAATATCCATAAGCACTAAGCATATGGATATTCCCAACATCGGACCATTGTGATAAGATAGATCACCTCGGCACGGACGGATACCACCCAGTAATTAATAACGTTAAGTGGATGACTCGGTGATAACCCTAAACGAGTTGTTGGTATATTGTTCGGCAAACAAAGCTGTTGTAGAGTGCAAATTTTAATCAAATAAAAACAGAGTAAACAAAGCTTTCAAGCATGAAGCTTACGACTACTCATTTAAACTGACAGCGTCAGTCCACCCTTGAAACAAAAAAAAATAGCTACTAATTAGAAAATTGAAGTGGCAGTGTGCTGATTTAGTGTGCTTACGTAGTGTACACCAAATCCTAACAAAAGGGACGTCCCAGGCGCAATGTCATGGAAACACTGCGCGTCATTGGTATACTAAGCAAACTGAAGAGGTAGTTTGCTGATCGTGTTATTGGTACTGATAGCCGTTGGGCCTAGTTGTCTTCTTGAGTGGCGACTATGACCTGTCAAAAGACGCTTATTGGTTAGGTGTAGCGGGCAAATCATTAGAAGACAAGCAAACAGCATGCCTGTCTAGTCAGTTTGCCTTTGGATTCGAAAGATCTGACAACAATTGGACAAATGCCGAAAATCAGATCTGGCGTGCTTTGGTAGACCCGTGGTTCTCCATCGGCTGACCGACTGAAGATGACGATAATGATGATGACTGAGCGACTATGGTTACGATTGGAAGTCAATACTCAAATGGAAATTCGTAAAGTCTTATAGTTAACGTAGTCATGCCTTATCAAGATATACCTAAGCTGGACCAGTCTATACAAACCCCTATAAGGGTTCTGCGACCTGAAATCATTACGTACCAACCTACAGCACATTATGCAAATAATCATTAGACAATTAACATTCATAATTCGTACACGCTTACCTAACACCACAGTGCGATTATCATATGACACAGTTCACAATAGCATGTACATTCGTAGTAATGATTCATGTTATCTAACGCGATAATGTTCGTTTGTTCTTTATGTTACCACACTGGTGTCATATCTGATTGTGTCAAGCCTTTGGGGACAATTACTGCAGATTTACTACAATTATCTGATATTGATATTGTCTACAAACGGATCAAACTTTCTTCAAAAAGTATAAAAAAGTGTATGGACATATCACAGAGCGCCGTCTAGCCCCAAACATGTACATAGCTTGTACTAGGGGAACCATAAAACCGATATAATACTTAGATATTTTTTGTTTGTAAATACAACACCCAGACACGGAGCAAACGTGGATGTTCATCACACAAATGTTTGTCCTGGTTGGGACTCGGACATAGCCTGCAGTTCAGAAGGCAGAGCTACTAACCAGTGACTGAGCTATCGGGCTGGTCGAGCCATTAGCTAAAATATATATAAGCTTAAAAATACAAGCTGCATCATATCTAACATGACGATATTTACGAATTCTACGGCTGCCCTTATACCAGAGATATTATTATTATGCATATTGCAGCACAAGGGTCCATGTTGGTAGTTAGTTAATGCCAGATATAAGTAAGATGTGGACATAGAAATAAATGAATATCAATGAACGTGGAGAAATCTATGCCGATTGCCGCCTTTGAATACGGACAGTAAAATGTAAGTAGTCAAATTAAAATTACGAAACTACAGATTTGGAAATATTTATTATTTGCCTCTAAATTTTAACAACTTTGAATATATCGAACTAGTGCAATTAAAAAAATTTCATAACAATTCCATCGTAGCAGCACCCACTGACTCTTGCGCTGCACACAGGATATACCATTCCTCCGTATTGAGCCAGTCTTCAATTACCACACAATAGATAAAATAGCTCTTAGAATTAGCAAGTTGAAATGGCAATGGTAAGGCCACATCGCTCGTAAAACTGACAACCGATGGAAAAGAAAGGATCTAGAGTGGCGACCACGAACCGGAAAATGCAGCTCAGGACCGACGATAATGATGAAAGCCGCGGGGAGCCGATGGATGTAGGAAGCGAGCAGCCACTCAAAGTGGCGCTGGCAAGAGATGCCTATGTTCAGCAGTGGACGTCTTCAGGCCGTCGATGATAATGATGATGATGAGATAAAATCGGTCCCAAGTAGCACCTAATATATGAGGACAGTTAAATAAGAAATAATGCAGTAGTATCACAAGTAACATATTTCTAATGACTGGTAGAGCATAGTCGTTTCGACTTCTTGTAATGAAGTTCCAGCGGTCCCGAAAATCAGCACATTTCACTATTAAAACAAACATAAAGTGTGTCGTTCTAAATCAGGACAGCATGTGAACCCTTCGACCTCATCATAACTGCACCACATCACGAGAGAAAGCTGCTCTCTAGCGACGGAAATGCGCAAACAAAAGCTAACTCTTTTATTCGCACTGACCTCGGTTCATACAACATACGGACAGTCGGACATGTGTGAACGATTTAAATCTATACTTTATATGTACCTATAGTATAATATGTCGATGACGTTAGGTGTCGGGTCGAAAAAACGACTATGAAATGAGAAGAACAGCAATTTATCTCGATGTTTTGGTAGAGTATTGTTTAATCTTCCTAAAGACTTATTTCGGTACTCGGTTCGGTAAGAAAAAAGTGCCTAAATCTAAATTATCTTTAAGCCATTAATAGATATTAGATTTAAATAAAAAAGGGAGAGGGTCCGTCTAGTCCAAACAGTAGTTTGCAAGCAGTACTGACATGTTCTGATTTGAAGAGCACTGTAGCTAATGAAGCTACTGAGCAAATAAGACGTCATGATTGGCCTATACTGTGCTGAATATCTCAGGATGAAGTTCGCAGTACAGTGTCACACAAAACTTTATAAGTTTGAATTCTAGTTGGTCACCAAGCAAACGACTTGCTCGTCACATCATTCATTTATATTTAAACTATCTTAGCCAACTTGTCTACGTTCTTTTTAAAGTTACTTAAATAAATGTATCCTGAGATTAACGACCCATAGAGTAAATCTCTTGTGCACTAATCTGGGTAACGTGTTTTTACACTCATCACCAACAAGACGTCCACTGACCATAGACCAGAAAGCGCCACCTTGAGCGGCTGCTCGCATCTTGCATGCATCGGTTTTTACACTATGTAATCTTATTTCAGCTTTTCCGTATTCTTTTATATTAATAAAATTCATACTGTCTAATTATGTAAACGTATTTTAGCCAAGGTCGCATAAGATCACAATACTGGATATGATAATCATCTTATTCAGGTATGATATAACAAAAACTGGAATACTTATTATAACAAAGTAAAAAAACGATCCAATGCCGACTACACTATGTAATCAATTTGTTGATGTTTTGGGAGTACAAATCGTGATTGACCTTCTAGTTCTACAGACCTACAGAAAAGATAAAATCCAAAATATTGCCATTAATTTGAAGCTCTACATCGGTAATTAATTACATAAAACATCTAACTATTACATAACTTATTTCATAATAAACTTAGTATATATTACATACAAAGCCTAAATTTCGCGATAAATTTTATTTATCATGAATTTTTCTATCATCTTCTAGTAAGCCCCAGTTACAGGGCCTTGCTTAAAGTTAAATCTGACAAGCTATTTTTAAGCATTTGATTAAGTTTAACTAACATTTATAAAACAGCCTACTACACTCCGTAAACAACACTCAAATCTGCTAACAAGAACCGTCTCCAATAAGTGAATTAATACGCTTTATGCGCTTGGTAAAAAACTACCCATGCAAAAAGTTACACAGCCCGATAAAAGCTAATCTCGAAATACCTCCACAATTCACAGAATCTGGATAACATTGTGGGCAAGCAAAATGTTTGTTATCACGACGAGTCACGTTCCACTGTAATATTAGACTGAACCAACTGCGGTCGCGCTCAGCGGAAAAACCACGTAACGAATTATTCGTTGGATCCTAATTGAATCTGATGTCTCAAAATGATACTGTGAAGAATAAAGAATACATGAGTAGATATAATAACTCGTGAGAGATAATCTTGTGGCGTTCAAAATGTAAACTTCCCTTGTTTGGATTTCTGAATACAATAAACATTTTTGATGGAAGATTTTCTATCATCATCATCAGACTGAAGACGCCCACTGCTGCTCCTACATAGAGCGGCTTTTTGAGGTTGCCTGCATTTTCCATCCATTGGTTCCTCGCGGTTTGTACAGGTCGTTGGTCACCTGCAGGGGGGATATTGTTACGGGGGGGACCGGCCTACACTGTGTCCTTCGATTCGTGGTCACCGCTCGAAAACCTTTCCCATAGCTAGCTAGGTTATCAGGCCCATATCAAGCGTTACCAAAGAATCTGAGAACTTTCGGCAAAAAAGGAATGTTTAACAAATAATCAATTTACAGTTTTGTGTTTATATAAACAACTTTTGTTTATTTTTAAAAGACGATTTACACTGTACCTAAAGTACCTACATAACCTAACTTACAATAACCAATTATCCAACCGGACTTTATTAAAATAAAATATTCCTATTCAACCGAAGCTTATAAAAATATTTTCGTAAGTCAGCTGCGTTATTATTAGACAAGTTGAAAGACTTTAATGATCCAATCCATTTCTACTATGCTATGACTCAACTGGCGTAACTATTAATACAAATAAAACCTCGAGGCTAGGCCTTGACTTTACTTCTACGATCACAAACGCTATAGATAATTATAGCGATCCTTGGCAAAAACTAAGCTAGACCACAGAAATTAAAATAGAAGTGCTAGACCAAAACTGAACCAAAATTTTTTTTCTCGTGTAAAATAACAATTGTGCAGTGTTTTACTCTGTAAAAATAAAACGCTATTCCATAGCACAAAAGCTATACCAATGGCGCATTTGCAAAGGCGTTATGATGTGCATTAAAATTTAGAGCTCAATATAAACATATTATGTCGCATAACAATAATGAATATTAGCTTCCGTTTACAAATTTTTATCGAGGACGGTTCGTTTTATAATTTCTTTATAAATAAATCATGTATGTATGACGTCGTAGCATAGTATGTGCACAAGTGATATCAAATCAAAAAGATAGGACACCTCGCACTACGTATTATATCTACTTAATAATTATGTGAAAAAATACCAATTGTTTAAACACTGAACGCCAAACGTCTGAGAACTGAACATAAGTAATTTTATTCCTAAATAATTTTAGCATAGCAACGTTTAACGACTAAGGTAATGCCTCGAACATTTTGGCATGAGACAAAATTGGCAGGTGCCGTTCTCTCATCCCATAACCCAATGTTACCATCCATCAAAAGTTCACCACAATAACCCTTATTTATCTTATACCTATATACAAAAAAATAGTTTAATATGGCCATACCGTGCATTTTCAGTTATATTAATTAATTTTATATTCAAAAAGGCCTCTTGATGTTAGTTTCGGCCCCACAAATGCCTTCCAAATGTCCGGGCTAGACCCGAGTCTCAAGACTAAGGTAAAATCATATTAACATTACTTTTATAAAATGTAGTAGTAGGTAGATTCTATATCTCATCTATTCTATATATCATCGTGTACGGCAACGTGTAGAAAAACGAATAAAGAACATGTCAAACAAGTTTAACCATTGAATACGAATTTTATACCAACCTAATTTGGTAGAGACATCGTGGTAGAGGCATCATAATCTCATTTTAGGCGAGATATAAACCGGTAACATCTAACCAATATAATACCTTGTGCCTTTAAAATTCTATCAAGTACTAATATAAAAATTGAATTATCATTTGTGAAGGCTATTATTCATTTCATTCGCTTTGTAGCAGACGCTTTGTCTACTGGTTTTCGCAACTAGGATATAAGACAGTCATGTAAGAGAGAACATAGTTGTACGAAACGATAGTGAAATATCGATTAAAAACCTCGTAATAAGTTATTGTATTCACAATGCTAACCGAGATAACATTCGCGAATACACGCGCGCACGAAAAGGCGTGTCCCGGTATCGATAAAAACATTTCTCTCAATACATTAGCTTAATGTCTGGTTAATAATAACATAGCTCTGGCGCCAATTATTGTGTAAGCAATAAAGAACAAAAGTGATTAGATCGATTGATTAGTTAACCAATATAAACCAATCTATTCGATTTCTAAATGATCGTATGAATAGGTATAAGCAACGTTGTTTCTTGTCAAGTTTCAAACATTCAGAATTTCCCATAATAGCTCACCCTATTTTACTGGCGAGTAGCTGCTGCACCTATCAATCAGCGATACTAAAATAAAGGGAGCCGGAAGCAGACTCAACGTTAATTGCCGCGACAATTCCGGAGTTCATTATACTAATTCTGGACCGCACCTAGTCACTAAATAGAAACCAAGCGAGCAGCGCAACGGTAATGTACAAGCAGGCTACAGCTGCATTATTTGGAAATGGAAGATCAATGACATTTTAAATCAAGGCGGACCTAATATAAAAGCAGAATTGCCGCACCATGTTTCCGAATTAAGATAGTTTTGCTGTTTCTAAAAATAATTTACGTTTAAGACATCAACAGTAATGCTGATAATAACTGGGCTTTTACTCTGTCACATACATTTGACATTTGTGTTTCACTTTCAATATCTATATGGAATACAATAACAAATGATGTTAAAGTGGGGTCAAATACCGCACAGCTGCTCGCTTTTGTAGTCGTGTTAGTCGCACAAGTATGTTCGAAGCCTAATTCTGGAGCGCACCTAACCACTAATGGATTTGGGCTCTTGAAACACGACCCTTGAAACGAAGAGCCGAAGGAGAATACGCTTGAAACAAATGAATAGTAATCATCTGAAGATCCAGCTTAAAGATACCATCTTAAGTGATCCAAATATAAATATAGATCATGACGATTTAATAGCAGTTAGGAATCATACCACATATACAGTAAGTACGGGTACTAATATACAAACAAATATATGCTAACAATTACGCTAATCAGAACTAACAAGCCTAATGTTATATAGATGTGAAATGATAGCCATAGATATTAAACTTTGGTAACCAGGAAATACTTGAAACGGTAACATCTAAAATGGTACATATCAAAAGCCTTTTCAATTCATTTTAATATTTCCACTCTTCATATAATTGAGTTTAAAGGTGTGTAAACTAACACCGACCTTTTCAACCGTCAAAAGGTCGCAGGTAATGCCTGGAAAGGCCAAGCGAGAGTTGACAGGTCAAGAGATAGCAATGGAGTAATAGGCCTGCGGCTTAGACAGGATTTATGTTAACTGTTATTGGTGCTATAAGACATGCTCACAGTGAGTAATAGGCATTTGTTTATATTTACGGATGTGGTAAAAGGTCCAGTGTATGATCATAACTAAATCAATTTTAAGATTTGAGTAATAGACGAAGACAAACAAAGACGCAATATGCTACGCATGTTATCTAAGCAACAAGCAACTTGGCGAGTTGATGAGGCTGCTAATTGATAAAATGATGTACAAAGTAATAAAAGCTATGTTCAAGTACTAAAAGTAAAACTAAATTTAGTAGAAACAAACCGACAGCTCACGAAGGTTAATAAATACACGCAAATCGGAGTTCTGCGGGCTCAAGACGTGACCAACCTTGCAGCGTTGAATTACTCTTGTAGATGATTAAGCCACAGACTAACTATTGCCTACAGTTAGAAAAACTTAACCAAACACAGTCAGAGCGGAACGTATCCTGATCTTGGTAGCCTTGAAATTCATAGGCAATCATTGACATTGAATATAGTGAATATAACTATGGTTTAATTATACCATGGAAAGATATCGTAAAAACCAAACGTGTCATACCCATAACGATACAAGTTTCGATGACATTACCGATAATGGTCAATGGTAAAACAAACATGTCACACGCGTTTGGTTGGACCCTTTAAAACCAACTCAAAAACTAGCATAATTTCTCGATAACTGGCAACTTAATAGTCTTCATTGAATACTTTATATTCCATGCCATAGTAACAGAAATGATGGATTATGAACTTTATGACCTTGATTATAAATTTCAATATTATGTGTAATAGTTGTTAGTAAGGTGGTAGAGAAAAAAAGCGGTGTCACGGTTAAGAGCGCACGACCACAGAATGCGTCAGATACCGGCAAGCATAAACTAAACATAGTAGACGATCACAATATAGATACCACGGCAAATACAAAACGAGAGATATTATGTCGTTAATGTTGAAATATGCGGAAAGTGATCAGCTACCATTACGTATGCTTGAAGATGCTCAATCTATAGAAAATGTACTTTCTTATTCGCCTTGAGAACTTCCTGGAATACAAAAGAAGGTGAAACTTGATAGTTCAAAAAGATCTGACCGCTTTGAACAAAATGTTGGCATCACGCATGCTGGTACGTGAATGTGAGTTAATGATGTGTAAGGAAATTGACAACATGTTTTACATTTCTTGAGTATAGCATGTTCTCTGATATTTTTAAAAGTTTGGTAGATTGTATTATTGATGTTGATAATATGAAGAATTCTCTTCTTTATGACCAAATCCGCGTAGTATATAGAAAAGGAAACTCCATAAACTGAAATTAATTGAAGCTAACACGAAAATTCTTCAGTTCTACTACGATCGTTCAGTGAAAACGAATTGAATCTTATCAGAAAAATATTGTATTCCTCAGACAGCTGATGAATATTCAAGCCTTACACGTGACCTTTACAAATTGATATCAACTAGCAACGAATGCAGCCATTGAAGCCAAAGTGTCATTTAAGTATTGAACAATACCAGTTCCCGATACATAAATCAAGACAGTGAAAGTAGTAGATCTCGACAAAGGTCGCGTGTCGTTCAGATTGTATCAGACGATGTGACTAACGTCGTTGGTTCATCAAGTTTGGTAGCTTTCGACTGGTCCACTGACGTCATTTGAGGAACTTGAAAGCCAAATAAGCCAAAAAAATAAATGGATTTTCGTAATATCTAGCTTTCAAACCGCTTTGTTATAGAACATTGTCTCTTTACATAATTTCTGGAGTCAGCATAAACCATAGTTTCCCGAGATGCAAGGTAACATTTTAGCAGAGTACATTATTAAAATATTCATAAACTGAACGGCCAGTAGCCTACTAAAATAATTGATATATAATTCCACCAAGCGCCCACCTAACACATACAGAGATCCTGACAGATAAGCGAGAAAGTAGCAAAGAAGACAAACGTAATATATTAGACAGTATGAAAAAAATATCTAAAAAATACGCAAGAAAAAAGACAATTAATTGCGAATTAAAGTGACTAAAATCGATAAAAACGATGTCAAAATTAAACCAAATAACAATAGGTGGTATAAGTAGGGTCTGAAACATATTGAAATATTATGTATTATTTCCAATTTTTTGTTTCTTCTTAGTCATACGGCTAAGAGTTGAACCTAGCTCTTATTGGGCGGCCAATAAAAAAATTATTGGAATAAATCATATGAACTAGCTTAATTGATTTTGATACCAATAATAATTGGGGATCAAAATAATAGAAGTTCTGAACGTCGATTGATAAGGAACCGACACAAAGCCACTATTACAAAAATTAATACAAAAGTAGCAAACGGAGCATGAAATTCATTACGTCACTATTACTCCAGTTATTAGTTGTGTTGCATTACACGCAAGTGCAACACGAAAAAGAACAAGTGAACTTTCAGTGTTAAGACCAGCAAAAGTAAAAGGCATAAAGAATTTGAAAACTCCGGCAATAAATACATATACAATAACTGTGCATTCTATTCCCAAGTGATTAGATAGAGTCATGCCTTTTAGCTTTTTAGCATTTATACATATTTGCAATTTGAGATTGGAGAGGTCTATTTACAGCAGATCGCTGGATGCGATTAAGTAACTATCATCATCATCATCATCATTAACAGCCTGAAGACGTCCACTGCTGAACATAGGCCTCCCCCCGGGAGCGCCACTTAGAGCGGCTGCTCGCCTCCTGCATCCATCGGCTCCCCGCGGCTTTCACCAGGTCGTCGGTCCACCTAGTGGGGGGCCGGCCCACGCTCTCGAGAACCTTTCTTCCCCATCGGTTGTCAGTTCTACGAGCGATGTGGCCTGCCCAAGTAACTATAACTTTGTTGAATTAGAGAAAATATCAAATAAATACTTTTAATTTTTTTAGACGTAAACTTCGACGGCATTCGAACGTCATTGTGAGGAATCAAACTAATACAAGGGTAGCAAAAGCAAAAGAACATAATTTACTTATAAAAACTTTGATATCAATAAAACTCTTTAACTTTACAGGTTCAATTCAAAACTCTAGGTAATCCTCATATAAATAAACAATAGAGCTTGACAAGATTTTAATAATGCGCAGGTCGTTCGACCGCAGTGCAGCGCCCTCGGGGTAGAGGGTATCGCACCCCTCAAGTTCACAGCCAAACCGGCAACCCCCGGGACGTCGCGTCGCGACGGCGACGCCAAGGGGTGCGAACATACACACAGACACACCCCCACACACACAACATCCCAACACAATCGAAACGAACAGAATTGATTTGCGCGAAACCCCCAACAAATTCTCCGCAAGCGTTCTTTACCATGTGTGTAAATTTGGTAAATCCGAAACAAAACAGTGATGCATATAATTAAAACTATCAATTCACGACTTGCAATTATTCACGCGTAATTCCAAAACGAATTGAATCCAACTTTCGTATAATCTACTAGTAAAAAAAGATAATAACCGATTAAGTAATCAAAACAGGCTTGAGTCACCTTTTGCGAGAACCTGATAAAGAATATAAAGAATAATTGTATAAATACACAATACACATCATTACCGCAATGTTAGATCATATTGTAAACAAAACAGACCGGTTGATGAAGCTAGTCGGGCAAATATTGAAGCGTACTCACACGGTTCAAACAATACTGCTGTAGAGACAGCAAAACCACGAGATATCGAAGTCAATCAAGGAAATCCATTCTCACGTACACTGCACTTGTAAAACCAACTGTAGTGGTAACAACTAAATATTGCAAAATGTTTATTGTATTACACGTAAATATTGCTAGGCAGTTCAGCCAGAAGAGGATCGCTTCCGGAATATCGATCTGAGTTCTCTCGCGCTACTGTGTCAGCTGTGTTTGGAGCCTTGTCGTTTACCACATTTTTGTCATCAACCTTTATGGTTTTAGTGTGTATTGCATGAGATGTTTGTTTTTGTGCTACGAAAGGTCGCGATCAGCTGTTACTTATCGTGAACGGGCACACACAGAACGTCCGAGCGTACGGGCGTTCCGCGCGCGACTGACTCGCTCCCTGCTGCCAGCAAGTCTTGCTTTGCTTGACTTGCCGCAGCTCAAGCCCGTTACCTACACATGGTACTACGATACGTAAACAAACAACACGCCTTTAAAATCTTGTGGGCTCAGAACGAGATGCAACGGTATAATTGTTCCATTTCGCATGTGCATGTGTAGCTCGAACAGTATTTTCATCTTAGAGTTGCTTCGCATATCTTGAATTCTTGACGTCATTGCAGCTTCTTGTATATTTAGAGGTTTTATAAATATTAAGCATCAGATTGCAGACGGGTTGAGTTTTATTGACTTAAGGATTACCAGTTTCCTTCCAAATCGGAATATAAAGCAAACATTTTTTATAGGCTTACCAAAAAGGAAAGTAAATAGGTGCTTGGAAACAAACAACAATAGCAAGTCCGGGTTGACGTGACGAATGAGAGCAGTAATTGCTACGAAAGCAGTCGGTTTAGGGAACAATAGCAACAATGCCCAAATATCATGGGCTTCCGTGAAGCAAGGCGCAATTCTGTTGTGTCACCTTAATCATCTTGCACCATATTATAGAGATACTTCATACTACAGTATCAGTTAGATAATAACGATTGAAATCATTAAAGGCAACATTAATATATGAGCGGAAGTTAAAGAACACATGTCTCATCGTATTTAATAACAAGCATCTTTACAACATCCTGAAAACAAGATAACACGAGCTGTCGAAACAAAAGACCTTTTAATGTGAAGCTATGAATGAACAACAAAGGTTCAAGAAGCTATCGATGGTGGACTAGATACAAAAACAAGGCTATAAATACAGATATGCAGGATGTTAAGAATTTATACGTATGCCTTATTATTATGTAATAGTGCTATTGTGCGCGGAGCATCTGCCGTAGCGTTTCTATTCACTGATTGACCTTTAGACGACGTCTCAGGCGTGTCGGCATCGGCGCACGTGTGCTTGAAAAACGTCATATTACTGGGACATGTAATCTAAAATGGCGCATGGTAATACCTTAAGTCAAATTAAAATTTGCTTTGAGTTTGAGTTACATTGAGACGTCAAAGCAGAAGGCATCTAAACCAGTTTGTATAAGGAATGTTGAATGTTGATGATTCGAAAGAGCCGGTAACAGTATGTTATACTCAGAACTGTTATCTGCCTGATTAGTGTTACAAAGTAAAAAGGTCGTGACTTATAGACAAGGAAACGTGGGAAAATGCGTGGGGACGACTCGAGACGCGGCAGGCGGCACGATCGAGTTTTTATCGACAATCGGTAAATCGAGACCCTAAGCCAGTAAAAAATAAAATATGGGAAGATTGTGGTTTACAATATTATAAACGGTATTGTCAAAAATTGACAAAGATATTGATTTGAAACTCTCACGGGTATATCATTCACATGGGAAAGAAAATAACTGAACTGTAACCACTGAACAATAAGGACATTATTCAATTGTACATGTTGTATCTATTGTGTACTTACATAAAGGCCAGAGTATTTCATATTTGATCAGTGAGCGAAACATACCTGAAACAAGGGGTATAAATTTAGTAATATGGTAATATATAACGAAGGACAAGAAGGACTCCAACCAGATATGCCATCATCACTATCTGATACATAAACATTAACCTACATCGAAATCATAACTCATAATAACTATTGCGCACGAGTATGTGAAACCAGCGGCAAAAAGTTTACGCTTCGCACAGTTCTGTCGAAACGGAAAGTTGTTAAATTTCTAATTACGATACTTGACACTTAATATACAGAAAATAAAAATCACAGTTTCCGCCGTTACCAATGACGCAATGCTACTGGGTTGAATGATATTACGGCTTGTTGATTCTTCAACGGATGTGCAAAAACATAAGCGTTCGACACGGTTCTGCTATTTGGTGAAAATGACTCATTACGAAATGCTCAGACAACTGTGACAGAATAACTTTGTAATAACTTAGTTTGCAAACTCTGAAGATGTTATTAAACATTAGAATACGTCCTGAAATTGAGAGAGGAAAAGTTAAAGCATTCTGGCGTAGTACGTGACTAGATACTGTCTAGTCAGGAAAATTTATTCCATTCGCAGAGTAGTTTCATCTGCAAATGCAAATACGAGCAGTGAGAGTAACTGAATTATTGGAAGTACCTCAGTTACAGCCAGTCGCCGAAAAGCGATTTTCGGAAGTTCTAGGACTCTTTGTTCCAGGATCAGCGCCCCCGGCAAAGCCATATATTGTTGTAATAAAGTTTATCTAGTCTAGACTCGGTCTAGACAATTTTGTTTTTAAGGTCGTGTGAGTTTACGCTTTATGGGGTCTGTACATAGATAACGTCAAACTTGGAAATGCTTTTCACATATTAATTCTTACGATCTTAATCTCAATTTAATCTCAAAAAGTTATACGTAGAGATAACGATTGATTGTGAAATTTTTAAAGTATTATGTACTGTAAAGTATGTGTACACCGAAGATCAATGCATTTGAAATCACGTAGCGTATTTAGAACTCGACAATAATCTTCATTAATTAAAAATCATCTATTTGTTACTTTTTGATAAGAACATGAATAATTCGTGTGTATTTTTTAAGTGCAGCTAATTTCTGGATAGACTCATGTTTTACGATTTTCAGAAATAATGACTGTGGTCCCGTTCCGTCCTATCTCATTTTTGATGACTGGATTTTGTAGCTTCAATTTCTCTGTAAACACGAGTAGTTCTCGAAACCAGTTACGAGACCTCTTTGTAGAGCAGTGCAAGGCATAAAACATGCATACAGCAGTGTCTGGCTTCACCAAACTGCTGCGCTGATAAAAAATGTAGTTGAGCCCTATGCAGTTATTAGTTTATAAAATCTTTATTTATATTACATAATTTTTCTCTTTTTACATTTATGTTTATAATCGGATATCATTTCAACATGCTTGGCTTGTTTGTCATGTTTCGGCCTTGTGTTTCACTTATACTACATGCAAACAAGAAAATAGGGACAGACATATTTTCTTTTTTATTTATACATATTCTTCACTGGGTATAATTTTCATACTTGAGATAAACCTTTTGTATCTCCTAACAAACACTTCTTGCATTTATTATCGTACTTTCCTCTAAGCTTTAGAGTGATTGATCGAATAATTTTTACAGCATTGAAAGAAATACGTATGTGGATAATGAGTTGGACTTATTATAACTAACAGGGATACATGCACTCGATTCTATGCACCGTTCATGTTTTTCTACGGAAATGTACATATATGTATTCCACAGCAATTTCCTGCTAGATTATGGTCAGAACGGAAGAAACCTAGACTCGTTAATCTTCGTCCAACATAATGTCTGTTATATTAGGTAGCAAAGTACATTGAGAATTATGTCCCATATGCGTATAACCAAGGACATAATGTTAGCTCACAAAAACTTAACTAAATTGAGAAATATTATATAACTTTCATCATCATCATCATCATCATCAACAGTCCATAGACGTCCACTGCTGATCATAGGCCTCCCCCAGAGAGCGCCACTTTGAGCGGCTGCTCGCCTCTTGCATCCATCGGCTCCTATGTAACTTTACAGACTAGTAATATCGACTAACGTAAATATAGTCTGGTGGTAATGAAAGAATGATGATATTTTAATACCATATTCATTTAGGTTAACAGCATAGCAGATAGATAACCATATCAGTTACTTAACAATAATTGGTAAAGCAATTTGCTTAAGGCCAAGTAACTCAGATTTAATTTAGAATAGGTTTTAGTTATTCATGTCTTCCAGGTCATCCATAGTCGTGTAGTAATTTAAAAAACGTAATAAAGGAGTTATAGTAGGTAATGATGATTTAACCTACTTCCTCACTTTCATCACTAGGTAGGTATGTTGGGAATGAGACAGCGTGGAAAATAGTGGACATAATAATAATTATAACTGTCGATTCTTTAAGGAGTGGTGGTTTAGTGTTTGTAATTCCTAATTAGTATTAAGAAAATTAATTATGTACGCGTCGTACAGGTAAATGCATATCTCCAGCAATTTATAAACTTATTATTGACACTGGCTATGTGTAGGTAGTTAGGTACTCAATTCGTATGGAACCAAACTTAAGAAGGTAAAAAAAATGTGGTAAATGGAACAAAAAGCGCGCGGATAATATGTAAAACTGAGCAAAACAGGATCATCGTGTGTGATTTTTCCATATTTTTCTAAACTGTATCTGCTTGCTTAGGTAACTACTACCTAAACAAAACTTACTGAAACTTCTGTTAAAGACCTGAGTGAAGTGATGATGATTTCTTTTTGTTGTAATATGAAGAGGTACTTATAAAATTGTAGTTTTTTGTTTGAAACTTCTTTTACTGTTATAAATCTATATTAGACTCAAAACATTTAATTTTAGGTAATGGCTTAAATAGCTTCCACTCACGGCTATGCTTGCGTTATACCTATACCTATGCTAATACAGGTTTCTGTGCTCAGCTTCGAAAAGATTTAGTCGATTTTGTTGTTTGGTACGAAATGCATGATCTATTATTAGACTATAACGTAAAAATAACATAACATAAGCGTGCGAAGCCGCGGGCAAAAGCTAGTCTTATTCAATAGTCAAGAAATATTGCCACTGCTGGATCTGGAACATTTTTCGGTTCAGTATTGGTATATGGTGCAAATGTCGTGCATCAATAATACAAAAGTCTCGTCTAAAACTGTTGTCATTAAAAGCATAAAGTTGTGCTGTGCTGTATGTATGTATCTAACCAATAATAAGCCCGTAGACTAATTATCAATGCAATACAGTTATTTTTTCATACATTACTGATATTTATTCTGTGGCATAACAGAAGCTCTTTCAAAATACTTAGACGATCGATGTGAAAATTCACAGGAATGGAAACCCCGGCGTGAGTCACGCTCGATGGTAATTCCGATGCCGTTATCTGCCTAGACATTGGTATCGTTCCGTTGCGAACGTATTCACTTTCAGCTTTTATCAAAAAAATCTTAAGCAACCTCAGTTTTAATGTTATCATAATTAACATTAGGTTTGGGCAATGTGAGTGCTATTGTAGCTGTCTGTAGTTTGGGTTCAATAAGAGATTAGTCAGTTCAGCTCCAACAATCATCACTTGAGCGGTATCAACTTTAGTTAATCTTCGGTTAGACTATAAGACCATTATCGGCAGTGAGAGTACCTATCTTTTCTCATTAGCTCGCGTACAGTGGGACCAAAACCTTCTCGCTTACTTCCTCTTATTCTGAGGTCAGATAAACTACGCAAATGTTACTTATTCTGAGACGAGACGTGCGCGGGTGTCAAAGTAAGTAACTTCTGTAGATTGTAAATGGTACTTCCGCCGCCGCGCGCCGGTGCCGATCAAGTGATCATTGCGACAATATGGCTTAACCAAAGTCGTTACCGAGTGTTCAGAAGACTTGTATTATGACGCATATCCCTTTATATGTGAGTCGTAAAACAAGGTTTATTACTTGTACTCTCAGAAATTATGGCTGCAATAATAACAACAAACAATCACCATTACGACATACAGAAAAATCAGAACTAATTCCATATACCGTAGCCTTATACACGACAAAACAATGCGCAAGATACAGAAAAGTTAAGAACCGTGTGAATACAATTAAAACGTAAAACATGCAATAACTTTGACACAATATGAAGATTGATATTTTACTTCTCTACATGGAAAAAGTGCTTCACCTTTTTACGTGTGGCGGTATACAGTGTATCTAAACATAACAACGATAATCAGTTATAACCATTTCAGATACGAGTAGCTATATATTATTGTCGACGTAAGTCTTTATTGTGTCTAATTTACGTAAGTATCTAATGATTTTCGGTTTTATAGCAGTTTCGCCTGAGCAGATTAATTTTTAGGTTAAAAAAAAATATACGTTAATATATAAAGCGGGAGCTTTTAATTTATCTTGATAACGCGAATTGAATTGCCAAAATACGTTGTTAGATGCTTCGTTTTATTTCTGCTGCTATTACTTTGAACTGGCGCTCTATCTGACCTTATCACTGCTCTTCATTCTCGTTAAAGGTATAATAAAATCTGTGACAATCCAATTGCAATTAATTATTCTTGTATATGTCACGATATAGTAGTTTTCCTATTTACTAGCTATGACAATACCAGGTTTGTGGAGCACTCGTGCTTTGTACCTATTGTATTGTTAGACAATTTGTATGGCATTGTGTAATGTAATTGCAGCGGAGACAGTGGGTGCGTGATTGGAGGCGGTGTATGGTCGTGACATAATACTCGTAATTAGGGGTTTCACTCTTAGTACAGTGTAAGCCAAACTAAATGGCAGTTGTGAAGTCGGTGCGAAACGCTACGTAGTAGCAAAAATTAGATGTGCGCGCGAAGAGGTAAGAGGTGTGCGCAACGTGCGGGCGTCTTGCTGCACACTTCACAGCCGCCATTGTGTTTGGTTCAGACTCTACACGGTGCAGAGAATCTATCTAATCAGTATAGAGCTCTCTCCACCGCCACTGTACTAATACTATTAATAAATAGAGGAATACTTATTTTGTGTTTCGTCTCTCTGCTCAGAGTTTGAAATGGGAAAAGATTAAACACGAGAAAAGACCTAGTAAGCCACAGAGCAAAAAAACAAACGCTTCCTCTCTACACTAAGCGTCATTTGTTTCATAGCTCTGTGTAGTAAGCTATTCCACTATTACGTGATTTTTGAAGTGCGGGACTAAACTTCGGGAGAGAAGAGTTGTAGAGACCGATAGTATTAGACGTTAATCGATCTTAGAAAATGAAAAAAAAAAACATTTATCTCGGTTAAATACAAAATTATGGTTGAAACAGCTGGTTCCCACAAAACATGCTTGTAAGCCATGATGTTAAAACCATGGTTCTTTCGTCGGCTTTATCTCTGTGATGTCTATGATCATCAGTTATAGTTTATTTATCTTTATTCGTAGGTACTTATTACATTTAAAAAATCCAAAGAATGATAAAATTGATTATTATTTATTCTTATCAAATGGGTCGCACGGCGCGATATATAAACTGTTAAAACCCAGTAAATAATGTTATTACTTGTACTTATGACTTGCTTTTTAAATGATTTCTTCAGCACCGTCTCCAGTCTTCAAGAAATTCCAAACAAAAAGATTTTTCAGTTCGGAAAGTTATAAAATCTCCAATACAGTTGTACACAAAGCTTCAGTATTATGATAATATACACGGTTCACGAAACGCAAAATGAAAAAGCAAAATCCGAAGGCCACATTTCATAACAAAACAGTGGCACAGTGCTCTAGATAACAATCGAGTGCGGCCTGAAGCTACACTATGAGTTACGTGTAGTGTAGCGCGAGCTTTGTTCGTAAGATATAATTCTTCACGCTATTTGCTTCCACGTTCAGTCAGTACCGTACAAGTTGAGTCAATACTGGATTTTTATTTGTTTGTATGGCTTTTACATCAAAACAGCAATCGATTTTGATGGAGTTTCGCACACAGATTGTGTCCACTGCCAAAATCAAAATTAAAATGTTCCTTTAACTAAAGCGTGAAATTCGAAGTCAACGTTTTTTTACCTATTCGAGAAATCCTCAACATCTAGTTGTTGCCTGTAAGAGGTCGCTTTTAGCGATAAGGCCGCCCATTGTAACACGTTTGTTAATCTTTTTATTTCTTGTAAAAATGTATTATTTGCACAGACGTTTCCTTACTGTATAGTACTATTAGATGTCTGTGATTATTTGCTGTGTGCACAGTTCAATAAAGAGTTTATCTATCTAAACATTTACATCACCTCTTATTTCTTTGCTTGGAAAGTCTATTCGATAAAGCATTTCCCAAAAAATATCTGTCATCGCTGATCTAAGAAAATAGCCGACTCATTCTTTATTTCAGTTACATGCATATAGTGCACAACTGACCTATGAGTCACTCGTTTGATGCACGAGGTCATCCACCTGGTCTGTCACTTTCCAGTTGAAATGACCTCGTTCGAGGTACGGCAATGATCGTTGACCGCCGTGAGATCGTGACTGATGATGTAATTAAAATAACTAGTGTATTTGGGTTAGTATAGATATAAAACTAAGTAGTCATTAGATACTTTTGATTTATTTATTGTAGCACTAAAATGAACTGCTTTTTTATGTACGTAATAAGCCAATCGTTCGTCTAATGTTAAACGTCACGGCTGTCCAAAACAGTTGGCAGCGCTACTCAAAACTAGGCCTGAGATAAGTGACACCCTGTGGTGATGTTGCATGATGACATGTGCAGTGCCACTGCACTAGGTACGACATCATGCCATCACCACAGTCAAGTAAGTAATAAGATTTCTGGTAATGTGAGATCAGGTCAAAAACTGTCTGATTATCCAGTAGTCAGCTACGGTTCCCTTCAAGCCAGCTGTACTGCTTATATACTCCTGCCTGCCGCAGAATGTGGTAGAGCGGTGTTAGTACCATACCATGGGTACTTACTTAGATCACAGATGACTCAATATGTTACTAAACACTCGCGGAAAAGTTCTATCACTTACCTACCTATTGACCTGAAATAAATGTATATTTTTATAGAAATACATACCAAATGAAAAATTACCACATTTATATTTTTGACATATTGTCGTGTTTCATGACTTCAAGAAAGCTTAAAGAGCTTAATAAAATTTCTGATTTGGAATGGAGATAATCTCTTTAACGAAAGATTAATTGAGGGTGTTGAATTTAATGTTACTTAATCCAAAAAATTAAGTGGGTTACCTTGGACACGAAAGAAAACAATTAGAACTGTGCCATGACTACGAGGTCAGCTTTTTTAAACCTCGACATTACGTATTATGATGGAAATGGTTAAGTTTACGGCGTGGTAGGTTCGTCTCTGTCCCTCACAGGGAGATAGTCGGCGTCGTGTAGCGTTGTCTCTATCTCTACAAAACATTATTTACTCGTAATGAGATGATAATTACTGTTTCTAGATGGAGAAATTGTCAAGATTTATTATGGTGTCTAAATGTGTTGATTATGGGAAATAAATGTAAGTACGTGAAGAAAGTGTTTTCACCACATGAATGTTGTAAGAAATTCAATACCATGACTTATCTAACACAGATTCTAATAGATGTAGCCACAACTGCTCAAAAACATAGTCCGAAAGATTTTCAGAGCCACTGCATATGTGACCATAGCTCAGTTGGGAGAGCGCCTAATCCGGTGGGTTGGGACGTGTGAGTCCAAATCCCGCTTGTTGCTATAATTTTTGGCGTTGTGTCACCCGCTATTTTCATTAGAAACTCTAAATTTTCCGGGATAAAAAGCATTCATTGTTGCTCGCGGTAGTAGAAACAATCTGTGCGTAAAAATTTATCCGAATCAGTCCACCCGTTCTGGCGTAAAAGCTAAACCAACAGACCTTCGAAGCCACTTAATTGCATTAAGGACAATGATAAGTTGCAAAATATAATTTTGACAAGTTAATGCAACTGAAGATCAACTATTTGGTCATTTTGGATAGTTGCAGCCTTGCAGCTCATTGTTAGAACATCCAACGTGGCGTACTTGACCTTGTTACACTTCACAGTAATGAGACAGCAACAGGGATTGTTTGTTTCATTATACTGCATGCAATAGTTGTAATTTATTTTTGAATTACAGAAACCGATGTAGAAATGCTAAGTTGAAAAATAAGACCAGTCTATTTTCCTTTGCAACTATCTGACTTTAAGAAATAGCTACATCTTCAAGTGTAAACATGAAAACCCTTGCTTAGAAGCGTGACTTAGATTTAATTAACACTTAGCATAATGCATTTTTTTTACACTTTACATCAGCAAGAAGTTATGAGGACATTTTAAGCATTAATCACATTTAAGTAACTTAAAAAAATTAGAGAACATTAAAATGACGACTACTTTATCATGTGTGTATCTCGGGATTTTATAATTTAATGATCACATCATCACGATCATTTCATTGATTATAATCAATAATAGGCATGATGTTTTTTTTATTTTATTTGCATAAATTAAAAATATTCCTCAAAAGATAAACATTTGTGAGCACAAAAATAAAATATCTCAAAAAACGACAGTTACAAGCATTTTAAAAACCGGATTAGAAAGAGATAACTCAAACGGCCAGTGACGTCAGAGCAATGTCGTTCATAGTAGCTCATTACTAAGCTGTGGTAGCTTTACATACAATATCTTTGGCATGTGACGTTACAGGTGGATTTTTCATAGTAACTGTGGAGGCGCTCTGTTTCGCGAGAAACGGACAGGAGATGCCTCCTATAGAAACTTTAAAAGCTTATTACTCCGTAATTTATTTACCGATATTACTTATTTTTTCAATTATTGCATTCATTTTTAATCTTCTTTATGAAAGTAATATTTACTTGTTCATTTTAATCATCATGCCTATTATTTATTAGTACATTAATCTTTGTTTATAACTTCTCACGACTTGATCAATAGTGCATAGAAAACCTATTTGCACATTGAAATAGTTGAACATTGTTTCAATTCAGCGGAGATGCAAAACCTACACAATAAGCTTTAGTACCTTGCATAGGCATTTAATTGGCGCTAATTGCGGCATTGCAATGTTTTAATTAGCCGAACAACAAACTAATCAACGGCTCTCCATTAACAGCCTGAAGACGTCCACTGCTGGACATCACTAGGTAAAAAAAGTCTCGCGACTTTAGTTTAATTTATTATTTATCAACGAAATGCTAAAATTTGACCGCGGCCGCAACTAATAATCTCACAATTTAGCCAGGTTTATCTCAAACAAACACATGACAAGAAATGTGCAAGAGATGATCAAACTGGACCTAAATGCAAAACAAGGAAGCATAACTAATATAGTTACTATAATTATGTCATCGAAGTCTATTAACGAAGGTTTAAGTTTTGCTAATAAACGATCAAAATATTTAAAAAGCACAAAAACAAAATGCCCTAATAATTGACGTTTTTTGAAAAGTGATATTAGAAATATTCTTAGACAATTAGGTTTAAGAAAATTAGGTAAAAATAAAATTGCTGACTACTTCAATGTAAATGCTTGATAAGGTATTCTAGGAATAGCAATAGATTGTAGAATGTAGTTTAAAACAGTGTCAAGAAAAACATTAATGTACACTGCCAGGCCCATAGATTAAATTACTATTTATTCTGTAGATATTACCTAAGCCAATAACCTAACCTATATACGAAAACGAGTTTGAAAGTAGGTAAGTAATGCAACCATTAAATTACTTAGAACAAAATTTTCTTTGAAAAAAGCTGTACTAAATCGTATTTCCTCCCAAAGTATCGACATAAGCCTAACTTGCACGGCATATTTCACCATACATGGTTCTATGTCGGCTTCCTATACATTTCGCAAAGAACTGTGCTAGTCGGTCGGTTCACTTCTATTTTAACAACCAGCCTTATTATCTCGACATATGAGTTGTATTGGTTTGTGCGTGCTATGGTTAATAGAAATTACCATTTTTGGTATTAACGACTCTTAGCAGACAGTATCGTGGTTGGGTGTAATAAAAATAAGGTAGCGAGGCGATTTAGCTAACTCGCGTAATAGACGATTTGGCCGTGACGGATACCGAGGTCTATCGGTAACAATCATAATGACGCGTGTTCTTGTAAAATGAAATGCTGACGACAGCGAGGAAATACTGTTTTCTCACTTCCACCGTTTTGTCAAGTGCAGGGTGGGAGTCAGACAGTATATAAATGGGTGTTCCTTTCAGATTTTAACGTCGTCTGTACTTTTTTCAAGTAAATAATAAACCATTGCCAACATTTCTGGACGATTATTACAGAGTTCTACTATCAAAAAAATGTGACACTAAACTTGGTATATTTTTTGT
Organism: Ennomos erosarius; assembly: GCA_963580505.1. Lineage (NCBI taxonomy): Eukaryota > Metazoa > Arthropoda > Insecta > Lepidoptera > Geometridae > Ennomos > Ennomos erosarius. The sequence continues at coordinate 10,883,724 of OY756988.1, forward strand.
TTAAAAATAATAGATTTATAATGAAATGTAGTTACTTATAGTTACCAATTATCCCCGCTGTTAATTTGCTGTTCTACACAGTAAAAAAACCAATTAAATCCAATAAAACGATCGCTGGTTATAGGAAAGCCACCAATTACCCAGTGAGTGAGCACTGAGCAAGAGATCGGGTGTAGCGGTGCATTAAATGACTTACTGACATTTTCTTTTACTGTATACTAGTTTTCACTTTTGTTCGGATTTCTTTTTGTTTTATGTCTTAGTTGGTTTGATTTTATAAAGACTGTGTATATAAATCTATAAGATGCGTCTGTGCTGTATTTAATTATATATAGAGGTGTTTTATTTTCACTTAACAATATAAGCCGATGGGGAACAAAGGTCCTCGAGTGGCGACCACGAACCGGAAGGCGCAGCGCAGGCCGGCCGCCCACTAGGTGGACCAACGATTTGGTGAATGCCGCAGGGAGCCGATGCAGGAGGCGAGCAGCCGCTCAAAGTGTGGGGAAACCTATGTTCAGTAGTAGACGTCGACAGGCTGGGACGATCATGATGATGATGATGAAAAATATGAGAAAGAAATTTAAAAACAAAACTTTAGATATAATCGCGTTCGGCTGAATAATAAAAGACAACCAAAAAAAAAACAGCACCGCTGTCGTGCGAATAACAGTCGAGCCCATAGGCAGTCATCACAAAGAGTACCAGAAAATGCTAAACTCAAAAGGCACATCATCATCATCATCATCATTAACAACCTGAAGACGTCCACTGCTGACCATAGGCCTCCCCCCGGGAGCGCCACTCAGAGCGGCTGCTCGCCTCCTGCATCCATCGGCTCCCCGCGGCTTTCACCAGGTCGTCGGTCCACCTAGTGGGGGTCCGGCCTACGCTGCGTCTTCCAGTTCGTGGTCGCCACACAAAAGGTACATACCTGTGTCGAACTCTGCTGTTGATGTGACGCACTTCTCGACCGCCGCTGCTTTCGCCATCGCTCCCGGAACCGGGAACCTCCATTGTGTGGATTGACATCGATTTGGTCATCTGAAATATGAAATAATATTCATCTACCCGCAATTTAGGTGTTTTCGTTACGAGGCTAGAACCTAAATTCTCTTTCAAATTGTATAAGGGATATATTTAATGTAAATTAACTCATTAACTCACATCATTAGAACAAACCACTTTTGTTTTAACTTTTTTCTAATTTTAATATTTTCGCCAATGTTAGAGGGGAAATAAAGTGATCGACATAGCTCTTAGAATTGGCCAGTTGAAATGACGATGGGCAGGCCACATCACTCGTAGAACTAACAACAGGGTGGTTATCCTCTATGGAAACACAGATTCCACACGATTCGAAAGCACGTCGTTATCGTGTCTTGTTCAAATCGTGTCACAGCGTTAGATATACCTTAACTTTAAATTAAAGTTATCTTTATTTTGAATAAAATATAGTGACATAAGTGGTCATATCTTTTGATGTGTTAATGTTTCGGAACGCGTCTCGGTAAAACATGATTTTTGGCAGTTCAAATCGCGCCAACTCCAAATTCATTTCGCGCGGTTTTGTTTTCGTTTCATAGAGAATAGACTTTTGCAACTTTCTTATGTAAGACAAGGAATTCGCGTGGTTCGAAGCAAGGAATCGATACAGAATAACCACCCAGATGGGGAAGGTTCTCGGACCAACCAAGGACCAACGATCTGATAAAAGCCGCGGGGAGCCGATGGGTGGAGGAGGCATGCAGCCCCTCAAAGTGGCAGTCTTTGGGGGAGGCCTATGTTCAGCAGTGGACGTCTTCAGGCTGCAATTTATGGCAATTCGCTTTAACTCACCGGAGCAATATACTTCCTAACACTGGCAGCTAACTCCTCAACAGTTTTTTCCTTCTTCGGATCGATGCCGAAGAATTTGGCCTTCGCGACTTGATTCAAGGCGGATATCTTCATGATCGGCGGCGGGGATTCCTGCACTTGCATTGGTTTGTCTTGAGGCCTCCGCAGCTTGCCTAGTTGTATTGGCTCGTCGATCTGTGAAGAATATTATTTGGTTTGAAATAGCGTTTGATTTTGGGTCTTTGATAAACATGGGCATTAATTTATTAGGTACATTCAAATCTGTCCAGCACGGCTATCATGCGCAAAGCGACATAATTTTCTCGATACCATATCTCGTAACAAGTCATCCGTGACAAGTCTATGACAGTGGGGCCAATTTTAAAGGCTTTAGTTGACAGATCTAAAGCTCCCAAAACTGCTGTCCTTGTCAAATAGACGGCAATGTAAAAGACGGATATATTTTTAGCATTTTTAAAACTGTCAACTAAAGCCTTCAAAATTAGGCCTAATGCCTAAGTTTGTCTCAGTCTCATTCTAACAGTGACGGAAAAAAAAACGTAACAAATAACATTTAAAAGTAGAAAAACGTAGACGCTTTTTGTATGTAAAATAATATGGAGAAAATGGCGCCTCGATACGACTTATTTTGAACTTTAATAGGCATGTTTTTAAACCCAGTATATAAAGCATATTCAAATCAAATCAAATCAAATAATATTTTAATGACATAAAGGTTTTACAGTGCATAATAATGAGTCCATAGACTCCTGAACTAGTTTAACACTGTGTTTCAGGAGCCATGGCTTCTCCCCTTATAATATGTTTCACATTATATTATGTCATACAAAAATGTTATATAAGAATTTAAATGAAATGTTCTAAGTTAAATATTCAGCTTAAGTAGTTTATTTTAGTACGTATGTGTATGTGTATATGTGTGTGTACTGTGTATTTATATGTGTATATGTATGTGTATGTGCATGTGTATGTGAATGGGTATGTGTTGTGTATGTGACTGCTGATGTGATGTGTATATAGGTGTGTTTATGATGAGTAGATGTATGTGAGGGTGTGTGTGTGTAAGTATAATTATGTATGCATATAGGTATAACAACACTAAAAGTAAAAGCTTTTTAAAAGATTTTCTACCCCCTCATAGTCGAACTGTTTTAGCCAGTTTAATATGATGCTTTTTATTTCATTATTACTCATCTATATTTTACGCTACACAAGTAAATCGACTCACCTTTTTGACAAAACGTTTATATCTGTTCGCATCATCTTCTTTCTTGAGATCTTCTGACGGTTTCCGTCCTAACTTCGCCAGCATTGGTATCTTAACATCAGAGTTCTTGGCTTGAGTGAGACGTTCCTTAAACTCGGTCGCTGCGGGCAATTGTAACCCAATCTTTCGAGGGAACGGATCTTGGGTTCTTGGTATATCAGACTCGGTCCTTGAAGGCTTAAGTTTGTTGTTCTTGCGTTGGAAACGACGTTGGAAAGGCTTAGGATCGGGAATCTCGTCAGAACTGTCTGATGATGAACAGCTTTTCTCGGAAGATGAGACTGTTGAAGCCGAGACCGAATCTTCGTCTGATGAGCTGTCTATGCCTTCATCTTTCAGACCCTGGAATTAAGGTTTACATTTGAATGAACTGCTTGTTGAATCTGTGATGATTGAGTGGTCTGGATGCAAGATAGCACAAGCCACAACACAAGCGACAACAGCGTGCAAACTTCTATTTATAGGTAAAAAATTAAAAATTTATAGGTGATCTCTTACTATAACAAATTGCCGGAAGATATTAAATTCAAATCAGAAGATATGACGTTCACAAGACGACTAAAATCTTTTTTGCTAAAAAAAAGGCTATTACTCCGTCGAAGAATTTAAAGCAGATAAATCTTAGTTCGCTCGTCCTGTTACACTCGATGTAGGAAATGATAAAAATTAAAAAATTTAATATCAAAGTAGGTATTATTAATAATTAATCTAACAATTGCAATATAAAATTTATTCCGTTTTGAAATTTACTTAGAATGATAATATATAAATTGACCTAAATTGTATATAAGATGACGAAATTCAATTAAAATATGGATAATTTGCTATTTTTATTAGGACTATACGTATAAACATTGTAATAATTTAAAAGGGTATGTACGCTCCAGCTCCACTCTGAAGTGCAACACTCTCACAGGGCTCATACAATGAAATATTTAGGACTAGGTATTTAGTTTTAGTTACACTAAATGACATTGTATGAAAGCATGTAATAAATAAATAAATAAATAAATAAATAAATAAATAAATAAATAAATAAATAAATAAATAAATAAATAAATAAATCAATAAATCAATAAATCAATAAATCAATAAATCAATACATCAATAAATAAATAAATAAATAAATAAATAAATAAATAAATAAAAACACTGCTACAATGTTCTGCCATCACAATCACCAAATTGGCAGAAAAGACGAACAGGCAACCTAAATAAGTATAAATATCACGTCACATCATCAGCCGGAAGACATCCACTGCTGAACATAGGCCTTCCAGCATAAAATGGCACTTTGGACGCTTATTATTTACCATAACTATTAGTTACTAACCAGGAGTTAGTACTAATGTACCAAGAAATGTGGTGTGATGATGGTGGTGGTTATTAGAGTATATTAATTAACGTTTGTATTGTTATGAGTCGTTGTTGTTGGAGTCCGATAGAAACATCAAAATAGGTTCCGTGGTTTTATATTTAAAACAAAATAACTTTGATAAATATTTCATCCAATTACTTCTTAGGTTGAAATTAAGGCGATAGAGGACGTTTTATCTCTTATGGTTTTTATTTTCTTACCATAAGTACTACATCACAAAAAACATAAATATTCGTATTCGACATCAAACTTATACAAAAGATAAAGCTATCAAAAACAAGCACAAACCCGACAACAATCAAAATGAAACACTAGAAATTTTACCTTACTAACCTCAGAGCTTTCCCCTTTCGCCAGGGTCTTGGGTTTCGGCACTACGGTGGAGCCAGACTTCAAGATGCCTCTGACTTCAGGGGTGATCATCCTCTGAGCACGTTCCGTTGGCGAATCATCATCGAGGTCTGGAAGAGGCAATGTATTTATAGTTGTAGCCAGTTCGGATGGTGTTAGCGAAACCAGTGTTATACCAATGTGAGTTAAGCACCCAAAAATTCTATATACATAAATTAATAATTTTATATTTACATCCCATACGAATAAAAGTACTTATATAACTGTTTGCGTGGGTTATGTGTCTCGCGTGATAACAGCTCAACAGAGTTAACTTTTATAAATACTGCTTACTACTTATACATAGACGGTTTTATTAATAAACGTGGAGTAGTTTTGGTTTAGTTAAACCTGCTTTTGTCTTTTTCGATCGAGTTCGATATTCCAATGAAAAAAAAGACAAAAGTGGTAGTATTAACTAATCCAAAGCTACGCGTTTATTATTACCGCTGAGGGTTACTTTTACTATAAATAAATGGGCCTTTGTCCACATAAATTACATTTCAATAGATTATCGAGCTTTTTAAGCCAATCTGTTATTTAGCTGTTGGATAGTCCCGTTTTATCAGTGACTTTGCAGACATCACATCTAATATCGATATTCATACAAATTATAATCTACACACCGCAGTTCGCTTGAACAGTTATCAGTAAGGAAATAATATTGTTTTGGTTTGATGGTTTTAAAGATATGAATACAACAGTTCCTTAATAAATCTTCCACCGGATGACAAAGTGTACGCACCATTTGACTGACTAGACAAAGTAGTATAAGTACTTCTTTTATATGTTAACAACCAAGGATACGAATTCTCCTTTGTAACATTGAGATAGTTAAGTCTAACGAGTTTTCTGTATAGAAATCATTCTTCTATATAAAAGTAAAAAACACTCGTATGTCAGTAAGTATATCAATATTGTACACCATATAAAAAGATTGTTTGAGAAAATTCGCGTGGTAAAAGCATGACTAACAACGTTACGCCTAAGCTTCATGACTAACTGGAAAATCGAGCTCAAAATAAAGATTACTCAGTTAATAGTCATTGGCTTCTGAAATTTAAACTGAGCATAGCCATTTTTCTAAGAACGTGAGAAATGAACGCGATTTATTATTAAGAAGCAAAGAAGACCTTTGCATAAAAGGAAAGTAGGGTAAATAACCCCTTATTTATAAACTTACGCTAGTGGTCTTAAATGGTCAAAAAAGGCGAAAGAGCCGAAGGTCTGATTTACACAATAGCAATGAGGAATGTAAAACTATGGAGACCGGGGATTGCATTTCTGAAATAAAATGACTCGACTATTTCGTAACAATTTGGCGTCCAAACCCAATCTAATCATTATACGTTATTATTTTCCATTTTGCAGCCACACTAACTCCAATCTGTTGCAGTTGATAGGCTGTGACTCCAGTAATATCTACAATCCAATCATGAACCAGTAAGAAACGATATTCGATACCGACTGGTAATAAAACAACCTTTGAACTAGAAATTCTAGAGCCTTTCACATATCCTTTTCGAATTCAAGGTAGTGCCAAATTATTTAGGAAGCGTTGTGTTATGGTATAAGTCGCAGGAGCATGCAATCAATCAAGCTTCAATATGTCATAGTGCATCTATCTACATACCAAATAAAATACACGATCGTAGCAAAACAACCTTACGTCCATGTTACACAACACCATGTGCTAAAAACACCATGCAATCAAAAGTGCATCACTACCGTTGGTGATTAGTACCAGTTAACACCCAAGCGGAAAAATCGACACCAAACGAAAAATGGAACCAGACCTAAGCTTCTAAACTTTGAGTTCTGCCGCATGAGATACTCTAGCGAGGTGTTCTTTGCGCTCGCGGAACGGAAAAGCTCCATTTTCAATGCGAAATCGGGATTTCTTGGGACATCTTCGTGGGTTAGCGATTTAGTCAGCCTCTCGTTTTGCTCCATGGCTTCTTGGACTTGACTGGAGAGCACTGGCATCGTTCTAAGCCTGGACGTTCTGTTTCTGTCGACGCGGCCGCTCGGTAAGCCGGCAACGGGTGGTTTGTGAGTCAGTTTCGAGTTGAACATCTTCATTTTTTCCGATAGAGTCATTTTCGCCGGATCATCCTCGTCTAACTTAGCTGCCACCGGTGAGTGTGCGTATTTACATACATAATGTGCGGTTGTGTGCGTAATAGCCCGGACATACACATAGTAGTCGAGGACATGCAAAAAAGAAAAGCCGACGATCAAAAAGACAGAAAGCGAGCCTAGAATTCGTGTTGTGATGCAATTTACATGCTTTTGATTTCGAATCTTCGATGGGAAATGGAAAGAGATATGCTTTGCAAAATAAAATTTAACGTTTTAATGTATAAGGCTTCAAAAACATTGCATTTAAAAGAATAAACAAACTTAATATTCTCTGTAAACTACAATATAGCTAATTTTAATTAATTGCAGACCATATAATATTGAACCAATATTTTGAAACTTTAGCATGACAAACTGCAACATATAAACTGAAACTAAACTATCACAAATATTTATAATACGTAAAATACGTATCGAAGACAAAGAGAGAAAAAAATATCAAAATTGCTAATTTATTAAGGGGCAATTTTTCAATGGCCTGGATTGACGTTGACTAATAAATAAAATAATAATAAAACAATTAACTTTTCATCTAATGAATAACTTTTACCAGATTATTGAAAAACCACACCTAAAACAAATAAAAATGTCTTACTTGCTAACCTGAAAAAGGTGTCAAAAAATAATGAGATTGATCTAAATGGCTCTATCGGTACTTTAAATGTATTATTTACGTCACAAAGAATAAAAAACAAGAGAAATAGATGCAGCTATGTAAATTGCATAACGGCATCCCTTTCATTCCGCAAAAGTACAACAGTTATTTGCTATGCCTATGAATTGTTAAAAAAAGTTGAGAGCGGTGCCGAGAGCCAGCTAAACAAACCTCTTATGCAATTTTTCACGTCGTTATGCACGTCACTCACCATCTTCGTCCCTGTCTAACACGTTAGCGGTGCTCTTAGACTGAGCGAGAGAGAACGGTTTCTCCGGCGATTCGACGGTTTCTGGCGAAGTTAACTGAATAGGCTGCGTCTTGAACCGTTCGGCGACGGAAGGACCGTCTTTGGCTTTTGAGCGGCTGTGGCGTAGCAAAGGCTTCGGTGTTCCTGGAAAAGTAAATAATATCTATTTTAATAAAACTATGTATGATAGTAGAAACCATACCATTTCAAGTAGAAACCATAGATTACATAGATATAAAGCTCAAGTTGCGATTTGTCGCCAGTAAGTACTTAAAAGTGTGTCAATTTATTTTACAAACCTCCATTATTTTTAATGATGAAGTGGTGATAAAATGTGGTCAAACGGTAATCTGTCTAATTTACTAAAAGCTCCAATGAAATTAGAAAAAGATATTGGCAAGAGGTGAGTGACGTTTAGGAGACCGCCTACGTTGCTTCTCATATTATCCTAAAAGATGACAACACAAATTTACCTTTAGCCTGCTGCTGCAACTGCTGCCACATGCTAGCTCTGGCCACCACGCTGTTACTCTTCACCAGCCCCAGAGCAAATCCTGTGCTGTTCTCCTCATCACTTTGCTCAGGGCTGCCCATGGCCTCGGTCTCAGTAGACTTCCTGGCGCGATCCATGGTGATTAAATTCCGTTCTAAGGAAGGTGACGACCACTCGTTGCTACTGCTGTTAGTAGCGTGGTTGTCCCGAATCTCTTGGCTTTCTATCAAACCAAGTTCTTCGCCTGAAAATGAAAAAAGGGTGGATTAGAAAGGCTTGCCAAGCTATATTTTTTGTGTTAATTAGATCCTGGTGAAGGCACCATTCGATTAGTTGAAGACAATAATAATAATAATAATAATTGAAGTGTGCACGCAAACGGACAAGAATTTCAATCTTAGTGTATGCAATTCAAAATCTCCATAAGTACTGACTGATTTTTATAGAATTTTCGATGTCAGTGATCTCTAAAAATTATGTGAAGTAAGCAGGACAGTACACTATAGGTACACCTGCAGTAAAATGTATTTGACAAAGCACGTTCATCACATTGACCCAAATAAATGGACTGAGAGACATTCCACAAGGTTATGTCGTGTTTATTTTCAAAACCGACCTAATACGAATAGCGGCGCATTCGGTAAGTCTAATTTTACCAAACACAACGTAAACAAACCGCAAGCCGATGCGGACCGATCGGCTGATCGGTTTTCACATGTTTATTTTATGACAGAAGCAGTTGTGACTGGGCAGCGCGCTAAATAAGTCAAAAGCTTCGAGCAATGGAACAACACGCGTCTGTTTCGTTAAAAATAAGTTTATGGGTTTAATAAACGGGCGTGATTAGCGAGTTTCAATATAATAAATTAGTGTACTAACCAGAATGCGGTCCGGAGTCCCTCGATGACGCTCGGTTGTATACTCCACTGTCACAAGACACATTCAGACTCCAGTTGTCAGCTTCGGCTTGGTGACGCTCGTCCTCCTCCAAAGCGCGGCTGTCCTCGTCCAGAGCAACTCGGACCTTGTTCACTTCTAGTTCTATCTCATCTAAGGTGGACTGCTTCCTACCGGCTTCGGCAGCGAAGTCCAGGAAGATGGCCTCACCGTAGCTGTCGTCCTTCGCACTTCCGCCGTCCAAAAAACAGTTCGCGATTGGAGATTTGACAGCGAATGAGCTCGCGCCAAACGGCGGCGAATCCAATGTCTTCGCGAAGTCTGCGAAGGGATCTGTCTCGGGCTCTTCAGGTTGGGGAAACGCACCCTTGGCGATGTGAGCAACACCGGACTCGACGGCTCGGCTCGGAAAACTACAGCCCGCTTGGCCGAACGCTTGGAAACTCGCTTGGCCCGGCTCCAAGCTGCGAAATGAGAAAAGAAACGCGTTAATGTAGACCGCCGCCGTACATAAGACAGAGACGGTAGATGTTTCGGTCCACCTTCATAAATTTCGATGAATTATGGCGTGAGTGATTCGATTGGCGTCGCCGATAGATCGTTTTAGGGTGGTTTGACACCATTGGATGTATTATCTAAATATAAACGTCTGTTCTTGTTTCCAAAGTCAGCAGTTAGACGAATCAATCCATAAGCGATTTATCAGCGAACCAATATGGATCTTAAAGAATGACGAGCAGTTTTATTAGGAGTCTGACCTAACAGAAGCTAACTTATTACAAAGTACAATAAAGCTATCAAGTTTATTGAATCATGCACACTCAAGAAACTCTGCTCAGTAAGGCAATCACAAGATGGGATCTCAAAGCCGGCAGTTGCATCAGTATCGATGGCATTAAGGGCGTCGGGTTCGGCGTACCAGATCGCTCTCATAAAATCGCCCAAGCGTGCTTTAGAGCACAACAGATCCAGAAATAGTGCTTGACCCACTAAGCGGCTGGAGCGATTATTTCCGTCATCAAGTCAGCATCGGCACTCGACCGACTGCAGCCGGAATTGATGTTAATCACGATAGATTAATGCAATTGCAGAAAATATAACCTGAATTGGTACAATCCCGCTGACGACACATGCCTTTAGGTACCACAAAGGTACCAAACTGAACGGTAAAACTTCGCAACAGAGATATTAAAGTAAATGATACATGTATTCAATGATGGCAGAGTAGCATAGCCTTTACAACGATATATGAAACACTTGATGCAGGCCGAAAGCTCCAGTGGCCGAGAATAGAAACCTATAAAACCTTGCAGTAGAGAAGTCTTCAAGTCTGAAAACGTAACCGATTGATATTTTTTTGAAGTAACTCTTTACCATCACTACTATACAAAATAATGTCGGGTAAAACGGGTTGTTTTCAACAAATGTACAATGTAATGTATAGGACAGATGCGTGTATACCAAATCAGGAAGAGGCCAAAGCAGTTTGTCAAGATACCAAGAAATTGCGTTCCATTTCCTCAACTGATCCTCAATTCTTCACAGGGATTTGGCTTCGAACATGGATAAGTGAGACAGATACATCCCAAATAGGACAGCTGTTGCCAAACATTACATAATGGACAAGAACTGACGGAATTCAGATTAGATCATTAGTCATGTATTATGTGTTATTTATTTTGTTATTACAGCCGCTGGATGAGAGGTTAAATGAACTGTGACAAGGAGGGGCATTAGAATAAATTATTGTTAGAGATCTGTTTTAGTTGAGGATTAAGCTTTCTCGAATTGTTTGAATAGATATGAATATTACTTAAGGTACTTAAGGTAATTCAGGCGATTCAACAACTTTTTCAATGTTAAATGTTGAGTTATATTTTGAACATGATGTAAATATAGAGCATAACCTAAAAACTTGTGCGAGAAATTCAATTGAAAAATTCATTTAAATCAAATTACTTACTTACAGTCTAAATAGTTGGTAGTAGGTGCTACAGTTGCAATTAGTAGTTAGTTTAGACTCAACTCTTTAACGTCAGAGAATAAAAGTTTCCAAAATAACCATTACTTAATTATTATTTTTTTCTATTTAACAACACAAAATAACACTTCTGTTCAAAAATTATATCCCTCGTATAGCATTCTGTTTGATGTAGTAATCAATAATTATTTTATTGCACATTACAATACTACAGAATATATTTTATCAGACAACCTCGCATACGTTTTAACACAATCGTTAAAAATTAATGGGTGAAGGGTAATAATATATGCAAACAAATACCTCACAAAGTTTTAACACATGTCATACAATTTTGGGTCACTTCGTTATTTCAAACTCATCAAATATTTTACACTGTTGTTAATGTTTACACTCTGTCTGCCCTGCGAGTGTAAAGCACACAATGTCATTTGTTTGTAGTCAAGTCAGGTAAGGTAAAATAAAATAACTAACTGACTGAGTTTAGAGCAACGCCTCAATTTGATCTCGTCTAATCAAAATCCTACATTTCATCATTAAAATCATCAGCCTCTTTGCTTCCATTGCTGAACATAATGCATCCTCTAATGCCATAGACACGATTGGCATGAGTCTTGGTGATAGAAGTAGATTAGTTAGGTAATGCAGACAAAACGCTGTTGCTCATTCCCTGGTTATACCTTTAGCCAACTCTTACTGCACCCACAGGTAGAGATGGGGTAGTTAGACCTACAGATGCCGGGACTACACAGCTACATATTGCAGTCTGGATGGCCACAGATTACATAGACTATTACCATCTTACCACAAAAATAATTTTAAACATCGCTTAGTTACATGTTTAGTTAGACAGCGTCTAAAAGTTAAATGCTCTTTAAACGGATGTTTTATTTTTGTCACCACAAAACCATGTTTATACCGTGTTTACTTCAACACTGTGTAACTCGATCCACATTTTTAAATAAGGTGACATTATACGAAACGTTTCTTTCTGCGGAGAACTCATTTTGTAAATCCAATACATGTTAGCGTCATAGCTGTGACCATAGAAAAAACGGAACGTTATTAGCGTGAAGTTTGACTGTGTGTGTTATAGTGACAGCGACAGTTAAACACCTCTTAAACTAAGGGTTTTAAGTATGTTTAAATTTTAGCACATGTTTAACGCCTGTCTATCTTAAACGAGTGTTAGGCGCGGATTTGTGGTATGGAATTCATGAAACAACTGTTCAACAAGTGTTTAAGGCCCATCTAAATCTTTTGTGGTAAGACGGTTAATTTTCTGTTTTAAAAATCTCTTAAAAAAGCTCCAACGGAATTTATCTGATTATCCGTGGATAATCAGATAAATTCCGTTGGAGCTAAAATGCGCCTCTAGTCGGAAATTACAATGAATATAAAATAAACGACGTTACAACATCCTCAGGTTATTCATACATAAATAACAGGATATTATTAAACGGAGTAACCGCAATATTAATGAAGCTACTTTCGTGTAAAATGATTTTATTCTATTACGCGTAACGTCATATCCGTCTTGGGTTTTCGTAAGGGATTAATGAGAAAAAGTACACAGCCTGCCGATGTGTGTTACGCGTGGTAAAATATAGCACCACATTTCGATGGTATTTTTAGGAGAATTTATTTGATGGATTCTGTTCAGCAGAAACATGTTTGAACTGTATGTCATACTATGAACTAAAAACGGACTCGACCGCTGTAATCAAATGGTAGGTACCAAAATAAATTACTCAAAATACTTATTGGCTAGGTAGCCAATAGGTTATAGAAGTTCGAATAAGCGAGGAATCCCAATAACATTAATATTGAATGCATTGATAACCTTCAATAGCAGAAACAATAGACGTTGTGATGAAATGTATCCTGAGTACATCTTACTCGAATGAATTCTATTCGATTTGTGCAAGATCAAAAGTAAAAAACAAAACAACGCAAACTGTAGTCTATAAACGAATAGCAATGTAGATCTAACGACTCGACCTACCTGTATAATAACGGGAATTTTTTTTTCTAATGCATATTAAATTACTGCGTCACATTTGTACGAATGACCTAAATCGCCCTTAAGCGGACTTAAGAGCTCTAGTGTATGCTGTATTGCTGGACTATTGCATTGGCAAGATGGATAAGAGTGGACGATTTGTGTAAAAATTTGGTGTATCAGAAATCAGACCATGTTAATCAAATATCACTTACGTTCCGAAATTGGGCCACTCCGTAAAAAAAGAATCCATAGCTTTACGTGAACAATAGAGTCAATATTTTAAGATTTAGAGCACTTGCTGCTCTCTGTGTCCAAAATATATCTTACGTTGTTCCGAAACGTGATTCAAACTGTAAACTGAAGCTATCTCAGATGATGTCAGATGGCCGAAACACAAAATTAACACGAGCTCTGTTTACTAATACCGTGCTATACCTAATTACGAAAACATCCGATCGTTTTCATTGAAAGGATCTGACCCTGAACAAACTGGAAACTACGACGCATGAGCGACGAAACACAGACATAATTGGAATTTAAATGAGCACGTAAATTGAAAAAGCCTTTCAAAAGATAAATTTTGTTTTTAGCTACTGAAATAAACATAATCAATAAAAGCCGCCTATAAAACATTGATCGACGAATTTTCATGACACAAATAAGGTACTTTGATGTGAATGTGTATATTAATATTTAGACTTAGACAAAGCTATAGAAACTACCAGTACTTAAATCTATTAGACAAAATGAGAAGCGATGTCAATAACATGCAAACAAAAACCAATTTCGCACTTCATTGAACGGGTGTTATACTGAAAATGATCAACAAAGAACCCGCAAAAAAATCTAATGATCAATGCACACATGGACAGGAAATCTACAGTGTTTGAAACAAAATAGTGGCAGCCCACGCTCCACGCTTACCCATCAAAATAATGGCGGTCGGCCAACTTTCGGCTCCCGACGAGGGAGGCCGGCATAAAGCACAATAACCTTTGTGCACCAAAAACATATTTGAGTGCCGGTCGAGCATGAAAAATATCCGAACACACAGCGTCAAGCTAAAAGCTTGAAATAAGCACCGCGAAAACGAACCAGATCAATGAAAACAAAGCTCTATGTTAGAAACTGTGACGTAGCGGATGAATAATGTATTTATGCAGTCTCGTGTAGGAAATAGAATCACAACCGGCAGATGCAATAAATACAAAATTCACATGTCGAAACAAATAAACCGCAGGCAAAATATTTGATTAGAATTAAGGTTAGGGCATCTGTTCAATGCTTACCTGGAAGTGATCGACCTCATTTCCTCGACAGTGATAGGTTGAGTTTTGTAGCGCTCTTTATCTCGTATTTTAGATCTTGAAGTAGATGGCTGGTCTATAGAAGAAAGGGCCTGTTCCATGGTCTTTATTCGGGACGCGATCGATGGGAATGATTTATCATTGGTATCGGAGTCGCATTGTCGATCGCGTGGCCATTCGTATCGGCCGTTCGTACAGTTCTCGTCAACTTTCAGTCTTCGATTGTTCAGGATCGAGAGTAGCTCGTCGTTGACATCACAAGCGAGGCTCTTCGATCGGGCGTTCGTTTTAGGTCGAAGGTTCCTCCGGCGGAGCACGGCACTGGGATAGCTCACTTCCGGGTCGGACGCGGGTGCAAGCACGGGCGCGAGATTTAACACACGTCGCGGTCCAGCCGCCGACAGTTCGCCCGCGTCGCCACTGAAATTCGTCACACTAATGTTCGCATCGTTGTCCGCGCAAAACGAGAGTCGTGGGCGCGGCGATTGGCTGCGTTCCCTGGTCAAGCTTGAACCTCTCTGCTTTAAAATAGGTCTCATTGCCGTCTCACACTCCGATCCCGAGTGGTCTGATGTCCGCGATCTGAGGAGGGACGGTCTTCGGGAGCTTCTGTCGTCTTCGCTCAAATCGACACTAGAAGCGTGTCCTTCGTCACCGGACAATTTTTTTGATGTTTTCAGGATTGGTTTTTTCGGCATGTCGAAATCGTATTCGTCGTATTCCATTGACTTTTTCTTTAAGATCGGTTTCGGTGTATCACATGGTACAATATCTGGGCAAGGTCTTTCTTCAGAAAAGCTTTTTTTCTTAAGTATTGGTCTGACGATTTCCTTGTCGTCATCGACTAATTCAGCGCCACCCGCTGCGGCTAATAACACCGCTTGAGCAATAGATACGTGAGATGATGCCGTGCTACTGCTCGAACTCGAATTAGATTTTCGTTTTAAAATCCCATGAGGTTCCGGCGAGCCATGAGAAAGCTCATCGTTATGTAGGTCTTCCTCTTTGCTCATTTTTCGTTTTAAAATACCCTGAATTTGTCCGTCAGGCGATCGATTTCTTATGATATCTTCCAATGATGATCTTCTATTTTTTAATATGGGTTTATTGGTATCAACGGATCCATCTTCAGCGAAAGACACCTCAGGACTGCAGGAACGTCTCCTGGCAACCTGTGACTCATCTAAGCTGCGGCGTTTCTTGAGTATGCCTTGGCGCTGTCGACTATTCGATCGGCAGTTACGCGGCTCAATAACGCTTGGCGAAAACGTTACTGGTGGTGAAGCGATTGCATGATTCAAAGCACTGGACGCAGCATTATCTTCATGAACAGATTTCCGCTTCAAAATAGACACTGGCGTAAGACTACAGGACGTCGACGTCGTTTCGAGACGGCGATTTTGACTAGACGTATCATTACTGAGATCAGAAAACATTGCACTCTGTTTCTCGAAGTCAATCAGTCTCTGAGCTGCCGTGTCTATATCTCTGAGCCTCTCTGTCACTCCTCTGTGATGAAAAGACCTGTCGTTTGTAAGGCCGTAATTGATAGAATGATTATTTATCCTTTGTTCGGCTTTCGATGTAAATATGGAGTCAAAGCGCGGCTCAGGCGTGTCTAAGTTTAACTTATTACTAGTTAAGTTATTCGACAATTTATTAACCCTATCTAATGTCTGTTTCGTCAATGCAGCTAAGCTATCCATCTCTTGAGAAAGTCTAGAGCTATTCGCATGTGGTCTCATTTCGTGGAGCGTAGACATTTTCATAGTATCTTTAGAATTTTCTGTTCCACTCCTGGAATCTCTCATACAATTTTTAGGCAAAACCTTTCTGGTATCATTCGTGTCTCTTGGAGAATTATTTTCTAAACTAGTCAGTCTTTTCTTTGAATAATGATATTTTTCGCTAAGACTTTCACTATCCTTTTGAGCTCGATGTCTTCTTTCGATTCGATTAGTTTCCGTGTCGCTTTTTGCTTTCTCTGGACTCTTGCGAACAGATTTGTTTTTCAGTGATTCCAGTTTCGTTTTGGTATCTGGTTTCGTACTGCTTGTTAAGTCCTGCTTAACGGGCGATGTGGATGTTCGAGTAAGTTTTTCGGATGGCTTCTTTGACAGAGGGATGCAACTTGGTCTAAAGCTAGCTTCAGTGCTTCTTCGCCTCTCGTAAGTTTTCTGAACGGGAGCGTTAGGTGAAGTCTTAAGATGTGATGTTTTGATTCCGAATGATAAATTAATTGTGGATTTAGGCGATATTTTGGAAGACGGAAGTGAGCTTACAGTCTTGTTCTGCAAAATTTCGAGGGAATGACGGTTTTTCGGTTTCGTTACGCTTCCTGAAACAAAAAAGACTTTGGTCAATTTAATACATAGCGCCTACTTATAAAACACCGTGCAAAAATAGCACAAATGGATTTGTTAGAGCGGAAGTCGGAAACTGTTGCCCTGCACGTGGGTATTGTTCTAATGGAGTTCAGTGACTGCGCAAGCGCAGGCTCGTGTGACATTTAGCACGATATGGCCACTAGCGCCATTGTTAACGTAAGTAGGTGACTCATTGTTCTCCCACAATATAGAACAAGTCAGTAAAGATTGTACATGAGACCTGAGTTAAACCAACACATATGTAGTTATGCACGACATAGTATTTTTAGATAACACTATTCACTGTACAGGCCTAAACTAGCCAGGTCTGAGGTATTTCTATTTCCTATAATCTTTATGAGAACTGAGCCCTAATGACCCTACAGACCAAGAATTAAGTCAGTCCTTACTGTGAGCGGATACTAAATTTTATTATGCACGTGGCGTACAATACGGTGTGAAAAACTTAGAAGATGTATAAGAACGGTAACAACACGATTGTCTAGTTCTTGTTCGTAAGACGGTCACGTAGTGAGAAATGCATCCAGATTATACGAGTATTCTCACACAGCTTGACATCATCGACAATGCATTCTTACAGACAGCTACCAGCTAGTACTAGTAGGTAAAGGAAACTGTTATTTCATATTACATTGTTATCATTATGGTAAATTTATTCGACCACAGTTATAAACAGTACACCTACTAAACGTATACCTTTAGCTTAGTACTGAGAACTTCTACTGAGAACTTCTCAGTACTAAGCTAAAGGTATACGTTTCTCAGTGAGAAGTACCTTGTTTCAACAACAACAATCTAGAAACTCTAGAGAAATAGTCTGGGATGCAATATCTGGGCTACGTAGCAGACATATACTTAGCTCCGTATAGATAAGTACTTGTATAAATCTGTACTAATTATTGGTGGAAAGCCAAAATTTCTTTGAAATATAAGTAATCATAGGAAATTCACTGCTTCACTTCAGGTTAAGTAACGTATTCGTGCCACGAATAGCGTTACAGACATAGAATTATTCTAAGATTTCAGATGTCCATCCATACCATATAATAGGCTACGGTGCTGTAAGTAGTCTGTGCTAGTTACTACTAACAGAGATATTAAAGTAGTAAAAATCTCTGTGGGCAACAAAGTGCGATAACGTGTAAAACATCTAGCTGTGATCATTGCGGTTCAGTGTAGACCCCGGGACGCGGTGACGGTTTGTTTCTTTATATAACGGTACACAAATTATACATCATTAACTTATATATAAGGTGGTATATAGATCTGCATAGACTGAATCTAGTATTTCTTAGAATATTTTAGGTGTTTGCTATATTAAAGTTGGATAAAATTAATGAGAACACTGTTTTATCATCTAATAAATATTGCCTTGCCCGCGACCCTCGAATAACGTGAAGACAAATTAGTTCAACCAATAACACAGAAAAGTAGGTTAATGAAACGTAATTTTCTGCTATGAAAAGAATTTTCTTACTATTCGGAACAAGGATATTAACTTAATGGATACTTGTGAAAGAGTGTCCTTGTGACAGTGTAACACAGTATCCAAACTTCGGGTAAGAAGACTGATTGATCGCGGGGTGAGACAGTTTACTGTTCCCTTAAACTGTAATGTAACGGAGGGAAATGTTGTTTTTAGAAATGTAACATTTTCTTATATCGATCATACTAATGACTTTCATATTGACATGCTTACATAAGAGTAGGTCGATGTCTTACTGAAGTTTACCTAAAGTAAATCGATAAAAGGTACAGTACCAATTGTATTATAGCGATTTACCTTAGGTTTTCAATGGAATCGCTCTATGAGGATGAGATGAGGTCTCTAATCTAGTTTAAGGAAATAAAAGCTCTTATAATTTTTTCTGGATAATAAACTAAAATATTTTAAGCCGTTTTCAATTTAAATTCAATACCCGTCCAAACATTTACCAAACTGCTTTGGTTAATCTACAGTTTTATTAAATAGGTGGTACTTACAAACAGGGATTAACAAATTCCCCGAAATAAGTGTAACATTCTCTGTTCATATTAATTATGTTGTGACCCATTTTGCTCGGAAGTTAGAAGGCTTTTCAGCTTATCTCAGTCCATTAGTGCGGACACCTGATACCTGGTTATTTTTGTATATTATATACACTTGACGTTTACCCTTGTGGTAGATTATAAGCTTTTTGTCTGTTGCTTTAACATTATCAGCTGAAAGTGCTGAAATCCACTGTACCTATTTGATGTATACATATTAGGCAAGTGAAACTTTGTATAGGTACTGATGTAAACTCAGCGTACTCTCAGGTTGTTTTCTTTGTGTTTTAATCGTAACATTTCATTAATTAATTCTTAATCAATCTAAATCTCGACATACCCTCTCGCAATAACTGTGTTCGTAAGCAAGTATAATAAAATTAATTTCGAAAACGTCGAAATTCTAGATGAAAACAGCGTTTCCTCAGTCGCAGCGATAGAGGCAAAATAAGAAAAATATGCGGAAAAGTAAGCGAAATATAGAGGAAGATTACTCTTGTGGGATAAAAAGTAAGTCGGAGATCAGTGTATATAGTAGTTTCTAAGCGTTTCATAAACACACAATTCGCCCTAATTTGAAAACAGCAAACATTTCTGTATTGCTGTTTTACTCTCACTCCCATTAAACTTCGACTAAAAAAGTAGGAAAACTATTTCATTTTTTCCGTCTATAAGCCACTGTTTACTCGCAGTATCCTAATTATGCATGTCACCAACTTGCTTGACGTAGATACTTAGCTCATAAACTAGCCTATGAGAACGTGTCATTTTAGCAGTTCCAGCAATTATTCCAATTAGCGCTAACCGACGTATAAGTACATATGTGTGGCTATTTAGTTGTTTCCTGCAGAGGTCGGGTCACGCGAATTTCAACCTACATCCGACAGTGGGGGTGACGTCACGGCAAGTAGCCTGCACGGTAATACATTAGTGGTTGCATCGCTCTCTCAAACAGGGTGCTCAACCAAATGAGCAACAGAAGCAACGTGCATTGGTAGGAATAGGTACAAATTAATTGTCCGTCTGAACTAGCCATATCTCTCTATTCCTGCAACGCATTGGGGTACTTTCTAGAGAGATTAATGCAAACTTAGGAACTGTCAAACTTTACTGCAGACGCCCAAAATATATTATAATAATAATAATAATAATAATAACAATAACCATTTATTTCAGGCAACAAGCTTATAAAATAAACATAGGCCCATATTATAAATACCTTAAAGACTAACATACATATTTTATTACACTAAAACTAAATTTCATTGGGCACGTAGAGTCGGCGTGCTGAGCTGGAGTTTAACCGACCTTAATTGCCCAATTTCATACTGAGAAATCTACTCTGGAAATTCCCTAAAGAGGAATAAGGGGGTAAGGAGGTGTTTACCTTCAAAGATGTCTCAATGTACCGTATATAATGTGTAATGTAGTAGCAATATTCGTAGACTTCAAAGGATCGACATCCAAATAAGTTCATAACGTAAACAAATCTGACCTCAAAAATGCGTCAATAATAGACACAAAGACATTTTAGCGTCACATTAATTATGAATAACGAAGTCGAAAAGTACACGTTTATTACTGCAGAACTAAAAGATGTTTTCGAACGTCATGTTAACAAGAGATATGTCGCATTATCATAGTGGGAGTACGAATACATGGCAATCGAAATGTCTGCTCTATTCGAATCTACTGTCACCATAATTATACACGCTTTTAATTTACGTTTATTATATCTAATCCAGGTCCCTTGTTAATTCATACGGGCCCAGGTTAAATTATATTAGATTACAATTACGTTGTGAACTATTTAGATTACTTGCGGGAAAACTGAGTGTCCAGTTCTCGATTCACTATACGAGTTACTCTTGTTTCAATTCTTGATTTATCTTATTTGATATTTAGTTTTAGACTTGTACACAGCTTATAAACAAGCTGTATAAGTGCAAATAGTTAAAGTTTAGCATCATGTTGATAAAGCTCATTGCTCAACTTTCCAGGAAAACCGGAGTAATTAAAATGCCACCATTAAACGTGAAAATAATTAGAGCGTCTTGTTAATTAGTCTGAACGACGCGGACGAGCGAGGCCGCAAATATGTAAAGTAATAAAATGTTTACATTCTAGAAAAACAGTGCTTATTACATACATTTTATAGTTGAAACCAAATGATAAAGGAAAACAGTATCGCCTTACCTACATATATATCCTATATCAAATTAAACTTTTATTTTTGAGATATGAGTTTAATGAGCCTCGTTCGACTAGGATTTAATGACTCGATCCACCAGTGGATTGAATACCACTCTGAAGTTCACTGTGATCTACCATTGGTCTGGTTGGATCCTGTAAGCATATGAGGACAGTCATATTATATATTTAGCTTTTTAGCCAGGGAAAAGTTATTTTTTGTTAATTTTTAAATATCACTCGATGTTTTCCTCGATACGGATTTATTAAAAGAGATCCAAGGCCCAGTGCTGTGGAGCAGCAAAATTTCAGACAGCCTCGTAATTCGTCACTCTTTGATGATTATCACTAGCTCACCAGTAAATTGAGATGTGACTAATCGGTGCTCGTCGAGAGTGAGAGCAAAACCTTCTACGGATTAGTCGCTAATAGATCACCAGCTTTAGAATCACGATGGTTTTAAAACTCGAACCATAAATTAGACTTAGGTAGATACGAAGGAATTAAAAAGTACTAATAAATGGAGAGGGAGGCAGCGTATCGTTTTAAAAGAAACTCAGCACATAGTAATGTGCAAATAATACGAATCTTTAAATCAATGTTTCCAATATTTCGGTGCCTAGTCAGTACCCCGTACCCACATAAATCAAGATAAACGTACAATGATCCAAAACTAGCCTGGACTTCGAAAATTAATCTATACAAAAGTATAGAACCAAGCTTTTCTTTGCAGCAAGCATTGTCATTAAGTTCTATTATTAAAAAAATATTTATTTCATTTAAAAATTTAATTTATTTAGAATCCCCCATTTTCACTTTACAAAGCTCAAGTCGCTGAAAAATAATGCAGTTGAAAGTCTCGGCTTTTTTAATGTAAGAGGAAAACTAGAAACTCCGCAGCATTATTAATGCGAAAATGGTTGAAGTTTTCTCAAACTGCACCATCTAAGTAAAGCTAAGTATACCAAGTTGCCTGAACAAGTGAATATCTGCAAAAGCTTCAGCGCAGTACTTTTATTTATTCGGTAGCTTCAGGCTTCCATCTACTTATATATTTGTAAGTCGGCGGGTTTATAAGACCCCAGATGTAAATGAGCGGTTACGCTTTACTTAGAAATAATCCTAAGCGATACTAAATGTTAGCTTGGGACAAACTTACAAAGTTAACATTTGAGCTCGCTCGTAGAGGCAATGTTTAATTTGTGTCTAAGCACAGACTTCATTTGAAGAGTAGGGACGAAGAGTTTGTATTCCATTTCAAAACATTGCTAAAATAAATATGTACAAAATAATTATTGGATATAAAATAATATGTAATTTACTAAATAAATTACCTCTGTAATATCTTGTTAATTATTTAGTTTTATGAACATTTCAGAGGTAAATTTATCAAGCAAACTTGATAAAAATTCGATAAACCTTACACCGCGACAAATTAAATCGAATAAAATTCTATGGGCAAAAATATTTTATCGAATAGTCTGATATGATTGCCACCACAGACAGGTCAAAGGCTTTTGATAGAGGGCACAGACAAATACCAAATATTCATTAAGGGAGTGTCGTCTCACGTGTTGCAAATGGATGTAGGGTCGTAGAACTCACATTTGTCACTGCATAAAGTGGCTAAATGGTCCGGAACGGGTAAAGACGTGGATGAGTTAATAAAGCAATGTAATCATGAAGAATTCACAGAGAGTAAGAAAAATGCAAGTGTTTAGTTATTACATAAACGATGCTAATTTATATAAACAGTGGGCATCTTATGGGCAATCGTGCTTCACCTTAGACAACTTCGGCACTTAGGTGAGATGTTGTCCATTTTGGCATAAAAATGTGTCAGTTACTTACATATCTAAAATAAACAGTTTTGTGATAGTTTCCCTACAGCTAGTTTGATGTACATGGATATAAGTAAATCTAATCGCCTATATGTAGATAGAAACAGTTAACTAACAACCAATTATGTGGGAAAACATTCAACTAGTCGCTTCCAATATCCGCTGATTTAATTGACGTTATATCCGATCCCTAATACCTACGGGAGAAGCCGTTTGGGTTAACTAGGTTTCATAATCATGTTTAGTCTATTATGTTATCTCATATTTATATTGAATGAGTATGCAGTGATTGTTGATTTTAAATTCTAGATTGCAAGCTAATCGATTGATTTTGCTAACTGACCACTTTGTTGTGTATTCATAGGCTTCAAAAAAGGAAAAGTATTTTCAGTAGCAATGTCACGGCAGAACAGACCTAATTCAACGCGTGAGTAATTCTACGCAATGTTACCTATAGCTGCTAGTACGCGCCCCTGAATTTGTATGACAGGGCCAAAGGATTTTTTAACTTCAATTATGTGTAAAACTGTTGTGGATATCAAAGGGATTCTCCGTAACTATGAGATCCTAATTCGATTAGGAAACCTTTTACTATGTACATTGTACATATACAAAGTATACTAATTTCGAGGGGTTACATTGCGTCATAGCTTTCCCTAAAAAATATATTTCCTTGAATAAATTGTAGGTGAATGTACGTTGTATAGAAATAGAAATAGGCAATTATATTACTCGAACCTGTACCATCTTTATAAAATAGACTATGTTCGGTTGTTAGGCACATAAATTATATGTCAACAAAGTTCTGATACCTGCTATTACTTTTCAAATCTATTCTACAATAAGACTGACTAACTGGCACACTTATTACTCTTATATTGTATATTATTATTTAGTGCGCAACTTTCTTGGCTACACTCCAAGTACCTGGAAGTGGCTGATTTGGTCAGTAGAAGTCAACTTGCCGGCCCGCAAAATTTCTGTTACAGGCCCGTTAAGCGTACTTTATTATTTTAAATTTCCGTGTTACACTGCAACTGTTATGGGCGGCCGTATTGCTTAGCATCAGGTAAACGACTAGCTCGTCACGTCATTCATTCTCATAAAAATAAAGATAAAAATAGCATTAAGTTTAAAAAATTGAATTAAAACAAAATACCGACTCAATGCAAAATTCTAAACTATTAATGCCAAGAATAAGTTACAAAAAAAATCTCTAAAAGTTTTAGTAGTAGTTAGTACCTTGTTACAAAATCTTTGAGTGCAAACTTTCATTGTTACATTATTTAATAATGATTCCTTCGTACAAATGGCAACAAATAGCAGCCTTAGGTCTAAAATACCGTTAAAAGGCCCAATGCCCAGAGCCTGTAGTCATTCCCTACTACCATTAGTGCAGGCCGAAGAAACAAACAAATCATAACCACGAATTACAAGAGAAAATAGTTGAGCATGTCTGGAATACACTCATAATTTATAACTATAAACTACAACTATTGACTGATAACTGCAATTTAATGTTTTATGAGTAACAATCATTTATCGAGGCGATACGTGCGTATTTTAATTAGAATCAATTATGTATCTATATACGCATGCACGATGCCTACAAAATAGATAAGCGGCTATATATGGAAAAGGTATTAAGCATAAAAGTTCAAGAGGGCAGCCCGATAAGCAAAACGAATGGTACTACAAATGCAAACTTTAACAATCTCAGAGGATAAAATCCAAGCGATTTACGTAACGTAGGTACATAATATATCACTAGTAAACATAGTTAATAACATTAGACTTGTCAAGTTGTCAGTAAAACAGTAGGCAATCCAGATGATCTAACATGCGCACCGCGAGAACACTTGTCGTCGCTGCTAGAGTGAGACACACTTAGGCGCTACCATAGCCTTGTCACGGTCTCTCGTGAGATAAAAAGTCGAGAAAATTTTGTCGCGGTGCGCATGCTAGCCTAGCTGGTCACGGCATGATGAACTCTCGAAAGAAACTTAGACATAAAATAAGTTCAGAGTTCACACGTGGCGTGGATAGGTAACACTAACAGTAAAACAGAGTACAGTAAAAAGGGTTATAAAACAGAATGGGTGCACGTATCCGGTTTAACCTAGCCAACGGTAAAGTCAACAGTATTAATATATAAACGTAACAGTATGACCTCTGCAAATAAACTTTCCGTGTTCCGTGCATCTAAACTCCATTAGTCGTTACCAATTTGGCAATCTGGCCATCTATGTAGGTTTACGATAGGTATAAGGTTACGTCATCAATCCAACACAAGGACTGCAACTTGATACGGCGCAAGCTGAACAATGTGAAATGGCGGAAAGCCAGAGAGGATTACGCCCTTGAGGCAAACGGTTCAAGGATTGATCACTGTCTTCCATATTTTCAGATGTTATGCAAGTAATACACCTACACACCATAATCCATACTGTATGTTTGTGTTGACGGCCATTGAAGCAGCGCCGCTTGCATTTAATTTTGCAACCGAATCGAGTATATCGAGAAACTATACTACCTAATGTGATTATCAGCACTTCCTATTAGCGTTAGTCAAATGGCGATGGGTTTTAACTCTATTCATGCACTACTTTCAACTAGTGCCGCCTCTTAACCGAGAAAAATGGGTCAGGTCAAGATAATGTATGTACTAGCATACCTATAATCTAGCTTCATTATTTTATAAGCCAAGCCAGAAGCCTTTGAGCGGTCTAAAAATTCTGACACCAGGGCTGACCACTTACCTACACGAAAAGAAGAAGATCATTTTATATTTGAATAGTTATTGGTGTATCTATCTGCTTGACAAATCACGCCATAATGTAAAAAAAACTATTGAAATGCATAGTAAATCAAAACATGGGACGACTGCAAAACACATACAGCCTTTACCTAGAGAGGCCAAAGCATGTTCATGAAAGTTTTATTGGTTGGCGATTATTACTGAAATCGATTCCCTAATTAGACACAGAAATAATAACAGGTTTTAAGAAAGAGAAAACATAGCAAATAAGAACCAAAGCCTTGAATGCTAGAAGTACTTACTAGTAACAGGTATACCTGTCAATTTCGGTAAGCATTCGATGGATATTGGATACGTGATCTCTGTGAACAGATCACCAACCCGTCTGATGCGTTGTCTATTACTGCTATGATATCCAGTAATTGGATTACACTGATTGGGTCCTGTCCTCCAAGCAACAGCTCACGATATATGCATTGTTTATATGCGAAATTGATTACAATACTTATCTATATATACATATCTAGCTAGATGATAAAATTAAATACACAATTAATCAATAAGACGACGATACAATCGAGGATTTGCAATGTATTTTATCTGTTTCTAATTATAAGATATGGTTCTAGTGAGAATTATGATAGAGTTATTTAGTTCTTATGTTGTTATACATACGATAACATCCTACACTTTAGTAAGTGACCATTCACAATATAAATATAGGGCATATCTGGCAGGTATGCAATTTCAGATAGTCCAACTGTATTGTACATTAATAATATTGCTGGGAACGGTTGGATGAGATTGGATTGAACTAGTAAAATAAAAGAACAGAGGGCAATAACTAGCCGGCAATGACGATGCATTTGGAGTAGTACTGGTTCTCGATGATAACTGAGTTCTTATAAATAATTTCTATTCAACAGTTAGCCGGAAAAAAATCAAAGACATTTAAGCTATGTATGTCAACAAAGTTGGCACTGAATTTTTCAAGTTGCTTAAATTAAAAAAGGTTTTTCATAACTATATCAATGCAGCAGTGCAAGCACGGATCTTTGGTTCGACAAATATATCGAGTCGATAAACAGATTTTATTTATCGATCTAATAGGTAACTCGTAGCATGGATCTAACATCGGTAATTCTTGTCGTCGTCTTTCGAAGGCTTTATTTAGTCGACATATTATCGATCATTCGTTCATAATTCTCACAGAGTAACTTTATATTACGGAAAATTTCACAGATTAGGCAAAAAATTAGAGGTTAAAGAAAACAGGTTAGACATTCATTCGTGAAAAACACCTACTTGAACAATTTATTCTAATAGGTACCTTTACATTTTTATGAAATATTACAGAAAATCCATTATTTTCATGTGAAATCCGATTAATTATTTAAGAGGAACGACATAATAATAATATTGGCCGAAAGAACTTTACCTAAATATTCAGTTGCAAATATTTTACAACCGTATTATTATATTAGATACGTAGGTAGTGCTTAGTTGATAATATGATAGTAAACACATATGAAACTTGGAATAGGTGTTTAATACTCTTTCATTTATTCATGCAAAAACTACTTTATGGATTTGGCCACCAGTAAATTCTCTCCTATCCCTTGCAGTGCTAGGGACCATGATGTAACTGCTCGTGAGATTTTGAACAACTGCTTGCATCAAATTCTGCACAAGCTTGCTTGTAGTCCTTTGACCAGCGCAAAGTTGTGTTCTTGACCCATACACCTTTGGTAACTGGCAACGACGCGAGCGTAACAGCGTACCGTACACCCATACAGACCTACAACAATGAATGTATAAGTAGGATAAAATAACAATAATTAGAATAAGTATAATTTTAGCAAATAGTTTCCGGTTTGGGAAGTACTTACTAATTACTATAACATTCACGGGCAGTCCATTTGATCGGCTGCTTATAGATCGCTCTGAACAACTTGAATAAGGGCGAGGGCGATTTCTTTATGAATTCTAAACAGAATCTCAAACTGTTCGTTAGGTAGGTCGAGAGAATTATTGGCATCTCTTAGGCACCGCCTATTGATTCTCAAGACATCACGACGCTTCCATTTTTCGGCTTACAATATTAAAATATAGCCAAAATCCAGTTTGAAAATATTATAAATTGGTTATCGAGCAACTATGGAAACCCGATAAAATTCGATAAGTTTGACAAGATTAAACCGATGACAAATGTCAAAAATTAGATCCATGCGTGGTTTAGTCGACATAGAATGACATGATCGTTAAGATTTATCGAATTTATATCGAAGTCGATAAAATACATTCCGTGCTACCGATTACGTTTTATCGAAACTTTATGTCAAATTTGACATGAAAATTCGTTAAATATATCGATCGGAAGATCGGTGCTTGCACTGCAGGTCCTAATCTAAATTTTGCAACAGAAAGACTTCTTCCTCTTTCATAAAAATGTAGACTACAAGAAATTACGGCTTTAAGCTATGTATGTCAACACAGAGCAGTGCAAGCACCGATCTTCGGTTCGACAAATATGTCGAGTCGATAAACAGATTTTATTTATCGATCTAATCGGTAACTTGTAGCATGGATCTAACATCGGTAATTCTTGTCGAAGTCTTTCGAGGGCTTTATTTAGTCGACATCTTATCGATCATTCGTTCGTAATTCTCACAGAGTAACTTTATATTATGGAAAATTCCACAGATTAAGGAAAAAATTGGAGGCTAAAGAAAAGAGGTTAGTCATTAATTCATGAAAAACACCTACTTAAAGGATTTATTCTATTGAAATATTACAGAAAACCATTATTTTCATGTGAAATCCGAATTATTGAAGAGGAACGAAATAATAACTATATTGGCCGAAAGGATTTTACCTAATTATTCAGTTGCAAATATTTTATCAACCATATTATTATATTAGATTTAGTGCTTAGTTGATATATGATAGTAAACACATATGAAACTTGGAATAGGTGTTTAACTTTTTCATTTCTTCATGGAAAAACTACTGTATGGATTTGACCACCAGCAACTTCTCTCCTGTCCCCTGCAGTGCAAGGGATCTTGATGTAACTGCTCGTGAGATTTTGAACAACTGCTTGCAACAAATCCTGCACAAGCTTGCTTATAGTACCCGTACACACCTACAACAATAAATTTCTATGTATAAGTAGAATAAAATAACAATAATTAGAATATAATTTAAGCAAATAGTTTCCGCTTTGGGAGGTACTTACTAATTACTATAACATTCACGGGCAGTCCATTTGATCGGCTCCTTATAGATTGCTCTGAACAACTTGAATAACGGCGAGGGCAATTTCTTTATGAATTCTAAACAGAATCTCAAACTGTTCGTTAGGTAGGTCGAGAGAATTATTAGCATCTCTTAGGCAATAGGCACCGCCTATTGATTCTCAAGACATCTCGACGCTTCCATTTTTCGGCTTACAATATTAAAATATAGCCAAAATCCAGTTTGAAAATATAATAAATTGGTTATCGAGCAACTATGGAAACCCGATAAAATTCGATAAGTTTGATAAGATTAAACCGATGACAAATGTTGACCACCGATGAAAAATTAGATCCATGCGTGGTTTAGTCGACATATAACGACATGATCGTTAAGAATTATCGAATTTATATCGAAGTCGATAAAATACATTCCGTGCTACCGATTACGTTTTATCGAAACTTTATGTCAAATTTGACATAAAAATTCGTTAAATATATCGATCGGAGGACCGGTGCTTGCACTGCAGTTGGCACTAGTAACGAATAATTCCCAAAGGATCCATAGATGCGGTGGAGAAAATTAACAAACAAGTACTTGAAGGCCGCATCGCCTACGCCCTACTAAAACTTGATTAGTATGTGATCGCAGAATGTACATACTCATTCCTATAAACACAACCGTTCCATATTTACGATGTTGATTAAAGCCAAAGGTAGTAGTAGGTAACCTATTTAGTAATACCTGACGAAAGGAAAAAACCTAAATTGGTACAAAAAATTGGTAAAAGGTTTGTAAAAACAAAAGTTTACGGGTTGTTTGACGTTAGGTACATCACTGAGTAGGTACGTTGCCTAGGTATTGTATAGAATACCTGAATGCTACAAATTGCCGGTAACACATACATTCAACATGTGACGTGTTTCATGCGAATGGGTTGCCAATGGTCGGCAATCAATTTCCAGTTACAATAAAGAAAAGCAATTACAGTGGTTTTCAATAAAGCCTCGTGACTTGTCAGTAAATGAAGGTTATATTTATGTTTCGTCTGAACCATTCAACAGTGACTTTGGATATATACCTATATAATTATATGGAATAAAAATTTTGATTTCACTTTCCATATCTTTAAATCGAAAATTATGGTTATTAAAAATGAAGTGAAAACTCCAATTGCTAAGAACACTCAGTTTTCAAACATATAAAATCACTAGCGCCCGTTTTATGGGACCTACGATGACTGAGCCTGAGACGGACATATTATAATCATACTTTAAACTTATAACAACACACTTAAAAATTCTTTTTTTTCTTGTCTGTTTGTTTCAGCTATATGGAGAAAAGATAATGAGCATTATAAACAATGTTCTATGAACGCGGTTATATAAATTGGCTTGCCGCTAATGATGTACTTAAGGTGAGGTAATGTTCCGATGAGTCGTCGATGCTATACCATATTATGTTTTTGCTAATTGTTCTCTATCTTATCAGAGTGGCAATTACGATGCTTAAATTTTATAGGTACTTTTATTATAATAACAAACTTCAAAGGCAATTCGTGCTGTTATTAGGTCATTACGTTAATCGATATTGGATGTTTGCCATCCGAGAAATAAACATTAAACACGAAAATTGTGAATAATATATTGCTTTACCGATACGGTTATGATCATTTAGGGTCCTTTCAAAGTGAAATCCTAAGACCGCCTTTATTGAAACTCTTTTGTAATATTAATATACTTTCTCATCACAATTCCAACGATGCTCAAAATGTGTAATGCTCTTCCAGTGTTTCCTCCTGGGTCTTTTCAAGTCTAGAGTGAATGGGCATCTCACGGGCAAACGTGCTCCACCTTAGACAGCTTCTTCACTTACCATCAGGTGAGTTGTTGTCAAAAGTATGCCCATTTTAGCATAAAAAAAAGTTCGCATTCACAGTGTCGACGATTTAATTACACCGAACTGGACATAACCTTCGAATACTAAGCATAGAACAATTCTTCGTTATAAATGTCTCAAGTCGTAAAGCATCTGATCCAGCTATAATAAGTTCTTTCGTGATGACGGTTCGTGGTGAAAATAACAGTCTATCTGATAATATGAAGCGGAGCAATGCAGTGCGAAGTAAAACTTCAAATCGATTTATATTATACGCTACTTTTATCGCATACCGAGCTGGGTATTCAAGGTGGCGAGATGTTGCGCTTGTCAAAATATCCTGCTTTCATTTTTGTAATAGCGAACCGAGATCAGACGAGCGATGCGGTACGTAATTTTATTATGTTTTTATTCGATTATTTCCAAAATCTTCCATGTGAGTAATTTTACTACCCATCA
Source organism: Ennomos erosarius (assembly GCA_963580505.1). Classification (NCBI taxonomy): domain Eukaryota; kingdom Metazoa; phylum Arthropoda; class Insecta; order Lepidoptera; family Geometridae; genus Ennomos; species Ennomos erosarius. The sequence continues at coordinate 10,915,127 of OY756988.1, forward strand.
GCATTTGATGAGCTATTATTAGACGTAATAATAAAGTGTTATAATAATTTCAATTAATATCAGGTCTAAGAACTCTATCGGCCTCATTTATGGAAATACAGTGCCTACCTAGCTATGTTAAAGATATATTATAATCCATCACGCTTAGTGCGTAAAATACAGAGTTCAATAATTTTGAGCCAGATATTCTAAGAATTTATTGGTCACTCAACAGAAATATGCGTTCAATTTTCGACACATACAACATCATCAATGAACGTTATCATCAGTCCCTTTTTTTGAATGGTTATTGGTATTGATATTAGTACATTGACTTGCCACCGATTTAAAACTAAACAAAGATAATATTACTCCAATAAACCTTGATTTAAAACAAACATATTTTATATTTAGAAACTTAATTAGCACTATGACTCAGAGTCGTCAGCGAGAAGATCAACTGAAGGTTAAAGACTTCTGCAAATCTGCATCGAAATCACAGTAAAGTCAATCTAAGTAACTTTGTTTAGTCTCTCGCTTGGGAATAACTGACAACAAGATCCGTTTAATTCCAAGTTAAACCGCTATCGAACTAAGAGCTAGACTAGCTGAATAAAAACTGTTGCCTAAGCCTGATTTCGGGAGAGTAATGGCGTGGGGGTCAGGGAGTTCGTAACCCTTAGAGGCGGGCATTTACCTTCAATTACAGGGATAAATTGTGACGATATTTTACTACTTACTCCTCATCGTGATAGGTGATTTGAATTTTTCAAGTTTTATAAATTAAAAAAAGTTTTTCATAAGTATATCAATGCAGGTCCTAATCTAAATCTTGCAACAGAAAGACTCCTTTCTCTTTCATAAAAATGTAGACTACAAGGAATTGCGGCTAACGGAAAAAATATGAATACACATTGTATAATACTATTGATATTGGTAACAACTTTTACAAGTGATGTTATGAAGTTCAACTGACTCTTTTAAATTAAACGCATACCTACCATTCAGACAACACGTCAAAGTATATGGAATTTAAAGACTATAGCCAAAACCGCTCAAAACCTAAGTTATAAATCAAAATTACAATAACATGCTTTGTAAAGCGCTAATTAGTTTCTCAAATTTAATTAACAGTAAATACACATGCTTATGAAGTTGTAACTAGTTTAACTGTTTCGGAAGTTGACATGGTTGTGAACAGCGACACTGACCGGCCACGCCAACGACCTTTTAATATATTGCTAACCAATATTTGTAAATATTTCAGGGTTGGAAAGCTATGGTAATGCGAAAAGTTTCTTTGAATTCGCCTAATTATATCTCTGTTGATTAGTTATTGAGAAGCTTTATTTTGTGATTTAGGTATATTTACACATATTCATAGTTAAAAGAAGAGACCTCCCTCTTCATCTCTGAATCGCATGATTCCAAAATAAGAAAGTCGCACGGATTAGAAATTGAAATTGAAATTGATTAATTTTTTGTCTCTTTGTTCTCATCCCTTCTAGACATTTCGAATCAACATACCTAAGTCACCGTCCTTGTTGTTGTTCATCATCTCTCTATAATTTTGGATTGTCTGGAAGAGATCGCTTTAAGCGATAAGACCGCCCATTGTGACACTTAGTTATTATAAGATTTATTACTGTAATTTCTGTAAAATGGTGTTTTCAATAAAGAGTTTATCTATCTATCTAAGTCTATATCTCCTCCTAAAACTTAATCTTAACTTTTTGATCTTATTTCGTTCTTCACAACAAAACTTTGATATACACAATAGGTACTGATTTCTATGATTTAAAACATATATAAATATGGTAAGCTCGTAAGCAGGGATTATATTGAGTGAAACTTTTTACATTGCGCATTGTGAACAACTCAAAGGATATATGCAGCTAAATTCTAGGTGATTTATCTAATTTGATATCGATCTGTCACAGTAGCGTTATACGTATACAAATAATCTGTACCTACCAGTCTAGACTGTTTAGTCTAGACTGCATTTTTACCTGTGGCTAAGACCAGCTGCGCTCACAGCATCATGGGTAGATCAAAGAAAGTTTTCCTCCAGATTATTATTATTGCAATATTAAGTTCTTTTTAAATGCAGAGAGTGTATACTATATTTCATAATAAGCTTTTTGATGACTAGCACCACGACTACAATATATTTCAGTACTTAAATATTATTGTTAGTTGCTACCAATAAAAACCTGTAGCTAATGCTCGTCTGAATATATTCCCATATCGTGGAGTAACTTTGGCCGTTACTGCATTTCATAACGACATCAAATATTCTTGGGAATAGCCTAGAATATTTGATGTCTACTTTGTCTATTGTTTTCGCCCCAAACCGTAATATGATCCGTAGCGGTCAAATTATACAAATGGACATCATTACCTCTCAATTTCCCAGAGGATCCCACTTCCCAGCTATTTCAGCAATACAAACAAGAAATAATTGATCAGATTGGGTAAACAGAGAACCGGTTTATTTACTAGTTACTTATCCGTTTTAGCAAATATTTACGTTGTTATATGTGTTAAAAGTTTTATTAAGAAAACCGTTGCGAAGTTCGAAGAAATCACGAGACCACGGAAAAAAAGTTGGTGAAAAATATTGCTTGTTACAACCCTAGTAAAGTAATACAGTACAACTTGTACTCTTACTATTATCATCAGTAACATCATCCTATTAGTTATGTTCACCGTGTTTTAGGCTGTCTCCCGCCCGGTGACGCTTCCCGCCCGGTGACGCTCCCGCCCGGTGACGCTGTAAAGGTCGTTAGAGACCAACAGCATTAGCCCGTTCAAAAAAAAAGTTTTAGTCTGTCATGAAATACTGAAAAACTATAATTGTCTTCTACACTGCTTCAGAGTCTTAGCACACTTTTACATATTTACACGTTGGGGCAATATGTGCACTTTCAACTTTACATATAAAAATGTCCTATCTCAACAGCGAAAATGAAAAACAGCATTTCAAACAATTACTGGTGCATAAGGAAAGCCCTAAGTACCCAAGTAGCTACATATATTGTAAGGTACCGTACAGTAATATGTGATCAAAAACGTATGCTATTGAAAATATAGCTATATTCAATTCCCTACTTTCCCGTGCGATATTCCCGCCGGGTCCTGCGTACGTGATGTTTTATTAGGGCTCAGTGCAAGTCAACATTTTCTGAAATGGTGTTTAGACCCTGTTTTATCGCTTTTGGAGCTTCTACCGCTTCCGTAAGCGTTTCTATATGTGCTCTTGACAGGGACTGGGCTTGAAGGTTTTGGCTGCAAAGATATTCTAATATTTCTTCATTTTCAATTAGATTTATGTCGATCTACCACCGTTCCTGTGTTGAGTGTGAAACGTGGAAAAAAATACGGTTCAATTGACTCAAGTCCGGCTGAACGTAAGTTCATCTTAAATACCGAACGATACGGAAATATCATATTGTACTAATTTTGTTGTTAAATTTAGTAAAATCAATAATATATTGTACTCGTGCTCAGTCTCAACGCCTTAGGATCTGCTTTTAATCATCTGTCTGACCTCGAATTCTGAATCAAAGCATTTCTTGTAATTATTTATCAACGAATTCTGAAAATATTTTTTAATACTTTTTATTATTTGAAATTGCATGTCCTATGCATCTTCATTAATAAAAACATAAACTTATCAATCTATCTTTCAATAGATATCTAGTTAAACCTACAAGCTTGCATGGTGAACTACGCATTTACCACAACTTTATGTAATCAAAAACGAATCTTAAATCATCAAAACTAAAGTCGTATTCGGGAAACCAACGAAAATGTAAGGAAGGTACAAAAGCGGCAAACATATCGAGCTGTACAAACACAGCCGTATGTTTGCAAAATTACAGTATGTTGCGTAAAGAAGCAGACGTGAGCAGCTATCACCTTTATAAACACACCCATATCGAAAAATGAGTGATGTTATACCCAATTAAGTCAGTGACTTATGTGAGGAGGTAGTAGACCTATATGTCTAGCTGTGTTACTGCTATTAGCTATCAATCGAAGCGACGATTTTATTTCAGGTTTTTGTAAAGGCATATTAAAATGGTCACCGTCATCATCATCAATAAATCATTCATCATTACCGTGTTTATTTGTTTAAGAATACTGATGGTTTTAGTCGGAATGTTTCTTATCATACCTATCATCAGTCCAGACCTCACTATGTTACATAATGACATAGGTTTTATTTCTACAAAGCGACTGAAACCAAATGCAGCAAGCAGATCGAGACTGCAATTCGTAGAAGCAAACGATGAAACGACTATTGCAGAAGCAATAAACGAGCAACTGAGATATTCACAAGAAATCCTGCTCGGATGCGACGAAGCAAGATCCAAGAAATAACCAGTAATAAAATAGAGTATGGGCAGAAGATATCTAGAATAAATTGACACATTTGAATAAACATTTGCTGTGGATGAAGTCAATTTATATTCAGAATTAACCGCGACTATGACACTTATTCACTTGTGAACTATGAGTTATTAATCAGTGTTCTTCTTTTGAGCCATGTATAATTTTTTTCTGTTGCAAATAAATCATTTTGCTTTCATTTTTCTTTCTTTAGTTATTTAAATCTCTTGTTTTCTACACATTTAATGCTGGACCAAATGTGACAACTGGTATCAAAAATAAACTTAATACGTGAGACAAACATATCTGGAATTTTCAGTTGGCATTGACCATGACCAAGTAAAGTCAAAATTTATTCAAGCCGTGGAAAATTACATTAATGTAGAGTTTACCACGCGGCCTTGAAATGGCGCTATTCAAAATTTTGCGTGGTGAGAACAATAACAATGCCAACAATTTTACTTTAAAATTAGGGAAAGTCCTGTCTGTTGACAAACAAAATAAATGATAACTAAAAGCTTTACATTTTAATTATATTGTCTGCGTGAGCCAGTATTAATTTCTGCAAAACAGGTGTCTCGTACTAATGGTGAAATCTGTCTAATTTAACTGACGAGTTTAATTACTTAACCATAATAAATTTAATAAAAATTTTCCAGGACGCTGTACTTAATATTAAATATTTGTATATTGAAATAGTATTTTGTATAATAGATAGAAATTATGACAAGAGAGACAAAATTGTCGATTGATAAAACGACATCATTGGCTAAAAAAATAATTGGTTGAATGGGCAACGCACATTCATCGATTGAATCACAATGCCACAGACTAAATAGCCTTCAAAATGCATTACATATTACTATGATCAACAGATTTTCAAACTTTAACCCTCGCGAGCTTTTTCAATTCTTATTTATAATTTAGGCAGTACCTAAGTTATATACATTATAGGCACTTCTATTATAATCGTAGGGTAGCCAAGGCGCTAGTTATTGTGATGTGAACAATAAGAAGTCCTTGAGCAGGTAAGAAACCTATGACTTATAGCAGAATAAAGGAAATAAGCTTGTAAGCGGTCTATGGAACATTGCCGATAAGTTCGAGATAACGTTTCAAAGCTGTTACCGAGGCAAAAATTAATTACATTTTAGCAAGATAAGTACTTAACGATATTATTTTATATTATTATGGCATAGTTAGTTAAAACAACATTTATTATAATGTTCAGTGGTCGTGGCTCAAAATAAAATGGCAGAAAAAATAAGACAAATTCTGATGATCAACAGATTCTAAGAGAGCAAGAACGATAGGCATCGTACATATTGGAATTTATGATATGGAATTATCTCATATAAAGAACCGGTATGACCACATAGGTTATGCAAGTAAATTATAAAACAAATTACTAATTCGTTAGATATTTCCATCCAAGCCTGGATGGATCATAGAGTACTGAATATACGAATACATATATATATACTTACATATATAAAAATGTGGACCGGTTTAGATAATTATGAACCTTCTTTGCAATGCAAATAAATTAAAACTATTTAAAACAACACGAATAGGTGCTGCATTTTATATAACCCGGCCCAGAATGGCTGGAGCATTTGGACTGTCCTGGCTAGTTTACAGTTCAAATGTTATTTGTAGAAGGTAGTGTAGTAGTAGTTCTAATTAGTGTAGCAGTTAGTTTGAATAATAAAGGCACATTGCCCGTTTAAAAAAAATCCAAAATTATTTATGATAAACATAGAAAGGCTCAATTTATCTGAGTTTTTAAACAGATAATGTGCCTTTTATAGTAACTCAATTTCTTTTCCTAATGCTGTTAGTAGTACCTATTTGATTGTACACCATACCTTGGCATACCGAATCTCATGTCCGTTTTAATTATGACTTAAGATGCTGCCTACAATAACCACATAATTGTCTTGTACCTAACTGATATAACCCAACATTGATTATATCCAATATTGGGAGCTAAAGTATATACAGTAAAACAATAAACAACGTCGAGACTTTTCCAAGCTTTGTGAAAACTTTTAACGAGACTAACTTTATTTTGACAGGCCATCAATGATCAAAGATAAAGAACCAAACTTAAATGAGTTTACTGCACTCCAAGAAACAATTTTATTTACAGTTAATTTACTTACTAGACAATCATACAAATAATATTCTGTGATGCCAAATTGATGGTAACTAATACACAGAAACGAAGAGGCCTTTCTTCTGCTGTTCAAATCAGTAATTTTGAAGTGGCGAGTATATAGATTAATTTGTAAAGGAAAAATCCTCCTCTAATTTTTCCTTTACAAATTAATCTGTAGATTACGCTGAGCAGGCGATACTGCTATAAAAATAGACGAGTATTGGCGAGTTTATTTTGTGTTCTTTTTTTGACGGATTGTTAAAAATATCTTAGAAAGGGAAACAAAACTAATACTTATTTTATTTAAAAACTAGATTTGAGAAGCGAACGCGGGCATCGCCGTGAAACTATCAAAACATAATCATGCAAAAGGTATTATAAAATGGTCCAGTGATTATGTTAAATTCTATGTATAATTACGTAACAATATTCACTAACCGAGAGTAAAAAGCCTAAACATTTCTGTTTATATTTATACAGATGTGGCTTTGGCTTTGAGTATTTTTTAGCTCAAGCATTATTCGAGAATTCTTTGATCAAAAGTTACGATAAGTATGTTTTTATTTTCAAAATATGACTTTAGTAATAAGCGTGATGCGTATGCGTGATGTAGCTCTTAGGATTAGCAAGTTGAAATGGCAATGAGCAGGCCACATCACTCGTAGAACTAACAACCGATGGGAAAGAAAGGTTCTTGAGTGGCGACCACGAACCGGAAGACGCAGCGTAGGCCGGCCCCCCACTAGGTGGACCGATGACCTGGTGAAAGCCGCGGGGAGCCGATACGTGTAACTACGCTAGTATATATAACGGTGTGTGTGTTTTAAGATAGTGTGCGGCATGCGTTTACACGCGCGGTTTGTCCGTGGGCTGTACGTGTTCCTGCCGTAGAAAATGGCAGGAAAATGGTGCGTTATATAACGTTAACATCTCCATTTATAGATGCTCTAAGTAAAAGATAAGAAATAAAAAAAACGGTACGTACTAAACACACGGGTTTCGATAACTTACGTTCAGAGTAGATCACCATCTAACAAAAACTTGGCATACCGGCCATTTCCTTTGCATTCGGCTTGGCACACGAATGCATTCGCTATAATTATCACAAACAATTATTGCAACGAACGGGCGATTTATCATTTCCTTCTTTAAATCTCTTTTTTTTATTTTATCGGTTTATTTTAAGCTTGGCATGATTTTCGGAATACATTCAGTGATGACCGAATATTTCAAACGAATAAGTGTAAAGGCAGACCTACCTACATGCGAAAGTATAGCAACTATCTAAAAGGTTTTATATCTAGAAATCTTCCTTACTATCGTATATCAGAGATATATTAACTAAATAAAAAGGTTCCATTATACATGCCGATAACCCCAACATGATTTAAATAAATCTGATATTATAGTTACCGGAATTGCCAAATTGGGTACTCAAAGTAATCATGTCACCATTTTTAAATACCTACCGTAATAGTAACTGCATATTTATTATGTTTCAGAACACTTCACAACTGAGTATGGAGTATACCCAAAAAAATAAAGACAAACTAAAGTGATGATGCTCAAAACTGTTAAACGTTGAAACTTTCGAAATAATGTTATGATTAGTGTCATATAATTTCGAAAACCAACGCGACTTTCTTACTACATATTATAATATAGAGTACCTACTATTATGACTTAGTTATATTATTATAACCATAGTACTCGTAGTGTTGCTAATGTTGTTCAGTTAGAACCTCGATCGATGCTCGTTCAAACAAGTAGAACTGTGATGTAAGCATGATACATTGGTATGTTCCAGACATTTACTAAACTATACTGACTTAGATAGACGATTACCGATACTTTATGGAGCCTTAGTTAAGAATTATACGTTCTAGTTAATTTGTAGTGCTCAAAGTACGACCTGGTGTAACTCAATAGTTTGTATTTGTAACTTCAATTCGCTTGTTGAGAAGTTATCTTTTGTTGATCGGCGAGACATTATTCAGGGCAAAGAGAAACCATAGCTAGCATTGCAAGTCCTTGGGCCAATTGAGAAACTTGCAATCTTGTCTGTCAGATCGCAGAACATTATAAAATATTCTATGTACATAAAAATGTAATTGAATATACACTGTAATTATAACGGAAACGGGCCATCACGAACCACTTAAAAGTCACCGAAAATAAACGAGAAAATGCCGCAGGTTACTACAGCGGAATTGCGGTATAACTTACTAAGTAATTCTTATCACGCGCGAAGTAGCTAACTCTAACAGTTCTGCATTAATCATCTAAAAAAGATGATGAATATCACCTTCCTTCCCACAACGTAGGTTAGACCCTAAACCGTTATCAAAAATTCGTGCTTTCAAAATATATCATGTGCAATAAAATTGCGATCTTGTATAACTGCAGAACTAACATTGTACCATGCCAGGCAGTTACATTTACATGGGTATGAAAGACGAATAAGGTTATTATCCAGTTTATTTGATTCGAATAAAATCACATGAGACCTAAAGTAACTCTACTATTATCAAAGTATCAAAATATTAACCGCTGTATAATTATGATGATTGTCATCAACATCAAAGCCTTGATAATATTATCTATGATGCAATATCGCATAGATAAATAATTATTATCATGACTTCGATGTATCTTCACAATAAGTTTTCTTTAATAGGATTAGTTTACAAGTACAAGTATGAATATATTCTGTCAGTGCTAATAGTTACGTGAAAAACTACCAAATATTGTGTTATTATATAGTGATAGTTGAAAGTAATGCTGATTTATTATATTGTAACAAGTCAGATCCAAAGCAAGGGGGCGTGGCTAGCCACCGCGTCATCAGACTTGGCGCTTGGCGAGGGTTCGAGCGCGGAGCAGGCCCATCGGCCCGTTCACTTTTCTCGGGCGGTCGGAGCGAGCGGACGTGCTAGGGATTTTTATTAATTCGTGTTGCATTTAATTCTTGTACCTACTTTTTGATTTGAGAGTTCTATAAATTTTGTTTCCTTTAATAATTGTTTTTTTTTAGTTAATTTCACTTCTGGTCGTTTACAATATTCTTAATCTTCGAAACTAAATAAAAAAAAATGCTGTTCTTTTGCAAGCGTTTCGCTTGAGAATTTCTGCACCGACATGGTGATGTTTAAAGTAGTTGTAATAGCCCGAATTAGGTTTTATGTAAAGAAATATTGGAAAAGGGGAATAATAGCGACGCCAAAGGACCAGTAGGCCTAGCACGAACATTTACGCGCGCGTAAGTGTAACGTTAGCGTACGTCTGTTGTATGGCATTTGATCAGCGCCCCATACAACTGGCTTACGTTAACGTTACACTTACGCGCGCGTAAATGTTCGTGCTAGGCCTACAGTAGGCCTAGCACGAATATTTACGCGCGCGTAAGTGTAACGTTAACGTAAAACCCCCCTATTACGATTGCGTCTGCCGCTCAACTGCTGTCAAAGTTCATACAATTTTGACAGGAGTTGAGCGGCAGACGCGCGTCGGCAGCACTGCTAGCTTAATCGTAATAGGGGGGCAGATCAAACGCCATACAACTGGCTTACGTTAACGTTACACTTACGCGTGCGTAAATATTCGTGCTAGTCCCACAGCTTGCTAATAAGCGATCGGAGTTGTGGTATAACCACCTGATGATAAAATATATGACGGAATTATATACGGTTACTGCGTTAAATAAATGAACCTTAGACGTAAGTAATTTAATTAGTGTTTGAACATGAGATAAACACTGGTAAACAAATAACAAACATATGTTTTGAAACATAACAATGTAAACAAGATACAACCTTCAACTTGATACAAACTTAAAAAGAAGCGAACAAGGTATGAAGGAAACAAATTAAAATGTAAATGGAGCTTTTACTCTAATGAGCACATGCCTCAGAGGGATGAAATGATAAGGGTAGAATAGGGAGCTGATGGGAAATAAGATCTGGCACTGGTCGATGAAGCAACAAAAGAAGAGATGAAGCTCTTAAAATTTGCAAGTTGAAATGGCAATGGGCAGGCCACATCGCTCGCAGTACAGTACTGAAAACCGATGGGAAAAAGGCTATCGAGTGGCGACCACGAACCGGAAGACGCAGCGTAGGCCGGCCCCCACTAGATGGACCGAAAATCTGGTAAAAAGCGCGGGGAGCCTATGGATGCAGGAAGCGAGCAGCCACTCAAAATGGCGCTCTCTGGGGGAGGCCTATGTTCAGCAGTAGACGTCTTCAGGCTGTTGATCATCATCAGATGATGAAGCAAGACTTCAACAACAGATACTATCAACATTAAAATCGAAACAACTAGGTACATTATATTAGACTCACAGATAAGTTTGCTATGAAATAAAACTCTCTCATAAGAGGCTAGTAATAAATGTGTAACTTTGAAATAAAATAACTCTCTTGAGAACGATACAATCAAATCTGATGTTAATAGATACGATCTCGATCAATTGCAGTTCAACAGAACTGAGATAAGCTATGCTCTTTGATAACGTTACGAGTGGAGTGATATGCTACTCACAAACGGTTGAGAGTAAATGAATGTTTACAGACATGAAAATATGACCAGAACATTATAGAATGTATGGAATGTTATTACGAGTACACTTTTGTTATGAGGGTTTTATTTGTGGTGTTTTCTTTTATGTTATACTATATCCAGTACAATGAAAATAAAATAATGGGTGTATAGCGGAATGCAAATAGCAATAGATAATGCTGTTTAATCAAACATTTCTTGCATTTTATTTCTTTAATTACTATTTAAAGCTTCTTTCTAACTTAGTTGCTGTTAATTTCGCTGGAATATTTCAATTGATGAGATTTCAAGAGTTTCCAGCCTGAGTTGTGAAGGATTTCATGAAACTTTCGGGTTTTTTTTATATTATTTTTTAATGTTTTCAAATTTACAACGCATAGAGAGTCCAATATTATCTGTACAACATACTTTTACAAATAATTCAACCTTCTAATAGATAGTATCGCCTGATGAAACTGCATTATTTTGCAATACATATATCGTAATTGTACCAAATACATAAACGAATCGCAAACCTATAAATATAACTGTTAACGGTTGCTAAAGTGTAATTAACAACTTAAAAGCACAAGTAAACTGTTGTTGTAATTAATATTTTGTGCGATGAACACTGTAATTGAAAATGTTTGCATCATTCGTTTACAAACACTGACTTTTAATTTAACATTTACGAATGTGGCCTAATACACGATACATAACATGTGCTCAGTTGAAGTAATATGAAAACTCTTTCAACATCATCTAAATGTTTATACAATTTGATCTTGACTCAAAACAAGTTTAATTATACAAAACAAACATGAGTCTGCTTAGAGATACTGAGGATATTATGTTTCATACACACCAACCTCCACGGTATAACGGTTTGTATATAAGATAAGCTACTGTTACACAGCTGATCAGCGTATAAACAAACTCACCTTATGACGTTACGGTAAACAAACACATCGACGTAAAACGTTCGATAGCAAAGTAGCACAAACTTCCTGTGTGCACTCCTCAATTGGTACAAAACCGACGACACGCGATTTCCGTGTACTAAAAATATTTTAAGATTTAAAAGGGTCGCGTTCAGGTTGCGACGTCGCGGAGGACAAAGGGCGTGCGTCCCCGACAGCGGCCGACTGAAGACTGGCTCAACTGGCTCGTGGCGGTCTCATCGCGGGTGCCACCAGGTGCAACCGAGGTATGGCCACTCGGCTGGCAGGATAATTAATGTGGCATCTGTGACGCTGATGCGGGACCACTGAACCCTTATCAATCGATCTCCATTAATACAATTAAAAAAACACTGGTTGACGTAACAGTAGCGCTTTGAATCGTCCTCGATGCAACAGGAATCCAATTTACACGAGAGAAGTGCTCTGAACAATAAAATCGAATTGTGGTGACGCGGTAACGAGGTGAACAACGTACGGATGCCAGATGCCGGCGGCTGATTCAAAGTGACAACACTTTTACACAGTTTTATTGCTCTCTGGAGATTTACTGAGAGGGAACGTGATTATCGGCTCAATTTGCAACGCTCTTAGTTCAAATCTATCACGTAAACTGACAGCTGATTAGACAAAGTATCTGAAAACGCTATCCGGTGACTCATAAAAATCGAGCAACAAAACAAACTGTAGTAAACTAAGGTAAGTAAGTACATAAACTTTAATAGTATTCGAAATTGAAATTCTCCGGCAAATCGTTTCAGAATTCTCTTCAAAATGCATTTAGCGAGGTTATTATCGGCTTATCCGTATTGCCTGCCCAAGTGCCCAAGGGCAGGACGGGTAATGCGGATTTGTGAAACCGGTCCACTGGCTCATTGGTACGATAAATAGAACTAAACTCCCAACCACTTCACTACCTGGAGCTTTTAACCATTTTAGTTATTCATTAGTTATCAGGATTAATAGAAGTGTTTAGAAACTTTCGAACCAATTATAAGTGATTGTATAGGACGATAATATAGCCGTTCTATTAGTTTGAACGATATGCTTTATTGACAAAAGCGACCGAGCAGAATTCAAAAACAAGATTTCCATGGGCTTGTGAAATACCATTGGTCACTGGTGCCTTAAGGACTATTGACAAGAATCTAAATAATACATAGTAGACTCAAAATTAGAGAAGCTGTTACATATCTATGGCAGTTGGAAGCTATTAGATATAATGGGAGATACAAGAATACTAATCAACAAACACTATTGCACGATCTGTGTTGCGCACCATCACCATGAATGAACACAATAAAAATAAGCCAACAAGACATGTGACGGTTAATGAACTTGCAGAAAGATAAAGCTAAAACGAGCTTGGCGGCTTGGTTTAAATTGAAGTTGCATCAGCAAGTGCTGCCAGCCAGAAGGCAAAAGTCGATTACCCTCGCAAATAGTGCATTTACTGACTGTCCGTTTAGAGATGCACGACCCGATGACCGGTAATAGAACTGGCCGCTCTCGGCCGTTAATACTCTCTACTCTAGCCTATAATTCTTTGTTCTAACCAGTTAGCTTAGTTCTTTATTTTCACCCTTTTAGATGATGTTTATTTCTAGTTAGACGCGAGATCGTGAAATAGGTGTACGAAGAACTTCACAGCCTGTCTAAATCGTGTGGATACGTACGCATTTATACTTAGTGTTTATGAAACTAATATAAAAATTTCTATATAAGGTATTGGATGGATACTCAAGGTAAAATATCATAGATTATATTACATTATGATTGTTTTTTCGCTTGTGTCTGTTGTTTGCAGGTCAGGTGTTTTGTATCTTTTTCCGAGTCAAGTTTCCGGCCTTTACCAAAAGGGACACCGCCCAGCTACCATTTGCAGGTACATTTTTTATAAGGTATATATTCTAGTACCTAAATTTTACGCAGGTCACGCTCAAATAAGAGCTAGGTCTCAATTGAATAGAAGATAAATGAAAAAGTATGTTACTGTACAAAATTATATTTGGTAGATTCATTCCTTTTGATCGCGCGCAAATAGTTAATTTGTGGACATAATATTGGGTACATAGTTAAAAAAAGACCTGGCATAATTCATTTTTAAGCTACATGGTAACTTGTTGCAGGCAAACACCGCATGCCTAACATCAATACCAATTTGTGGTATCTAACCGTGATCGCTCCTAAATAATAAAAAACTGAATAACTCTATGGGACTAGTTGGGGGGCTGGAAGAACTGGATAGGTACCCAATACATTCAATAAACACAACCATCATTTGGATGTGCAGTGAAAGGTAAGAAACTCTGTGTAATCTGGATAATCTTTCGCTAAGGTATGAGGCCTATGAGCTTAAACGAGTGGGTAGTGGATAGTGGGTAGTGGGTAGGCGGAACCTATGAAAGGAAAGGTCTAGCGATAAAGATAACTAGAAGCTTGATTTATGTGTATGAAGATGAACTTGCGGCCTGCAATGAACTGATAAAATTTTGAAGATCTAAATCAAGAAGAAAGTAGTTTCCATGAAATAGCGATGGTGCATTTTGACGAAAACGAGACATGAATAAAAACAGATTAAAGGCAGAGCAAGCAAAATGAATTGTGCAAAAGAAAAATCTAAATAATATTTGCCGTAAAGCCCTGAACCTTTCATGCACTTACTTTTACACATAATAACTTAATAAGTAATATTAGCAGGGATTAACTTTAACAGTATCTCCTCTGGGATAAAATTGATTGAGATTTTGTATATGATTAGTATTTTCAAGTTAGTCATTATATTATGCAGCTTGTTAACAAGGGTGATGAAATGGATATCAATTTCGCTTAATACAGCAGTATTTATTAAATACAAACAGTCACCGATGTTGCACAAACGTTTGTCAAAATAATAGGAGTGAATCCAATTTATGTGCCTTCAACATTATCACAGAGAATTTATGGGTTATATTATAATATCGGATACTAAAAATAGCACGTGTGAGAGATAATACTCGTGGTTTGTTGTTGCTTTATCTTTAGCTAGTGTGGCAACTAACTTTGCAATTTTTGGAATAGTTTATAGTTTTTCTTCCAGTAGTGAGAAAAACTATAAAACCATTTTATTTTTGGTCATTTGGACGGCATATTGGGTCTCATAAAAACAAAAATATACTTTGCTAAAGAAGATTTCTGTATTTGATTCGTTACTAAGATTTTTATTCGTTGTTGGCATTGTAATGTTCCTAAATATATTTGAGAGGTATAAAAATTTAAGAAGTCACCCAAACATTCTGAATAGTGAATACCATCACTGGTAGTGAAATTGAATGTTATCAAAAAATGTGTTTTCCTCCCCAACAAGAGCAAAAGAAACCAGAAAAGCGAAATACATATTTATATGCTTGTTTTCTCGACGCCTGGCATTACCGTCTGACCATAACATTAGGTATTACAGTGGCATAACACGATCTTATTACTAGGACACAGCCTTTCTCATCTATCAAGAGATCCAACTTGATATGGACTGCTCAGCCAGCTGAGCTAGGGTTTTCAGTAACTTTACCTAAAATTTCTTCTTTTGAGCACGAATATACAATTATACATTGGTATGACGAAAATTGCGTTCTTCTGAAATATACAACTACTTTTAACGCAACCGATCAAAAACTACTTTTGCTAGCAAAAATATATAGCTACTAATTGGTACTGTATGTACTGAATACATAACCTTGGATCGCTTTGATGATTTGCACTAAACTACAGTTTCTATAAAGCTGGCAGAGCTTTCAGCGAGTAATATACTTCATCTGTACGGACGGAAAGTCTCTTACTTGTATTTGTAACAATAGAGCGCCCACTACTATTACTATCTAGGTCATGTCCAACTACAAAACTGGTATTGTAAAGATGGCATTTTATAACACGCTTGCGGTGTATGAAGGCTGCCAGTACTAGGACTTTCACAAAAGAAAAAAAACTGTTCTGAGAATTGCGAGATACATTAAATCAACCGACACATATTCAGGAAACTAAACTAAATGCGCGATCATATCTAAGAAGTAGTTCATATATTTACCATTTGTAGTTACGTCACAGTCCGTAGTGAAAGACGGAAAAACTTCACTTGAACGCGGTCTGTTGAAAACATGCAATCGTGCACCTATCACGTTGTGGCTGACTAGGTTGACGTATTCATTTTTCTATATTTTTGAGGGTAGGTGAGGTACTAGGTTCTTCTAGTGGGTGTAATAGTGTAATGATGTTTGCTTACAGTGATGGCACGAAAATGACGATACTTTTATGGGTGTTTTGGCCATCACAAACAAAAGGTTAGGGGGAGTGAACCTTTTTCTTTTGAATTCGTTTCGTACGTATGTATGAGATGTATGTAAACGTACATAGAGTATAATTATGAGTATGAGTTCTCAATGATATTATGTGTTCTCGCGTATTTCTGATAATATGGATATGAGAGAGACAAGATTAATTTCCGCTGCAGGAGAGAACCTGACTAAAGTTACGTTAATCTATCGATTCTAGACGCTAATATAAAATTATTACGTTAACAAATTATTCTGTAACAAAATTGATGAAACGTTTTATGAAAATACGCCTATTGTTTGAAAAAAGATTCGTGCGTGATACCTGGCATAAAAGAGAGCTTTCGCAAAAGGCAGACGTACTCCATCATCATTAATTTAAGTCCAAACCCACGTCCAGTTCCATCATGATTGCTAAGCTTAAACCAAACATAACACCGTCACTTTGTTTAACTTTAATTAGTCCACGAATTGAGAGAAAAGAGCCAGTGTTTCCAAGTTAATGGGGAAAGCATACAAAGTCCTTTTTTAGTCAATGGTTGCGAACCCTGAGGAGTCCTTAGCAGTTCGCACTTGAGTACCTGAGTACCATTGAGACGCGAACTTTCGGGAACCATTCCAGAAACAAGTCAATAGACGTATGAACGATGTTATGTTGAGATCATGTTTCCCTTTTTCGATCGCCCTTTTACCGACGCAATAAACGTACAGGATAAACCTAAGTATATTTTCTAGGAAACAATAGGCTATATTTCTAGAATGAAAATGTAACTTGCTCATAGTTCGTTGGCAGGCGTTATTTTTGCTTTATTTTAAACTAGCTGGCATGTCCCTGGCTTCACATAAGTTTGCAAATAAGTTTTTATTTTAGAATGACCTTACAAAAAAATTGGTTCATTAGCTCATAGGTCAAGTCCAAACTAATAAATTAACCGATAGCATCTGTACTGCAGTCACGGAATAAATATTACTACGTACTGTGCCGATATACTGTCTAGTGATAGTGAAACGATGATTGTTACAAACCTAGTATAACAACACAATGAAACCCTGTTTTATGACTCGCATCAAGATAACATTGACCGTGGTCAACAAGAACGATACATAACAAGAATTATCATTCATCTACTGACCATGGTCAATGTTACTTGACCGAATGTCCCAAATATGTCGGTCCGAGCGCGCATCACCCGATACTTTCGTATACTGTCACTTATATGTATTATCGGACTTGCACTGAATTCGGTAGATTGGCTTGGCACATTTACACATATTTTTGTTTGTATCTTTCACAGTAATTCATTTTTCAATGAACAAAATTAACCCACAGCTATGTAAATTACTCGAATCGATCGTAAAACCTGCACGCTTTTGTAAGCAAAGTTCCCATCGCGCAATATTTAAATAGGGCAAGCACGAATTGTCCCGAAATAAAGAATGCCGAACATTTTATTTGGTTGGCGCTTCCCGAATTCACTCACGCTACTTTAGAATCCAGCAAGAGTGCAAGAGGATGTTCAACTTTCTCGGGTCTGGCTTTAGTTACGCCCATTTCTTGCCCGTAGAAATTTAGGTTGAATTAATATGTACTACAAATTTTATTGCAATGCAGTTTTTCGTGATTTGTATACTTGCATAACTTTAATATTGGCGATTTTTACATAAGTTTATCTTACATATTTACTCAAAATCTTCAAGTACTATACTTTACGAAAACTTTGTCCTTGTGGGAAATAAATCAGTTCGAGAGACAAACATTTTGTGTGTTGGTAGCTGCTTTTCCAATAATGTAAAACTTCTGTTCTATGTATCAATCAATTATACTAAAAACAACATGTGGCAAAATGTATTACCAAATAATAAGCTTATAACTTAGCTGCTTAGTCTCTTTATGAATCCTTTTCCTCTGCTCGATGTTTTACGTCCTTACTATTCTGCTCATAAAATAACGAGCCAGCGTTTCTTTTAAGCATACATTCCCATTTAGTGTCAGCTTGTCTTGAGCACTCCTGCGATATTAAAATAAAAACCAATCTTTGTAAAAAAGTCCTTGAATTGTTGACTTTGGTCTCACCAAATTCTTAGTGAAACTTAAATTGTTAAATAAAATTGGCTTTTCGAATTCGACTAACTGCATATTATAGCGCAGCCCAAGTTGTATATCTATCTAATTTATGACTTAGACCTCAATACCCAAAAGACTAGACAGAAAGTCGTGTAACAAATGTTTTATTCCATTACCTAATGAAGGAAATTCCATTTCATCCAAGGACAAAAATTATATAACAGTTGAATAAGACTTCAACTATACCAAAGTTTCTAAATATCGACGTTCCTAAGTTGGAACTTCACTCCAAGTTCATATAAATTTCAGGACGCCTTCAGAATGCGACGGAAGACCAAAATATCGGCGTCGCCCGCATACTGTGCAGCAGTGACAAGAATAATCTCGTAATTTATGCCGACCCTGCTGGGGAGCCAGGTTGAAATGTAACAGAGGGAAAGTTTGTTTTATAAAACATGTCAGTGGTGTAGCTTCAATACCACAAAGTATTAAAATGTATGTTGAAACTTTTTACGTCTGTGCGTCTTCGTCTCGGGTTTTTCCTAGTGTATGGGAAATGTAAAATTATATAGATCCAGTTTGACTATGGAGTTTTTAATTTTCACTTCGTAGAAATCTGAAATATTTACAGCCCATTTACACATAGTTATGTTCCTATAGAGTGACAATAGTGGAATTTAATATACGTATGTATTTTCAATAAAAAAAGCATCTGAGTATTCTATCAGTTATCTAGTTCCCATTAGCTTTGCTTAGTTTTCGGGTTAGGATATACTTGTCTGCTATATACTTTTTTTTAGTTTATTTTGATTTAAAATCACCTACAGAACCAAATTCAAAGAAAACAATCAGATAATGTTGTCGAAATAAATTTAAAAAATAACTTTGAATGGCGACGAAGAATTGATGTACCTATCAAACATTAAAACAAATACAACATACTTGAGAACCTTCTACTTTTTTGAAGTCTGTTGTAAGCTACATGGGCAAGGCAAACACGGAATCGCTCTTTCGATCTCCTTTTGTCTGAAGTCTATTTAGAACAGAAATACGGCTACGATCGAAAATCTACATACTTTGCAAAAATAAAAGACTATCTAAATGGTCGGAATGAATTTTTCATTCTACTTCCGAGTAATGCCGGTTAGATCCCAAAGGGACGAAGTTTTCTATTTTTATGCTTATTTCATGCATAAATACTGATACCGCATCCCCAAAGGCTTTCATTTGTAACAGAACAAAAGCTTAGTCTTAGTACCATTGTTGTCTGGTTTATTAGTTTTTCTTTTTTTTCAGTTTGCAAGGTCTGGTTTGGAATCTAACTGCATTATTTCTAATTAAAAACAGGAACATCTTTTTCCAATTATGAAACTATCATTGTAAAATAACAACGCTTTATAATAAACAATGTTCAAAAGGTCTAATTATTCTTATTAATAAACGTGGAGAAGTTTTGAATTATTTGAACCGGCTTTTGTCTGTTTAAACCGGCCTTTGTCTTTTTCAATCGAGTTCGATATTCCAATGACAACAAAAAGACAAAGGTTGGAGTAACTAATCCAAAGCTATAATAAGATTAGCTTTATATATTATAGATTAATAAGCGTTTATTAATAAGGCCGTAGGACTATTATAGGAGACCGATTGGTCCACATGTCAGAATGCCCAAATGGTTGATTACACAGTGAAACACGACACTGCCGTTCTGAAATAGTTTGAGTAAGAAGCATTTTATGACGCTTCAAAATGATAAAACTTTTCTAGTTGAACCATCCCAAAGTTACAACGAACTCAAAAACTAATAATTGTAAAGGTCAAACAAAGTCCAACTTTTCGCAGCCAAATAGATAAAGCCAGACGCTAAATTAGTATAAACATTTACTAGATAAAACTAATAATCTAAAAGTAATGAATCTAATAGTTTTTAATTAAAATTTTCAATTTGTATAAGTAAATTAAGATTTACGTATTTCAGAGGAATTTAGATGAACATTTTTAGAGGAATAGGAATGAGCCGAGTTTTGGGGTAATATCAGGTTTCGAATCGGACCTGTAATTTAAGTTACCTTAAACAAATAAGCAGAGCTTTTATTTCTATGAGCACAACAGCAAACCAACAGCTTAAGGGATAAAATCTCAGCATGCATAACTTTCATTAACAATTCACTTACGTAAAAATTGGTAAAAACAAAAACAAATCTATCAATGTATCTAATTGGTCAACTTAGCAATACCGCCACTGCAGTCTGTAACTGTATCCAATATCCATATTAATTTCAAACGATATTGAAATAGAACTTCGACAAATGCGATATGTGCACACACCGCACAACGATGAACTTTGTCGAAGTGTGCACTCCTAACGGTACGTCGCCGCGTCGCGCTGTTGTCGGTTGACTTGACTCGGTCGTCGTCGCCACGAGCACGGGTCGTCGACCGACCGCGAAGGCCGCGTGCTGTGACGTCACCTGCCCAAATGGGAACCGCGAACACAGATTATAGTATACTCTAACGATGCAGGTGGAGTATGAACTGGTTTTGGGATAGACCGGAAATGCAGATAAGCCGTTAAAAAATCCGATTATGTTATGCAGACTCGCGCAAAATATGTATAGGGAGTTCAATGTATTTCCCGAACAACAAGGGTGTGTAAAAAAAAGCCATCATGGTGCTACTGGGACCTGGGACCTGGGACCTGGGACCTATCTGTTCTGGGACCACATTGTAGTCAACGGTCAACTGGTCACACGACAGGTCAATCGCCGGTCCAGTCGAACGTAGCGTAAAACATTGTATTGAATTCCACAACAATTTTGATACAACTATTAGAGAAAATTCTTTGAAGCCACTCTAGATGAGAACCCTTTTACATAGGTAATTTATTGTAATTTTAGGCTATACAAACATGCTGTGTGTATGTTTGAATTAGTGTGTAAAACAAACTTTCTAATGTGTGTGTGTTAAACTTCAGTCAAATTGAAAACATCAAAAGCTTTTTTGGTGAGCACAAAAGCGTACAAGTGCAGGCAACTGATGCAGTAGTGAACAAACGCAAGGTACTTCTGAATGCTGTACAAGAAACATATGAGGTAATTAATATTTAGAGAAATTAAAATGTAATGAGGCATTTATCATAGCAAAGAATAATGCACGTTGCATATTCATCAGATTGATTAAATAAGTTGAAGAATGAGACAGAATAACTTTGGACTAAATCAGACTTGGACGAAATGAGACTGAATATAATAACGCTTACATAAAGTTGGACTTGCATTTTTGGAGTTATACACTGTTGAGACTTTGACAAAATGGTACACAAGCGTATCGGCATATTACTAATGCTTGCGTTGGACTAAAATACTATTTTTTTAAAGTTTGTTGTTCTTTATTGGTCCCAAAGACTTTTTATCCAGACCACTAATACGAAATTAAAGCAGGGCAAACCGTACACACCACTTTGGGTGTGATTGATTCTCAGGTGTCAAAATCAAAATCAGTCGTTACTTGGGTGTGCTTTTGAATACATACCAAAAAAATGCCGTCTTGCGTGATAAAACTGTGCCGAAATCACTCGAGGCACGAATCACAGAAGCACACGATCACATTTCACTTGTAAGTGGCCTTAATCATGTAGTTTTATAAGATTATTTTAATTATTTCTATTTGACGAAGAGTTAGAACCATTTTACAATAAAAAGTTGACATGTCAAAATCAGTATTGCCACACGACATCTGAATAATTACCCGATTTCTTTTGTATGGATTTCCAACTGATCCATGTCTAGCTGATCGTTGGATAAAAGTAGTTCGAAAAAGTTGAAATGCAGATTGGTGGAAACCTAATACTCGCTCAACAATATGTTCAGCGCATTTCTATAGTAAAGAACACACAGAACACAGAAGTGCAATTACTGATAATAGTTTTATTGGCAACTATAAACGTTCCACGCACCCACTGTTTTTCCATTTTTAAGGTTATTTTTTTTTTATCCTAAAATATGAAACATTATTTTGGTTGAGGCCCAGGGGGTCTAGCAAAGATCACAATCGCTAACGCTAACGCCTCACGCTAACTCCAAAAATGTATCGAAATGACATTCGCTACGGAAAAGTTAGCGATTTCCGAAATGTCATTTCAGTACATTTTGGAATTAGCGTTTGGCGTTAGCGTTAGTGGTTGGTATCTTTGCTGGACCCCCTGTACCTACATAACTGTTGTTCTTTAATCCCTTTAACTTGGTAATATTGAAAAACTCGTGAGTTATTAAAAGAATAGTTGGATAAACTGCTGGTTTTACTTAATTTGAATCCTTTTTATTAAAAGATTGCATGAGGTATCATCTATAGACCTTTTTCTTGTCTATAGATAGTAGTATGATGGTAATTCATTTTATTATTTTATATTTTTTTAATGTAGGCGTTATATAATTTTTATTATTTACATTTTACATCTAGCTAGATTTTTATTTAGGTACCCGATTAAATCGGGTAATACTATTTAAAAAATGTGCTCTATGGTTTGATTCATATTCAAACAAGGTTAAGTATGGAGACTTCTGTTCTGGACCTATGTAATAGGGGGAATTCTGTGATTGGTCCAAACAAACTATTAAAACTTTCGAACGCGACAGTACAGTTCAAATAAGTGTAGTAGGTATTTATAGAAAGCCATTTGGCTACTCGATACCGGTAGTAGCCTGCATTGCATTACTGCAGCCGGTCAGTGTGTATGTATATTGATGTAGTTTAAATTTAGCTGCCGTCGCTTAAACAGTGTCTATAGCCCAGAAATAGAAATAAGTGTATCATGATAGTTAAGAGTCAAATTCTCATAAATCATTTGAAATCTACCTTGAAGAGAATATTTATGACTTTTATAGCAGTAAAAATCACCTGAAAAATTTAAATCACGGACGGGATTTGAACCCCATCGCTTCAGCCGGGACATGCTACGCATGCGAAAGTGATTCAAATGTTTTCTCAACAAATTAAGCTGTACCATGAAGAGTTCCGTTAGAAGATGTAAATTGACATTATCTTCACATAAACAGCGGGAAGACTTCCACTGCTGAGCACAGGCGTCCCCCATAATACGCCACTATGGACGCTTGTCACAAGGGGCGGGAGGTTTGCCACAATCGCCACAGAAGAGGTGGGGGTATTCTCACGCCACCAGTACCACACGGCGTTAAAGTTAATTAGGTACATTTATTAACACAATCAGGCCACATCGCTCGTAGAACTGACAACCGATGGGGAAGAAAGGTTCTCGAGTGGCGACCACGAACTGGAAGACGCAGCGTAGGCCAGCCCCCCACTAGGTGACGACCTGGTGAAAGCCGCGGGGAGCCGATGGATGCAGGAGGCGAGCAGCCGCTCTAAGTGGCGCTCCCTGGAGGAGGCCTATGTTCAGCAGTGGACGTCTTCAGGCTGTTAATGATGATGATGATGATTAACACAATCACCAATGACTTTGCAATCAAGAATTATATTCTACTAATGGTTCCTCAGAGAATTAACTATATACCCAAAGGTCGTTTTATTGCACAATACAGATCCAAGATATCGGTAGCGTAAAGGCGAAGCTTCGTTAAGTTAGTTTCCTAAGCGTTTCCCGGAAGACGCCAGCCGAGCACTTATCTCGAACTCCCAAAGTGTTCTTATCTTGGGAATCTTGGATTAAAAATAGAATTCAAAGATTGGAAGCGGGTTTTACAAGCATTGCTGTGCATCAGGCACCTAGTCTGAAGTTTTAAGTTAGACTGGTTTGATTGGATGTAGATACTTATAATGTAGGTACATAAATCATTTCATTTTAATGTGTGTATTGAAGAAGTGTTTCATTTTGATGCCTCTGCTGCTTTCTATAATATGGTAGATATTGCTGATGATTAATGTTATACAAAAACCAAAAAAGAAAAGTTTAGTGCACAAAATGCCAGGCGTGCAAATGAAGAAATCTGGAAACTAGATTAACTTTAAATCGTAGCGGAAAAGGTACAAACAAAAACTCAGAGCAATTTCATCTTCCAACACAAGTAGGTGGTTTTATATCTACCAGAACTGCACGGATTGTCAAAGTATACAATTTGTAATACATTGGTTGCAGTACTTGCAGTGCAGCTAGAGCGAGCGAAGCGGGTCACCTACATTCGCGGCCCTGCGAGACGAAACGTCTAGCGCATTAGGGGTATATTCTTAAATTCTAGCGAGGACATTAAATTTAACTAGGTGGTAGGCCTTTTCTGCAGTTCGTCTAGGTAGGTACCACCGCTTTGCCAGTTATTCTGCCGCCAAGCATTAGTGTGCAAGCACTACTGTGTTCCGGTTTGACGGGCATTGTATCTAGTGAAATTACTGGGCAAATGAGACTTTATGACCTGATTACACAGTGTAGTAATCTGATTATTAGACTGTGTGATGTCTCAGGATGACGTGCGCAGTGCAGTGTCACGCGAAACTTTATTATTTTAAAGTTCCGAGTGACACTGCAACTGTTATGGGCGGCCGTATTGCTTAACATCAGGTGAACGACCAGCTCGTCAAGTCATTCATTCTCATAAAAAAAAATGTAGAGGCTATGTAGTTTTTTTCTGGTAACAATTAAAGTTTATTTTCCATTCATCACTGTATGTAGTTGATCTTCTTAGAATCTAACAAACACTTAGTATGACGCATAGTTATGGACCAAAAGAAAAAACCGGTAGAAAGAACTGTCTGTTTATGTAGATATCTATTAACTTCTTTAATACAAAATTTTCAGTTTTATTCAGGCCTTCTGTTTACTTGTGGATAGTAGTTAAATATACGGCATGAACTCTATTTTTTGAAGTTTTTAATAAAATTTTCTAGAGATATAGAACTTGTGTTATGTTCTGCAAAGAGATGTATATTTTCAGTTAAAGATTAAACCAAACTTTTGATTTGATATGAATATAAATAATAAGATGATAGCACCTATCAAAGAATACTCTAATATCCCGCGTGGTCATGCGGTGACTTAAAAGGACATACGTACATAATATTTACTTATACACCAGTAAAAAATAGGTATCAGCAGTGTCGAAAACTACATAAAACACGAATACTAGTGTTGTCATATCTATTCGCAATAGCTGTAAAATTTTACCGCTTCCCGACAAACAGTGTGTAATTTCACATAGCTCTTGTTTATACAGGATGTCAAACGAGCGAAAGTTTTCCTAACAAACGTTAACTTCAGAATCAAATTATTTATCTGCTCTGCTATTGTTATCCAGTTAATGTTCTATCATCTGTGTTTAACATTTAGCATACCCGTGTCAGTATTTTTTAAATATAGCAACTGCTACTTACTATTGTTATTAAGTTCTATGGGTTTATTACATATTGATATTAAACAATACAGTATGGTAAACAACCGCCTGGTTAACCATTAAGTACCAAGTTTTTGATCACCGAAGAGTGAAACATTCTTTTTTACGACAGCGCCGTCATTATATAAACAAATAAGTATTTAAGCCCTTATTTTGATGTGTTCTTTAAAAAGCTTTTAGAAAAATAAACAGTTCAAATAATAACTAAAAATGAACATCAGACTGTATAAGCGGGACATATCAGAATAATTAGATCAGCACGTGGCCATATCTATTTTAATGGTCGACCTATTTGACGTCCGAATGACGGTCATAACATTGATGTACCGATGATGGACAGCGCATATGTATGAAACCGACACGGACTCATGTGGTTCAGAATGCGTTGTTTAAAGAACGATAGGATTTTGATAATGGCATGTTGGTTCTGTTTTGACTACTTTGCTAGCTTTGATAATGAACGCGAAATTTGACCATTTCTGTGTTTTTTTGGAGATACAATAACAACTTATAATTTCTCATCGCCACCAGCAGCAGACTGACTAAAAAGGAAATAGGGAAGGTCACGGAATAAATACAATATTGAATATTTAACTACTTATTACGCGAAAACAAAACAACATCAGCACAATGAATACATTGTATATTTATCGAAGAAGTTGTTGTTTACGTTCATATACATCGTAGTAAACTCCTAAATCGGAGACAAAGATTTTTGCTTGGGAGGAAAAGCGACTTCCGTGTTTCATGCAATCTTAAATAATTTCAGATCGTGGCGTGGACATTCTAAAATATGATCTGAAAAAATGACTCAACAAGAATGAAGACCGCATCACAATGACATTAAATAGTTTCAAGTTATGAAAATGCAATCTTTGGAAGCTTAAAAACGAAACATCATGAAATGTCATGGTATGGAATTTTAGTTAGTAAGTGGACTCGCTGGTTCTTGTACACGCACAGGTCGTAGTAGTGTCACCTTTTGCTGTAAATATTTATGGAAGGTCAGACATGTCGATATTGTATCAAACGCTGACTAACGTGTGGGCGTATAATGTCAGAACAGAAGCATCTTTTGTTTGCATAGGTATATTTTTCATGTGAATAAAAATTCATATTGTCATTTTTCAGTCATACGCTGTGTGAGCTGTAAATGATAGTGATGATCCTACTGAAAAGTAAGTCAGTTTAAAGCCCAGCTGCTGTATTCGGTTGAAAGGCGATTATTAATAAGGCCCAAATAAGCATTTCCAGGCACTCATAGCAAAGCACAACTTGCCGTTTCTATTTGATCGGAAAAGATAAGCAACGTTCTCTGCGGCCACTACTATGATGGGTGACCGCAACAGCAGAAAGTGGTATTTACAACTGAGCGCCACCGTGCTTCGGAGGGCACTTTAAGCCATCGGTCTCGGCTGTTGTCGTAAACAATAGTCGTTAAGCCAAGTCAGAAGAAGCCTTTGGGCAGCCTAAAAATTCTGACAGCAGGGCTGACCACTTGTCTATACGAGAAGAAGAACAAGAAGCATGTCAAAGTCATAAATCAAATGCTTTTTAAGTTTCTCATTAACAGCCGGAAGAACTTAACTTCAAAACTTAGCTTTCTGTTATTGATAATCTACTTCAACGAAATTGTTATTACCTATGCTACCCACTCCTACATCCACATAAGTACCTACGTATAATAACTATGTTTGTTTAGATTTGCGATGTTTGATAGAATCGACACGCGAAAAGTACGCAATTATTTCGATTTATTGCTGGATATTGAAACGTAAGCGATGCGTGTTTAATTGTTTATATTCAAAACCCATAATTCAATACAGGATAGTGTTATAACAGTTTTATTGAAAACACATTTGCGTTTTGCGTTTATTAAAATTAAAATTCAACAATCGACGACGGGGTGATATTTGTTTTTTTTTTGAAGAATACACCTGTTTTTGTTGTTATCGTTTCAGCTGGTGTAACACAGTACCATATACTAAATTATACTTAAAATGTAGGTGCAAGTGGTAACGGAGGTACGTAGGTATTCTTTTCATAATGATATGAATGACGGTAAAGTACTTTTTTTTTTAAATATTTGTTTGTTTTTGTATTTTTTTTTTTTGTATTTTTAGCCGTTACTGGAAGGGAGTAGAAACTAAGCTGTATGGGTATATTCAGTAATCTGTGGTATAGGCACTATGGAATGCAACATTTGATGAGATGATAAAGATAATTGAATCTCGTTGTTCACGAGCTAACGTTTTTCAACAGCAAAAAAGTAAACGGACGCACACTACGTATATTTTCAAAATATCAAAGAAGAAAGAATTTTAAGCAAGTGTGTTTTATGATCAAACATTACATTACATTACAAAATTATAATCAGTTGAACAATTTTGGATAAATTAGAAAAATGGCTTTAACTTCTGGAATCCCAGCATTGAGATGACAATTGAATAACAATGCATATGTGTACGGCTCGATGAAAAAGTTAGCCTTTAGATTTGACCAGAAATGCGACCTTAAAAACACGAGAAACTTACAAGGAGCGTGTACTGTATATATTCTATGCAAGGAGCACATAAAGTTGTCAATAACTCACCTGCCACGCTGATCGAACCAATTTGATAATAGCACCGACAAATCAGCACGAGAAAAACGATCCAGGATATCACTATCGGCCCGTCTTGCACTAACAACGATTCCATTCTGTCACACAATACTGTTTTTACCGACACAAACTTCGCGAACACGCAAAAAAATCACGCGATGAATGTCCGAAAAGTTTTTGTTCACCCGAAAATTAGGAGTGAACTAAACGCAAACTGTGTTACGAAAACGTACATTGTTTTCTGGAAACCGAATAAACAAGATTAAAAACAGTGCGGGGTAGACGGACGGCTCGGTGTCATCGTTCGACACTAAAGAAATGCGCCCGAACGCTTGGCACATGCGCGGGAGTGGGTATACGAACAACAAACCGAAATTACACGATTTAATTACTCATTTGTTTGGGAATCATTGGAATCGGCGTGAATGATGACCGCGCTTTCACATTAAGGAAACATTTGAACATATTTATTTTTCCTCTCCGAACTTTAAATATTTAATTTTCGAAACACAACGTACCTAGTACCCGTCACAATTACTAGGTTATATATCCGTTTATAAATAGTTTCTAATCGATATGAGAAGCGGATAAGCGCGCGCCACAACGAACCGTATCGACTGACCCGATCATCGCCGACGCACATGCCTTTCTACATCTACCATGCATGTGTAGTCGTCCTACAACACGTTCGCGCTGATAACAAAAATAAAACCTCCCATGGAGGGAAATGCACGAAAAAGTTAAAACTTGAAGACCGTGTCGTGTTTCAAGATCAAATCTGAGACGTGTCAACGAACTATGTAAATTAGTATTTTCGAGAGAATATAAATGGCAAATGTTCAACAAGTTTTCATGCAAAATAGATCATCTAGGACTTTCAAATTTGTTTTTGCTGTCTAGAGTGCCAAGACTGCATAGCATGGAGTTATCGAACTGACACATGTATAAAAAATACGTCAGAATTTTTCAAATATGTAATGTAGATACCACAGCAACCAAGCAGCATAGTTCCAATAATTTTAAAATAATAACATAGAAACAAGAGATAGGCTAATATAACGATAATGACGATTGCTGTTTTTTGCCATTCCTATGTAATTTTATGTATCCTTTGTAAGTACCATACGGAATACTTCTCAATAGACCAATTAAGTATAACTGTTTCTGAAAATCCGTTTACTACGTGACGGAATTGACAATAAACCCATAAACTTATTGCCAGAATAAGCTAATTTTTATGATTCTTTTATAAATCCCAAAGCAATAGAATACTGATTAGTTTAGTAATATCTAATTATTACTTGAATCGCGTGATGTTGATGAACTTTATTAATAACCGTTAATTAAAGCATATGATATGCTCTATATTAATTAGTAGATAGTTATTTGATATCTTCATGGAACCAACTAAATACATTTAATAACCACGGTTAATTATCTATGGTTGAACACTGAAACTAATATAACATTGAGTATTTTAACAACCAAGGTAAGTAATATTTAAATTGAATATTTTCTCAAAAATATTAGTTCCGTAAAGTTATGAATGCTCGGACCTGCTTAATTTAAGGAGTACGAGAGTATATTATTTGTAAAGGACTAATTTTATACCTATAATCAATCCATTTCTTATTTTATTCACAGATTTGTTTAATCTTTTTTTTAATGTTATAATTTATTAAGCCTCGTCATTTAATCCGTACCAACCAGACGCTGCTCCTAAGCTCCTCATTAACGTCATCAGCAAAGTTACTTAGACCAAATTATATTTTTCGAAGTCTGTAATTAGCTAGGTATGTCCGATTTAACTTCGGCCTTTGACATATAAATGCGTAGAAAGGGGCGCTTAAAAAACCCTAATATAAAAAATGCGCAAATGAAAAAAATAAAAAGGTTTACTTAGCATAAATTAAATTTTGAAAGTAACCAAGTAATAATGAAAATCAACTGTTTTACTTTGCTTTGGAAAATTTTAGATACCTAAGGAGTGAGATCGGTTTTTTTGATTTTAAGGGATGTTTTTTGAAAATCAGTCTGAATAATCTGAATGAAAGGTCTAAACTGAATGCGAGATAATATGTCTTGTTACATTATTGACTTACAATTACACCGGCGATTACAAATAGATATTACACCGTGAAATAATATAATGTTACTTATAAATTTACATCTGATCATGAAGATATAAGTAACAAACACAGATACTATAAAAAAATACGACAAAATAACCTCGTATAAAATTTAACATTTCAACACTGCTTGTTTCCATTTGATAATGCCAATAAATAAGCAATAAAAAATGTAGAAATGTATTGCTTTAGACTATTGAGTACCTAATGACATAATTATTAATTAACAGTGTATGACGTTCGATACTGGCTTGAATAAAATCAAGCCAGTCATCCCAACATTTTGCATGCCACATGTCACAGATAGGACTAATTTTAATTTAGCAATAAGACCTGCTTTGTAACTCTGTGGCAGCAATAAATGAATGAATTATGAATTATAAAAAAAAACTTCGATAAAATAAACTTATGATAAAACCTCAAGGTGTGTCACAGTCTTCGCGAAGATTGACGTGTATCGTGAACTCTGCTATTTTGTGCTTTTATCGGTACATGACATAAATCATGCATAAATTGAAGTTTACTTCGTTACTAACTTTTGACGGCGGTTCTGTCCGTGAGTAAGCAATATGATGAAGTACCTATTCCTGTATTTTGAGTTTCGTGGTAACAAAAATTGAACTTTAGTGTGTCAAATAAGGTTTAACTATTTGTTGACATAGAAACATTTACAGTCAGCACCCCGATTTCCAACCCATCGAAAAAGATATGATTCGAAGTTTACGCTCTCAGTCTCTTTGAGTGTAGATTCTAATCAAAACGTTTACGATGGGTTGCGAATCGGGGTGCAGGTCGTACAAAGCTGAAATCGATAAGTAAAATTAGATAAAAATATAATAATAAAAATATGGGAAAATAAAATTTATTCTTAATCACATCAGACCAAGTTACGAAAAAGATTACAGTTACGACACAGAACATACAGCTCAAGCAAATGAAAATGAAAGTTAGAAGGGTAATAAAAACATACACACAAACGGAACTTTTATAGGTAGAGAAAACCTATAACATTTATGACAGAATGATTCTCAGGAGGCTTTAGTGACTATTCTCGTGTGAGGATAGAACGAGCCTGTCGACCTTCGTAGCTCGGCTTCCAAGATGTTAAATCGTGTGGAATTTCGCAATACCTAGGCTATTAGGATGGATGTAGCTTATCTCTGAAAGTATGCTTATTTGCCAAATATCGTTCACCCATGTGAAATAATCACGTCTCCATGAAAAATTGCTGTTACTTTAAAGCTTTAAATTTTTAGTAGATCAGTACGTTAATTGATTAGAAACATTTCTATTCAAGACGAAACAATTGAACTAAGAACATAACATAGAATTTTCCATAAAGCTTTCAAACCAACATAATCCCAAAGGAACGACCCCAGAACGGTTTTAGTTTCATACTTGTCAGCGAGAGAGCAAGCGCCTTGTGATGTGAATACTGAATAGTGAGCACAAGGGTCAGCCTAAAGAATGCGTCATCTATTGTACCATAAATATACCCAGAGACAGTGATTGGGCATTGCTGATTCCTATTTAAAAGCCATTTCCATGCCCTGCCTACACCAATGTCTTTTCAAGGTATGTGTTAAAGGTACTCGCTTTTGCAACGGCGAAAGAAAACATCGTGAGGAAACCGGCATGTTCAAGATTAACAACGCCATCCACCAAAGTGCACTTTGCCAGCGGGGTGGATTATGGTCTACTCTAGTATAGGTTTGTGTAGTTTACCTAGAGTTCAATACAGAGATACTGACATAGCATGCATCAGGTCAATGCCAGGCTTTTGTGTACTTAAATGATCCAAGAATACTAGCGGTACCGGTACACGAGGCATCCTCAGATACGTGTTGACTTGCCGAAGGCTAGTGCAGCGTGAGTCAACTATTTACATCAATCATGTTGATGAAAATGGTTGACTAGCGCTCGGGATTTTAAACATGAACGTCTGCGAAGGTCACGCCTGAATCAATCGATTGGCTTTTGTATATCAACACGAGTTTTACCACTGACTCAAAGTATACGCTGGGGTTGTTATACAACCCAACACGTGACAACCTGTGAACAACCCTTCATGCCTTTGAACCGATGGGTGTGAACTGTGAAGACGGTCAATCGAGAACGTGATACCGTTTATGCGATAAACATAAAATGTGTTCATATAATAAAGTTTTGTTATAGTTTAATCTTACTTTGAAATTGAGAGCTAAGAAGACCCTTTTCCCTGGAATCCATATTAGGATCGTCTGGAATCCTAGAAAATTATGCTCATAATAGCTTCCGTCCTTGCAAGATTAGAAATTTAATTTCAGTTTCATGACTCAGGTGGTTTCGCGCGACTGTCGCTTTGGCTGTAAGTCATACTAGAATAACCGAATATAATTTAGTAGGCTATTTATGCGTGGGCGTTGATAATACAGTAATCTCCACACCGCCTACGACCGAGTCGACTTAGAAAATTAGTTCTAAAATACTTTAAAAAGGTGTGGGTGTAGCGGATAATTTTATGACACATTCACCTAAGTTTTTCATCTGATAGCACCTGCTACAGAACGATAGGTTCATATTACTTCGAGAACTTATAAAACTGCAAACTTGAAGGAATGTTATGGGAATCTAATAACACTTCAAGAGGTTTCTGTAGGTAAGTCACACTACTGCTCGCATATGTTTTACGTTATAAGGTAATATTTTCAAGTTTAAAAAGTTCATATAAATATTATGTGTCAACATATTAATAAATTATTACTTGGAATAATCTGAAAAAGACATTCTCTTTACAAAAAATAAACATGTACATAGATATTATATTATTTTGCCATATTAGAGTTTAGCATATCTCTGACATGTAAAACCTTTTAGATTTCTATACAATAAGTAAGATTCAAAACGTGTATAAACAGAAAAATGCTTTTTGAATAAGTACTTTATCACTTTGACGCAAAAATGGAAATGTAATGTTACCTAATGACAAATGCAATGAGTACAAATAAACGCAAAACATGTTCATTGAACTGTTTTAAGTTTCAAGGACTTGGCAGGTGAAGGTCCCGACCTTGCTCCATTTTACTAGGAGTCTGGCATGACCTTTGAATAAATATATCAAAGCAGTACCATAGATAGCACCTTCATCGGCAATGATGAAAAGAGAAATGTCAAGTCGCTATTTACTATTTAAATGGACTAGGTTAGTTATGTACATACGAAACTTAACAACGTTACAGCCAAATCCATGGATACTGACAGAAAAGCCATATTATATTATCCTACTAATATTATAAACGCTTGTGTATATGAATGTTTGTTACCATTAATCTCCGCAACTACTGAACCAATTTATGTAAATAGTTCAATTTCATTTATGTAATATAAGATTTTAAACTTCCATTATCCATTTATGTAGTTTTTTGTCAAAGAAATGTTTTTTAATATTTTGTTTCATTTGTTTTTTCACGCGGATGAAATTACCTGTGAAACCACGGAGCGCAACTAGTAATAAATTTATGCTATAGCTAATGCAATTTATGCAATTGAAGATTAATTTGAGTAGACGAGTATGCAATATTGCCTATTGATACTGTGATAACTGTGATATGTGTTCCAATACACCAACGCAATACTAATAACACTCATTCATTATTCATATCATGACCACGTTTATGTCGGCATGTGTGAGGTCATAGACAGTATAATAAAGTTTAAATTTAATTCTGCGGTCTACAGAGATGCCTGGGAGTTAACCCCAGGCAGTGACTAGAGGTCGAAGGTCAAGGTCCTCAATATGGGCATTACAGATAGACAGCACTGAGATGATTGAATTATATAGAATTTCCTAGAGACTTTTTATTTCTGGCGAAACCTTGTCTTTTCGTATTTCAAAATAAGCTTCTACGCCTATTAGTTATTGGGCGCTAAAGGTTAATGTTTCATTGATTATCACGGACCACAATTTGGGAATGGGCTAATAAAGCGACAAATATATTTTCTTAGATTTTTATACGCTGCCGCCGTAATTGAAGAATCAAGCACTTTCTAACACGTTTTTAAGTGATGTTTTTGTGAATGAAATCTTGACTTGAGCACCGATTGACGATCGAGCGTCGTGCTGTAAAAAGAGCCTTAGATTCAGTCTTGAAATAAATAGTATTACGCAAACAACGGGATCCTGCTCGAGCAATGGTTTGAAAACAAGTATTTGCGACAAATATTGTTCTAAGTTCTAAAGAAAATCCCGTGTATTTATATTCGCAATTCAAAGAAACATAAACGTCTACCCAAGTAAAAATCATAAGATATAATCTAGCATGAAAGTTATTGTTACAAGTGTTTCTCGGGCTTAAAATGTAAAAAAAATTGCGCATTATATAAATGGTTTTCTTCACCTCGTCATTTTTTAATAATATTTTAATACCTTTGTTTAGATTATAATATTAAAAACGTAGCGTATTTTCAAGGTCTGAAAGTATTAGAAACGAAATGTTTGACGTCCCACCTGCCTCTAAGAAGCGGGCTCTAAAGGTATGCATTACAGGAGCTATAAAATTACTCGTAAAAGGTCTCTGGAACCATGTTTTATGGCAAAAATATTGCACTTTATATTACCAAGGAGAAGGGGCGTCTCGGACGGAGAATGGAATTAAATTTTCAGAGCGCTAATGATGAGATTTAGTAAAGACGAGGGTATTTTATACAACAGTGACTGGTTTTAATATTTAATGATTGATTTAAAACAAACAGTAAGTTCAAATAACATCCTATACCTATATTTCTTTGGATCATGTTCTTTAGAGTTCTTTATTCGAGTAGAATGTTCAGGGCACGTTAATTAATAATTGTCAATATCATTACAATTATGCAATTAAGCAACACAAGAAATAGGCATAACCAACACGGTAACTAAAATTATATCAAGATTCATTATAAATAATGAACTGTTCCACAATTCACAACTATTCACAACTTTGACAGAACCCGCCAGCTAGAGCCGCGAGAGTAACGTATCCGGCGTGACGCAACATTGCTTTTAACTAATTAAACTCTAGGCATATTCAACATCATTTCTAAATCATGATTACATAATTGATACTAGATCGGTAATACTAAAGTTAGAAGCAGAATCAAAGAAACTCTTCAGTTAATTGTGTGTGCCTGTACTGTTAGTCCTTGTATTCTGAGATCTAGTGTCGCATCGGCGAATGCGAACAAGCAAAGTGCAAACTTTATCTTGTGTATACAGCTGCATGACTAAGTAAATATCCTTGCCCCATATATTTACTGGTGTAGTGTAATAGCCCGCTGAAGTGGAGACCACGTTCACAGTATTTCAGGTCCCACTACACAACACGTAACTATTAAAAAATTCATGCAGCCAAACGTGAGTTTTAGAACTCCGTTAGCTTGCTGCTCGCCTGATACTTCTACGTTAGGAAGTCTACCAGGGGTCGATAAATTGAAGCCATTTTAATAATAAATTAGCGTCGTAAAGCTGACTGTTGATTGAAATATGAGTTTGGAAAAGAAACTCCGCGGATATTTTTAAAAACAGTAGGTTATCCAGGCGCACAGAATTTCTAGACTGAACATACTTTAGAAAACGTTTTCTAAACAGCATACTATGAGTATGTGCCTACAAGAGACGAACTTAAATTATATGTTTAAAATTATCCATTACTTTCACTTCTAGCCAAGAATACTTACTAGACATCGTTTCACGTTCGTTCGCCATCGTTGTTTATAATTGATAAATTAAACGAAGCTAACTTTATAAACACGCATATCAAGTTAATTTTCGATCCAATTAATAATAGGTATGTTTTAATTTACAACTGGACAGTAACTAGTATTCCGAGAATAGTGTAGGTGGCTAGTAAAATGAATCGTCATTATAATGTTTTCACGTTAAGTTCGCTCATCACGATATATGTAGTAATAAGTTTGTGTTTTAGTAGCTTACGATAGAAATATTCTATTAAATTTCTCAACATCATCATTTTCACTGCTGAACATGGGTCTCCCCCAAGGAGCGCCACTTTGAGCGACTGCTGGCCTCCTGCATCCATAAAAAAACATTAAATTTCTCAGTTATGCTTTAATAACAAGTTTAGTGCTTGAAAATTTTGAGATGCTTGTGAAATACTCCTTTGCAAACGGTTAGCGAACTTGTAACTCTCAGCCTCGGCACTGACAACTGAAATAGTGGTTGTTCGGTAATGGAGACCACTCAGAAACGGCAGCAGTGCGGCCTAGTTGCGAATAACAAGTACCGAATCCTGTTGTTTATTGATAACTAAGAGATTCTCTACTATTGTTACGATACGTTCTCTTACCTTTTATTCAATACTCAATTGAACTGTTTCACTAAACGAAGACGGCTCAGCTCAGCATATAAGAAAGAAAAGAAACCATAAATTATTTAATGAGGGAAATAGCTATATGACACCAATTGTCCAGAGAGAGACAGGGTTCTTCTATAAATAAATACACTCAATCATACTTATAATTTCCTTAAAACTTCTTGTGGAAGAACTCCCAATTGATATCTCATTGCTCAAATTGAAAATACCCACCGAATTAAAATATATAGAAACTTTAACGAGTAACCAACGGGAACAATGCTCGGAAGTCATCAGCCATGAGATAAGACTGTGGTCAAAAATATCCAAGCACAGGAACTTCATTTTGCTCGTTACCTGGTTGTCGGAGTTCTTCAGTCTAATCTTTAAGATACTTTCCATTGATTGATTGAAAAAGATGGTTTAGATTAGATGATAGTATCTATACTATGGATTTTAAGACCAGGAACATCGTAAAGTCTATGAAGAAAATTGATCGTTAATTATTATTCCGTGATGAGGTACTTAAGTTAGTTAATGTATTCTTGGTAATGATAAGTAGGTAATCATAATAATTTAGAAATTTACAACCATGACTATACAAATAATGATTTAATGCATTTAAGCCTGGGGTGAAAACCTGAATATAACAAACATTAAGTATGTCTCGCGTCCAAAACAAAGTCCACGTGCAAACGCACTCATTGAAACGTGGACGGGAAATCTACTGTAATTAGTCGGAGCGAGTTCTCTTACTTCAAAATTGCAAAGCGCTTTACATTATAGATTATCACATAGTATACAATTACTACTACGTAATATCTTTATTAAATCTTTATCATATGCTGAATTTCCTATAATTTTTCACGAGTATCTAATATTGAGGATAGTGCTTTTCCCGGTCTGAGACTTTTATTAGGAGCTCAGAATTTATATTGCGTGGACATAAGTACTTGCTTTATTATAATATCCACTATAGAATGCTTGCTTATCTTTGAATATTTATTAACCACTGAATTCTCTTTACAGAAATCTATTAAGACAAAAATGTTAGAAGCTTCATTATTATATCTCGTTGGGGCTTCTCATCTTTTACTTACAATGTATCCTTCTAACTTGTTAGATCAATCAAAATAGACGTTAATGAGGTTTATTGGAAAAGTAACATCTCGGGAATAACAGTGCCTAACTTTTTCTGATTTTATTTTATCTAGATGTATCGACGAAATGAAATTATCGTATGGTGACATACCATGCCAGACCGCTCGTATTTCATACAAATCTGAACATTTTTTTGACAAGGAACCAACGAAAGCTTTAGCGTAGCAACACGAGAGTGACATAAACAGATAATACTAAACAATATGTTCTCTACTAACAAGATAATAAAACCGTACTGTTAGTCCCAGTTGGGAATACCCTTGTCAGATCTAATAGTATGAGGCACAAGGCTAGAAAAACTGCTGCCAATAACGTCTATAACACCTGAATGGGTCTTGCGCAAGATGAAACTGAAACGAATTCCTTTGCGGTCATGGTGAGAGTTGACTATGATTTATTAATAGAAACTGTTGAATAAAGTCTGTGTTAAGTCGTAATAGTGAATTTTAAAGATCCCTAGATCATACATTGATCCACCGTTCCTATTAATCAGTACCGACCGGGGAACCTGCTTTGGAAGCATCAATGTTTGTGGTTTGTAAAATTTACATAGCGTGGTCTATCAAACGGTCCTTTCCCAGGCTGTGACCCATTTTATTTGGGTCCGCGGTGAAAATTCTCATAAGCCTATTGAAGAATTTATTGGTGTCTATATTAAAAGAGCTGTAGATATAAACGTAGGTAGGTGGTAGGTAAGAGCATTACAAGTATTGAGGTAACTTCCATCACTGAAACACATGAAAGCTTTGCGAACAAAATTCCAATATACTGTTTCAACAAGCCGATCGCCGAATACCAATTCAAAACGAAAACATATTTATTGAACGCATATATCGTGCAGCTAAAACATTTACCAAACAAAACCAACACGAGCCGGGTAAAATTACGTGTAAACTGTAAACCCAACTTTACAAGTAATCCTAAAACAATAATATACCTTGAAATATTTTCTGGCCTTGTTTGTAAACTGTAATGTGGATTTCATTTCTTAAAGTATTTTTGAAGGAAGTAATTGTTGGTACAACATGTTTAGTTAGATTGTGACTGTGCAAATGTGTTTCCATTTTAAATGGGCCGTTCAGAGTTTCTGAAATAATAATATAGAATGTTATGACAGAGCGTTGGAGTGAAATTCCCAGCAGTAGAGATGTACAGCTCAATAAAAATTCGCAAATATTACTATGAAGTTCTATCAGGTCCCAAGAGAAATATTCTGTATTCTCAAGGATTAATATCTACTGTATTATAAATCCAATTCTCTTTGGACATCTTTTGTTATATAAGATTAGCACAACTGGTTGTGGTTACTTTTATTTACATAGTCAGCTATTAAGTATTATGTTTATCGACTCGGTTTATGCGCGCTTTCTTACTGTACACCTGTAAGATGTGGAATGAGCTTCCACCAGCGGTCTTTCCCCAGAGCTACAACATGCAGCAATTTAAAAGGAGGGTCAAAAGAGTTTATCACAGGGTAAGCAACGCATCAGTGGCACGTCTAGTGTTACAGATGTCCATAGGCTACGGTGACCTCTTCCCATCAGGAGGGCCGTATGCTTGTTTGCTACCTATACCATAAAAAAAAATTATGTTTATGTAATAACGACAAAACTCTTAAATTTTTTTATCTACAATTCCAACGATTTTTTGATTAAAAAAGTTCATCACACAGCAAAAACTAATATAGAACGTGGTCAAAAATTAAAATGCAAATTCAGTAAAGTCGTTCATTGAAACAAATGGTGAGAATAACCATTAACTGCACCAGTTTTTCCGTCTGACGCGCAAGTGTCAGTATAATTTGCATTTGGATGTGAATTCTTTTCCTTGGTTAAAGGTCAGTATAATACCTAGCTACGATTATTTGATAAGATATACTCAACGTTAAATGTTAAAAAATAAAACTATAAAAAAATATGCTTAGTTTAGGGACGTTTATGGTCGTATGTCATTTTTTTAATTTTTATGATTCTAGTATTTGTTTGATATTTTACGTAGAACTTTTATTTATCTTTTGGTATGAGCACTTACGTTTCACGCCAAATATTATAATTATTTAGCTGTAATTGCTATGAAAAAAGTTTAGTATTATCCATAAAATAATAAAAAAGGCTCACAAACGTAACTTACCTATGACATCGTTGGCAGGAGCCAGGCTGGTCTGCGCAGGCGCACGTTTCGGGGTACTCGTGATGCGCGGGGCGGGCTGCGCTCGGCGACACGGAGGCGTGCATTCTGGGACCGTGCGCTGAAATAGAAGCAGTAGGTAGATATATACGCAAGAAAAAATCTAGTAAGTTCGAATTAAGAAATCAGTTATAAAATATATTTATATCAAGAACACTTTGAGCTAGCTCAAAGTTTGAATAATGATTAGGAAAATGCCGTAAACGAGATTGTAGAAGTTTCAATAGTCATAGTGTTTCCGTTGCTTAGGTATGTTCGAGCAAACGCATCCGAAAGGCAAACATCTTAGTGCAATGCACGTAACTAAATGTGTGAAACGCAACGTCATTTATGAAGGCGTACCATATAATATGATCTAAGAAACAGACTTATAAGTTACAATTTATCTATCTCTAACGTATACGTAACTATAAACCTTTAAACTAAAATGAACTATCGCAAAACTCGCAATATTCCAGCTCCCAATATCAAGAATACAAATCCCAAGACAGTATACAGATGTCCATGACACCCTTCTAAATTAAAAGGGACTTACGCAAAGACAAAGCCTTTAGGAAGTTAAACATAAAAAGCCAGAACAAGGGTGAGTTTGTCAGGAGCACTGATAAATCCTAAGCAGTAATTAGCCTCAGACAAAACGAGTTAGGTACACAGGGGGGCCATTAAGATACGGGGCTTAGCAAAGCCTTTCTAAAACAAAAGAACAACAATACAGACGGAAGGGACAGTATAATAAATTGATCCTCAGGGTAAACTAAACCTAATACATTTTACCTCAACTTGATTCTCTAATTTCGCGTGAAAATTTGTAGTAACAACGTCGTTCCACACATAGAGTGCAAGGAAACTTCACTATTACGTAACAATCACAAAGAAGATGCATTGGTAAAAGTATCCAACCGTCCATACCGTTTTTCGATGAAGAAAATAACTGGCAAGTTTATCAAGCCCCAATAAAGAAAGTTCAACAGGTTTTGGGTATTACGTTAAATCGGAAATAGATATAATTACATAAGACTTTGTTTAGATGGTGTTATCTTCAAATAGGTCATATTTAAATACTTCTAATTAGACAGAATTGCGCGTTAGAGCCCAAATATTTAGATAATCTTGGGAAATTAATCGCCTTATTTAAACCTTCTCAGACTTCAGACTGATAAATTAGAGCAATACATTTCTTAATTCACAAGTTGAATATTTAAGGGTTATAGCTAATTACAATTTGCGATTTGGAATTTAAATAATAATCATATATTGAGATTAATTTTATCAGGACAGGAGATAATACTTATTATTATACACGCGGGCGAAACTGTGGTAAGCAGCTATTATAGTAGTAGTAAATAAGTTTACTTCATAAAGTCAGTGTTTGATTTATTACAAATAATGTCAATAATAATATTATTGGGTATGAGGGTGAGTATCATAAATTAATTATGCTTACTCTGCGAGTGTTGTTTTGCAGATTTTAATCAACTTACCACTTTTGCCTTATACTCCTTGAAGTAGATTCGCATATTGGTCGACTGATTCTCATGAATTTTATGATGTCACATAAGTATCAAGAGTATTCGCTGACTCGTTCATCGGATGACTGACGATTGAAATGAAACCGCCCGTGAAAAAATTGATGTTCTATGATCACTATTTCATTCCATTCTTCATTCAAAAAGCAATTTACTAGGTGGTAGGACTTTTTTTTGCAAAGTTCGTCTAGGTAGGTACCACCGCTTTGCCAGTTATTCTGCCGCCAAGCAGTAGTGTGCAAGCCATTACCATTTCCCCGCGATATAAACGTATGAAGTAGCTTAGTAGTACGTAAAAAGAATATTTATGTTAAAACTAAATGTAACTACCCTCGATTATGATTTAATGAGAACTTTTGAATTATTAACATTTTGTATTAAAAGTTTAAAAAGGCGTTTTTAGCCTGTAAAACGTATTAATTTTTAAGATAGATATAGCGTAGATCCTAGCGCTAAGTTGTACGTACTATTATGTAATATTTATTTTAATAAAGAATTTTTGAAATGAATGAAATGAGTAGTGTGCAAGCACTGCTGTGTTCCGGTTTGAAGGGCATTGTAGCTAGTGAAATTACTGGGCAAATGAGACTTTATGACCTGATTACACAGTGTAGTAATCTGATTACTAGACTGTGTGATGTCTCAGGATGACGTGCGCAGTGCAACTTTATTGTTTTAAAGTTCCGAGTGACACTGCAGCTGTTATGGGCGGCCGTGTCGCTTAACATCAGGTGAACGACTGGCTCGCCACGGCGTTCATTCTCATAAAAAAAAATTTGAACTAACTCACAATAATTACAACTACAGAGATGCAATTACTACTACTGGTTAAAGTGTAATGAAATGCTGTCATGCATAACTAATTCCAAATGGCTGTTTAGACATGTTCAACAAGAACAAAATTATCACATCACATTTCACACATCTTTCTCTCAAACTCTCAAGTCTGATGTGTCACCCAGTTTGCAGAGTACGTCTGTGCTTATGTAAGAGACTTATTACCTACTTGGCACGCGAAACCACCTTCGACAAAATGTTTGAAAATTTACTTCGCAAATTTCCCTCCTAAATGTTCGGCCCAATGCCCCCAATCGACGCCTCAGCTCATCGAGAAGAAAATCAGGGTTCAAACGCTTGATAACTTGACCCTTTCACAAATGACTTCAAGAGATTGGTTTTGCCAATCTTCAAAAACAAGAAAACGTAACTAGTATTGATTACGTTAAGTAATAATGCCGTAAGCGAGGACGAACGTAGAAGATGAACAGATTGGTCGTAACTCGGAGCCATTTATATGTAGGTATTGATAGACAATAAAACAGTTAATAAGTAACAACAAAAGGAATGAAGGAAAATCTATTTTTCTTTGGTAGGTGTTTGAATGGCGAAATGGTCCAAAAGGAATTAATAATGAAGACATACCACAGCATAGAAAATGTACAACAAGGAAAAGAGATAAAGACGGATTAAAATATTTTTTCGATCAATATAAATAACTAATAACTTGTAACTATGAACAGAAACACAAGCTTACACAAGATATACATGTTTTAAGTAGGTATTAAGAAAGACCATAGTTTTGTATGTTAGCACGAATCGATACCAACCCTAACAGTAATAAACTCACATCAAATACAAATCAATAAACTAAGTATTAAAGTATCGAAAATAATGACAGGTCAACAAAGAATAGAAAACCAAACTTCAGTTATATTCAATTCAATAATAAATAAATAAATAATGCGCAACTGATACAAATTCAATCCGAAGCAAGACAACTAAACAAGAAATATACACCTGCATTCCAAAAGTCGGAATTTCAAACAAGAGATAACATCCACTCTGAAAATAATGTACTACCTACTAAAATAAACTTGCTAATAGTCTCGTTATTTCGAAAGCTTTTAGGTCACAAGTAGCCGCGCAGCCTTCACGAACAGATAGAATGTCCGGCCTAGGTAACCTGAGGCAGTCTAGGCAGCCTGCCCACATAATGCAAATTCGTAACTGTTATGCAAATCAATACTTAGATAAATAAACTAGACCGGACTGATCTATGGAACATAAATCGATTGATACCTACGCATCGAATTTCAAACTGATAGGATTTTACTGGAATGAAATGAAATATTTCGCAGTAGATTTATGATTCAAAGAGATTGTTCACAGTGATAGATAACCAATAAATTGTGATGGTT
This sequence comes from Ennomos erosarius, assembly GCA_963580505.1. Lineage (NCBI taxonomy): Eukaryota > Metazoa > Arthropoda > Insecta > Lepidoptera > Geometridae > Ennomos > Ennomos erosarius. Next base: position 10,959,010 of record OY756988.1, read on the forward strand.
CAACCGAACCAGTAACACGCTTTGCGATCGTTTTGTAACGTAATGTGTGACGTATTATTACTATTCTTCGCAATTTGTGTTACTTCTCTTGCAATACAGCTCCTGAGATATATAAAAGTCGATTTTTCTCGATTATTGCTCAATATAAAATCAACCATTACTATTACTATGATAACCAATAACCGAGAAGCCACCGAAAACATATGCCTTCCCCAGAGAGCGCCTCTGGGGGAGGCATATGTTTAGCAGTAGACGTCTGCAAGCTGTTGGTGATGATTTTGACCAATATTACCTCTTTATTGAATCGTGCCTAGCATTTGAGTATCGCCCTTGATTACAAACTAAAAGCAGACTTACGCATTCACACTTACTTATGTTGCTCTAGAAGCAGAGTTACCTGGACGACTTAACTTTAAAATTCAGGTTACACACGCGAGTCATCTAAGTACGACCGAAGTTCCCAGAATAACTAATACTCTGGCCTTATATTTATTTCTAGAGAATCCAGGTACCGGACTTGACTGAATACCTTCGTACCTAAAAGTAGAATGTAGTAAACTATACAGTTCAAATTTTTATCGTACGTAAGTTCAGTTAAAAATTATATGGGAAATACCTATCTCATTCTCAACATTATAATATATAATAATTGTAGATGTAATAAATAATATAAAAATACAACATTTGAAAATACTACCCATTTTATCGTGCTTTGATACATTTTAATGAGCAAAATCAGCATTCATTCACATAGAATAGCAAGTACCAAAAACAAATAAAATTCGAATCCAATTTCCAAATCCCTAAAACACTCAGCCCTTTCAAACTAAATAAACCCCAAAAATAAACTTAAAGGCACCGCTAAATTCTTAAAGAAGGAGACCGTAACGTGTCACTTAATTAAAGGTGAGAACGATAAAAATAAATCTTGCTGAAAGGTGAAAACTGTTCGATCCGCTTGATAATTGATTGATTGATATTGGTGATTGTTAGTTGTAACAGATGCCGGATGCAGTAGAGCTCTTTTTATGTTTATTTAAAAGCTTTACTTTTGTCCTTTGGTGTTGCAGTATTATCAAACAATTTTATAGTCTGAAGTGGTTGCAATAAAGCTAATAGCCTACTTAATCTTCTGTTACTCTTTATAAAATCAAGAAGATTTCGAAGGTATAACTCAAACTTTTGAAGCCTTCACTTTGAGCTGTAAAGGCATTCTTCATCTGATGGAATGAAACTTGTGAAATGTTACAAACTTGAACTGTGCAAAATTAAACAGCTGTCTGACAATTTAGGCACGTTGGGATACTTGGAATCAATGGGTTAGATAAAATTGCTATTTAGAGAAAGGAAAACTGGTAGGAATTATGTCAATTTATGTACCGTTTTGTTAATTCGAGATTTTAAGTTTGATAAGACAATGTTCGCACCTTTGTGAATTTTTTAAACAAAATCTCTAAAAAATAATTATAAATTTATCACCGAAACATGGTTTGTTTGTATTTGGTATTTGGTTGTGTAGCTTTGTGAACATACAAAGAAGGCTCGTCCATAAAATATACTTGTTACCTTACAAGGCAATCGTTTATCACTTCCGACATTACACCCGTATTAGATGGCAGAGTCAATGCCATAATAAATGTAACACCGGAGTAAAGGTTCAAGGGTAATTAGGTTTGACCGCAGTATATGGAAATAATAATTATGATATAGGTCCAAAATAACAATAATAGTAAAATATATATTAATTGCTACATAAATGCCTAATATATCGTATTATATTACGCATTCAGATTTCAAATTACCTGTAGGGTATCATTATAACATACTTTTGCAGGGTCTATATCTCGGCTTATTTAAATAGGAATCAGTACCACCATAATAAACGTGCATTGAATATATTTTTACTTATTCCAAGCAAGTCTGGGATCAGTCGTCTATCCGTACACAGCGGTGATATCTTAATGACAAGACAAGAACAACAAGAAATCTTAACGTGATTGCATCACCGACACGCACTTCAAACGTTCCACCCAGTCTCTCTCACTCCATCAACAGACTAATATTCGATTTAACATTCATATATTGACTCATCACATCACACCGGCACTCATCATAGCCATCAAAGTGATCATGACATGAACACTTAAAAAATATTCAAAGAGCCGGTATGTTGAAACTGGAACATCCATATGGTCACTAACACGCTACGCGTAGATTGGAAAACGTACACCGCCCACAACTACAAAACAAGGGTTTTTATGAAAAAAAGATAAGCGTTTCTTTTGTTTCACAACAAATTCGTAATAAACATTAGAAATCGCGTAAGCAGCCATTCAGATCCGTGCTGTAGGCAAGCGCGCAACATACTACCACCAACAGCGACGGTGTCCCCGGTGTGCCCGCGCAACTCTTTCACTTTTGTTAGTTGCAGGGTATGTATGTACATGAAGACTATCTCGTAAGGCACATTTCCATTCATGGTTCATGCTATTAATGGCTTTTACTATCGCCTTTTGTTACTCAATTTAGAGAGAATAAACCATTTGATATGGTAATTAAGACCTTCTTCGTGAGTGTCGATTTGCCGTGGGTTACGAATTAAACGTTTTGTTGCCTAAGTTTTAGTTTAAAATACTTCAAATTTGTGTTTTTCCCTGGCAGTAGTATTATTTATTCTGTGCCCGAAGTGATAGCACAGCACATAGCCAGACCACGCAGAAAGAAGTGGCTCTTTTTTTTCAACGAACTAATGCTGCTGGTCTCTCCCTACTTTTACAGCGGCACCGGGCGAGTGTAGCCTAGACCACAAGACTTATACTTCAGGTCAATCACTCAAAATTTAAGACATCTTAGATCTATAGCAGATACATAGTGTTGGTATAATTAATTATTTATTTATATCACAAAACCAAATACTCGCCGATACACACATAATTAAAAGCCGGCTTATTTTACACGCATGATTATTGACCTGACCAGCTCAACAAAATCACTTTACTTCAAAAACGTTACCGTCACAATGAACTAGATCGGAAAACCATTGAATTAAGACAAACATACATTACCGTTCTGAAAATAGAGGCCACAGAGCAAAAGCAATCATGAAAATCAAACTCATCGCATACAAAATATATGAGCTCAGTCAGATTCGTCAGAGAGATCATTTTCGCAATATCACAGATAATGTATAATGTATCGACGTACATTTTCCAATATTAGCCTGTCAGAGATTATTCAGACCATCAATCAGATGGATTGATACAAAGCCATATTGTAGAGTAGGTTTGCTTAGAAAGGGAATTATAATACTAATAATTATGGTTTACTATTGTTGGCTACGGGTCAATAAGTACCTAAGCCCGTATTTGGCGTAAATTGGATGAGCTGCGAGTATTAATACGTGACAATTAGATAATTGATCAAGAATCGTTTGGGAGGCCTCGAAGTTCTGACATCACTGGACTGACCACTTGCCTATACACGAGAAGAAAAAGATGAGCTTAGCAATACAATTATTTTATAATCCTCACTTTTACGATTGCTTTAAAATTTTCGCACATGTCGTGCATCTGCATCGAGGAAAGGTGCATCTGACATGCCCAGAATTGAATAGGTACATTTTTGTTTTAACCCGATTGACGAAAATGGAGAGTAGGTACTTAATTAATTAATTTAATTACCTACTAAATTCAGTTAAAAACTAAACTTAGTAAAAAAAATAATTTTAAAGACCAACAAATCCTCAAAGTATACAAAACCAATACGGCAAACAATGGTCATTCAGAAAAAAAAATCTTTGTACAAAAAGGCGATCCAAAGACAGTAGTCAAGGCTACCAAATAAGTCCTGCCATGGGGTGGCGAGATCACCAGCAACAACAATACAATCGATTACTGGTAGCCACCACCAAAGTTGGCGTTGTACTTGACCAGCTGAACCAGACACCTCCGTATAACTCGACCTGTCAAAAGTTAAACTGGACCTTCCCAATTTGAAGACAGTTCCATCGCTTCGAGGAGTATCGTTCAGCCGGTTACGTTTCGTACAAAACCGCCTTCTGTTTGCAAATTGGAGGCCAATTAATTTCGAGAGTCATTAAACACGTCGAGTAAAAAACTTGAAGAGTGAGATTGCAATGCAATTTTTACAACCAGAAGATATTATAATTTCCCGAAGGTTTCAGACTCAAAATGAACCAAACAACGGAGTTGGCGACTTCAAGGCGAAGCAATTTGCTCACACAATAATAAAATAACATGATTGTTATTACATATAGGCATAATTATACTGAGTGATGTAAGGCTCATTAACATAGCATTTAACATTTTGTTGGTTTTTGAGTCAAAAAAAAAATGGCGATGAGTAATTGCGGTTCAAGCTTGTCAATCCTTATGGTGTCAATGTCGTTAACTTAAAATTTTATTGAAATCTTGGAGCGCAGTTGTTGCTATTTTTGGACTTTGATATGTTTAGTCATCCTGTTGGTAAATTGGGTAATTTATTAAATTTTTTGCTGCATAGAGATTAACATCTTATGGGTTACATTAAATCATTGAATAATTTACTGATTTCAATTTTAGAAATACAACATTTACCACAATTAAGTATGTGATTTGTGTAACAGGTATTTTACCGCATTATGTTCTAGTTTTTAACTATAATTCAATCTGCTCCTGAAAATCTGTAATTGGATTTATATGGTTAAAATAAAGCTGCTGTTTCCAATAGACGACCTGAAAAGTACACTCTTGAACTTTGTTAATAGAGTACCTAAAATAAAGATTACGTAGAGATTGCCATCAAACTTTTTCGGATGAAACTGCGGAGATTATAAAAAAATATATAAAACTATAGAACTCAAATAATAACAACTTACTTACCTTGTATTTATAAGACTGCAGACCTATTTATTTATTTCATCATAGGAAAACTTACAGCCAAATAAACAATAGAACGTAACATAGTTATAGAAAATAAACTAGGCCAATTACAAGTTTCCACCTATAGAAAAATCATATAAAAGAAATCCGTAGTAGATAGCTAGAGAAGTCAACATGAAGCAGATAAATAAACCTACCGATAGTGTAATTAAATGAAACAGTACATCTAAGCTTGACATCTAAGTTTGAGAACCGAAGAAATCAGCTGCCAGTTTTTGCCTTATAGAACGCACCCCATCAAAGAAAACGTCAATATCACTATTAGTCTTTAAATAGTCATTAAGAAATGAAGATGTTCTCCAGAAGAAAGTATTTTGCATGTAATTTGTCCTGGCTAACGGAACAGAAAGAAGTGGCGTATGGCGTGAATTAAATGTTGGAGTACGAAGGGAAATTTTGTTAAGTAACTCAGAACTATCAACTTTATTATTTAAGATATTCAAATAGTATGTCACATCTGCTATAGTCCGCCTTGTCTTAAGTGGCAGAAAATGATGCCGTCTGCAGCGCTGCTCATAACTGATGTCAAATGTTTTTGAGCGAAATTGCAAAAATTTTAGAAACTTCCGCTGTACTCTTTCTATACGCAAAATATGGCACTCATAGTGTGGGTTCCACACCTGAGAGCAGTACTCTAGGATACTGCGGACGTACGCACAGTACAGAATCTTTAACGTTTTGATACTATTGAATGGTGTAGATACTCTCATGATAAACCCAAGGGCTTGCAAAGATCTTGTGACGATGTTATCTATATGCTGAATATACATTAGCTTAGAATCCTGCAGCACACCCAAATCTCTCATGATTTCTACTCGGCTTAATATTCTACCTTTTAAGTAATAATTTGTATGAATAGTGTTCCTTTTCCTAGAGAAGGTAAGCGTATAACATTTATCAACATTGAGGTCTAGTTTATTTGTTAGGCAATAATCACTAAATCTAACGAGATCTTCCTGAAGTTTAATCGTATCAACAAGACTACTGATTGGTTTAAGAATTTTCATATCATCTGCAAACAAATAGAATTTTGAGTGCAAAAAACAGGAGTTAACATCATTAATAAAAATAACAAAGAGCAGTGGTCCCAGTAACGACCCCTGGGGGACTCCAGATGTTATATCAGTCCAAGATGACCTAAACCCATTGAGAACCACCGCTTGAGATCGACATTCTATGTAGGAGGAGTACCATCTAAAAAGATCACCGTGTATACCTGCCGACTGTAATTTAATTAAGAGTAACGAGTGATCTAACTTGTCGAACGCCTTACTATAATCTGTAAATATGCCATCTACCTGGAGCCCCGACGCCATTTGGTCCACTATAAATTCATTTGCGAGAAGTAGATTGGAGGTTGTGGAACGCCCTTTAAGAAATCCATGCTGGTCCTCTATAAATATTGGTTTTAAAGCTGCGTAAGTTTGTGCATAGACTATCCTCTCAAGCAATTTGGCAAAAATACATAGTTTCGATATAGGGCGGTAGTTCTCGACTTGTGATTTAGACCCTTTCTTATGTATAGGCGACACTAAAGCAGATTTCCACACGCGCGGAACAACGCCCTCTCGAATTGACCTGGTGTAAATCATACCAAGCGGAAGAACAAGACTTCGCGAGCATTTAACAATAAAAATGGGTGGAAGGTCGTCCGACCCTGCTGACTTATTGGTGTCAACTGACTTTAACAGTTTCTCCAAAACTTCCAATGAGATTTCAATGGAACCAATGCTCACTGGATTATCCGTACGATGAGCCACGCGGCAAGTGGAAGTTGAAGGCCTATTACCAGTCGAGTGCAGGAAGGTTGATTTGAAAAACCTAGAAAACAATTCACAAAGACCCTCACCAGTGTTTGCAGTGTCATTGCCATACGTCATAGTAGAAGGAAAAGTTGAGTTGGAAGTCTTAGTTTTAACAAAAGACCAGAATGCTTTGGGTGAGTGAGAAATTGAGGTTTCAATCCTAGTGATGTACGAGTTATAACACTCTTTCTCATACACTCTCGCACGGTCCCGCAGTGTGCAGAAAGAAACGTAATCAGACCTATTCCCGTATTGTCTATACTTGCGGATATGCTTATATTTCTCGCTAAGTATTTTCTTAAGACCTGCGGTGAACCAGGGAGGTTGCCTGCTACTTACAGACACTGTCTTATGAGGAACATAAATATCACGCAATTTATATAAGATCTTATAAAAGAAATCAAGAGCTCCGTCAATCGAATTTATATTTAAATTGTGTTGCCAGTCGATTTTATCAAGATCTTTACATAAGTTAGAGTAGTCACCGGATTCATAATAATATTTCAGCCTTGGTTTATTAGTGCAACATTTCTGAACGGAGAGATCCAGCTCGATTAGTAATGAAGGATGGTGCACGTCCTCGGGGACAAGTGGGTCAACACAGCTGTTTATATTTAATGCCAAGTTAGATAAAACTAAGTCAAGAATTCGATTATTCTGATTCTCAATAAAATTTAATTGCGACAAATTGCATAAAATTAAAGTATCAATAAATGTTCTAAGTATATCACCCGATACGGCTGATGCTGCGAGTCCAGATTGGCCAGCTTGCTGCTGAGACCATTTAATAGAAGGGAGATTAAAATCACCCACTATAAGGAACGAGTCTGATGAGTGCTGTGTATAAATGTCCTGCAATTTATCGGCAAAAAATCCCAACTGCGATGTCGCACTGAAGCCCTGAGCTTGATTGCAAAGATAAATACAACAAATATGTAATTGTTTTGATATAACACGACTCCCAGGCAAAGTAACAGTCAGCCAAATATCCTCAGCGGACGAGCACCAATCCGAGTTAGCAACAGCGGCAAGATCCCGCTTTATCGCAATAATAACCCCACCCCCGAGCGTCTGTGCGGTACGTTCATAATTGCGGTCCCTTCTAAAAACAACATAAGAATCATCAAAAAGCTCCTCGCTTTTTATACTCGGCAAAAGCCATGTTTCTGTAAGACATATGATGTCATAATTATTAAGCTGCAGATTTCTATAGAATATATCCGTTTTAGTACGTAATCCCCGTACGTTTTGATAAAATACCTTCAAGTTATCCATTGTGAATAATTGGTTTTAATATGCAATAAACACGGGAACCATAGAATAAATTGGGGACGACTACTATTAATACAGAAGATATTACTATACTTAGGATTTACTACTACGCTGAGACCGTACTCATCGAAAGATAAAATAAAATAGGAAAATATATTACTACTATACGTATACAGGTCAGACGGTAGAATAAAGTAACACGCTATTAACACGATCATCGATGTCACGCCATTAAAACCATTAACAGGATACAACCAATAAAAATGTCTATAGTATTTCGAATCCTTACAATACAAATAACAACACCATAGGTACGTATGCGAAAAAGTGAGTATGTACTCACTTATTATTCGTAATCGTGTTAAGTTAATACCCTTTTCTACATTGTAAAAACATCGCAAAAATAGCCCACGTAGCATTAACATAGTGGAAATAAAAAAGTTATCATATTTTGTAAAAAACGTAAGCAACTTAATAAAAGCCGGACTATAACTGGTGTAACGCAGTAGGTAAACAAATAATCCAAGACTAAAGCCAATTTTAAATAGGGTACAATGAGCGGTTGTTATTGTGTTCCAATAACCTTTAATGTGTGAGTTCGTGGCCGAAAAACGTAAAAATTGCATAGAAATAATTAATATAACATTATTACATAATTTAGGAAAATTGATTACTGCATAATTATTAAATAATATATGAAATAATGACAGAAGTTTAGCACGTAAACAACTTCTTATGCAGGAGATAATGACACATAAAGACACCGTAGTACGGGTCAGAATAGAATGCGGGGCTGGGGATAAACACTGGTCCGTAGCAGCAAACAAACACTGCAAATACCTTACTTCGGAGCGGTGCGGCATGCACGCGTTCGCTTGACAGGCAGATAACAGAGCTATGATTCTCAAACTTTTACACGACGTAACAGCAAAAAAATATAAAAACACGAATTTAAAAATGCTCAACATATCTTCTTTAGATCCTCTTCGTTCCTCACCGTCAGAAACGGAGAAGTTACACTTTTCCGTAGCATAATTTTGCACTGCTTCACCCAAATAAATTGGTAGTGGTTCTCCTTTGCCGCAGCTTTGGCTTTGGACAGAAGCTGCTTGTTGGCTGCCGTGAGATGATCGTTCACGAAAATCTTTGAGTTTTCCTGAAATCCAAGTTCGGCAGCCAAAAGCCCCTTTAGGCTGCGCACAGCAGACACAAAATTTTCTTTTATGTATCTGTTATTGAAGCAAGCTATAATAGGCTTGGGGGCATCTTTCACGCGAGTTGGGACTCTGGATATAAAATTTAAGTCTTCATTCCTGAACGGTACACCCGCTTTTTTGGCGATCAGGCTCAGCACTCCGAATAGATTTTCATCTCTTTTCAGCGGCACCCCCTTTATCTCAATGTTACTCAACCGAGACCACTGCTCTTTCTCATTAAGACTTAGCTCCATTTTCTTGATGGATGATTGGAGTGAAGATACCTCATCTGTGACTTCTTCAACCGCGGTGAGTCTTCCATCAAATGCCTTCATCGTATCACCCAAGTCCTTCATCCATGAATGCGCCAGGTCTACCGACGTCTTTAGGTCGCCTAGGTCAGATTTGACCTCGCCCATATCCGCGACCAATCGGTCAATCGGCTTCAGTTTATCTGACAGCTGTTGGATGGCAACCAGGATCGTCTCCATGTCAGGCGTGGATTGACTCTTTGGCAAAGCTGCGGAGGCTACAACGGCAGGCACAACTCTGCAGGCGGAACATTTCCACAATGACTTCCTTTCCGCACCCAACTTACGGAAGCCAACTTCAGAAATTCCAGCACACTGGAAGTCAAAATGCTGGGAGCACGATGAACAAAAAGGCCCCTCGGACATTTTCGAATGGCATTTCCCGCAAGTAAACATCGCGAAAAAAGTTTGGTAGTCGCTGGATGTTGTGCCGGGGCGCGGTAAGCGACTGCTTGCTACTACGATTGGCGAGCTAATGTGAGTATATTAGATCATTCATCACTTCGACAGTGATTTACCAGTTTTACCTTCGAAGATGGAATATAATTTATTAAATGTCAATAAGTAAAATAACTAAGCGGCATTCGTAATGAGGCGTTTAATTAAAAAAAAAGCTGTAATTTTAGAAAGACCCGATAGATGGCGTTAAAATGGGGGTTTTACGTTCTGTCATTATTAAGATAATTATGTATCAAGTTTAGTATTCTATCCTTATTTTATGGAAGGCATATAACTCTAATGGGTTTCTATCGACAAATCGACAACGTACTCTGTGATCCACTCAACTGAATTTGACGTTTCTTTGTACTCCGTGGTTTGAAACTACAACCATGTTTGAAATACGTCGTTACTACGCCATCTAGTAACAGAAGCGGAACTAGTTTTTTTTTTAAATAAAACGTCTCATTGGCAGCGTGGGCCAGCCCCCCATTAGGTTGACGGACGATCTGGTGAAAGCCGCGGGGAGCCGATGGATGCAGGAGGCGAGCAGCCATTTAATGTGGCGCTCTCTGGAAGAAGTCTATGTAGGAGTAATGAGCTTAACAAGCGGAAGTTTACTGTGGATAACTATTGTATACAAAATACATATTTATTACGAGGTGTAGATAGATGTAGAGAAAAGACGTGTTAGTATAATCCCTTAGTAATAACTAATAATAACATACCGTGTCTATTCTGTGTCTGGGTGTTATATTGCATTCTATGTAAGTACATGATTGTATATTTACCAACAAAAAAGTATTTAATTTAAGTACTTAGTTATTGTAATTGTAACAGTTATCTGGTTCCCATAGTACAAGCTACGCTTAGTTTGGGGCTAGATGGCGCTGTGTGAAATGACCATAATTTTTTTTATATTTTTTTACTAACCTAACGATCACACGGGTGACGTCATAACTTTGCTGCGTTTTCATTTTTCATTCAAACGCTTTCTCGAAAGAAGAGATATTAGAGCGAATGCTATTCGTGCTGTATTTGGCATAGATTTACAAGCAAGTCTACACACAATCAATCTCTGTCTCTACTCTGATATAAAATATCCTCTCCTAAATTAGACAGGCTAACTCAATCTTTCAGTCATAAGCTATTATCATGTTAACCTCGACGCTTCCATAGTGGGTGCTAACACGGCTATTCGATAATTTACATGTAATTTCACGACGACGCGACGTAGCCATATGCAGTTGGAGTCTTGACCTGGTTGCATTATATAGCAGCGTTTAGCACCCCCGGGCAATCTTTTATACCAAAGTGATATTAATATAATATGGAGCTATTTTATTGTCATTATTAATTTTATAACCGTTTTGTAAGGTGCTGTGTCAGCACAATATATTGCAAATAGTCAAATTCAGAACACTGAACCCCCCAAAAAAAGTCTACTTTGGATATCATGGGACTTGCTTATAATTGACTTATAATTAAAGATTAAATTTTATATTGGAATTTATCTTACTTACCCCTCTAATAAAGGTCTTCTTATTTGCAGAAGCACTAAAGAGTGCGATATAGCCCTTAAAATTAGCCAGTTGTAATGGCGATGGGCAGGCCACATTGCTCGCAGAACTGACAACCGATGGGGAAGAAAGGTTGTCAAGTGGCGACCACGAACCGGAAAGCGCAGCGGGTGGACCGACGACCTGGTGAAAACTGCGGGAAGCCGATGGATGCAGGAGGCGAGCAGCCGCTCAAAGTGGCGCTCTCTGAGGGAGGCCTATGTTCAGCAGTGGACGTCTACAGGCTGATGATGATGATGATGATGATTATAATTATGATGAAAGGTCTTCTTGATAATACATATTTGTACACTACATACTTATTGTAATCTACTATTTTCCTTTAGTTTACGCAAAGCTATTAGCTTAGAGTACTCTTGGGAAGTATTTTTATAGCAAGGAATTAATATAAGCAACGAAGAGAAGCCTGCCAAATGTTAAACTTAACTAAATTAGCATTAAGATCATTACAACTTCACGAAAAAGAGACAAACACGAGAAATTACGTAAAACCTTGAAATCTAGAAAATTAAACATTATCTTTGCTTTTAAAAATTAGGGTCACGTATTTGCTAGGCAATTTAGGAAGGCACAGGAAAATTAAAAATGTTATTTTCTTACGTTTTATATTAAGAAGTTGGATCAAAGTAGACTACAGTACCTGGAGCATTGTTAGTTAGAATAGGACAGAAAGACAGTGGGAATATTCCCCCATTTTCTAACGCGATCTCTATTCCATTTGGATTTTTTAAATCAATTATTGTCTTATCCGGGAATCGGAGATGTTGATTTTAAACAGTGTTCCCAACACTACTGTGTAACAAGGTGAGATTGTGCTGGTATAACGCAGCTTATTAATAGAGGCTAAGAAACGTATTAGGGATACACTAGGTAGAGTCTAGCCCAAGCTTAATGGCGGTTGTGAAGTCGGCGCGAAGCTCTTCGCAGTAGCAAAAATTAGATGTGCGCGGGAAGAGGTAAGCGGTGAGCGCAGCGTGGGGTGCCATGCAGCGCAGTTCCCAGCTGCCATTAAGTTTGGGGCAGACTATGTTAGACGTGAATTAAAGGATGCCGACTAATTGCCGATGGTAGCTTTCTAGCGGGCTTCAAGCATATTTGGCACAAGTGTATTATAATTAAGTAGTAGGTATCATCAAAGCTGTGGGCTTTTTGCATAAAATGTTTGCCTTTTACGGAGCAGAAAATCGAAAAATTTTAATGAGTTACATTCATGTTCTCCATTTCTAACTAGTATTTTGTGCTAATTATTTTAATGTACAACTCACCGATTCACTTTCGCCGTTGATCCCATTCTCCACCAAAATGTCCTCAAAAAGCAAATCAGCTTCACAAGGTGAACATAAATTGCTGAGCAGTTCACTGAACCTTTCCACTTTACGAACACACACAGCACCTAACAACGCGCCTACATCTCCCACTTTTGGCACTACACTATTTTCTACTTTCACAAAACTATTAGCAGCTTTATTGGCGCAGTCGACAGGATCCTCGTGAGCAATGAGCCCGGCTTTTTCATCGTCTTCATCGATTTTCAACTCTACGCCATTCACAACAAGGTCGTTAAACAAATCATCTATCCTCTCACTATTATCACCGACAATATCCTCAAAAACATCCACACCGTTAACATGTAAATGAATCTTGTCTTCTTTCGTTTTCTTATCTTCGATAATGGAATTCCTCAATTTAGAACTGGGTTTTTCGTCTTTCCTACTTTTAGGACTAGTCGCATTAAAATTAATTTTGTCTTTTTCTACTATATTCTTATTAATGGAATGTTTAGATTTCATTTTAATAGCACCAATATCGTAAGTCGTTGCGCTTCTCACATTATCTTTTTCGTTGATTTGTAGTCTGGTTGATCTTTTGTCTCTGTCTATTATTTTGGATGTTTTGGTTTTTGTTTTTGTGTCGTCTAGCAGAGACTGAGCTGAGGAGCTTCTGTTAGATTTTCTTGGGGACGTGAAAGCGTCGGAATGGTTCGCTGCAGCAGCTCGTAGGCGTGAAGCGCGGGTGGTTCTAATAGGCACTGAAGTCGAAGCCGTTGTAAGGTTTAGCTCCGAGGAAGACTTGAGGTGGTCTGCAGTCTCATCTGAAGGAGGGCGATCGGATCCTTTTCTCGGGCGCCTGGAAATGATAAACATTCAGATATTAGCAAAAATACATTACATTTGACTGCTTTGCAACTGCTTGTGATTCAAATTCAATGGGGGCTGTGAAGTCCCCGCACGCTGCGCACAACGCTTACTTCTGCCCGCGCACATCTAATTTTTGCCCTGTGCAGCGTTTCGCGCCGACTTCACAGTCGCCATTGAGTTTGAATAGCATTACTAGCTATTTCTGTTAGGTACGCTCGAGTTTTTGCTATCATAGAGGCCTGTTTCACATCCGTTACGTTTTTGCGCTGACTACATTTTTATTATCACTTAATTTTATAGGTTTACTGTTAATTTAAATCAAACAGGAGTGGAATCGCATTTTAATCATCCGACATGTTATTTCTCCGTTTTACATATTACTTACGTAGTTTTACAGAACGCTCTATGAGCCAATTTACATTGTCGTTGGATCTTCCTCCTCAATTTTAGGCCAATTAATTTTAGCTAATAAAAATGTTAAACAAAATAAAAAATACTAACCGTTCAGTGACATTAGCAGAGAACAGCGTCGCCGTCTTAGCCGTCAACTGTCTCCTTCTCTCCTCCTTATACTTCTGTATCCTGGCCGCTCGGGCCTCATCTTGGGAGCTCATGACGTCACGTGCTCCAGCACTTACTTCTATCCAGCCGAAGGCAGTACTTATAGTTACAGGGGATATGGTCTAGCATGGCGGCATTAGGCACGCATGAGGGTGGATTAAGTGGCAGTGAAGAACAGACTAAGGCGGAGCTGGCGTAGGCGTGGAGCCTGGAATGAAAGAGAATGCACGATCAATACTTGTGTAAAAGAGGTAGACAGACAGTGTTCAACTTAGTCAATTGATTTTCTTTAATTATTGCATTAAAAAGATACAGAAGGTGCCGTTCAGAGATGGTCTGATTTAGGGGCGTTTGAAAATAGGCCATGGTCAAGTTCAAGTTCAAAGAATTAATGCATATAGTCGCCTCAAATAAAGGTTAGTTATTGCAAACCTGGTGGCTTTCTTACACTGGATATCTAGCCCAATTTATAGAACCAACTCAGCTAATAAATAACAGAAAATCAGTGACTGCTGGCATGTTTTAAATTGAAACATGACACTCGGCTCATAGGGCAGAAGGCAAAACGTGTCAGCTGCGAGTGGTAGGTAGGTCATCGCGTCGCGACGCTTTGACAAATACGAGAGCGTGATGAGTACCGTTATCAAACTGGTTAGTACGGGAGCCACTGTCATGTTCAATTACTTCTCTTAAGTTCTCTTCAATAAAACTAAATATAATTTTACGTACTTTAAAATCACTTCCTGATTATCTATCTGGACTTCCTGTGAATCCTCAGTACTCCCATAAAATCAAAAAATGTTAATTATTATTTCACACAAGACAGTTTTTAAACTGTAGTCATCCTTGTTGTTTCAATGTATGTGAAAGGGACTGTTCGCGCGTCTCTATGCGTTTTTCATATTTCTCCTTAGCGTTAACAGAGTAGACTAAACCAGCGGCGTGTGCGCATCTGCGCCACCAGGAGGCGCTACTCGCGCTGCAGATGAGAGAAACGTCAACTTCAAAAACTGTACTTCGTGTCAATTTGTCGCCATGCGATAACCTTACTTTAATTCGTCATTTGTTAATTTAAAACCGCATACTTGTGATAAAGAAGAGACTTCTACTACTAACCCACGAAGAGGCTTAACAATTGTAATTAGACAGAGTTACAAGTGGAGTGTTGTTTGTAATACACGCGCCGGCGCTACTCTCGGGCTAGGCCACCTAGCCTAGCCTGGACACATCGACCATCTACGCGAGCCCTCAGGAGCAGCTGCCAGGTTAGTGTTTGCTTTGTTGTACCTGCTGGCCCTTGCTCCAAAATTCGTGGCTGGAGTCTCCGACCGCTACAGTGTTTTTCTTCCCGCATCTCCCCCTTTATGGTGATTTACAACCACCAGGGACGGTAACATTTTTGAATATAAAAGATTTAAAATCGGATTTTCCACAGCAGAATCAACACCAGTGTGTGATTGAAAACTGTTAAGTATTGTATGATGAGTTGCGCTTACGCAAGCAAACACGATTATGATGCCTTAATCATGCATCTAATTTTCTGTTACATAAATCGTAAAATATAAGCCACTTAAATTGTACTAATTTAATACGTTGACCTTTCAGTCTATATCCTGCAGTAATCTAAACTTAACGACGTTGACTCACTGATCTGTTATCTAAACTGCCATCAGTTTCTTACGCAATAACAAAGGTCGATGGGGTGAATCTCGGGAACGAACAATAGTGTTTACGAGTGATCAAACGTTTCCACGGCTTTGTTTTATACCTCTATTGTCAGGTACGCGATTGTCCTGATGTACTTTAACAATGACCTTAATCCAAGGAAAGACCCAGTAAACAAAACTACCCCTCGCTCCTATACTATACATGAGTAAGAAGTTCTTATGAACCTAACGTAAACGCAGGCAGGTCGAAGGGCAAATCTCGAAACGTAAACAAAGATGTTTAAGTTTCGCATACAACGTTTCCATTGCGCTCTTTGTTCTATTGTTATAAAATGATTGTCCTGATGAGCGCACATTACACCCCATTGCACAATTATTGTAAAGTTATGTTTAAGTGTAGTAAGATTTCGCACGTATGGTGTATCTTTCTATAATCATAACAGATTAGAATGATAATTATAACGAGAATATTCTCTATTTAAGTGCTTTATGTTATGGGTCATGACTGTATTTAAAAGTTGTCGGAAAAGTTTTTGAAAAACATATATTATAATAGGCCTAATTTTGAAGGCTTTAGTTGACAGTATTTAAAATACTAAAAATATATCCGTCTCTTACATTCCCGTCTATTTGACAAGGACAGCAACAGTTTTAGTAGTTTTAGATCTGTCAACTAAAGCCTTTAAAATTGGCCCCATTATCTTTATAAGTAATTAAATTGATTATTAATTTTGAAACATTTGATAGATTTATTGTTTGTTAACAGACATAAAAAGGGACGAGATTTTATGTTCTTCTGTATGCATTTTTTTATATATACACACATAAATATGTTATATGTTTTTTTAATATATTTTTTCATCATATCAAAAACATTGAATTACAACGCCTTTGAAGAACATCGCTCAAATCAGCAGAGAACGCATTACTGTTTTCTTCACAGATAGTGACATAAACAATGATAAATGGACTAAGTGGTAATACCACTAGTCAGTTAATTACGCTAATAGAGCTCAGCCAGGCGATCACGTATCTTGATTGAAAATTGCAACCGATCGAAACCAAACTTCATATTATGAATTTGACACTTTCATGAGCATAGTTTTCGCTCTATAAAGTTTGATGATGAAACGGGAAAATACAACAAGAGCAAATACTGTTCCTTTACTAATAAACATTGGATCATTGGAAATAGAAATAGCTACTTAGTGTTTTCTCATGTTCTATCTTTGCCTATTTCATACTTGATAGAGAGAAACAAAACACAAGTGTAACTATTTTTCTTCTCCATATTGTTAATAATTAGATTTGTGTTATTATATCTATGAATTTTCTATTCATAATAGATAACTTAATGTATGGACAAAATGTAGAGCATCGGTTGTTTAACATGTAAAAATAAACAATGCGATAAATTGTCCGGTTGTAATTTTCCAGTTTTGTTTATTACATTGCTGTTAGTAATCAGTATTTCCCACATCACTTATACCTACACTTACCTACTTATTAATACATACCTGGTAAATTACAAATATATTTGTAACCATTTGTATACTTATATCCCAGTAGTATATCGGTCTGATTCAATATATCTTAATATATTATTACTAAAAAAATGATATAGCTAGTTGATTCCGTTCTTGTGATAGTTTTTTTTAAATTATAAGAGTGACGGTTCATCTATCTGCGTCATAAATAATAATATGAGCATTGAGCATACTTATTAGTTACCTCGTATTACAGTACTGTACGAATTATGTTGTCGCGTCGCGATTCGATATTCGATTTGTTTAACGCACTAAAAAGTTAAGATAAGGCCCCATAAGACCACAGAAGAACGACGCTCTGGCGAAACCAATATCTCACTGTAGACACTCAACTAGTCCCAAAGCTGGTACCCCAGATTATGTGGAGTGCCAGCTTTGGGACTAGTTTAGTATCTACTATCTACTACCACATAAATCACTAGAAATTTACATTCCACTAAAACGAGAACCTACGTTTTCGTTAGGTACTATAATCTTCCCTTATTGCCATACAACCATGAATCACATTTGCATTTACTAAAACCAAACCGTTTATTTAAAAATCAATTTTATACCTTCGAAGGTAAAGGTGATATTGGTTTGCAGAGGTTAAACCCAGGTGGAGCCTTTGAAGCGAGAACCGCTTACAAGTCACGACCTCGCCAGGCTTAGAGACGGTGTCTACAGCATAAACTATAATTGGCATTGACATTGTACTCAATGTTTACGCGTGTACTAACAAGTTGAACCACTCGTATAAGTTATTATCGCCTCCTGCAGGGAAGTTATTTAAAGATTTATCGAGAAGACGCATTTACATTTGCAATACGCGGAGCCCTATTTATACATAAATCTCTTTAGGACAAGTAACTCGATGAGTAACTCGCTTACAGATTGTGAATGTGACCAAGTCAGTATTTCTGTGAATATCTGCAACCAAATGTAACCTAAAAGTGGTAGACAATCGCATGAGATCCCCTAGCTAATATTTGAGTGCGCATTTTCAGGACATTAAATAGAAGTATGCATCGCTGCTGGTGCAAATTCACTAGTCTAGACAGCTTTCAAACTGTCTGTAGCATATATTCTATTACTCAATAATCCTTAGCTTTTGAAGTCTCACATATTGTGTAACCAATAATGTACATAAATTTCAGTAACTCTGGGATGTTTTGCGGGACAAGTGACATCTGTTTCATAAAATCTCTCCCTCATAAAAGATGATTGGATGGATTACGTATAAGACCACGTGGCAGCCGCGAAAGTTGTGTCTGCTAATAAGGTATAATAAAGAACAGGCAAAACAGACAATGATTAAAGTTTATGGTTAGCCGCAAACGTTAATGAACAAGACAACGCTGGAACGCTACTGTCAGACAAGCGGAAGGTTGTTGAGTATTATTTATTATTCAAGGAGTAATTTTATTTATTTATTATTACTGCATTCATGTACATCATTAAAATAGGTAATATACAATAACAAGTATTATATAATACACAAGATCTTAAATAATTAGGTTGGTAGGTTGACATGAGCCCTGGAAGGGCGTTTGCAAGTAAGTATGTGTGAGTCAGACCAAAACAATATTATTAAACATTAGTCAATTCTATGGTACATACATTATTCTATGGTCTATAACATTTATACCTATTGTTTTTCTTTTAATCTGCGCATTGCTATTAGTTTAATTTTCGTAGTCAACTTCAATTAATCCATTATATATAATTGTCTTATAACTTTAGTGGTGTTAATATTATTCTTCTAATATACATTTTTAACAGATAAACAATTAATTAAAATCAGCCTGATTTAAGAATGTCTCTTCCTATGTTATAATCGCCAACCTTTCCACAATGCCGTTGTCGGTTCGTTGCCACTCAGTTATGTCAAGATAACGTCACCAGACAGAGTTTTATCTTTATTTTTGCGAGTCCTTATCGCATCTTGGTAAAATGGGTCACCCGGATTCGTCGCGAGACTGCGAACTTGCCAACTGAATGTCCCGAGAGATAAAAGAGAAATGAAACTAGGCGATACCATGACGAGTTAAAGTTCTTGCGAAAGTTGTACGTAAACTAATAAAAGTTGAGAAGTATGAACAAAATAATTAGAAAAACAAAACAAAAACAAAGAGGAAAACATAAATTACATTTAGAGGAGAAATCAATACTGACATGCAAGGACGGCTAGTCAAGCGCGAACCTGCCAGTTTAGAACGATGCATCATAGAGAAAACGTTTTTTTCAAGCAACCGATTACAAATAATCACATAATTAAATAGCTTTAAAAAAATTAAAAACAACTAGACATAATTATAAAAACTTATTTACGCAAGAAAAATCTGCACAGTCATGAAATTCTATAAATCTAATCGGAAATACTAGCAATGGCTTTTGGCAATACTACATCATGAGAAATATAATTATGAAGATAATTTTTGGGTTAGGTTATGATGATATTGTTGTCGACAAATAAGTCCTGATGGATGTCAACGCGTGATTACTTCAATAAAACAGGTTTATGAACAAACATGCAGAAACTCTAAAGCTAGTTGAACCGCGTACACCTAATAACGCGTCGCACTCGGTCGAGCCGCAAATGGAACAACTGAATCGCGTGCGTCTCTCAGTCTGATTCACACGCGCGTGCGAGACGCGATTATGGCGATCACTGGAGTCGATGCACCAGATCCGCATAGCAAGAATGAAAAAAACTACAAAAATGCAACAAACCAAGTTAAAGTGTGGCTTAAAGAACTTTTGATGACCCCTTAGGAAATAAAAAAACCATATCAAAAGAAATCGCATTTAATAGTGCACATAATTATCAAGTAACTGCATCATAGCACTACTTGACTATTACTTTCTGATTTATAGTTTGCTATTTATATTATCGTTTGCCATCACGATCAGGTTTTTAATGTAGGCACCATAATAAATAATTAAAGCCCTACTTTCATCTGGGCGAAACCTATTTACTAAATCAATCAGTAATTCCAAAACATCTCCGAACTGAACCTACAAATCGGATAAAGAATGAAATCACCCAATAATTTACAAAGCACCGTTTCTCTCGAAAAACCCTAATCACTTCTCCTGACTTAATAACGTATCGAACAGGAAAGATTGAAAATTAATGTCCAGTAAATTCAGATCAAATGGAAACACATGCTGAACGGAGAGATAAATGAACATCATGTGATTGATCATGACAATTATTCATTGAACAATTGATGGATGTAAATTGAAGGATAAATTTGCATTTGGGTTAGACGCAACAGTACTTATGACGGGCGACATGACTAAAATTAAATAAAGCATTCTAATGTATTCAAGCCAAATAATGTCCCCAGCCTTACACCTTAGAGAATAGTTTCAACTTCCAAGCTCTTGGAAACCTTATCCGTAGAGTAAAACGACCTCTGCTTTTCGGCTGCCATGAAATCAAACATGCGATAAACGCGAAGACATGATTTTACTATCATTTTCATTAGGATTAAAGCTTACCTTTTCAACAAGTATATTGAAAACAATATTTGTAGGTAGCGTTTTCCTTCATAAAATTGTATCGTGCATGGAATTTAGGTTGCAGTCAAGACTATAATAATATCCATTTCATGTTTATCGAAAACTAATAAGTCACGTTACTTTCGTCACGGAGCAGCCACTCGTAATCTATATATTCTTATGTTCCATTTGAAAGTGACACACCTAAACATAACCGACGAAAGATAATACGCTTGATCAATATTTGCAAGTCTCATTTAAAAGTGATAGCCTCCAAAGATCAGACTATGAACGCTTCTAGTGGCTTTCATTACAAAACGTTTACATAAGACATCTTTGTACTTTCTTTACTCAAGGATTACGACTATAGAGAGAGATTAAACGTTTCATAAGGAGTTGTTTTCGTTTTCGCTTATGAAATGGAATATTCCTAAATATAGTTTTAGCATAGTATTACTACTGGCTGTTTTAGTGTCGACCAGTAAGATAGCGATGACAGCAAAATAGGAACATCATCCGCCAAGTTATGCTTATTTTGTGAATTACAAAGCAAAATGTAAATTCATATTCCAAAGATAGTGAGATCACGTAGTCGAAATCGAGGTTAAAACGAGACGAACGAATGAGTCAGGACTTGTTGCTCGGGTTTATGCTCAGAGAAAACCAGCGGTGGGCTCACTTCAGAGTACAGAACATGTAATACCTTATGACACTAATATTTGCTACAGTAGACATATGTCTACTAATACATGAGATATGATGTATATACATGAGAGGACTAGCATGATTTTAAGACAACAGTTCGTTGGAAACCATATGAGGTTAAAGAAATCCATATATGTGTATGTGATTAGATCATACATTGCAATCTCTGTAAACAGAATTGAAAAAATCATTATAATCTTGACAGAAATCTATTGAGATATTCTTGATAAAGCGATTTCGAGAACAGCCAATATTCCTTATTTTCCACAATATTTTTCCTCCGCCAATATTATACTGCACCCGACGGTACCAAATTACCAATACCAGTATTCCTGCTGCCAGTAACGAAGCGCACTACGTCTTACATCAGACCTCCAGACAAATAAAAATAATACGAGCCGTGTTCACCGAAAGCTTCGCCTTGGAGAATCACGATTTTTATACGGTAACTCGAACCTCGGAGTTGGACCGGACTTTTTTGGCACACGACGGCATTGAGCACCGTTGGCTTTATTAGGCATTGAAATATCGATTCTACTGGCAATTAAAATATTTCAAATCGACATTATATACAAGTATTATTGTCAGTTTTTGTAACTATGTATTCAGAAGTAAAAGTAGCTACTGTTATTATTACGAAACGAATAGTCGTCAGTTTAACAAATAGAATATTGGAAAG
Organism: Ennomos erosarius; assembly: GCA_963580505.1. Lineage (NCBI taxonomy): Eukaryota > Metazoa > Arthropoda > Insecta > Lepidoptera > Geometridae > Ennomos > Ennomos erosarius. The sequence goes on from OY756988.1 coordinate 10,981,335, forward strand.
GATTCCGAAGGCTCACCTTACTGTTTGGCCTCATGAACTCAAAGACGCCAAATAGGTATAACTACAAAATATGTATTATTTCTATATCCCTGTTTATTGCCAGCTTATCTTCTGCCATTTCATGTGAAATTGCGAATATCGTGATGCATCACTTCACATAATATGTTACGAGCAATATTTGGATGTGCATTATCAGTTGGTAAGTTTACATTAGTTCTCAAAGTCACACATATCGACATTGCGAATAGTCACGCTTTAATGTAAACACAAACCTATTTTGTATGTGATTCAACAGTTCTAGAATCATCTGTATTTTTAGATTTGTGCCATTGATAATTATTTAAAAGCGTAGACTCACCAGCCGGGTCATACGGTCATACTATCTGGTTAACACGTGTCATTTAGTGCACATCACACATGTCAAAATGTCCGACCCAAAAAACGAGTGATGGAGAAAAGCGAAAACTTTTGACTAAGAATAATATGAGTTTTTGGCGGGAACACGGAAAAGTTCTCGTCGTTGCATTGTATTATTTCTCAAAACTTGTGCTTTTTCCAGTGTTAATGTTTAAAATTGGTGGCGTTTTACGCATTAAGTGCTGAATTACGAGCATGAGTGTAGGCAAGTGATATAATGTGGTGAAACGTGATTTTTCGTGTTGCTTCCAAAATTCTATATAAGCTTCTAGTAAAGTTGCCACCACTTTACTGGAGCATGACTTAGACTGGACTATGACGTAATACCTTGACTTTACGTGAAATATTCTATTAACATGATGAAAAATTACAATACTTGACACTGGCTAAATACACTATGTGGCCAAAATATGAGAAAAAAAAAGAATAATATAACTTTTGCATTATAATTATGTAGGTATAAGTGTAAAAAGTAAAAACACATGAGTACATTGTGTACCACTTATTGCATGCTCAGATTTCGTTCAAGGAAAAGCGGTGTCAATATTTAAAGGTTACGTTAAAGAACCGTAACTTTATGACAGTTGGTACTTGGTAGGTACAGTTTCACAAACTTAAACACAACCTTTACCGTTTTTAATGCAACTTTTCCTTAAACATCACAATTTTGGGTCGTTCCGATGTGACAGCTTTATATTTATTTCGTCATTCAAGTTGATGACAAAATTGCCAATATTGATAAAATCTTGATATCCAAACAAGAGGTGTTGGGTTAAGCAATTTTAATTCCATCTTGAATAATTTGTTCATAAAATATTTTTTTAAGGTGATTTTACTGTTAGTTGTTGTCATTAAGACTCAGTGATCTTAGAGTAAAACTAAAAAGTTTTTTTTTTACGAGAATTAATGACGTGACGAGCTGGTCGTTCACCTGATGTTAAGCAATACAGCCGCTCATAACATTTGCAGTGTCACTAACTTTAAAATAATAAAGTTTCACACAGTCTAGTAATCAGATAACTACACTGTGTAATCAAGTCATAGTCTCATTTGCCCAGTAATTTCACCAGCTACAATGCCCTTCAAACCGGAACACAGTAGTGCTTGCACACTACTGCTTGGCGGCAGAATAACTGGCAAAGCGGTGGTACCTACCTAGACGAACTTTGCAGGAAAGTCCTACCACCTAGTTAAGTTAATGTTTTTCATTGAAAGAATTTCATTTCTGAGTTTGACCGAGATTCTAAGGAAGTCAGCATAAAATTCCGATAATGCAGTAAGTATTATGTACACGTAAGTAGCTCTGTATTATTTTTTATCTAAAGGCATATTTGATTGTCAACTATTTGTACTCTACGATTTTAAAAGTAAGCAATATAATAATATCAACACGCGTTTAATAACTAGTGCTAATACTTGTATAAAACTTAGTGTTAATGCATTCATCAAGTCACCATCAAGTTCAATGACTCGGCTATTTAAGTACGAACCCGGCGTCGCTGTTGCATTTATTTTATTCGAAACCTTTAAGGTCGCGTATCAACATATAATGTAGAGTTTGTAGAGGACGGCTATTATATAGTCGAAACTTTCAAACTCCATAATATTCTTAAATCATAGTCACAAAAAGCTTCTTAACAACCAATTTGCATATCACCTGAACTTTGAAAAAAGACAGGAACTTTTTGCAACTTGCGAAATTAAACAAAAGTATATCAAAAGCTTTTAAACAACAAAGAAACTCAATTTTATGATATTCGCATTGAGACTCGCGAAACACTCATAAAATGGTTAATAGAGTAAAACAGCAGTCTTGGAGAGCTGGAAGTAACTTTCTCGAAAACGAATGAATGAGATTGGGTCAAGACGGCTTCGATTGGTTTTTGTTATTTGTTACATAAGGATAAACTTATCAAACTTTTGTGAATAAACTTTTGTTTTACAGATACCGAACATATTACCTGTTTCTATTAAAAGTTGGGTGAAAGTTTAAATGGAAACAGCACGCACAATAGAACACGAGAATCATCCACAGAACAGTCCGTATTGATATGAGTGCACCGGAGTACCAGGGTTGCAGAACGGCGGCGGAGGTACCGAAAGCACCTGTTAGCGCGACGCGAGCTGCGTTACTGGCACGACGCGGCCCATTAGTCGCACTCCGAACACGTCACGCGGAAGCCGGTTCTGATCGGACGGAGCTGTACTGGTGGTGTCTTCAAAGAAAACTGCGACGAACATGCATTTGCGGAACGGGGTCGCAAAAACGCAGCTTTCAATGACGATGCTTTACGTTTAAGAGAACATTGTAGAGATATCAATGTCGATGATGTAGCAGACGAATTTGTTATTGAAACTGCAAAATACACGAACATTAATTGCGTAAAGTTATATGAATTTGAATTGAAAACGTAAGGAAGCTACCAAATTAGCGAAATTAAGGTAGTAGAGTCTAAAGAATAGTATAGACTCAGAACAGATAGGTTAGTATAGAGAGTAGTGGAAGCCATGGAAATCTATAGCAATGTAAGATAAGACCCGATTAAGCGTGTACTTGAAAATGGCTTTTTTTTAAATATGAAAATACTAGGCCAGTTACTATAGCATTGCAAATAAGATAATGAAGGAAATTACGATACGCGAAATTAAACATAGAATGGCGCCATTTACAGGGAAGCACCTACAAATGTTTGAATATCAAAGAGAATTTGTGTTGTAATACCGCAATGTAATCAAGGTAAAAGAATACATGAGACACAATTTTATTAAATCATTAATTCAAAAGACGCCGCCGATCGGTCTAAATAAGGAGAAAGCTGTATTTGTCATTAATAATATATCACACACCTTAGATGAATTAACATGAGACACTTGTTTTGCCATCTCTGTGTGGGCAAAATATTAGGAATCAGAAGTAGGTTTATCGTAAGCAATTGTGTCATCAGTTTAACGACCTAATATTTTATTAATAATAATTTTAAGTGGAGTCATGTTGTATGGTTTTAATAAGCAGGGAAAAACATCCAAATATTGATCTTATCGTAATGAGCTGATCTAAAAACACAATATCAATAACCAGTGACAGTGTTTCATAAAAATAAATTATATTCAATCAAAAATTTATATTCCAAAGGAGAGCATAATAAAATTGAACTAAATCAAAGTAGACGAAGGCGCGATCTAAAGTACGACACGACACAGCAACGTATGTTGCCCGGAATTTTGATGAAATGAGAATGTGGAATGAGACTTGAACACAAACCAATCTAATAAACGTTATAGTCGTTATACCAGGTCGCGTAGGTTTCGTGAGTCTAGACTCGACCATTTACCTGTTCTAAGACGGGCAATTTCTCTTTCCTTTGTATAGGACACATTACATATTGTGAAACTAATAAAATGTCCCAAGAGGATACTGCTATACCATAGTAGTAGAAAGGAAAAGTGGTGCTCTGGATAGAATATAGCATTGCTAAAACTTTACTCGCTATATTGCTTCACCTTAAGAGCCTTTAGTTTATCTAGATTTCTAGATGTGCTAGATACAAACTGGGTCTAGATAACGGTGACAAAGATCAATTCGAATTTAAATAAAAGTGTGTTATGTAAGTATTTTGTTATGCTAACATTATTGAGCAATTTGAAAGCTAATTTTGAACCTTGTTCGCATCAGTGTACGGTACGATGAGTATAAAAATTACCACAGATACTGATTACTGACTGATTCCATTTAAACTCCACGATTCACATTACGTGTAGCTATTCCAATTAGGTACGATTTCCAATTACAACCGCAATGCTGTTTACAACCAGTTACAGACTGAGCCCAATAACGTGACCAAAACTTTGCCCTTTCGTGGAACCGGGACCATCACTGGATGGAATTTGTTGACTCACCCATCACCGAGATACAGCCGCATTCTATCTCCCCAAAACATTTGTTCATATTTAGGCTTCTCTTATTTTTCTCGGTACAAACAGCGGCGACCTTATACCCCACTTTCATTGGGACAAGGCAATCACAGAAAACAATACTCTTTATTTGCAAAGAATGAGACAAGTACTTTGTTGTAGATAGATTTATAGTTCACTATGAAATGAAGCTAAAAGTAATCTAAATGATAACTTTATGAACAGTAAGGGAATTACCCTGAGGCAACTCTCGTCTTACTTACATCTAATTTGTGTACGTAAAAGCTCGTTGCTAAGTCGTATAGTTTGATCTAATTTCGTTTAATTAAGATTCTCTATTGGGTTCTGAAAAAAAAAACCGGACGGAACCCTTACAAGAACAACCGTCAGACTGTCTGTCAAGGTACTTTTTTTCAATAACGGCTAAATGTTATAGCTGAAATTCAGATCAAACACTATGAATATTCATTCGTAGTAACTATCAACTGACAAAGTTTACTGGGGAGTCGTTTTCACACAACTTGTGCACTGATTGTCGAGCAATTTACTCCACTCTATGGGTAAGTGTATTGATTTGCGCGACTCTACATTTGCGTTATACCAAACATAATATCATCTGGTACTTGGTAGTGGCTGGTTGCAAAAGATGATCATACATAAATTATTCATTCGATTGCCACAGAATAGGCACAAAAACAACATTAGTCCCGAAATTGTGTGTATATTATTGTGATACGTTGTCGTGTAGTGGTGTTCATCCAGATTCGCGCAATGGTTTATACAAGGTGACCTTGAATTGGTATGTTATCCCGAAATGGGGGGACTCCCCAGCTGTGCTAAAGCTGTTTTCGACCGTAAACTTTACATGGCATTTCATCAATAAAAAACTATTAATTTAGTAAAGTCGTAGAAGAAACGTTGTCTAGATTTAGGGTGTAGATTTACCCCCTTTCGGGATAACATACTAATTCAAGGTCACCTTGTAGATACAGATAGTTCTCATACTGTTTTTATGTTCGCTTCACGCTTGGCGTGCCAAATCGACACGGATCAAAAAGCCAGATTCGAGCAATCGGTGTAAGTGGGCGATGTGGCGAATCTTCATTATCGAATACCAAATCGAATACCGACCGGTTTAGAGGAAACAAGGTCAAAAACTATCAATATTCACGCTAATCAGAAGAGTTTCTCTAAGCGAATAAATTAAAGCAAGCGACAAGAAAGCGGTTAAGATTGGAGCCCGTTTCTTTAGTGTTTTCTTTAATAGCGTAATCAAATCCATGATGGTTTAATGGTTGCCATTTCTTCCATGGGTGTCATTGGGATTAACCGGAAATGTGGTTTTACGGTTTCTCTGGATAATTGATCGCAAGCCGCAGTTTAGAAAAACCACTGTAAGCTTTGATAAAATCAACGTCACTATTACTGAGGTCGGAACCGTAGATAACATCAAAGTGAGGTACCTATTAGGCTTGTCAAACTCTGGTTTAAGGCCGTTCGTAAATTATTAAAATTATTCGGAAGGAACTAAGGGATTCTTCGTTAGTCGTATTAATGAACAAGTAGGTACCACTGGTGTTGTTCATTGTAGGCGGCAATAGGCAATTAGGCACGTTGTTGTAGTGCCAGTTATATTCCGATTTCGCAATAGGATAGAGCAAGTAGTTTAGCCACAGAAAATGTTTAAGTACACTAAAGTTTGAAATTTTTGCATCTGACAACGCTAGAAGAATGGACCCAACAGTCGACACTACACTAGACTCGTAAATTCAGAGATAGTACCAACAGCCTTTTAAGCAAATTTTAGATCAGGCCTGATAATTTTAGTAGTCCACTGATAATTTAGCGTGAAGTAGAATTAAAATTAATTAAAAGAAGATTAATTATAGCGCTCATAGCGAAACTTTATCCGTTCTTAGCCGTACGTTTATCTTGAAGCAATATTGGCTGTGGTCAATGGTCATCACATGGGAGACCATTACGAAAAGTGGTATTTTGCAAATGAGCTTTATCGTGCTTCGGAAGGCAAGCGGTCTCTGATGCTGTTACAAGACAATTAGAACCGTTCGGAGCGGTTAAAAGTTCTGACTCCAGGGTCAACCACTTGCCATATACTAGAAGATGGGGTAGGTAGTAGGTACCTACTTAAAAACACCGCTGTCATACATAGTCGTTTTTACATCGGCGCCTTTTTTGGGGTCACTCAAACTACAGCTCAAGAACACTGTGAGGCTTTCGCTACCACCATCGCGAGGAAAAAATCGCGAAGAGTACTAAGCCCGCTGCAAATGAGGACCTTAGGAAGGTGTTTGTCTCTTTCGCCACCGTTTCCTTTATGAAATGTCTTGCGATCACAAAGGAAATATTTTGTCTTTATTTTCCTTTATTAGTGGCAACCTTAACAGCTATCAATTAAATTGTAACGGCTATGCCAGTGCAACGATCGCAATGCTCAGCGGACTGTGACCTCTGCATATCCATTATCTATATGCTCTGCAATAATCGCTATACTAACTCATCCGTTCATGGATTGCGTTTTCGTTCTCTTTCCTTCTGAAACCTGATCATAGATAAGTAAATAGTAAATAATTATAATGCCCAACGATCACATACAATACAACATACATATAGTTCCTGAACCCTAACTAGGATTCCCTGTATCTAGGGACCCAAGAACTACGAGGACCATGGCCCCACAACACCCAGACACAGAACAAGTATTTGCATTTTTTTTCTGTGCACAAATATTTGTCCTGTCGCGGGAATCGAACCTGCCGCCTTCGGGCTATGATCCGACCTGCTCAACAACCACACCACAGCGACCATCAAATATTGTCAATGAGTAAGTGTTTAAAAAAAATCTCACTTAACCACACCTTTGCTCTCAATTTTATCTTTATAATAAAGGTGTCTATAGTAAATACAAGGAATGTGTACAAAAACAAACCACATCGATTAGATAAGCAGACCTTGCATTATTTCCTTTATCTTGAGTGAGTTATCTGACACAGAAATGTACATCTACAAACATACTCGAATATTATGTAGATATTATACTAGAGGTGCCCTGCGGTTCCACTCTCCATTCTATAATGTTTATTCCGGTAATCCAACAGCATCACAGAATATTACACAATTAAATCATATCCTACTAATGTTATAAATGAGAGGGTTAGTGTTTGATGTTTGTGTTTGTGCCACACACACATTACACTTTGTAGGAATATTTGTTCCCATTAATCTTCATAACCAATAAATAATAAATAAATATAAATAATAAATAAATATGTGTGGACATGTCACACAGTGCCATCTAGCCCCAAACTAAGTATAGCTCGTACTATGGGAACCAGATAACGATACAATACTTAGATACTTTATTGTTTGTAAATACTTGTCATAGAATACAATATAACACCCAGATGCAGAACAAACACCTATGTTCGTCACACAAAATGTTTGTCCTGGGTAAGAATCGAACTCACAGCCCTCAGTTCAGAAGGCAGGGATACTACCAACTGAGCTATCGGGCCCATCAATGAACCACTTTTGATGAAATTTGGAATGCAGATAGCTTATACTCTGGATTTAACACATAGGATATGATTTATTAGCAGGTGCCACCACAGGGATAAGGCCAAAGGCTGATAACCCGATTTACTAAATGAACTAAATAATTTGCCAACCAACTACAAAATATTACTGGTTTTAACCTGGTTCATAACAGGCCAGGGGTCAGACCACAACTCTACCGTAAGGTTAAATATAGCACAAGCTTCATTCAATCTAAATTTAGACTAGGGTCTAGCGCCTAAGGAAACAAATTATAGCATAGATTTATGACTTCCAAAGGTGATTACTAAATTGCTTGTATGGTTTGCTAACACTTTCCTGGCCCATTTATACAGTAAGCTAAGATTTATTAACTTGCTTGTTTGTATGTTGAATGAGATAGTGGGAAAATAAATAAACCTAATCAATCTACTATATAAATTATTTAAGTGTTATTAATCCAAGGAGTCTTGGATATATTTATGACACACATAAGTTTTTCAATTGTTAACATCAGCATTAATTAAACTTTGGTTGAGTATGATATTTTAATATTAGTATGTATGTACATTCATAGTCAGAAATCCCTAGAACTCCTGATTAACTTCTAAAACCTCATTCACTAAAGAAAAGTAACCTATCCATAAGTGACTTGCAACTAAACTCATATTACTTTTTGAACCACTCAGCTCCGTACAAATCGTAAGGATCAAAGCCAACACCAATGCCAACACCCAACTTCAGTGCCACTGGAGCAGCAGTGGCAGCAGTCTGGACTGAAGTCACACTGCATTACTTCAGTGACCTAGGATCATCATCATCAGCCCGTAGACATCCACTGCTGAACATGGCCTCCCCCAGAGAGTGCCACTTTGAGCGGCTGCTCGCCTCCTGCATCCATCTGCTTCCCGCGGTTTTCACCAGATCATCAGTCTACCTAGTGGGGGTCTTTCCACACTGCACCTTCTGGTCCATGGTCGCCACTCGAGAACCTTTCTTTCCCATAGGTTGTCAGTTCTGGGATCGATTTGGCCTGCCCATTACCATTTCAACTTGCTTATTTGACCTAGGATGGCTTGGGTATATGCTGGCAGGAGGAAAACACACTTAGGCTGCAGTTCTGACTCAAGTGTGTCTTAATGTTAAGTTACAAATAAGTTTTTAACATTTATTAGTTATGCACTGATGTTTCAGCATTTATTGCCCGGTGGTTTTAAAGCTTACAACCTCTAATTCTAATTGGGGGTGGTGAGGGCTGCACTGACATCCCGCATAGGGTGTATTGTGCATTCCCCCCTGCCAGCCCAGCTCCTTTATGTAGCGGAGCACGGCCTTGGGCTTGGGTTGCTGGCACAACTGTTTCATTGATGTTTTCTCAGGTGTTATGGGTGGTTTGGGGACTGATCGCTGTCAATCCCATGGTTGTGGCTCTTGCTCATTGAGTAAATGTGTCATTTCTCATGTCTCCTTTGTGGCTGTGAGTTGGTATGGCTAAAATGTTAGATAATTATTCTAACAATATAAGGATAAGGATCTTTTAAAATGTTTATCCATTCACATTTATAAGCCCTTTTATTGGAAAGTATTCTAAACAGATAATTTTTAACATGCAAAAACATAGAATATACTTGATTTTGGTTTATCATTGTTATTATGACAAATTATTTGCAAATGCATGAAAAAGATATGGTTATGATGTAGTATGTTCTTAGTAGCAATTTCAAAAACATGGCATAGCATCCGAATAGTAGGCTAGTAGAAGAGACAGTTCTCTTGGGATGATGGTATCAAGAAATGTTATTGTGCTTTGAAATATTTGATGTCACTAAAACATATAAAATACAAGAAAATTAAAAAAAAAAACTAAAAATGTGTGAAAATTATGGCAAGGTACATGGATGAAATAAAAAAAGAAGGATTGAGTTTTTATTGACATCTAACTGAAGCCCAAAATGGCGGACATAATGTGGGTCAGCTGAAAGTAGAGCAACCGGCTGCATATGATGTGAGTGTGTACGTGTTCCGCTCGTATGTACAAAGTGTTCCGGCTTCCTAAGGGTGCTTCAGTTTTGGATCAGACGGGTTTCCCTCCTTCTTTTTTTAATAGCATCATGGCAAGGTATAATAAATTATGGCTTACCTACCTAAAAGAGTAACTCGAATAACTGACACTACTGTAACAATTTACTCATATGTATCAAAACCTCATTTCAACAAAGAGTCAGCAGAGTCTACAATAAAATTGAAAACAGTTATAAAAACAGTGGTAAAATAGTGATTTTTGGTTGTAAGTAAATAAATGTAGAATAAAGTAAACTTATCTATTACATTTCCTGATTACAAAAACATACAGTTATTTTTTCCAAAACTTGAGAACCGTTGTAGGTAAATAAATGTAGCAGAAAGTCAATTTATTTATTACATTACAAACACATACAATTTTTTTCCAAACCTTGAGAACCGTGTTATTAAATAAACCATTACTTATTTGAGTTGTAGTAAGAGTTGTTTTTGAGTATAAATTAATAAAAATAACGCAAATAAAAACCGTTACATACCTTTTTTAAAACAATCACAGTTTCACAGGTCAACAGGAACAATGTAGAATGTGGTCAGGATTCCGGTATAAACAGCTCGTGCGCTTTATGAAAGTTCTCTAAACACTAACTACGAAAATTCCACGGTATTTAGCTATCACATATAGTATATTATTTACAGCATGGTCATCATAAATTAATGGTAAAATCATAAATCTAGATTTTTTTTATAGTAAAAATCACAACAAGCACTTATCACACAGACATCAGGGTTGCCAGAGGAATGCGGTGAATTATCGTATCAATATTCGAAAATTGCCCGTTGTGCGACTCTGAGCTTAGTAATGAGGCCAACAGTTAGAGACCACGTTTCAGTTCCATAAGTCATCACTGGCAACACACATTAATTGAAAACTTTTGTTTTCAGGCTTTGTGGTATTTTGGACGAAAAGATAGGTCGAAGCTTCCCGAACGCTGCCCAGCCGAGTTGGATTCTTCGGGCGACCTCTTTGTCGAAGTTGGACCTACCCAATTGGACAGTCTGCCCTAGATAGACGTATTTGTCGACAACTTCAAGAGTGTCGTTCCAAACAATTACCGGTATAGGTGGAACATGGGCATTTGACATGATATTCGTCTTGTCCATGTTCATCTTAAGACCAACCTGTCGGGAGACTCTACTGAGGTCGTTGAGCATGGTGCTGAGATCATCGAGCGACTCCGCCATTATGACTATATCATCGGCAAAACGAAGGTTAGTGATATACTCGCCATTTACCATCGGACTGACATAGTGGCCTTACTGTACAAACACTTCAACACTTCGATATACCTATAGTCAATTTGGCATCGCTGTAAGGACTGCAGCACCGCCCAAGTCAAGATTGGCTGATCAGTGACTTCTTTTGACGCTCGATAAGAGGGACACAGCTATGTAGATGTATAGCTGCGTCTCTCTCTACATATCGGCATTATAGTTGGGGAGCTAACTGGTTTTGATGTAAGATTTCTTCATGTTTAGAAACACCGATACGGATGCGGATAGTTCAGATCAGCACAAATCGATTTGGTTCGGTCAACTAAGAGCGCTCTTGCATTTCAACCGTTATTTTTACATTAATTGGACAACTGTGGCAGTCTCATTCTGAGAAACTAAAAAACTTCGACAACTTACTTCTTCTCATGAACAAGGTAAGGACATAACACTAATAAATCCGAGCAAATTTCAAGGTGGGTCAGGTCAGTTAGTAATGAATACAATATTCGATTAGTTTGTTATATAAAGTTTTGTTTACAAGCAGCTAAACTTACGTACAAACATGAGAAATCAGTTGTACCTAGAGTACGAACTTATAAGAATTTCTAAATCGCGTTTGGAGTGAATACTATTATCACAGTCTACTATAATAATAAATAATAACAATGGTAATAATATTTATGGTTGAGTGAGATAATAGTGTGATGTGATGTCTGCCATAAAAAGAAATCGCAAAATAATTTCGGCACCTAGCTCCCTAACTATGCCCACAGTGACTGGTGATTTGGAATGGTGTTATGCATTAAAACTACGAGTATGGAAAACATAAAATAGAAAAATATAAAATAGAAAAATTACTCGAACGAATTTTTGAAATCATATCACACCACAGACCTAGAATTTCAATAGTAATAAATACGAATGTCTATACGTCTGTATATTAAGGTATAATTATTTCAATGAGTAGTTGTGTTAACCCAACAACCAACAAACTACGTCACGGCAAAATGGATTTGCGTGAAATTTGGTTACAATACATGTTAATTCATAATTTATCTGTTTGTTGTTTTCTATCGCTTATTTAGGGTTCCGTATCCAAAGGTTAAAGCAAACCCTATTACTAAGGCTCCGTTGTCCGTCTGTCACCACTCACCAGGCTTGTATTTCATGAACTGTGATAGTTATTGAAAATTTCACAGATGATGTATTTATGTTGCCGCTATAACAACAAATACTAAAAAGTAATACAATATTAAAATTATACCACAGAAAAAACCTTATAAGTAAAAATTACAACAAAAATCCAATATAATACAGCTCTAGGTGGTAGGACTTTTCTGCAAAGTTCGTCTAGGTAGGTACCACCGCTTTGCCAGTTATTCTGCCGCCAAGCAGTAGTGTGCAAGCACTACTGTGTTCCGGTTTGAAGGGCATTGTAGCTGATGAAATTACTGGGCAAATGAGACTTTATTACCTGATTACACAGTGTAGTAATAAATAATTAAAAAACTGTGTGATGTCTCAGGATGACGTGCGCAGTGCAGTGTCACGCGAAACTTTATTATTTTAAAGTTCCGAGTGACACTACAACTGTTATGGGTGGCCGTATTGCTTAACATCAGGTGAACGACCAGCTCTTCACGTCATTCAAGCTCACAGCAACTAAAACAAATTTTAAAAGTTTGAAACTCATTTTTATCAAAATGTCGCTTGGGTCGTTATTTCATAACACAGTCCAAATAAGACTACTTCACAACGCGGCGGTCGCGATGCGAATGGCGCCACTCGCGGTTGCAAAATTAAGCGGTTGCATTTGCGTTTGGCCATTTCGGACCTCGTATTATACTTCTATGGGTATTATTTCGATGTACCCTATACATAATGTGGACTCAATGGTGGCTGTGAAGTTGGCGCGAAACGCTGCGCAGTAGCAAAAATTAGATGTGCGCGGAAGAAGTAAATGGCGTGCGCAGCGTACGTGGGGCTTGCTGCGCACTTCCCAGCCGCCATTGAGTTTGTTTCGCACTGTACCAAAGTTGAAAGCACGATAACACACCATTATTAGAACTTTTTAACAATTTTAAACTTAGTTACACTCGGGTAGCGAACTTACCTAAGGAATAAGAATCACATGAATTTTCATTGCCATTCGTTCGTTGGTTTGATAGATTCGAGGGGAAATCGTCGACCATAGACATTATTTAGTATCTTGAGTTGATTTTATGGCTTTTCACCTCACTTCGCAGGAGGTTTGGAAATTATCATACTTTGGCGTACGATAATACATACTCTATCGTACAGTTTGATAATTATCGAAGGTACGTCTGGCATCGCTGACAGACATTCCCAAATAGTCTGTGGACATATCGCACACCAGTGTCGCCAGTTGGATTGTGTCAAAAGTAACCTTATTGCATAAAAGTATAAATTAGTACTAGTCGACATCCCCCCGCTTCGCACGGGTTAGACCGCATCATCACTTTCCTTCAGGTGAGATGTTGTCAAACGTGAGCCCATTTAAGTTTGTGACGGACCACCCACGACGATCCCCAGCCCCCCGCACACCAACCGACCGCCGCGCTCACCTTCCCGCCGCGACCGCACGCATACATGCATACGTCGCGATAACACCGATACGGGCGAGCGCGCCAAATGGTATAAAAGCCGACCCGACCCCCGTACAAGAGGGCATTCGCTCGGTGCTCTCGCAGTAGACGGACGTGTTCCGGAACGCTAACCAGTCTCCTACCCCACCCCCCTCCCGGCCCACCAAGGGAAACCCTGCGCCGCGCCCCCGGGCTGTTGGCAGCTGGGCCTTGTATCCCCCCCCCCGCATGCACTAACACCCGCCGCGTGTCACGTCGTCGCGACCGACCTGACGCCTTTCCAATCTTGGGGGTAACCCTGCGCCACGCCCTAGGGCTGTAGGCAGCACGGCCTCAGGAGGCGGAACGCCCTTCCCCCCGACCGAACCACGGTCCGCGTGCCTGGTTTTCGCGAAACCACGCGTTCCCAATTCTGAGGGTAACCCTACGCCACGCCCCGGGTGCCGTAGGCAGCAGGGCCTCAGGAGACCGAACACGCTCCGCGCATTGTCGCATTCTGAATCCGGAGGGTAACCCTGCGCCGCACCCGAAGGTGGTGGGCAGCAGGGCTTCCAGAGGCAGAACGCGCTGCGTGTACCCGAAGCTTTCCCAATCGTGAGGGTAACCCTGCGCCACGCCCGAGGGCTGTAGGCAGCACGGCCTCAGGAGGCGGAACGCCCATACCCGCCACCGCGCGTCTCGTCGTCTCCCTCCCCGTGCGTCGCACCCGCATGGCGACACCGAACCGTCCCCCCGACCCGCACCGTCGTCCGCCGTACGTGCCACGCTCTTACCGTCCCGCTCCGGGGTCCGTCCCGCCCTCGTCGTATTAGAATAAGGCTAGGAATGTAACCCGTTTAGCCGCCCTAAGCACCGCATAGCCTAAGAACCTGAATAAACCTGTCTATCGTTAGAACCCTTACCGTGTGTTTCTCTGGACAAACCCCCTCATAGGTCATCGATTTTAGGGATTCCAACCTTCCTCGGCGACTACCGCCGCAAAAGGGCCGAAGCCCACCATAACGCGACGTCTAGGCGAGCTAGCCTAAAGGACGCCACGTTATAAGTTTAAAAAAAAAAGTCCATATCATGTATATGGACTTGCGCCTGCCTCCTTTCTGTTGCCGTCTCATTCCCTTCTATCTTCCCTTCAACAAGATGAGGAGGAGTTCGTACGGTACGATGCTAGTTCGACTAAAGTTTACAGAGACAATAACATTACAACAAAACACAACAACAAACAACAACATACACAACAATAACATTTACATCCATCATATCATCATAATCATCAACAGCCCGTTGACGTCCACTGCTGAACATAGGCCTCCTTCAGAGAGCAATACTCGCCTCCTGCATCCATCGGCTCCCCGCAGTTTTCACCAGGTCGTCGGTCCACCTAGTGGGGGGTCTGCCTACATCCGTCATATAGGATTCTAACATATAGTAAATCGCAATATCGTCAAGCCTTTCTAAAAGAATGTTGGCCAGTCTGGCCTTCCTAATTGATTCTTATCCTATCTGTGATTCCTACTGAAACAACTTGCTTACATTAATAAAAAAAAAGAAGTGTTCATTCCCACTGCGCACAAGCAATCTGGCACAATATAGAATAGAAAACTCCGAGAGGTTTTCTAATAACTATTTTTTCCCATCTTTTATAAAAATGGTCCAATTTACTATTCATAATAGGATGTAGGCAGGCACATATTTTTTATTTTATACCTTCTTTAAGTTTCACTGAGCACGCGGGTTCTTTCTGCTAGGCTGAAAATGCCATCCTTCTTTTCGGCCTGAGTACCAGTTTCAGGTCAAAAAATTAAAGCGACTTTCATACATCGCTACGGTAGATGGCCGAAATACGAACAAAAGTTGAAAATACGGTAAGTCTACCATAATTGTGGTAATAATAGCAACACTGTGTTTCTTAAAATGACAGATTGTTACTGACAGTAGTATTTGCTACTAAACCTGACAGTGGCAGTAACATTATTTTTGTCGGGATTAACATTGACAACGTCCGTATAAATATACAGTTTTTTTCTTCTATAGTTGACTTTAGTCTGTTTATACGTTTAGCCTCATTTTAGCCTCAATAACATAGAATTTTAGCCTCCTTGGCATTTTAATGGCATTTTAATAATGAAGTCTGTGAATTATATGTACGAACAAAAATCCTTCCTCGGACTCCCACTTGAAATTTTTACCAATGTACTCTGTGCACTTGAATCACACCTCATCAAGTCCAGCTGCAGTCCATGTCCGTTGCGAGTGCAGTGTTGCACAAAAACCAAGTAGTGGATACCAGGTGAGTACATGAGGACTAATAATGTATGAAATTCTATGTATTCCAACGTGTGACTGCTGTGTTCATTTGTCAATCAGCTGTATCCGACAGTAACAAGTAGCGCGCGACTTGGAATAAGTATTTATTCTATTTTGGTGAAATCCGGCCAAAATGGCTTACCACTAAAAGTAAGGTAAGTACTTATGGCTACCTATATTCTCAGTAAAGGTCATCATCATCATCATCATCATCAACAGCCCGAAGAATTTCACTGCTGAACATAGGCCTCCCCATAGAGCGCCACCTAGAGCGACTGTTCGCCTCCTATACTACCATCGGCTCCCCGCGGTTTTCACTGGGGGCCAATTCTGATCGTCGGTCCACCTACACTCTACAGTATATTTTTAATTAGACGGAATGAACTGACAGATCGTAATGTCACTTGTCGGAATAATGCTGCCAGCTCCTAAATCATAGTGCTTGATCTATGTCAGCTTTTTTTAGCTCAAAAGATCGGAACTATATCTAAAAATATTAAATTAATTATAAATGACTAAAAAACCTTAATTGAAATGTAAATTGTTTTATTAAGAGGACCATCCTGGTATTTGATAATGTTATCGTCGTCACTCTGCTCTACACACGTATGATACGAGACAATGGGGCCAATTTTAAAGGCTTTAGTTGACAGATGTAAAGCTCCTAAAACTGTTGCTGTCCTTGTTAATGTAAAAGACGGATATATTTTTAGCATTTTTAAAACTGTCAACTAAAGCCTTCAAAATTAGGCCTAATATACTGTTAATCTCGCTAATTTTAATATATCGTTTTACAGACAAACAAATGATTTCAATCACAAATTACGCAGTAATTACCTACGATTTTAATAAGTAGTTGGAAAAATACAAAACCATAAAATAGATCTTTAAACTCAATGAGTCAGTGAACTATATCACTCTTACGACGGCACTATTTATTTTACATGAGAAAACGGTAACATCGGTAATGTCAGTTTACTCTAGAAAATAGGGTTTTAGTGGGGGGGCAAGCTTTATATCCTGTTTGGTGGGGGCCGGCCTACGCTACGTCACCAGTTCGTGGTCGCCACTCGAGAACCTTTCTTCCCCATCGTTTGTCAGTTCTATGAGCGATGTGGCCTGCCCATTGCCATTTCAACTTGCTGATTCTTTGAGCTAAAGTAGGTACAGCCGGGCTAACACGGACGGTAGACAAAATTGTCTTTCCCTGTTTTATGTCAAATCCTTCATAAAATTTACATGTCAAGTGGACTAAAATAGGGGAAAGACAATTTTGTCTACCGTCCGTGCTAACCCTGCTGGTAGTAGAAAATGTCTCCTGTGTACGGGGGTCTATAAGTAAAAATCAAAACACAAGTTTAAACTGAAACATTTAATATTAAATTATATTTTTTCCTCATATAAATAACGCTCTTTTAAATGTAACTGGAAGCCTCTACGTAAACATAGATAAGTAGTAATAGTAATAGAATACAGAAAAGAAGCTTAAATTATTAATTATTTTATTTAATACAAGTAAGTATAATAACTTATTTTATTTTAATTCTAAACGCTGGCAGCTGATGAAGACTGGGGGCGATCAATTTTCACCTAGAATAAAAATGTTTATTGAATATTAGGTGTTCACCTAGGTATCTACCTACTTATATATAATACTTACACTTCTTGTAAGTAGGTAATAATAATCGATACAAAATAAAAATATATCACTCTAATTTACATTTTTTGTTTTTCCCATTTTCTTTTTGAAAGAACTTAAAGTTTTAAAGTTTGATACGATATTGAGTTGATAAATAGGTACCTACCTTTTTAGGTACTATTATTAAAAACATATTAACAACTTTAATAAATCTCGTACCAACATTATAACTTTAGGAGGTACCTAATGCTAGAATTTATGACCATCGCCAAGTGATTTCGATCGATTTGGTATTTCACACAGAGTTATTATTAAATGTCTGTGGTATTTCAGGTTCAGACAGTTCACAGACCTAAAATTTTTCTATATCTATCCTCTCACCAATATCTATGCAAGAGAAGACCCGATTCCAGTAAAAATATCTAACCACGTCGAGTAACGCCCCTATAATAGGTATACCTATATCCAACCTACATAATAATATGTGCATATAGGTATATGTGTGTACATACAAGGTGACCTTGAATTAGTATGTTATCCCGAAATGGGGGGAGACTGGGACCATGATACCCTACAAGTTGTGAGAGTCTTACTTGAAACTGGGTGTTTCCAAACTTAAAAAATAAATCCACTCGCAAAATTGCACGTGCGATCGCTACGTGAGTTAACAAGATACTATAAATACTAGAGTTGCCGCGAATAGTGTTTATAGCGAATAGTCGAATACCGATTAATCGCCATTCACTTTGGCGAATAGTCGAATAACTCGACATTACTATTCAACATAAAAAAAACATTAAATACTTTAAAAATATTTCTAATTTCTTCTAAGGCTGTGAGAAAAGAAAACAAGAAAGTTAAAGAAATATGTTTCATGTTATACATACCTACATATAAGACTATTTTCCGAGGCAGGTTTAATTTACGAGGAAAAACGAAACCAACTTGCTCCAGAACGTGCAGAAAAAAATGGTTTTTTTGCACCACAATCTGCCTCTGTTGGATTTTAAATATTAATTAAAAAGCCTTACTAATTTAATTTCGTGAATATGATAGGCACAGGCTACAACTAATGAGTCAAAAATATTATTTTTGACTCATTATTTCTTTTGTTCGTTAAAAGTTTATTTTCGACGACTATTCGCCGAATGCCGAATAATACTAGCTAATATTCGGTATTCGACGAATATAAAAAAAAATGACGAGTAATGCCGAATACCGAATAATAGCGAGTATTCGCGGCAACTCTAATAAATACATTTCTAAAAATAGGTCGTTACACTCACTTATGTGCACTCGGTCAAGGACGAAGTTCAACCACCCAGCTGCGGTAAGGCTATTTTTGAACGTAAACTTTACATGGCATTTCTTCAATGAAAAACGATTAATTTAGAAAAGTCGTAGAAGAAACATTGTCTACCTTGGGCTGTAGATTTACCCCCTTTCGGGATAACATATCAATTCAAGGTCACCTTGTATAGGTATGTAATGATTTGAATAAACTTGCGGTAGAGTTATACTTACTGAACGTTTTTATTTCAGGTAGAACAAAATAAAAACATATTCCTAAATAAGCATAATTATTATCTAGTTACAAACAAACGCCATGCAAACATAAGCTTAAATATAAATAGCTCGAGTAAAAACATTGTAAACACAAAATACAAAAGACAATGCAAATAACATGCTTTTTTTATGTACTTATCTATCTAAATAACGAACTATAATAACCGAACTATAATATATGTATATTTTTACTTGATTAGTACGTACAATCGATCAATAATAAAATAATTTAGATTACCTTTAGACATTTATTTAAATTTTGGCACAAGGCATAATAATGATTATTTAAATATCTATTTTCTTTTTATTAACTTAGGGTTGTAAGAGCGAATTAATATCCATTTTATTATTTTCTACATTATAATGATTATGTTATAGTAACGTAAGATAAAGTAAACATCACAGAATTTAGAAAACCTATACTTACCTACTTTTACCAAAACTGCACGTAATATTTACTTAAGTATACTACAAGTAAATATTACCTACTTTTCTATATTTATTTTTGCGAAAAGTTCTAGCTTTTTTCAAATAATTTTGATAGACCTTATGTTATCCTTATTGTTAATGCTTTCATTACCCATTTTTATCTACTTATACCTATACGCTTTTTTCGACAAAGTAATGTGAATAAAAAACTTTTTAGCTTACCTAGGTAGGTAGATACTACTATGGAAGAAGAGGGAGGTACTACTCATCATTATCAACAGCCCGGAGACGTCTACTATTGAACATAGGTCTTCCCCAGGGAGTGCCACTTTGGGCGGCTGTTCGCCTCTTGCATCCATCGGCTCCACCAGATCGTCGATCCACCCAGGGGGGGGGGGGCAGCCTACCCTGCGTCTTCCGGTACTACTACTTCAGAATAATTTCATTAAAAGTGCGTGTTTTCAGTAGGTCCTAGACTTATATAGGCGGTTAATGTTTTAAATTTTTGTTTTAAATTTAGCTATAAAACAACGGTAACTACAAAAAGGTAACCCTTTATCAAACGTACAAAACGCTTTCTTGTCTTACGTCTAACTAATCCATTCACAAACAACTAGGGGCCTTACGCCGCTTAAAGTTAGTCAGTGTTTTAAATGTTCCGTCTCGTTTTCCCGCGTGACATTTCAAATCAGTCAAAAGTTGACAGAAGGTTTTAAGCATTGGCTAACTTTAAGCAGCGTTTATAAGTAAGGCCCTAGGTACCTACTGAGCAGGACATTTATACTTACAGAAGAAGAGGAGAATATAAATAGCATCGCAGGACATTAAACTCGTGCCAAGATACTTACTATGGTAAGTACTAATACCAACATTCAGAAACTATAATAACATAATATTGTAATTCGTAGGAATGTTGCAATAACTTTTCTAACAATAACACTAGTCTTAATTTTATAGACTATCTTGGAATAACTACATGAGTAAGCGCATATTATTATGTTCATACTTTATGGCAGGAATCCAAAGATAGTTCATTGCATTTAGCCATCAGTCAAGTTGAAATCTAGAGAAATATCATCTATCTCTGATGCCTATCTATTTATCTCTAAAAATATGAACTCTCAAGTAAAAAAACCTGAGGCTATAGAAAATGCTTTAACATTTAAAATTTAAATCTCATATTGTCGTACCTCACCCTCCGCGATGAAATCCTTAATAAAGAAAGGTTTTTGTAATAAAACGAATCGCGCTTTACTAAACGCACTTGCTAGAAAACAACTTGACTTTTGAGCACAGGTTGTTAAATTATTAGCATAGCGGTAATAGTAACAATTGCGAGCAGCAAGCTGAGCACTGTCAACCAATCCAGGTCTGCCAGGTGTTGTGAGAGCATCAGGGTGTACGTACAAGCTAGCATCAAGGTGCCAGAGTCGCGCCAATCGCGCTTCGTTGGCGCGTTATCGCCTGTGACACAAACAAACAACGAAAACTATAAAAATGTGATGGCTGAAGGCGGTGCTTTGTTCTTGCGATTCGGATCATGTATTAGAAGGTGACAGTCACAATTTCCTACACGTCAAATCATTCGTTATATTCGAATTAGACCTAGGTATACCAAGTGATGTCAACGAAATTGTGCCACTCTGGCGTCAGGGCTTCATACATGTAGGTACAAGAACACATTACATATATTTTATGTAAAGTTGTATGAAAAATTGCTATTGTGCAGACTATGGAGGCTTTCAATGAACTTTGTAGCAGTAGTCTCATTGAAATCACTGTATGCATACTAAATGGGTTAGGTAGTATAAATGTACTTATAATATTTAAGTACAAGGTAATCAAATCCGCCACGAATCAATCGTGGTCGGACGCATTGAACAAAACACCACCTTAGATAGGTAGTCTACGGTACTCGTGCTAAATCAATTAAACAAAATAAAAAACATAATTACATAGTGAAATGAAAACGACAAAAGCCAGATGCAAAATGGTTAAAGTGAAAACCGAACACCATGCATGAGCATCGACCACGTACCTTGATTTTCTTTTTGTGAATTATGATTTTGCCTTTTAGCTCTCCACGGCACAGCGTTATTTGGCAGTGAGTTGCTTTGACTAGGATTACAATCGTCCGTTTGGTCTATAGAGAGCCTTCTGAGCTGCTGGTTCATCGTCTGCACCAACTTCGGGGAACTTAATTCCTCGCGGATCTCACTCTCATCATCGTTAATGTTTTTACTGGCGGCTGCCCTCGATTTCTTATCACTGTCTAATTTGAAAATAGTAGCTAACTCTTCTGAGGAATTATATTCCGTGGAATCAGCCGCATCTCTTTTAACTTCTAAATCGTCTTCGTATATGGAAAGATTAACGGAAGCCCTATTAGGAACTTCTTGTTTAACGACATTTTGTGTCGCTTGGCTTAACCTTTCACTAGCTTCAGTCATACCAGATACCTTTTCTTGTGGTCTGATGGGGTCATGGCTGTTTGCTTTTGGAGGCCCTTTACACAAAAAAAGCTTTTCATTCACCTGGGTTATTCCAGCTATCAAATCGGAAATGCCATCCTTCAGTTCCTTAAAAGCATTTATTTCGTTGATTTCTTTTATTTTACCGTCCATATTTAAAAACGGGTTGGTTGGGTGCATTTCTGGTGATTTAGGCTTCAACTCAACATTATTTTTATTATCATTATGTTTCTCTATTTTTAACGCATCGCTTTGAACTATCAATGGTATTAATTTGTTTTCTGGTAATAAGACTATAGTTTCTTGGGCACGTCTCTTTTCTTCGGCATTTGATATGTAATCTGATAGTTTTAAGCTTTCGTCTTCAACATTAAGCTCTTTTTCAAAACTATGTTTTAGTTGGTCTTCCACTCTGTGGAGTTGATCTGATATCGCTAGTAAACTATCTTCCGTTTTCCTGCCTTTAGAGCCTTCTTTGGTTTGTATTACTTTTTGCTCTTCTTTAGATTCATGTACCACCTCAGACCGAATATTTACATCTTTTACTTCAGGCTGAGGATCATCAGACTTTTCAGTTAATCCATTGAGAAAACTTAGTCTACTGTCTGATATTCGCGTTTGGACATCGGGTTTCTTTTCAGCAGCATTACGGTTTTTATCTAATTCAGCTAAAGCTACCCCTAATTTATTACTGGTATCCATTGCTTCCTGCGCAAGCATACTGAGAACATGCTGAAATTCGTCTTTAGATGAACGTTTAGACGCCTGAGGAGATCTGTTTGATGGTGATGAACTTTTGGACTTATCACAAGATGGTGGTTTAGCATGGTGTTTATCGTCTTTGTGAATGAATGAATCGTCCTTGGCAAAATGATGAGAAGGTGCGTGAATGTTATTGACAAATAGATTGACAGTATTATGTCTTTGTTTTACCTTGTTACGGGGATAGTGATCCTTTTCAATGTCGTTATTCTCAAAAGTATCTTGGAGCCGCTTCATAACATCGCTATTACTTTGAGTTTTTTGTATAGTAGCTACTTTACTTAAATTTAATGCTTCGTCTATTTCCTTTTGAATCATTGTAAAAATATTGGCCGATAGCGATCTAACAGCTCGTTTCTTTTTCAACGTAGCAGCGGATTCTTTGTTTGTAGGGATCTCATTGCAACTGAGATTGTTATTTAAATGGCCATTATAGTCTTCACCGTTAAAAACCGAAGAATGCCTGTGATCTTTCCGCAAGCTCCTATAAGCTAAATCGTCTGATACTATATCTGGTGACTTTCTTGGCACAAACCTTGATCTGCCTTTGCTTTCAGGTACAGCATGCAAATAATCACTTTGTGGAGCTGGAGATACAGGTCCTATTGGTATTCCAAAAGGTGGTTGAGGATCCAATGTTTTTAGTCTGCTATTAGTTTGTTTAATGTTTCTATAAACGACATCGTCGTATACTATGTCAGGTTCATTACGTTCTGATTGCCTGTCATCATCTGACGCGTATGGAACGTATACTGGAGACGCTAACATGTAACTTATTTGAGCTTGAGCTTCTTTGTAGTTATTAGGTTTATCTTTATTAAACGAGTTCATTCTGCGGAACGCCATATCATCCTGC
The DNA here is from genome assembly GCA_963580505.1 of Ennomos erosarius. Taxonomy (NCBI): domain Eukaryota; kingdom Metazoa; phylum Arthropoda; class Insecta; order Lepidoptera; family Geometridae; genus Ennomos; species Ennomos erosarius. The sequence continues at coordinate 11,005,143 of OY756988.1, forward strand.
AACTTATCAGGCAGGGTTGATCTTCTAGGTACTCGCCTCAATGGTGTAGTCGGTTGACTTCGCAGTTGCACCTCGTCATCGTTTCCATTCCAGTCATTGAAATGGTCGTTATATTTCGGATTCATGAGTTCTCGACGTTCCGCTCTATCCAATAAATCTTCATCGCCTAAACCTAAGCTATTGTAAATGGCTTCCAATTCATTGAGAGCATCATCGAGATTGGTGGACTTTCGTCTTTCAGAGCTCTTCTCATCATCAGATGTCATTTGGTATGTGCTAGGAACGAAAGTATCAGATTTGTGTCGCACGTGAGTTTTAGTCGTCGGTGACATAACAGTCTTTGGAGGTTCTACTGTGATGGATCGCTTATATTCTGTTGTTGCTTTCCACATCTTAGCATCATCTGTTGTATCAATAGACGCACTACGAAGACTTGGTCTGTTCTTATTCAAAATATCATTTTTGTCCTGAGTCTGCTTATTTTGATCAATATATGAAGGAGTCCTGGTTAGTGAATTGTTAGTAAAATCACTACTACTTCTAGAATTAGCATAAATACTTTGACTTCGACTTTGCCTCTCTGCATCATCAATTTTTCTCCAAAAATCTGATGCATTTCGAGGTTTTCTGTAAACGCTATTAGCAGCATTTAAAGAAGCGTGAGAGTCGCTTAAATATTGGTTATCAAGACCGTTTTGACTAGTTTTTATGCTTATGGGTCTACGAGATCTAGGGCTCTGGTCTGCGTAGTATAAGAAATCATTTTTCACTTGCACTGGCTCTGGCTTTACAATATTATTTACGTTTTGTTTACGCCAAGGTGAATTTGCATAAATTCCATAATGGTTGGGTTCTGCTGATACTGATGCTGGTCTTCGAGGTTGTTCAGATTTATATTGGAAGCTCTGCATGTATTCATTGTTTTGCATTGCAATATGATCTTCGGAATTTGAGATTGGCCGCCTCAGACCGTTAAACCCATTTTGTAGTGATCTTTCTTGACTTCGACGCATAATTCTTTCAAAATCGTTATTAGGAACACCATGTACTACTTTATTTTGTGCATGAATAATACGATCAGTAATTATGGGATTGTTTTCATAATACATCGACAAAGGAGTGGTAACCTTTCTTTGCATGTCTCGAGGTGGTGGCACTGGAGGTGATTTTTCTTCTCTTTTCACATTGGTGACATTTCCCAAGGGAAATTTTATACACATTACGTTTTCTGGACTCTCGTAATGACTACTAACACTCCTTTCTCTATTGTTATTAGCATAAAGCGTTTCTTTGTCGCGATTGGTGTTATTAATTGGATACTGGATGGAATAGTTAATATGTTCGTTGTTAACTTTAGCGTTAAAGTTGATAGATGATGGGTAACTTTGTGTGGTCGATGGGAAAGATGAAACTGATTCCGATTTCATGGGACGGCGATTCACATCATTGGCATATAAGTGCTCCTGTTTCACTTTGTTTGTTTGGTCACGTTTGCAGGTACCGTATCCGCTACTCTGGCTCGTGGGTGTTCTTGTCAACAATTCTACTTCGCCTTTTGTATAGCCTTGCTGCAAAAGTTCAGCTTCTTTATTCAACTGATTTTCTTCATCTCTTGATAATCTTTTAACATATCTTTCATTTCTTGCACTTCTTGATCTTTTGTTAAGAGAGCTATCACGTGATCTCATTAAGGAGTCTTCGCTTCGAAACCGTATCATCGACGAAGAGTTAGATGACTTGAGCGATGACTCTTCCTCGCTGCTCGAATCTCCTTTCATACTATTTCGCAATGCCTCCACGCGGGCTTTTAACCTGCCTTTTCTAGTTTTTCTCGATGGTGTTTCAAGAAGTGATTTTCCTGATCTACTCGTGCTATCATCTCTAAGACTAAGTGATTCCTTGGATGCACCGTAGAGCTCTTGGTTCTTAGCTCTATAGTTAATAAACCCAGCAGACGGGTCTGACAACACACCATCATCAGAAGCATCACGAACTTTCGACTTCGCTAGACTCTGTGCGCGTCTTGAGTCCCTGATCACTATGTGATCAAAATTATTTACAGCAGGTGTTTTCTTCTTTTTCTTTGATTTTCTTTTTGATGGGGACTTTGTGCTGACGCCTTCGTCGCTTTCTGAAGAAGAGCTTTCTTCTTCTTTCTTCTTTCTCCTGAATAGTTTTCCAATGGACCATTTCTTGTCCTTTTTGCGTTCGGGGTCTGGCTCTGGTGGGGCTGGTCGGTCGACGCGTCGTTGGACGGAAGCGTATTCGTCGTTGTAGGGCCGGTAGTTTGTTGTTGATGTTGATATGTCCCGATGCGGGACCGGTGGCGAGTTGACAGCCTGAAATTGAGAAAAAAAAACCGTGAGTAACCTTATTGAAAATCATTCAAATTAAGTTGAGTTCTAAGATCTCTATCACGATACATTAAAGTCCCATATTTTATCACTTGATTTTCGCAGGACAACGTCATCATCGCTAATGCTGGACCACTAGCCTTCTATCAGAGGGTGGTAATTCACCACGCTGGCCAAATGCAGGTTTCCATGACCTTGAAATTCCATGATTTTAAAATCTTCTCACGATGGTTTCCTTCACCATATTAAAGCATGACTATTTAATAGATTCGTAAATAAACTGAGTGAAATCTCGCCTTGCTGTCTGGAAACGTAGGTACTACATCCAAGGACAAGCTCTTGGCCGCACGTCAAAATTTAAAAATGTAGTGTGACGCTAATTTTTTCATTCCTTTGTCTGAATTACGAAAACTTCCAATAGTAGGTTACAAGACTTACAAGATAAACAGGAAACATGTGTTCGTGTGAAGAATAAAAAAAAACAATAAAATTAAGTATCTATACATATAATAAAACTGTAGACATAAAAAAATCTGTAAATGCAAGATATCGAAAAAAAAAATGACACAGGTTGGGTTGAAATTTTTCGCTGATCACGTTAAGCTACTTTTTAGACATTTTGTCTGTATGTTTGTTTGTTTGTTACGGTACAAGTCCAAAAATACTGAACGGATTTTCATGCGGTTTTCACTATTAAGCTTAGAAAAAACCGGCGCAAAACATAGGATATATTAAATTTTAAATATCGTTAATATTTTTTTTTGGTGAAAATGATTAAGATTTCATTATGAAACGGAACGGGATTTTAACAAGATGGCCGCTTCAAGGCCTCAAGGTAAATTTTTTTTCTTATATTTTGGCTCCACACATAGTGTAGGTATTTAGCCAGTGTCAAAAGGTAAGTTATATGGCTACTAACCATAGATGAGAGAGAAAAAATGTTACTCTGCTACACTGCTACTGACGGTAATTTTATCTCGGGTTTATCCGGATGCACAGATTAAAGAAAGAAACTCTGTTACTATTATGGCACGGCTTCATATACAACCAAACCTTCGCTGTTGAGTTGGCGCGGAAAAATATCTCTGTAGACAAAAAACAGTAAATAACAATTGGTGCGCCTGCATTACCGGCAGTGTATCACACATTTCGGGCTACGGCGAAATACAACGCGCGATAACTTCGTCTGCGCTCGATGCAATGCAGATTAGAGAAAAACAATGTGTTCATTATGTAAGTACCTATACCCAAAAAAAATCATATGTATTTACATATAAATAAGTTTTTTCGTTAATCTGTGGTCTAAACTAAACAAAGAGGATAGGTATGAGAACCTTCTTGAATATGAGCACGACACAGAATAAGGAATTTAGAAAACTAAAAACTTCTTAGACTTTTTTTATAAGTTTTAAGGCTTCACGCGATATCATATTTAGCCCATATTGAAACATAACTAAATTATTATTTATGTTTTCGATTTTTTGGGTTCTGGCGAGGACAAAATTCTTTATTGGCGATTTGGTATTATGTATTAGTTTTCAAAAATCTACTACGCGTTACCATTCGAAATAAGTATTTAAAATTGTATTTATAGTACCTATAGCTTAACCTTTAGTAGTAACATATTCAGTAATCTGTGCCTATTGACCCTTGCTTTTGCTACGCTTTGCAAACCCTTTTTTATTTTGGCATTAGACAAAATTTGTATATAGCCAATAGAAACTATTTTATGAAAACTGTTTAAAAGGGTAGGTACTTAGAATTTTTATAATTATTCATAAGGCTTCACGCGATTATCATACTTAGCCAATATTGAAGCTTACATTTTTATTCAAGTTTTCGATTTATAGGGTTTTGGCGGGGGTAACGTTCTTTATTGGCGATCTGGTAAAATGTATTATTTACATAAACTTCTACACGTTACCATTCTAATTAGGTAGATAAAATTATTTTTGCGCTACTGCTACATTCTTGATCGACTCCAAGGAAGTTTTAAGGTACCTGGGGGTCTAGCAAAGATACCAACCACTAACGCTAACGCCAAACGCTAACGCCAAACGCTAACTCCAAAATGTACTAGGATGAAATTTCGGAAATCGCTTCCTTTTCCACAGCTAATGTCTGTTCAATACAGTTTTGGAGTTAGCGTTTGGCGTTAGCGTTAGTGGTTGGTATCTTTGCTAGACCCCCTGTAGTACTTATAGGTACTTAAGTTATATACCCTTACCATCATTGCTACGCATTTTAAAACCTTTTTTATTTTGGCATTAAAGTAAGCCCGAGGTGCTATTATTTGTATTTAGCCAATGATACGAAATATTTGATGAAAAATGTTTTAAAAGGGTAGGTACCTATTTAGATATAATAATATGTAGGTATTCATTATGGCAATAAAATTGTATCCTCGAATTAACAACATGGCGCGTAACGTTCGTTTTTGACTGTTTTTGATTTGTTCTTCTTCTTCTTCTTCTTCTTGCATGTTGAAATAAGTTTTTAATAGTTAAAATATTTTAGATCTGTGGGCTTTTAAATAAACCACGGGAGCAGAAAATGATTGATTACTCGGTTACTTCAAGAAGGTTATAGTTATAGTAGGTAAGTAACTATCTTATGTGTAGGTAGTTAAGTACTCAATTCGTATAGAACCAAACTTAAGAAGGTAAAAAAAATGTGGTAAATGGAACAAAAAGCGCGCGGACAATATGTAAAACTGAGCAAAACAGGATCATCGTGTGTGATTCTTCCATATTTTTCTAAACTGTACCTGCCTGCTTAGGTAACTACTACCTAAACAAAATTTACTGAAACTTCTGTTAAAGACCTGAGTAAAGTGATGATGATTTCTTTTTGCTGTAATATGAAGAGGTTATATAATTGTAGTTTTTTGTTTGAAACTTCTTTTACTGTTATAAATCTATATTAGACTCAAAACATTTAATTTTAGGTAATGGCTTAAATACCTTCCACTCACGGCTATGCTTGCGTTATACCTATACCTATGCTAATACAGGTTACTGTGCTCAGCTTCGAAAAGATTTATTGGATTTTGTTGTTTGGTACGAAATGCATGATCTATTATTAGACTATAACGTAAAAATAACATAACACAAGCGTGCGAAGCCGCGGGCACAGCTAGTTTATGATAAGTAAATCAGCAGCATCATATCGTGAATAATTCAAGGGTTCAATGTTAATTAAGTTTGTTTATTTTAATTTAAAACTTATATATGATACCAGTAGGTACCTATAAGAAACTGATATGATGAGTTATATAACTTATAAAACGAGATACAAAAGCTTATTATTTTATTATTTCTCATCATCACCTAGACACCTACTAACAATTGGAAGACAAAACCCTTTATAAAATAAAACATTTGTACACAACCGGAATGTTACCTATATGACAATCTTTAATGAGACAATTTCTCAATTTTTCTGATTGTATGATACATAGAGGAAATGATTTTAAATACTAGCTATACAAAACTGTGCTGCCGATTTATCTGGCGAAAGCCGCGGGGAGCCGATGGATGCAGAAGCCGAGCAGCTGCCCAAAGTGGCGCTCTGTTTGAGAGGCCTATGTTCAGCAGTAGACGTCTTCATGCTATTAATGATGATGATGATGATGATACAAAACTGTGGCTAATAGGCATGATGACTACTATTAAAAATGAACAAGTAAGTATTACTTTCATAAAGAAGATTAAAAGTGAATGCCATAATTGAAACAATAAGCAAAATCGGTAAATAAATTACGTATTAAATAAGCTTTTAAAGTTTCTACAGGAGGTATCTCCTGTCCCTTTCTCGCAAAACAGAGCGCCCCCACAGTTACTATGAAAAATCTACTCGTGACGTCACTCGCCAAAGAGATTTTTTTTTTTGTTATATTTTGGCTCCACACATAGTGTATTTAGCCAGTGTCAAGTATTATATTTTCATCGTGTTACAAAATATTTCACGCAGTCATGTCCTAGTCATAGTCCAGTCTAAGTAATGCTCCAGCAAAGTGGTGGCAACTTTACTAGAAGCTTCTACGGAGTTTTGGAAGCAACACGAAAAATCACGTTTCACCACATTATATAACTTGTCCTCACTCATGCTCGTAATTCAGCACTTAATGCGTAAAACGCCACCAATTTTAAACATTAACACTGGAAAAAGCAAAAGTTTTGAAAAATAATACAATGCAGCGACGTGAACTTTTCCGCTTTCCCGCCAAAACTCCGCCAAAGAGATTGTATGAAAAGTAATGAGGTACTATTACGACCTTCCCCTGACGTCACTGGCCGTTTGAGCTATCTCTTTCTATTCCGGTTTTTAAAATGCTTGTAACTTGGTAATTTTTTGAGATATTTAAGTTTTGTTTTCACAAATGTTTATCTTTTGAGGAATATAATTGAAATGAAATGAAATGAAATGAAATGTTTTATTATGTATAACAAACTTTTACACAATTATTTATAGTAATAAAACTAAGATAGTTGTAATAAATCCTTGAAGGGTTGTTGGCACCCAAACTAGGATAAAACCTGTGGCATGGCATACCAACGCCCTCCTCCCAAGACAGGTAACTTAATTAGTAAAAAGAACAGGTTGTTAGCTGTGTATCGGACAAGTAAAAATAAAATAAAATCATAAATGTAGGTAGGTAATAACAACAAAAAAAAAAAATCGTCACACAAAAAGTAACTTACGATAGATTATGCATAGGAAAAAAAAGGATTAATTAATAGGCTCATTAATAGTAATTAATAGGCTGATTTTGCGCAAGCTTTAGGTGGGTATGTACTTATTGTATTTTAGTGATAGGTGTACGTTGTTGTTAGGGGGGAAAATTATTTACGCACGAAAGGGAAATGATCTTAGTGAATGTTTAGTGGGAAGAAACATTGACCTTGATGTAAATTAATTAGAGCATAAGTGCAAAATACGTAGAAAGAAACTATGTATGCGTGAGTAGTAAGGTACTCGTACGTGTAAGAGTAATTATTTTTCGTGTATACGAGTATTGTAAGTGTAGTTATTCTAATCAAAACCTGTTGAAATTATAGGTTGTTAATAATATATCAACTAAAGTTGGTTTATTTGATTACAATCAAAAGATTTTCAGTTTGAGGGTAGTCTAATCCAAGTAAGAATGTCTCGATTGTTTTCTTACAGCAAAACTTATGCTTCGAGTAAATGTCACAATTTTTATTGAGTTTGTCATAAAGGAAAGGGCCGAGAAAAGTAATTTGACGACCAGCAAAGGCGGTAGAACATTTCTTGCGTTTCGTAACACAAGTAGTTCTTCGTTTATCAGTTACAATAGACGGGTCGTATACCGTCATTGAGTGCTGGAAAAGAACGATGCGACTAATAAAGAGTTGGCGAACTGTAAGTAACTTACAGTATTCAAAAAGTCTCCTAGTGGGGTGTCTAAAATGAAAGTTATGCATTACTTTTAAGATTGACCTTTGAGCCCTTTCTACTTTAATGACCGTAGATTTACAAGTTCCACCCCAAGCAGGGATACAATATCCAATAATCGATTGACAAAGCGCATAGTATATCGTTCTTAGTAACTCAGGTGAAGCGATGTTTCTTAATCTTTTAAAAATCCAAGTGAGTTTACGGAGACGCGATGACAGTGCTTCTGCTTGTGTGGTCCAAGTTAAGCGATTATCGAGGGTAACTCCTAAGTACTTTAATGTTACAACTTTTTCGAGTGAATCGCATGAACACAAAGTTTTATCAGTTCCAGAGCAGCATGTGTGAAATTTGATGTTATAGGATGGGGGGGTTGAGAAACGTTTGTGATGGAGAAGGTCAGAAACTTAGATTTTGTAATATTTAGTGTAAGTTTGTTCTGTCGTAGCCAGGTCGAAATAAGCTGCAGTCCCCTTTCAGCCTTAGTTTGAACGTCAGTCCACGAGTCTCCATGATAAACAAGGGCTGTATCATCGGCGTAGGAAAAAATTTTACCATCAGTTGGACAGTATGAACATAGTTCATTGATATAAATCAAAAATAGACTTGGGCCTAGGATGCTACCCTGCGGGACTCCGAATGTAGTGTTTTGGGGAGAGCTAGTGTACTCATTTATTACAACACTTTGAGATCTATTAGTCAGATAATCGCTAAACAATTGCAAGGGCAAACCACGAATTCCGATAGATTCCATTTTGTTCAACAAAAGCGGGATCGAGACCGTATCGAACGCCTTGGCTAAATCGAGAAAAATACCGATGCATTTCTTTTTCTTGTCCAGGTTGGAAACAATGTAGTCTACTAGAGACACAACGGCATGCTCAGTGGATCTTCCAGCCCTGAATCCAAACTGAGAGTCTGCAAGTAATATTTGCTTCTCGAGATATGTAATTAATCTTTTATTTATGAGCTTCTCTAGCACTTTGGACAGAGCCGGCAGAACCGAGATGGGCCTATAATTGCTGACATTGGATCGAGGCCCGCTCTTATGTATGGGGTGAACAAGTGAGTGTTTAAGGGCTAGAGGGAAAACTCCTGTTTCAAAGCAACGATTGAAGATGTGCGTGAGTGGAGGAACTACGCAATTTCTTACCATTTTTAGAATAAGGGACGAGATTCCAGAGATCCAATTAATTAATCCAAACAAAAAATTTCAGTCATCATGCCTATTACTCTATGTAGGTCAGTATCCTAATCTCAGACCTAGGATATTTTTGTTGTTAATCTTCGTCTTTGGTTAGGACCATGCAAAACTGATATATAGGTACACATAATATCTAATTCTTCAATTTATTAAACCCAGAATGTCAGGGTTTCGTCAAATTATTTATTACATGTACTGTACTTTTTTTTATCTAATTCAGGGTCCCTCCGGGCTACTTGGCCCAACTTTTTAACTTGTCCATTTCAAAAATTGACCAGTTTCTAACTCATCCACTACAACGTCCTTTTTCTATTGTCTGTACACAAAGGAGCTCGCATTTTTGTATTCATAATATTAGTAAGGATTGCCTAATATAACGTAATAAATAGTACAGACAAGACTCAAATACACTTATGTTTTTTTTTGTGTAGGCTAGTGGTTAGCCCTGGTGTCAGAATTTTTAGGCCGCCCGAAGGCTTCTGACTTGGCTTAACGACTATTGTCTTAGACAGCAGCCGGGACGGCTTAACGTACCCTCCGAAGCACGGTAGCGCTCAGTTTTAAATACCAACTTTTTGCTGTAGCGGTCACCCATCATAGTAGTGACCGCAGCGACCGTTGCTTAACTTTACCGATCGGTTAGGAACGGCTACTCATACTTCGCTATGAGCGCTACTAGCAAGTACACTAAATAGTAATAGATCATATACACTTTCTCCCAAACTTTCACCTTAATAATAACAAACAATTATTATTGCTAGCGGGTATTTAATATTTTTAAAACTTACAGGTAAAAAAGATCTGAAATAATCATTGTTACTCCTCTCGCTGACCACAGCCACCATTTTTACTGCCACTACATAAATTTATTTATACACTGTTTATTTATATTCAACACTAATATTTTTAACACCCACGTTAAGATGTTCTGGCACAAGAACCGTTCGAATAAATAACCACAAATTTTAGTGCGATAATCATAGTCTTCTGTTATTATTCATAAGTAAGTATTATTTTTATCTGTACCTACATAATTATCAAAGTTTGATAGTGTGCGCAAGCGCAGATTTATTAAGGCCATGTGGCTTAAACAAGGTCTCTTATTTAAATATTTTTGTTTGTTTTAAAATATTATTCGGCAAAAGTAAAAAAAAAACATAACTGACCATAAAACACTTCATATTAAACTTTGTCTGAACGCTAAATCACCGCTGAAATATTATGAAACTAAACTGAAAACAAAACATGTGATTATTGCTTGGTAATTTCGGGATTGCCCTTCATGTCACGAATTTAGCACACCATAGACACTACACTATTGTTCTCTGTTTACAATTAAAAAGTAGTTCACTGTTTACAAATATTTAGTTAATTGTATAATTATTAGACTACATCATATTTTCGTAATAAGTATTCCGGGTAGCGCGCGCACGTCTGTCCGAGGCGGCGCGCGCGTTGACTCGCGCTTTGGAATCTTGGCCATAATATCTCGGGCTATACTGATCCTAATAATACGAAAACAGCACATGTGTTTGTTTGTCAACTTTGGGGCTCGAATGAGTTAATAACGCATGCTTGGCTTCACAACAAAACATGGGATTTTACAAAGACATTGATTTAGTAGCAAGTTGTAGAGACATCATTGCGAGTGTCAGATAAAGAGTAGAATACATAGTACTTAGTATTATCTAAATTGTGCTTTGTTTTATATAGCAGTAGGTGTTATTCCTTCTATGGCAGTAGGTAGTTATGAGAGATTGCAAAACTGCTAAATGGAGAAATTATTGAACAAGTCAAATGCTGATGTTGCAAATTACAATTAAAGAAAGAAAGAAAAAAAATACATTTATTCAGGACTAGCTACTACCCGCGGCGTTGCCACGCGTGGACTACATTATATATGGCTATTACGCTAATTATTATCCTTGATATTCCTGGACCAATTTTGATGAAATCTCCACTCATGGCTACTTAAATATAGAATTTTCGATGATATTTCGATAAGTATCATCGAACTCATTAATTAAAACCTATATTAAATTAAAATCTAGGCTTTCAAAACATTTTTACAATAGGGCAAAGTCTAGCAAAGATACCAACCGCTAACGTTAACGCCAAATACTAACTCCAAAATGTACTGAAATGACGTTTCGGAAATCGCTAACTTTTCCGTAGCGAATGTCATTTCGATACATTTTTGGAGTTAGCGTGAGGCGTTAGCGTTAGTGATTGTGATCTTTGCTAGACCCCCAGGGCATTTTACATAACATGTTTCGTACACAGATTAGAGAAAAAATCTACTTCGTATCATTCCAAAGAGTATTATTATACTTCTGTATCATTCAAAGAGTATATAATTTATACGTAACGTAAGAGTATCATTGGCCCACTGCATTAGCCTATGGTGGTAATAGTAAGCATTGGCCCTCAGACCTGTGGGCCAAACATAAACGTCATGTAATGCCAAAAATAGGCGTAGCAAGGGTCAAGATTATACTCCCAAGGGTAAAGCTCTAACTATCACGGTTCATGAGATACAGCCTGGTGACAGACAGACAGACAGCCTGACAGACGTCGTCAGTCCGTTTTGGGTACGGAACCCTATTACTAAGGCTTCGCTGTCCGTCTGTCCGTCTGTCACCATCAGGCTGTATCTCATGAACCGTGATAGTTAGACAGCTGAAATCTTCACAGATGATATATTTTTGTTGCCGCTATTACAAAAAATACAGAATAAAATAAGTATTTAACCCCTTAAATACTTATTTTATTCTGTATTTTAGTATTTTTTCTCTCTCATACATCAAACGTTTTTTTGCTAGTTTTTATAGATAATGATACGGAACCCTTCGTGCGCGAGCCCAACTCGCACTTGGCTGGTTATTTCTCTAATCTGCGGGCACTAAGTATAATTAACATGTTTGTATCTTGAATGCAATCGATTCATACTACTTACATATTATTTGATGGTATATCTATTTTACTCCAAAAACCCCAAACAACCTGCAAGGGCTTAAATAGAAAAACTAATAATGGTTAATCAAATCTAATAAATTGTAAAATTTCATTCCACTGTTTAATGCATATTACTACCGAAATTAACTTCTATTACTCTTTGTTCATGGCCTTACACACGTTTTTTTTTTTCTTTAATCTGTGCCTCCAGATGGACTTTACGTGAAACATGTGAAATATTCAATAACAACACGACGATTAATTACTATACTTAACACTGGCTAAATACACCATGTGTGGAGCCATAATACAACATAAAAAAAATTACTGTGACACAAACTAACCGTCAGTAGCCAAAAAAATTCACCATGAAGCGGCCATGTTGTATAAAATTCCGTCCGGTTTCGTAATGATATTTAATAATTTTGACCAAAATTTTTTAATGATATTTGTATTTTAATATATCCTATGTTGTGCGCTGGTTATTTCTAAGCATATTAGTGCAACCCGCATGAAAATCAGTTCAGTATCTAGGGATTTGTTCAATAACAAACAAACAAACAAACAAACAAACAGCTACAAATTATTGTCCCTAGATGGCGTTAGATACGATAAATTAGAAAATGTATGGAGAAGCGTAAAAAGCCTTGTAGTCCTGCATCGCGGTTACGATATTTTTTGAACAATAGAACCTATGGGATAAATTAGATTTGACATCATTATGTGTGTGTTCCGTAGCGCATCAGAATTACACATTTATTATATGTAGGGATAGGGATATCACACAACACTACATTACAATACACAATAAAAATAACATAAGTAAATAGAAAAATCAAACGTAGGTATAGTGTAGCTAGTTAGTGTGTAGTGTTTTTAGTTTTAGTTTAAAAAAAAAGAAAAAGTAGTTTAGTTTAGTTTTTATTATTGTAGTAGTTAGCTTGAGTAATAAAGGCATATTGCCCGTTAAAACCACCAATAATAAAAAATAAAAAAAAAAATCAAACATACAGTATTGGCACGTATTTTTTTTTTATTTTTATGAGAATGAATGACGTGACGAGCTGGTCGTTCACCTGATGTTAAGCAATACGGCCGCCCATAACAGTTGCAGTGGTAAAACAAGTAATATATTGGTAAAATGTCAAACACGTGCGTCCAAATTTTTTATTTATGGTCAATGCTGGTATTCTAGAGGATAAGCTCTGGAATACTAGCATTGAGATGAACAATAGAATAACAATGCATGCGTGTACGATATCGGGTCGCTGGGAGTTTTAGAGTGGCTCATATATTCCTGGATCTAACTCGCGCATTGCGACATTTTTGAAGGTAATTCAATGGTAGAATTTACTTATTAAATTTATGAAAACTTGTTTGGTAAATGTCATGTTTGTTACGTTTTTAATAGTACTTACAGGATATTTACCGTGATTAGAATAATTTTTGAGTTCCTGATATTTCGGCACAGTTACATGCACCATTTTCACGGGTAGACCCCGATTTGTGATAATTATTATTTGTGAAGTTTTTCTATGGACAGATTTTCCGCATGTAAATTCTAATATTTAATACCTTCAAAATCGTCGCAATACGCGAGCGAGATGAAGGATCTAGGAATATACGAGCCTTTAGCTTTTACAGGTAAAGTAGCGGGAAACTAGGAGTAACATCCCATCTCTATAATAAAACGGTCGGCGTTCCCAATGCTCCACAAATCTAGTTATTTATACGCGCAGAACATACCTACGGATTTTTATTTTTATTTAGGTGCAATTTCTAACTTGAGGACGGGGAATCTGCGCCAATTGTCGAGTCGAAAATTGTTTTCTCTTTTTTGGCATTAGTCATTGAAATGTTTTGAATGCCGTCTACCTAGTACCTATTTAGATTTAGGGAGAAGACGACTGTACCTAATCTTATTTTTTTATTTACAATGCAGAACTTGAAATATAATTTTTTTTTTTTGGTAGTAGTTTTTTCAGTAACTTCTCTCTATACAGGTTGTAATTGAATTCATTAGCATCCTTTGAAACTAGATACCTACTCCTGATACAAAACAAATACATAATAAATTACATCCTGTATAAGCTATCTGCATTCCAATTTTCATCAAAATTGGTTACGAAGATTAATAGTAACAACAGTCACAAAAACACACACATCCCACCCTATACCATTACAGTTAAAGATAATTATGACGCGCTCGCAAAGCGGATTTAGGTTAGCAATAGCTCTTTTCATAAAACAAAAGCAGCGAGCTTTAACGTTTTTGTGAAAAATCGCTTCTAAAGAGACTTTTATGACGAAAGTACAGAAAAGGAAACGTACAAAACGCAATGCATATGTGAAGTAAAATATACGAAAATTGTAAGTGTCGTTTCTCTTGCAAATGTGCCAAAGCTTTTACTCGGCAGTTTATCAAGTTATATGAAGCTTTATTTTGTATATAGAGTATATAAAAATAGCTCTATATCATAGGTTACATTATAGGTGACGTGTGGCGGATTTTATAATGCGGTGAGTTCAATTTATTCATAAGTAACTAAGTACGTAAGTTTTTTTTTAAACGGGCAATGTGCCTTTTTTTATTCAAACTAACTACTACAAATAACATTTGAACTGTAAACTAGCCAGGATGGCCTATAGAAAGTCCAAATGCTCCAGCCCACTACCGGTAGGCAGCGTACCCAACATGCTGGCAGCATTGCCTCGTTGAATAGCAATGCTGATGCGTTGAGCCAAATAAGTGCCAGCATTTTGGTCACGCGTCGCATCGACCAGGCGCTCTGATAAACTGGAAAACGCGGTGAGCTCCCGGTCCCCACGGACCCAAGGTCTCAACACCAAACGGCTCAAACATGTAACCGCTACCGAGGTTATTATATTTTCGCCGCTTTAGCTGCTCGCCGAATTAGCCGCGGCGCCGCGCGCCGGCCCCAACATGTGTCTCGGGAAGATGTGACGGCGCCATAGTATCGACACAAGCAGCGTCCCACACTAAAGGCCGCCCCATCGTCCACGGAACCAGAGTCATTCCGTCAGGCCTTTTACCATTTTAGTACTTAAGTAGCTAGGTAATTACTATTACCAAAACCTTTTAACTACAAGTGCTGAATATCATCAGTCAGCCATTTGCGATTCTCGCCTCCACTCCGGCTAATGAAGTGCTAGATCTAAGTGATATCCAAATATAACCCCCACATGTACGACTGTACGTGTATATAGATGTGCGCATGTATGTTTCAAGTGCACAGATGCTGCAGAATCTGTAAATAGGTGTATCTCTGCGGCACTGCACTGAAATAGTCCCGCCTACGGTTAGGCCACAAACTTCGTCTGTCCTTCTTAAATACCAATACAAATATAAGAAGCGTTGTTCGAAAGTAAGATGTGCAACAAACATAATAGGCATGATGACTACTATTAAAACTTAACAATAAATATTACTTTCACAAATAAGATTAAAAATGAATGCAATAATTGAAAAAATAAGCAAAATCGGTAAATAAATCACGGAGTAATAAGCTTTTAAAGTTTTCTCCTGTCCCTTTCTCGCGAAACAGAGCGCCCCCACAGTTACTATGAAGGATCTACTCGTGACGTCACATGCCAAAGAGATTGTGTGAAAAGCTACCACAGCTTAGTAATGAGGTACTATAACGTCCTTCCTCTGACGTCACTGGCCGTTTGAGCTATCTCTTTCTATTCCGGTATTTAAAATGCTTGTAACATGGTCATTTTTTGAAATATTTAATTTTGGTTTTCACAAATGTTTATCTTTTGAGGAATATAATTAATTTATACAAAAAAAAATTTCATCATGCCTATTTTCCGTGCGTAGAAACAAGATAGCAACGACAAGTAGAGCGTGACCAGTTTTAGACTAAACGATGCCATGCTGCGTCTCATATTCCTCGTTCTTGCTCGTGACGTTTCACGTTAGCGAAAAGTTGACAAGGTATTAATTAAATTTCAGTTTATACGTTACACTGAAATGATGCATTCTAAGTAACTGCACCAAGTTTGGTGCGTCATATCTATGGCGTAATATATAATTTTCAATAGAGCAAAAACAATACTGTGAACCGTGTGGTCTCGGCGGTGCGAGAATACCACCCTATCCCTTTTCGTAGGTACCGTAACAAACAGATAAGGGAATGTCCAGAGAATGTGGGCAGAACAATTCTCTTCGGTACCAACCACCACAAAGCAAAATAAAGCTTCCTTCTATAGCCGAAGCGTCATTTGTTTCCATCGAGGAACCAATTTGTTTCATAGCTCTGTGGTACTTGCACAGAGCAAAAACACGCTTCAATCGTCATTTGTTTCATAGCTCTGTGGTACCTACATTAAAATCTTCCGCGATCACCAAGCCGCCTGCCAAGCATGCACTGATTATAATAATAATAATAATAATAATAACACCTCGAGAGGCTCTCGCTAGACGGTTGGATCAAGGGTCAGATTCAGAAGGCGGTACTCCTTGACACGGCACGTATTGTCAGGAGGTTCCTCACTCTACAGCCCTAACCACCGCGGTAGCTTGGGCCCTGCCCCGCTGCCGGCGGAACTCTAGGCTTAGGTTTTTTTATAGTATTTTTGTATTTTATTTTTATACCAATATTGTAAAAAAGCGTAAACCTAAGAAAACCTAATAAATAATGTGAATAATAATAATATGCGGTAGCCACTACAGGAGGCCCATTTAGTGGGTGGCAAGTCATCACCTGCCTCAAACATTTTGATATGAGACAAAATTGGCAGGTGCCGTTCTCTCATTCCATAACCCAATGTCACCATCCATCCAAAAGTTCACCATAATAGCTCAGATTTATTTTATACCTATACGAAAAATAGTCTATATTAATACCAAACCATGCCTTGTCTGTTGTAATAATATTCAAAAGGGCCTCTTGGTGTTAGCTTCGGCCCCACCAATGCCTTCCAAATGTCCGGGCTAAACCCGAGAGTCTAAAGACATAAAAGATATAATAATAAATCCATTTATTTCATGTAACTTAGACTCATACATATTCATTGAAAAGGACAGTCACATTAATTAATTATTTAATTATAGCAAGCGTCCAAAAGTGGCATTTCATGTGGGAGGTCTGTGTTCAGCGTGGTTGTCTTCCGGTTGTTGAAAATGATGTGGTAGTTGGTAGTATTTCCAACTATTGGTATACTTATTCTATTTTTGAAAGATTGCTATTTGTCTATGATTTATTGTTTGACGTACTAATAATCACCTCAAAAAGCCAGCTTCACATTTGCCCCGGCCGATACACTCAGTCAAAAATAGGCCAGAGTTCGAGAGTTAATTCCATCTATTTATATACACCGACGCGTAGTTTATTTCCAAAACCATTGAGATGTTTATGGCCGGTGTAATACTAATAACTTCTGTTTGTGTTACTACAATTTTATAGGGGAGGGAAGGGCGGAAACCCACTGGGGATGTGAAACGCTTCGACTGTACTATAGAACATTCTTTGAAAATCACATTCGACTAAAAAATTGAATTATTGTATGAAATTTTGTAGTTTCAGAAACGGAAGTTGCTTTTAGGTCGAATTTCGTAGGCCAGCCCCACCATTATATACTTTTGGCCCCCTACTAGGTGGACCAAAGCCCTGGTTAGGGCCACGGGCAAGAGTGCATCCAAAAGCTCCCTAGGGTGGGTTTTTAGATCAAATGGTTAAAATTTCTAATTGGATCTAAAAACCCACCCTAGGGAGATTTTGGTTGCACTCTTGCCCGTGGTGAATGGCCAATGACCATTGGTAATTTGTTAGTATTTTTAACGATTGGTTACCTTAACTACAGATCAAAAAGCCCACCCTTAGTAGTGACGCCCAGGAGTGCAAACTTTGACTCTTGTCCTGGTGGGTTGTGGGTCTTGCTTGCAGGGACTTTGTTGTGATTGTGTCAAGCTATAAATCTTGTTTAGTGAAATGTGACTGGAATTAATGAAGGTAAAATATAATGAAGTCGAATTCCTTAGGGCAACTTCCCCCCGTAACCTAGTTTTGGGATTTAGGTCCTTATTTTCAAAATATGTGAAATTGGTATTTAGCCATGTTAATTGTGACAGTCTGGTATTAAATCTTTCTTGATTATTTTGATTCATTCCATATTTGTCCCACTGTTCAACACTCTTTGTTACGCGCCGACTTCACAGCTGCCATTGTTGCACACTGCCACACAAGTTTGTATCACAATCTACTGACACTACCCCAAAAAACACAGACTATATTAATACCAGCAAAAAAGTGAAATAAGCCGTTGAATGACAGTCAATAGTTCTTAGGGTTCCGTGCTCAAAGCGTAAAGCGAACCCTATTGATAAGGCTCGGTTGTCCGTCTGTCCCCAGGCTGTATCTCATGAACCGTGATAGTTAGAAAAATAAAATTTTGACTGATTGTTTATTTATTTAATTTAATTGAAACGATACACAGACCAATTCCATTAATTAAATAATACATTTACTTAAATCAATCAATCAATCAAATATTTATTTGTGAGAACACAAACACAATTCACAAGGAAGGTCATAAAATAACATATATAGAGATATTGCGTTCAACTTGCATGCAAGTGTGCAAATATTAAAAAGTATTTTTGTTACAGTACATTTGAAATTCCTTAACACTAAGTATAAAATGCGTGTTGTAATAACCAGCCATACAAAGCTTTCTTGAATAAATTGCCTGTTAATATTTTTAAATCATTAGGTATACAGTTGTATGTTGATATGCACATATTGTAGACATTTTTCTTATATATATCTTTACGACAAGGAGGTTGATGCGATTTATAAGAAAAAGAGTACAATAAATGTAATAATTATGTATTTCTGTTGCCGCTATAACACCAAATACTAAAACCCAGAACAAAATAAATATAGGCTTCCATACAACAAACGTGATTATTATGCTCATTTCTATAGATAATGGTACAGAACCCTTCGTGCGCGAGTCCGGCTCGCAATTGGCCGATTATTAAGTTTGCTCCAACTCCTCACCATACAATAACAGCCACTAATCACTCGTTTATAATCTGATAAACAAATGAAGTAACATTTGAAATGCATCTTCCCACTGCTTACGTGTCCTAAATTATTGTGTAAACTATGAATACGATCAAAGAAGACATCTCATATACATTATACCTATGTATTCGTTTTAATAGTGAGCAGTAGGTATAAAAATAGAGCCTAGTCTAGGCTCATCTATTTCGGTGCGTTGTGTGGCCTAAAAAAACAAAAAATCGAACGAAGAAAAACAAAACACAAAAACAAACAAAAAATAAAATTTACGAACTGTACTTCTACTATAATAAATAAATCACAGGTAAATGCTCACAGACGCATAGTATAAAAACGTGCAAAATAAATCGTACCCACTGAAAAAATAAATCCTGGTGTTCAACATTGAGAAAAAGATTTGTAATTTTAATTTTTCGAGTCTCGTGTCTCCGAGTTCCACACCCACCTCAAATGAATAGTTATTTTGTGTGTTTATTAAGAACGTTTAGACACTTAAATAGAGCATAAAGAACACTTCCAAGCTAGAGTACCTTATACCTACTGTAACTAATGTATACCTATAGTAACTATAGGTACTTTCATAGATGCATGCAGTGTGTTCGATCCAACGAATGCGGTACAATTTTTTTACAACTTAACAGGCCCGCATTGTAACGAATTCTAGCTCTGTGATCTCACGTGATGGAAAATTACAATTTTTTTTACAAATCTGTGCCTCAAATAATATAGCATTCATATCTCGCCGTAGCTGTATTGGTACCCATAATTTTACAAAACATTCACATGCTCCCGCAGCGCTTGTCACTATTCCTCCTTTCGACGATCAAATCTGCCTAAATATTAGCCGAACTGTCGCATGTGGCACTTGACAGATGCTCATGGGAAGATGAACTGACATGTGTCAGGAATCAAGAGCAACTAGATGCTTCCGTTTGAAGTACAGAGCATTAGAAAAATGATGCTTCGAAACGATTTTTTCGTGCTCTGTGGTTTGAAGCTATTGGTTTATCATGTCCTGCAAGTTATAAAAAAACTTAAATGCCTCTTACATAAATGCTAAAAACACGCCTTAAAAAAAATCGCCCTCCGATCCGAGGAACAAAGATAATATTATAAAATCCCTAAAATAGTAAAATAATAGTAAAAAATAATAGTAAATAATAGTATTTCCTAAAATTCTAGAAACCAACGGGATTTGAACCCGTCCCTTCCAACTCACCGGATTATAAACGCTCTGCCAACTGAGCTTTGTTACATGCTCCGATGGTTGCGAACATCTTTAGGATAATATGTTTTTGTACCGACCGACTAAACAATCGCAACGACGAAATTCCTCTGGTTGCTAGATTTTTTTGGAACTGTAATATTATCTTTCTAGATATACCGAGAGATATAAGTACCATAAGTGTAGTTTACTTTGAAAATTCATTCCATGATATCTGAAAAACATCGCTGCGCTCGTCCCTAGTAACCCTGCCTTCTGAACTGTATGTTGTTCGATTCCCACCCAGGACAAACATTTGATGTGATGAACAGATAGGTGTTTGTTCTGTGTCTGGGTGTTATATTGAATTCTATGTAAATATATATTAATAAAACAAAAAGTTCTTAGTATCCCTTCTGAACTGAGGGCTGTGGGTTCGATTCCTACCCAGGACAAACATTTGTGTGATGAACATAGATGATTGTTCTGCGTCTGGGTGTTATATTGTATTCTATGTATGTATTTACAAACAAAAAAAGTATTGTATCAGTTATCTGGTTCCCATAGTACAAGCTATGCTTAGTTTGGGGCTAGATGGCGCTGTGTGAAATGTCCACACATATATATTTATTTATTTATTTATTTATTTATATATCTTAGTATTCTATTAGTTATCTGGAACATTGCTTAGTTTGGGACTAGATGGCGCTGTGTGAAATGTTGAAAATCCCACGATTTTTTAAAATAACATGACGTCGCGGAAATGCGGCAATGGCTAGTCGAAGTGCTGCCACTTGAGCTTTTTACAATACTACCGATTTGTCAGTGAACAAGATAAAAGCGACCCAACATCAACCAAAGTCAAATAGAACGCTTTTGTAAGATGTCCCTGCCGACCTGTCACACACAAATAGGAGCATCCGTGGGACAACCTCGGGTTATTTATTATTTTCTCGCATATTTCAGACGCGTTAATAAAGCTATGAAAACCCGCTTCCGGCGGCTAGTGGGTTGCACAATAAAACTACTGAGCTCATTTGGTTTCGGCCCATATTGTTGATGTCCCATAATATTTTCAAATATGATTAAAGTTTCGCTTTCTTTTTATTCATTTTCAACCTACATTTTTCACCCATAAGTAAATAGTTACTATTTCTGTTCTCACCCGCTAATAAGCTTTTGGATTTCGTATTCCAACCTTGATAAAGTGAAATGATTATGTAAATAGAGCAAGGAAAATAAAGAATCAAAATAAAATCTATTTATGCAGTTTTTTAATTAATTATATGACGAGCAAGCCGTTGTCCTGATGTTGTGAGCCGGTCATGACCGGCGCTTAACATCATCGATACTCACGCAATTTTAAAATATAAGTAAGTGATTGGTCAAATTGGTGTTTCAGAACAAAAGATAACAAGAACAAAGGTTGGACCGCAAAGCTTTTAGCAGACCTTCTAAAAGTTTAGTGACAATCTAGAAGTTGTACAGTTCCAAGTTGTTTAATAAACTTAAGTGCGACTCGGAAAATGTCTCGGATCTGTTTTCCTAATGTACTCAAAGGACTCGAAGTAGAATTGTCCATAAAATCAAGCGAATTGCCAACAGCGTTGAAACAAACTCACGGAATGGTCAACGAATCGTTGGTTTTACTGTCGTTGCTGTTTACAATTACTATTTAATTTGGAAATGCTTGGAACTGACTCAAAATTGGAAGTGAAAATTTGTGAACGTTTTACAAATGTGTTGAAAAATTTGTAGGAAAGTAAACAGTTTTTAAATTACGTATGAATCCTATCCGTTTTTGGTTTACGATCAGTGAATCAAAGAAAAAGAAGTCAAGATCAATTTTGGTCCTATTACATTGGTGCTCTAATAGAAATTAGAATATGTTGCGGTCATAGAAGTACAGTGTATCTACATCAAAATATGGAACTTTCGTGCACCAACATAGCCAGACATATTATGGTAATAATCATTAAAACAATAGACCATTAAAGTCGGCCAAGACAGGTAATTTGCCTACATAACCCACATTACTTATGCAATGTTCGGCCCAACAAGTGAAAGCAATCTTATCTTCGTTATCGTTTCGTCCCACGGTGAACCGCTTCTGAACAGTCTTGTTTGTATCTCAACACTTTTGCTTTTGATACAAGCTCAATATTGATGAAAATAGCTACAACATTGTGGAATGCAAATAAACAATTGAATTGAATTGAATTGAATTGAATTTAAAAGGAGGGTCAAAAGAGTATTATCACAGGGTAAGCAACGCATCAGTGGCACGTCTAGTGTTACAGATGTCCATAGGCTACGGTGACCTCTTCCCATCAGGAGGGCCGTATGTTTGTTTGCTACCTATAGCACAAAAAAAAAATTGCACCTATTGCAATATTGCTTTGCATCAGCATTAGGAGTGTTTATACCTACTCTCAAGACATATTTTTTCACACCCATTAATACTCAGCATATACCTATCTTTATATTACTTGTCGACTTACAATATTTTGACAACGCCTAGTAATATTTATTTGCTCACAGAATTTTACTAATTTGCTTTTTCAGCGCCAAAATATTAAATATCTAATTTGTAATAAATTGACTTTGTTTACATTTTTCATTTCGAAAATGAAGACAGTTTTCTTTTGTGGGATTTTATTTATTTACCGTTTTATATTGACCCTGATCTCGCCTTTTCACACATTGAATAATTCTCTGTCGTAATAAGATTGTACCTGGATGTACCTTCTTTGTTTCTCTTTACTAAACACGTTATTGTGAAATGTTCATAATTCTCAGAAAAAAAAATAATTGGCTTGCTGTGTAAGTACTTATTTACTTGACAATGAAAAATATGATCTGAAGGTGTATAATAAATAATGAACGAGGACGTGGAAGGCGTTCATCTTAGAGCTTACGAGATATTTCAAAGATATTAACAAAGACTGTTGTATTAAGAAGTGTCCATTTGCCCACCAGGTTTGTATTTGTTTCCAAGAGAGCCAATTTTTAGTCATTAAAACTTCGCATGAATAAGCAATAAAATTCAGGCGTCGTAACTAAGCAGACAATATCATGACTCAAAGAGTAAAGTATCACCATAACGATATATTATAAACGTTCCTAAAAATGTTAGCATCTACCGAGATTTGAACAAGCTTTTTCAAATATGTAGGTAAACCTTATCAATAATAAGTTGCTAACCTATTCAGCAACTATTTTATTAGGTACATCCTTAGAGCAGTTATGGGCTATCATCATCATCATCAGCCCGTAGATGTCCACTGCTGAACATAGGCCTCCCCCAGAGCGCCACTTTGAACGGCTGCTCGCCTCCTGCATCCATCGGCTTCCCGCGGTTTTCACCAGGTCGTCGGTACACCTAGTGGGGGATCTGCCTACGCTGCGCCTTCCGGTTCGTGGTCGCCACTCGAGAACCTTTCTTCCCCATCGGTTGTCGGTCCTGCGAACGATGTAGCCTGCCCATTGCCATTTCAACTTGCTCACTTTAAGGGCTATATCGGTCACTTTAGTCATGGGCTATGCCATTAGAAAAGTTTCAGGCCTTTCACGTAAGTTTTCATACTTTTATTAGAATAAGTAAATTGTACCCAAGTACTACATTGTCTGACTTGGTATTGTAAGATCGGCCCTAAGTTTAATAAAACTATAACATCAACCAACCGTCTTGCTATACCCACTCAGAGACACATAATATAATTATAGACAATTCTTCTTTTACTTTTATTCTAATGTTATAATTAAAGCTCACACAAGCATTCTTACACGTGTGCATATCACGGGATATGACGCAGTTTCCCATACATGCAGTTGTTAGAATGCAAGCAGCATGACGTCATAATATTATTAGTGCATGGAGAAATATTAATGTGGGGCCCAGTTCATAAATAGTTTACACGGAAGTTGAGTGATGAAAGCCCGAGGTACTTGCCACCTACGGCCTACATGTACCAATCTTAAAAAGAGAAGAGCATGACATTAAGGTTTCTAGTGGATAAAAAGAATATGTCTTATTAAGAAATTCTGAGGAAATTAAACAAAATGGTGGAGATCTTAAACACTACTAAAAGCCGTAAGCTGGAATACTTTGGTCACGTTATGCGTAATGACAAATACCACCTGCTCCAGCTTATACTGCAAGGTAAAGTCCAAACAGAAGACCTGGAAGAAGACGTATTTTTTGGTTCAAAAACCTTCGCACGTGGTTTAAATCAGCACGAGATCCCTATTCCGAGCAGTTGAATCGAAAATAAGGATTACCTTGAAGATAGCAGACCTCAGGTAGAACATAGCATCATAAGAAGAAGAAAAAGAGCTTGAGTAACGTAATATAATATTTCAGAAAGGTGTTTTTGCAAAATCTACCCCATTTGTATTTGATTGTAATAAAGCGCGGGTGAAATCGCAGGCTACCTCTATAATCTATAATATACCGAAACTTAAACCATAACCTAAATACCTATATTTATAAGCAACATTAGGTCCTTATTCCCAAACATATAACGCCTACCCAACAGTCCCGGCCTGCTTCCGGCTCTACATTATCGTATCGGTGAATATTATCCGGCATAAACATTTTGCTAATGGGTTTTGGCAAACATGGTTTCATTTGATACAGCCACTGGTTTTGTTTTGTTTTTACCACAGAAAACTGAAAATACATTTAAATTAATAGCGACTCTTGCTACAATGCAATAAAAACCAGTTCTTATTGTCTTGATAACAAAAAAATAAAGAACCACTGAGTTTTTTTGACCCTGTAGTTCCTTTACTAAATCTGAAGGGTCTAAAGAGACTACCAAAACTTAATAGTTCTTTTGAAGGAACTGAGAAACTACTGAATTCCGCTCTTATTCAAATAGATTATCTAACGTGCGTCAATTTTAAATAAAGTACCTACTGATTTTCACTAATTATACAATACGTCATCGCTAGAGCAAAAGTATTAAGAAACAAAAGAAAGCAGAAGAAAGGGGAGAATCTAAACTAGAGGTAAAAATATCGTGTGTGCAAAAAAAACTTAATCTTGATAAAAACATAACGTAGAAAAATCACCACTCAACATATTTAATTCAAAGCTAAATAGAGCAACCCCACTGATTTACAGTTGCACTAACTAATGGAATGTTTTGCGTTTTCATTCGCTAGGAAGTCTAGCTAGCCACTGGGTCGAGTGGGTGTCCCAGTTAACTAAAATAACCCGGGGATGAATGGCCAGGTGTTGGATTTTGATGCTGTTCTGTTTAGGATGGTAAAGTTTCAAATGCACAGAAATGCCTTCCTTTTTTGAATATACTTTCCAGTTCCGGTTTTTCGTAATGCTGTCTAAATTATTTATTTTTTTTTATTTTGAGGGCTCACAGTTAATTCATCCATAAAACACTTTATCACTGTCATCATGGACGGAATAAGGCCATGCTGCCATAAAGCCAAATAATCCCACAGCGATGGGAATGCTAACCAAAAATTCTCATTACGCGCCAAATATCCTAAATATTCGGGATGATATCCCAAATATTTCGAATGGTCAGGGATACCGCACTCATCTTCTGGCCGTTTGGACATTTCTTACCTGCCAAAGTTCTTTTTTGTTCCCATTAAAAAAAATTGTAATTTAGATACAATCCAGATAGTTTACTTATTATTTCATGCTCCGTATTATCTGGCTTAAGTTGATTTATTTTGGTTTCTATAACTATTATGGGGTTACCAGGTCGTCTGCTTTACGCATTGCGTTCGCTAGATATTGTTATAGCTACCGAAAACTTGAGCATGAAATTTGTAAAATGGCTCAATGTCAGAAGCTAGTAATATCTAATAATGATATCTTTTTCTTATTCCTCGAAAGAGAAAACATTATACAGGTAATAAAATCAGTTTCAAAATATAAGCCTCCTGGTCAAGATCAGCAGATCCCGAAGATAGAACAGCACGGCCAATGTCCCAGTTGCTTCGAATCCCACCTCAGAAGTCTGGGATAGCATTCTTCACCCACGCTTGGCATCAGCTGGGCCGATACGGGATCGATACGAGTACGTGAGGTATTAATCTGATTCGCCGGTCATTGACACACTGCTGGGAAACTATTTGCTTTTCATTGCTGGGGAATTAAAGTCAGCTTGATTTGTGGTAATAGTGGAGCGTCGATGGATGCCAAATTTTATACTCGTTTATACTGCTTTAATGGGACTGGATTAAAACGATAGTTACATACTTTATACATTGAAAAAGTGAGACAGACTGTTTGTTTTTTTTGTCTTTTAGGTCAAAAGCAGCCGAGTTGATTTTGATGCAGTTATCAAAGTAATCCTAAAGCAAAATATCAAACGTTATCTACTGGCTGGCAGGCAGTTACAAGTCTAATGTCGTCTGTACCTATGTAGAGTCTCATAGGATTATAATTATGTCTCAACATGAAACACGTCGGACCTCGATTCTATCCTATTTAATAGTAATTTGCTAAGTAATTTTTGCCAGTCTCTCGTGATTCCAACTCATTATATCAACTATACACTCAAGCATGTATTATATAGAAACGTTTGCAGTAACTCAAGTTTTATTTTATGGTTGTATCAAAATTGATAATAAATATGATATTTTTAGAAAACAAAATACTACACTTTAGCTGTTAAAGCTTCTACAATATGACAGAGTAATTTAATAGTTTCTCCTACAGTGAAACGGTTTCAGCCATAAAAAGGAACACAATAATAATAATATAATATAATAATAACCACAATAATATTTTTATATCAATATTGTAAAAAAGCTTAAGCCTAATAAATGAGTGAATAAGAAACTAAAAGACTTGAAAAGTTGCTAAAGTCAGTGCTCAAGTTAAGATATCATTCATAAATGATCATTTTAGTCGCATTGATCGATGGCTACAGAGTGTCATTCATTATCTAACGGGCGTATATAAAGATTAATCACTAGTACGACTTACGTTGTGGTCATATGCCATAGCTACTGCGTGTGTGTGGGTAAATTGTCATATCAGCAACATGGTCTACTGACATGGTCTATACTGTATTATTATGTCAATGAGTGGTGACACGCGAAGGAAAATGAGTGAAAACGGCGCTTTTCAAGAACGTAAAAGTGTATGGTAGTACCCGTTATTTGTTAGCGAATGTTGATTTACCGATAACAACGTTTTGTCACGGATAATGAAATAAAAGCATGGCGTTATTTGGTTGCGGTTATAAATTAATGTCAAAAAGGCATTAATAACTGTAGAAAGTGTGTTATTTGGGACACCGGCTTTTATGGCAGGCTTTGATGTTAATATTCGTTGTTTATTTATACTGGGTGTAATTTTTTTTTTTTATTATTTCTTTGGTTCACAATTTGGGCGTAACACTATGAGCAAATTTTTTACAAAAAAAAAAAACACCATAACATTCAGCGTCCGTCCTAAAACTAGTGAACACAGCATGCATTGAATTCATTAGCATCCTTTGAAACTAGATACCTACTCCTGTTACCGGTCACGTGTAGACCAAAATTTTTGAATTCTAACACATTGGTTTGGTAATAATAATAACTCCAAAAATGGAATAACTTACTTTATCAAATGCTACAATACAAAATTTAATTAAAATAATTAATTACTGTTTATAATTAGTACATACAAGGTATAAAAACGGTTAAATGTATCAAAATCATCCGTGCCAACTGCGTTAGGCGCCGCGGCAATCTTCCAAATTTTCAATAAAAATATTTTCATTTACACTATTTACTCTTTAATAATCATCTATAAAGGGTACCTAAGTTAGAACGAGTCGATGAAAAATGGTTATAAGAAGTTTTGCGGATTCACTATAACATTTTTGACTTTCCTTAACTTAGATTAGACGATCACTCTAGGTAATTACAAAGATTAGGCACTGGTGGTTAGTGGTGGTTGCTTCTTAGTCAATTTTTTCATGGGGATGGATGACGTGGCGAGCTAGTCGTTCACCTGATGTAAAGCGATACTGCCACCCATAACAGTTGCAGTGTCCCAATTCATGTTATAAGCAAAATGCTGCAGTGGTATCTTTCAATTTAGGCAATGCGCTCAAGATCGATCTGAACATTTCAACATCGATCTGACAAAAAATCTCTGAGAAAATCTGAAGACTCAAGACATCCTCCATAATAAAAATTCTGCTACGTCCAAAGGTTTGGGCAGTTGTCTGTCAGTCACTCAGGTCAGGCCTTTTATTATACCTAATATACATCACTACCATTTCAATTTCAACACCATCCCTTTCCTGGGAAACGTGTTATGTCAAACGATTCACGTAGGCACGAAAACAATGGATATGTAGGCTCAACGGATTACTATACTGACATGTTATTAGTGGCTGTCTCGTATTGTATCATCGTGGGAGAATTATCAGCTGTAGATATTAATTACATAGGCTGTTATGGCGTGCAATATTTGGAATATATTGTATTCGGCATGGGCAGGCCACATCGTTCGCAGAACTGACAACCGATTGGGAAGAAAGGTTCTCAAGTGCCGACCACGAACCGGAAGATGCAGCGTAGGACCGACGATCATGTAAAAACGACGCGAGCCGATGGATGCAACAGGCGAGCAGCCGCTCAAGTTGGTGCTCTTTGGGGGAGACCTGTGTGGACGTTTTCAGTTGTTGTTGGTGATGATTATGATATGGTATTTAGAAGAATCAAATGACGAAAGAACAGTCGAGAAAATATCAGTCGAGATTTTTGGACAATATGCACGAGATGACGTTACAATTTGTCGAGAGATAAGTATGATTTGATGCTCATATGCATCGGTGAATGTGTATATTCTGAATTAGTCTATTGCTTTCTTTTCTATGAATCAAACTGCAGACAGACTTTGAATGTTGCAACTTACTTATTAGAAGAAAAAAGTAGAAGCTTAGGCTTCTTCTTCGTCTGGTGTCGGCAAGTGGTCAGCCCTGTTGTCAGAATTTTTAGGCATCTCAAAAGCTGCTGACCTGTCTTAAAGACTGTTGTTTTACGACAATAGCCGGTACCCCTCCGAAGCACGGTAGCGCTCGTTGTAAATACCACTTTTGTAGTGGGCACCCATCAAAGTAGTGACAGCAGCGAACGTAGCTTAACTTTACCGATTAGTTAGGAACGGATACTAAGTCGTGCGCTTATTGAGTGCTACTAGCGTTAGTTTAAGCTTGGGATTCCTGTTTAGTGATGCATTGCGCGTTTGAAAAAAAGTCAGATCGTCACGTGTCACAATTCAGCAGTAATTTATGATGTAATTTGTTCGCTGCTTAATTTAATGAACATACTTCACGCGCTCTACATAAACATAGCATCTATCTCTAACTTCATTTATATTATGCTCTGTCTTTTTAGCACAACAAGATATCAAACATCGTAATTAAAATTCAAGGCCAATCTACCTCAAGACCTACATAATATGGGGCCATAACGTCAGCGGTGTGAGCAATGGCGATAAGCGAGCTGATAGAGAAACCCTACAGCGGGTGTGGCTGCACGCACTCTGACCGGGCGGGTCAGTCGCGGGCGTTGGGGTGGGGTGCTAGTGCAAGCGAGGTATCAATGACGAATACAGCTATTTAAAAGTATGATTTTGAGGACAGGCTTCATGAATTACAATCAAATGGGAGTTAGAACCCGTTTGTAGCCGGTCAAAGTGACGCTCTATAATGGAAGCCTATGTTCAGCAGTGGACGTCTGAGGCTGATGATGATGAGGTATTAGAACTTAAGTGGTTTTACGATGCGTTACTTGCGAAAGGTCTTTTCTAAGGACTTTTCTATAACAATAGATTAACAATTAACAGACGTAGAGATTTCGATAGATCCAATATTAATTAGATTTGTACTACCACATAATTATGGTTCACAAATTCATGTACCAGTTTACACTTGATAACGCAGCGTCTTAGAAAGAAGTCCTCGAGTTTGATCAGAAGAGAAAGAAACAACATCAACCAACATTAATAATTACATCATCACCACCATCATCATTATCTCACTGCGGGCTTCCTTTTATTATGCCATCCGTCTTGATCCTGTCCTGTGTCAATATCAATATTAACAATAAGATAAAAATTGTAATGTTGAGCGAAACTGCTGTATTTCATTACACATTAGCATTACAATAGAAATATTTTCGAAAACTGTCTCTTTTGGCCGTTAATTGTTTAAATACTGACATAAATAAATTAACCTTCCCTTAATAAATTAATCTTTCGAATACAAATGCCAAAAACTAGTGCTAAAAACAAAAGTCTGGAAAAATAAACAACAAGTGAAACTGAGTCACTTTCACTGCAACAATAAATCAAGCAGTAATACTCTCACTAAGTATTTATACTGCTATACTAGAATCCAGTGAAGCGTAAGAAATACTCGTTGAAAATCGTAATAGGTAAAGATAATTAATTGTCGTTCATTTTCCCGGTAATTGTAATGAACTAAAGGCAAATTTTTAAGTTTGTAGCATTTCTACTTTTATTTTGATCTTTTAAATGACAGTCTTGTTTTTGTTAGAACAACTAAATGTCAGAATGAGTTGTTAGGTACATCTTGTTGAATATCAGACATCTATATGTTACTTTCAATATGGTCATAAAAGTGACACTGTAACTGTTATGGGCGGCCGTGTCGCTTAACATTAGGTGAACGACCAGCTAGTTACTTCATTCATCCTCATTAAAAAAAATGTCTGACGCATTGATTTCTATGAAATCGTGATAGAGAAAAGACTGTCTATATAGAATTCTTTTCATTGTATTTTTCTTATCAATCTTATCACTTTTATGAATGAGTTCTCAGATTTTTTTTGAATTTGCTAAATATACTTTCTAATATCGATTCACAACGTGATGTTTTATAACGCCATGTTCTGAAACATATTTTATTTAACAACCAAAAGAAAACTAAAAATATCTTCCAAAACCACATAACAAAGTACTTTTGAATATAATTATATACATTTATATTAGAGTACTTACTACAGACTACTAGTATTTTATAATTTACATGGTTTTGAGCAATATATGAGTCCTAATAAGTATTTAATTTTAGGCGCTTTAATACTTATAATAAACCGCAGGGAGCAGCCCCTCAAGGGGGCGTTCTTTTTTTTTTTTTTTTATTTCAATTCAATTTATTATCATATAGGCACAATCCACAAGTCAATAATACACAATTTCTTAACAATAATAACAATAATACATTTAAAAAAAAATCAAAATGAGTAGATAAGTTCTACATTTTTAAAATAAAAGTTTAAAAAGTAGACTTTTCAACAACAGTAACACACAATAGAAATACAAATTAGTTTATTGACATAAATATTTTTTTTTACATTATTTTAATGAGTCTATAGATTCCCGAACTAGTTTTTAAACTGTATTTCAGGAATCAGTGGGGGAGTTATAACTTGTAAGATTTTGCATGCATCTAACATAATACAAGTCATTTAATCGACAACAAAACAAAATTATCAAAATAAGTGTATTTTACACTACGTTTAAATAAATTAACAGTGTTTAGAAAAAAAAAATATGCTTGTACCATAGAGATATTATATAGAAGTCTTTGGCTTGTACCGTGTTAAAGTGTACTCAAATCAAAATTGTGTTGTAAATCAAGCGAGTTCCAGTATTTGTGGTCTGAGAGGAAATCAGTTACACCATAATAAGCCTTTTTTTATTAAAATATCCTTAATATTTTTCTTAAATTGCTTTTCATTTAGCACTAAAATAGATTTAGGACCAAGGTTGTAAAAACGGGCGCAATTATTTACAAATGACTTGTTTACCTTTGTTAGTCTAGTCCTGCGTAAATTAAGTTTCAGTAGACGTTTTCAGACTGTTGATGATTATGTTGATGATATTATAATAATAATCATCTTTATTATAAATCATGCGTTCAAATAAACCGCTTTCAAAGGCGTCGCGCCCTTTTTACCTATCGCATTAAAACGACATGGAGAATTTATTTTACCTCCTCACAGTATTGTCGGATTATTTTGATTCATGTTCAGGTTACGACAATAATACATTAATAGGTGTGAAAAATGTCATCTAAATGTTTGTTTACTTAGTACAATGAACTCATGATGTAGACTTTGGCGTGTTTTTTAATAATCAGTTAAAAGTTATTGGATGTAAAAAACACTGTGAAAATATAAAATGCATTTTCTCAAATACTGAAAAATGAATGTTTTTTGTTTTTGTTTTAGTCGGTTTATAATTTATTATAATAGTTAAACCCACTTAAACGGTTTAATTTAATTAGAACAGAACATAACCTTTATCAATTCGATTCAGATTTTTTAATCAGATAAATGATTATTAATAACTGTAAATACTTAATTGT
This sequence comes from Ennomos erosarius, assembly GCA_963580505.1. Classification (NCBI taxonomy): domain Eukaryota; kingdom Metazoa; phylum Arthropoda; class Insecta; order Lepidoptera; family Geometridae; genus Ennomos; species Ennomos erosarius. The sequence goes on from OY756988.1 coordinate 11,037,707, forward strand.
TTTATAAAATCAAAGCAGAACTCTAACCACAATATTTTGCGCCCGAAACTGGATTAAGTGAATAGGATTAAGTGAACCTAAGCAACTGAGTACACAAAATATATATAACCCGTACCGTGTACCTAAGTACAGGTGCTGTAAACTCGGCGAAATGCAATGCAATATCATAATGCATGTTTTCTTGGACTGTTATGGGCGGCCGTGTCGGTTAACATCAGGTGTTGGACTAGCTCGTCACGTCATTCATTCTCACAAAAAAAAGAAAAAAAGAAAACGCTATATATGGTGACCTTGAATTGGTGTGTTATCCCGAAATGGAGTAAATCTACACCCCAAGGTAGACAATGTTTCTTCTACAACTTTACTAAATTAATAGTTTTTCCTTTAGCCTTAGCGCAGCTGAGTGGTTGAATTTCGTCCTTGACCGAGTTTAACGACCTGTGTTTAGAAATGAATTTATAGTATCTTGTTAACTCTCGTAGCGATCGCACGTGCAATTTTGCGAGTGGATTTATTTTTTACCATAGAGGTTTTGAAACACCCAGTTTCAAGTAAGGCTTTCACAACTTGTAGGGTATCATGGTCCCAGTCCCCCATTTCGGAATAACATACCAATTCAAGGTCACCTTGTATTTCTTGCAAGTAAAAGGCTTATGGTGGGCTTTTGATATCATGTAGGTGTACATATTTACGATAAAGAATTCAAAGAACTTTCAATACAAAATTCTGAGTTATGATAAAATAAAGTGTTCTATATTTTATCAACACCATTGTACATCACAGTCCACAGACAGACGTATACCATACCTATTAGGACATAGTTTTTTCAACAGAAAGGTCCATCCTACTCACTGGCAACACTACTGTCTGCTAAGAGACGTCACTGGTCGATATCTTACCTGAAACAAAACAGTATACTTAACTTCGTGTTCAAACGTAAATTAATGTACTTCGACACTTGACCTATAAAGCTGAGCTGTTTGGGTAAGTACTCTAATTAGTTATTAGATCAATTTAAGTCGGGATTTATTACTCAAGCTAACTACTACAATAATAAAAACTAAACTAAACTAAAACTAACTACACTACACACTAACTAGCTACACTATACCTACTACAAAGAACATATGGACTGTATAATAGACCGCGATGGCCTATAGACAGTCCAAATGCTCCAGCCCACTGCCGGTAGGTAGCGTACCCAACATGCTGGCAGCATTGCCTCGTTGAATAGCAAAGCTGATGCGTTGAGCCAAATAAGTGCCAGCATTTTGGTCACGCGTCGCATCGACTAGGCGCTCTAATAGACTTGTAGTCGGGACGAATATTAACACAGTGGTAATATAATTCAGACCTCATCATCATCATCATCAGCCTGAAAACGTCCACTGCTGAACATAGACCTTCAGAGAGCGCTACTTTGAACGGCTGCTCGCCTCCTGCAACCATCGGCTCCATGCGGCTTTCACCAGATTGTCGGTCCGGATTACAGACCTACTTTCATAACATAGATTTCAGGAAGATTTATGATCGAATTTTGTTTTCAGAAGTGACTTGTCTTTATTCCTCTGATACGACCATTAAATAACTTTCACCTGAAAAAGGTGAGGAACTATGGGGGCGGGACTCTTTTGAAAGTGGTAAATTCAGCTGACTAAGAAAATAACTCGGCGAGACCTACATTTACATTTTCCTAATTTTGATAGTTATCAGCACGTTTCACTTTAATAAAAGAAGGGAAAAAATTTATTCAAAACAACACACAATCGAACTGCATGGTCAATCCAAACGATATTACATATTAAACAAAAGCATACACTGCAGTGTTTATTCTGCAAGCTGTTCGTATTTTTAACAATGTAGAAATAAAACAAATGCTATCGCAAACAAAAACAACGCGATTGGATTTCGTTTTCAAACTAAAATGTTTGTGAGCCGATAAATTCAATCAAAATTGGCAAGCTTTTATATTGCTACGCTATACGTTAGTTTTATGTAGATGTCACTGTGAACTCTAAATAATAATGATATATTTTCTAACATATATAATACGTATAACTTCCTTGATAATAATACAACTCTTTATTGCACACTAACTTAACAGCTTAGTACAATGACGGTCTTGTCGCTATATAGCAATCTCTTCAAGACAACTTTGAGATGGAGAGATGCAATAGACTTTGCTGGTGAGAACCAAACCCACGTATGAAGTAACCTGCTCAAAACCGCAAGGAGCCGACTGAAGCAAGAGGCAAGCAGCCGCTAAAAATTGCGCTCTATGCTCTATGTTCAGCAGTGGGGCTAGCACGAATGGTAGAAAAATTGTCCTTCCCCGTGCTATGTCACATTCTTTATACAATTTACTTGTCAAGTGGAGTAAAACAGGGGAAAGACAATATTGTCTACCATCCGTGCTAACCCTGCAGTAGATGTCTTCTTACTGTGCACCGAGCAATAAGTTTAAATAGGCTAACTGCGATGTATATCCTATTTAGACTAAGTAGGTACCTATATTAAGCCTAAGCCTTATAATACTACGCCATTACAATATAGGCCTAGTTTACGGCTTATACTGGGTGTAATTGAATTCATTAGCATCCTTTGAAACTAGATACCTACTCCTGATACCGGTCACGTGTGGACCAAAATTTTTGAATTCTACCACATTGGTTTGGTAATAATAATAACTCCAAAAATGGAATAACTTACTTTATCAAATGCTACAATACAAAAGTTAATTAAAATAATTAATTACTGTTTTTAATTAGTACATACAAGGTATAAAAACTTAAATGTATCAAAATCATCCGTGCCAACTGCGTTAGGCGCCGCGGCAATCTTCATAATTTTCAATAAAAATTATTTCATTTACACTCTTTACTCTTTAATAATCATCTATAAATGATGTACTATCATGGGCTCAATTTATGCTAATGAATTAAATTACATCCTGTATACTTGGGCAGTATATTGTGTGTTTTCCCAATAGCTCGTATAGTAAGAGTTCTATCCGAACGAGAAAAAAAAAACTGACATGGTGATTGAAACAAATATTAAATTCAATTATCCCTCAGGCTATTTATATAAAAGTTAGTTGCTACAGCATCAATATTTACAGGGACTTATCAAACCTGAAAATCAAATCAACGGAGTTGAGTGGTGCTCTAGTCATTAAGTATCCATAAACATAGTAAACTTGTACTTCACTTTGATTGAATATTATTCATACAAACATCTTTAGTCCTTCTTTATAATATTAAAATACATTAGCGTAAATGGCTCAGAAAATGGGACCTACAGAACTTCAAGCTTTCTCTGCAAAGTTCAAGCATTATAGGTATATTTTAACAGGCACCATCACAGTTCACAATCTTCGAAGAGATCTACCATCGAAGGCGAAAGGCACCATCTATAAAAGCTTTCCCTTTTTTATGGGATTAAAATTCCAAGGATGTCGAATAATAGGTATTAATTTTTAATGCCTCTCTGCAGAGGGGTCGCTTGATATCGTTAAGCGCTTGGCTTCAAAATTGGACGGAATCCTTAATTAACTGGCATTGCTGAACTGTGGAAGAAGATTTTAGAAAAAAGTTAGTGGCAGCAAAGTTTATGAACGTTTTTTGGGTTTTTAAACGTAAGTACTGTTAGATCTAATAGCATCAATATTACATAATTTTAATAATAACACGTAGGTAAGTATCTTTTTCAAAAGTGGCTGGTAAAATGAAGGAAAAAAGAACAATAGGAGACCAAGCTCGAACATTTAATTAAACCTGTGATATTGACTTCTATGGTTAAACACGAAACGCAACACCTACATACTTCTAGAGTAAATTAGCTCAGATTAAAGAAACTACCACCGAAATTAAAAAAAAACTGAATTGCTAGAAAAGTCTAGCAATTCAGTTTCCTTAATTTTGGTGGCTTTATCATAATCATTATTTATGGCAAGTAATGGAACAGATATTCAGCATATGAAAATTGTCTTAGATTTGACTTAGAATGTCCACACATGTTTTTTATTTCTTCTATATCTTGAGATTCTCGGGTCTAGCCCGAACATTTGGAAGGCATTGGTGGGGCCGAGGTTAACACCAAGAGGCCCCTTTGAATATAATATTAATTGTTTTAACTGACAAGGAATGGTGTGGCATATTATAAACTATTTTTTGTAAATACAGGTAAAAAAAAAAACTGGGCTTTTGTGGTAAACCTTTGATGAATAGTGACATTGGGTTATGGAATGAGAAAACGGCACCTGCCAATTCTGTCTCATATCAAAATGTTTGAGGCAGGTGATGACTTCCGCATATTGGTGCCGAGGAAGCAATATTGGTGTGGGTGGCTTAGGGTGTCGAGAGGTGTGCTGGGGGTCTAGCAGAGATGCCAACCACTAACGCTAACGCCAAACGCTAACGCTAAAACTATATTGAAATGACATTCGCTGCGGAAAAGTAAGCGATTGCAGAAATGTTATTTCAGTACATTTTGGAGTTAGCGTTTGGCGTTAGCGTTAGTGGTTGGTATCTTTGCTAGACCCCCTGCACTTTCACTGAACGCTACTCGCGGCGTTATGTCCTTTAACACTTTCACCCTGGAGCTTAGATTCTTAGCTCTTATTTATTGTTATTATTATTTAGATAATAATCTAAGTTGGATGATTTTTTTTTAATTATTTGTAGTGTGACTTTTACGATCTTCGAAATTGAGCCCGGATTTCTTTTCTGAGTTTTTCAGTTGTCCTATACAATTAGTAGAGAATTAAATACAGGGTACTTATAGAAAAAAATGTATAGTCGGTATAGGCTTTTATGACGGTTTCTTTTGTGTCACGGTCTCCAATTAACAATTGGCACTGTTTTCGTATTGTTTTGAAACAATAGCCCGAAGCTGCCAACTGCTTTCAACTTTTATTCAGTGTAGGTAGACTATCTTTTTGGGTTAAAATAAAATCAATTTAATTAGTTTGATGCTCGTAACTTTAAAAACTGTCAACAGAAAGGTTTATTAAGTAAAATAAATAAATCACGGAGGTTGGAGGAGTTTCATCGCTTACCCCTTTCTCGCTACCCGCAAGACATAGCATCTTCAATTACTTACTATGCAGTGACGTCACATGCCAAAGGGATTGTATGTAAAAGAACCACAGTTTAGTAACGAGGTAATTTGAAGGACCAAATTCTGATGTCACTGCCTGTTTGAGCTATCTCTCTCTATTCCTGTTTTGTAAAAATGCTTGTAACTTTTTTGAGATATTTTAGTTTTGTTTCACGGCTGTTTATTTATTGATTCAATAAAAATAGGAGTCATTATGCCTATTCGGTTGCAGTACTTGCAGTTAAGTATAACGTCTTTGCCTAGCAGTTGTAACATTGCAGGCGAGTGCATCGACCACCAGCCGGAAGGGACATCATAAGCCCATTAGTGTTAATGCCGTGTCGCCGTGCACTCAAGATAGCTATTGTTTTTTATGGGTTCCCTAATGGTGGAAGGGAGTCGAACACGTCGGTACGAGGGAACGGGGAAGTCATTGACAGTATAATGATGTTTAAATAGCGAATTGAGTTTGACAGAAGTATTTTCAGATACAAATGGCACATGCAAAAATTACTTATAGTTATTTTATTGTTGTTGTTGTTATTAATTTTTATCATTTATTTTTTTGTTAGTTGCTAAAATCTAGATGTCGCCATGGCTACTTAGTAAAAAAAATAGTCATAAAGAATTCAGATCAGAGATCAACGGGCATGTAACTCATAGCTCAGTTAGGAGAGCGTCTAATCGTGAGTTGAAAGGCGCGAGTTCATATCCCGGTAGTTGCTAAAATTCTTAGGAACTACAATATTGTTTTTGATATAGGGGTGACCTCTCATTAGCACACGCGCTTTTCCAACGTCCGGTAAAAAAAGCGTTGAAATGAAACAAGTGGATGACAAGCATTGAAAAAGTGCTGTCGTGTATTTTACTTTATTCTTTATATACGAAGCATTTGACCACTGTCTCACCTGATGGAAATTCATGACGCAGTGCACAATGGTGCATGCTTGCTTAGAAGAAACCTGTTCACTCTCAACTTGAAAACTCTTAGACTTTCGAAAAGAGCTCGCCGGAAGCTCTACATCTTCGCTTTTGTTTACGTAATTACGTACTTTCTTGTCTGGCTTGCTTTAGTAACAATAAATATTTATCAATGTAATCACCCTAAAAGTTACTTTCCTCTGGTAATATTGTCGCAACGAGACATAAATTACAATAATAGCACAATTTAAGCAAGATAATCTATGTAACGTGAGCTTGCGCTGCCTACAACGCCTTTAATGGACCTTTACTTAAGTTTTTGTGGTAAAAAATGAGATTTAAGCAAAGATATTGTGTTAGGATATTGGGTTGAAATGATACTTTTTTGTAAACAACCCAGTTTTCAACTCTATGGGGCCATCCAAAGGCGATAAGTTTCAGGTATAAGCGATATTAGAAAATATGAAATAACATTTATCTATAGCACATTTAAATTCTATTGTAAAAGAATTTATTATCTTCATGTATTTTGTCAGTATTTCAGTATTTACAGTAGTAGCCAAGCTATTGTATACTGTCAAGTAAAACATCCAAGATTGATTGCAACCAAGAAAAAAAAAACATAGGTACTAATAAAATTAATAGAATCGAGGATTGCAGGAATAGCGTTTAGGAAACAATGAGCACTAATAAGTAACTTACACGAACGTTTTATAGAACGTCGAGATACTTTATTTGCCTACACATGCAACCAAAATCTAGTCGTGGTGACTGAAATTTCTGTAACAAAATAAATCTGATCGCATTGTCGTAATTGTTATACGTTTTGTGTCTGCGTAAAGCTGCAAAGTATAGTAACAGAGTATACACCCTTTAAATGTGTTTGATAGGCTTTATGTAACAATGTTTCGTAAATATATCCACTGTTACTACCTTACAACAACTAGAACAAAACCATCCAAAAGTGCTTACACTGTGACTACATTTTGGTTACTTTACTAGGGCGTATATGCCCTATATACATCTATAAACAACAGCATCTTTGTTGTTCCATTGATTCCGTTCCCATAGTTAAAAAATTTCGTTTTCTCATCAACATTGTTGTAAGCTTCTATTATGAACGCGCGCGTCACCGGCCTTTATCAACCAAATTAATTAATGTTTAGTGCCTAGTCTGTCTCAGATAATTTTAGAACAAAGGCACTCCCTTTACTGCGTCAAAAGCATTTGCGTTTAAATGTTCCGGTTAGTAGAACATGCACGTGTTGGAATTGGAACTATTGGGATGGAAATAAATATGATACAATTGTCGAAAGAATCACAAAAAATAGAAAAAGAGTAAGCAATGTAACTTTCCAAAATTATTGGTAATATAGAATAGCACTATTGTTAGAGTTAAGATCAAAGCAAAAAAAACTTCTTTATTTTTGAACTCAAAATCGTCACACATAAATAGTTACTTATTTCAAACTAGCTGACCCGCCCTGGCTTCGCACGGGTTAATTAGTTTTAAGTCCTAACTCTGTTTATGGGTAAGAGAGAAGGGAAAGGTAAAAAATAAGAGAAAAGGATGAATGGATGGGACGGCAATAGAAGGGAGGCAGGCGCAGCATTCATCCTTTTCCCCAATTTTTTTACCTTTCTCTTCTATCTTCCCTTCGACAGGGTGAGTATACTTTTTTATTTTATGTTTTTTTGTTTTGTTTTTTTCAATTGAAATTAAAATTGATATCCAAATATAATAATAATATGCGAACAAAAAATCTTGAATAAAAATGACATCCTTATTGCTTGGGCAACCCGCGCATCGCCGTTTTAGAAAACAAAAAGTATCCTAAATGTTATTCTGCATAATTAGCTATTACCATACCAAATTTCAGCAAAATCCGTTCAGTGGCTGCAGCGTGATGCGTGTTCAAAGGGACAGACAGACAGACAGACAGACAGACAGACAAAAAATTAAAAAAAAATGTTTCTATTTCAACATTGATGAAGAAGCAGTATGCTTCAAAACTTTCCAAAAATATTCAATGTACAGATTTAGCCCAGTTACAGGTTTATTATATGTATTGATAATAGGATTTTTTACCTGTGATATCCAAGGCAATACCCTAAAATTACGGGAATTCCATGGGGTTTTTCTAATTCGTGGTTTAACTGACAAGTGCCTGGAAAAAATATCTCACTATAAAGGAAAACATCCCCATATAGGAAGTATGTATATTACTTCTGCAAAATAAAACCCGGCTTTCAAAACAAAAAACGCATAAGGAACTATTCTCATAAAATCTTACATTCCCCTAATATTATTCTTATGAGAAAATTCATTCCATAATAGAAGAAACATTTGCGAACACATGGGGTATAAAATTTTACGTGTTTTCTTTCTTTTTACGTGGCATATTCATTTTATTATTATAACGCACCCAGTTGCGTGAAAGGCAATGGCGGGCGCCATCATAGCTTCATATAGAAAAGCTCTCATTGTTTTGACGGTTTGTATTCAATTTTCCAAAGCACAGCATAAAGCTTTATTACTAACATAGGCTTTAAATTAATTAACACAATATTTCGATTTTCATTTTTGAACATATAAATAATATGCTTCTATTATTATCTACAGAACTATTTTAGTTCAAATAGCAAAATCGTAATGAGCTTTCGAATATCTTTCATAACTACTCTTCTTATTATTCGTTATACCTTTATCGTTACTCGTATCGAAATACCAATACTCGTTTGTGAACGGTGATGAAGTAATTCAGAGTGTAATGAAACTTGTTAAGATTTTTATCTGTTTTTTTATTAGTAATCAGTTTTTTTATGTGTAATGTAACGAGTACTTAGCAATGAAAGTAAGTATTATAAACCCTTTTAGCCATAATGCACATAAAAATATGTAAGAGGATCAAGATTTTTATGATTATTTAGGTTATAAATGAGAGTACTTAACTGCCTGTGGGATATATTTATTATTTATTGGGCATTTACGAAACTTATACCTACTCTTCAGTAATGATGATTAATAAATGCATCCTATGCAGATAAAACTTAAGAATTAATCAAGATAAAATTAACATTAAAATTGGGGGTTGAACTGTGCGAGCCTCATCGCTGCCAGTGTGGACAAGGCGTGGACCAACTCGGACGACACGGGCTCTCATGTGTGAAGAGTGCCGGTCGGCTATTTCGTCATTGGGCCATCAATGATTTAGTCCGACGGGCACTCTCCACAGCATCCGTGCCCTCGACGCTGGAGCCGACTGGATTGCTGCGAGACGACGGCAAAAGACCAGATGGTGCCACCTTAGTCCCGTGGTGTCTCGGACGCACACTTGTCTGGGACGCCACCTGTGTGGACACCCTGGCACCATCTCACGTCTCCAGCACGGCTCGTAGCGTCGGGGCCGCGGCAGAACAGGCGCAGCTACAGAAATGGCGCAAATATGCGCAGATCAGCGCAAACCACGAATTCCTTGCGCTGGCTGTAGAAACGCTTGGCCCGTGGTCGTCCGACACGAGAACTTTCTGCAAAGAAATTTCTACCAGATTGGTCCACGCCTCGGGGGATCCCAGAGCTGGCACATACTTCGCTCAGAAGCTTAGCCTTCTAATTCAGCGAGGTAATGCTGCCAGTTTCTGGGAACCTTGCCACGCGGTGGTGAGTTGGATGGCGTGTTTATATTGTAAATTTTGTAAATAATGTTTTAGCTGTAGTTTTTTTTATATGGTTTGTTTTTGTCATGTTTTTAATTATGGTTTTTAATGTTATGTTTTTATTGAATAAGCGTATAATAAATAAACTTTAAAATTACCTTACATGATAGTGTCTCATTGCTTGGAGTGTGTCACTGAGACATGGAATAAAATTGTGTAGGTACTTGTTCAAAATAAATAATAATTCATAACTGTTCAAAATTCATAATTTTTTAAATTCCTTGATGGTTAAACTATTGCTTTGAATGAAATTATTGTTTTTAATTTAACCCTACCACAATTGAAACAACTAAATGTTTTTAAAGTTTCAACTTCAATCAAAGAGACTTGAAGTAATTTGAACCTACAATCATTGATCCAAATCAGAAAAGCAGCTCATGCATCACAACACTCACAACCTATTAAAACCACATTAAAATCGATTCTCTCGCGAATTGTTTCATTCGATATTTGCATACAATGCAGCCGGCTCTATGCAGACAGATCGCTCATAGAATACAAACGTGTAGTCAGTCATTCCATTGTAAAGTAAAGTCTGGATATGACTACGGATATAAGCAACATAAAAATCCTTCCTTCCTTGTACCCATATTATACTTATAGATGTGGCAATGATTCATGGGAGTATTTTATACACTTAAAACGAAAAAAAAAATTCAAAATCGGTCAGTTAACCTTTTTTTTAGGGGAGGAATTACCTCACACTTTCCTGCCACCACGGACTCTATGTGGGACTCGAACCCACTAAAAGCCTCGTGATCCGTACGCCGCGCGGCGGTAGGCCCTATCGGGCCCCTTCACCAGTGGGTGGTAGACGCCACCAGAATGAACTCACACTAGGGTAACGGAACCGAAGGTCGCCTAGCCCTATAATTGGAAGTAGGACAAGTCGTAATGAGTTTCTTATGTACTGGTATTATGTATTCCTCGTAAGCATAAAGAAAATTGTGAAAGACAATCGTTTTCCCAGCTGTTGGGACCTGAGGGCCTGGTATATCATTAGTAGTCGGTCAGCCTTTTACTCTAGCGGCTATAGATTTTGTGATAGCGTCATTTTGATACTTCCGCGTGATGGTAAATAATTTTTGGTTTCCACAAAACAAAATCAAGCTGTGAAAACACAAATAAAGAACCTAGAATTAGCCTCAGTAAATAAGCCGTTATCGCCACCGCAATAAAGATGTCTTGTAGCCGGAGCTGAGCGAAATTGCGGGCCCATCGCGGCCAGCGCACGGTGAAGAGTGAAGACCCGGAGTATTGTGTCAACATGTTATTAGTTGACACAGTGAGTAGCAGTAGGGATTGTTAAGGTCCTTTTTTTTATAAGGTAAATCTCTCTTTGTTTTCACATAACTGAAATGTTATTCATACCCATATATAAACTTGGAGCGCCCCTGGTTTCACCCGCAGATAAAAGTATTCAATGATTCCAGGTTTCATCAAAATTGGTTCAGTAATTAATTACTATTCACACACACAAACTTTCACATGTATAATAATGATTAGTGAGATTATTACTAGTTGCGCCCCACGGTTTTACTCGCGGATAAAAAGTATCGATGTGTTTACCCGCTATCCGTTCCGGGACAGTACAGTTCCCACCGATTATTTTGCACTGTGAGTTATAAACCTGTCAGAAAGGGACTTCAGAGTAAACTGATATTTGTTTGGGCTTAGAACTTGAGAAACATTAATTGCCGTCGCCTACCAATTTGGTTCTTCTCGGTGCTATGTTGTTTTATCCATTAATATCTATGTACTTTCATAACTCAATATGAATCTAATTTAGGTACTTACACACATACCGACATAGGTAAGTAATTTTAGAATCAGAACCAAGAAAGTCGAGGCTCTAAAATTTATGTGTATGTATTAAAAAAGTAAAAATATTTTAGCTGTTCTATTTTCGACCTTGATAAAACATACTACTACATCCTATTACCGATTTTCTCAATGAAAAATATCTGGGAGGCCTCTGAATAACGAAGTAATTATTCAAACAATATTAAAAAGTGTTGGTTTCAATGACTGGAACTATGAATCAAAACCAATAAATAAAAAAGAGGAAAACTTTTTATTAACATTTCAAAATTGTGCTATAAAGACGAAAAAAATATAGGTTAACTGTTGACTTGTAAGATTTTTGGAACAAGTAAGGATAAAGGTTCAACCCCAACCCGTTACCGGAAGACGGCTATCGAAGCCTTCGCTCGCTATATTGGAAGGTACAATGGCGCAGATAAGCCAGGGCGGGCGGTAAACGCCACCCAGCGACACTTCCGCCCTACAACGGCACCGCTACAGATTCGCTATTGTTTGCCTACTTTTTGTATCTGGTCTATATCTGGCTGATCGTTTTTGGAAGTAGTGTCCTTTTTGTAAGGTTTCCCTGAGTATGCAGGAAGTTGCTGTAAAATTTAAGAGATGCGATAAGGATGGCAATAATGGTTGTTATAAGAAGGGCCAATGTGAGGAAAATGTTCATAGTAGTTTTGGCTGCATGTAAAGTTTTGTATCATATGTGAATTGTCCACACATATTTATTTATTTATTTATTTATTTATTTATATATAATAGTCGGCATTAAGTTTGACTCACACTCTACCTACTCAACTGCGTTGCAGTAAGTCCGTCATATACAGTGATAAGTGAGTATTTTTATGATTGTGATTAACATGAGTTAATTTATTTTATTTAAATAAAAAATTAATTACATCTACAAAATGTGTAATTTTAAAATTAAAAGCCTTGTTTTAGTCAACCATTAAACTTAATATAAACTCCTTTATACATCATCTACAAAACTCAAATCACAAATTAATATTAATGTCACCTTCAGGATATTTGTTTTATTTTTAGAAATCCCTTGGCTCTTCTTCTCATCTTTTACCTAAATAGCCACACGCAAACCGTAACCTAGGATTCAATAAGGACTTGTGATAATACTATTATTGATTCTGTGGTCTTACCCAATTCCGCCATAATGTCAAAGGCAAAGTTTGCAATATGACTCTTGAACTGAACTCCAAAGGGTGTCATACCCCATATCACAGGACCCTCAGTTCCAATCAAATGGAATCACCATCTTTATGGCTAGACCTTCCTGGAGAAGGAATTGGAAATATAATATTTTCAATTTTATTTCATACTCGGCTGCGAGGCTGTATTCTCTTTAGAAAAAGGGATTCGCTGCTTCAGATATTGCGGATCTGTGTAAAAGGTTTTTCTATGGCTCGTTTTCTTTAGGTTTACGTTTTTATTTTGCTTTAAATAAGAATTTAAGATTATTAGAGCTCAAAAATTATGCGGCGGCGTTCGTTTACTACCCAAATTTTTTACAAAAAACAGTAGTAATATTTAATTCTGTTTCCGCCCGGTTTACGTATTTGTTTGGATTTGTGTTTGACTCGCATAGAGAGAAGCTTTTCAATTTTCATAAGTGGATTTGTGAATCATTCAACGGAGTGCTGGCTGGATATTGGTTTTCATATAGTATTCTATATTTCAAGATGGGTTACATGTGTTAGGGTTACGGCCCTCGCAGCAGAGTGTGGAAGTGGCGGCTATTATAACTTGTATATATTGGTAAAGAGAATTAAAAGATAAATAGTAAAACAACCATGCAAATGCTGTAAAGTTTTTCTAATCAAAAGATGACGTACAAAGGTAGGTATCAAAAAGTGGCAGAGAACATAAATTATTTAAAAAGGCTTTACTAACAACATGGATGGGTAAGTAAAATAAGCATCGTTTTTTACTGGATAGACAACGTATAAAAAATTATCAGTCTGATCACATTTAGAGGTGGAAAAGCGTTGACACTTTTTGAATGGACAAAAGAGGAGGTATGTTCTTCTTTTAAGATTTATCAAAGAAAATACACATGACGACTAAATTTTTTTTTTATGAATTAATAATATTTTTCAAAAGATAAACATTTGTGAAAACAAAAATTAAATATCTTAAAAAATGACTAAGTTACAAGCATTTTAAAAACCGGAACAGAAAGAGATAGCTCAAACGACCAGCGACGTCAGAGGAAGGTCGTTTATAGTACCTCATTACTAGGCTGTGGTAGCTTTTCATACAATCTCTTTGGCATGTGACGTCACAAGTAGATTTTTCATAGTAACAGTGGGGGCGCTCTGTGTCGCGAGAAAGGGACAGGAGATGCCTGTAGAAACTTTAAAAGCTTATTACTCCGTGATTTATTTACCGATTTTGCTTATTTTTTCAATTATTGCATTCATTTTTAATCTTCTTTATGAAAGTAATATTTAATTGTTCATTTTTAATAGTGGTCATCATGTCTATTACTGCAAAATCTTTAACAGTAACGAAATTATCTAAGATTATTTTTATTTGAGTCCCCAAATTCATCAGTCAGTTACGACTCCCCCTCAAACTGATAGGGAACTACGTAGGTGGTCCTTTTCCCTGCTAATCACCGAGTCAATCTATCTTCTCCTCTGAGCTAAGTATATTTATTAGCAAGAATTAGTTTCATTCAAAGGTTAACTGACGGTCGGAAAATCACGAGGTTCGACTTAATGCTATAGTGCTGTCGCGGCTGAATAATTTAATGATCAAAATATGGGACAGTCTACGTTATATTCTCTGTGCAATGAGTTCGAAAAGTGGGATATTTAAAAGTGTGAAGGAAAAACAGGAAACGTTCAGGAGAAAATTGAAAGTTTTATACATTTTTAATTCATATTATTGTATGCAGATTTTTGATACATGTGAAATCATCTCATTAAGAAAATTATACATTTAAGCTTGTTTAAAAGTACTTCGTCATAACCTAGGTTTAGTCTGAACGTTCGTTGCCGCGTTGTTTCTAAACTTCTAATCACAGAAATTTCTATTTAAGTATAGATTTAGTAAAAAAAACGTGTTAATATAAATTGTGCAATTAGTTTTCAAGAAATTATTTAATTAAAGCTTTGAATTTATTTGCAACGTGTCCCATATATCTCACAAGCGGGACTCCTCGTTACCGGGACACGTCAACATGGCGAGACAGTACAGCACTAGCAGTCACACCAAATTGTCGGAGTCCATAAATAAAGGTCCAACGACGGCTATATATCTATCAATTAATGTTAATTCTGTGTTGCCATACGTTGGAGCTAAGGTAGTAAGGAGCGATTTATCAATTTCGCGTGGACAGCCTTATATTATAGGCTGGATTTAGTAACTTATTTCGGTAAGTAGTGCAGTCTTTATAGTTATAGAAATAATTTAGTACATGAAGAAGTGATAGTACTATTTTCTACTTAAATATTTTATGTTCGCACAACACAGCTTACTACGTAAATCAGCAAGTCGCTCTAACTGGGACGAAATCAAGCAAACTTAAATCAAAGTGCAATAAAATGGTTAGGTACAGTACAGCACACTGGTAGGGCCTGACTCGCAGCTGACGTAGATTGCGTCATAGTTTGCATGGAGTGTTGCTAGTATATAAAGGTATTTGTATCCCTACTCCGTACTACTAATCCCTCCCCCCCCTTACTAATAAGTATAGTGGGAGGTAAAATTAAGTATGAAACTTGATCTATTTATTTGTGGCTCTTAGCTTTTACGCCTAATTGGCTGAACCATATAAAATCTCGCATACGAATTACATGGAAAACCAAAAGACTAAACATGAAAAAATTGATAAAATAGCGGATGAAAATCTCTCCTATTTATTAAGTAAGCCAACTCATAACTTACTCGAACCGCGCCTGTGTAACAACATGAACTCAGTTAAATCCAGCTATATCCAGAATCGCAGACTAATTAATTCGCTAGTTGCTCTGCTTGTCTCACTTTCATTTCACTCCCTTTTACTAGGAACTTTAGTTTATTCGGGTCTGATAGTAATTTAAACTGAAATGTATTTTTACTTGCCTTTCGTGGATCACTAGTTGAATATTTAGTACCTATATCTTATACGATGTCAGCTTTCAATGACATACTAGGTACTAAAATTACCTGAAACAAAAAATAAAAATATGGTTGGTTGGTTGGTTGGTTGGTTGGTTGCATCCAAAGACTTATTATAGTTTGCAGGTGCAGCTGTCAGAACTAATTATCAGTTCTTTATTTATGCAAATGGGTATGTAACGTGTGATAAAAACTAACAAAATCAAAATTCCCCTATAATTCACGGAAGGTGGCAACATCGCATCTTAAGGCGATGTTAGGCCTTTATCGGAGCTCTCTCTATTGAGGTGTTTTGTTCACGTTTGAAATATTTTCAGCATATTCTTAGCAGCTTCAAAATTTCGTAAGTAAATCGAGCAGTAGTTGAACTTCGAGAACTTGCGGTTAGCTATAAAATCGAAAACAAAAATTACTTACACTACTTGAGTACAAGTACAATACATTTAGAAAAACTATCCACAAAAACATACGCTGCTTTACATTTCCTAAAATATGCACAGCATGGTTAATATTAATTTAAGGAGTTTCATAATTGGTTTCCCCTGCCGGTAACAGTTTTCCTGCATAGTTTCCGTGTAGTTCCACATATTAATTTAAAGTTGGTCCCAACTTTCAATGCGGAAAATGTAGGGGACTTTTTAAAAGTTAATTTAACGATTATAAATTTTAATTCCATGTTCTGAAGTTAAGTAGGTACCTACCTTAATATTGCAATCAATTTAAATTTCAGAGCAGAAATGCGATAAGTAATAATGTAAATTTTTAGAGTAGTATTCCCTATTCTGTCCTTAACTATAACCGTTTTCCTTCAATATTTTCTTTTTATCTAGATATACAATTTATCTAAACTGGCGAAATAATCTATACATATAATAAAACTGTAGAGATAAAAAAATCTGTAAATGCAAGATATCGAAAAAAAAATGACACAGGTTGGCTAGAAATTTTTCGCTGATCACGTTAAGCTACTTTTTAGACATTTTGTCTGTTTGTTTGTTTGTTTGTTTGTTTGTTTGTTTGTTTGTTTGTTTGTTTGTTACGGCACAAGTCCGAAAATACTGAACGGATTTTCATGCGGTTTTCACTAATAAGCTTAGAAAAACCCGGCGCAAAACATAGGATACATTAAATTTTATATATCGTTAATTTTTTTTTTGGTGAAAATGATTAAGATTTCATTATGAAACGGAACGGGATTTTAACAAGATGGCCGCTTCAAGGCCTCAAGGTAAGTTTTTTCTTATATTTTGGCTCCACACATAGTGTAGTTATTTAGCCAGTGTCAAATGGTGTTTTATTTTGGCTACTAACCATAGATGAGAGAAAAAAAATGTTACTCTGCTACACTGCTACTGACGGTAATTTTATCTTGGGTTTATCCGGATGCACAGACTAAAGAAAAAACTCTGTTACTATTATGGCGCGGCTTTATATACGCCCGAACCTTCGCTGTTGAGTTGGCGCGCAAAAACATCTCTGTTGACTATCCTCGATGTTTTTGTAGCGCCCCAACCCGGACACACTGCTGCGCGACCGAAGTGGGCTAAATAAAATGGAGGAAGCAGTAGCGTTATATTGCATGTCGGCGAATAAATATGTTTTACAAACTGTGAGAGTATTATTTGCGATAACAAAAATAAATTTTAATAGTTTTAATTTATAATTCCTTAATAGCACATAATCCAGCTTACTTTACGTACAAATCACGTCATAATTCAATATGAAGTAATACAATTTTTTTTATCTGTCTGTTTATTTGTCCCTTTGAATACGGATCACGGTTGTTATAGTGGCAACAGAAATATATCATCTGTGAAAAATTCAACAGTCTAACTATCACGATTCATGAGTACATCCTGGTGGACAGACAGACAGACAGACAGCGGAGGTTTAGTAATAAGGATTTACTCTTTGAGTACGGAACTCCTATAATTTTGTATTTCATTCTGAACAATCCCCACTGCACTAAGCAACAAGGAAGTAATTTAATGCATGTTTTACAACAGTAAATAACAATTGGTGCGCCTGCATTACCGGCAGTGTATCACACTTTTCGGGCTACGGCGAAATACATCGCGCGATAACTTCATCTGCGCTCGATGCAATGCAGATAAGAGAAAAACAATGTGTTCATTACCCAAGGAAGTCATATGTATTACAAATAGATAAGTTTTTTCGTTAGTCTGTGGTCCAAACTAAAAAAGAGGATAGGTATGAGAACCTTCTTGAATATGAGCACGACACAGAGAACAAGGAATTTCGAAAACTAAAAACTTCTTAGATTTTTCTTATAAGTTTTAAGGCTTCATGCGATATCATATTAAGCCAATATTGAAACATAACTAAATTATTCATGTTTTTGATTTATTGGTCTGGTGAGGGCAAAATTCTTTATTGGCAATCTGGTATTATGTATTAGTTTTCAAAAATCTACTACGCGTTACCATTCGAAATAAGTATTTAAAATTGTATTTATAGTACCTATAGCTTAACCTATAGTAGTAAAATATTCAATAATCTGTGCCTATTGACCCTTGCTTTTGCTACGAATTGTAAGCCCTGTTTTATTTTGGCATCAAACAGAATTTGTATTTAGCCAATGATAGGAAGTATTTTATGAAAACTGTTTAAAAGGGTAGGTACTTAGACTTTTTATAATTATTCATAAGGCTTCACGCGATTATCATACTTAGCCAATATTAAAGCTTACATTTTTATTCAAGCTTTCGATTTATAGGATTTTGGCGGGAGCAATGTTCTTTATTGGCGATCTGGTCAAATGTATTATTTACATAAACTTACTACACGTTACCATTTTAATTAGGTAGATAAAATTATTTTTGTGCTACTGCTACATTCTTGATCGACCCCAAGGAAGTTTTACGTTCATCATCATCATCATTAACAGCCTGAAGACGTCCACTGCTGAACATAGGCCTCCCCCCGGGAGCGCCACTTAGAGCGGCTGCTCGCCTCCTGCATCCATCGGCTCCCCGCGGCTTTCACCAGGTCGTCGGTCCACCTAGTGGGGGGCCGGCCTATGCTGCGTCTTCCAGTTCGTGGTCGCCACTCGAGAACCTTTCTTCCCCACTTTTCTTCCTTTCTTTCTTTCTTTTTAGTTTTAAGGTACCTAACTCCAAAATGTACTAGGATGGTTTCCGACAAATCTCTTATTATGGCAATAAAATTGTATCCTCGAATTAACAACATGGCACGTAACGTTCGTTTTTGACTGTTTTTATTTGTTCTTCTTCTTCTTCTTGCATGTTGAAATAAGTTTTTAGTAGTTAAAATATTTTAGATCTGTGGGCTTTTAAATAAACCACGGGAGCAGAAAATGATTAATTACTCGATTACTTCAAGAAGGTTATAGTTATAAGTAGTAGATAAGATCTATCTTTGGGTGTAAGTAATAATTATCTAATGACGATTTAACCTACTTCTTCACTTTCATCACTAGGTAGGTATGTTGGGAATGAGAGCGTGGAAAATAGTGGACATAATAATTACTGTCGATTCTTTAAGGAGTGGTGGTTTAGTATTTGTAATTCTTAATTAGTATTAAGAAAATAATTATGTACGCGTCGTACAGGTAAATGCATATCTCCAGCAATTCATAAACTTATTATTGACACTGGCTAAGTGTAGGTACTCAATTCGTATGGAGCCAAACTTAAGAAGGTAAAAAAAAAACGTGGTAATAAACAAAAAGCGCGCGGATAATATGTAAAACTGAGCAAAACAGGATCATTGTGTGTGATTCTTCCATATTTTTCTAAACTGTACCTGCCTGCTTAGGTAACTACTACCTAAACAAAATTTACTGAATCTTCTGTTAAAGACCTGAGTGAAGTGATGATGATTTATTTTTGTTGTAATATGAAGAGGTACTTATAAAATTGTAGTTTTTTGTTTGAAACTTCTTTTACTGTTATAAATCTATATTACACTCAAAACATTTAATTTTAGGTAATGGCTTAAATAGCTTCCACTCACGGCTATGCTTGCGTTATACCTATACCTATGCTAATACAGGTTACTGTGCTCTGCTTCGAAAAGATTTATTGGATTTTGTTGTTTGGTACGAAATGCATGATCTATTATTAGACTATAACGTAAAAATAACAACACAAGCGTGCGAAGCCGCGGGCAAAAGCTAGTCGGAGTATAAAAGTAAACTTTAGAGTCATTAAAAAAATAGGTAAACACCGACTTTCATTGTTTTTTAAAAAACTATAGGTTACCTATTTAAGTACCCACCTTTTAAATAAAACCTATTAAACAAATAAGTAAAATAAATAATAAAATCACCGTGAGGACTTCCTCTGAAATCTAACAAAGGAGTCGTAAAAAATGTATCTGAGAAAGAAGTTTTTCACTCCATTATATGATCCATTATAATTAATAATACTAAAATGGATCTATTGACAATAATATAATCTCATTAGATACATGTTGCGTTAAAGTTTTTGAAAATAAATCCAATGTTAAAATAAATTCTCATTAGATCCATTGTGGATCTGGCCCATGGATCTAGTGAGAATGAACCAAAAGATCAGGCAAATCGGTCTAGCCAGACAAAGCTATCGATGTAGGCACAGAGCAAAAAAAATAAGCGAAGCCTCATTTGTTTCATAGCTCTGTGGATGTAGGTAACTACACAAAAATAGAGTTGAAACTCCCTTTCTAAAGTCTGTTTATTTTATAAATAGACCCCACACCGCCTACGGTATCGGGTATCCGACTCCGAATGCAAGTTGAATGGACAATCATCGGCTGACATTCCTGCAAGTGATTAGTCGACGAAGCCGCTTCGCAGAACCAACGGCTTTGATAAACTTGAATCCAAAGCTTCAATTAGTTATTTTTTTATTAGACAGACACACCAAGTTGCAGAAACGATCATTAACTTTTAAAGTCGACTTTAAATCTTAATCACTGCAACTGTTATGGGCGGCCGTATTGCTTAACATCAGGTGAACGTAAGCCAGTTAACGTTACACTTACTCCCGTATGGCATTTGATCAGCGCCCCATACAACTGACTTACGTTAACGTTACACTTACTCCCGCGTAAATGTTCGTGCTAGGGCCTCTGTATATTCTTCGGTACATTAAAGTCTACGATCACCAAGCCGCCAGCCAAGCGCGGTGATTATAGCAAATCCCCTATGAGGCTACTTCGTATTAACATACTTGTGATCCAGTTTTATTAAAGTTGGTATAAACCAGTACCGTGCCTTTAGATTGGTGGTAAATCTCCTAGTTGATGAATTCCCATGAACTTTTCCTATCAAATTGATCTATGTATTATAAGTGAAAGTTTGTCTGTGTGTTTGTATAATTGTTTATTCAGGAGATGTTTACTGGCGAGTGATTATTCTGCACAAAACTATTCCAGTTATGGTAACAGGGTCGATTGGGGTTCGAACCATCGTCATCATCATCATTATCAACTAGACACCCACTGCTGAACATAGACCTCCTAAAGAGCGCCACTTTGAACAGCTGCATCCATCGGCTCGCTGCGGTTTTCACCAGGTCATCGGTCCACCTAGTGGGGGCTTACGCAGTGCCTTCCGGTTCGTGATCGCTACTTGAGAACCTTTCTTCCCCATCGATTGGCAGGTCTGCGAGCGATGTGCGAACCATCGTGTTAACTAATATTTATTATGAGATAGATTAGTAACTCAAATTCCAAAAATAAAAATACATTTGGTATGTACTTGCGTCCAAGCAATAAATTTCGATGCAATCCTTCTGCATCGTAATCTCGTAATAAGCCATGGGCATAGCTTAGGTCCAATACCACAGTATTAAAGTAATACTGTGACAATACTATGTTAAGAAAACTTAAGCTTATTTTGTGTAATGTATGTTTAAATCCTTAAGCTGGCAAGATTTTTAAGGCTTAAATTGGGATCTTAAAAGAAATTTGTATTCGTAAAAACAAATTATGAAATCATGCTAAATTCATATAAAATACGTCCACCTCACAACATTAATGTAGGTAATCGAAAGGGCAGAATTTATGCAACATGAACCGATCATCGTATGAAAGCTGTTGCTGAAAGTATCGACTAAATGACGCAAGAAAATTATCGTTGATAAAGCGAAGTGAATGAGAAATAAATCATGGATATAATATGTATGAATATTCGTTAGGTCGTTTAAACTTCAAAAACAATTGAACAAATGAAAAAACAAAAAGCGTCATTCTGTAGGCATCAGAAAACGAAAATGTTAATGACCTTTGTCTAACTAATTTTGTATGAAAGGAACTAAATGTTTCCAATTACATTATATTGATGTCCCATTCCCAAGTCTAGATGACAGATGTATATGATAAGATGATGATAATGATATTAATTATCAGCAGAGGCTGACCACTTGCCTACCATGAAGAAGAAGAAGCATATGGAAACTGTTCCAGCGAATACCGCAGCACTTAATTTAGATTAAACAGAACACATCAAAATAATACAAAGCTGATCCGCACAAAGCTCACACGTTTTTCTGGCGTTTAATAAACTGCCTCGATGAATAATGGCGAGAAACAACGTCATACGTAACAAAAGATTATTACTAACGTATCTCGGAGCCGTGACATGAACATATAGCAAATTGTAAATTGGAAGCAGATGGTAAATAAATACTCACATATTAAATAACATAACTATTATGCTTTTTGTTAAAACAGAAAACCCAACCAACAATAAGGACCTAATGACAAACACACGGAATTCTAATCGCCACCACTTGATGTGGTTTACAATAAATGTTTTGTGGTAGGCATGAAAAGTAATGCCTGTCATTTGTAAATAGATTTATGTCAATTAATAATAAGTTGTGTGGACATTTCACACAGCACCATCTAGTCCCAAACTAAGCATAGCTTGTACTATGGGAACCAGATAAGTGATACAATACTTATATACTTTTTTGTTTGTAAATACATACATAGAATACAATATAACACCCAGACGCAGAACAAACATAGATGTTCATCACACAAATGTTTGTCCGGGGTAGGAATCGAACCCACAGCCTTCAGTTCAGAAGGCAGAGCTACTACCAACTGAGCTATTGGGCCCGTCGAAATTATACCTATTAAGTTACTAAACTTTTCCAATTAGCAGTCCCAGAAGATAACGTCTAACCATTATCAAATGATACCAGCGAAAAATCTTATCTAGGTGGGCCATATATTTATGATCGCGATGAGGATAACTTCTAAGAAATACGTCGATTTTTAGGTAATTTTCTAGAGAAATTTGTCTAAGCATGAAAACGTTTTGATGAAGCTTTAACACCTTATTACCTTTACATCGAAATAGGCGAGGCTTTAGGAAGTTCAGGAGTTCCCTTTTCTCACTCGTTAAACAATCGCAAAGTTTGTGTCTTTTCACTAATTCTTTCAACTTAGTTTTTCCTAATTACTTTTGGAGTTGACAGTTCCAAAGGGCACACAACGTTTTGTTACTTTTTGAATAGATGAAATTCTAAATAGTTTTTTTTTACAACTGACCACTTTATTTGTTATGGTTGTTACAAAACCGAAAACTGTAATGACAGAGTATCAAAAACATCCCCATCCTTTTTCGGATACAACATATTTACTAATCGTCATCAGCATCATTATCAGCCCAATGCATTCCCACTTGTGGGCCAGGAGCATTTTCTAGTGTACCTAGTAAACGTATGCAGATAAAATGGTATAAAATTATACCAATCCATTTTATTATTCTAGTGATTCTGAACAGACTACTTTCAATAACGTGGTAATGGTAAGTATATCAAAATATTTTATTAATATGTCTAATATTAAAATTTATTTTTGATTTGCGTAGAGAGGTTAGGGGAACACCAATATTGTAATTTATGCTAATGACTGACCTCGACTAAATAATAACATCACGTGGGACGGCCAGATGACGTGCTAATCGAATACAATGCTATTCATAAAATGTTAATTAGGATTGAGCTTCGTATAAATAATACATACAAAAGCGATCAGTTATTTTTTATTTAAATAATTTGTGAAGATTATTTTTAATAATACCTAAAAGTCCGCACATTTGATAGTTCAGTGCTATCAGCTGTCAGGTCAAACCTGGATTTTATGTTACGCAAGCGTTTATAAATTTGTTGTATGGCTCAAGGATGTAAATAGATTTTTGTTTTCAACAGCGGCTCTTGAAGCAAATAGGAAGAGAGGTGGACAAAAAAGTGATCTCGTAAGGATAAGGATTCCATTTTATAAAGCCGGGTTCAGAACCTTAAAATTAATTTCTTGGTGAGAGTAGGCATTATTAGGCACTTTAAGGAAATATTCATAAGCCTCTTGTGGCTTAAAAAGATTAAGTACTCAGAAAGCGATTCACACATAAAATATGACGTTTACTTAAATATCGCGAAATGATGAATAGGCATTAGTCATGACATTGTAGTGGTGAATGGGTCCTACTAGCACTTAACTCTATAAACGTACCTCATCATTCAAATTTTTTCTTCTTCTTCTTCTCGTGTAGGCAAGTGGTCAGCCCTGGTGTCAGAATTTTTAGGCCGCCCGAAGGCTTCTGCCGTGGCTTAACGAATTTTTCCTTTATAATAAAATTAAGTATAGGTACCAAATAATAATGTGGTAGAGTTAGACCGCATTATTCATAAACTATTTACTATACACCCAGATGAAATTCAAGGGCAAGATATATAAAAAGAGCAACAAAAAGCTATCGACCATTTGTATTTTTTTTGTCGTTCATGTCATGGTAACTTGATCGATATTATAAATTACTATTAACTTGACAAAAAATGTTACGAACGAGCTGTCAGAACAACTGCGTTACGTGGAAGAGTACCTACCTACTCAATGAGACCAAACGTATCATCATCGTCATTAAAAGCCTGAAGACGTCCACTGGTGAACATAGGCCTCCCCCCAGGGAGCGCCACTTAGAGCGGCTGCTCGCCTCCTGCATCCATCGGCTCCTCGCGGCTTGCACCAAATCGTCGGTCCACCTACTGGGGGGCCGGCCTACGCTGTATCTTCCGGTTCGTGGTCGCCACTCGAGAACCTTTCTTCCCCATCGGTTGTCAGTTCTACGAGCGACGTGGCCTGCCCATTGCCATTTCAACTTACGAGCTCGTCACTCACGCTCGTCACGACATCGGTCACTTTAGTTCTCCTGCGGACCAAACGTATGATTGTCCAAAATTTATCGTTATAAGTGGGCACTAAAATATAAAAATGAAACGTAGTATTTGTTTGGCTTTTACACCAAAACGGCTGAACGAATTTGGATCAAATACACCGAGTTAATCTATAATACCAGAATTAAACAGAATATTTATTATTCTATGATAGTCATTAAGATTGGTTATGGTCAAATTCTTTAAATTAATGTAAAAGTATAATAATAAATAACAATAAATATGTGTGAACATTTCACACAACGCCATCTAGCCCCAAACTAAGCAAAGCTTGTACTATGGGAACCAGATAACTGATATAATACTTAGATAATTTTTTGTTTGTAAATACATACATAGAATACAATATAACACCCAGACACAGAACAAACATCTATGTTCATCACACAAATGTTTGTCCCGGGTAGGAATCGAACCCACAGCCCTCAGTTCAGAAGGCAGGGCTACTACCAACTGAGCTATCGGGCATGTTTGTACAAATGCTTTTATCACAGAGCAAAAGAAAAATCTCCAAAAATACTGGCAACTGGCAAGGATGTTCTTTAGATCCTTCTTCACTTTGATTTCTATCAATTGAGTCGCTATTGTAAAGCAACCTTGGATCTCCTTATGAAGATATCTGCTGGAGATGGGCATATTCGGAGTTTATCATCACAACAACAAGTGACAAGTTGACATCAATTTACAAACTGACGTTACTAAAATATCTTTAACCAGCGCAGCGAAGCGTATTCAGTCGCTTTACAATTTGATGGAGTGTGGGCGTCAATAAAAATAGTCTTTCAGAAGGCTTTTACAAGGTTTAACTGGCAACCCACGAATTAATAGCTTAGTTAAAAAAATATCAAGACAAGAGTTGAACAAGAAACAGAGAACACTGTAGAAGCAAAGATGAAGGTGAAGTGAAGAATGAGTGATGTAAGAAAAATTATATTCTCCAAAATTTGTATGAAGATACTACCCAAAGACTATTTGAAAAATATCTAGACAAGGCTAGGGCAAGAAACAACCAAGAACACTCTAGAAACAAAAATGATGATGAAAAATTTATCTTCTCTCACATAAGTATGTACCTACTAACAATACCTAGACAAGAATAGCGAAAGAAACATTCGAGAGAACACTTTAGAAGCAAAAATGAAAGTGGTGGAGTTAAGGATGAGTGATGAATGGAAAAATTAGGTTCTTTAAGATACAATACCCCTAGTAGGAGTTTTCCAATACGTGAATACGCGCGAATCCATTTAAAATTTGTACTGCCATTTTTAGTTCATCAACGTGTCCGCTAGGAGCGCTGCACAGAAATGTATGGGAGGAAAGGGAGAAAACGTAAACGAATCAAGTTTTAGTAAACTATCGAAACTCGTACTAGGGGTACTGTACACAGCAAAATATAGCCTAAGTTATCTGGTTCTACAAGCTATACTTAGTTTGGGGCTAGATCATCATCAACAGCCTGAAGACGTCCACTGTTGAACATAGGCCTCCCCCAGGGAACGCCACTTAGAGCGGCTGCTCGCCTCCTGCATCGATCGGCTCCCCGCGGCTTTCACCAGGTCGTCGGTCCACCTTGTGGGGGGCCGGCCTACGCTGCGTCTTCCAGTTCGTGGTCGCCACTCGAGAACCTTTCTTCCCCATGGGGCTAGATCGCGTTGTGTCAAATGTCCGCCTATATTTATTTATTTATTTATTTAAAACATACATAGAAAACTATAAAGCAAAATAACAACCGAGAGAACTCGAAGTAATAATGAAGGTGGTGGAGTGAAGGATAAGTGACAAAGTTAAAAGGTCTTCTCTGATAATCATTGAACTAATACTAAAAATTAAGCAATAAGTATATTAATACAGTAAAGAAATGAAAAGAAAAATTGAATTGTCAAGTAATAAATAAATCTACGAATTACAGAAGAAGTCACATTGCGCTATAAAATTTGGAAAATTGATGAGCTACTGACGGACATCTGGCTGCTGGCTATAATTATTATCATAAAATTTTCTTTACGAAATTATCTTTCCCAATAATTAATAAATGTCAACTTGACAGCACCTTCACGACTCATTAAAAACGTCTGAGAATTTACCGACATTTATTCGCTGTGATTAGATTTTATTTTATTTTATTCTATTAGATTTTGTTTTCTAACACATATAAGAAAAAAATCTTTTGTGTGGTCTGTAGCCAGATAGATAACTATAAGACAATTTCATTCACAGGTATTGTTCCTTCGATAAACAGTGATGTGTTTTCCACGGCTTATTATTTTTTTCTACTTATACTGACCATCCAAAGGTTATCTGGAAGACATCGCTAACAGCGATGAGACCACCCATTGTTGCGCTAGTTCATAAGATTCATTTTATTGCTGCATGTATATTGAATTGGTCAATAAAGAGTTCTAGATCATCTATCTTTACTTTACTTTCTGTATTTCTCACTAAATTCCTCAAACCCACGTAAAGCAATAAGCCAATGGTTTTAAAGTGAATTTGGGTGGATAAACCTGTTTGGAAACACGAGACATTGACTCGATCGAGGCCAAAATTCAATATCTAGGTGAAGGTGACGCCCGATGAATAGGTAAACAACATTCGACGAAACATCGATTTTGATATGTTCATGTTTTGATACGAGCGGAAAACAAGACTAAGTATTTATTTACTTAAACAATCATCATCATCATCACCATAGGTATCTTATAGGCACGCATACAGCATTGTAGACCGCATCGTCACTTTTCATCAGCTGAGACTGCGATCAACAGCGAACCTATCCAGTTATAAAAAATAACAACATCAGTTCGAACACGTCAACTCCTAAACATAGGCTTCCCTCAGAGAGCCACTTTGAACAGCTGCTCGCCTCCTGTATCCATCGGCTCACCGCGGCTTTCAACAAATCGTCGGATCACTGAGGGGCCGGCCTACGCTGCGTCTACCAGAATTTGCGTCATTCAAATGTACCTACAGTAATTTAGTTTCGAATAAATTCGTACTAAAGATCGATATATCGTAGTTTTCAACTTTTAAGCATGAAGGTGCTGTTACTACTAAAACAAGAAACCGAACCTATATTATGACTGGGTCTTCTTAAAAGTAATTTATATCGATTGCAATAATAGTAATATGACCAAACAATAAACACAGAGGCGTCAGAGAGCCGCATCGAAAGCTAATAAAACGATATATGAAACCAGGGTTGTCCTATTTCCAATCTTCTATCAGTATAAATTTGGAATAAAAGAATATTCCTTTTTATATAATAAATAAATAGATAAATAAATATGTGTGGACATTTCACACAGCGCCATCTAGCCCCAAACTAAGCATAGCTGAACCAGAACCAGATAACTGATTCAATATTTACATACTTTTTTGTTTGTAAATCATACATAGAATACAATATAACACCCAGACGCAGAACAAACATCTATGTTCATCACACAAATGTTTGTCCCGGGTAGGAATCGAACCCACAGCCCTCACTCAGTTCAGAAGGCCGGGATACTACCAACTGAGCTATCGGGCCCGTCACGTCATATACTTACATGACGTCCATCTAAGTTAGTTTCATCTGTTTCATATTTTGGTATTAGTTCTCAGAGATTTTTGACGACGAGAATTATTAATACGCCTGAATACTCGTAAAAAGAGTTTAAAACACAATATTGTCACATTTGTTTGTGGTGTATTATACGAGAATTGAAGAGTTGTATAACTTTTATTTTATCTAAGTACCTACTTGTATTAAGTACACCTTTTTGCGTTTTCCAGGTTTTACTAGGTGGTAAGACTTTTCTGCAAAGTTTGTCTAGGTAGGTACCACCGCTTTGCCAGTTATTCTGCCGCCAAGCAGTGTGGAAGCACTACTGTGTTCCGGTTTGGAGGGTATTGTAGCTAGTGAAATTACTAGGCAAATGAGACTTTATGACCTGATCTCATAGTCTAGTATCTGATTTATAGACTGTGTGATGTCTCAGGATGACGTGCGCAGTGCAGTGTCACGCGAAACTTTTATTTTAAAGGTCCGAGTGACACTGCAACTGTTATGGGCAGCCGTGTCGCTTAACACCAGGTGAACGACTAGCTCGTCACGTCATTCATACTCATAAAAAAAAGGTAAATGCATTCTATTACTATTTATTTACACTTACAGCCACAGAGCTATGTATGAAACAAATGAAGCGAAGCCATAGATTTATATATCAGGATATGCCCGAAGGAACATTTTATTTTGTCAAAATGGCGTGGGAAAAGTCAGCGCCATCTATTAGATTTCGCGTGAACTACGACAAGTTGAGAAAATTAGGTGCCTATCGCTGCCATTATGTCCGTCAATGTTTATGTTTACAATGATTATTCCAAATATAAATTCGATTATTTTGTTACAAAACAAAGTGTAATATTGAAAATATTGAATTACTTGAGGTAAGAAACTTGGTCTTTCTTTTTACTGCACTTTTGAGTATAGATTGTGCAACCCTTCACAATACAACTTGGCATATTATGTTTGTGACATACGACCGAGGCCTTCTAACTTCCATCACAGACTGAGCGCTAGTGGATGCCAATCTGTGAAATTGGCTCCCACTTTGAAGCGACCTATAATCAGTCATTAGGCCTGTCCTTAATATATATGTCTATGCGCGAAGCATTATTTTTTTGCTCTGTGGCGACAGCCCTGCCGTATGAAAACCAATAACGTTGTATCACGTAGACCGTCAGTTTCTGGTTCAATCGCGTTTCTATTAATTCTTTAGGCATAGTCGATGCCCGATGGCATGTACAGATATTAGTTTATTTATTCTGTAAGAAAGTCGTACGTGATGCAATGAGAACTGATAGGCCGTTCATTTCTTTATTTTTTGTGTTGATAGTCTTATTTTCGTTCTTTTTTAGTTGAGTCTCTTTTTTAATTTTAAGATTTTAACATGGTGATTGGTGTTTTAGCTTACGTTCGACCTAATTTCACCTCTGTTCTGTAGGTATGTATGTACCTATGTCAATTTTAATATTGTACAATTAATGGGTTAATGGATATGTGGCTGTGATTCTTTTTTAAGGGTTCGAAACTGAACACATAATTAAAATGCCTATTCTAGTGAATTAATTAAATTGTTTTTTTTTCCAATTTAATTTTGTTGAATTGAGACTATTATAATTATCACACGGTTATTCATTTCAGAGCTCTTTCAGTTTTCAAGAGTAGTCTTATGACTGTTAGATATACTTATATGTATTATGCTGTACAAATAAATCTTATAGCGAGACCTTACAATAAGTACTACGTAGACCAATATCACTCAATTATAGATTTTCGATTTTTTAAATCTCTTTATGTTCAAGTAAATATTAAGCTCCAAATAATACTAACGGAAGCTAAACAAAGCGAACTAGTCACGTTCTAGGGTCCATATAAGTCCATATGCATTCGCGCCACGTTTGGTCTTCTGATGACCTCGACCGGGGTACTGGGTTACGAATCTACATACCGCGGATTGTACTCAACCGTGTTTTATAGAATAGACATGCTTGGGTTTGTTTATTTTTTATGGATACGAAACAAACTTGTATTGGAATAACTCAGAAGTGAATACGGAATAAGCTTAGATATTGACAGCCTCCGTGGTGTGACAGCCTCCGTGGTGTGGTGGTTGAGCAGGTCGGCTCATAACCCGGAGGTGGCGGGTTCGATTCCCGCGACAGGACAAGTATTTGTGCCCGAAAAAAAGCGCAAATACTTGTTATGTGCCTGGGTGTTGTTAGGGTCCAGGATGTTGGTATGTGATCGTTGGGCGTTATTATTTATTCATTTATTTATAAGTAACTTAAATACTTCGTCCTGACTTTTGAAAATGTTAAAAGTTGCTGCCGTCGTTCTGTGCTGTCCGCATGTATGATAGAGACAAACGGAGGCCGTGAGTGAGTTTACCTACATTTTAGGGTTTTGGGCGCCAAAGGTATTCTTCACCCTCTGACACTTTAACAAAACTTTTGATTTTGAGGTCAACCGTTTGGATAGATTACCATGTACTTACGTCTTATTTTTTTTGAAAATGGGTTTCTAATTATAGCCACCAACTTTTCTTCGCCACAATTTAGATTAGTAACTTTAGGTGGCTATAAATACGGAAATATTATAAAAACTTAAAAAGAAAGACGTACACGGTACGAGCATAGTTTTTCACTGAGTAGACAAGAAATAAAAATATCATCAAAATTGGATAACATTCAGAGAAAACGTTGGCACTTTTTGTATGGGCAAAAGGAAGGTATACGCTCCTCTTAATGCTTGACAAACTTTTTTATAGAAATCCCACGTATATTCTAGTTAGAAATGTTGACGTTATGAAAATAAACGGAGGAATCTCAGGAGGTTCTTTCACTGAAGGACAGATGGCGCTGCAACAAAGTGGACGGGCGGAGCAAGACATTGACAGTTGCAGTCGGGGCGGCAGGCGATATAGCATTCAAGAAAAGAGAGAAGAGTCAGTTTTGTTGTGTTTTTTTGTTGTGGGTTGGAACTTTGGAAGTAGAAAAAACAGAAGTAAATATATAAAGAAGGATAGTTATGTCGGGATAATGTGTTGAAAATATTGAGCTGTGTCGTTTTGCAGTAGAATCGTATTTTACTATTTTACAGTGTGACCTACGGATGCTGTTAAGTCAGAGAAATGGAAAGTGGAATAAGAGATGTTGAGTTAATAATGATCTGCTTTTTTTCATAGACCAAGAAATAAGCCCAGGCGTGACCACTACGAAAAAAATAAAGTTGAATGCTCTGACTCTATCAAAATTCTCCACAAATATTTGTATTCATCTCGCGGCTACCTGTCTACTCGGGTTACGTTTGTTTTGTTGTCTTGAACGTGCGGTGTTTGTTTACAGTTGTCCGCAGCTATTACTTTGTTTGCTCTGAGGGAAGAAACTTCAGGAAATAATCGAATTGAATCGCAAAAGTAAGTAGGTACTCAGTATATTCGCAACCGAAATAAGATTCTAAATCGGTAATCAGAATGATTTGAAGCTTCTCTTTGGAAAATATTTTCAGCCTTTGTTTAAATGTAGATACGGGCCCAGATAATAAATACGGCGTCAAACATAATGGCGGCTGTAAATGCGGCGCGAATTTTGAGTCATGTGATGATAACTTTAACAAAAACGTCATCCTTTTTCATAGACCTTTAAGAAAAATGGTCTGAATAATAAAAAGTTTCTTTACTATCTATCTACCTTTGCGTTAACGGAACCCTATATATACCTACTTAACATAGCCCAACAATTTCTCGCCAAGTTATCAAAAAAAGAATTTATCAAGAAATAATAGTAGAGATTTTTATTGTTTCCTAGGAACAATAGCCTAGTCTTCAAGTGAATGTTACAGTGTATTGAGGGAGTTCATAAAGAACTTCCATTTATTTTCGCCCCAACCAAAGCTCGTGCTAAACCTGCCACCAACATCTGTGTACGTGCAGCTGACGTTTCTAAATGTTCGTGCACGTGACCGGCTTCTGGGAGTTGTACGTACTGACATACTGCCAGATTTGAGGATCTTTGAGATCGAGTTCTATTGCGAATAAGCCTAGGCTTGTGTCGTGCTATTTTCTTATGTCACGAATTAATAATATTCTCCAAAAAATGTACAGTCGTGAAAACAAAAATTAGTTATCTCAAAAAATGACAAAGTTATAAGCATTTTAAAATACAGGAACGAGACAGTACAAAGGCGCAGTGACGTCAGTTCTTCCACCTTCATAGTATCTCATTACTAAGCTATGGTAGATTTACATACAATTTATTTGGCATGTGACGTCGTTTCCCACAGTTACATAGCAACTGCGGAAATGCTCTGTTCTGCGAGAAAGGGACAAGTGATGAAACTTCAAAACCTAAAATATTACTCCGGTCTAATACCTGATCGGACCTATCTCCGTAGAAATCTAAATCGAAATCACTTCAATCACCTTTAGGAATGTCCTTCCTACAAGCAATGCATGCCAACTCCTTTACATACAAGGCCATCACCTACTCTCCCATATATACCGGTGACTGAGGGGAATATTGAAAAGTAGGTATGGCGTACGTACGTGGATTTAACTCCTTTCGGCTCATGAATAATTCAAGGCGCAAATTACGTTCGTGTATATTATAGATGGTATCGATGGGTACGTAAAAATGTATTTGGCTCGTTCTCATTTTTACGATTCTCATCGTCAGTTTCATGTACAATTTTATATTGTGCTTATTTCAAATATTTTTGTACAGTAAATTATAGCACTTTATAAGACGAGTAAATTAATATATAAGTTAATCAAATAGAAAGTCTTGTTTGGGTGACAAATGGTTTTGAAGTTTTAGAGGCCACAAAAGCGACGCATCGGATCACGAAAATGACTCAGTAACTTTACAGCTATCATTTTCTCACGTTTTGCTACTGTTTATAAGACTAAATGTTCATAAAATAACAACGTAATCTTGTTTTCATAATTAAACTGGCAAACAAATGGTATTAATAACCAAAACTATGTATATTATTATTATCAGTTCGGTCCTGAGTTTGTTCATCCTACGAAATACGAATACTAATCCACTTAACTACATATTATAGGTAATAAGCCTCTGCTGACAAAAAACAGATAGTTATCGTATTAATAGCTTTATTAATTAAGAAGCATCATGAGTATTTAAAAAGTGTATTTATTTATGAGTTGCGTTATTTTTTCAATAGAACAACAACCTTCACTACAATAGAAATAATCTATACTTATATTATAACGATTGATTTATAAAAACAAATCTCACTACAAAAGACAATATCTGGCACATCTTTAGGTACTCTTTTGGATTAGAAACTCCTGATTTCGTGATTTTTCCATAAACTTTTAAATATGAGCTTTACGTGTTCGGAGTCGGGCCTACGAGCAAAATAATTAAAGTATGATTGAAATGTTGGCGGGGGGGACCAAAATGTACCTAATAGGTACCTACCTCCCTACCTAGTACCTATATACGTACTTACGTCAAGAATAGGTAGTATTGTGATATGACGTGACGTTATTAATAATTTCATAACCTTTTGGTGATAGTTCCTAATACCTACATACTTTAGGTACATAATATCCGACGGTAAACGTGTGTGGAGAAAAGTGTTCATAGAATGTGAACTTGGGCTATAGGTACCTTTTACCTAGCTACCTACCGGAATCTTCGCAATAGGTTGCTTCTCTCAGAAACCAGAAAAATGGTATGTAACCATAATCTTGTAATCTACTACCTACCAAACGTAGGTACTATTACTAGCTCTTCCCCTTTATGTACCTATTATTAAACATAATACAATGCTAGTTTCGAAGGAAGGTTCTCCCAACTTGAGAGTTACTAGGCTACCACGGTCCAGATCACCCCTTTTCGCGATAACATGACATACCTACCAATTCGAACTCATCCATTTTTAGGCTATTATTATTAATCACAATGAATGATGAGTGAGTTCGAATTGACCCATCTTTTCTCGATAAAAACACGTTTACATAATTATTCAAAACACTATCTTACATCTGTCATACTACAATAACTAGAATTGTTTCAATAAACTCACACCAGTTGCTACATTTCTAATAAAAGAATGCATAAAATCAGTTTCATAGACCAAAATCAGTTTCATGACTAAAATGCCACGAAGTTTATGACACGAAACTGACGAAATTATCCCTTTTTTGTAAAATTGCTGCAAAGTTAAGTGTATCGATTTAAATCTAAATACTTCATAAATATCTCGCACATTTTAGGGTTTCGATGAGCTAACTTGGATTTCAATTGCTGAAATACAATGCCCAAAAAATGTAGTGCACGTGTGATCGGTAAACCTGTGAACAAATACAAGCTTACCGATATTATTTTTTTCCGGCACGTTGAGCCACACGTCTTACGTCTGCGATGCCAGTACACGACTGACGTTCGACCGGACCACACTCAGTGTTTGATTGCTGATGTTTTGTTTAACAGGCAGCCGTTATATCACGCGTGAACCCATATCCTCATATATTGTTTTAAATTAAAAATAATGATGAAAAGATTTATTTTAGACTATTTAGTGTAAAGTTTATTTAATTACGATAATTTTAGTATATGTTACATACAAACACAGTGAAATTCGGTGAAGTGATAAGCAAATGTTTTACTGCATCTGAGAGTGTGACACGATGAGAACACGAAAAATTACCCCGTTTTTGACCATTTCGTGTTAATTTAAGGTATTATTTTTGCTTTTATTATGACAAGCTTTATTTCTGTTGTAGCCTAATAGATGTTTCATCATTAAATTCACAAATTCTGTTTGTATCTTAAGCCGTTTAGGAAATATAACCTCGTGACCATCAAATTTGAGCAGCGATGAGAACTACCCATTTATGTAGAAAAAAGTTGAATTTGGAACTCATGGATATGGTTATTTCTTTTTGTGAAAGTAGTTTTAAGGTTACCAATTTATAGGAGTTCAAGTAAGCAGTACCGAGATATTTCCCTGGGCATTTCTGATGCATTTTTCTTTATTTACGGAAACACTTTGCAGCGGTGAGTTAAGCATTTTCTTTGAAAGGGAAGTCGTGTTTTTCTCCGCGTGTTTATAACGTGGTCGAGTAAAAACGTAATGGCACATGGAGAAAACTGACATGCTCTTGGAAGTAAGTGGGAAGGCTTTTTTCAGTTTTTTGTTATAAACTAATGATTTATAATGGAACTCTGAGAAAGTTGGTAGCTACGAAAAGTTATCTACTTTTTACGAATACGGACTACGCTGACATTAGGTAGGTACATTATTCTTTACTGAGACGTGGTCTCTAACTGTTGGCCTCATTACTAAGCTCAAAGTCGCGCAATGAGCTATGGAGAGACCAATGCTCGGTGTTTCCTTGCGATATAAGATCCGAAATGAGGAGATCCGCAGGAGAACTAAAGTGACCGATGTAGCTCTTAGGATTAGTTGAAATGGCAATGGGCAGGCCACATCGCTCGTAGAACTGACAACCGATGGGGAAGAAAGGTTTTCGAGTGGCGACCACGATCTGGAAGACGCAGCGTAGGCCGGCCCCCCACTAGGTGGACCGACGACCTGGTGAAAGCCGCGGGGAGCCGATGGATGCAGGAGGCGAGCAGCCGCTCTAAGTGGCGCTCCCTGGGGGAGGCCTATGTTCAGCAGTGGACGTCTTCAGGCTGTTAATGATGATGATGATGATGATTATTCTTTATAGGTAAAAACACTAAAAACAGTGATATAGGTAAAAATCCTAAAATTACTCACTTAAATATCTATATTTTAGATATTGAATACAATAGATAATATGTATTTACATAGGCCAAGTCTATGGCTATCTATGGCCGAATGATATCAAGCTATGGGCAAATCATGGGCTAATCTAACCGGCAAATGTCCATTGAGTGGACAGAGATGACATCTACGCTACGCGTCAAATTGACATTGACATTAGCATTAGAGAGAGCCGACCGTGAAAGCAATGAAATGTTACACTAACCGATAACCCATTCAAACAAACAGTGGACAACCGCTCCACTGTTAATCGCTTGATAGTCATGTCAGGTTGCCTGTTCGTTGAACTTAGTCAACAACGGATAATGGGCAAAGATTGTACTAAAAGTAGCCCTTTTTGACGTCTCGTAACGGAACAGTAACTATCTACCAGAAAATTCAGTTTCATCGTATCTGAAATCACGCAGAATTAGCCAGAATAGTAACTTTTCAGTTAGGTGTAAGTTAAGTGCTTTATTTGATTCTATGCATAACCATTTGATTCTATGCATAACCGATTAAAATATTCAGAGAAATCGTTTCAAAATAATTGCATTAAGAAAAACCTACCATAAATAAAATACCAGAATTAACGCTTCAGATTGAAAGTAGCAGTTTCCCCAAATCTCCGGCAATTATTCTCAAAGTCAAATAGCAGAAAATCGTCCACTCAATATGCTGATTGCAAACCTACCCGTCAGCTCAACAAGACTTCTTACAAAACCTACCATAACACTAAAACTAAACGAGAAAATGCTAAAACTAACAACCGGACCGTTTCCTGCCGGAATTGTTATTGTCACCTCCAAAATGAAACTGGCATTAGTCCCTTGTGTGTTTACGTTGTGTGAAATTGCGTGATTTTGAGAGGGATGCTTACTTTACACTAGCCGTGGCAATTAATGCGATTTTGCGTAAATTTCATAAACATGCTAATTCACGAGTCTTAGCATGCTAAGTGCTATTGCTATGCTATTTGCTAAAATGAAATGAAAAATGAAATGAAAAATCAAATTAAAAAGAAATGAAAAATGAGACGAAACATGAAATGAAACTATATATTAAAAATTAAATTCAAAATGAGCCAAATTAATTGAAATGAAATTTCATATTTCACAGAATTTCGCAACTACATTTAATTTTCGAAATGCTAATTGAGTTTTCACATGCTAAAAATGAATGCGAATGCTCATTAATCCATCACTACTTTACACCCCACATTATGTGTGGATTCTGTATCTCGCTCGCTCATTGCAAAATTTTGAAAGATATCAAACTGAATTCTCTATATTATATGAAAACTCTACCTAAACTAGGTTCTCAGGAATAACATTACACAAAATGATCAACAAAAATATTATATTATCATACACGAAAACAGAATAGACAAAAATACCTTTGCGATTCTGTGTAACAGCAAAATATAAAACCCAGGTGAACAGGGTCCTTAATTAAGAAAAAATGGTGTCGTCGTATTTAGACTCATGTTATTATTTTATTATATTTTTATCATGTTTTTCTAAGATGTAGAGTATTTACACAGGATTTTAATGGTACCAAGAAACAAAAAGTGTTTACCTGTAAAGATAAAGATAGTGCTCAGAGTACCTAATTAATAGAAAGTAGGTAAGTAACTAAGTCATTCATTTCATTTCATTTCAAAAATTCTTTATTAAAATAAATATTACATAATAGTACGTACAACTTAGCGCTAGGATCTACGCTATATCTATCTTAAAAATTAATACGTTTTACAGGCTAAAACGCCTTTTTAAACTTTTAATACAAAATGTTAATAATTCAAAAGTTCTCATTAAATCATAATCGAGGGTAGTTACATTTAGTTTTATCATAAATATTCTTTTTACGTACTACTAAGCTACTTCATACGTTTATATCGCGGAGGAATGGTTGGGTATTAGTGAAAATATGTTATTTACACAGTTGAAGTGCATACATACCTAATAGTAGGTATAACTATCAAAGTAACTAAATACATACATAAATACTTCTGAAATAAAATTAAAGTTCTCTGACTGATGTAAATGAGTTCTGCTTTTCATAATAGGTGCAATGTGATTTTCACTTTTCTCCTAAAAATGTGGATACTATTTTTCAGTCGGCGCGTAGGTATGCAAAACGTTTACTATTTAATTAAAGTAGCTAATAGCTATTAATTGTTATTAATCAATGACAATGTTAACGGCTATCTATCGATTATGCTCCACGTTAACAGCCGCTGTTGAGCTCATTGAACGATTAGTGATAGTGGGATATAGTTAATGCCTGTATTAGATGCACTTGAAATGATATTATTATATACAAAACGGCCAAAATGCTGAAAATAATAAGTACTTTCTTTGTTATTAAAATTAAGGTTGTAAAAAAATATTATTTTTTAAATTAAAAAGGATGAAATTAAGAGGGCATAATACGATTAAAAACCTAAATGAAGAATTACATAAAAAGCAAGGACAGGGCTCGTTTAGTTTTTGGCATAGACTTTTGTAGAAAAAAAGAAATGGTCTAATAACTACAATTTTAACGGACAGTTATTATAATTTTTAAAACTTTACCCTGCTTTGAGGTGGACATTGGACAAACGGTTGACGGCGCGTGAAGCGACAACAATATTGTAGGACTAAGGTAGTACGTTTTGGCCTGCGGGTAGTTGACCCTAAAAACTAAATTACCCACTAAAATGACGTAATAAACATCAGTCATTTTTAATTTACTATACAGGACTCATGGGCAATAACTCAAACAAGACAGCCTCGGGCTTTAATTATCTTAACAGTACCTACCATGACTTTTTATAAGCGTAACCACATCTCATAGAAAAGAGGTCCGGAGTACAAGGTTCATTCACCTCATAGATATGGAAGTATTAACAATAGAATGGCCGAGATTAGCACGTCACGAACAGACTGCGCACGTCAATGATGTTATATTTAAATCTCATTGGTTCACGTACTTAACACGTACCTTTGGTATACTTAAGATGGATAATAATTTACCACCGATTGAATAAACAGATGAAGAAGTTATTAAAGTTGAAAGTTCCAATTTGGAGAAGGCATAAGTTATGGTCAGGCGAGGTGATGGTAGATGGATCAAAGCTTTGAAAAAGAATGAAAAACTTGACCACAGCAACAGATCTATGACATGGACGTGAGGGTCGAACAGAGATGGTTCGAAGGAGGATCTTGGGGATTAACATTCAGGACGGCCTTTTTATAGGAACTGGTTAGCTTTAGCCTTATATGAACTTCCAGCCCATATTCTAAATACCTCCTGCATATAAGTTATCTGTGATTCTGAAACGCTAGAAAGTTGTAACCGTCTATCTGTTCACGTCTATTTATAAAGTTAACAACAATTAACAACTATTGTTTATATGAATTTTCTAAATTTATATTATGCTATGTTTCTATGTTACTACGTAATAGTAGGTCATTCTGTCTGTAGATTTATCGCAGTTGGTAGTAAATATCCAAAGTTCTAATCATGAGAAAGTTGGACTCGACTCCGCCAAAGTTATCGGACTTATTATTCGAATAGTTTAGAGCTAGAGCTAAACCTTACTCTATCTAAAAGATAAAATAAAACTAAGTACTCGATTTGGTTGTTTGGTAGGTACCATCGACTTTTATTACTTTTTTAAGCTGATCAAAAATCACTATAAGTACAGTAATTTTTAAGAAACTATTTTCTAAATCAATAAAATCAATGTACTGTATGTTTTAACTTAACTTACTGAAAAATATCACAACCTCAAACTTACTATTAATATTTTGACGTCTGCCCAGATGTTTGCATAATGACGTATCAAAATATTTTCACAGTTGGAGGTCCAGCAGTGTGAACATATGGCTCGTGGCATTGAAACATTGCTGTGACGAATCAGATTAAGTATTGTAGGTAACTTACTCGTTAGATGTTTGTATTCGATCCGTAGCTTATTATAAGAACACGAAGATCAATTAAATAATAAAGTAGGTGAGTAATAGGGTATTCATTCTATGGTTTTGATACAAGGACAACCTTCTGTTGAACAAGCCAAAATGATGTAGATTGTAGACCAATACGAAGTAAATGTTACAAAATTGTTAAAATCAAAGTACATTGTAAGAACCAAAATTACTCTTTTTAACGTAAGTATAAGAACTAATTTTTCAGAGTCTTTGCTAATCTAAACAAATACAATAAACAACAGCGCAGCTGTGCAGTTAATAATATTGAAAGGCCGATCTTTAAAGAAATTGACCCATGCCCTTTATTTAAGACTCCCGCCATCTGCTTACTCAACAGAGTGTCTTTTCTTCTACTCTTTTCTTTAGTAGCGTAATAGCAATAAATAAATCTATCAATTATTCTAGAAAGATCCAGCGTGACCAAAACGAATTGTTAATGTAACTACTCTTAACTTATCAATATAAACTTGCTAGTTTGAATGAGATCACGATTTACACGTACCTATCAAAGAAACCGAGGTTACAGAATAACTAATAGTACTAGCGTACCGAGGTCAACGTATTGGAGATTATACCGAGGCTTGTATAGCTGTGGTAGGTAGGTATTATTTACTGAAATTGATTCTACAATCTTCAATACTACGTAACGAAATAAGAGTAGGTAATTTATTTAGTTAGTAATTTGTTATTACGAGGGAGAGTCTAATGAAATGTTCGAATGTAAAAGTGCTATGAGTAGCCTATTTGCAATTAAACATTTTGACTGAATTTGATTAGTAATTTTAAAAGATTTTATTGCGGGGGCAATGAGTCTAAGTCTAAGTCTAAGTATCTCAATGAACATTTTGGCATGATTTTGACCTCAATTTTGACATTTTGGAGTATGTGGCTTAAATAACTCAATTGATATTTTTATAATAAAATTTTTAAAAATCTTAATAATTAATAAATCAAAATACCAACTTTATAATAAGGCATTCAAATAAGTAGTTCATGTTACGGTCGGTGGTTTCCACTTTTTCTTTCGCGTAAGTAGAAAACGCCTGTAATTAATTTTAACAACTGAATCATTAAAAACTGCTTGAGCCACCTAAAATACGAACCTTCCTTCACGGCTTTTAACGTTGCGAAGAAGGTGTCAGAACGAAAACTATTCAACTTACAAAATCCGTTTGTTTTACGACTATCGTTACTGCTTTTTGTTACTAGTTACTACGGTAGTTTTTTGCTAGTTATTCGTTTCCACAGAGCAAAATGAGTTCGATTTTTTTATTTAAGTATTTAAATTGACCAATTACTATTCGCCAGTTATTTTCATTAGTCCCCGGACTCGGCTCGTTAATGGTTTCACAGCTTACCTGTAACAAAACAAAAACATAAATTAATAAATATTTTTTTTTACCATAATACTTTAAAACTTAAGAGTACCTTTTCTAGGCAATCATGGCACAATATAATTTCATAATTTTTTTTGTTACATTTTGGTCCACACATAGTGTATTTAGCCAGTGACAAGTATTATAATTACATCGTGTTATAAAATATTTCACGCAGTCATGTCCTAGTCATAGTCCAGTCTAAGTCATGCTCCTGCAAAGTGGTGGCAACTTTACTAGAAACTTCTATGGAGTTTTGGAAGCAACACAAAAAATCACGTTTCACCCTTAGAGCATTTAGAAATGCTCTAAGCGTTTCACCACATTATATCACTTGCCCTCACTCATGCTCATAATTCAGCACTTAATGCATAAAACCCCACAATTTTAAACATTAACATTGGAAAAACCACAAGTTTTGAAAAATAATACAATGCACCGACGTGAACTTTTCCGCGTTCCCGCTAAAACTCATGTCATAATTTTGCAGCGAATGTATTGAATATTTTGACA
Source organism: Ennomos erosarius (assembly GCA_963580505.1). NCBI lineage: Eukaryota > Metazoa > Arthropoda > Insecta > Lepidoptera > Geometridae > Ennomos > Ennomos erosarius. The sequence goes on from OY756988.1 coordinate 11,079,756, forward strand.
GTTTATTGAGTAAGTAGTATACGTAGTTTCATTTCGCAAAATATGCACAAATTACGAAGTTCTGTTACGCTGCAATAAAAAGTTACTTTATGTCAGTATGTCAGCTCAGTCAGTCCTCTGTTCTCTTAAATAATGTTCTATTTTATCTAAAGATAAAACTAATAGCTCTTCAATAGTGTACGTGCGGACGTCAATAAAATCTAAATCTTCTTGGTCTTGAAACCAGCAATTACTTAGCGCTTAATGGGTCTTGAATTATTTAAGCACCTCCTTTATCGGATACTTACATCAGCAAGGATAATTTCAAACTTGAGTAAAATTTAATCATTGCTTAATGCCGTCTCATATTCGCTAAAGACATTTCATTTCAGCCAGAACTTGACAGGAAATTAGGAGCATTGATTTTTCTAATAGTGCTGTTTTGCTGTTGTTTTCATTGGCGAGGTAAAGCTTCAATAGAATTTGGTCATTACCAATTTCCCGTTAGAACAACATAGCATTAGCAAAAATAATAATTTTGGTATCGTTCCCTTTCCTCCATTCAACAAAGTAGTAGGTGTGGTGACTGTTCTGTGGCAGGGGTGTGTCTTGACAGGCTCTGTGGTGTGGTGGTTGAGCAAGTCGTCTCACAATCTGGAGGCGGTGAGTTCGATATTTGCAAAGGTCAAGTGTTTGTGCACAAGTAACAAGCGCAAATACTTGTTCTGTGTCTGGATGTTGTGTGGCCATGGTCCTCGTAGTTCCTGGGTCCCTAGATACAGGGAATCCTAATCCAAAATCTATGTGTATAATTACCTAATTATCAGAAAAACTGTATACAGTTAAAACTAAAAAACTGTCTGGTGCTGTCTAGATAGAGTAAGGTATATTTATAATTAAAATAATAATTAAATCATTTATAATTAGATCATGCACGTGTTAGTCTAGCAAGACTTCGTCACAGAACTAACATTAGTATGATTTTGTGCCCTTCCTATGCACAGCAATTGAAGCGAAACCAAGGCCATTTGTTCACGGCAAAGACCATCGATTCATGTGGGAAAGTATTATACTCTCCCTTTCTTACTGCAACCGGTCTCCCCATACACGGGATCCCGTTTCTCTACATAAAATACGAAAGGCACCGTCTGTATGGCTGGTTTGTACTTTAGCAGGCATTTTGGAGACGGCGTCATTGATTGTTTTATTTATGTAGGGTTTTAATAGTCTTTTAGGTAAGTGTGTCAGGAACTGGAAGACGGAACATAGGCCAGCCTCCAACTTGGTGAAAGCCGCGGGGAGCCGATGGATGCAAGAGGCAAGCAGCCACTTAAACTGACGCTTTAAGGAGGAGGCATGTTCAGCAGATGTTATGTAATTCTGAATACTTGAGACGATGGGGTACATAAATTAAACTTTGGATGTACTTACTTAAATAACTTCTTGAACAACCGATTAAAAGACGTTTCGAAAATGTACGCTTACTCGCTTACGTAATAAAAGTCATGGCAATTATTTCTATGGGTCCAAGAACCAATTTTATCGAGCTCTCAAGGGAGTCCATCATCTCCATTAACAAATTAAAAGGCGTACACGCTAGCGTCTACATTTTAGGATTCCGTACCCCCACATGGCCTTCTTAATTTAAGTTGTTCTATAGAAGCTGCTACTACCACGGCACCAAAACTGCCAAATCCACATACGAATTTACGAACTGGAGTGCTCTTAAAACACTGTTTTAAACTTTCACGGTTGTTTACCACGTTTTTAATAGTACTTACGGGATATTATTTTTATCATCCACCCGCATCTTCAGTCTACCCGTGAAAATGGTGCATGTAACTGTGCCAAAATATCGGGAACTCAAAAATGATTCTAATCACGGTAAATATCCCGTAAGTACTATTAAAAACGTGGAGTGCTCTTATTTCCTAAGCGAATGCTTTTGTCCGTCCGGATATAAGTACTCGCGTACAGATCGCATTTTTCAACGAATCTTGACCAAACTTAGTAACAGGTTCTACGATCATTTGTTAGATAAACTATACCTATTATAAATCATAGGAGCGCTTCATGGCCAATTGGCCATAAGTACATAGTACTATTATTTATTGAGGCCACAGTTTAAATTCGTCGGTAAATCGCAACCATACTTATTGTGTGCAGTCCGTGCATAATCACATGAACCACCGGAAGATTTCCATGACACAACCCTTACACCTTAGAATAGGTGTACTGAAGGTGCACACACCGACTAAGTTGAGGACTTGAAAAATAATAATATTCCATTTGATATCAAAGTTACATTTTATAGTAATGTGTATAGAACCCTTTGTGAGTTCGTACTGCTCGTGGTTGGCCGGTTTATTTCAAATCGGCTGAGGAGGAGAAAAGCAATTTCTTAACGGAAATGATATTCATATCACGCGAACTGCCAAAAATGGCATGATTTATTAACGTATCGTTTACACGGGAGCTTAAAATATGAGCCTGTTGTGAGATGCGACAGGAAGACAAGTGATGATAATATCCTTTTAAGAAAGGGTTTTACGCGATTTCAATAAATTTTAATATTGAGAGGCAGGGGTTGTAGCAAAGATCCCAAACGCTAACACTAAGGAAAACGCTAACTCCAAAAATGTATTGAAATGATATTAGCTGCGGAAAAGTAAGCGATTTCCGAAATGTCATTCCAACACATTAGCGAGTTAGCGTTTGGCGTTATCGTTTGGGTCTTTGCTAGACCCTCAGGTACCACAGTGTAGCGGTAAGTAGATATAGGTACTTTAAAATGTGGTTTATACTTTAAAATCAATTCTATTAGAAACTTATTTCGTTTCCCTTAGCATTTTCCTCTGTCGCATTGTCCTCATATCAATCTGGAGCGTCTCAATCCATTCCAACTATTTCCAATACACTCCAAGATTCCGGTTATTTCCGGCATACACCGGTTATTCCCAACCACCCCAGAGGGCTGTTAGCCTGTTACACACCTGAGTAAATCGGACGTTACTGAAATGTAGCCACGGTTCAGTAGAAAGCAATTCGGTATATCGACTAGAGATGTGGTTAGTTGTTAGGCTGAGATTAGAAGAAAAATATAGACAGTACGATCAAAAGTATTAAGTGAAGCTAAAAAATAAAACTCGTGTCTTCGGTAGGTATAGGTAATCATTCCGTCTTTTTACCACCTGCATTATTTTGGAGAATCGTCAAAAGTATCTGTAACTAAAGATCACGTCTCAATTGACGCGACTTTGCTCAAAAGCTGCTTAAGATGTGAAATGGTAATGAATTCCTCATTGGTTTCACTTTCGAATCCTGAGAGTCAGGTATAAGAAAATGTGTTTATTTTCTCAAACACTGAAATACTTCTTAGCATTTACTTTTTCTATCTTATTGAGTCGGGTAAGCTGTCTAAACCAAAACGAATTATGTCAAACGTTTGTCAGTGAAATTTTAAGAGAGAATGATAAGCTTTTGATGAATTTGATGGCTTCATGAGGTGCCGAAATTGAGGACTGCTAATAACTTCAGGGTCACTAAAACAGCTGTTGAAATCCATTCACGCCAACACGAGTAATTAACATCTATCTTGATAAGCAATAAACGGTACTCTATAAAGAGATAAACAAAACACTTGCTGTAGTTTCATTGAGTAACGCACTAAACTATCGAGGCACTAAATATACATAGTTCACGTAATTCTTGCGCAACTTTACTATGCTCACATTGTATTGGGTGTTGGGTGTTTATGATGGTTGTTTCTACATAGCTTGCTAATCTAAAGCATCTCGTAAAGGGTCTGGTACTAGTTTGGCAATGTATGAACGGATTATCAAGTCGTGATTTACCTGGTGGATTTGTAAAGTGGAACAAAAGTCAGGATACGTCCAAACACCGAATACAGAGCTGAGTGCTCCCTGAAAGGTGTAAAATAGTCCTGGTACTAATAAGAGTTCACAGAGAGTAAATAAAAAATGTCCTTAATATATTTTTTAGATGATCATTTTGGAAAAACTTAGTGGTTGATTGGTATTTTAATTCAATTCAATATTTTATCACAGTATACAAGAAACATAAAAATTTACAATTTACGTTTGCATGGGTTATCAAGATTCAGTCAACTGTTCGAGACTCTTCTAACTCTCAAACAAATTAATCTACCAACTATTTCCCACCTCGTTCTGTGGACTAGAAATCTTTCTTGAAGTTATTTACCAATCAATTCTGGCATTTTGAATTTTTTTTTATGTATCAATAGGTCGCAGAAGGTCGGTAGAAGGATGTTCAGCAGCGGACGTCTACGGGCTGTTGATGATACGATGATGATGAGATCATCAACCATCATCGTGTCACTGCAACTCACCTGATGTTAAGCGACAATGCAAACGAAGGTGTAGCAGGTTGCGTTGATCTATTATGATTTGACTCTACACTATCAAGATATTATCTCTCACTTTTCACGTGCCTGTTTTTCATTTATAAACAAATCCATTGTAAGGGATTGCCGTAGGCGGACAATAATTGACGAATTACCTGCTACAAGACGCTGTCATAATTGAAACGAAGCTATCATACATTCGCTTCCAAAACCTGCCTTTTAGCATTACGAGTGGCACGTAATATTTCGCAATATCCCTGCAGACACATTCCTGTATACGCGAGGGATCGAGTTACTGTATATGTCAGGGCCGATCTTACTTAGTATTGTTTGAGGTACCCTCTTTGTAGTGTCAGGTCGCACGATTTCTGAAGATATTCAAAGACAAAACAGACGAGTATCACAGTACATAAATGGATCTGTAGTTGCATTTAATAGTATTTAATATGATTGTAATCATAGCAACCTCGTAAGTTAGAAGTGTTAGAACATGTTCCAACTTAAGAAACAGATGAATGGAGGTTGTTTCTTTAAAATTTTTGCTGGAAACAAAGACACGGCAAGGTGTTCCACTCATTAGCTGAACGCACTATAAAGTGCGTAGCAAACCGCTTGGTGCGCACAATTCAATCTTTTTTATTAAATTAAAATAAATCTGTTGATTACTCTAAGCAGGTGACATAATGATGATTTGTGATTAAAAGGGTTGATGTCAGTATCTAGGACAACCTGTACAATTATAGGTAGTTATTATTATTTATACTGCAGTTTCATCAAAATTGCTTCTTGCTGCTCAAGGAGATTTATGCATGGTAACTTGGCAACATTTTTAAGAACTTAGTCCCAATTCCCAAATGAATGCGTTTAACAAACAATCTCCCGTTTATCTTCTAGTGATACCACAGTAATACTTACCAGTAAAATTGATCTGTTTATCCGATACCTTGTAGGTTTTCCCATCGGTATGCAATATCCCAAAAGAATATTGAGCGTGTTATCTTTCGCACATTATGAAATACAGCGCTTTAGCTGGGTTTTATCCAAGGTTTCATATCTCACATCATATTCGGGTTGGGCCTGATTTACATCCACCCTTTATATTATTAGGGCACCACCAAACTGGGACTTTGGAAAGATTGTCTTTGAAAAAATATAAAAAATTAAAATACCTACCTGTTACATTCATTGCTGACAGTGACACCACACAAAATATAAAAAATATATCATATAGGTTAGTCAATGGTTCTGACTCTGTATGTTTTCAAGACAGCATATATGAGTTCATTTCTTTAAAGACTAGCACGAATAACATAAAAATGTCCTTATTTACTTTAGGATGCGTTCCAAGTTGGTGTTATTTTTGTTATTTTCGTTATTTTCGATCACAAATGTCGTTCCACTACCAATAAAAGTGATCACTGTGGAAGTCTTTGACAGTTTGAATGTGATCGTTTTTGGCGTTCTTGGCATTCTTAGCAGCTACTTGAACGGGCCCTTATTGTGGTCACACATACTCGTAACGACGGCTATTATGTAAAGCAGAAACAGCGATGTACGACCGCAGTTTAAAATTAAAAGTCCCAAACAACTGCCCAATTTAGTCGGATAGGTCATGTTGACCAGAAAGTGAGTAAAAGCACCCTTATTTCATTACCTTGCGTCGCCCCGACTTCTAACTCATTCATTGCCCGGGTTTTATGAATGGCTAAAGTTGGCGTTTTCCCGCCATTTCACTCAAATTTTATGGGGCAAGTGACGTCGCCTGTTCGTATTATTATAGCCCGGCCGTATGGCGTGTACCGTGTACCTACAACCAGTGTTGCCAGATTTTGCCAGATGAATATCTTAGTATTGTGGGGTAAATGTATTTCAAATGGATCTTATGAGAATAAGCATGATGACAAAATTTTCTTTTTGCATAAATTAATAATGTTCCTCATAAGATTAAAATGAGTGAAAACAAAAATAAAATATCTCGAAAATGACAAAGTTTAAAAACTGGAACAGAAAGAGATAGCTCAAACGGCCAGTGACGTCAGAGCAAGGTCGTTCATAGTACCTCATTGTTAAGCTGTAGCTTTACATACAATCTCTTTGGCATGTGACGTCACAAGTGGATTTTTCATAGTAACCGTAAGGGCGCTCTGTTTTGCGAGAAAGGGACAGGAGATGCCCGTTACAGAAACTTTGAAAGCTTATTACTCCGTGATTTATTTACCGCTTTTACTTATTTTTTCCATTAATGCATTCATTTTTAATCTTCTTTATGTAAGTAATATTTACTTGTTCATTTTTAGTAGTAGTCATCATGCCTATTCCATGTTCTATTTTGTTTTCGATTGAAGATAGTAAAAAATTGGTCAAATAGACAACGGATCAGATCACATTGATCATTGGTCAGATTACAAGTTCGAATTGCAGCAACATGCTTGAAATCTTATGATGCCCCAAAGAACCACTTAATATACATAAGTTTATCTGCGAACATAACTTATTTATTTGTATTTAGTAGTAGAATAACAACAAAAAAATTTACACAACGATTCCACGCATAAACCTCAATTACCTACTAGCAGATATGAAACAATGTTTTGACTTCTAACATACAAAACATCTCTAAACTCACCAATTTAACACAAAGCTCAGAACTGGCAACACTCGGCTAACACAACAGTGTTGTTTGTTTACGTTCGAGCTTGCATTTTTGACGCGCTATTTTAATGTGCTGACGCAGAGAACAGGCGAGGGACCAGCGTCGATGGTAAAATAAACTTGGACTTTGACACGGCATGTATGGCAATCAAACCAATATCAGATTTTAAGTAACTTACAGAAATTCTATAAGATCCACTTTTTAGACATTTTTTAAATAGTATTCATAGAAGTTGTATGGTGTTAGTGTTTGTAGTGTGTTAGTTGGTTTAAGTTGACGGGCCCGATAGCTCAGTTGGTAGACTTGGTAGTATCCCTGCCTTCTGAACTGAGGGCTGTGGGTTCGATTCCTACTCAGGACAAACATTTGTGTGATGAACATAGATGTTTGTTCTGCGTCTGGGTTTTATATTGTCTATGTATGTATTTACAAACAGAAAATTATATAAGTATTGTATCAGTTATCTGCTTTCCATAGTACAAGTTATATGCTTAGTTTGGGGCTAGATGGCGCTGTGTGAAATGTCCACACATATTTATTTATTTAGTTTTCATTCAGATCAGTATCATAATAATATAAGAATAAGAATAAGAATAAATATTATTAATGCCAAAGAATAGAACAGAGAACATAACTTTATACATTTTAACAATTATTATAATAACAATTACTTGGCAACAGGAGTATGCTCAGCACTTTACTGCGTGGAAAAGTTCTACGCAGGGCTGGTTTTCAGCGTACCCCAGTTCTCGAGCTAAGATGTTAGTCGAGTGTAACGAGTGTGCGCGGGTGATAAACCTATAGTAGTTAATATTATTACACAGCTTACAAAAAAGGATATCCTAAATTTAGAATAAGTTAAGTTAAAATAAAAATATTTGTTCAAATTAAAAAGTAGGTGTTAAGGTAATTTCAACTAAATAGGTAGATGATATTTATAAACAGTTTTGTGAACCTTAAGTATTAGATTAATTTTAATGCAAAGGAAAAGAAAAATTACCACTAGCGGGGTCAATCTAGTGCTAACTAATTTGTACGGATACTAAACATGGGCCGGTAGTGTATATAATATGATATCGTATATTTGCTCCTACGTACTCTCTCCTTCCATTACATTACAACTATTAGCTATTGGCCGGTCCCCACTAGGTGAACCGATGATCTGGTGAAAACCGTGGGAGCTGATGGATGCAGTAGACAAGCAGCCGCTCGAGGTGGCACTCTTTGGGGGAGGCGTATGTTCAGCAGTGGACGTCTTCACGCTGTTCATGATCATGATGATTTAGTTATTCTGTGGTGTTACCTAGTACGAAGGAAGCATATTATCGCTTTGATCCTGGGCCTCTAGACAAAGTCACATTCCATTAGCGATATCGCTAATCGATAAGCTACAAAATGTATAAGAATGACCACATATCGATAGCTTATGTCATTGCCATACATTTTGAACTTAGCGATTAGCGATATCGCTAATGGATGTGACTTTGTCTAGAGGCTCTGGTCCGTTGTACAGAGTCCCGACTCTAGGGGAAAAGACAAATCCCTGAGAGATCAATTCGTGATGAGCCAATCTATTGTAGTAGGAGTAGAGTTACAGTACTACTTAGGCTGGATTTTACCAAAGTGGAATAAGTTTTATCCCAAGTATAACGCTAATTGTTACTCTCGGATACAGCTGATTGACAAATGAAATGACGATTAAAAGGAACCTATCTTGATTGTATCCAAGGAAAGAGCTTCAAAATTGTTGGTATAGTAAGTTATATTCGTGTAACTCGGTTATTCTCGGAACGTTATACTTGAAATAACGTTATATCGGGCCTTAGTTGCTCATGAATATTGTCAAACAAATTGCATCGCTGCAATTGATATAACCAGGCAAAGCGTTCATTCAGGCTCTCAACGTTCAGGCTCGAATGTCTAATAATACTCGTGAGGTGAACGACCTTTCATCAACATCTTATCAAGTTGAGTTGCTCTCAGAGAAAGCTAGACGTTGTGTTTTATGAATATAGAGATTAGGAGATAAAAACCTCGCTCAGGAATATACAAGCGGGATGAATGACTCAGTGTTACAGGAATTATGAGTAGAGTTTACATAATATTACATCGCGACTTGGTATTAAGAGTTAGATATTGAATTACTTTAGTAGCTCCATTTTATAGTTCTATTCATTTGTAAATGCTCTAAGCTCTATTCATGATGTAGGCATAATATGGTGGTAAGTAAGGTCCATATTATTCAGGAATTTCCACATTCTATATTTTCCAATTTCTTAGTAATACCATTGATATAAGCCTATAAATCAAAAAATACCTTCAGGCGGCCTAAAAATTCTGACACCAGGGCTGACCACTTGCCTACACGAGAAGAAGAAGCAAAAAAATATGAATTCGACCTTAACTCATATAATTATATCATGATAATGGACCCTAATCTACGGTTAGGTATAAATATATTTTAGTTTATAATTAATTTGCAATGGGCTGCAATGTGTAAAAGCAAAAGATTTGAATCGAACATGTATAGTAGCGATGGCAATTAATGCGATTATGCGTAAATTTCATAAACATGCTAATTAACGAGTCTTAGCATGCTAGTTGCTATTGTTATGCTATTTGCTAAAATGAAATGAAATGGAAATGAAAAATGGAATGAAAATTTAAATGATAAATGAAATGAAACATGAAATGAAACTTTACATTTTTAATTAAATTCAAAGTGAACTAAACGAATTGAAATTAAATTTCATATTTCACAGAATTTCACAACTACATTTCATTTGCGAATTGCTAATTGAGTTTTCACATGCTAAAAATGAATGCTAACGCTAATGAATCCATCACTAATGTATAGTTCATAAATGGAGAGGAGCCCGTACAAAATGCCGAAACACCTTTTATCGACTGCACTTTCCGTCACAGGCCGCCTTTTCGCCGATAATGTGTTTTCATAATAATGTTTTTGCAAACTGATGTTTCATCAAGGATACCATAGGTGCTGTGTATTTCCCCCTTTTAATTGCATCTAAGTATGTATATTGGTATTGGTATTGTGTTGTGTATTGGTTAATAACAAAATAATAGGGAAATCCATGAATATCTACCTAAACACTTCGGCGCTACATCAGCATTTTAGTAGGCCCAATCCCCCATTAACTGCCTTAAAAATTTATTTCCCTCGCCAGTAGGATCCATTTTTTAAAACCCTTTATCTGTCTGAATGCCTGCAGCGTCTGTCTGGCGCCTTCATTACAAATAGCGTCTCTTTAATTTCATTACACTGCATTATTCATGATGGTGGGTATTCATCTCGCGTTGCATTTTAAGTAGGTATTCCTTTATAGGTATTCTATAATAATTAAAAAGATGTAGTTGTACTTATGAATTTATGTATGAAAAAATCAGAATGGGAAATATTAATATCAACTAGGGGTGCGCCGAACATAGATTTTTGAACCGAAGCGAATAACGAACATTATTCGGTTTAGAGCTTACCGAACCGAATATTCGGCCGAACTATTCGGTTCATTTTACACGAATTTTCCCGTACATTCAGTCGCTATAAAACTTCAACAAAAGTTCCACTGCAATGGAAACCATTTTTTTTCTACTATTTTTTGTACAAAATCTCTATTTTTATGAAAATTTCCTATGAGATGAATGTTAATAATACACTTTATTATGTGAATAATTGATTTGAATAAAAAAAAAAACAGATAAGTAACAGAGTTCTTAGAAACAAGCGAAACGTTGTATTGAGCGCATTTTGAATTGTAAATGCAATTACATACCTACCAACCTAAAACTTTACCTTACCTAAAAAAAAATATTCAAATTAGACATTGGCCCAAATCGCACGTTCTATAGGTCGGTGGTGCTAGTTAGACACAAAATATCATAGTTTTCTAGTGACCAAGCGTTTAGGGCCTAAATAGAGCATGTTATCAGTATCTAGCAAAAAGGATTAAAAAGTGCTAAGTGTTCTGATTATCTTAGAATGAGTTCTCATAAAAGATAATTTTGGAAGTATTTAATAAAATATTCAGTAATTATTCGGCACTTTATTTATTTATTTAATTATAACATGCTTTCATGCAATGTCATTTAGTATCACTAAAACTAATACCTAGTCCTAAATATTTCATTGTATGAGCCCTGTGAGAGCGTTGCACTTCAGAGTGGAGCTGGAGCGTACATTTCTCTTAAACTATTACAATTTTTATACCTATAGTCCTAATAAAAATAGCAAATTATACATAGTTTAATTGAATTTCGTCATCTTTTATACAATTTAGGTTAATTTATAATTATCATTGTGTTTAACCAAATATTCGGTCGAATACCGAACATGGAAAGACATGCCGAATATTCGGTATACCGAATAATTACCGAATAGATTACAGATTCGATTTTAGATATTATGTTCGATTACATTTAAATTGTGTTAATGGAACACGGTTAATCGATTTTAAACGCGTTTAAGGTTCTAAATCTACTCCAATTGTCTATTTTAGTTTCATTAATATTTAGACACGTGCTCCAAGCTTATCTTGGTTATTATAACACTAAGATAACTGGTAACTTATAGGGACTCAAACGTAGCCCGATACATGACATGTGTTGACGGAAATGTGTTAACTACAGTAAAATTTTCTGATGAATTTCAACCTTAAGCTCGTATAGTTACGGTTGATCTTGGAATTTCCGATTAATCTGCTAAAGGTAAATGACGATAAACATTATCCAGAGCGACTAATAAGCTAAGATTATAGCTGTCGACAGCGAAATCGCAGTGAGATCCGTTCGATGGATTAGTTTCACTTAGGGTATTAGTTATTTAGATGGAATAGGATTTCCATTAAATGGTTTCTTGACGATGTGGCTTGTGGTAGTTTCCAATTAGGGTAATATGGCTGTGGTGAGAACGAAGGAGTCTGTCAACGGTCGAGGAAAATGTGCAATAAGTAAGAACGCATGAAACGTACTTAATGAATAAATACCAATTTTTTACAATTTGGTTCTAAGAAGTCCCTAATAGCTATTAATCGCTGTTTTTAAGGTAAATTTAAATGACGAATTAAACATATTTGCAGCCACGTTCTACTTTTAAACACTCAACACCTAAGCAGGAACCCTACATAATTAATCATACGCCATTCCTAAAAGCTTTCCAAAGGGCGCGAATAAAAGCTGCGAATATTCCAAAATTCGAAGAACACTTACGTACCGTGACATTCGAACTGGCCGTTAATAAATCAAAAAAGTTTCGCGCGGGAGGCGATAAAATAAATTCTAATTTAAATTATCTGTATCGGTCCGATTGGGGTAAAGTGGGCCTCGTTTTTACCCCAGCCGCGCGGTGAAGTGTTAAATGTATATTATGTGGTTGCTTCGGGTCGGGAGGTTTTTGGGCGGATCGTTTGGTGTAGTTTCAGCGTTTTGCTGATGGTGATTATAGGGAATTGTTTGGGATTGTTGTTTTGGAGTTTCGTAAGTAGGTTATTTCTTTCGAGACATAAATTGTACTGTACAAATACAAGCTAAGGAAACCAGAGACAACACAGAGAAACAGTAGATAGGATAGTTTAAGTGTTCATACATAAAAAATATGCCAATGCTTTTTGTTCATCATTCTGTGGTAGGGATCTCCTTTGATTACCCAAGCCCCAAGCATAGTTTTCTTTTTATGCTATTTGCACTAACCATGATCGAAAAAATCTTACGTATTTTCGGATTAAGAAATTCTTTTATATGTTGTGGGACTTATTAAAAAATGTCTTATGACCAGTGCAATGATAACACGGCAGGGCTTTACTCGATCAAAACAACGACAAACAACTGACAAACGCCTTGTCTAGCTGCAACTACAATTTTAATACTACTGATTTTATTATTATTATTTTAACAATTCTATGCATGGAGCTAATAAAAAAAGAAGGGGGGAATCCCGTCTGATCCAAAACTGAAGCACCCTTAGGAAGCCGGAATGCTTCGTACGTACGAGCGAAACACGCACACACTCACATCATAGGCAGCCGGTCGCCATACTTTCATCTGACACACATATGTAATATGTCCGCCATTTTAGACTTCAATTCCATGTCAATCAAAACTCAATCTTTCTTTTTTTTATTTCATCCATGATTCTATGTTCGATTTAACTACAGTATGGGGAGCTTCAAGAAAAGTGTTAAAAGAGTTCTCTCTAAGAGTAGGCAACGCACCGGCAATGCTTTTGGTGTTGCAGATGTCCATAGGCGGCGGTAACCACTTACCATCAGGTGGGCCGCCTGCTTGTTTGTCACTCACTACATAAAAAAAAAGATTTAGCTAAGACTAAAATGTTCCTTGCACTGAATTACAAAGTTTTTTAGAACAGAGAATGCTTACAAATGCAAAGGGCCAAAGTGGATTGTAGTAAAGTAAAGTATACTATTTGATAGACAAGCAAAACGAACCCAATCACAATTTACGTAAACAAACAAGTTCCTGCCTATTGGACGTTTTCGCTGAGTTGTCGTATCGCTATCGATACCTACGTATTCCTTTTTAGGCTACAAGAAAATCGAAAAAAAGACACCTTGTATACAGTTCCTATCAGATGAAAACGCTTTCAAATCTGGAAAACCACGAAATATAAAAACAAGATCACATTGCAGCGTTCAAAATGCCGACAATATCGCAATTCGGTTGCACAACCGTCGCGCGTCGTCGGTCTGTCGTTAAACTTTTATCGATATCGATAATTCGATTTATCGACATCGCCATATGTCTCTGTCGAGCTGTCAATGTCCAGCGCTGCAGAGTAAAACCGTATTTATGATAATGAAAAGCCAATTTTTCAACAAGTACTCGTTTTTAACTTACCGGTTCTGCGAGATTATGGTTCGGCACTTTCGCTTTGGCATTTTAAAAGTTAAATTATTTGCGATCACGTAAAGGCGGAGTTAATTGATGTAAGTAATATTAATAATGTCTACTTATGAAATGTTTTTGCATCACTGGCGAAGGATCGAATCCCGATAGGGTTTACTCTTCCAGTGGACGTGTTTAAGTCCGTTGACTACTTGATGATCAAAGATAGACTAGTAGACAACGACTCAATCTGAAGCTCTCCTGTCAGTTACCGCTCGCATTTGATAGTTACACCATGGGATCCCATCAGGTACAAATGAAAAATAGCCCGAACTTGAAGTAATGTAGTAATCGTGTCTAGAGAGTTACTAATTAGTGTCCAGTGTTGATAATCTTGCGTTTTGCAGAAATGAAATAATTCGTAAAATAGCCCGCGTTATTCCATTGTATGGGATGAGGCATCTGTACTGTAGGTATTATATTACCTGGGGTTACATACACACTCCCACACAAATCACAAAACAGATCTGTTTTCGGGTTACGTATGACGCTGCAAAAGTGGGTAGAGAGTGGAGAAAAACCAATAGCATGTAGCCAGTTCCAAAAAATCTTATACTTAGATAATATAGGTAATCACAGCTTATATAGTTTTATAAATCCTGTGTCTCTCACACCCCTGTCCTTGTTTACAAAACGTATTTTCCTCCAGCTGACCGAGTGAAGGATTCAAGGGAAGGCATTATTCAGTGGAATACTTACTCGTGTCTTGGTACTTCGTAGGTCTCAGGGCGGGGAACTAATCTGCATAAGGCACGGAGCTATGTGAAACAGCCCTGAATAAGTAACGTCTTAGGTTTGAGTTTGGGTGCTACTACGAGAATTCGTAGGTGATGCGTTGGTGAGTAAACGGTGAGTTAGCAGTATAATTTGCAGCGATTTAGTTAAGATGTAAAACTTCTTTGAAGTCCTGTATACTCAAAAGTGACACTAAAATCGGTTCAATTTGAATTATTTGCTGTCACTCATTAATAATCCAGAAAAATACCATGATAGAAATATACGGTGGAGGTACTGTAAAAGCAAGTAGGTCTCTCTAAATAATATAGTTACTTCAAAATTTTGATTATACTGATTAAAATACCTATAACGGTGGTAAAATATTTTATATTATGTAATTGTACCTAAATACATGTATACGAATCAATAAACACGAACCACCTGCTCTAGACTAGGTAGTTTTTTTTTTCTTATATTTTGGCTCCACACATAGTGTATTTAGCAGTGTCAAGTATTATATTTTCATCGTGTTATAAAATATTTCACGCAAAGTCATGTCCTAGTAATAGTCATAGTCCAGTTTAAGTCAAGTGGTCATAGTCCAGTCTAAGTCATGCTCCAGCAAAGTGGTGGCAACTTTACTAGAAGCTTCTATGGAGCTTTGGATGCAACACAAAAAATCACGTTTCACCACATTATATAACTTGCCCTCACTCATGCTCGTAATTCAGCACTTAATGCGTAAAACGACACCAATTTTAAACATTAACACTGGAAAAAGCAAAAGTTTTGAAAAATAATACAATGCAACGACGTGAATTTTTCCGCGTTTCCGCCAAAACTCGACTAGGTAGTTCAACCTATAAAAGTGCAGCCAGATGGCCTAGCGGTTTCCTCCCGGTGCGTATGCACCGGGAGGAAACTTATCGTCGCTGTTAGCCACTCGGGCGCGGTGCGGCGGGCGTAGGTAGGTCCCAAAGCGCTCCTCAAATAGCGCGGTATGGTTTTGCATATTTACGGTTTATACGAATAAACTAAGCAGTGTTTTAAAATTTTAAAACTAGTTTACATGGCTATCTAAACAAATGCATTTTTACGTGTGTTGCAGTATAAAAAACACACACCACAACACTACGCATAATAATTGACGCTCCGCCGTACCTAAAGGAAATTCATTACTCCGTCGCCGGCGCGCGCCGACTCGGCGCGAGATGCAATTTAAACTGAGGCGTTTTTTTTTTTCTCCTGAACCATAGAGACTTTTACTTTATTCGATAGTGATGTTCAACTAGTTTCAATTTTAATCGATTTATAACGAGTGACACCTCTAAAAATTGATTGCCATCCCTAGTAGCGCAATCAGCTGTAAGCCACAATTGTGGTGGGGAGCGGTCTACGTTGCGCGATGCCGGCCGCACATGTGGTTGAAGCGCCTGAGCGGTTAGAGTGAGACACACTTAGGCGCTACCATAGTCTTGTCACGGGTTCTAACGAGAAAGAATGTCGAGAAAATTTTGCTGTGGTGCGCAATGCGCATGCTAGCCGGGCTGGTAGTACCATGGACAATGAACGTAAAATTAATTAAAAATAGAATAAAACAACCACCTCTAGCTAGTACAGCCAATTATAAACTATGAAAAATGGAGTTTTCCGCGGGAACGCAGAAAAGTTCACGTCTTTGCATTGTATTATTTCTCAAAACTTGTGCTTTTTCCAGTGTTAATGCTTAAAATTGATAGATTTTTACGCATTAATTGCTGAATTACGAGCATGAGTGTGGGCAAGTGATATAATGTAGTGAAACCTGATTTTCCGTGTTGCTTCCAAAATTCCATAGAAGCTTCTAGTAAAGTTGCCACCTCTTTACTGGAGCATGACTATGACTATGACTTGACTTTACGTGAAATAGTCTATTAACATGATGAAAAATTACAATACTTGACACTGGCTAAATACACTATGTGTGGAGCCAAAATATAAGAAAAAAAAACTACGAAAAACGCTTTTCATCATTCGAGTTCGTCAAGCATGGTAGCACCCCTGCGTGCAGAGCGCAATTCTAAGAACAGGGTTGCCATTACAGAGTGTAAATTAGGGAATTTCAATGGTAGTACCGGGTCAGGGAGATTGCCTGCCGCGTGAGGGAATCCTTGTATATTGGATTGTAGATTTACAAGAGGGAAAACTTTTCGTAAAAGTAATTTGAGCCTCATAAATTGGTGGGGTGTGGAAATTCTGGTTAAATCAATCTTGTAAATCGGTAACAGCCTAATATCGAGATACGGAGGTAATCTTATCATTGGGTTTTTAACAACGGATCAGCTGATTTTTTTATTGTTCATAAGCAAAGCACTGCCCAATGCTGACTCTAAATTACAAAAAAAACTGTCTCACCATCAGGTCAGGGATGACGTGCAAATGTTGCATACGAGGCAAGAAGATGCCTGCTCAACAAAGAAAAAAAATACTGTTTGACCACTAACTCGCATGAGCTATAAGTGTGGATAACGTGTTTATATCAGATCACCTTAATATAATATTTATGAAGATCAGTTGGTCGTGAAACCGTAACAAAGAGAACGAGACAGGCAGAGTTAGTATCAAATTTATTATACCTATTATAGATATCGCTTGAAGTACCTATTTACCGACGTACCACTTCCTTAATTTATGATACTCGTTCGCAGCTCTTACCTGAAACAAGTTGAAATTACGTCGATTAGTTGAAATATACGAGCACCTTAAATGGTAGTCAATATTACTTTCCGGTTGCTGTACCGTCTAAAAAGTTCTACCAAACAGAGAGGGATCAATATAGGCTGTACTTTTCTACGCTGTTTCTTATAAATACTAATAAATTATTCCTTATTTCATACACACGTTCAAGCTCTACTTAGCTTAATTTTAGGTAACTCTACCAACCTTAGGTCATATTTGCAACTGGCACTGGATGGATGGCGCCTGTGTCAAGCAAGACCTCTTTGTTATCAATGCTAGCCTGGTACTCCGTTAGTCCATTACCAATGAATAACCATCACCACAGAGTCCACAGATTACGTAATGTTACTACCATCCCACTACTGCATACTATTAGTGTTCTTTTGTTTTTTTTTATTTAAAGTAAAAGAATATATCTTTATTATATTTAAATAATTATAAATATATGTGTGCACATTTCACACAGCGCCATCTAGCACCAAACTAAGCATAGCTTGTACTACTATGAGAACCAGATAGCTGATATAATACTTACATAATTTTTGTTTGTAAATACATACATAGAATACAATGTCACACCCAGACACAGAACAAACACCTATGTTCATCACATCATGTTTGTCCTGGATAGGAATCGACACCCACAGTCTACAGTTCAGAAGGCAGAGCTACTACCAACTGAGCTATTAGGTCAGTCAAGTCAGGCCAGTCAGGTATATTATGACCATAGATTTATATATCAGGATATGCCCGAAGGAACATTTTATTTTGTCAAAATGGCGTGGGAAAAGTCAGCGCCATCTATTAGATTTCGCGTGAACTACGACAAGTTGAGAAAGTTAGGTGCCTATCGCTGCCAATATGTCCGTCAATGTTATTGTTTACAATGATCATTCCAAATATAAATTCGATTATTTTGTTACAAAACAGAGTGTAATATTGAAAATATTGAATTACTTGAGGTAAGAAACTTGGTCTTTCTTTTTACTGCACTTTCGAGTATAGATTGTGCAACCCTTCACAATACAACTTGGCATATTATGTTTGTGACATTCGACCGATGCCTTCTAACTTCCATCACAGACTGAGCGCTAGTGGATGCCAATCTGTGAAATTGGCTCCCACTTTGAAGCGACCTATAACTAGTCATTAGACCTGTCCTTAATATATATGTCTATGATTATGACCATAATTCAAAACATTGCCTAAAATCTCTACGATAACAAGCGAGTTATGATGTAATCCAGAAAAACCTCCAAAAACAAAATAGTAACCCTAGGCATAAAAGAATAAGCATTTCGGAGGAAAAGAAAAGAAAGCAAGGAAATTGTACGAGGACTATAAATGTACCATTTAGCGCGCTACCCGCTAGTTTATTCAAGAGTTCGTACCTTCGCCACTACGCCAAATGGGTAACGTAAAAATTTAATACGGCCGACACTTCCGTAACATGGTCGCGCTTTTGAACAGAATTGTGTAATGATTGTTGTCTACTTTGTATTTATTGCGCTACTTTATTATGAGCTTTAGACTGTGGACTTTGAAATTGTTGGCTCGTTGTAAGATACTAACTAACGAACGAATGAATCGCCCAAGTACTAGTATAACCTCATAATTTTTAATCAATCTCATGCTGCTATTAGGCCAACCACCCACTAGGTGGACTAACGATCTGGTCAAAACTGTGTGATGCCATTGAATGCAAGAGGCAAGCAGCCGCTCAAAGTGGATAGCGCTTTTTTGTGGAAGCCTCTGTCAGCAGTAGGCGGCCTTTAGGCTGATGATGATTTTGATAACGCTGTTATTTTTTTGGGGCGATACCTTGTGTTTTTTCTGTTACCTACTTTATACTGGGTGTAATTGAATTCATTAGCATCCTTTGAAACTAAGTACCTACTCCTGATACCGGTTACGTCTAGACCAAAATTTTTGAATTCTAACACATTGGTTTAGTAATAATAATAACTCCAAAAAATGGAATAACTTACTTAATCAAATGCTACAATACAAAACTTAATTAAAATAATGTAATACTGTTTTTAATTAGTACATACAAGGTATAAAAACGTTTAAATGTATCAAAATCATCCGTGCCAACTGCGTTATACGCCGCGGAAATCTTCATCATTTTCAATAAAAGTATTTTCATTTACACACTTTTACTCTTTAATAATCATGTAATAAATGATGTACTATCATGGGCTCAATTTATGCTAATAAATTAAATTACATCCTGTAGATTCTGTATCGTTTAGAACGCGAGTTACTAGAACCAAATTGATTTTTCCAGAATGTATGATTCGGCTAAGGCTGTGGCAGCTGTGACCGTGGCATTCTAACTCTAAATTACTCACAAGAAACACAAAAGCATCTGGAATCAAAACATTGACTCGATAAGTGTTACATAAGTAACCACAGACAACGCAAAAGTATCAAAACCATTTACCCGGTTAGATAACTTCAACTGACCTAAGGACCAAAACCGCATTTCAACAAAATTCGTGGCTATCAAAATGTTGATTGCATCACCAGCATACAAAGACCCTTATCATAATATTACGGTAAGAAATTGGTAGGTCGAGCTGTGTTGGTCGTTTTAAATCGGTCAATAGGGGCCAAAAGGGTCCAGCACATAAATTGTGATTGATTGTTTGGATGCGAGGCCGTACTGATTGGGAGCCGATAGGCGTGCATTAGTTTTATGAGGGAGGAATTAACGCCGCCTTTTTGTCTATCAGGAACAATGAGCTACTTTGCTCCTACTTGCACTAGGTGGTAGAGCTTTTCTGCAAAGTTCGTCTAGGTAGGTACCACCGCTTTGCCAGTTATTCTGCCGCCAAGCAGTAGTGTGTAAGCACTACTGTGTTCCGGTTTGAAGGGCATTGTAGCTAGTGAAATTACTGGGCAAATGAGACCTGATTACACAGTGTAGTAATCTGATTACTAGACTGTGTGATGTCTCAGGATGACGTGCGCAGTGCAGTGTCACGCGAAACTTTATTATTTTAAAGTTCCGAGTGACGCTGCAACTGTTATGGGCGGCCGTATTGCTTAACATCAGGTGAACGACCAGCTCGTAACGTCATTCATTCCCTTAAATAAAAATTAAAAAATAAAATTTATCAGTACTGCGTCCTCATTAAAATGAACACTCTTCCAGTGTCATTCTCTCCCGATAGCTACAAATCTACATCAGACTGTTCTTTTCATGAAAGTCATGAGTATATCATTGCAATCGACCATCTAGAAGTCTTCCAGATAAATGTGAACAGGTACCGATACCTATCTTATCGTGTAGCTATATAGGTAGGTAATTTGTAGACCACCATGTAGACGCCTCAATATACTTCAGTACTACAGAACACCTCTTTCACTCATCACCACATCAGAACCTGGACCACCTTCAGAGCTGGCTCCTCCGGCCCAGCTCATTAGACATAGATAGCGACACCACCAGCGCTATCGTGTCATTACAAAGTATTGTATTTACTACAGACTTAATCCCGATCCGACTTCTTCTTCTCGTGTAGGCAAGTGGTCAGCAGCAATCAGCCTGTCAGATGTTTTAGGGCTTCTGATACCTTCTGACTTCGCTTAACAACTATTTGTCGAATGGCTGTACCCTCCGAAGCATGGAGCGCTCAGTTTCAAATACCACTTTTTATAGCGGTCATAAAAATCATAGCCAATGTTGATTAACTTTACCGATGTGTTAAGGAACGGCTAAGTTATAAGTATAATTATACACTTACCTAACTCTCATTTTTAAGGTATAAATACACCATCTAGGTACCTGCCCTGAATACCCCAAAAGTAATTCCTTTGCAAGCATCATTTCTCTTGGTCTAAATGACATTTCGTTTATTAAAAATTCAAAACGTTTTCAGTTCAAGTGTCTGGTGCGAATGAAATGTTAATGGAATCACACCATGAAGGCGGCAGCCCGTGTAAATTCTGTCCTGTGGGGTTTTCTGGCCAGGGACGTCACTAGGCTTTTAATTTTTAGGGGCATGTAAAATAGGACACCTACTCAAAAAAATCTATCTGTCTGCATAATGACGACAGGTTGAAAATTTTTACGTCACTGTCACTAGAAATTTGTTTTGTGTAATAATTGTAGTATACGCCAAAATCTATTAAGACGACGAGTTTAAAATTTTGGCGTGCAGATGCGCAAATTTTGCAATAAATATACAAAAAGAATACTGGTGGCGTGACCTGTACTTATTTGAACATTATAATCTAGATCGAGATTAAAAGAGTACAAAACGCACTAGCCCATACTGTACTTTCTTTTTTTCGTTCTTTCTTAGTTCAAATTAAAAAGCACAAGTCAAAAACGTAGAGCTCAAAATAGCCCCAACAAATAGGTACTTATTACATCCCTGAGTCCCGGGGTACATCTGACCCTTATTTGTTTGTCCTTCCAGCATAATGGCATCTGCTATCTTCCACATTGCCTTTGAATATTCTTTTTCCAGCGATCTGTTTTGAATGTTTCATTTCTATATAGATAGAGGGTAGTTGTAAGGGACGCCATGGACCAATAGTATTATCGATTTTAGATAGGGTAATGTTGTGGTGGACGGACTCAATATGGTACGGTAATCTTGAGCCGTTTTCTTTAGGAGAAGGGTCCATCTATATTTTATTTAATTCAGTGATGAAACTATCTTGGTTTTTTGCCTTGAATGCCACGTTAGTTCATTATTCATTATGTATAAAAGTTGGTACCTACTCTTTGTACAAAAAATTCTACGGGCATCTAGGAAATTTTTAAAAAAATTCGTAAAAGTTGACAAACAGAATAGAGGCAGTACGAAGGGAGTAAGTAAAGTGTATAAATATATTAGTATTTGGATCTGCATGGCCTTACCAGCTAATATAAGTTGCAGGTTTATTTTTTCAGCTGAATTAGGTAAATTTATATATCTTTGTATCATTTTGTACAAAAAGTTTTACCCGGCCCTATTATTTCACACAATGTACAAGTTTGAGTTGGGTCGAGCAAAGCGAGCTTATAAAAATCCATCAAACTTATTTTGCCCTCCATTTCGTCTGATAGGTAAACTTTGTTCTGCATTTCTGTGCCCAAAACTTTTACGTTCGTGTTTGCTTGCTCGAGTGGAGAAATAAATAAGATAACAGGTTATTTCGGATAGGGTTGTCAAGTGGATTTATATGGATTTAATTATACAACAATGAAGTGAAGTTATATGTAGGCTATACCGTATGTTGAACTGCAATAAAAACTCACTTCTTATATTTAAAATAGTGTAATTTTAGCAAACCGTACGCGGAACGGAATATAGTAATAAATATTGAAATGCTATGATTCAGACTTTTGCAAGTATTTATTTAAATTTTGCTGTTTAAATGGGGGTTAAACTGAATTGCCTTTTTATACTGAGAAATACTTGGGTGATATTATCATCATGGAGCTATTAAAAAAAGAAGGAGGGAATCCCGTCTGATCCGAAACTGAAGCACCCTTAGGAAGCCGGAACGCTTCGTACGTACGAGCGGAACACGCACACACTGACATAATATGCAGCCGGTCGCCCTACTTTCATCCGACACACATATGTAATATGGCCGCCATTTTGGGCTTCAGTTCGACGTCAATCAAAAATCAATTCTTCTTTTTTTATTTCATTCATGATTATCATAATACATGATTTTTTTTTTCAATTATTTTGCTTTTGTGCAAACTACAGAGTTGATTTTGATGTAGTTTCTATGGGTCCATTCTGCAAGAAAGTACACATTTCAAATTACAAAAATTTAATATCGGTAAATAAACAGAGTTCTAACTTAAAACGTTCTAATAAACATTACAACCGCATTGAAAAATTCGGACCTGTTTTAAAAATTGTTTGTAAATAAAAAAAAAATTGTATCGCGTCGGTAAGAAAAGAAAAGAGGTTTTTAATAACCAGAGTCAACCCTACTTGGCGTTATAGAATATTTCAAGCGTAAAGTCTTTACTTTACGGGGCAGACCCAGGGCATGAAGTAAGCTAATGAATGCCCTGTGCCTGCCAAGATCATTTTATCTTCTATAAACAAGACCCTTTGCGGCTATTGAAGAACTAAACTCTATGTTACATTTTTTTTATGAGAATGGATGACGTGACGATGTAGTCGTTCACCTGATGTTAAGCGACGCGGCACGGATAACAGTTGCAGTGTCACTCGCAAAATATTAATATTTAAATAGTTATAAATTACCTACTGAGCTTTTAATTATACGATTTAAATAGTCATTTCTAAATAAAAATAGTAATAGTAAAGTAGTAGTAGTAGTAGTAGTAAAGTAATTAATTAAATTATTCTTATTCAACAGCCCGGATATGTCCATTGCTGAACATAGACCTCTTCCATAGAACGCCACCTGGAACGGCTGCTTGCCTCTTGCATCCCTCGGCTCCATGTGGTTCTGACCAGGTTGTTGGAAGTCCATATCACATTTTTTTGTCTTGTAAGTATAGTAAATTAAGTAGCTAGAAACAAGTAACTCTGAGTTACCTGGAAATATTATCTAGATATAAACACAAGGCGTTGTCGCCGCGCCTTGGTCTGACCTACATTTACTATCTTTGAGTTACTTACTTTAGAAATAACAAAAGGTATAATAACTAAATGTTGGTACCTATAGTGTGGCTTACCAAATATTTTAGAATTAATTCGAGACTTGTAAGGCTTCAATAATGAACCAATAAATTGTTCTTATGTAAAGCCTTACGTAGTGCTTTTATGAAGCAGTCGTGTTTTACATTGCTTTTTTGTATCAAAGTTCCGAATGAAAATTATTACTTATTGCTCAATCTGTTTCGAAAATCTGTAATAGGTAATAAGTTTAGCTTTAGTCAGAGGTTCATCTATATTTTATTATATCTAAGTTATTTTTTCAAAACTCTTCTATGTAAGTATATTTATTCACATCTGAATGATTTTTTAATGATCAACCGCTGACTTTTCTGGGTATTTATAGTAGTAGGCACATACTACACATAATATATCTATTCGCACATAAGTACCTATAGTTTCACTAAGCGAAGTCAATTAAATTAATTGCAACTTTGTTACAATGTAATAAAGTGCATTTCACCTTGCAGGCAATAGTCATGAATCGGTGTTCAGACAAAATTTTTACAAAAAAATTTTGAATAAATTATTGACTGAGCATCTGTTTTACGAACCGTATTCTGTAAGTCATAATTTTCACGACTGTAAAAACATTACAGCATTACAGGCAGTGAGGTGCAATACATATCTCAATTCTTACTGGTCAAATAACACCTGTCCGAGAGTGTAGAGACATGCCTCTATTACAAACCAGTTACAAGCAAAGCGATATCTTTGCACACAATAAGTAATAAACAGCGATAATGACTATCGCAGGTCCGACACAGGAAGTCTACGTCCTCAATACAATCCTCGACTTACCACACCATTTCAAACTTTACTGCCATAACAATAAGAACGCTATACGTCGATACAACTTCATTTAGGTTAGCATTCGTGTCTTAATGATCATTCTAATTCGTCTAGTGAAAAGTAAAATAACAGATGCATCTGCAAAATTATTTGTGCCTATCAGATAATGCATTCTGAGAGGAGAAATTAGAATAGGATGTCACGCAAGAGAACAAACTGCAATTACTCCTGAAGTTGTTTGTTTTTTGTGGTTTATGAAGTTTATTTTTAATACCTTTTTTTTGTTTTGCCACTCTGTCGACATGTGATTTTTTTTTAACGCCCAACTATCACATACATAGATCCTGGACCCTAACTAGGATTCCCTGTATCTAGAGACCCAGGAACTACGAGGACCATGGTCCCACAACACCCAGACACAGAACAAGTGTTTTCGGTAGTAATTCCTATTGTGCAAAGCGATGCCAAACTAAACAGTGTTAAAATAATGAATTATTATAATAGGCATTGTACAAATGCACACGACTACTTTACATTTATTTTATTTATTTACTTACTTAGTCACAATGCATGGTAGATTAAAATATAATTAAGGTTGGTAGTTCAATGAACTAATTAATTGTCGACAATGATTGAATGAATATTTATATTAAGTTATCAATTCAATTAGTACCTAATAATTATTTAGTTTTAATTGCACGAATACCTTTGAGTTTGTAAAATGTAATTAGCTGTTTTTATTTGGAAAAAAAATTGACAGTTCAATGGCAAATGACGCAATCAAGTTAATAGGTACTTATATAGGTAGGTAACTATTTAAATCTTTCACTTCTGGATTATTTTCTTGACTCATCTTTGCCACACGATATAAGTACAATGGTACTAGATATACTTACTTATCTAAACCATAGTAGTTATATGCGAGTTAAGCAGTATATGATAGTCTCTGGGCTACCGTAAGGTATCAATTAATAATGTCAATTGATAATTAATTAAAAAAAAATCTATAAATACATTACCATATTTTTATAGTATGACAATTTGATTGTTGGTAAAACTGTGACACCTATTTCCGACGGTAGTTTCTTATAAGTTGAATAACCTA
This sequence comes from Ennomos erosarius, assembly GCA_963580505.1. Classification (NCBI taxonomy): domain Eukaryota; kingdom Metazoa; phylum Arthropoda; class Insecta; order Lepidoptera; family Geometridae; genus Ennomos; species Ennomos erosarius. The sequence continues at coordinate 11,105,669 of OY756988.1, forward strand.
ATCAGAATAATATTTAAATAAATATTTATATTCTAAACCTAAACTAAAAATGATGATGATCATCATCATTATCATCTTCTTCATCATCATCATTAGTCGAGAGTTTTTAGAAGTTTTACCCACTTGTTGTTCTAACGCCCGTTTTCTCTTTCTCCAAGCATTTTTGTCTCACTATACACACTCACACAGTCCCGCGTGGTGCTTCCCGTAGCAAACATCGGTAAATGTTCAGTATGCAAATCATTGTTGATCCCGAACACATTATGTAAATGTTGGTACCATACGCTGTTTGCCTTTTTGCTGCTTAGCCAATTATGTAGATTGTGATAAGAAGAATCTAGAGGATACTTATTTGTAATGCGATTGCTGTATCAATACTTAGGATACTTTCATCTATGTATTTTATGCATTTATGCATAAGTTTTCACTATTTATCTTGTACGTAAAAAGGTAATAGTGGTTGTTAAAGTTGACGATTTTATGTACTTTTCAGGATCTAAAGTGTTTACATAAGTACTCACCAAAACATAGACTAAGTACCTATAGATAGAACCCCCAGTACATTTGCGAAATGTAAGCCGTTTAATTGGTGCCATATTATATGATTAAACACGTAGATTTCAGACATAGAATTTTTTAAATAGTTGTACAAAATGTATCCCTTACTTGTTTTTATGTGTGACGTATAATTTTATAAGTTAGGGTAAGATGGGGCTGACATACCAATGTGGTAAAAGCCTCTAAATAAATATTGAATAAAAAAAAAAAAAATATTTTTTTTTAAATTTTATTTCAGAATAAATGAGTATCTGAGTATCTAAATCAAAGAGAGTTCCAGAGTACGGACTAATTCATCTAAGTGAGGACTTCATAGTATTACTCTTAGGTGACCTCAAATTTTAGTAGTAATACGCGCGTTATCTACCTACGTTTTTAGTCTTAGGGCTGTGTTTACAATATGCAAGGACCTTATCGAGCTGCTCTAGTTTAAAGGATAATAGATAGTGGAAGCTGTAAAGATAATACAAGATAAAAGCTCCAGCGCATTCCAACTCACCGAATTAGACGCTCTCCCAGATGAGCTACAGTCGCATTCTCCGGTGGCTGCGAAAAATCCTTAGAACTGACATCGTAGGTAGGTACTATATATCTATCTATTCTGTGGAACTAGGTACCTACATATTTGTACCGACTAAACCGGCGTGGTGACATTTATTACTTATAATCTGTGTTAGACAGAAAACCTGTATTTCTTATACTGAATGACAAAATATTAAAGAACTAACGTATTGGCAACTTTGTAACTTGGTAGCTAGGTATTGTCTTGTCATTATTGTATGCGCTCAGCGCCTATACGCTCGGCATGAACATTAACTGGTAGTCTATTAATACTTTCTTCTATTGGGGGCCAGCGCCAGTGCAACTATTTAGCTTGTGATCATTATGAATATTTTATAAAACAAACCTTGATGCCAATAAATACAATTTTTATACGTAAAAAGTAATGTTTCAGAGGAGTCAGAGGCCAGCGCATGGGTTTTTACGAAGATTTAACAATGCTTCTTACATTTCATTTTCCTTTATTTATTTGACCTGACTAATGACTAACTGGGCAGTATAAAGGACAGAACCCCTCATTCTTAGTAATAAGTTATGCACCGACCACACGACCGACGTCAAGAGGGTTGCAGTCATGCACGAGGCTCTAATGAATGCCACCGTTATAAACCGTATGACTTTGTACATACAATAATGCAAAAATATCGTGCAGAAATAGCTTTTGAAATTTAAAAAATATTTTGAGAAAATTGGACTCTTCTAGAGTTCTAGAATCTTATTCTAAAAGATTCATCTTCGCCTTCTTTCTTGTTAGTGGTTCCCCAGATAATATAATATCTACATTACAGATGCCTCATCCCATACAACGGAATAATTCGGGCTATTTTACAATGTTTGTTTTCTGCATAACGTAAGATTATCAAGCGACATTTATTGCGTGTTGACGAAGTATTAGGGCAAATGAATACACTGGACAGATAACGCTCGCGACACGATCACTACTTTTTTTTCACGTTCGGGCTATTTTTCATTTGTACCGGATGAGACCCCATGGTGGTAGTTAGATATATCTAAAGATTTTTGGTGCACCCATCCGTTAGGTTAGTTAGTACCTATATAGCTCTGCGCATTTTTCATAGATAAACGATTGAATTGAGAGGAAATATTGAGAATGAATTTGTGTTCTTATTTTATTTTCAAAATTGCACCAATTTGGTTATGTTTAGGTGCTAATTCATAGTGGTTTTTAACCTATTTTTATCGGTTCTCTTAAAATTGGAGCAAGCAGGAATATCTCAAAAGTAAAATTAAGAGTTAGACAAAAATCAGTGTAGTACTTAAGTATTTAAAGATCAAGCCCGACTGTTACCAAAGCCTAAATGAAGATAGTTAAGACAAAGTAAAGACAAAACCGAGTAAATTAGACACCCGGTCGCTTTGCCGATGTGGGTGGTAATTGCGACAACTGTAGGAAGGTCTAGCTACAGAATCGTGAACGTTGCAAATTGTCTTAATAAACAAGTCCTAAGCTTCCTGTCTTAATATACGCGTAATGAGACGTAATGTCCTCCCTAACCTGTGTTTAGGAACATGAACATATCTCTGAAGCTCGTGAACATTTCATATAAGGCTGCATACACAAGTTACTCGATTTAATAAAAATCTTAGACATTATATAAACAAAAATGGGTAGGAAAATCTATTCGTGATTTCAAATAATCTAATGAGTGGTTTTAAAATCTAGTTATTTCAAATACGCTACAGAAGTAGGTATCTACAGCCTTTGTGTGTCTTTATTTTTAAATTTTCGAGATGATGCACGTGGTATTTCTCTATTTATGAGACTAATTTTTATAATCTGTGTTCATTTTTCAGAAGTTCTTGGACTGTTCAATAATACGTTTAATAAAGGATCAGACTCTTCAATCAGCCGCTTCTGTGCTTATCCTTTACCCTTTACAGAAAGAGATTGAATCAGCGGAGTCAACCCTAACCTCTGTGGAATCATCTTTGAAGATGTACATAAGACGCTAATAAATATATAAAATATATATAAATATGTGTGGACATTTCACACAGCGCCATCTAGCCCCAAACTAAGCATAGCTTGTACTATGGGACCCAGATAACTGATACAATACTTATATACTTTTTTGTTTGTAAATACATACATAGAATACAATATAACACCCAGACGCAGAACAAACATCTATGTTTATCACACAAATGTTTGCCCTGGGTAGGAATCGAACCCACAGCCCAGAAGCAGCAGTTCAGAAGGCAGGGATACTACCAACTGAGCTATCGGGCCCGTCAATAATATAATATCTTTTTAATAGTTTTCTGTTAGAACTCAACTATAATACATTTTACATTGTTGAGTTCTAGCAGAAACTAGAACATGTAAAAATATATTATAGTAAAACAAGAATAACATTCCAATATTCTGTTGTATTTAATAAAGGACAAGGCTACGAAGATCTGTAAGCCCAAAAGGTCAATGTTACGGCTGGCGGTGTCAATGCCATCTTAGGTACATGTTTGGATGACTACACAGATATTGCTCAGAGATGTGCTTTTTGAGACGCTATTGTTTAAAAATTAACAATAGGTAAGTATTTCTGTCTCTTATTATTTACTGTATGATCGCTTTTGTTAGCTTTAGACTCAATTTCACCACTACGAGCATGCTACATTGTCGACCAACATCACTTGACATGATGTGGTCAATCTCAAGCCTTATCTAAGGAAAACTTTGATCTTGCTATCCTTATTTTTGTTTCCTCAATCATCAAAACCGACGGAGTTGGTCGCTCTAAAATTTCCACTAAACTTCGCAGGCACTTTAGTAATTATGTAGAACCAAGCCTAGTGCTATACAGACTTATACGACACCAACTTAGGTCATAAACATAGGTCATATGTGATCATATTCAGTCTACTAACACTGCACTAATTACTACCGGCAAGCTATAACCATAGCGATAAGTGGCTAATGCGACCACAAAGTATCGGATTGTAACGGTGAAATATGAGGAGCCTTTAGGTTCTGTCGCTGAATATGGCTATTAGTGCCTGGCTGTTGATTGGTTTGATTATATATTTACTGTAGAAACATAAAACATAGGAGGTTTTAGGCTAGCACTTATAGTTTAGGCTTGGGTTGGGTTGGACGACTGTTACACCTCTAATAAACTTGGTACGACCAACGATGGAGCATCTTTGCCTATATGATACTCACGGACCTCTCTAATCTTGCCCAGATTACATTTTTCAGGAAACACGACTAAAAACCACCCCCAAGACATCCGGCATCCCCACACCAAGTCAGGAGAAGAACAGCAAAGCTCTGTGATTGAAATATATCAAACAAAAGCTCTGGATCGAAGTTTTATTTTCTGTGTGGGTTCTGATAGTCCGGTAAGAAAAACAACGTAACAAATAAAATATATTAATTATTGACCTTTACCCTACATAAGTATTTGTGTCACATCAGAAGTAACAATAAAGGGAAAAGTAGAGTCCTCTTTCATAATATCTTGTCACAGTACAAAACAAGTTAGTAGGTCAATTCCCTAGACAAGATACTTCCGCTGACACAGGTCAGTGCGGCCTGTCCGGTTTGAGTGGAGACACAGAATAGATAGTAAGAAGTACTTTATTCATACACAAAAACAAAAATCTACCTATACGAATCAAAATAAAATCACTACTACACTCAAATATTGACTCAATTCATAATATAGTTCATATTAGGTAAGGTAGCTTTCAGGAGGCATACCACAAAGTAATACAAAACCATGGCGAAATTAATCATTGAAAAATGGATCAGTTGAAAGTCTTAACTTTAAAAAAAAAAGTTATGTTACTAAAAAAAAAAACTAAAAATAGCACATTTCACACAATGCTAACTTCACATCTGTGCATCTAGCTCTAAACTCTTAAGGCTTGTACATGGTTAACTGTAATAGTCAATAGTTGCATAAATAAAAACCAACAAATATAATACCATCGCTAATCAGTCTTGATACAACATTCAATTAGTTAATCCTGTTATTAATGCCCTTTTCGCTAGCACCGGCTTTCTAATCCATATTCACTTTCAGACAACCCATTGTAACCAAATGACTGTTTATCTCTCCACACGCGGCAGACTTAATCGAAAGGTTGTGATTACCGTGCTTACTGCAGTTATTTCTTTATGTCTCAGGGTTGCCACTAAAGCAAAGTGTAATAATTTATTTGGGTACTCTTTTGTTTTTGGGTTCCACATTTCTTTGCAACGGTAACGGGCAGGGCGGTGGCGCGGGAGCTGCTCATTAATTTAGGTTTGATTACTGACTCTTCTCTTTCTTGTTTTTGTCTTTTTCTCTCTTTACTTCTTAACGATTTCATGACTTATTATTTAATTACCTATTGATTTACTGCTTCTTTTTGACATTAGCAGTGCTTTGTATTTTATTACTCATAATGGTAGCTGCTTTCTATATAAGATGCAGTAATAGGTTTCTAGGCTAGCAATTTTTTTTTTACTAAAACATGTATTTTTTCAGTATTAATCACGACCGTGGCAGCCCTACCCTACATGTCACGCCTAACAACAGTAACTCATCTGTGACTCGATTCGAAAGCGGAGTAACTACTTCACTTACTTCCGACGTGTGACTTTCAATTAACTTGTTTTGGCTCGTTAAATATAGTCATTAGCAACATGATTGGATAGTAAATCTGTACTAATTGTTTTTATTGGCGAATTATCATAAAAATTGGGTGTATAACATCTCACTTGGAGGCTTATTTAGATAAATTAATGAAGACAAGTTTCAGTTTTTAGATACAAAATCCGAGGATTAATTTAATATCTTACGCAACTACCAAAATAAAACATTTAAAAAAATTCAAGTTATCGACATGAAATTTTGGTCAACTGATTTGACTGTTTGTGTGTGTTTGTTTGTGAAGGAACAAAATATGCTAGTGAAATTACTGGGCAAATGAGACTTTATGACCTGATTACACAGTGTAGTAATCTGATTACTAGACTGTGAGATGTCTCAGGATGACGTGCGCAGTGCAGTGTCTCGCGAAACTTTATTATTTTAAAGTTCCGAGTGACACTGCAACTGTTATGGGCGGCCGTATTGCTTAACATCAGGTGAACGACGAGCTAGTCACGTCATTCATTCCAATAAAAAAAAAATTTCAGTGCCAGTAAGAAACCTGGTTGTTCATATTAGTTTGAGAGTGGAGTTTTCATAACAATACAAATAATACTAGGTACCTTTTATTGTTATAGGAATGTGGAAAAGCCTACCGATTCTACCGTTAGATAATATTAAGGACTTCAAAATAAGTATTATCGATCTACTAACAAAAATCCGTGTGTTGTAATATGTATTCTATTCATTTCATCACGTTACACACATAAATTAAAAAGTAAACTCTGTTTGTCTCCGGTGGCACGCGAGGCGGTGAAATCGAAATCACCGCGCGAGTGAAATGAATCGACCAGCTCTACCGTGACCGAGTATTATAAAACTGGTAATAAGAGATCTTATAATTATTACTTGGTAGTTGGTAGTAAACGTTTGTATCATGTGGTGATAAAGAGAATTTGATTGGTTAATTTGTGAAGAGGGATATTCATTACTACCTTACCTGAGTTACCCGGTAGAGCATCATGATCATAGTAGGTGGAACTGTGCTCAAGAACTCAAGCGAAATTCTAGCCAATTTTAATGATTTTGATTACTTAGATGGATGACCATTTACTAAATGTAGTATATTATCGACAACTAAGTCCTAGCGTGTTTCAGAGGGCATGATCAGAACCCTTGAGCCAAAGAAAATAGACGATTCTATACATGCAAGACCACTATTTTTTTGGTAGAAACAGACTGAGCAGATTCTACTAGATAAACACATTTTCCCCCTCATCAAACATTGCTAAGACAGCATCCTAAGGGCCACGCCAGGGAAGGTCACTGAGTCATAAACCGGCGCTATAAAAAATGTCTGTTTGTATGTCCCTTGTGTCGCAACGCATTTAAAATAGACGCAGCTTCTTCTCAAATATCTACAGACAAACTACACATAAGAGTCTATGATATATGCTAATGCTGTTACGTGCCAAACCAAAGCAATCGCTAGTTTCTTTTACAATGAGCATCAGGCTTATTTTAAAGTTCTAACTGTTTATGTTTACACTTCATTTCAGTTGTTATCCTGTTCTGAAGCTTTTAACTATTATAGGACCTATACTGAATGTTTTAGTTATGGTTCTTATCTGAGAAGTTAATTTTAAATAAATTCAAGCCTTAGCAAAATTAGGAGCAATAGCTAGATCTAACCTAGTGGCATATGGGGATAGCAGTGAGTTTCATACCATCGACAAAACTTAAACTGTACACTTTAAAATTTTGAATTTAAAGCAATCACATTGCACAATGATGATCTTAAAATTAATGCCGATGCCGCCGGTGTTATTAAACAAATACATTTTAAAATAAAACTGTCCGATTCGTGAATTGGTGAAGAGTATACGTTAGTGCATTTTACAAAAAACGTTGCAGTATGCAATAAAAAACAACGGAAGCACTTTATTGTCTTTGAACAGTGGCCAAATATTCAGAATAATATCAGCCATTGTGTAGCTGATGTAACAACCGCAATAAGTAATACCCAATTACCCATATATTTGCAGACTTCATAAAGACCACAGAATCTTAATAAAATAATAGGTAGTGTAGTAGGTTGTGTGGTGTAATGTAATGTAAGGTCAAAACTGATTACAATTAGTAATCAGTAGTTTCTGTAGTTTTAGTGATGTAGGTAATAAATGTATTGAAATCTTTAGTGAGACCGTATAGGTTCTAATTCCGAGTATAGTCTTAGATAATATGAAGCATATTGGACCTTCACGTACAAGTATTGTAGTACGACACGTGTTTAAAACATATTGATATTTAGGTTCACATGAAATGTGGGTCAAGTTTGTACTTAAAGGACCAAATCATGATCTCATTCTTGACTCGTTATTCGCAGCTGTGAGCTATATAGCATTGTGAGAACGAGTAACTGTACGAAAAGGATATTGGTTTATACTTATTATATGGTTGTAGGAGGATTTGATAATTAGAATATTCGCGGAAACCCCAGGAGTTAGGCGAAAACACGGATAAAACACCCTAATAAAACCATCTCTCAACCTAATAAAAAAATCCAATTATCAAATCATCCTGCGATATATTATATACAGGAGAAGATAGATATACACATCACGAATATTAAAGCTTACTGTATTAGATAGTTAGCCCATATAATGCCTATTACCTGCAGCTTATTTTCATCATAGATATTCGACCACTATCTATCTCCCCCGATTGTGACTGATGACATGATCGACGTTCGATCGAGCTTGCTTGCATACAAATAAAAGGTGACGTCTACTGACATCTTCACTACAGTAGGTACAGTCAGCGTCATTCAGTTCTAATTTGAATCACAAACACCACAATACCCTATTTCCTAATCAGACGAGACCTACAAAGGCATCGTAAACACGCAAACGTGCTCATCTAAGGATGAGATCATAGTATGGATAGAAGTGTGGGCTGAACTGACAGATCTGAAGAATAAAGTATGTTAACGTAGGTACGTATTGTAGGTAGGTACTACTGTGGTGCTAGAGAGAGAAAGATGATTTACCAATAATGAAACGAAAAATATGACGAAGTTGGGTCGATAAAATTATTGTCTCCCGTCATCCCATGCGCCTTTAATTACTTTGCATTATTAAACTTCTGATTTAGATAAAATCATAATATTAAAATTATGCGCCCCAAAACTCACGCAATTAATATAAAACTCAGAACACTGAGGCAACAAAAAATGAAAGCTTAGCAAATGTAATGAAAATTATACATAGGTACCCTGTGTTTAAAATTATGACGATGAATCAAGGAACTTAAACAGCACAGAACTGTATGCGCCTGTCATTAAGGTAGGCGATTGAATCGTAATTGCAACTGATTGAAACTATAATTGGAATGAATTTAACAGTGTCAATAAGCCGAATATGTGCATAGTTACCTTGGAAAGCTACATTGTTATCAAAGGACGCATTTATGTTTAGATTTGCTTATCTATTCCAGTTTCTGTATACATTTCCAAAGCAAAACTTTTCGATGTAGCTGGTGATGACATATCCCATTTCTCATGACCAGACCGAACCGATTTAATGGTTCTAAAATTATCCGAAATTACGTAAAAAACGAACATTCGGAAACAACATTGTGGAATGAAAATAAACAATTGAAATTAAGACTTGGCTAGACGGAAATCATATACCAACTTGGAGTCCTAAAATTGTCTTCACAAAATCTCACCAGTATCGTCACCAGCCCAGCGTTAATATCTCAGTCTATTCCTAGATTTATAAGTCACATACAGTTGTATCATGGGATGATGCGACAGTCTAAACAAAACCGAACACTAGCCTTGCTATTTAGGTAGGTGTCTGCGGTAACAGCCGATGAGTCTACGTGCGATACGGTTATAAATGTACGTGCAGCGGAAGACTGTATTTCATTCTTGCTACGTATAAGTAATCTGTGGTTTCGTATTCGTATTTTGAAATGGAACGTCCCTGTCTGCGGTTTTCTGTTTACTTTGTTCGTTTACTTTAAAACTGCACTTTCTGATCTGTTCCTTGTGAATGAGTTCACAGATTGCGTTGTTTTGTTTGATGCTCGCTCGGGTCGAGTGTTCATGACTATTGGTTGGGTCGGAGTTCTATCTTTTGTTTGTTTGAGATTCTTAAATATGGCTTTATACTACTCGCTTCGCTTTCTTTGGATACTTTCTTTTTAATCCCCGACTTAACAGTGGTGTGTTATAAGTTCAACGTGTGTATTTGAATATCTGTTTTTTTTATTGTTCTTTTTACGTTTTAAATGTGACTTGATTGAATGTTCTTATCAATGATGCAATAAAATTGGCTTAGCCGTTGAAGATCAACTCTTTTCTAGTTATGATGAAGGGAATGTAGGAGGTTTTTAAATTGTAACAAAATTAATTGTTTAATTTATCATTTCCAAATGTTGATTGTACTTTATAATTTGAAACTAAATATCAAGTAGATTGTAATTTATTACATCTTCTCTGCAGAATAATATCCAAAAAACGAACACTACCATAATATAGACCTACGTAAAAGACTAAATAAGTGGCTAAATCAATACGTATACCTACTGGTTAACAATTTTAATTAGACCATAAACAGTTAGCACCTAGGCTAGAGGTAGTAGATAAAGCCATAAGTACTACAACACAAGTGATAAGTCACGTACAATGTTGGCAGAGGCACAGATAATATAATGCCTACAGTAGTAGAGGCATGCAGCGAACGATAAGAGCGCACATATGCACCTGACAGCCATGAGTGGAGCGACACAGGTAAAGAGATTACAATGTTTTACTCAATTTACAGCTGTTGCAACGTTGAATTGAATAATGAACCTTGCCTGTGCCTTTCTCGCGAAACAGAGCGCCCCCACAGTTACTATGAAAAATCTACTCGTGACGTCGCGTGCCAAAGATGAAAAGCTACCACAGCTTAGTAATGAGGTACTATTACGACCTTCCTCTGACGTCACTGGCCGTTTGAGCTATCTCTTTCTATTCCGGTTTTTAAAATGCTTGTAACTAGTAGATATTAATTTTTGTTTTCACAAATGTTTATCTTTTGAGGAATATAATTAATGTCTCCAAAAAAATTGTCATCATGCCTATTCTAGATCTGTGGTTATTATTTATTCCCGTTTTAGTCTTCAGTGTATGCCAATCTGTGACAAAATGAAAATTTTGGTATTCCATCCACCATTCGATCTATTACACGATTTGTTGACTCAATCTGTCAAATTGCATGGTGTGTAGGCGTTGTGGTCGACCATCCAGTGAATTGCATCGTGTGGAAGCGTGTTGCGGCTCTCATCCCGCAGATTGAGTCAACAAATCGCACGACAGATTGAATGGTGCGTAGAGCACAAGATGGGAACGAATGGTGATATTAATATTATTGTTGCAAAACGCCACAACTGTATATTTTGACACAGTAAAACGGTCGCCTTCAAAACTATTACAGAACCTGCACTTTCTATTCCTAATTTCCTACGACTAAAATGCATGGGTTTTTTAAAATATTGGACTTAATCATAATTTGGTAGTTTTTATCATTCTTCAATCCAGTAATTTGTTTTTACCATCACTACCTCTTCTACCCACTATCCAGATTCAAGTTCTTAGTACTTGTAGGTACAAGCAGTTTTGCAAGCTTTCCGAGCCTATACGGTTCCCACGACGACAAGTCGGCCACTTGCCAATTGCGAAACGGTAGCCTCATTAACATCGAAACGTGGTTGTAAAGTCGTTACGACTCACTCCCTAACCAACAGACTTCAGATGATTCTAGTTTCCCTTGTTGTATTTCTACTTCTTATTATTCTGTTATTATCAACGTTAGAGCGAGTGTGGCTTAGTGGTAGACTGTACGGCTTTTAAACTAACATACTCAGGTTCCAATCCCGCTCTGCCCTGCACCAACGACTTTTCAGGTTATGTGCAGAATTTGCACTTGCTCTTACAATAAAGGAAAAATCATGAAAAAAAAAACTTGCATGTGTAAATCACAAAATTCAAGAACATGTGTACCCCGCCAGCCCGTACTTGGCCAGCGTGGTGGATTACGGCATACTTCTTCCATACAACAGAATTTTCTGTGTCCAAATCAAATATTGCCGGACCTAAGCTAAACCAATAAGCTCACAGTTACGCAAATGATGACAAATAGAATACGTACATTTAAACGCAAATTAAAGTAGCAATAACTCGTCATCATCATTAACAGCTTGAAGACGTCCACCGCTGAACATAGGCCTCCCAGCACCACCTCTGTCGGCTATAAGGAGCTATAAGTACCTACCTAAATGAAAATTAAACAAGACACAAAGGTACATAGTTAAAAACAAATTAGATTAATTATACTTACTGTACGCTTGAATGGCAGTGGGCTCCCCCTATCGGTGCAAACGATCTCGGCGAGACCAAAGTTAGGAGTAGGTACCTATACTTACTTACCTACTTTTATCAGATCTAAAAAATAAATCCCTGCCTCAAATTAAAAGTATCTCACCTCCCGGAAATGGCAGGGATTCTTATGATCATTACATTAAGAAACATAATGGGCCTACTAAATTAAAACATTTTTAGATAAGTAAGTATTAGATTATAATTAATAATATGTATTCTAATGTTATATTTTGGCCTTATTTAAACCTGAAATGTCTACCCTTAAAATGTGTATAAAATGTAACGCTGTAGGATTATCGAAATAAATAAAATAAAATAGAGCCCTATAGGGCCCTGGGTAATCATAATCATATTTATAGAACTGATGAAACTCTGATTGATTTGGTTTGTGCAATAAAAATCTCGATTTGGCTCAGATTTTGCACCTTTAATCTTATAGTAGTTTAACCATCTACAATTAAACTAAGAATACACCATACATAATTGTGTTCAAGAAACCACATGTGCAATGTTATTTTTCACGGCTTTATTACACAGATTTCTCGTAAGTAAACTCAGTCATGTAAATATCTTCAAATTATGTCGAAATGCATGAACGAGATAGGCGATACAGATATAGTGCGTCCTTAACCCGTTCAAAAAAGCGGTGCAACTTACCATGATACATTAAAGTCGATATGTTTACCCAAACGTAGGTTGTTTACGTTACCCGTTTTCTTTTTCCACGTGAGGTGCTAATTATAGAGCCAGCTTGCGCGTGCGCATCCGCTCAGAGCCGTGGCTGCTTGATTCACAGCTGGACCGATACGTTGACGGAAGCGGAGACCGGATTCCTGGACGTTTTATTGACTTTGAATTAGCTATAAGTGCTTTTAAAGTTATGTTGTATTGTAACAGCAACATGCTCAGAACATCAGATCTCTTGTTTGCTTTTAGATTACGCAAAGAATCCCTGCATAACTCTACCATGACCTAACTTACTTTTGTTTTACGGCAATAAAAGGAGCTGATTACGTCTTCACACCTACGCAGTAACAAAACCCCAAAGAGGTCCTAAACTTGTGTGAACGACGCTCAGTAGTCGATCTGTGCTAATGTGAAGGTCATCATAACGTATCACGATCTACTTGCAAATGAAGCACCAATAGGCAACTGAGCATCGTTTTATAATACGGGAAGTTTCAGAAATTTACTAATTATTCAGTATTAATAATTATACACACAGTAATTTAGTCCGAAGCATCCACACTATCCCGCCACCCAGAATTTATTAAAAGATACAAAAATATCGACTACAGCTTGCTTGCCGTTCAAAACGTTACTGCACTAAAAATGTCAGCTGAGTTTGGCTTCCGGGATAATTTGCAGAATTTTAAACGACACACGTCAGATGATATATAAATGCCTTGGCCTGGGGTTGCCTTTTTGATGCAAGATGAAAAATTTTACGAGCGATGTTGTTGAATATTTTATTCCAATTGGCCTAAAATGTAGACACAATTAATATTGTACAAAACCAGCAACTACAGCCAAACGCAATGTGTCATACACAAAACACCTAAGAATGCCAGTGCTTTCCAAAAAGGCATTGAATACAAACATTTCTCAGATAAAAGTGAATCTGCAAACAATACTATCTCAGAAGTACATTATCGAAGGCATGTCCTTGTAGACGTCGTTATCGGACCTGCCCAAATACTTCTACTTATCGGAGATTGATAAGTAAAGTAACATTTTATCGTACGTTAGGTTGCATCACTTTTAATGCATCATGTTTACCTTCTTTGAATCGTTTTAGGTCATCGGCTGTTGTAATTAGTTTGTTACAATTTACCATTTTATTTTCCTCTTGTTATGTTGGAAGCCTTGCGGATGAGATATCTAACCAATTGATCGTGCATTCTATTCTTCCCCCTTTCGCATGAAAACTGTATGCATAATTACAGCCTACTCCTGCGCAAGCACTTTAAATTCCTGTTCCTTCGTGATGAATAGACGTCTAACAGCAAGTGAATGGCGACTTGTAGTTTATTGTACGCGCGATGACTGGTTTCTGATCTGTGGTTTATCCGTCAGGATTGTCTTCTCTTGTTGATTCCCCGAGTGTCTTATTTTTAGAAATATTATGATTATAGCGTTTTCATGATTATTAACACTTGTCGACCATTTTATTTTCATTTTTTGTTGTAAGACTTCAATAACTTGGAACTTATGTCTTGTACTGTTGGTTTTATTCTGTTATATTTTTAGGTGTATTATTAACATTCTTAGGTTCGATCTCCCGCACAGTTTTACATGTCTACTGCGCCTTTCGTCTGACTCTGTAATCTGGTGGTTCTGGATTTTACTTCTCTGATTATTAAACTTCACAATTCCATTGTTACTATTATCAAAAACACTTGAATCAAAATGGCCTCGATTTTAGTGATCGGCAGTCGTACTTTGGCGTCAACCGTTTATTTCAATTTCAACCCAACTCTACGGCAACTTTGATATTATAGCTTATACTCCATGAAACGATCTAAAAACGAAGGTTGGGCCATTTTATGGTGTTTGTAATAAATGTCTATATTTTCTACATGTGTTTGCCAACGCATTGCTAAGCAAGGTGTATAATGCGTAATATGCGTAATATATTTCCATTTTATTTCTCGATACTCACTTTGGTCGTTCATGTTCTGAAGAAAGTCTAGTCTAATTTGATCTTGTATTTCGTCAATGTAGTAACAATTATAATATGCTATTTGTATGATTATACTGTGTAATATTACTAGAAGTAACTCTAATAGCGCAACTTTTATGATATTAGCGTCTATTTTTGTTATCAGAGTTAAATGTAATCGCAAAGTTTTTTATGCAGTCTTCTCTATAGGTAGGTATGTATGTTGTGGTCAATATTTATGGGATTCAATTGCGTATTACCCTCTCCGTCCTCCTCCCCTTCCAACCCCCCATTTTTGTTTTTATTTTGTTCTTTCTTTTTCGTTGTTTTTCTGCGTCTTCTGTGGGATAGGTCAAAACATTTTACGCTATTGGCGTGTGGTTTATCCCCTTTAATCTCTAATTTGTGTATCCCTAACCAGAGAAAGTTAATAACGATTGCACTTATACCACTCGAGTCGATCTTATCTCTGGATTACCGTCAGAATTCACCTCTTGAGCCTGAATTATAAATGTATTTACATATTTCATAAGGGATCCGAAATACCCCAGCGTTTGAGATCTGTAGTTACCGTTCCTATTGGAAATGAATTTTTGATTGGGGTTGCTAGCTGAGAAGTCTTACTTGTAAGGAATGGATAGAAGCATGAAACCAAATAAATTATAGAAGTAAACGGAAATATTCCCTTACAACTTATCTAGGTAAATTTGAATGTTGAAATAGAAAATTTCAAAGTACTTAGTTTAAAATATTATAGTAAGAATCAAGGTCAAAATACCTAGGTCATTAATTGATATACTCGTGCTGGGGGCTTGATAGTGCAGTAACGATGCACTTGTCAAGCGAACGGCCCCTCAGGACGTGTTTGATATAGCAGGAAGGAGACTTCATACTGGCCCAGTTTGTATTGATTTAGAACTTTAACACGATGTATTAATATTAAATACAATTAATGCTGACAATGCAGCGAGCTTTAATGAATTGCTCCTGCGTCGACAGCTATTCTATGCAAAGTTAAACGTACTTTTGTATTAAGAAAACACCTTTAAGATCGGAGTTCCTACTAAGAGTACGTAGTACTATATTTATCTATTCTGTATTATATGAGAATTCATTTTGCTTTTATTGTACTTATGTTTCTCGTCTTGAGTTCCGGGTTCAAAGAGGTTGCGTTCACTTTGGACTGGTTTGATATTTTTTCATTATTTTTCTACACGTTTATAGTTTTTAATTATAGCCAGTCTCGAGTCTAATTCTTATTTTAAAGCCATTGCTTTAAAATAAGAATTGTATTATGTGGCATACAGTGATGACTTTCTATCAGGTGCGCCGTACGGTTATGTTTACCTTAATGCCGCTTCCGGCGGCGCCTTACGCTTGTTTGCTAAGATTTTACGTTTGGAATGGTAGGTCGTTATGTTGCGAGCTAAACCTATATACTACATTTATTTTAACTTATTTAAACTGTAATATTTCTGAAGTACATTGTTTCACACACTTAATATAAAGTCATAAATTTAAATATTTATTGCCTTCCACTTGTAATGAGACTTCCTCAAATTCATGTCAGCATGCGACCCTAATGCATTCCATAGTTTTTGCGTCTCTCGCCTAACCTTTTTTTTTGTCAATTTCTTTTTTAACTTTGTTCTCATTTCTTTGTGTAACGTGTTAGTAAGTTAGTATTAAGTTAGCCATGAAGGCGATTAAACGTCTATAAAAGGAAAATTATTTTTCTTTAACAACACCCCGCTCCAGCCGCCTTATAGATGCCCGCGCAACTTGTCTGGCGCAGCCGGTAGTGGATGCTAATACGTGTACTTTTTTGAAGTGAAGCCTAAAGAACATTTTTGTTCTGGTGGATCTGGAGTTTCACATAGCGTCCAGGAACCAAATAAATAAGACTCCCGCGTCGCGCAAAATTTGGTACAAAGCTGGAGTTGGAGCAGACGTCGCTGGCAGCTTATGCTCAGGAGGGTCTGGATGGCTTGTGAGTAGATACCAATCACTATTCCTTGTTCTGTCCTACCTATTCCGTGAACTACGTAAATTTGGGATACCCATCACCCATTTTACCCAGTTTTCGTGGCATTCTGCACTAAAAATCGGCGGGATGCTATACGAAATAGTTAAGGAAACTAGATAAATTAAGAAAGTAAATTTGCTCTATTTAAATAATAAATTCGCAAATAGAATCAAAATAGTTAAGAAATTAAACCAAATTACATAAATCGAATTTGGTTATACTTAGTAGTCGCTCTAGAATTAAATTCAATGTAAATTGAAATGATCAGTAATTAGATAAAAATTATAATCTGATTTTTGATTATTTTTGTGTAAAAATAGTTTTATTGGACAATTGAATTCAATTATTCAACATTTGTGTAATTAAATATTTGTGTTAGATTAATATTGTAGTTCGTTCATATTAGGTAAGTAAAAAGATTAGATTAAAAGTTTAATCTAGTGATCATTATTAGGTATTTTGTATCATAATTAATCATTTTTATTGCTATTGCATCGTGTTAGATTTAACGTAATTTTAATGCGTGTAGAATAAATAGTATATTAAATATAAATGAATAGTATGCTAATCTAGCAAAACGCTGATCAAGCTGAAACAAAAACCATTATGACAAAACCACCAGAATTAGTCGCTGCTTTGTACAGCCTAATTCCTGAATTTGACGGAAATGAGAGTTTGAACCATTTTATTTTACAATGTGAGTATGTAGTCAACCAATTAAAAGAAGAAAACAATCCAAAACGCGATGAATACATTTACAACATGTGTGCTAGCAAACTTTGTGGTAAAGCAGCCAAAATAGTCAGTGTAAACAAAAAAATCAAATCTTGGATTGCATTAAAACAATTGCTGACAATGAATTTCAGTGATCCCCGAAGCGAAACATACTTAGCAGTACTATTAGAAACATTAAAAATCAAACCAAATGAGCCATATAAAATATTTTACCGCGAAATCAAAAATATTATAAATGATTTATCTATTAAAATAAATCTCATCACAGACACTCAACTCAGAAATTTCAAACAAATCTATTATGAAAACATGGCAGTGAACACATTTCTTAATAATGTACCTAAAGACATTAGGGAAGCTGTGAAACGGATAGGGCCCATTTCTTTAGAAAAAGCCTTATCCCTTACGATTGCAGAATTAAACTTTCAACGCGGATCAAACATTAATTTCACACCTCAATTAAGTCAAAACCACAATAACTTCTATTTTGACAAAAACCAAGCGCAGTCTAATCAATTTCTACAACACAATCATGGTGTAGGTTATAGACCACCCACTAAGAATTATTCTAACTGCATACCTAATCAAGGGTCCGTACAACGAGTATCCACAACTCAACAAGGGTATCGCCCGCAATCACAGAAAAGTAAACAACATAATATTCAACCTCAAAAATCCTACGAGAACACCAATGTCACAATGCAAACCGCATTGTCATTTAAAAATGAACATCCCTCGATTCTTAAAAGAGAGATATTTGATGAAACAATTAAGGTTAAAAACACTAATTCTTCTGATCAAAATTACAATGAGCACAAACAACCCGATCATTATAAAACAGAGACATCAAATAAAAATAATGTAGAACTCCCAGTGCAAAATAACAATAACAAAGAACCTGTAAATGATCTTAGTACAGAAAAACCTTTGATTGTTGTAAGGGATGCAAATGCAGATTTTAACAATGTCAAAATAGTTACACAAATAAAAAACCCTGATGACAACATCTGTTTGCCATCTAAATCAATGAGCAGTATAGACGCCAACACGACCTTACTGACTGACTCGTGCGAAGAAAAAAATGTCACGGAGCTAAAAAAATCAGGTAGTGTCGACCTTGTTCCCGGCGCACCAATGCATTTCGAAACCGAAAACAACAAAATTCAAACCAAATCAAATGAATTAAATTCTGATAATAACATAAAATGTTCAAGAAAGTCAAAACAGAAAAACAACAAACAAAAATCACCTAAATACTATAACTCTGGAAAAAATCAAAACGAAGTAAAA
The DNA here is from genome assembly GCA_963580505.1 of Ennomos erosarius. Classification (NCBI taxonomy): domain Eukaryota; kingdom Metazoa; phylum Arthropoda; class Insecta; order Lepidoptera; family Geometridae; genus Ennomos; species Ennomos erosarius. The sequence continues at coordinate 11,124,529 of OY756988.1, forward strand.
CCTCAATTGACTGACTCAACCAATATTATAGAAAATTTTGATAAACAAACAGAAAACATTGAAACATCAATCACGACTCAAAATAATGATAATAAGAATCTTATTAGCAAAAAATCAAAACAAACACCAACTACTGAAAAATCCACTAAAACAAACCAAACTAAGTTGGAAAGCCGAAATACAAAGGTACACTTTTTAAAATGCAACAAGAAAATTGATTGCATACCTAATGCAAATAAAATAAAAAGAATTTCAGTTCCCAGAAATCAAGAAAGATCAGGTTATTACAACCAATCTAACAAAAGTCATGTTTCCACATTAAAAAGAAACAAAGTTGCTAAAGCTTTCAGTCAAAAGCAAAGCATTACCACAATAGACTCACAGACAACTATAACCGGCCTCGTGAAAAACTATTTAATTAATAATATTGAAAATCAAAATTACAACCGTCGATTGACCTCTAATACAGTTATCAAAAAGAATTTAGCCACTCCACGTTATCTTCGTTCAAAAGGAATCACTTAGATTACCTTTCTAATAAATTTAATAAACAGTTACGAAACTTTTAGAATAAAATATTAATTTAGTTTAAATAAATAAAACAGATAAATTAATCCTTTAAAATATTTATGCGGGTCCACTTCTAGATAATTACTGTACGAAAATTTTACTAATAGAATGCTAGACCTTTCTCCATGAAATTCAACCAACTTTATCAGCTTGTTTTGTTTGAGTTTGAACTCATAATATTTTGTCACAAGTAATTATAGTATTTTTGTTGTTATTTTATACACAATCATTATATTCGAATGTTATTTTTTATTAGTTTACTGTCATAATTTTATTACTAAAATATATTGTAAAAGTAGAGCAAATTTCAAGTTTCAAATTACAAATTTTAAATCATTTTTTTTATTGCCGAACGAAATCCCAATATTAATAAAACGTTCGATGTTTATACCATACCTTATCCAAAATACCATATTTACCTTTCCTTTATATCCTTCCTTAAAAGTGAAAGGGTCAATCTGAGCCATTCGATGCTACAGCCTACATCAATCAACACATGTAATTGTTATCATCGATATCGTGAGATTTAACAATAACCACAGGCAAACACAATTTTGGAATGAAACCGCCATGTTCTTGTCTTAAAGCAGCAATGCAAACTACTGAATGAAACCAGAGATAGCAAGGAAATATTAATTGCCATCACAATAACACCATGGACGTTCCGGAAGTACCTAGCTGCAAACGAAAATATTACACGTATTTCTACTCTTTTTACTAAGAAGTCAATACCCGGTTCCCAGTTTCAAAAAATATTTATGTGCACACGATAGAATCAGTGATCAGTGAAAGTCAATTTAGTGCAGTTAAAATACCCCGATAAAAAAGTGATAAAAAAACCACGTCGTACTGCTGCTGACAATTAATCAATTGGACAATTACTTATTTAGCTTTTAAGTTCTCACATTTTGATAACTTTTATTTTCGTTTTGTGTGTATTCAATAATTATTATTGTGTAATTTTCTATTTCGTGTATTTTCAAATTTTGTTCTGTTTGTGTAATAATGATATTACCTATGTTATTTACGTGTGTATGTTTTTCTAATTTCATTTCATTTGTGTAAAAAATGTGTCATTTTAAATTAATGTTTTTTATAATTTTATGATTTTCTTTTATTTGTGTTATTGAAATTATCTGAATCTTTCATCTTCAGATAATTTCAATCTTAGGAGGGAGACGTTATGTTGCGAGCTAAACCTATATACTACATTTATTTTAACTTATTTAAACTGTAATATTTCTGAAGTACATTGTTTCACACACTTAATATAAAGTCATAAATTTAAATATTTATTGCCTTCCACTTGTAATGAGACTTCCTCAAATTCATGTCAGCATGCGACCCTAATGCATTCCATAGTTTTTGCGTCTCTCGCCTAACCTTTTTTTTTGTCAATTTCTTTTTTAACTTTGTTCTCATTTCTTTGTGTAACGTGTTAGTAAGTTAGTATTAAGTTAGCCATGAAGGCGATTAAACGTCTATAAAAGGAAAATTATTTTTCTTTAACAACACCCCGCTCCAGCCGCCTTATAGATACCCGCGCAACTTGTCTAGGTACGGTTTGTTTATACTTCGAGAAGTGCTTTATATTAACGCTGTATCACAATATTTTTATCTTTTACTGGGACTTCATTGTAGGCATACTTACCATGTCCTTTATCTCAGTCAATTGAACACAACAAAAGATAATAACTGACTATCTTTGTCAACGCGCACTCAAGCAAGACCGAAAGAATTTGCATTGAATTACCAACTGACGTTCATTGGTTTTCATGTTTCTAGTGCTTTGTCTTCCTTTGACTTTTTTGTTATTTTACTCATATTTAATTACTGTTTTGATATATTAGGTCCTATACCATTTAAAATAGTGCCGTTCTGTGTCAATAGATAATTAATTAGGTATTAGATTAATGATCAAATCAAATTTTATATTACTTGGCCTGGAGAATTAATTGAAATAATGTAGGTAGGCTTTGATAATTTTTTATATACGTACGTACCTAAATATAATTTCCTTAAAAGTAGTTGCAAAGTTTAATAAATTATAAAATCCAAAGTATATTAGGTGCAATTGGACCACCGCAAGATAGATAGATAGATAGACAGATAAACTCTTTATTGAAACACCACATTTACCAGCAAGATTACCTTGAAACCTAAATTTCGGGTTCTTTCAGTGAAAGGTAACCCAGACATCAAATTAGATATATGAGCTAGGCTGTGGGCTTCTATCATTTTCCAGTTTCTTTTTCATCGTGTCATATATAGCCTAATTCTAAAAAAATACATTTGAGTGAATGTTTCCAACAGGTCATAATTATTTACGGGGGAGAGATAAGATTGTTTCTAATAAAAGGCACTATCTATGGTAATCAATCGTAATACGGCTAGCAGGCATGTAAGCGAAATAAGCAATCCCAAACCCAGCGCTTAGGCTGGGGTTTTCCACCAATTAGTTGAGGTAACCAATGGTTAAAAACTCTAAAATTCTAACTTGTGGTCAAAAATTAGAATCTAGAGTCAGTCAGAGTCAGTAGAGTGAAAAAACCCACCCTAATGCACAGCACAAATTTATGCAGTATAGGTACTTAGTTACCTATGCTCTAAATTATATTCAATTGTAGTTTAATTCGAATCTCATTCTCAAGCAAAATAGAGTTCTTTGGAATTATAAATGAATCACCATGCCATGGGAAAAATGGACCGTTTCATCCATCTGTGCAGTATTGTGTATCAATGGATTAAGCTCGCCCAAGGGAGGCATGCTATTGTACGGACCCACATTTGAGTTATAGCTAAGGGCTGCTTAGCTGCTTACTCAATATTTAACTATTATGTGGGTGTGTTTTTTTGTGATTTTGTTGTGAGAGTTAACAGTGTGTTTGAGGAGCTTTGTATTTGTAGCAAGTATTCGGTGAAATAAAAAATAAACAACACAAATACGAGCAACAAATTCAATAGCAAATTTATCAGGAAAACATGTTTTAGTTTCAGGGTTTCCAATTCCCAAATTCATAACTGCTCTATCAACCATATTCTATAAAATGATCTATCAGTAACTCACATATGGGAACTGTAGTGTGAGAGCGAGACAAAATTAATTAAACAAGAGAATGAATAAGAATAATCGTCTATGAATAAGGAAGAAAGGATCCGAATGAGAAAATATTTTTATGAAACCATGGGTGGTATTTCATCCATTTATAATTTGCAAATTTATGCTGCACCTTTGTGCCGAATATGCCCGAGGCAGTGAGGCATAATAATTTGGAAAAAAGACCCGTTGCTTCAAAAGCTCCGAGTTATAATTATGATAATTTGAATATTACTGCTAGGTACGCAGATGTTTTTAACATTCATCTAGTACAACCGGAAGGTTATTCACTCCCAGAACACGTCTAGCAAGCGTTTTAATACAATATTATCTAAGATCTAACAGCGCTGCCTTGAAATATTTCTATGCGCATATAACGCACAAAAAATTAGCTAGCTGAGCGTAATGCCTAATGCATTTCAGATTAATATCTAGCAACTTGTTCTGTAGCGATGATTTGAGATTTGGCGTCAATTTTTTAACCGACTTCAAAAAAGGTGGTCACATGCTTTTTTGGATTATTCTTTTTTTATTTGGCGATTTTTTAATTTATTTTTTGGTTTTGACCTTCAGATTAGTCTCAAAGAAATTTCATCAAAATCGGTTTAGTAGTTTGGAGTTGAAATTAAAATCACTTACAAGAAAAATAATATAATGTGTGATGCCTAATCTAATAATTAATGATAGAGAATATGCGTTTGCGAGTGACGACCATGAACTGGAAGACGCCGCGTAGGTGGACTAACAATCTGGTAAAAGCCGCGGCCGATGTATGCAGGAGACGAGCGGCGCGGCGGCTCAAAGTGGCGATATCTTGGGGAGGCCTAGATTCAGATTCAGATTCAGATTTTTATTGCTTCCATAGCGTACAATAGGTGGAATATAAAATTAAGTCTAGTTTCATATGGACCCCGTCGGGCGCAGCAAATTTGGAGAGAGCCTATGTTCAGCAGTGGACGTTTGCGAGCTTTGATGATGGTGATGATGATCTTACTTTAAGTTTTTAATGAATGTCAAAATATTACATAAGTAAGATCTTGAATGTATTACAAGTGGCCGGTGCAAAAAAGAAAGACTCCGGAATTTTGAAGAAGAATGCTTCTAGTTTACAATACTGCCTAAGGCAACAGACTGCAGACGGTCAAGTCGTTACATAAGATTTGTTACCGTGTCTGCACTGCACAGTTGATTGCCATACTTGTTTCATGGTAATTAGCTCCAATCGGCACAATTATGAAAGTTATGTAAACCTGAGAACGAGTAAAAGGTGAATTTTACCTTGTGAAGTGTTTTTTATGTAAGTATAATTGTGTTTTTATTTTTATGTGAACAAATAAAAAAAAATAAAAAAGAAATATGTGACCGTCGTCGTGTCGTGGAATGATTTTAAAGTCTGCTTAGTCGGTGTAAAAATATACCTAGCCTTATAGATTTTCGCAGTTATTGGAAACACGATGGTCCAGTGAGGATGGCGCGGGTTCAAATCCCGATGGTAGCTGTTTTTTTTTGTTTTGGTGATTATTATTATTTAGTGGTACTTGAACGAATGGTTTTTTTAATTACCTAACTTACCTACTTTTAGTAGTAGACTGTTCTTAGAATGCTTCCTTTCTCCATCATCATCATCATCAACAACCCGCAGACGTCCACTGCTTAACATAGACCTCCCCATGAGAGCGCCACTTTGAACGGCTGCTCGCCTCCTGCGCCCATCGACTGCCCGCGGCTTTCACTTTTCTCCATGATTTTTGTTAAATCGGTGGCCAATAGTTAAACTTAATATATCAATTAAATTATGATATCTATTGAGTTTTTTTTTATCTTCTTTAATACTCAAATCTTTATCTCTTATGTCCTAAATTCTATGGAAATCTAATTTATTCATAAGTAGACTGGGCTCATAGATATGTAGATATCTACCTAATTTATCCTTGTTATCACTCACAAAATAATGAGACTGTAAGTATTTAAAAAAGGGTTTCCTTAGTAAAATTATTTCTCATCAGTATTACAACGTTATTGGTCATCACGTGATTCAAAATGTCAAATCGATTGAGTGCCTTTGTTCCTATCGAGGTTTATCGGAGCAATAACTTTGTTCTTATCAGACATCCACTGAGCGATAAACAAATAATCACTGTTAAGACCAATCAGAGGACTTTCCATTCATTCCATATTAATACAAACTCTTATTTTATATGTAGGTTACAGTCTACGCTCACCTTACGCTACCTTTCAAAATCTACTCTTTTCATGGAGATGCAGCTTTAAAATAGACATCAACAACCTGGGTAAAAGTACATAACTAGTAGATCCCCTAAAAATTGTTTAGTAGCCATACTTAGGGCAAATTCGGGGATTTGGGCGATAATTACTAAGATACCATTAGCTCTCTTGGGACCTTTATCATTAGAATGTTATTGTTCCATTTTTAGGACACTCTGTATTACTATAGCAGACAAGACAAAGCAAGCAAGAATTCGAATTGGAACCTAGTCCACTAACGGTGGGTTTTTCCACCAATAGTTAAGATAACCAGTGGTCAAAAACTCGTAACAAATTTTGCCAATCTAGATTCGAATTTGAATGTCTTTATACAATACATAGTAACCACAGACAAAATAGTAGGGTACACTTTTGGCAAACGTACGAGAAACCGGGCTAGTCTTTTATAAAATAACACATAACTGCTTGTCTATTTAAAAAATGTAACATCCTTCCTCTGCCATGCATCTACATCAAAGAAATTTGTATTTTCGTTAAAGCTAATTCACTTTTTTTCTATAAACGCAGTGAAATTATTAAACGACAGAAAAGAGCCAAATTTGTTAACCTACTGCATCAACCTCCTTGTCGTAAAGATATATATAAGAAAAATGTCTACAATATGTGCATATCAATATATAACTGTATACCTAATGATTTAAAAATGTTAACAGAGACCTTCCTTAAGACCTTCCTTGTGAATTGTGCTTGTGTTCTCGCAAATAAATGATTGATTGATTGCAAATCCGGTCTACCATAACGGCGGATGTATCAAATACAAGGCCGGCCTGTACCGTGCTAAACGCCATCTAGGGCCTGTGCTTGTATCTACCAGTACCTAACGTGCGTGGATAACCTTGCTCCTCAATAAAGTGCTAATGAGGTAATTGATGCAGTAATATGATACTCAAAATGTGAAGTATGAACATGGAGGCAGGGCTTGGAATCGGTACTAAAACTACAAGTAGGTTTTGTTATAAAATTAAGCGGTTTCCTTGGACCAGTTTCATATGTTCAGGTATTTTGTACTATTACTTACATATTTATTTGGTACCGGTATAACACCGATAATATATACGTATGGTATTGGTACCAATAATAAAGGTACATACGTTACTACGCCTGGTACCAGTACCAATGATAAAGGTACAATGTCTAGTACCGGTATCACAGCAATTCCAATGGTATTGGTTCCCATAAGTACCGGTATTTCAAGCCTTGTATAAAGATACTCTATTGACGCGTGAATTCGCTGAAGTTCATCTTTGAATCAGCTGCATTCAGCCATAAGAAAAATCCATTTATTTGCCTTACCGCACGAGGTCACGAAGACTATGGTCCCAAACAACCAGACTCAAAACAAGTATTTGCGCTTTTTTCCTGTGCGCAAACGATTGTCCTGTCGCGGGAATTGAACCCGCTGCCTCCGGGGTATGATCCCACCTGCTCAACCACCACACCACAGAGGTTGTCAAAGTCAAAATGATAGCTTAAGCCTTAGTCTGGGCGTAAGATACATCATGATAAAATACTGTAGTCATCGCGAATAAAGCACGCAGAAAGTATAAAAATTACCTTTCGCAGAACTGACTAGTTAGAGAATGTAGTACTTATTATTTATTATTCATCTGCTGATGGTACCTAGCTTCTTAATTATTTTGTGTAGGCTACCTAGTACCTAGCTAATGGAAAACATACACTGGCAAAGTGGCATAGACTGGCATAGAATTCGACCCACTCTGGCTGTTTACATTATGAACGAGGCAGCAAAGCTGCGATGCTGAAAATCGTGAACTTTTCCAACTCACATAAAAACTATTCTAGGCCGCTGGCACAGCAAACTGCAGTTCATTTATTGGAAATTACGGACCGACGCTCTATCTTTATTTATATGTCTAGACCGAGTCTGGTAGTTAGTCCGAACAGTTGGCAGTACCATTTGTTTTAGTTGGCGGTGTTTTATCGTCGAATAGGGAGTTTCCGGGCGTGTATTCTTTTTAGAAAAGATAGGTTAGGTAGTAAAGTGGGTAGGTATCTAAGGGTGGGTTTCTTGATCCTTTGGTAAGATAACCAATGGTTAAAAACTCTAACATATTTTGACATTTTGTTAGAGTTTTTAACCATTTGTTACCTTAACTATGATGGAAAAACCTACCCTAAGTAGAGTAGGATATTATTGTTCAACTAAACAATATCTTATTCAGTGTTTTTTCTAGTTTAATCGTTGCTTATTTCAAACTTAATAATATTATTAATGAGTAGCAGAAATATAGTATTTACTTTAATATAATTTTATAATAGTTCAAATTATTTTGTAGTCTTACCCAAACTTCCAAGTAGAAGAGTAAGATTTATTTTTGGCAAAAAGGAAACGTGTCTCCCTATTTAAATCTTGTTATTTTTTGAGCACTATTCTGAATTTTGTTTGGTTTTTAACCACGAACAGTGAAAATAAAAACTAAAAAGTTCCAAGTCCCCAATAACTATTATTAAAATATCCGAGTGACCTAGAATCACAGTAGTCACAATAGATGAGTCACCGACTCATTCAAATTCAAAGCTAGACATACATAATGAATATTTAAAACTATAATTACATTCGCTGATTATCGCTTTTAATAATTCATTTTTGTCCCCAATGTGCTGATTGCTGGCTGTTGTGCCAATAACCTTCTGCGTCACAGTAAATTATTCTGCAACTATTATAATTACAACAATTCATTAATATTTAAAAATATTTTTTATAACGGTACGGATTTGAAAGTGTAAACCACACGTACAAATCGTAATCATTGGGCAATATCGCCATAGTTTAGTTAGAAAAGCATCCGAGCTGATAAGTTGGAAAGAGCGGGTTCAAAACCCGCTGGTTCCTCATTTTTTTAAGCTGACATATTTATATTATCCTAATTTTTGTTCTGTTAAAGATGACATTCTAAAGGCGAACAGCTATTATAATTTATAAGGTATATGTAATTTTGACATGACCTAATTAAGCACACAGTCTCACTTAATTAATTGTGTCATTAGCAAGCTTGTTAAACTGACAGCTTCAGCATTGCAGTAGTCTAAAAATAAATCCCATAATACTATAATGGTTACTTTGGGGCTAGATGGCGCTGTATGAAATGTCCACTCATAGTTCAAATCATGAGCCGGAAGACGTCCACTGCTGAACATAGGCTTCCCCAATTGAACGCTGATCATAGGGGGTTTGCCTTTATTTTTTGCTTAGCAAGCGGCTTGGTGATCGCAGATTTTAATGACCGAGGAAAATGTTGCAGCCCATTCCCTGGATATTCCCTTAGCCGGCTCTTACGGCATCCACGGGAAGAGATGGGGTGGTCCTATTCGCAAACCCGGACCACACGGCACACGTTTATTTATTTAAATCGCGCATATACGCACATGGACTCTGCGTGTGTCCACAACCGACCCGCACTAAATTGTATTTTTTTTTTTAATGGCAATTGTTTAGCACATTTTTGCCAGTGTCATATCAAAAGAGAAATAAAACGAAATTTTGAATTTAAGATATCTAAAACAAAAAAAAATATCCTATAACTACCAACTAAACAACATTATTACACACTAAATTGTAAACTGAATTGTTTTGTTTTATACAGACAGTCTGACATGTTCTATTGTTAATTGTTGTTATGGAGCTAATTTTTGTGATACTAAAAGGTCATAACTACCACTTATGCATAGGCCATTCTACAACTGCTAGTGTACTTGTGCTATTAGCGAAAAGACTTATCTTCTGTTTCTTAATGTTGAACTTACGTCTTTCTTCCACTGGCAAGGTGACTGACATGTGTTACCATTATGCGGACGATGCTGATGGTTCCAAAGTAAACAATGCTTTTACAAAGCTGCTAAAAATACATTGCGAATTTTGGGACATTACTCTATAAGTATACCGTTGTAACTTTAGAAAGGTGACAATTTTATTACAACATATTTAAACATGTATTGCATAATTTAATAGGTTAGTGACCTGGGGCCGTACTGTGAGCTCTAAGCGCGATTCAAAAGAGAGCCTATATTGGGTCGCTTGTCAAAATATTCATACAAAAAAAACATTGCGATCCAATATACGCTCTGATTTGAATCGCGCTAAGAGCTCACAGTACGGCCTCTGCTATTAAAAATTGACAAGTTAATGTTACATTAGAGTACGTTATAATGAATGCAATACTTAATTGTAAAAATTAGTAAAATCGATAAACAAATCACGGTGTAATAAGCTTTTGATGTCTCTGAAGGAGGCATCGCCTGTCTCTTTCTCGCAAAACAGAAGTTCCACAAAAAATTAGTTTTAAAACTCAGAAAATAATCGCAGACCTAATTATTATGAAATAAGCTTTTTTGGGGTCACAAAATGTAATGCATTAGACATCAACGCGTGACTTTCTATTATTTTTAATTAACGAAAAATAAATCTCAAACTTTAATACTATTAGAATTCTTATCTCAGTCTATTTTTGTGTATAATCTATACTAGACCCGTTAATAATATTATGCAAAATAAATGAATTATTTTGATGATATTTTGTTCCATATTCCTCACAGTGGGAATTATAGGGATGCGTAACCTTTTTTTCAACACGTAATTAAACTTGTCTTAGAAAGTTGACCACATATTAATAATAAAAATCTGAGACAAGGATTGGCCAATCCTTGATAATGAATCAAATGGCCACCTATCATTAAAATTAATTGACTGTATTTGCATTTTAATATTAATAATAATTACTATAATTTACAACCATAAAAGTAAATCTAACTCTTTCTAGTTGCAAGGTCTTCTAGGAACAAGGCTGATCAGAACAACTCCTTGACATTTTTCCATGTTGTGTTGTAACACAGTTGGTACCTATACCTTCATAGTAGCAACATTATAATCCCTGACATAATTATTTTAATTACGTCAATCCTTTTTGCAAGAATAGTTATGTAGCAAAACAAAACTATTATTTTTAAAGCTATAACAAAAAATATTGAAAAGAACCTAGGTTAGTTAAGTTACCGTTGTATAATTATTATTATCACATTATAAATTCAAGGTGAATGGCTTTACTAACAAATTGATTAAGTAAGTATTAAAACCTGTATTGTGTTTATATTTACGTAGTGCAGCTATTAATTAATAAGGAGTTGACTTACCATCATCATAGAAGTATGCATGCTGCTCTCAGCGCGGCATGACACGGGAATCGAACCCGGGACCTCCTCCGATTACATCATACGCGCCAAAATAAACTCCACCGAAAACCACACGTCAATCAACAAACACAAGGTTAAACACCAGCTAACTACACTTAAATTAAAACAATTGTTTTACGCGTACAAATAATTCGCTATTTAGTCACTAACTCACTTCATTCGTTTGTAAGGTCTATGCGGAAGGTGTCACAATCAAAACAAAACACGTCAAAGTTTGTAAATACGTAAGCGGATTAAAATAACGGAAAGACGTTTAGCACCTCTGCCCGTCACAACGATACTGCATCAACTGACTGGCGGCAATGGCGAGCGGTCGGTCGACTACGCGCGCGACTACAGAGTCGGAGTCTACGGCGCTTGCACAATCTACCTGATAACACTTACTCATTCACACTCGACCAAATCACACGTGAGAGAAAAGGGTAGAAACAAAACACATGTTACATCCTATAAACTGCATTTCGTTGCATCAATCTCGACTCCAAAATGACATAGTCCCAAAATATTCCCATTAGAAACTTATTTTGAGTTGATTAATTAGGAGTTGAAACCCTGCCACAGTCGAGTTGCATCGTGTTTCGAGATTACGAGGTTCAATTGTTTTGAGAGATCCGCGTGCTAGAATAAAATCTTAAATGAGATTTATGTTCGCGGTTTAATGGCCTTAATTTCCTCGGGTGTATATTTAGAATTAAGGAAACGAGTTTACGTTGCGGCAATTAAGGACAATAAATTGTGATTATTATAAAAATGAAAATGAAAATTAAAAATGTTACTTAGATTATGTATCTTCCATTTTAATTCGTTATACATAATTCTTTTTCGGGCTACAAATTACTTCGTCGTCGCTAACAAAAAATAAACCACATAGTTAATTTAAGAAAATAATCATTATTTACTAATCAAATATTACTTACATCATAATAATTATGTCATAGTATTTGACAGCTTCCGTGGTGTGGTGGTTGAACAGGTCGGCTCATAACCCGGAGGCGGCAGGTTCTGTTCCTGCTACAGGAAAAGTATATAATAGAACTAATTATGTGATCTTTTATTTAAAAATAAATAACAGATCAAGTCAACAAACTATGAGTTAACTGACATGACAGATAGGAAAGACTAGTATTTCCAACTCCATTTGCATTATGCGTTATACAAGGTGACCTTGAATTGGTATGTTATCCCGAAATGGGGGGACTGTGACCATGATACCTTACTAGTTGTGAGAGTCTTACTTGAAACTGGGTGCTATTTCGGAACGTAAACTTTACATGGCATTTCTTCAATTAAAAAGTATTAATTTAGAAAAGTCGTAGAAGAAACATTGTCTACCTTGGGGTGTAGATTTACCCCCTTTCGGGATAACATACTAATTCAAGGTCACCTTGCATTTTATTAGATATTATTATAGTGTACATTGGAGTGACCGTACCTACCTACAATATCCATGTCACTTAAATCCAATCGAGTGTTTTATTAATATTCTATTTCCCATAACGAGGTCACCCTTTCCCCGCTCCAGAGTCAAAATAACCGTGTTCCTAAGGTCGTTCAAACATTTAAACGTAAATATTTTAACGTGTTCAGGGCCACACGTGGGTACAGGTTAACAGTAACATGGCGGAAATAGTATAGTACATATAATAGGTATTCCAGAAATGTAAACAACACTTGAGAAATGGTTTACTGATTTGTGTAGAAACAGTTCTTGAGAAAAATGGGTGGAAGAATGGCAATGTAAAACTAGAATAGACGAACTAGGAAATTAATAATATTATAAGTATTTATTTAAAAAAATAGATGACAAATCTCCGTCTATCTGAGAAGACTGTTCTTTAATAAGTTGAAACAATATGTTATAAATAAACTTAATGTAAGTAAGCAGAGTGACAATTTATTTCAAAACTTAAATATCTGAGAAGTACTTGGACAACATATTTTCTAGTTATATCGATTTGTAAGCTAAACTACCGAACACGAAAGAAATCATGGATATCAATCTGAAAGTTAATCGTTTCATATGAACAAAGAGTTTTCGAAATCTGTTTATAAGTGACTGTGTAACCAACAAAAAATTAAGAAACCCCTTTTTTGAAGGAAAGTTAATCGTTTCATATGAACAAAGAGTTTTCGAAATCTGTTTATAAGTGACTGCGTAACCAACAAAAAATTGAGAAATCCCTTTTTTGAAGTTGGTTAAAAATTTAAGTCTAATCAATATAAAAGGAACCCAAGTAAATAAAGAACAACCCATGTTACACCTCTTTGGTAGCGCTCATAGCAAAGCACGACTAGCCGTTCCTAACCGATCGGTAAAGTTAAGCAACGTTCGCTGCGGTCACTCTATGGTGGGTGAGCTACAGCAAAAAGTGGTTTTTATAACTGAGGGCTACCGTGCTTCGTAGGACACGTCAAGCTGCTGTCGTAAAACAACATTCGTTAAGCCAAGTCTGAAGCCTTTAGGTGGCCTAAAAGTTCTGACACCAGGGCTGACCACTTGCCTACACGAGAAGAAGACCTCTCTGGTCGACTTGGGCCACTTCTTAACTTGTCCATTTGACCTGTTCCTAGCTTGTCTTGATCTAAAAGATTTCCACACTCTGTTGTAACTTTAAGTTGGTCACAGGTACCATAATATAATAATAATACCTAGGTTTGGGTCTAGCTGACGGCTGCTGTCAGCCTTATCATTAGGTAACAGAGGAGAAGAGCTTACGGGAGCTTTCATTGACCGACCTGCAGCCCTACCACAAACTAATACTCAACCATTATGGTTCGTGACAATAATGCTTCAAGGTTACAATAATATTATTCGAATTCGTACCATGAACTTATAAAGTATTCCTGCGCGAGAACGAGGCGTCTACATTTTTATATAGCGTTATCACTGTTGCACGTCGGTGTCAACAAGATTAACGGTATGACATGACAGTTGTACTTGAGTGAAAGATTTAACGTGACGTCATCAAAACTGCTTGAGTCAATAATATTACAATATTCTTACTTTTATGTTTGGCAGAATTGTGAGAACTAGCCACAGAAGCCGTAAACCAAGAAGTCACGTCTACTTTTACGTAACTTTTCAAAGTATGATTGAAGTAATAATGTTATAAGACCTTGTGGTGACCCCCCAGACACCATGACCCTAACAAAAGCTTCTAGTGCTACTATTATTTACTCTAAGTATCACTAAACTTTTCGTGTTTTTGAGCATGCTAATTTTGGTCTCTATCGACCTTTGCAGCATCACCAGGGGAATCAGGTCATAAAGCGTATACTTACCTACGTCAGCTACTTCTGCTTCACATATTTTTATTCTGAGGCCCAGTTGTCAAAGGTGAGAAACAACTAACTCAAGGGCACCAACGGAATGTTAGCTTGGGTTTTAGTTGCTGCTCTATGAAAAGTTTCCTTGACATTAGCAAACCATTCATTACAGTTTCACGATGTTACCCGATGGCTGAAATGGGACTTCGCATCTACCAAATTACGTTTTGTCTACCATTGCATTATTAATCACCATACATAAATACTATAGCAACATTTCACCCCTAGAGAATAAGGGGGAAGCAACCTAAACGAATTCCCATTCGTACAAATTGGTAATACCCGCTAACAAATTATTTACTCACACAAAAAGGTAAAAGCTGACACAAATGTAAACACAGCTATACATATACGTATCAGAGAAACAGCCCTAAGGAAATTCAATCGACTATTCTTGAATATTGCTCGTTTAAATTCTGTAGGCGTGTGTTAGTTATGACACCTTCAATTTGGCCAGTGAAGGAAGACCCTTGCCAGTTGGATACATGGTGACTGAATCATCTGATTTGAGTGTCTATAATGTTTTGTTCTTTTTGAAAATGGGATCAACTTCAATTGAGAAGTTCCGTGGAATATATAATCACCCTTAAGCTATTATCTATGCTATGCTACGCTACTCTATCGCCATCGTCAATAACTGATCGGTAGCCTCACTTTCATCTGCCACCAATCTGTGGTGCCTTTGTTTTTGGCGTATATACCATACTGTCACGTTTTTTTTATTGGCAAAGTGCTTTACTCTTTAGAATTTGTGGTAGCTTAATATTTTAGCTATATTAATACCATATACCACTAATTCCTATAGCTGCATTCATTATCATCATCAGCCTGAAGACGTCCACTGCTGAACCTAGGCCTCCCCCAGAGAGCACCACCTCCAACAGGATAGCTACATTACAAACTATTTAAAAAAAATATTATCGCATAGCATCAGGGACAGAATATTGTAAAAATGTTTGAATAAGTAATTAAGTATAGGATTTGCTGTTGTTTGTGTCTTTCTTTGCATTAAAAAACGGAATGCGGAGACCATCTTACGCTGGTCATGAGTAAACTATGCCAATCCATTGAAATAGTGCAGGTAAAGAAAACCTTATTAAGGGTGGGTTTTTTCTTCAATAGTTAAGTTAACCAATGGTTAAAAACTGTAACAAATAACCATTGATTAGAATAGAATTTAGGACCACCAACCCCTTCCTGAAGGTGGGTTTTTTGATCTGTAGTTAAGGTAACCTATCGTTAAAATCTCTGGTAAAATCTAACCAATAGTCAAATAATGTTTTTGGTTACCTTAAGTAGGTACGGATCAAAAACCCCAGCACAATTAGGTATAATAATAGTAAGACACTTGATTTGTTACCTATGCCCTGATTTTCTTAACTTATTTACTAGTGCTAGTTATATTATCTATGCTTGTGCGTTCTGAATAAGTAAACTGGGCAATCAAGAAGGGATTCGCTTTCCTTTTACAAGATGATTTTTATTCATTGCGCGATAGACAATGAATGAATGAAATTTGAATTTGAATTAGAATTTTAGATAGGATCAAGGGAAAGATTTCTTTGTATAAAAATTTCTTAAAAACGAAAGACTTTTGTGGAAAAAATCACAATGCCCTAGGTTTTAAACTAAAATATCGAAAGGTGTTGAATAATTTGGTTTAACAGTTCGTGGTTTTCTTAACCGTTTGATTCATTAGTAATTATAATGGAAGTCTGAAACCAAGTATTTAGTTGTTAACTTTAATTAATCAAAAGCTTCGACGGTCTGCTTCATTGTACATTTTGTGGATTTCTATACTAGGTGCTGAGCCCCAATTTCAATTCGTCTGCCTATACCACATCTAGCCATAATAGGCATGCAAAGTGTAGTGTATATAATTATATACACTTTTATGTAAAACCTGCTATGTTCATTTGGATAAAACTTTATAGATAGCGCATTTTTCATCCCGAAATGTAAGGAGTTCTCACAGGACGCCGGGTTAATAGCAAGCGTAAATACAGGACGCTTTTAAGCTAGACGTTCTGGGCAGTTATTTGGAAAGAGCCCAAAACTAAAAAAGCAATTATTATCTCCTTTTTATGGAGAATACTACCAGGGCTTATTACGCAAACTCCTTAAATAAATTAGGGGCCTGTCATTAATTTAAGCCCGAATAAATTGAAGCGTCCGCCTCTACTTTCTTTGCTGGATAAAAAAACAGGTAGGTACTTACATACATATCTTCATTATGCTACGGTTATTTTTTGTGCTCTGTATCTGATCATTGTACACAGAATAAGTATTAGTAACCATAATAATGAATGGAACACCTAACCAGGGGGGTTATTCGCTATGACACATGAGATTCCCTGCCAATAACGCGTGACGTGTAACATGCTCCAAACGTAAATGCGGGCTTTGGAACTAACGACATGGAATTAACATGGAATCAAAAAAATGTATTTGGTATGCCACGCGTTAGATTGTTTGTGCCCAGTGTTTTCTGTTTTTGACGTGCGTGTAACGTGTGTTGTCGTGTTTGTCAAATTTGACAACGGCATACAGAATAGCATTTTAAACCCATACCATTCCACGAAGATATCGTAACGCGCCGCGTTACGTGCGTGAATGGTCATAAGGGCCCAGCGCCATTGTTTCCGGACTAATAAAATTTAGAAGTTTTTAAGGCTGCAGTAAACAGGTATCTTCTAGGTAAGCATGCTCCATCGTCGACCGCGTCGTCACTTACCACCAGGTGAGACCGTGGTCAAATGTTAGCCTATCGATGATAAAAAAATCAACACTTAGCAGAAGATTTGAACGTGACGAGGACAATATTATGCTGCCCAATTCCTGGATATTCTCTTAGCAGGATTTTAAAGTACGAGAAGAGATGGTGGTCCTATTTTCAGACCACCGGGACCATATGACGGAAGCTATGGTCAAACGCTGGTGGTGAAGTACTTACCTATCATTTTATAGGTACTTAGGTATCCAGGTATCTGTACTTGGGTGGGTCATTATTCTAATATCACAGATGCGCTTATTTCATGTAAAATGATTGAAGTTTCCGAGATTGCCTCGTGATGATATAGCTGGAAAATGTCAGTATTTGCATAAATATTATAAAAAAATATTGTTTCGTAAAGTTAACGGCTTTACTTATAAACGCCGTTTAAAGTTAGTAAGTGTTTTAAACGATCCGTCTCGTTTTCCGGCGTGACATTTCAAATCAGTCAAAAGTTGACAGAAGGTTTTAAGCATTGGCTAACTTAAAGCAGTGTTTATAAGTAAGGCCCTAAAAGTCATTTAAAAATGTACTATATAGTGTTATAGTGTTATTACTAGACTGTGTGATATCTCAGGATGACGAGCGCGGTGAAGTTTTATGATTTACAGTTTAACTGATACTGCAAGTCTTAAGGACAACCGTGAAGCTTAACACCAGGCAAAAGACTAGCTCGGCACGTCATTTGTTAGCATAAAAAGTAAAAGCCGAACATCTGTCCTAATAATGAATAGACTTTTTACAATAGGCCTCTCCCCTACGTTACTGCGCCCTTAGAGGCCGGACTGACAAGTGCGGTATAATGGTATGATCCTGGTTTAATCCTGATTGATATACTTTACCCCGGGGGAAAGTAACATGTGGTAGACTGTGGGAACTTTCTCTTGCTATATTGTACTAGCCCACATTGTCCAACTGCTGGGCAAAAGCCTAAGTTCCGTCTTTCTAATTTTTGCGGGGTAGGGCTTAGTGGTGTATTGGTAATTTTATGCCTTGAAACGGCTAAACATATCCCTATACGCTTAAATTATAGTTGGGGATATTCGGCAGGTATGGGAAGAGATGGAGTGGCCCCACGGTAAGTAAACCCTATACATAAAATTATATTAATAGAATAGATTATTATACTATACATTCTAATAATATTGATTGCTATGAAAGCTTGATTAAAAAATGGAAATCTATGCTTTACGTTTTTCGTTTTTTCTTTATTATTGGTATTACCCACAGAGTAAAAAAGTACGCTACGTCATTGAGTCATTTTTTTTCAAATCTCTGTGGTATACCAGTAAAACGGTAAAATCACGGGCAACGGATCACAAAACACACATTACTTATTTGCTGCAAAAAGCTTGGAGAAAATCAGATGCATTCGAGATTGCTCTCTCCTCTCAACGCTCCTATTTCATCTTTTTTAGAAAGGTTCCCAACCATCAGCATCTCTGTTTATTTTGTATTGTTAGCCTCAAAGACTTTTTATCCAGACCACTAATACGAAATTAAAGCAGGGCAAAACCGTACACACCACTTTGGGTGTGATTGATTCCCAGCTGTCAAAATCAAAATCAGTCGTTACTTGGGTGTGCTTTTGAATACATACCAAAAAAATGCCATCTTGCGTGATAAAACTGTGCCGAAATCACTCGAGGCACGAATCACAGAAGCACACGATCACATTTCACTTGTAAGTGGCCTTAATCATGTATTTTTATAAGATTATTTTAATTATTTCTATTTGACGAAGAGTTATAACCATTTCACAATAAAAAGTTGACATGTCAAAATCAGTATTGCCACACGACATCTGAATAATTATCCGATATCTTTTGTATAGATTTCTAACAGATCCATGACTAGCTGATCGTTGGATAAAAGTAGTTCGAAAAAGTCGAAATGAAGATTGGTGGAAACCTAATACTCGCTCAACAATATGTTCAGCGCATTTCTTTAGTAAAGAACACACAGAACACAGAAGTGCAATTACTGATAATAGTTGTCAACTATAAACGTTCGCGTTCCACGCGCCCAGTGTTTCCCCTTTTTAAGGTTATTTTTTTTTATCCTAAAATATGAAACATTATTTTGGTTGAGGCCCAGGGGGTCTAGCAAAGATCACAATCGCTAACGCTAACGCCTCACACTAACTCCAAAAATGTATCGAAATGACATTCAGTACATTTTGGAGTTAGCGTTTGGCGTTAGCGTTAGTGGTTGGTATCTTTGCTAGACTCCCTGTACCTACATAACTGTTGTTCTTTAATCCCTTTAACTTGGTAATATTGAAAAACTCGTGAGTTATTAAAAGAAATGTTGAATAAACTGCTGGTTATACGTAATTTGGATCATTTTTATTAAAAGATTGCATGAGCTATCTATAGACCTTTTTATGGTAATCAATTTTATTATTTTATATTTTTTTAATGTAGGGGTTATATAATTTTTATTATTTACATTTTACATCTAGCTAGTTTTTTATTTAGGTACCCGACTAAATCGGGTAATACTATTTATATGGTATGTTGAAAGAGGAACTGACATTAGAAGAATAAATAAATGTGCTCTATGGTTTGATTCATGTTCAAACAAGGTTAAGTATGGAGACTTCGGTTCTGGATCTATGTAATAGGGGGAATTCTGTGGTTAGCCTACATACTATTATAAAGTTTGTGACCTATGATTATTCATTGAAATCAGTACTTGTGGCGCCATCTAGTAGTTATGGCTTGCAACGACTACGAGTCTTCGTATTCGTAGCACCGAAATGGAGGTCGTAGGCAAACTACGCGCCGCAAGCTACGGCCTCGCCTATGTGCCTACGGAATATAAAAGCATAGCGTTGAATAATGCGTTTTGATAACGTGTGTGATATGTAGTACAAAGTATTTTCGATAGATAGCGTTGTAGATAAATTAAGTACTAGGCTTCGTAGCTACTCTACAAAGCTCGATGTAAGTTACTAAAAACTATTACAAAAATCGTAGAACCAAAATTGCTTGTTTATATTATTTATGTTGTACCTACAAAAGTTGCACTTAGGGGTTGGTACCATTTTCCAAGATTACGGGATCATGGTGCAACTATTTGCTCAACTATTGTTGAATCATGGTCCTTCAGTGGAAGGGGCGATGCTGGCAATTACTTGTATACGGATGTTAATTTAGAATGTTAATTTACGTCGTAATTATTATGCTTTACTGACCTTAATAATCTAACCAAATAAAAGTGTTTGTAGATGGTTCAAGATAACTTTAAATTATTATTGAATAAATTAGGTTTTTGTTTGGTAATCTAGTAGTTAGGAGTTTTGATTCTTAAAATATACTTACAATAAAATTGCTTGTCAAAGTAGATCGAAGAAACTATTTAGTAATAGTAAGTACTGTAGGTATTATATTATCTGGGGTACTAGTGAGTACCACCAATATTATCTAATGTGAAATGTTGACTGTTTGCATATTCGTTTTTGGTTCCAGGCCTAAACGGCTTAACCAATTTGGATGAAATTTTGCACACAGATAGCATATACTACCTACTTACCTATATTAACATAGATTACTTTTTATCCCGCGAAGTTAGAAGTTCCTGCAGAAAAAGGGTGAATAGCAGGCAAAACTGCGCGGCAAGTGTACTAGTAAAAATACGCGGTCTCCGCTCTATATCACGGCTAAAATAGACAGGACATTAACTTCGTGATTTGTAAAACGCCCGATCCGGATCAGAGAAAAACAAAGCAGCTAACTGGTTTATGACTTTCATTACGAATCAAAGTATCTCCTCCTCGGTAGTAGATGTAAATGCGCAGATTAAAGTCAGGAAGTAAGTAATTAAATATTAAAATATGGTACCTATGTAGAGTAGGTATAAAAAGGCTTTGCATTGGCAATTTATTCATGATTTAAATTTTCTTTTCAACTGTTATTCATCTATCACTGTTATTTGCTTGTTTTTTCTGTTTGGACATATTTTAAACTGTTGAACTATAAGCAGAAACTGTTTAAGGC
This sequence comes from Ennomos erosarius, assembly GCA_963580505.1. Lineage (NCBI taxonomy): Eukaryota > Metazoa > Arthropoda > Insecta > Lepidoptera > Geometridae > Ennomos > Ennomos erosarius. The sequence continues at coordinate 11,145,791 of OY756988.1, forward strand.
TTGCTTATGTTTAAATCATAAGCTTATAAGCAGCTGTTAGTTTTTCATATAAAATAGAATACAAAAACAAATTAAAATTAAATCATAACATACGAGCATGAATGTTTGTATACTAAAGATGAAGTATTAGCGCTTCGATGCTGTTTTTGAAATAATTTTAAAGGAGGGCGCCAACGGAGTCACACCAAATGAAAAAAACACCTCAGACATTCAATGTGTATATAGTAATGTGTATAAGTACTATTAGATGTCTGTGGATTTTCCAAACGCATGGAGCTAATAAAAAAAGAAGGGGGAAACCTGTCTGATCCCGAACTGAAGCACCCTTAGGAAGCCGGAACGCTTTGTACGTACAAGCGGGGCACGCACACACTCACATCATATGCAGCCTATTGCCGTTCTTTCATCTGACACACATATTTAATATGTCCGCCATTTGGTACTTCCATGGAGTTATAATGTTGATGGGTACTTCAGTTTTTTTTTCTTATATTTTGGCTCCACACATAGTGTATTTAGCCAGTGTCAAGTATTATATTTTCATCGTGTTATAAAATAATTCACGTAGTCATGTCCTAGTCATAGTCATAGTCCAGTCTAAGTCAGGTAGTCATAGTCCAGTCTAAGTCATGCTCCAGCAAAGTGGTGACAACTTTACTAGAAGCTTCTATGGAGTTTTGGAAGCAACACGAAAAATCACGATTCACCACATTATATCACTTGCCCTCACTCATGCTCGTAATTCAGCACTTAATGCGTAAAACGCCACCAATTTCAAACATTAACACTGGTAAAAGCAAAAGTTTTGAAAAATAATACAATACAACGACGTGAACTTTTCCGCGTTCCTGCCAAAACTCGGGTACTTCAGTTTGATGTCAATCAAAACCCAATTCTTCTTTTTTTTATTTCATCCATGGGCCCATGTGCATATCTGCTTGCTAAACGTAACTTGATGAGGAAGCTCTTTTCATCGTTGCATTTTCTCAGACAAAATGTCGATTGAAAGCAGATATTAAAGTAGTAGTTACCTACAATTGAAAGTAACATTGTCGATTCTGCGTGCAAAATCCTAAATTGAATTTGACAGTCCTAATCATAGAGATAGAAGTAACGAATTCTAGCTCTGTGGTCCTAATAATATTGTAGTCCCTTTCAAAAGTTAGAAATGATAAGGACCGCAATATTTATAGATCTTTAAATTTAAAATACGTTATGGTTTTTTGAAGAACAGAATTAACTTGTCTATAAAACTCTATCGATTCTTTTAACTCGGAAACTTGGTAATAACCGGAAAGTAAACCGGGAAGTAAAAACCATGAGCGGAAGTCACGTTGATACTGACAATACCTCTATCTAGTATCACAATCTTGCTCATGTCATTATCTATTATAGACTAGCTGACCCGCCCTGGCTTTTTTACGCCTTTGCTTGCCCCTCTATTATCCCATTCTATTTGTTATTTCTCTACAATTTTTCCGATTTTCCTAAAAAAGCACTGTATGGCCTCGAAAAATTAGAAAATCTTACTAAATACGAGTCAGTTAGCTACTACCACATAATATAAACTTTTCCCCCTCTAACTTACCTATAAATAAAAAATTAACCGTCTTACCACAAAAGATTTAGACGCGCCTTAAACACTTGTTGAACAGTTGTTTCATGAATTCCATACCACAAATCCGCGCCTAACACTCGTTTAAGATAGACGGGCGTTAAACACATGCTAAAATTTAAACATACTCAACCCTTAGTTTAAGAGGTGTTTAACTGTCGCTGTCACCATAACACACACAGTAAAACTTCACGCTAATAACGTTCCGTTTTTTCTATGGTCACAGCTATGACGCTAACATGTATTGGATTTACAAACTGAGTTCTGCGCGGAATGAAACGTTTCGTATAATGTCACCTTATTTAAAACATGTGGATCGAGTTAGACAGTGTTTAAGCAAACACGGTATCACAGAGCTATGAAACAAATGATGCTTCGCCTATAGATAGAGGCGAAATTAATCATATTATTGCTGCCAAACTTCGGTACGGGGTACTCTTCTGTGTCAGTTTGATATTATAGGGTAATTTCGCTAGTTTCCGACCACTTAGTGGAGTTGTCAAGTTTAGGTTGCATAATAAAATGTACCAGTATCATTTTTTGACTTGATGCTACTAAGCTACGTTTCAAATATTATACTCTATATTTTTATCAGATTATCAATCATTTTTTATAATAACCGACCCTTTTATAAATATCTAAACCAAAGGCAACTATTTTGCTAGTTTTCGATCACTAAATAATGTTTACGACCACTTTTTCGCTAGTTTCCTACCACTATAAATTGAAAGACGTAGGTGCCTGACTGCTTGTGGTAAATAAATGATAGAAACAATGATCAGAAAGGCTTCTTTAGATCCTCTGTCTTGTATTTTCATGATTTCTCCAGCTTTGAGGCACTTACTCATATAAAAAAGCATGATCTTTTTTCTTACTGAGACCGCCAAAAATTATTTAAGGATATGGCTAAAATATCAGCTATAACAAAAAAAAAATTGGCTAACGTAGTTTATTTATGTTTACAAGCTAAATACGCTACTTTTTTTGTAATAAAGCCAGCCCACATTAGACCCTGGGCGATAAATATTCAATGATGGTTCGATCAGTTGGTCACGCCTATTTTGCGACCACCAGCATTAATCGTTTTTTTAAATCGTGTCTGGTCTAATTAGTTAAACTTACAAAGTAATCGACTATTTATGTACTTTTATATGTAAATAATTACGTATTTATAATGTTTTTGATATAGTTTGCTTTTGCGGTCGAATAGCATTTTTCTGCAGCTGGATTAGTTTTCGACCACGAGCGATTTTGGGTATCTGTAGTTTTTAAACCAGATGGTGGATAAACGTGGCCGAAAACTGGCAGTTAAAAAGTATGTGCTTTTAAGTTTCAAAGCTTTAAAATAGAATTGGGGATTTCTCGTATAATATTTGTTACAAAACTGAACCTATTTGGACATAAGATGTGTTCACCGCAAGCTTTTTATTTTTTGTATTTTTTCATCAAATGTACATTAAACGGTCGGATATAGGAAGTGGTCGCAAAACCGGCGAACTTACCCTATGGCAGAAGTACCGATAGTGATGTAATGCGTTGGTTAACCTATAATTATCGACACATCGATAGTTTCTATTATGCCATCCGGAAATTTGTTACAATAAGTTTTAAATGTTTTCAATTTATTTTGTGGTTAGATTGACTTCTACTAATTAAACTTTTAATATCTTTTATGTTTATTAGGTTTCCTACAGATCCTAATATAAAAGATAATAGATATTCGCAACTGGACAGTGCAATTGGTTTCCTCAAAAACATGATACGGTTTGCTCTCAGCATTTTGAAGCTGAATGTTTTATGAAAATGTCTAACCATATACGTTTATATTTTGACGCTATTCCCACATTGAAACTCTATCCTATTTTTAACGAGGTACTAGGTGGACCGATGACCTGGTGAAAACCGCGGGGAGCCGGTGGATGCAGGAGGCGAGCAGCCGTTCAAAGTGGCGCTTTCTGGGGGAGGCTTATGTTCAGCTGTGGACATCTACGGGCTGATGATGATGACTATAATTTCTCTTATACGCATTTATTATTTGATGAGGACATATATTATAATGATGTGGCGTGCTCGCCCATGAAAGAGTTTTCATGTAGCCTCCATGGAGCTATTAAAAAAAGAAGGAGGGAATCCCGTCTGATCCGAAACTGAAGCTCCCTTAGGAAGCCGGTCGCCCTACTTTCAGCTGACACACATATGTAATATGTCCGCCATTTTGGGCTTCAGTTCGATGTCAATCAAAACTCAATCCTTCTTTTTTTTATTTCATCCATGGTAGCCTCATAGAAAACCATTGCTCTTGGTTGCTAAAGACAACTGATCTCGTTGATTCTACGGAAGAATCTACGTCTTAGTCGATATTGAATGAAAAAATTCACTTGCTTTTTATTTTGTAAACAGCTGTAAATTAAAATATACATCGCATGGTGAGCTGAAAAATTACCTTTATTTACTGCCAAACTAAGGACCTCCTTCTATTAAATAAGTGTTTACCTACAACACCTCAATGATACTCAATATTATTATTATTTTTCCTAAAAATTCATCTGAAAATTGTATTTTCAGATGAATTCTATCAAAAAGAAACATGACGCAACAATACTGATGAATCATCAACAAAACGTGTTACCTATGTATTTGGAGTTTTAATATATTATTTCGTTTTATAACTTGTTATGTTTCTTCTATTTCAAACTTTAGTTTATAGATATAATAATACTATCACACTTCATCAGCCGGCAGACGTCTACTGCTAAACATTGCCTCCCCCATAAAACCTCACTTTGGACGCCTATCGGATTTGCTTATAAACTTAATCTTTATAACCATAAACTGACGATAAACTACCTCTATACTTACACACATTACATTTGCCATAAAATAGGTGAGGTGGACTGTATATCCGTAACGCGAACATGACGTACCTACCAATACCAATACATTCAATTTTATTTATATTAGATTTATACCGGTATGTTTATCGGCTGGCCATTGTCGACCCGGAATAGAGTATAATAGAATAAAATAACACTATTACACATAGAAATACGCACAAAAGGCACAAAAGATATAGGTAGGTACTAAAGTGTACCTAATGATACAATCAGGTAAGAGGTACCTTACCGCGTACTTAACTCATATCAAACTATCGATAAAAATATATCGACTCAACCCACAGCACGTTTTGCTGACAGCAGTGGCACTAATGACAAGACAATTGCTATATATGTCATCTGCGCAGGTAAACCATAGAGGTTTCATTGTAATACCTGACATGCTTGAATTGTATGAGAAGTGTCGAAAAGGCGCCTCTATGTAGAGGGAAGCGTTTTTTTTTTTTGCTCTGTGCACGGTATAAACATGGTTTTGTAGTGACAAAATTAAAACATCCGTTTAAGAAGCATTTAACTTTTAGACGCTGTCTAACTAAACATGTATCTAAGCGATGTTTGTAAATTATTTTTGTGGTAAGACGGTAAATATAGGATCTGTGATTCTAAATAACAAGAAACTGGTACTTTTAGTTTTGAGTCTTCGAGTATTTAACCATAGGCAGGGCGTTAGAAAAATGATCATACTATTCGACAACTGACAAGTCAGCTCCAGCTTCAAAGCACTCCCACTTGCCTGAAAATAGATGACGAAAAAAATGCACTACTTGTATACCTAGAATAGAAACCGTCGAAACCCCATCTTCTGACCGCATAGCCAATAGTAAAACCACAGATACTATACTAATTTAGTTCCCACACACCTTAACATGTTACAGCTAAATAATTACTCTAATGACTAGAACATTTATCGCCATTCATCATTTTTGTTGCAATTCGACATGCCCGTTTCTGCAACCTTCGCAGTCTAACTAGACCGTTTTATAATAATTGAACTTATCCGTTCATTTACTAGAAATACTTAATTTTAATTACTATCTATTACGCGGTGAATATTAAAAAACGTAGTCATTATTGGCCTAGTTACTGTGATTTCATTGAAAGCCAATTACATACCCAAATGACCGCGCGCGTTTAACTCTTTTGTTAGAACTTTAGACGACGTTTCAAAGACGCGATTATGTTGAAGAATGCAAAGTAAGCATAAAGTAAGCGAGTGAAAGTTTTCGTTTGCGAGGTCAGAATTAAACACATATAAAATAACAACAGTAAGTAACCATATTATAAAGATAAAGCGGGTCTCTGTGCGCTAGCACAGAAATAGGAATTTCTAACCATATTTTAACTAGGTGGGAAGACTTTTCTGCAAAGTTCGTTTAGCCTACCACCGTTTTGTCAATTGTTCTGCCGCCAAGCAGTAATGTGCAAGCACTACTGTGTTCCGGCTTAAAGGGAACTGAACCAGATAGTGAAATTACGGGGCAAATGAGACTTTTAGTCTTGTAGTTGCATTGCTTGAGCCTAGATTTTGCTCATGATGACGTGCGCGCATCAGTGATAGTTTCAGGTGTTTTTTTGTTCATCAGTTGTACTGAGCGGAAGTACAACTGATATGGATGACCGTTTCGCTTAACATCAGGCGAATGACTAGCTCGTCATGTCACTCATGAATATAAAAAAACATATAAAAAAAACAAATAAAAAAAAACATAAACAGTCCTACCTACCTAATCACCTACTTGACACAGTCAAGATTGTACGTACACTTCAATTAGGTATAGGTAGTGCTTGAACGCTATCAGATAATTAGGCAACGTAAGGGCGCAGCAACTACGCTACGGAAAGACGTATCTTCCGAAGGCCGGACGCAATGATGTGATACGACATGATAAGATAGTGACAAACCGCATGCGCGAAATATTTTTCAATGAACCTATTTAGAATTCGGCATCGCGCGGCGAGCAAAGCAAAGCCGGCTATTTAGTTTCGGTTTGAGGCGCGTTTGGCGTGGTCGTGTCGCACGCCCTCTAAACGTCATTGCTCTGAAACTCGCACTCTTCACTCGGAAACTAAATGTACATTCAAGTTTAAATTGGACAAATTTATGAAATAAGATGTGCCGAATGCAGTGTTCTCTCGCCTTAATCGCACTGTCGATTGGGGTAGTCCACTCGTGGGGTGAGTATTTTGATAAATCAGCTGATCCTTGACACGTGCGTGCTATTTTTTACTGTTACATAACGAGAAAATGATATCGATTGTTTTTAAGAGGGATTGTGGAAGAATTAATTGGTGGAGAAGTAGTGTGATATAGTTTTTGAACTGTGTCATTAAGGTGGTTATTCGTTTGGCGCCACGACGCCATTACTGGGGTACCGCTCGTCACGTAGGCCAGCCACGGATACCCGCCCGAATTCAGGAGAGCGCGTAACTCGGGAAAGTTCGAGCGTCACGTGGCTCACTTTATCTTGCCGCGTTATCTTCCAGAAATCGGGAAAAGCGTGAGAAAACTCCGCTATGTTAGTTAACGCGCCGGTTGTTCGAAGAATTTACAATCTTTTTGGTTTTAATTTGTAAATAAAACCATAAATTAAATTTTTTTCATTTATTAAGTTAAGCCTATTGAATATGATTAAATAAATAATTATATTCTCTATTAAACCAGTATAACAAAATATTTGTTTTATATATTTAGGTAATAGTAATATGAAGTAAGTTTAGTAAGTATGTAATTGAACTTCAAACATAAGTTCTGTTAAAACTTTAGAAAGAAAGAAAGAAAGAAAATACATTTATTCGAGACAGTAACACACAACATTACACTAACTACAAGGCATTACAAAACAATATACACACAAACAGATGAGAAGCAGTGCAATGCTGCGCGGTGTCACGAATAGGCTCCAACTCAGCATACAATTAAGGCCCTAAGTAAGACCTTAATTACTGATTTTCAGTCGGAACCCATTTGTGGCACCACGAACGTCAGGACAAAATTAATAAATTCAACAAAAAAGTAAAATAACCAAAAAGAACGAAACAAGCAATAGACAGGTAATATTTACATCATTTTACACATTATGAGCAAATAGCAGGAAACAAGAATATAATATAATTATATAATACGCAGTATAAGAGTATATACCTACATAAATTTAGATAGGTTTGTATTGATTACATTACACCTTTAAAAGTAAAAAAATGCTTAGGGTGTCACACGTTAAGGTACCTAAATTAATATAAAGTAAATAGGTACTTACGTAAGCAACTTAAGTGTTTACTGCTATACTTACCTGTTATTATATATAATTAATTAGCATCTAGCTCATTAACAATAATTGATTTTGAGGTTAGTTCTATTCTAACTTAGAAATCTTGTCATTGATTAGGCATGTTCCAGTCTAGAACTCTAGACCACAAAATAATGGTCTGAGCTCTGTAGATCAGCAAAAAGCCTTAAATTTTACCATCATAATTACATACTTTGACGTTGACATTTAGGCATTAAACTAAGGCTGAGTTGCACCAGCTTACTTTAACCCTAACTTTAACTGCTAACTGTCACCGTCCACGCTGTGTGGGGCGGGCTAATGTCAAAATCTGACAGTAACTTTAACTGTGATTATGGTGCAACTCAGCCTTAATGGTTATTTAACATTTGGCTATATGTATGTATGTACCTACTACTCAAAGGGCGTGTCCCGCCCGGTGACGCTGTAAAGGTTGGTAGAGACCAACAGTATTAGCGCGTTCAAAAAAAAAAGCTGGGCGTGTCTTGTCTAGGGTGCATCAGTGCCAGGTTTAGTAGTGTAATGCCCGTCTGCGATTAGTTTGTTAGATCCTAAGTTCTCACTTATCCATGGTACGGCGTACCTACTGCAACATTCGAGTAGGTACGCCCTAGAATGTGATAACTTAAGAGTTGCTTGTTGTGACCTAAGTGCAGACGCTCGTCTCGCCAAGTTTGTCAAAATGAAATTTTTGGGGCCTCTACCTTTAGCGTTATTCTGGAGCCCGTATTACAGACTCAATTTACGTAATTATCCTCTAATGAACGAAATCTTGAATTTAGCACCGATCAATGAAAAAGTGTCATCCTGTAAAAAAGATTTTCAATTAGCTCCGTGAGTTGAAAGAGAAGGATTAAAATACTGTATAAATGTAATTAATTAAATAAATATGTGTGGGCATTTCACACAGCGCCATCTAGCCCCAAACTAAGCATAGCTTGGATTAGGCATTATGGGAGATGGAGCCAGATAACAGATAGAAACACCTACTTTTTGATTTTAAATACATAGATAGAAAAAATTGTAATTGTAATGTATATTTGACTGTAACTTAATACTAGCCTAAAGTAACAAAGAGCACGGACCCAGGTGTCTGTGGTAAAGATGATTTAAAAAAGAAATTAATACTACATACGTACGCTATACATAGAATAGAATAAGACAAGTATAACATCGAGACACAGAACAAACATCGTAATTTTTATGATTAAGTTTTTTGTAATTTTTTTAAAGAACTAAGTACTTATATAATAATAATTCTTTAATAATAATAATTCCTTAATCTTAATAGTGACCGTTATTTAAGTTGTGGTGAACATTAATAAAATCGTGACAATTGCAATTTACAATTCAGGCGCAAACCTTGTGCCATTGCTCAAGGATGTACTTCTTATGTCTGCACTTTGCTATGTCAAAGTCAAATACCTAATATTATATTACAATTTACAAGCAGTTCAAAGAATAGGCGGCAAAAAACAATACCTAATCTATAACAATTTTTCTTAGAACATAAATGGAGGTGGCAAAGCAAGGCGTACCTCTCTGCCGGTCATATGGCGCTATTTGGTCATACACATTATCATAGTGTGCGTGTGAATACTGCGTAACTACGCTAGATTATATAACTGTGTGCGTATTATAAGATTGTGTGCGGCGTGCGTTTATAGTTTCATGCTAAGTATGCGTGTTTACCTAGGCACCCATAAAAATCGGCTGAAAATAATGCGTATGGATTATAACGTTAACATATCCATTAATTAAATTCTCTAATCAATTTTTAGAATAATTCATATTAACTAGTTATTATTTAGCATCAAAATTTTAGTAATGCGCTTCCGCTGCATCCTCACGACTAACTTTCACATTTTATTTGTTTATTTATTGTTGATAAGCATACTCATGGAGCTGATAAAAAAAGAAGGAGGGAATCCCGTCTGATCCCTAACTGAAGCACTCTTAGGAAGCCGGAACGCTTCGTACGTACAAGCGGAACACGCACACACTCGCATCATATGCAGCCGGTCGCCCTACTTTCATCTGACACACATATGCAATATGTCCGCCATTTTGGGCTTCAGTTCAATGTCAATAAAAACTCAATCCTTCTTTTTTTTATTTCATCCATGAGCATACTATTAATTTATACCTGCCTACAATTTTTTTTAAATAATGTATAATTATAATAACCTCGTAATTTCAATTGAAACTATGAAATAACTAAGGGCTGTCTGGAGAACCTGTAGTTCTACTTATTTCCTATATATAGTATTTTTAAATCATAATAATTTTGTCTATTAGGCAATAAAAAAGTCTTTTATAAAGTTATTTGTGTCAAAATACTGTTCAAAAACGTATGTTAACTAAATAAATGTTATAAATGAATGATTAATATTAATACCAATTGCGCGCGTGGGTTTATACTTTGATTAAAAATGCATAGGTATGCATTTTAATTTTGTCATATGATGCACACATCATTATTTATGATTTATTTATTAATAAACTGTTTCATCGAAATGTTATGGTCAGATTCTGAGAATGTAAATAAATATTTAATAGTTAAAGTCATTAACTATTAATCTAATATATAGTATAATATCCTTTAAAAAATCAGGTCAAACAGATTTCAGTCCCATACAGAGAAATACTTACTTTAATTTTATTTATAGATTTTTGTTTATTTATCATGTAAATATTAAATATTAACATGATAAATACCCATCCATTCACTTTGACTAAAAACGAATAAAAAATAAGTCTATGTCTAAATGATGCAGTTCTAAAGTAACAAATAATTTAATAAATTATAACCGAATATGTTAACCTTTCCTTTTAAAGTCGGTTAAAAATGATTTTTTCTGATTTCAGTCCTACTTTTTGGAATTTATTTAGAATAAGAAAACTGTTACTTACCCAAAATAAACCCAACGTGTGGCATATTGTATGGCGTGTACTGTGTAGAGTGATTTAAGAAACATAATAAACGAAGCAAGTACCTAGGCCAAATAATACATCATTAACACTAATAGTGGATCTGTGAGCTGTAAACCTTGCAAGCTTGTCTTTGCATACTTACCTTAGAAATGAAAAACTATTTTTTACGTTTTTAACCTCCATGGTAGCATAAATACTAATGGTGGAGCCGTGGAGACCATTATGAAAATTTTCCATTAGCTGAATCTTGTAGCAAAGTATTCTGCGATCACTTCAAAGACCATTACAAAAAATTGGCTCAAGTACATAATCAATAATCATTATATTATTATCGCCGAATTTTATACGTACAAATAGTTTAACTGACCGTGTCCTAATTTCCACCATTGTATTGGAGACACTATTGTGTAGCCCTAACAATAAGTATCAGAGGTTACTGGTTCAGCTGTTAGTTTGTTTACAAAAACAAAAGAGGAATCTCCATGAAAGTCTTCTGAAAAATGAGAAACGGAAAACAATACTTTTTATTTTTTAGTTTTTTTGCAATGCTCTTCGATCTTTGAGGCTATGAATCTCCTTGTTCCATACTATGAAGTCATACGTAATGAACCCATGAAGATGAAAGTAAACTTGGAGAGCACACTTTAAATAACTACATAACCATTTTACGATCGTTATTTTAATCACTAGAATTTTTCAATAACTTGATAGTGATACACCGTACTTACTGGGCACGCAGAAAGAATATGGGCTGCAATGAGAACCATCGGATGAAATAGCAACGTTAGAATTTAGCACGAATCGAAAGAGTAGTCATCGGAGGTCGTAGGAGTCGTGCCTCCATATTTACTGCAGGTAGCTGACATCTTCATGGTCATTGGTCACACCTTATTACAGTATTTATTACAAATTATGCTATTACGATTAATAATAATATGAAGTTCCAAAATGTAACATTCAAAAGTGCATTCTTAGTGTTCCATTGTTGTGTAGCTATAAGCATATTTCTTCTTATCTATTAATTTATTTGAAAGAACGGTTTTTACAAAATGAATAAAAACTTCAAATATTTTGTCTAAACTCGTGTCGAAAATAGCAACTGGAAAATATTCTCATAGCGAAAAAACTTTTATTATAAAGTCCTCTTTATTAGTACTTATACCAGCACTCTAGCAACTCAGCAGATAATTATAGATAAAAAAAATTGTTGTATGGGTATACAACAAACGGGATTTTTAGGTTTTTCTGTTTGTTTTGATAGATAGACGGAACCTTTCATGCGTGAGTCCGAATCGCACTTGGCCGTTTATTTTTTTCGATGGCATTTTCTATTAATAAAACAGTCAGTAGAACTGATGTTAAAGCCAAATTCAATCTTCATCATATCTACATTAATCAGATGTAGGTACCCAAATTCTACAGCTTTCATTGATGTCGTAGGTAAATAAATAGATAATGGAGCTAGCCTAGGTATAATGTGGGCCTAATGTAGGTAAGTAGTTGGGTGCATTTTTAATGCGCTTTAGTTCGTTATCAGCGATATCGTACCTATTATCGAAGCCAAGTATTTACGATAACATCTTATAAATCCTGTAGTTCGTGCATTTGTATATTTATAATCAAAAATGTTTTATTCTATTATAAGTGCGTGTTAAAAGCTAAAAGAGTCCTCTCTAAGGGTGGGTTAAATTAATGTCTAAATTCTGAGGCTGACTACTTGCCCACACGAGAAGAAGAAGGATAGGTGTTTTGATCTGTGGTTCAAGGTATTTTTTTAGAGTTTTTAACTAGGTACATATTAGTTACTATAGTTAAACAAAACACCCTATATAAGGGTAGCAACGGATCGGCAATGCACTCGGTGTTGCAGATCTTCATAGGTGGCATTGACAGGTGCATCCACTCACACCTCTGATTCGGGGTGGAGTCTCGCACCCTGAGATACAAGTTAATTCTTAGTTCGGGGACGGCGATTTCACTTTTTGGAAACGGGTGTACACGGAAATGCATCTGCCTGCAGTCTCTTGATTAATGTTAAATTTTTATACTTTATATCTCACCTACTTACCCCTTGGCTTTACATAAAACTTGTAATATTCTATGAAATAAAAACTTGATTGATTGATTGATGATTAATTTACCACTTACCATCTGTCGCCTGCTTATTTGCCACTCATTTCATAAAAGAAATATCAGTATAATATACCTATATTCGGTAGTTTAGTACACTACAGGCACGAGCGTAGGTACTAATCTATTAAAATAAATTTTGGTAAATATTATTATTATAGGAATATAATAAGGATCAGCCTCGCTATACAGCGGGGCAACGCTGCCAGCATTATGGGTACGTTGCCCGATTCCATAGATTGCTTGAACTATCTATAGACCTTTTACAGTCTATAGATAGTTCAAGTATTCTTTAGACAGTTATTTATATTTTTAAATAGATATAACATATAACGAACTGGAAGACGCAGCGTAGGCCGACCCCCCACAAGGTGAACCGACGACCGCGATTTTGGTGAAAGCCGCGGGGAGCCGATGGATGCAGGAGGCGAGCAGCCGCTCTAAGTGGCGTTCCCTGGGGGAGGCCTATGTTCAACAGTGGACGTCTTCAGGCTGCTGATGATGATGATGATGATAACATATAATAGTAGTAGTTAGTAGGTAGTTTTTTGTTTTATAGGAATTCACTTCCTTGGATATTCAGCTTTATTATCTACAACTACTTACTACTAAATACATATAGTGTAATAAAAATCTTAGTAAATCTAATACCTATCTATAATCATCTGCTGAGTTGCTAGAGTACTAATAAAGAGGACTTTATAATTATAGTTTATTTTTTTTATTTTATTAATGTTTAAGAGAAACAAACAGTACAATATTTAGCTTAATTAACTAATCTTTCTTACACTTAAACCAATAAAGTTTCTACATATTAATAAAACTTGAATGTATCTATAGTAAGTACATACCTACCTACCACTTAATTTTAAATATCATAAGTGTTTTGAAATCGCTACGAATAATAAATAATAAAAATGCTAACAAGTTTTTTCGCTATGAGAATATTTCCCAATTGCTATTGTCTATCGACACGAATTTAGACAAAATATTTGAAATTTTTATTCATTTTGTAATAACCGTTCTTTCAAATAAATTAATAGATAAGAAGAAATATGCTTATAGCTATACAATAGACCAATAAGAAATGCACTTTTGAAAGTTTAGTTTTGGAACATCAATTCATTATTAATCATGGCTTAAAATGATGGTTTGGTCACTGGATTCGATTTTACTCATCATCTAGGTATACAGGGTTACAGGGAAAATCGTGCTAGATCCGTTTAGGGCGTGGAGTACCCATCATTTCTGACTTATTTCACTATGTAACACCCTAACCTAAACTTAACCCTTTTCGAGATATTCGACTTTTAATATTTTTTGTGAAAATTGCCGATTTTTAGGCTACAAAATTTAATTTTGTTTATTTTGTTTGTCTTACTATTATGATTATTGCATTTTTACATGTGTATTAAGATGTTTTAGGACGTCAATCATTAAAATTAAATTAATTAATTGAATAGACCGTAGTAGACAAGTGAAAGTTAAGAAATACAAAAAATATTAGAAACAGGTATTTTTCTCTAAGGAATATCTAAATAAAATATTAAGTTGAGGCTAGGTTGTTTCATAGTGAAATAAGTCGGAAATGATGGGTACTCCACGCCCTTAACGGATCTAGCACAATTTTTCCTGTAACCCTGTATTATTAAAAACTGCTATTCAAACGTTGTCGTGCTTATACTTAAAATGGTTTTACCTGAAATTACTAATTGATTAAATATGACTCAATGGTGAATCAATTCGTTGCCGACATTTAACAACAATCAATCAATAAAATACACTAGCGTGATATGTGTCGTTGTTTTCAATTTTAAATCTACCGTAGTCATTACAAAGTAGTTACCATGCATGATAACTATTTAATCCTGTTATCACATAAATCGATTTTTTCGCAATTTTATTCTCATTTATCGCAAATTTTATCAAAACACCGAGTTTGGGACTAGTGCCGAGGACTTCAGATTGTGACTAATATTATATAAGTAATATATATACCTACTTACTGTATCGGCATGAAGACTACTATTAAAAATTAACAGTAAAAAATATTAAAAATGAATGCAATAATTGAAAAATAAGTAAAATCTGTAAATAAATCACGGAGTAATAAGCTTTTAAAGTTTCTACAGGAGGCATCTGCTGTCCCTTTCTCACGAAACAGAGCGCCCCCACAGTTACTATGAAAAATCTACTCGTGACGTCACATGCCGTTTGAGCTATCTCTTTCTGTTCCGGTTTTTAAAATGCTTGTAACTTGGTCATTTCGTGAGATATTTAATTTTTGTTTTCACTAATGTTTATCTATTGAGGAATATTACTAATTTATGCAAAAAACAAAATTTAGGCATCATGCCTATTACCGCAGTTAGATTAGGAACTTTTATCGACTCTTGATTCTGTTAAGTGGTTTTGAAAAGAGCTAATGAGTAGTGCAGCTCAGAGCAGTATCTATGGCTCGTGCGAATTCCAAACCGACGCAGCCTGATTCGAACACCACACGACCCTGCTTCTGTATCCTAAAATTGTTTTTTGCGCTCTGTAAATAATAACTAATATTTGCTTTATTTATATTTTCTATCCTATTCCATCCGCTAAGTATTTTATTCTATTCTACGCAGTGGGTGGGCTGGCAGCGGTTTAATGGATGATCCATAGATTGGGCTTTGTGGCATAATTTTAGAGCAGCCTATGTCCTGTCCTGAACTTCTGGACTAATATAATATGGCTGATTGTAATATTAACGATCATAAAGGTCTCTGACATCTTTGCCTAACTAAATTGTATAAAGTTAATCTTTGTTTATATTATCATAGTTATTACAAGTTAGCAAAAAGGTCAGAATGTTATCCAGTATAGATTAATAAATTATTTACGTTATTAAATATAGGTATTTGGTACAAAATATCTGCGTTTGCGCACGTACGTAATAATCTAAATTATGTAAAGATGATAGGTGCCTTCGTTTTTATAGTTTATCGATAATGCTTTTATTGGTAAACGTCATGAGCATATTATTAACATTGCCGTTGAATTTTTATGGTTGACATCACAGATATAAAGAGGTCAGATAAGGAACCATGAACTCGAACATGGTCCGCTTACATTAGGCGCAACTCACACAATTATTTGCCGTGCGAAAAAAGAGTAGGTTTCTTTCATTCTATCCTATTTTCATGTAGTTCATGTACTTATATATATACTTGTTTGGATTGTTTGGATAATATGATATTTTTGTTGATCATAATTTGTAATATTATTCAGAGGGCATGTAGTTGTGGCGTAAGTATATTGAGTGATTGAAATTCTTCAAAAATGTGCGATGTGCGAGCGAGACCAGGGAATACTATTCATGCATTATACCTGCTTCCAGCATCAAACAAAGCATGTAAGGTCTAACACAAAAGCCTACATTTTAAGAATACATTAAAGAAAAAACATACAACCAAATTAACAAGCTCTTTTTTTTGAAGTCAGTTAAAAAAACACTCGTAAATGAAGAGGCCAATCGCTTTTACAATCACTTACACCTACTACAGTGTTAGTAATTGTAGATGGTAAAAAAACCGTTGAAAGATGATTTGTCTCTGGACAGACGTGCTCTGTGTCACGTAGGCCCCATGATCGATGGGAGGAACAATGGGGTAAACCAATACCGATAATGCTAGTGTTTCAAACTTCAAACCAAGCTTAAAGTTACTTCAAATTGCGTTTGTTCTATACTTATTACTACATATTTGTTCTACATTTTATGATCCTAAAATCCTAATTAGTTGAATAGGTTCCTACTACTTGAAACCATGTAAAAAACATCGGTACTTATGTTTATTTCGATGCAAAAATCTAGGTATTCTATCAGTTTCTCATAGTACAATGGGGCTAGATGGCACTGTGTGAAATGTCTACCAAAATTTATTTATTAATTCATCAACATTGCAATTCAACGAGGCAATGCTGCCAGCATGTTGGGTACGCTGCCTACCGGTAGTGGGCTGGAGCATTTGGACTGTCTATAGGCCATCCTGGCTAGTTTACAGTTCAAATCTTATTGTAGTAGGTAGTGTTGTAGTAGCACATAGCCCGGTTAAAAAATTTGGTAACTATTTATTTAATGTAACGGTACTTATTCTATGTGGGAGCGATAAAGGCCTGCACTGACGTCCCGCATAGGGTGTTATGCCACCCTAAATCCTTGAAGGAAGGAGTTAGGGTGTAACGGTAATTTATATTTTAATTTTTCTTTATTGCCTTAACACTTCTTACGCATTGACGCAATATTTACATAAAAATTTAAATAATTTCCAAATTTATATAAAACGTGTTCCAAGGCCTATGGCCGTTATATTGATTTTAAAATTGTAATGTTTCGTGACAATAAATTTAATTTATTTCCGGGTTATACATGTACTCTTATCGATGGGTATTTTATGTTGGATTAAGTATAATAATGAAGTGTTTTTCTTTACTTCCTTTTTGAAATGTCCGGTTATAAAACCCACATAAAGTATAAAATTAAATATAAATCCTGTCCGGTGACAAGATCATTAGTTCCGTGAACTTTGAATATATTGTAATTGATACACGTAGAATAGCGCATGTAACCAGTCAATGACATCTAATTCTAAGTACATACTTACGAAACTACCTACTAGGTATTTGTATCGATCTATGGTAGAAATGCCTGTTGACAAGTATTATCTAATCTAAAGTATTATGCATGGAATTTACAATAATTTGATATTAATATTTTAATCTTGACATGTAAAAGTGCTAAAAATAGCCTATTTGAAATATTTTTTGACTTTCTGAATTTTATGCTGATTTATTGTTTATTAGTTTGTTTAACATTTTTTTTTAAATATGTAGCTAGCTTAACATTTGACCACGGTCTCACCTGATAAGCACTATTCAATGCCTGATGCCTATTATATCTTATGTTTTGCCTATGTAAATACTTTAAAATATTATTGTTTAAGTAAGTCCTTATATTTTTTATATTTATCATGCATGTTGGGGAAAAGTATCTAATTATTCTGAGAACCTAGACACCACCTTATTTACAGTCGTATTATAGGTATAACGTGCGTATTATAACCTGTTTGGTTTTGACTTTTGACGTAGTTTGATGACGGATATAAGTATAGCGGTATTTAAATTTAATTTCTTGGATATTATATTTCCCTTATACCTTTCCATGTTTTCGCAACAAATATGGAACTTTTTCATAGAATTTGTAGGCTGTAGGCATATCATTAAAAGTGTGACGATGTCATCCTTCATCATCACTTCGGCTATTCACCTGCTTTCTTAGTTTTCGCATCAAACATTGGCCACTTATAATCTAGGTTTAAATTCAAAATTAGAACATTAGTCGCATTCTTTTCATTTTCCATACATTTTCATCATTCTTCGTTTAACCGCCGAGGCGGACAGTCCCCGTTTGTGCTTAAACCAATTTTTATTTTTATATGTTACTAACAGTTTAAAGTGCTATTTGTACCTCAAATTATATTCACTACTAGTTGTTCCGTAAAAGTTTAATTGGGTCTTATTTTTCAGCATTTATTATTGTTACACGTTACAATAAACCAAGTTCACCGACATCTACAGTTTCATTTCAATAGTTCCGAATTTCCCACTAGTTACCTACGTGTTCCCGTGAGTGTCCTCCCCTTACTGAGCTACCGGGAAGGAACCAGCGGAGCTGGATGGTCCTCTTGTCCCGAAGGTCCCCTCCGGACCTCCGGACAAGAGGATCATCCAGCCCATGCATGGGCTAGCATGCGAGCCGCGAGAAAATTTTCTCAACACTTTGTCTCGGAAGAGACCGTGACAAGACTTTTTGCTTGGTAAATGAATAAATAAATAAATAAATAAATAAATAAAAGTCTATGATACTGACCGCCAAAATGTATCTCACTCTTAAGGCGACGACAAGTTTTCCGGCGGCGGTACGCATGCTAGGGGGTCTGGTTTTGAAATTATTATTACCGTCGCTCCTCTCCACATTCACCCGCGGTGCGTAGAATGCCATAGTTTTTTCCAGGCAGATGGCAGATAGAAATAGGCTATTTCATAATAGTCTAAACAGTACGACAGTATTTGGGTCATAACCTATAAATGAATTATAGTCGTTCATTTTTTCTCGGACGATTAGGTCCATGTTTAGAAAGCTTAGATTAAAAAGTTGGAAAATTTTGAATGTCGCTAATTAAGATAACGACTTTCGGTAAAATTTTAATGTTATACCTACATTTAATAGTAAGGTGTTTAATCGATGTCGGTAAAGTAGATCAATTTCAAGGTAAACAACAGTCCTAAAAATTAATTCATGATGGAGATAAATTACCCGGACGAGCTCGCGAATTGGAAAGGAAACCCAAAGAACGTCGTGCGTATTCAACGTATTGACAGAATAATAATAGTGCCTACCTACATTGCGTAGACGCAAACCGCTGCAGGGTCCATACCTTCCGGCAGTTTCCGACACCTACCGGTAGGAACACTCAAATTTTAAATATTGAATTATATAAATAAATAAAAATAATTAAGTATATTACATTTCAAGCTTGCTGCTCTCGTGTTGACATATCTATACCTACTATCCTACAGTCATCAACGGAAGTATCTTTCGCAGAACACAGACACTGCTTAAATCATCAAAAGACGGAAATGGCCATGTATTAAGTACACACCATACAAGATAGAGTTCAAAAACTAATACCCGACTACCTAATTATTTTTGATGGCATTAGCCTCGCTCAAATGAAGGGGTGTTGTGAATTGTTTATCTAATGGTTCACTTACCTATGTGCAGAAATGTGTGTTTCCATGACTAGAGATTTTAATATATTTTTTAATTATATTTTTAAGTAGGTGCCTAGTAGGTACCTTTTAAGTAGATACCTACTTCTATCATCTATGCTACAACTTTACAAGCGCTATGCAGTTGCGCGTTATAACGAGGTGGGAGGTGGGCTACTTTTTCAAATTCCAACATCGTTTAATTCCTAAAGTATTGAACCTACAGTAGACAGTCAAACTCATAACCCTCTTTTTGGTAGTCGGGTAAAAATTAAACATAATATAGCTCTCTACCTATACCAGAATGATGAGGTAGGTAATTATCTATCGAGTTATTAGTATACTACCTACGTAATTTGGATTTTTCCGTAATTCGTTACAAATTATCTAGAGGATTAAAAGTTCCAATTTTAAGGTCATTAAGTCTATCATAAAGTAGTTGGGTGATCTTGTTTCAGCTCTAGGTAGTGTAAGGGCCTAGGTACTCCACACTCTAATGCGCATTGGCCCCAAAGAGGCATATGTACTACAAAAGTCTGATCGGTCCACGGTAAAACGGGGAATGAACGTGGTCGTGGTCCTCCGGGACGCGGGCCTCGGGGATCGGGCTGCTGAGGGAGTACTGTAAGTGAAACAACGTTTTTTGTTTGTTTTTGTATCTACCTACTATGTTGGTTCTGATTTAAGTAGATTGGTATCATACAGATTTCACCAGAAACATTTTGATCGCATTCGTAAAAACCAAGTTTAGGCTGCAGCTATACGCAGAACGTGAATTATCGTCTATAACTGTAAAGGAACTTATACGTATACTATACCTCAGTATACGTATAAGTTCCTTGATACTGTCTATAACTAAAGGCAAGGTGTTTTGCCGGGACGCGGAAAAGTTCACGTCGTCGCATTGTATTATTTTTCAAAACTTGCTTTTTCCAGTGTTAATGTTTAAAATTGGTGGCGTTTTACGCATTAAGTGCTGAATTACGAGCATGAGTGAGGGCAAGTTATATAATGTGGTGACAGTGTTGCCACCTCCCAAACCTAAAAATCTGTACTGAAAAGTGTAGAAATCTGTATAAATCTGTATTAGATCAATAAACCAAAATTCGTATGTAATCTTGTGTACCATCAAACCATTTTATATTGTTTTGTGAACCAATTTGGCAATTTCGTTTTTTTCCTAACAACTTCTAGGCAGATCGCATTATTCTGATGATAGAGTACCTACTTACAAACTAGATAAAACGATTGCAAAAAATGTTCAGTGGGTCATAGCACAGGATACTGTTAGTGTTTTTTTATATTAAGTACATAATTTTTTTTAATAAAAATAAATAAATATATGTGGTATATAATATTCATATTAGGAAACAACTTTAGGAACCTAACAGTGCTCATCTACCCTATAGAAACTCTTCAACTAAAAGTAGGTAGGTAGTACTTATTGTGTTTAAAATCACAGGTCTATTGTGTTTATAATCATCACGTTAGTACCACAGACTACTGAGAGATACTACGTATGTTAGTATCTGTTAGCTGTCAGTAAACGAAACTATGGGCTTTGAAAATACGTAGGCAGGTATAGTACCTAATGTGTTTTTCGTATTTCTTATATTTAATAATCAAAATATTCTTCATTCATATCAAAATTAACTAATATAATACCAAACCAAGTATGAAAAAATAATGCATCCGAAACTAAAACGAGTACTTACTTAGTGTAAGAATAAGGATCCATAATTAAAATGTCTAAAAATCTTCAAATGAAAAATCTGTATAAAAACAGAGTTAAATCTGTCATCTGTATTGGTATCCTAAAATCTGTACCGATACAGATAAATCTGTATATATGGCAATACTGTGTGGTGAAACGTGATTTTTCGTGTTGCTTCCAAAACTCCATAGAAGCTTCTAGTAAAGTTGCCACCACTTTGCTGGAGCATGACTTAGACTGGACTGTGACTACCTGACTTAAACTGGACTATGACTATGACTAGGACATGACTTTGCGTAAAATATTTTATAACACGATGAAAATATAATACTTGACACTGGCTAAATACACTATGGGTGGAGCCAAAATATAAGAAAAAAAAACTAAAGGCAAACGTCATGTTTGTGATGTTTGACAGCGTTGAGGGCTTGAGGTGTAGATCTGAACTCAGTTACACGCTTGAACTGAGTCACAGAGTACATTGGTAAAGATTGAACTGAGTTTAGCATGAATTCATCGTGTTTAATTGTAACGGTAAAATCCGACCCTAGGTTGATTTAAACGAAATACCTAATATTTTCACATCATTGATACTCGTTCACGATATATTTCGAACACAACCCATTTTATGACATGCTTCCGATAACCGAGTCGGGGGATAAATAGGTTTGTTTTTGCTTGATAGGCTTGCGTAGGTGTAATTAAATTTGCAATTTTAAATACGCAAATTATCTAGCGTTTTCTTTTGTCACGTATACCATTTGTTTACAATTAATTGCTTCTATAGGAAACTATAATCATGCTGACAGATAAAAACCACGTAAACAATGATAAAAAATGTTTTTCTTTGGTGTTTTCCAAACCTGTGATACCCTATGGACTATTGCCATCAACCGTGTGTGATATAAACTGTAACGCCAATTCCATGAGATAGCATTGATAATTTCATAATTTGCTTTTAACCCATGAGATAACATTTTTCTAACCGTTAGACTTAGGTACTTAGGACTTCTCACTTTAATAAAAATCCCTGTTCCAGTACCATCTTGCACCCTGCCATAGTTTGACAGGACCTGCAATAAATATCAATCAATCAATCAATCAAATATTTATTTGCGAGAACACAAGCACAATTCACAAGGAAGGTCATAAAATAACATATATAGAGATATTGCGTTCAACTTGCATGCAAGTGTGCAAATATTAAAAAGTATTTTTGTTACAGTACATTTGAAATTCCTTAACACTAAGTATAAAATGCGTGTTGTAATAACCAGCCATACAAAGATTTCTTTAATAAATTGCCCGTTAACATTTTTAAATCATTAGGTATACAGATATATATTGATATGCACATATTGTAGACATTTTGCCAAAGTTTGTTTTAGACTGCACAAATATTTATACATTTAGGAACTTGTTAAAGGAATTTTTAGTAAATAAGACATATATAATGTGCAAGATTTTTTGGCGGACAAATTGTTGATGAAGTGACAGAACAATACTTAATACAATCATAATAATTGGTTTACTATATTTCCGCACATAATATTATCTTTTTGAATTCTGTAAGTTGTTTATTTTGTATGATAAATTGTTATTAAATTATTAATAGTTGTTGTATATACGTAACTTGAATTGACTCTAATTGTACCATAGCTATGTTAATGTTATTCAATGATATTACCTGGCACTTATTAATTCATTATTTGACTTTTATTAATGTAGACTTGCTTGCGATGTCCTGCTTTAAAATATATTGACTGTTTCTCTGGGATTGATTTGCAAATGTATAATTGTATAATAATTAGGATTTTTTTTTTATTTATATTTTAAGCTGTGTATTAACGAGACCAGAAATACTAGGCATTACTCGACATCCTATTTTGTAGCTATTTTTGTTAACTTTGACTGATTTCACTTACATGCCTCATTGGCCGGATGTAGCGAACTAACATTTTTGTAACACCTTTATGTCACCTACTTTCGTAAGTAAATAAATGAATACTTAATACTGAATACTGAATTTTTACAGTAGGTTAACAAATTTGGCTCTTTCTGTCGATTAATAATTTCACTGCGTTTATGGAAAAAAAGTGAATTAGCTTTAACGAAAATACAAATTTCTTTGATGTAGATGCATGGCAGAGGAAGGACGTTACATTTTTTAAATAGTGGTTTACAGCTATCCTGAAACCATTCCTTGTTCATCACACGAATACATCGTTTTTGAATTTTAAATATACTGTATCAATATCGACTGAATTTCCCCATATTATAATTCCATAGCTCAAAATAGACGACACGTAGCCATGGTAAGCTGTTAATGCAGCTTCCATAGATATAGTCTACACAGGTATACTTAGTTCCTACTTACCTATAAAAAATTTGGGAGATTTTAAGGCTAGATAGAGTGAACCGTTATGTTCTAGACAGGCATGCTACCATAAAGTAAGACCGTGGTCAAATGTACCTATCTATATTGAATAAGCCCTATCTATGGATAAAAAAGTATACACAGACACGCAGGTTTCTTACATACTTAAAATAAAACGTTTCTATATAAACGTACATAATATGTGTAGGTACTTATACGGTAACAATGTTTGTTATGAGTAAATAAAAGAAACATGTTTAGCAAGAACACGAACGTTTCTAGGTAATGCGAAACCAAAGACCACCCTGCAGCAGCTTATTTTATTTTTATTTGAAATTGTTTTGACATTACCTTAGCCTTATACTTATATATTACATAGCCATAGATATACCTACCTACTATTAAATTATACCTATCTACAATCATAGGATAATAGGTTATCTATTAGTAGTTTTCTAATGTGTTAAATACTGCTTCTATTATAAACTTGCATACCTCCTAAAAATAAATAAATACTCAATTAAAATAAATAATTACATTATGGGCTTTGTTTACGTTAGTTACATCTTATCAGCTTAAAATTTTCTGTCAACTTCTCGGTGACATGAAATTTCATGAGTGAAAACGAGAAAGGCTGATGTTTATTTATCTATCTATGCTTTATCTTACTTTAATTTAGTATCATGCTATCATGGCAATGAATAAATACATCATTATGGATGAGTAGGTAAGTACGGCGCGGTCGACTGTCTACCTTGAAGAACGTTCACGTAAATGAAAAATAAATATACTTACTTACCGATTGGTGTATTATACGACGCCCACCGGACCACTTTCTTGCCAGTTTTCCAACATTTTTAGCTGTATCCTATACCTACCTACCCGTATAAATTTCTTTTGTATTGCGATTATTTAAATATAATGCATTAATCTCCGACTATAAGTCAGATACAACATGTTGAATGTTGTCATTTATTCTTCATTGTGCTGTTTAGTATTTACAAACGCCATCAAGAGTACTTGGCAACAATTGGTATAGCATTCCATCTCGATACATCTAATTTGATGACGACACAGCGTAAGCAAACATCAGTGGGCAAAGATAGGAGAGTTACGTAAACGGAGCGGCAATGTGACTAACCTCCAATCACTGACGGTCACGGGACGGGACGATATCCCAGCTAATAGCTGCCAAACTATGTATCGGAAGCTCTTTTGGCACTTGCATTCTTATGTAACGCATTAACGCACTCGAAGTTAGCGTTTATCGCAAACATACGGGTTGCGGTTTGCGTTCCTGCTCTGTTGTTTGCTAAATGATAAAAACGAAGCATTGCGACATTTTTTGTCAAACAATAAACACAAATATCTTTGCTAATAAGTTTTTTGTCTTGTTCCAGATATCGCCATAACCACAGGGAATCAACTAGAGTTCTACACGAACAATACAAAAATAGACAATGTAGGCACGCAGTTCAGAGATCTCACGGCCTTAGCGTATGATGCGGTGCATAACATGCTGTTGTTTGTCGACACACAGAACGACAACGCATCAATATTCACATATCATTTAGCAGGGAAGAAATACCAGTCATTGGTCAGGAGAAGGTCTTTAGAAAATATCCAAGGGCTTGCTTTTGATGCCGTCACGAGTATGCTGTTCTGGACTGACTCCAGTGAAAGAAGCATATTCTGGACTTCTTTGAAACCTGGCTCTGAGAACGGCCCTTATGGTAACCTCTTATTAAAAATGGATGACGAGATTCCAAGAGCTATTGCTGTCGATAGTTGCAGAGGGTAAGTTTTATCAAATCCTACATCCTTTGTAGTTTATACAGAACAAAACTAGACAGTCAGTTCAATGTATTTTTAAAGTTCGTTGTAAAAAGTGAAGCATAATTATATGCGATCTCTTGTCACTGTTAAGAAAAGCATGTCCCGCAGAGAAGGGACGGATATAGATGAGGGTTTTAATCCCACTCGCAATTAAAACTTTTCTTTACGTTAATATTAGTTAAGCTTAAAATAACTTACCTAACTACATTTTTGTGTTAAAGGTATATTTATTGGACAAACACAAATGTCTCCAAGCCGACAATAGAACGGGCTCGGTTCGACGGATCCGGCAGGGAAGTGTTAGTTCACACCGATATCTACATGCCAGTAAGTCTTGCCATAGATCAGCGCACCAAAAAGCTATACTGGATAGACGACAGAGAAGGCATACATTACTCGGTAGAAAGTTCCGACCTGGAAGGAAACAACCGTATCACTATGTGGAGAGGTATACAGCACCAGCCTAATGCATTGACGGTTTCAAAAGATGCCATCTACTGGGTCGATTGGGGTTTCAAAACCATTTGGAAGCTGCCTAAGAATGTGATGAACGAACATCCCGAACCACTTATTGTCTTCGCAAATGAAGTGCCTCATGGCATAGTAGCCAACTATCAGATAAAAGACCAGACCGAGGGCGTTCCTGAATGTGAAAATTATGAGAGTTTGTCCCAGAACAAGTCTGCTATAAACGATTCGTACAGTGTGCCACGGGATAGAGGACTTTTTTGTTTGTACGGTGTGAAAATTGATGGGGCATCTGAATGCAAGTGCACTCCTGGTTACACTGGCAATCGATGCCACATATCTGTCTGCGACAATTACTGTTTCCAAGGTGATTGTAGTTTTACTACCGATGCAAAAGTTGGACAGCCGATCTGCAGGTATAGGACAGATGTTCATTTGTTCTATTAGAAAATCTGTTTTCATTGACGTAACATACTAATGTAACATTGACTTTGCAGCTGTAACGAAGGCTACGAAGGCGACCGGTGTGAAATTAACATATGTCATGGCTACTGCCTAAATAATGGGTTCTGTTCGTTCAATGAGAACCACAGACCTGTATGTAGCTGTTCTGGGGAATACGAAGGAACCAGATGCGAGAGTGAGAAAATCTTGAACACTACGATGCCTACGGAGGTTATCGTCTCCGAACCTTGCAAGTACGTAAGCCATAAAAACAGCTTTAATTTTTCTGATTCAATTTATGTCGGTAATGGTTTAATCTGGTGCTAGCGATATATTCCGGTGGGTTGACTTCATATATCCTGCATCGTATTTAATTGTATTTTCCTTATTCCAATTGAATTTTAAATTTAATAGATGATTCTATAGTGAAATCCTGAACTAAAATTACGGTTTTGAAATTATCACCGTCCTGGTTATTTCAAAGGATATTAAAAAGATGGCAACATTTTACAGCAAGCCGTATGGGCAGCCGTGTCGCTTAACATCGGGTGAACGACTAGCTCGTCACGACATTCATTCACATAAAAAAAAAACCAAAATGCAAATGTCTTGAAATTTTCAGTTGCACCAAAAATGAGACGACGGTCGTGGCACCAACTTTACCATCGGAACAACTCAGGCCCACCGATGAAGAATTCGTGATGGCTTCCAGCATCAGCAACGACGGCTGGGATCCAATCAGGGATCCTGTTATCATGGTGCTGGGGATCTTATGCGGTGTACTATGCTTGGCTTGTGCAGTGCTCATCACAAAAATTTTGCAGTTGAAGAAAAGGCCACGGTATGTTTTCAAATCAAATTATTTGGTAGCAAATGCGAATGCAACAAATACATGGTTGCGTATTTCGGTAAAAAAAAACATTTTTCATTTGTGCTTAGGAATTTAAAATTGTCAAGCTCGCATTTACGCTGATCATCATTTGCAATTCATAGACCAGGTACAGAGATAAGAAAACAAACTGTTGCAAAACCCTGTTTTATCTGTGACACTCCGTTTTCTATGGTTTAAAATTATATACTCTTTGATTTATATTTCGAGTTGATATACTCTGTGATTCGTAAGAGTGAAAAAAGTGTGTAAAAATAAATGGACGCCCTTGAACCTCATAATTTTGTATTGTGATTTATCTCCATATCTCGAACCTAATAAAATAAAAGACAACAACACAGAAAACAGTTGGGAAACTCAACACAAACATTTCTTAAATTTCAAGCGCATTTTGTTTTACGGCAGTCATCATTTTGCGATTATATTTTATCTCTAACTTGAAATACAATTACTAAAAACTAAATTAAATCTAAACTAAGTAGGTACTTATCTAAAACTAAAACTATCTAAACTTAAAAAATACAGTTATTAGTAGTTAGTTATTATATTAATAAAAGAAAACTATACTTGAAATTAGGTTCGTAGGTAAGTAGGTACCTACTTTTGTTTAAGTACGTGGGATAACTGTAATTACACCTATTTCTACTAACCAATTTACATATAATAGTATGAGTAAATAACACGTTTAGCTATAGTGTTTTGCATCTAATTTGGTTTGACGTCCAATCCAAATAAATAATAAAAATCATTCAATTTTATAACAATATTTTACCATAACTGCCTATTGCCAAGTTCATGACCGTAGTAGGTATGTAGTACGGGCGTGTTATGGTATCCCGAAATACCTAAGTATTACTTCAATCTAACGTGGATAAGGAAAATATTCAGTTTATTTTTACCATTCCATCACACCTCAATGTTATGTTTTTTAAATCGATTCACTTTAAAATACCATTTGTATAATAGACTAGCTTTTGCCCGCGGCTTCGCACGCTTGTGTTATGTTATTTTTACGTTATAGTCAAATAATAGATCATGCATTTCGTACCAAACAACAAAATCCACTAAATCTTTTCGAAACTGAGCACAGTAACCTGTATTAGCATAGGTATATGTATAACGCAAGTATAGCCGTGAGTGTAAGCTATTTAAACCATTACCTAAAATTAAATGTTTTGAGTCTAATATAGATTTATAACAGTAAAAGAAGTTTCAAACAAAAAACTACAATTTTATAAGTACCTCTTCATATTACAACAAAAAGAAATCATCATCACTTCACTCAGGTCTTTAACAGAAGTTTCAGTAAGTTTTATTTAGGTAGTAGTTACCTAAGCAGGCAGGTACAGTTTAGAAAATATGGAAGAATCACACACGATGATGCTGTTTTGCTCAGTTTTACATATTATCCGCGCGCTTTTTGTTCCATTTACCACATTTTTTTACCTTCTTCAGTTTGGCTTCATACGAATTGAGTACCTACACTTAGCCAGTGTCAATAATAAGTTTATAAATTGCTGGAGATGCTGGAGATATGCATTTACCTGTACGATGCGTACATAATTAATTTTCTTAATACTAATTAGGAATTACAAATACTAAACCACCTTAAAGAATCGACAGTTATAATTATTATTATGTCCACTAATTTCCACGCTATCTCATTCCCACTGCACTTTCAATATACCTACCTAGTGATGAAAGTGAGGAAGTATTAACCTACTTCCTCACTTTCATTTCATGATTATTACTTACACCCAAAGATAGTTAATTACCTACAATAACTATAACCTTCTTGAAGTAACCGAGTAATCAAACATTTTTTGCTCCAGTGTTTTATTTAAAAGCCCACAGATCTAAAATATTTTAACCATTAAAAACTTATATCAACATGCAAAAAGAAGAAGAAGAACAAATCAAAAACAGTCAAAAACGAACTTTACGCGCCTGTTGTTGTTAATTCGAGGATACAATTGCCATAATGAATACCTAAAATCAAAAACCTAAAATGAATACCTAATTTTTCATCATTTTTTATCATTCATTGGCTTTCTAATAATAGCAAGCACTCCGTCTTACTTTAATGCCAAAATAAAAAAGAATTTAAAATGCGTAGCAATGGTAAGGGTCTATAACTTAAGTAGCTATAAGTAGTACTTACTACTGGGGGTCTAGCAAAGATACCAACCACTAACGCTAACGCCAAACGCTAACTCCAAAACTGTATTGAAATGACATTAGCTGTGGAAAAGTAAGCGATTTCCAAAATGTCATCCTAGTACATTTTGGAGTTATTCCTTTGGGTTGATCAAGAATTAAGCAGTAGCGCAAAAATAATTTTATCTACCTAATTATAATGGTAACGTGTAGTAAGTTTATGTAAATAATACATTTAACCAGATCGCCAATAAAGAACATTTCTCCCGCCAAATCCCTATAAATCAAAAACTTGAATAAAAATGTTAATTAAGTAAGCTTCAATATTGGCTAAGTATGATAATCGCGTGAAGCCTTATGAATGATTATAAAAAGTCTATGAACCTACCCTTTAAACAGTTTTCATAAAATACTTCCTATCATTGGCTAAATAAAAATTTTATCTAATGGCAAAATAAAAAAGGTTATACAATGCGTAGCAAAAGCAAGGGTCAATAAATTAAGTACCTATAGGCACAGATTACTGAATAAGTTACTACTATAGGTTAAGCTATAGGTACTATAAATACAATTTAAATACTTATTTCGAATGGTAACGCGTAGTAGATTTTTGAAAACTAATACATAATACCAGATTGCCAATAAAGAATTTTGCCCTCGCCAAAACCCAATAAATCGAAAACATCAATAATAATTTTAGTTATGTTTCAATATTGGCTAAATATGATATCGCGTGAAGCCTTAAAACTTATAATAAAAAGTCTAAGAAGTTCTTAGTTTACGAAATTCCTTGTTCTCTTTTTTTTTTTTTTTTTTTTATATATTGGCTCCACACATAGTGTATTTAGCCAGTGTCAAGTATTGTATATTTTCATCGAGTTTTAGAATATTTTACGTAGTCAAGTCTTAGTCATAGTCATAGTCCAGTCTAAGTCGGGTCATAGTCCAGTCTAAGTCATGCTCAAGTAAAGTGGTGGCAACTTTACAAGAAGCTTCTATGGAATTTTGGAAGCAACACGAAAAACCACGTTACACCACATTATATCACTTGACCACACTCATGCTCGTAATTCAGCACTTAATGCGTAATACGCCACCAATTTTAAACATTAACACTGAAAAAAGCACAAGTTTCGAGAAATAATACAATGCAACGACGTGAACTTTTTCACGTTCCCGCCAAAACTCTCCTTGTTCTCTTTGTCGTGCTCATATTCAAGTAGGTTCTCATACCTATCCTCTTTTTTTAGTTTGGACCACAGATTAACGAAAAAACTTATCTTTAGTAATACCACAGATTAGAGAAAAAAATACATATGACTTCCTGGATTGTTTTTCTCTAATCTGCACTGCATCGAGTAATCGCGCGATGTATTTCGCCGTAGCTCGAAAAGTGTGATACGCTGCCGGTAATGCAGGCGCGGCAATTGTTATTTACTGTTTTTTGTCTTTTAAGTTATAAATAACAACATGCATTAAATTACTTCCTTAGTGCTTAGTGCAGTGGGGATTGTTCAGAATGAAATACAAAAATATAGGAGTTCCGTGCTCAAAGAGTAAATCCTTATTACTAAACCTCCGCTGTCCGTCTGTCTGTCTGTCTGTCTGTCTGTCTGTCGGTCTGTCCACCAGGATGTACTCATGAATCGTGATAATTAGACAGTTGAATTTTTCACAGATGGTATATTTCTGTTGCCACTATAACAACCATGATCCGTATTCAAAGGGACAGATAAACAGACAAATGAAAAAAAATTGGGTTTACTTCATAAATTAAAACTATTCAAATTTATTTTTTTGTTCGCAATACTCTCACAGTTTGTAAAACATATTTATTCGCCGACATGCAATATAACGCTACCATCCCCCATTTTATTTAGCCCACTTCGGTCGCGCAGCAGGCAAACAAATTGACTATGTGTCCGGGTTGGGGCGCTACAAAAACATCGAGGATAGTCAACAGAGATGTTTTTGCGCGCCAACTCAACAGCGAAGGTTAGGGCGTATATGAAGCCGCGCCATAATAGTAACAGAGTTTTTTTTCTTTAATCTGTGCATCCGGATAAACCCGAGATAATATTACCATCAGTAGCACAGAGCACATTTTTTTTCTCTCATCTATGATTAGTAGCCAAAACAAAACTTACTTTTTGACACTGGCTAAATACCTACACTATGTGTGGACCAAAATATAAGAAAAAAACTTACCTTGAAGCCTTGAAGCGGCCATCTTGTGAAAATCCCGTTCCGTTTCATATTGAAATCTTAATCATTTTCACCAAAAAAATTTTACAATATTTAAAATTTAATATATCCTATGTTGTGCGCCGGGTTTTTCTAAGCTTATTAGTGAAAACCGCATCAAAATCCGTTCAGTATTTTCGGAGTTGTGCCGTAACAAACAAACAAACAAACAAACAAACAAACAAACAAACAAACAGACAAAATGTCTAAAAAGTAGCTTAACGTGATCAGCAAAAAATTTCAAGCTAACCTGTGTCATTTTTTTTTCGATATCTTGCATTTACAGATTTTTTTATCTCTACAGTTTTATTATATGTATAGACTAGACGCGGCTCGTGGTTTCACCCATAATTTTCTATAAATATGTCCGTCTCCACTAAACTTTGACAGCCCTAAGTTCGAACTTATACTTTCACGATGTAGGAATAATTACCTACTGCATTAGGGTACGTCTTAAAGAAATAAGTGCCAACTTAGGAGCTATCTAACTTAATTGCAGACGGGCATATTTAAAGTCTTTAATATTGTGTAGGCACTCGTAAGTATAGGCAATCATACCTATCAGTAAAGACAGTGGGTCCCATTCACAGTTTATATGTCTTTCGTTATAAGTCAAATCTAATCTACACAATGTTCTTTGGGCAAGCAACAAGATGTTATAACTTGACTTTATTCACCGTGAACTGCGTAAAATCACTGGGTAACCGCAGAACATTGATTACAGAATAAAGAAGCGTATAATCGTGAACAAAAACGTCACCCCGCTGACGGCTCGCCCGGACCAATGCGAGATCACCATCGAGAACTGCTGTAACATGAACATCTGTGAGACTGTAAGTAGATATTAAAATTTTTCTTTGCTTTAACAATCATTCAAAACTATATACTTAGTCTGTGACTTTTAATACTTTAATTGAACCGCAGACTAAGTAGTTACCCCAATGGTACCAATTACACAATAATTTTTAACTTGACCTCATTTTGTAAAGGAAAACCGTTAGACGCATAGATTCTACCAAAATAATATTTTGACTTCGAAGTTTTGGTGACATTGGTTGGAATCTTTCTTTCCTTTCACTGTTAGGTACGTATAGAGCACAAAATTAAAATGTCGCTCAAGTCATGTAGTGCTAATAGTGTTTGTATTGTATTATATTATCTGTGGTTCTGTACCACACAGCACTTTACAGTAGGTTGACAGTACTATACTTGTCTTTTACGGGTAGACTAGACTAGACGTTTTTGGGGAGTGTTGTTGATGAGTAACCCCTATTAGAACCTTATATAGAAAAACCTATTTTATTATCATACTAATAAATGTTTGAGAGACGGTCTAATATTAATTTTACAGACAAACAAATTTCTTAAATAAAAAGTTTTTCTATTTTAAAAATTGTTCGATGTTGGCATCACTTCATTGTTTACACTGTGCCATAATTTTCGCACTTCAGATGACGAAATAAGAATTTTAATGTTCCTATTTCTAATATTTTTAATTTAGTGGTTGGACGAATTGAAGTATTTTTAATCCATTCACTCTGATATTCTGCGCACATGCACGTAGTCTGTGTTACTTGTGACTTTCCTTTAAATACCTATTGTAATAATTAAAGAAGCATGCGAAAACCTGCCGCATAACCTTCAAAATACACTCTCCTAATTCACAACTTTTTGTAAGCTTTTCTACTTTTCTCCAAAGCCATAGAGCAGAGGGCGTTTTTGCGTTTAATCTGGCAAAAACAGATTTTCGCATTCTACTTTTTGTTATGATGGACATGAATTTTGTGGTTAATTAATATTTTCCTTGAATAAAGGCTCAAATGTCATTTATCTGGAATTAATTAATTTCCTATTAATGATCACATTATAAAAACCGGTGACATGAACACCCTAATAACATAGGTATGATAAATGTATAACCACGGTTGTGACGTCAGCACAGTTGTGTAAACAGTACATGCATGTTTGTTGAGTTGTCATCACAGGAGCTTGTTGAACAAAAACCTACTTACCTATTAAGTATAAACCGTTATAATCAAAGACGTGTTAAAATATTGGATACAATGTCCAACATATAATAGAAGCGGAGGCAGCAGATAAGAGTTATAAACATTATAGTAAAATGAGACTGCCCCAAAAAAAGCCATGCTGGAAAATGGGGGCGGTAAGGACTGCCCAAAAAAAATATGCCATTCTGGAAAAAGAGGCCATGTTCTAACAACTTTTTATACGATTCGCTATTTAGATAATAACTTCATAGATTTAAAGAAAACCTACCTACCAACCCCTTTACAGGTATGGTGGGGCAAAGTTCCGCCAAGCAATTTAATCAGGCTGTAGTAAAAAATCTTGTTACACTACAAAATTACAAAGCTCATCAAAAATTCGGATAGTATTCCCATGAAATTATTTTGAACACAGGTTGATAATGCTTGGCCAACTGAACCGCAGTGATAATGCCTGGGAAATTCTCACGAAGGTCAACATTTTGATCTAATACGCCTACCCTGCATGCTAAGGGTGCACTGCCGTACTAACTATTTGTAGGTTAGTTAATTGGTTATGGATTGTAGATTTGCATTTTTGATGAGGCGTTTAATTAACACATTAACAATCTAAATACAAATAATATACAACGACCCATAGACATATATATTAAGGACAGGCCTAATGACAGGTTAAAACGTCGCTTCAAAGTGGGAGCAAATTTCACAGATTGGCATCCACTAGCGCTCAGTCTGTGATGGAAGTTAGAAGGCATCGGTCGAATGTCACAAACAAAATATGCCAAGTTGTATTGTGAAGGGTTGCACAATCTATACTTAAAAGTGCAGTAAAAAAAAAGACCAAGTTTCTTACCTCAAGTAATTCAATATTTTCAATATTACACTCTGTTTTGTAACAAAATAATCGAATTTATATTTGGAATAATCATTGTAAACATAAACATTAACGGACATAATGGCAGCGATAGGCACCTAATTTTCTCAACTTGTCGTAGTTCACGCGAAATCTAATTGATGGCGCTGACTTTTCCCACGCCATTTTGACAAAATAAAATGTTCCTTCGGGCATATCCTGATAAATAAATCTATGCAACGACCGAAAGTTGTTTAATCCCAAAACAATTTCTAAACGGGAGTTGTTCAAATCAAGAGTGAATAGGTATTTACTAGACAAGTGCTACACCTTAGTCCATATCTTCGCTTCCCATCAGATGAGATTTTGGTCCAAAGCGGGGTTAATCAAATTAAAAAAAAAATCACCGATATTGGCAAATCTCTGTAAAAAGTGAAATTACTGTTATTCGCCTCTGTGCAGTGTGTACCCCAATACTTATATAGTTTGCGTATAATATAACTATAATAATTATCAATTATGAATATTCACGTAACTATTATTATTACTATAGTGTTATTACTATTTATGATTCCTCATTTATTTAGAATATTACATAAATAAATAAATGTTATCACTATAATAAAAATAATCTATATATCGTGCTAACCTTTGAGTTTGAATATGTCTTGTTACCTGCTTGTTAGCTAACCTATGTATATAAATATAATATATTTATGTCCGATCTTATCGATCCGTATTATTTATTTTCACGATAATAAGATCGGTATTATATAACAGATATATAAATACAGATAATACAGCACAGTAGAAAAAATGTATAAACGGTTATGGATTAATTGTGTAATCTAACTCCTTACAATAATATATATGAATCCATAACATCCATCAACAATATGTTTTACAAACATACGTAGACAGATCTAAGTAATTTAAAGTTTTAACGAAAGAAAATGTCAATCAGATGTTTAACAAATAATAAAGACTCATACATACTACATCTTACTATAATACTTATTAATAATACCTACAGATTTATAAAAAAACATGAACAACTTTATTAAAAAGGACGGGCCTGGGGGCTGTGGGTTCGATTCCTACCCAACACAAATATTTGTGTTGTGATGAACATAGATGTTTGTTCTGCGTCTGGGTGTTATATTGTATTCTATGTATGTATTTACAAAACAAAAAAGTATCTAAGTATTATATCAGTTATCTGGTTCCCATAGTACAAGCTTTGCTTAGTTTGGGGCTAGATGGCGCTGTGTGAAATGTCCACACATATTTATTTATTTATTCATATTTATATTTATTTAAAAAAAACAGACATAAACACAAACATCCGTTAACATTTTCTTTCAAAAAAATCAATTTCGTAAATTTTATAGTATTTTTTTTGTTGCAGCCATGTTTCGAACCCAGATCGACCATAAGACCAACGCTGCTCGAGTCAAAGCCCGGCAAAGAAGAAAAGAGGAACCTAATATCTAATATGGAGTACCCAGACGATTACTAGAACGTTCATTGAATACAATTAAACCAGAGGCGGCCTTAGAACATGACTGAACTTGGCTTATCTCACAATGTTTGTGACATGTGACTTTAAAAACGCAGTGCATATAGAATACGCGCTATCATGATTCTTAAATTAGTAATACAGAGATTAGTAATTAGTAATTACTTATCTGTTATAATCGAGATATCTGTCGAGATATTTCGAGACATCTTCATAACCGAATGATTTCATTAGTATATCTCATTCTTGCCACTTGCATTCATCGGCTCCCCGAACCTTAAAAAATGTGGGTAAAATTTCCTTCGTAATAAGTTGAGTTCTATGACCTTCGTAGTATAGAAATAATATGCAATTTTGCTACATCAAAGAGCTGGATCACTTTTCTTTTAGCCATTGAATCGCTGATCAATATAACATGATTCATATTTATAGCTAAAATGAGAGTACGGTCGAAACTATTGTGTGATGACAGTCACATATCGCCTGCCTTTCACTTGCCTATGCCTAAAACCGCCTCTGAAAATGTACAATAACTAACTTATAAAATTATGTTTTGGTGAAATATCCCAAGGCACAATGTAGTTAAGGAGTCAAAACTTTTTTATACAGTTAAAATCGTACAGATAATCATGTTAATCCGTAAATATTAAAAATATATTTGCATTGTAAGTATGTATACTTATATTGATATAACCAGAGATAGAAATTAGACACAGCTATTCGCCTGTTGGTAAATAAACGAGTAAGAAAACCATGAGGGAAGGAAAAACTAATTGCAATACGTAATTACACAGGACTTGATTGAGATTTAAAATAACTTTATATTTTTATTTAGGTATAAATACTGACTGCAAATGATTATGAATGTATTTATGTTGGTCCTTATCTATATTGTGCTAAAGGTTTACATAAATTGTGATATTTGGATAAGAGATGTCCTCTTTTTGATGGCGTCTAAGGCTGTGTGTTTGCTAAAATCTGATTGCGAGAAAATTATGAGTGCGATAACTAAATTTTTTATTTTTTTATGAATTGGAATAAAGCCTAGAAGCATATCGAAAATGGAAACAACACTCAATTTTATTTATTTTATAGATATCAAAGCGAAGCAAGAAATGTTGTCCTCACAGTAAATTGATTAAGGCTTTTAAGAAAATAATAGACGGAAAGGTAAGAGTATAACCGTTAAGAATGGAAAAACAAGAAATTTTGTACCTTCACGCTTTGCTTGAGTGTGTCGTCCATTTTTGGTATATGCTTCTAGAATAAGGAATGTCATTGTAAAGTCAAAGTAAACCTGTGGGGATACGCGCTAAAATTATCATGTTCTGATAAACACAAAACTCCTACAATCAAACTCAATGGCGGCTGTGAAGTCGGGAAACGCTGCGAGTGCGCAGTAGCAAAAATTGGATCGGTGTGTGCAGCTGGGGCTTTCAGCGCACTTCACAGCCGCCATTGAGTTTGGGGTAGACTCTTACTCAGTTTTTCATATCTTGATTGATATTCGCAAGTTCACCATGTGCCTTGTATGCATATAAATTCATTATCATATATCCAAACAATAATAGTAATATTTACAACAGTAAAGTCTATGTAGTTTGTAGTATCACATCATGGTAATTTTAGCTTGTTTCAAAATTATAGAGATTCATATATTTTTCGTTACCACTATTTTGAAAGAAACAGTGCTGTTTCTAATTTCACGGCTTCAAAATATGTTACAAACGAAAAATATACAAAAAATAGAGCATTTAAAAACATGTACCAAAGTGTACAGATTTTAGTTGTATTTGATGAGCGTTACCAAAATATTTATATTAAAATATCCAAAAATATTTATAAAGTAGTTACTTAAATAACTTTTAAACTATCTGACATAATTTTTTGTGTTGTTAAAAATGTCTATTCCGTTTAATGTGTTCATTCATGATTTTAATCATTTCATATTTCAACAAAGATATGTTCTTCCATAATTTTAACACTATCGGAAAAGACTTGTTAACTATTTGTAAAGTTTGTAATGAGTGAGCGAAAAGGTTGGTATACTTACATTTTACAGCAAAACACCACAGATCTATAAAGAACGTTTTATAGAATCTGTGGAAACAACTATCTTTAATCATAATTACGGCAAGTAAGCATACCCTTCTTTGGGCACTGACTTTTTTGACCCATGAATCCGTGTCTTTTGATCAATGAATATTTTTATTTTGTGTACGAAATATGGTTGTTTATGTTTAGTTATTAATGATTAAATTGTATTGTAAATTAAAACTAATCAGCTTGTAAGCCAAAGGTTGTGATCAATGACATTTTTTTAAATTAACATTTACAGCATTCGAAGTTTCTTACGTTTAAAACTTATTTCGCTTTTGTTTTTAAATGAAACAATCATTGCAATTAAATTAATTTTAATGGTCAACATTTAATTGTTCAATTACTTGCTAACAAATGCAGCTGAACTAGTTTTAATTTCAATAAGGGTGGGTTTTTGGATCAGTAGTAGTAGTAAAATAACCAATGGTTAAAATTCGTTAGAAGTTATGACCATTGGTTACCTAACTACGGATTAAAAACCCCACCCTAAATGTGGTGCCTCATCTGTCCACACTCAAAATTATCTTAGTAGTAACGTCCGAAACGGAAATAGCCAATGGAAAATGGCTTCTAGCATTAAGACAATAGCGTTCCTATAAGTTCTAATGTTACCTATTAATCAAAGTACCTCAATAAAGAAGAATTATAATTGCAGCAATCTATAAATATATGTATTAAATACGGTTAATATATCAAAATAATAAAAAAGATTTGACAGACAGAATTCAAATGCAACTTAAACGAAAAAAGCTGTGTCTTTGTTAATAAAAGACGCGTTTAGCGATTAAATCAAAGAGCGACGAATGTGCTTACTTAAAATTAATCGCAAAATGCACTCATTCATTTTCATTTATTTCGTAACAAGTTTTACATGGGATTATATACTAGCGCCAGTAAACCTCGCAAAGGTTTTTCTTGGCACTAGGGGTCCTCTAAAAGCCAGACAAAAGTAAAATACAAACTAACAATAATTCCTTACTGCTACGACACATCTGTCAAATCTTATTTATATTTCTGTATCGGCATTGTATTGATATTTAATGAAATATTTTATGTATTAGACAATTTTGTATGTGACAAATTAGTTATTAGTAGAATCTCAAAGTACTTAAACTGTACTTACTTTATTCCAAATTATTTTCCTAAAAGGAGTAGTTATGTTTCGGCAAAAGCAACAGAGTAAGCAAGTTTCGATAGTTTAGAAATACATAATGCTACTAAATAGCACGTTATTCGCCTTTACTTAAACGTGCTTAAAACGTGCAAGACAGCATGCAAATGAATTATACTCACGCAAGAGATGATTGAACCAAACAATTTTCATACAATGTGTATGAAATAAAATCTCTGTTACCTGTTACTAAGTAGCCTACTTAGGTCACAGAGATGTTATTTCATACACATTGTATGAAAATTGCTTGGTTTATTATAACATCTCTTGCGCGAGTATAATTCATTTGCATGGTAGTAGCGTTTGCATTTGTTTTCAACGGTAGTCGCTTCCGCGCCCGCGCTCGCTTACGCCTATCAATGTGTCCTACATCTTAGTTTCTAATATTTTCGAAAGTCTTGTTATTGAGGCACATATTCCTAGATTTCTATTTATTTGGCTTACATTTGCGGTACTTAGAGCGTAGTTAGTTAATTTAGTTTTAGTATTAGTTTAGTTCGTGGATTGATAATATCCACATCAGAAATGTGATATTATTGAGTCTTTGTATAAGCCTCCATTAGTGATTATTATAAGTTTTATTATAAAACCAATAAAGAGCATTGAAAAATAAAAGGGTGTTTGAAATGAAACCTATGTTCTGTCTTGCCAAATTTATTTATACAGTTCAATACACTGGTCAACAGGTTATCACAATCGTAACAGTTGCTGGCAAAAAACATGGCACGTTACAGAAAAAATAGCTGCTCTGCAATATCATTAGCTGTAACATAATTATTAATTAATTTTAAATGATTTTGTTGCAAATATAGAAAAAAATACTTCTAAATTACACCTGCGTGTCATATTTTTTGTCCAGCACTTTAAGACTAAAGCTAAATAAATCCTGCCTCTATGCGCTTTTCTTATAAACAATAGGTTGTTTTAATCAATGCTTAAAATTCTCTTCCATTTTCGCTCGTGACATTTCGCGTGAGCGAAAAATTCACACCACATTGTAAGTATTGATTAAATTTACTAACGTTTCTGGTTTAGATGCACTAAATGTGCAAACAAATACCACAGTATAGTGCACTTGCTGCAATAAACTCTATTGCGATCTCGTCAACATCTTCACATAAGAAGTACATATTTTCATGTATACAGTCATGAACATTATAAGAAATCTCATATTTCTACTATTTTTTCTCACATCTCGCGAGCAACGAATCCAAATCGTTAGCAATAGTCCTAATATATCGTAGACAGTATGCTGAACCACAATGCTCGGTGTTTCCCTGCGAGATAAGATCCGAAACAAGGAGATCCGCAGGAGGACTAAAATTCCGATATAGCTCTTAAGATTAGCAAGTTGAAATGGTAATGGGCAGGCCACATCGCTCGTAGAACTGACAACCGATGGAGAAGAAAGGTTCTCGAGTGGCGACCACGAACTGGAAGACGCAGCGTAGGCAGACCCCACTAGGTAGACCAACAACTTGATTTAAGCCGCGGGGAGCCAATAAATAAATAAA
Source organism: Ennomos erosarius (assembly GCA_963580505.1). Classification (NCBI taxonomy): domain Eukaryota; kingdom Metazoa; phylum Arthropoda; class Insecta; order Lepidoptera; family Geometridae; genus Ennomos; species Ennomos erosarius. Next base: position 11,186,747 of record OY756988.1, read on the forward strand.
TAAATATGTGTGGACAATTCACACATCGCCATCTAGCCCCAAACTAAGCATAGCTTGTACTATGGAAACCAGATAACGGATACAATACTTATATACTTTTTTGTTTGTAAATACATACATAGAATACAATATAACACCCAGACGCAGAACAAACATCTATGTTCATCACACAAATGTTTGTCCTGGGTAGGAATGAACGTGCAGCAGTGAACGTCTTCGGGCTAATGATGATGAAGTGTTTCACTTAAGAATACTTGGACCGATTTGGAAAATTTATGACGCATTTATAATATTAGTAGGAATATGTCATGGTAAGGTTACAGTTTACATTACAATCAATTAATCAATCAATCAATGAATCAATCAATCAATGTATTTATTTGCAAGAATATGAGTACCTAATAAGATGTTAAATAAAAACCTTTAGCTCTCTAATATTCTTCTATATTGGCATGCAAAATTAGTAAAACATAATTAGAATTTAATTACATCAAGAATTTAAATTAATAGGAGTAATATGCAACAAAATTCATTAAATTCAACACATAATAACTATACAATAAATTCAAAATAAATAAATTGCATATACTTTGCAGCACCTTGCGAACAACAAAAGGCACCACCAGCCTGTTTAAATATTAAAAAACAAAACAATGAAATAACAATAATTACAGACTTAACATTACTAATGACATTGAATAGGCATGATGCCTAAAATATTTTTTTTGGATAAATTAATTATATTCCTCAAAAGATAAACATTTGTGAAAACAAAAATTAAACATCTCAAATAATTACCAAGTTACAAGCATTTTAAAAACCGGAATAGAAACAGATAGCTGTGACGTCACGAATAGATTCTTCATAGTAACTGTGGGGGCGCTCTGTTTCGCGAGAAAGGGACAGGAGATGCCTCCTGTAGAAACTTTAAAAGCTTATTACTCCGTAATTTATTTACCGATTTTACTTATTTTTTCAATTATTGCATTCATTTTTAATCTTCTTTATGAAAGTAATATTTACTTGTTCATTTTTAATAGTAGTCATCATGCCTATTGCACTTAGTTTTTATTACATTTTTTACGTAAGTATTGCATTTTATTTTATGCGCCATATTTTTTTGTTATTTGGTATTTTTATTTACTGTACTCCAACGACCTCTAATTTATAATCTATTCCTATTCATCCAAAGGTTGTCTGAAAGAGATCGCTCCAAGTGATAAGACCGCCTATTGTAATATCCTTGTCGTCGAATATTTCAGTATATCTTCTGTCTATGTTTACATTTAATATGTTTTAGTATGTATGAAGGTTTTGTTATATGTATATTTCTCATATTTCTATTTACGTATGTTCTAACGTAGCGTCAAAATTACTCATCGATTTTGATGAATGAGTATCAATTCGTTATTGGTTCAAGTGACAAAAGCTGCCTATTTTCTGTTTTGGAACATTATTTATCATAATAATAGTCGGGTTAACAGGATAGCTTATATAATTGCAAGCAATTTTATTTTTTATAATACCATTGCATAGATTCTTTATACATAGTTTTATCAACACATGGGTTTGGTACAAGCACGTATTATACCTGGATCCTCTATCTCGCTCGCGCATTGGGACATGTTTGAACATTTAAATGATTGAAGCCTTTCTGCACTAAAGTTTGTCAGGTTAAGTTCGCGCTTATACATACCTCTATAAGGTACCTACTGCAACGTATTTGAGAGATAAGTGCGAACATACAACCAGTTAAGGTTTACTGCGGAGCATGGATTTATTTACGAATCCAATCTAATAAATCTCAAAAATTACATAACAAACAATATGTGCTGCGCGAGCGAGATAGAGCATCCAGGTTATGAAGGTCGTACAATATAATTACATCCATTACAAAATATACTTCTTTAACTATTCCATTAAAATTATAACCCGTACGAACATATAAAAAAATAAAATAAACAATAATCTTTGTCCAAATGTAAATAAATAATATCTTTTAATACCCAACATTGTTGATACAATTTCATATTTTCTGTCAAGTGTGTAACAGACATTAAGGAGTTTTGGCGGGAACGCGGAAGAGTTCACGTCGTTGCATTGTATTATTTTTCAAAACTTTTGCTTTTTCCAGTGTTAATGTTTAAAATTGGTGGCGTTTTACGCATTAAATGCTGAATTACGAGCAGGAGTGAGGGGAAGTGATATAATGTGGTGAAACGTGACTTTTCGTGTTGCTTCCAAAACTCCATAGAAGCTTCTAGTAAAGTTGCCACCACTTTGCTGGAGCATGACTTAGACTGGACTATGACCCGACTTAGACTGGACTATGACTATGACTAAGACTTGACTACGTAAAATATTCTAAAACTCGATGAAAATATACAATACTTGACACTGGCTAAATACACTATGTGTGGAGCCAACATATAAAAAAAAAAATTAACAAAGGAAAAAAGGGAGTTTAGGCGGGAAGGCGGATAAGTTCACATCGTTGCATTGTATTATTTTTCAAAACTTTTTCTTTTTCCAGTGTTAATGTTTAAAATTGGTGGCGTTTTACGCATTAAGTGCATTTAAATAAAATAAAATAATTCAAATAAAATTCAATTCAATAAAATTCATTACGAGCATGAGTGAGGGCAAGTGATATAATGTGGTGAAACGTGATTTTTCGTGTTGCTTCCAAAACTCCATAGAAGCTTCTAGTAAAGTTGACTGGACTATGACTATGACTAGGACATGACTTTACGTGAAATATTTTATAACACGATGAAAATATAATACTTGACACTGGCTAAATACACTATGTGTAGAGCCAAAAAAAAAAAACAGACATTAAAGAAAAAATATTTCATAGAATAACATACCTATTTCCTATTGCAATAAGGTTTAAATTTAAATAGAGAGGAATGTCTCCTTAACTCAGGTATAGTCTGGCAAAAAAACTCTGCAGTGCTTTAAAACTGGTGGAATATAAACTTTTGTATATGGTAGCACAGTGCATACTATAAAACAGTTTTAAAACTTGATTGGTTGTACCAATACTCGTTCTCGAAAGCACAAAAACTTAACACCAATCAGAAAATTCAGATTGTTTAATACACTGACATGTTATGAAATTGATAATGACATAAAAAATTGATGGCAACGATGCAATGCTGCCAGCATGTTGGGTACGGTACCTACCGGCAGTGGGCTGGAGCATTTGGACTGTCTATAGGCCATCGCGGTCTATTATACAGTCCATATGTTCTTTGTATTAGGTTTGTGTAGCTAGTATAAGTATAATATGTAAAATATGTAATATGTATACTTATATGTATTATGTCTATTATGAATATGTATTATGTTTATGCAGTTTTTATTATGTTTATTGTATATTATTGTATAGTATGTACGTTTATGAACAGCTTTTTGGGGAAACCACCGTCCATATATTTTTGCGTTATTCCTTTCCATGCATGGTTGTCTGGAAGAGATCACTTTAAGCGATAAGACCGCCGTATAATTTGTGTGTTTCAATAAAGAGTTTATCTATCTATCTATCTAGTTAGTGTGTAGTGTAGTGTTTTAGTTTTATTATTATAGTAGTTAGCTTGAGTACTAAGGCATATTGCCCGTTAAAAAAAACTGATTGCTATTACACGTTTTTGGGGGTTCCAACATATTCAACTGCAAAGTTATCTATGCCAGACCCTATTATACAATACAATCCGCTAAGACCCTGCTATATACCTTTTAGTAAGCTTATATTATATATGTAATATTATAACAATAACTATACATGATGTAATTTAATTCATTAGCATACATTGAAAATTGTGAAGATTGCCGCGGCGCCTAACGCAGTTGGCACGGATGATTTTGATATACCTTGTATGTACTAATTAAATACAGTAATTCATTATTTTAATTAAATTTTGTATTGTAGCATTTGATAAAGTAAGTTCTTCCATTTTTGGAGTTATTATTATTACCAAACCAATGTGTTAGAATTCAAAAATTTTGGTCCACACGTGACCGGTATCAGGAGTAGGTATCTAGTTTCTAAGGATGCTAATGAATTCAATTACACCCAGCAGATATAATCTATACTCATTATAACCTCAAAAGTTCAACTAACTATCATATATGTGTGATATTTTGCATATCCAACAGCCTTTCTTATAAACTAGTTATTTTAGTCAATGTTAAATATATTCTGTCACCTCCTCGCTAAAGTCAAACGTCACAAGCGAAAACGAGACAAAGCGTTTCAAGCATTGATTACATTTTAAGTTTGTGAAGGCCCTAAATCAATAGCCACGTGCTGTATCCATTTAACCAGTTGAATATTTTTTTTATGTGAATAAATGACGTGACGAGCTAGACGTTCACCTGATGTTGAGCGACACGGCCGCCCATAACAGTTGCAGTGTCACTCGGAACTTCAAAATAGAAAAGTTTTGCGTAACACTGCACTGCGCACGTCATCCTGAGACATCACAGTCTAGTAATCAGATTACCATACTATGTAAAGTCTCATTTGCCCAGTAATTTCACTAGCTAAGCTACAATGCCCTTCAAACCGGAACACAGTAGGGCTTGCACACTACTGCTTGGCGGCAGAATAATTGGCAAAGCGGTGGTACCTACCTAGACGAACTTTGCAGAAAAGTTCTACCACCTAGTACTGAATGCCGACGTTTTGCATAGAAGTTAATTAACAGTAAAAAAGTGTTCGGGCGTCCGTACGTCCAGCATTCCTTCGATAAGTAAGTTTATAAGAAAGCCATTTTAAGGCCCATATTACAGGGCGATGCTCAGTCTTCGGTCGACGCTCAAATCAAGACTTCATTAACAAATTGAACGTGAATGAAATCTGAAATTCAGTACTAAATCAAGACTGAGTGTAGTTCTGTTATGCGGGCCTAAGTCCCGTATTTTTACTAGGTGGTAGGACTTTTCTGCAAAGTTCGTCTAGGTAGGTACCACCGTTCTGCCAGTTATTCTGCCGCCAAGCAGTAGTGTGCAAGCACTACTGTGTTCCGGTTTGAAGGGCATAGTAGCTAGTGAAATTACTGGGCAAATGAGACCTGATTACATAGTGTAGTAATCTGATTACTAGACTGTGATGCTTAAGGATAACGTGCGCAAAACTTTATTATTTTAAAATTCCGAGTAACACTGCAACTGTTATGGGCGGCCGTGTCGCTTAACATTAGGTGAACGACTAGCTCGTCGCGTCATTCATTCACGTATAAAAAAATTTAAAATACATCGATCTTAGTTCTGACAGCGATCCTAATTTTAACCTTAACCTTATTGAGTGTTTCACAACAAATATGTTCCATAGATTATATTATAGTGATCTGCAACCGCCAAAAATATCAACAACTAACATTATTTTCAATAATTTATAACATTTTTTTAAACTACTATTTAGTTATTTATTTAATTCAAAAACAGTTAGTGACTATTGAACACCTTAGTTGCACATTGTGGATACCATGCATGCGTCTAGGACCGACTATGCAATGTATCTTACCAAACATCGGATCAAATACTGAAGTCACGGGGCAGTGTAGTTTTGAAGGTCATTGTCAATATACTATTATAACTGTTTGTGCAGCTAGGTCGCCGAAACTTCTTGCTTTTGAAAATCCACAACTGAAATAGATAAATGTAATAAGTAATATAATAATATAAAGTTAGTTATACATCACATCAACGAAAGACGTCAACTGCTGAATATAGGCCTCCCCATAATACGCCACCTTGGACGCTTATTTTTGGTGGTTTGCCATCACCACGCTTGGCAGGAGGCTTGTTGATCACAGATTTTAACGACAAATACAATAAAACATAATAAAGGAGTTTTGGCGGGAACGCGGAAGAGTTCACGTCGTTGCATTGTATTATTTTTCAAAACTTTTGCTTCTTCCAGTGTTAATGTTTAAAATTGGTGGCGTTTTACGCATTAAGTGCTGAATTACGAGCATGAGTGAGGGCAAGTGGTATAATGTGATGAAACATGATTTTTCGTGTTGCTTCCAAAACTCCATAGAAGCTTCTAGTAAAGTTGCCACCACTTTGCTGGAGCATGACTTAGACTGGACTATGACTACCTGACTTATACTGGACTATGACTATGACTAGGACATGACTTTGCGTGAAATATTTTATAACACGATGAAAATATAATAATTGACACTGGCTAAATACACTACGTGTGGAGCCAAAATATAAGAAAAAAAACATAATAAAGTAATATAATAAATAGAATTGCTTCACTGCACAAAATATATCAAATAAAAATAACAAAAAGTGTTAAAGATAGATTAATTTTAAAGAAACGGAAAAAATAACACAAAAAATCCAAATAAAACCGTAAATAATTGCTGTTTTATGGCAGTATTAGATTCTTATCGCAATCAACAGACTGATATGTATGTAAAGGAACAAATTAAACCACAAAAGGGATTTGAACCCGCACATTCATCCTTAAAGCCGGGACATTTCTAACGGAACGGATGGATGCCGGATCAAACCCCGTTCGTGAAACAAACTTTTCCTTTACAAATGAACTTGCCCATCACAAATATTAATCATGCAGTTATTAAACGAATGCACTTGAGTAAACGATTGTACATAGTTTATAAACACGATCGCGTGCGCACATAGTTTACGTACGCGACAACTTCACGTGTCATAACGTTGTTCCAACTGAGAATAAACTAGGATGTTTGTACCACGAGAATAATAGTCAACTTTACGACGACCACGTTGCCTAATGCCTAGTGGGAAAATACGCCTTATCTCTCAAAAAATAAGGTCACGTCAGCGAATTTAGTCGCGACTCGATCAAACTTTTAGCATAATTTCATTCAAATTCTTAGCATACTATCATTTAAAGTATTTTTTTTCTTATGTTTTGACTCCACACATAGTGTATTTAGCCAGTGTCAAGTATTATATTTTTATCGTGTTATAATATATTTCACGCAAAGTCATGTCCTAGCCATAGTCATAGTCCAGTCTAAGTCAGGTAGTCATAGCCCAGTCAACTTTACTAGAAGCTTCTATGGAGTTTTGGAAGCAACACGAAAAATCACGTTTCACCACATTATATCACTTGCGCACACTCATGCTCGTAATTCAGCTCTTAATGCGTAAAACGCCACCAATTTTAAACATTAATATAGAAAAAGCAAAAGTTTTGAAAAATAATACAATGCAACGACGTGAATTTTTCAGCGTTCCCGCCAAAACTCCTTTAAAGTATTTAAACTCTTCTAACTCAAGCATATTGTCATTCAATCTTTTAGCATATTGGCATCCAAACTCTTAGCATAGAAAATGTCGCTTGGCTATGTTTTATTTTAACAGATTTTAGACACTCATAAAAAGATTAATTTGTAAAGAAAAAATTAGTATCACGAACGATTGAACCCGCGTCCATCCATCCCTCACCAACCTACGGGGTTGGTACTCTTATACAGATGGGCATAAGTTTTTTACGGTCATATTACCTAGTGGAAAAATACACCTTATCACCTAGTAAATAATGTTCAAATCCTTACAGTTTCCATCAGTCAGCAGAGCAGCGACTTCGGCGACACGATCTCTATGTTCCCGCATATAAGCCTGTGCCTCCCACAGCATAACTACGAGTTTCTCGTCGTTCCGCTCATCCATTGCTATGTCTTTGGACATTGTCGGCGAGAACCTATAGTAGGGCACGCCTAGTGTACTGCACCAAGATCTCGCTCGCTCGACTACACGACCGTCTGCTTGGGTCGCCTAGGTAAGTGATAACTTGAATTAGGAGCAAGTTTAACAAAAATCATGATAAAAAAATCAAAAAAGGTCGTTTATTTGATTCAAATCGATTTTTTTTTGGTTTAAAAATTATTTTAATATTCCTCAAACTCTCTCATATTTTTTTTATTTAGAAGTCAAGCGTCAAAATAATGTTTCGTTAATCATTAGTAACTTCTACAGTTCGTCGAGGTACCACCGCCTTGCCAGTTGTTCTGCCACCATGCAGTAGTGTGCAAAGATTTTTCCGATTTGAAGGATATTTAGCTAGTGAAACTACTGGGCACATGAGACTATGAGTTGATCTCACAGTCTAACCTCCGTATTCCAAAACATTTCACCAAAAATCCTTCACTTGACTTTCACTTAACTTTGAGGGAAACTCAAGCCACTGTCAACTCAAGGTACGTCGCGATGTACCGACGTACCTTGAGTTGACAGTGGCTTCGCTTCCTTCGTTTGAGAAAAAGTGACGCAGAAATGTCATGATGATTATATATGTCAATTAAAAATACCAAAACACAAATTAGGTTAATTCGAGGTTGAGTCGAGTGGAGTAATCTCGTGTAACGACTTAGAATATGGGGGTAAATCTTTTACCTGATCCACAAGCAAATTCCCAATAGCGGTAAGACCCCACGCTAATCTCGCTGTGTCCCATAAGCTCTCCGGCTTGAACACATCGTAGTCTTTTATCCTCAGAACAGGGTTGTTACCTGAAACAAAACATTGTATATACTTTTTAGGGTTCCGTACCCAAAGGGTAAAACGGGCCACATTTTTTTTTACAATTTATAGACATAGCATTACTAAAGCTCCACTGTCCGTCCGTTTGTCACCAGGCTGTATCTCATGAACCGTGATAGTTACAGTTGAAATTTTCAAAGATTATGTATTTCTGATGCTGCTATAACAACAAATACTAAAAAATAGAATAACATGAATATTTAAGGAGGCTCCCATACAACAAACATGATTTTTTGGTCTTTATAAAGATAGCTTATACAGGGTGTAATTGAATTCATTAGCATCCTTTGAAACTAGATACCTACTCCTGATACCGGTCACGTGTGGACCAAAATTATTGAATTCTATCACATTGGTTTGGTAATAATAATAACTCCAAAAAATAGAATAACTTAGTTAATCCAATGCTAAAATAAAAAATTTAATTGGAATAATGGAGTACTGTTTTTAATTAGTACATACAAGGTATAAAAACGTTTAAATGTATCAAAATCATCCGTGCCAACTGCGTTAGACGCCGCGGCAATTTTCATAATTTTCAATAAAAATGTTTTCATTTACACTCTTTACTCTTTAATAATCATCTATAAATGATGTACTATCATGGGCTCAATTTATGCTAATGAATTAAATTACATCCTGTATAGCAATATTATAAGTGCAAGTTTGTGTGTACGTTTGTTCTCTCTTTACGACATAACAGCTGTGAATTTCAATAAAATTTAAAATAGAGATAGCTCAAAGTTAGGCATGGATCATTTCACAAGGAGCAGATTAAAAATCATATGATTTTATAAATCATAACTCACTCTGCTACTTTTTGGAAAATACTCTGCTACTAATCATAGTGTGATTAATCACACTTGATGAATCGTGGCTTCGGATTGTTGCTTCAGAAAACAAACTGAGACCAGTAATGATAATTTAAGTATAAGAAAGGAGTCAGTTGAAAACCAGCGCTGTGAAGCTTGTATTCACAGCATTATGCTGAACTTGCTCCTTTTGAGCATATTGATAACATTATCTACCTTTTTGTTAATTTTACTGTTACTTGCGTCTTAAATGTATTGATGTGCTCAATAAACTCATTTCTTTCTTTCTTTCTTTCTTTAATGTATAATTTTATAAAAACTGCGTTAGTGTTCTTAGTAACCATTAATACCAGGTCGTAACTTCGCTGGGTTGCTCCTAAATCGCGTCTGTGTTCCTTTTCATAAAGCACCGCCAATCGCCATGGATCATAAATTCATTAGGCATATGAACAATCACAGCCTGTGAAAAATCACAGCCGGTGAAATACCACAGCCTGTGAAAAGTAGCAGGTAAAATCACAGTGACTAAAATAAATCATATGATGAAATGATTATGATTTTAAAGTAGCAATCATTTCCATGCCTACTCAAAGTACACTAAATAATTAACAAAGGGAGTTTTGGCGGGAACGTGAAAAAGTTCACGTCGTTGCATTGTATTTTTTCTCAAAACTTTTGCTTTTTTCAGTGTTAATGTTTAAAATTGGTGGCGTTTTACGCATTAAGTGCTGAATTACGAGCATGAGTGTGGTCAAGTGATATGATGTGGTGAAACGTGATTTTTCGTGTTGCTTCCAAAATTCCATAGAAGCTTCTTGTAAAGTTGCCACCACTTTACTTGAGCATGACTTAGACTGGACTATGACCCGACTTAGACTGGACTATGACTATGACTAAGACTTGACTACGTAAAATATTCTAAAACTCGATGAAAATATACAATACTTGACACTGGCTAAATACACTATGTGTGGAGCCAACATATAAAAAAAAAGAAAAAATAATTAACAAAGGATAAAAAGGGAGTTTAGGCGGGAAGGCGGATAAATTCACGTCGTTGCATTGTATTATTTTTCAAAACTTTTTCTTTTTCCAGTGTTAATGTTTAAAATTGGTGGCGTTTTACGCATTAAGTGCATTTAAATAAAATAAAATAATTCAAATAAAATTCAATTCAATAAAATTCATTACGAGCATGAGTGAGGGCAAGTGATATAATGTGGTGAAACGTGATTTTTCGTGTTGCTTCCAAAACTCCATAGAAGCTACTAGTAAAGTTGCCACCACTTTGGTGGAGCATGACTTAGACTGGACTGTGACTACCTGACTTAAACTGGACTATGACTATGACTAGGACATGACTTTGCGTGAAATATTTTATAACACGATGAAAATATAATACTTGACACTGGCTAAATACACTATGTGTGGAGCCAAAATAAAAGAAAGAAAAATAAAAGGATAAAAAGTGCTAATACAAACCTGTGCCACATGAGACGACAATTTTCAAGTTAGTTTGTTCCGCCTCCTGAGTTTGTCCGGTCGCTCGGTAAGCAAGCCGAAGCTCTGATAACTCTGTTAGTACGTCTAAGGTAGGATTGTTGCCCATTAGACCACCGTCTAAGTACCTGAAATAGAATTATTGACAATTTATATCCCCCATATTATACTACATGATTAAATAATATTTTTTCGAGCTCATCATGTCCACATAGGGGTCCCCAGAGAGCGCCACTTTGAGCGGCTCCTCGCCTCCATCGTTGATTCACCTAGCGCCACTCGAGAACCTTTCTTCCCCAACGGTTGTCAGTTCTACGAGCGATGTGGCCTGCCTGTGCCCAATCAACTTGCTAATTCTAAGAGCTATATAAGTCTCTTTAGTTCTCCTGCGGATCTCATTTCGGGCTCAGTGTAAAACAATATCAACGTTCTCGCAGCCGATGCGACCAAATATATTTTAACACCTACTAAAATGTGGTGAAAATGAAATGGAAATGAAAATCAAAATAAGGGCTGCCGCACACGCTTAGTTTTCTGATTAGGTTTCCGGATCAGAAATTCAGATTCGGAATTCTGTGGAACGTAAATTAAAAATATTCCTCAAAAGATAAACATTTGTAAAAACAAAAATAAAATATCTCAAAAAACGACAAAGTTACAAGCATTTTAAAAACCGGAATAGAAAGAGATAGCTCAAACGGCCAGTGACGTCAGAGCAATGTCGTCATAGTACCTCATTACTAAGCTGTGGTAGCTTTACATACAATATCTTTCACAGGTGGATTTTTCATAGTAACTGTGGGGGCGCTCTGTTTCGCGAGAAAGGAACAGGAGATGCCTCCTATAGAAACTTTAAAAGCTTATTACTCCGTGATTTATTTACCGATTTTACTTTTTTTTTCAATTATTGCATTTATTTTTAATCTTCTTTGTGAAAGTATTATTTACATGTTCATTTTTAATAGTAGTCATCATACCTATTCCGAATCTGAATTTCTGATCCGGAAACCTAATAAGGAAACCGAACGTATGCGGCAGACCTAAGCGTGAAAATCAAATACTAAGTCAGTCTAAAATGTATAGCAAATGAAATAGTCCATTTTCATCACATTTACGAGTCACAATAAAGTATACCTGCCCGAAGCCCTAAAGTACGAGGGCGCAGCCCCCGTGGCCCGCGCAGCCTGCCACACCAGCTGCGCCGCGGGCGGAGGGGGGGGAGGGAGCGACACCACCGAGATGCTGTCTCCCGCGTCTACCCTCGGACCTCACGGGATATAAGATAAAGTTATTAACCAGCCAAGTGCAAGACGGACTCGCGCAAGAAGGGTTCCGTACCAAAAATTCAAAAACAAGTATAAAAAGGACCAAAAAGAAAACACGTTTGTTGTATCGAAGCCCCCTTAAATATTTATTTTATTCTGTTTTTCTATAAATAGGAGCAAATAAATCACGTTTGTTATGTGGGAGTCCTTAAGTAATTATGTTATTGTTTTTTTTTTAGTATTTCTTGTTAGAACTACATCATCTGTGAATATTTCAACTGTCTATCACGGTTCATAAGATACAACCTGGTGACAGACGGACAGGCAGATACACGAATGGACGGACAGAGGAGCCTTAGTAACAGGGACCGTTTTAACCTTTGGGTATGGAACACTGAAAATGACGTTAAAAGCGTTCAAATTGTTTGTAAGGTTTTTGGCGGGAACACGAAAATATTCACGTCGTTGCATTCTATTATTTCTCAAAACTTGTGCTTTTCCAATATTAATGTTTAAAACTGGTGGCGTTTTACGCATTAAGTGCTGAATTACGAGCATGAGTGTGGGCAAGTGATATAATCTGGTGAAACGTGAGTTTTCGTGTTGTTTCCAAAATTCCACAGAAGCTTCTAGTAAAGTTGCCACCACTTTACTGGAGCATGACGTAGACTCGATTACGACTACCTGACTTAGACTGGACTATAACTAACACTTGCCTTTACGTGATATATTCTTTAACGATGAAAAAGAACAATACTTGACACTGGCTAAATACACTACGTGTGGAGCCGAATTATAAGAAAAAAAAAATTGTTTGTAAACGTTATAATATTATGTTCTGTGGTACTCACTGCTCGTCCCATTATGGTCATTGAGTATTTCCTCTGCGGACTTGTAGTTTCTAAATATGTGGAGGTCCACCGGCTTGCGGTCCGCCAACACGGCCAGAATCATCAGCTTTGGCTTTTTTATATCCGCCATCACTGTTTCTGTCCCTAATAAACATTAAATCGAAATAATAGTATTGAATAATACAGAAACCTTTGGACTGCTAAAAATTCTTGTTGTTTATCGTAATTGTGTACTTCTAGTGAGGTCAAAACTAACCTAACACTCCTCCTCGCTTCGCTCGTCGTCGTAACCTACTGGTTAGCCACTAGTGACTCTAAAAAACAATAAAATACAGCAAAAATGGGTGCATTAAAACGGGTTTGTTCACAATTAAAGGCTACTTAAACCGTTTTTTATAAACTCACCGCTAGGCACCGACTGTTTATAAATAATCGAAATATCATCCGTGTTATTGTAAGACGGATCGGCAGTTTGCAATAAATCGACAGTTTATAAATAACCGGTTTTAAATACGTTTTTTTATAAACAAACGGTTTTTACAATAAGCCGGCGACAGATATACGTCTAATAATACGGCTTCCACCAGTGTTAAAGAAGCCTCGTGTCCCAACAGTGGGATCATATGTGATGATGATGAAACATGTGGAACATGTGGTGTGGGCAAACGCTACCATGTGTGAAATAAAAAATTAAAAGTCTACGTAAAACTTACCTAAACAATCCTTCAGTATATTCTCTAAAGCTTCCGAAGGGTACGGTCTCATGCCAACGAAAGCGAATTCCTTCATCCTAAAGTACAGCCTCTGACAGTCTCTCAAAGATTTCCCACTGGCGAGTGCTAGAGCCAGTATCCCGCCAGTACTCGTTCCAGCGAGCCAGTCGAAGCACTGGACTATCGGGCGGCCGACCGCTTCTTCTAGACTTAGAAGAGTTTGGACTAGGACCAAGCCACGAATTCCACCGCCGTCCAGGCAGAGTAGACTAGGGAGAAATTAGCTGTCAGTTAAAAATTAACAAAAAGAATGGTACAAGGTTTAAAACAACGCAGTGATTCGAGTATTTTTTCATCATCATCATCTTGATGATGTCCACTAGTGAATGTGGGCCTCCCCATAGAGCCACTCAACTTTGAGCGGCTGCCTGCCTCCTGCATCTATCGGTTCCCCGCGGTTTTGGCCAGATCGTCGGACCACCTATTGGGAGTGGGAGGCCAGCCTACGTTGCATCTTCCGGCTGGTGGTCACCACTCGATAGTTTTCCTACATATACAATATAATATATAACAGCGTATAGCACAATATTTAGAGTAGTAATGGTGGCATTTGAGCAGGCAGCACATCAGCAATGCCTCTAGAGATGCAGATGTTTTAAGCGCCGGTTACCGCTTACCATCAGGTAAGCCGCTTGCTTGTTAGTCGCTCATATCATACAAAAAGTGCTTTGGTCATTTTAACGTCACCAAAAAACGACAGGATACGGAAACTGGTCTGTGTCAGATCGAGATGAATTTTAATTCATCGCAGTCACCATAATCCGAAGATTATAAAGCCCGTTGATAGCTCGTGAACATAATTTCTCGTACAAACACGACTCACCTACGGGGGCAGGAGGCGAGGTAACAAAACGAGACAAAGTCATACGAAATTACAAAGGACAGAGCAGGATGGAATAAAAGACAAATTGGGTGTCCCGCTTCCTCTCGTAGGATTAGCAGTAGAAATACACTACTTATTTTTGTACGAGGGGAAGTTGTATCGTTGGTCAACTGGATTTATAGTCTGTAGTAATTAGATTTTAACTGACAGTCTCCGTGGTGTGGTGGTTGAGCAGGTCGGCTTATCACCCGGAGGTGGTGGGTTCGATTCCCGCGACAGGACAAGTATATGTGCCCGAAAAACAAAAAAAAGCAAATATGTGTTGTGGGACCATGGTCCTCGATACAGGGAATCTTAGTTAGGGTCCAGGATCTATGTATGTGATCGTTGGGCGTTATTTATTATTATTATTTATTTATTTATTATTAACTTTTATTTGTAGTTCGTCACAAAAAATCGTAACCACCATGCTTTCTGAAAAAAACTATCACAGAATTTTATGTTATTGATTACTTACCGTCCTTTCTTCTGATCAGGTTCCAAGTAAGCCGCTCGTTCCATCGCTGCAACGGCCAGCATTTGGTTGACAAGCTCGCGAGTGGCTGCTTTAGCCACCGCTGGCGGAGGGACCCCGTTGTAATCACCGCGGGCGTTACAACTAGCTGGACAAGACGGCCAGGAAGTTGGGCATCTGGTCGGAAACAAGTTCTTTTTTTATGTAAGCGAATGACTTTGCGAGCTAGTCGTTCGCCTGATTAACGTCACGGCTGTCTGGCAGCACGGAAAACGATAAAGTTTCGCGTGACACTGCACTGCGCGTGCGCATGTCATAGCTACTGCTTTTTCAGTCTTTACTAGCTGACCCAACCCTAATTTTTTTTTATTATTGAAATTAAAATTGATATCCAAATATAATAATAATATGCGAACAAAAAATCTTGAATAAAAATTACATCACTCTAGCTGGAAACAAGGACGCCGGCAAGGTGTTCCAACCATTAGCTGTACGCACTATGAAGTGCATAGCAAACCGCTCAGTGCGGGTTGATGAAATTTCAACCATATATGAGTGCCGTGTTTTGTGCGCCTTCATGTCCAGCGAATGAAGATCGTGCAATTCCTTCGCACACTCTTGAAAATCTAACAAATCCACTCGGTATGCAATGCCTCTGCGTATGTCCAACTTTGATCTAAGCTTTTTTTGGTCCGAATAAAAATGCCTGTAGAAATAGACTCTAACTCACCTAACATATAATAGGCTTGTGTCGTATATTCCTTAAAACATAAACAGTCGTAAAAACAAAAATTAAATATCTCAATAAATTACTAAGTTACAAGCATTTTAAAGTACAGGAATTGAAAGAGACAGTTCAAACGCGCAGCGACGTCACTTCTTCCACTTTCATAGTACCTTATTACTAAACTGTGGTAGATTTACATACAATCTCTTTGACATGTGACGTCATATCCCACAGTTACATAGTAACTGTAGGGGATGCTCTGTTCTGCGAGAACAGAAGATTTAAAAGATTTTTACTCCGTGATTTATTTGCCGATTTTACTGATTTTTTCAATTATTGCATTGATTTTTAACCTACTTTATGAAAATAATATTAACTTGCTAAGTTTTAATAGCAGGCACAAGCCTATTATCGGAGTTGTTGTAACAAGAGGTAGGACTAACCTTTTAGCTCCAACCGCGTGCATAACATACAATATCTTGTCATAGCTACTGTTGGACATTTCACTCGGTATACAATGCCTCGGCGTGTGTCCAACTTTATTCTTAGCTTCTAGATCAGCTCCGAAAACAATTAAAGCTTGCACAATGGCGACGTTCGTTTGTTTCACTGCTAGATGGAGCGGTGTGTTTCCTTCCTTATCACCTATTGAATGTTCCGCACCTAGAATTCATATGATCGAAATAACCATCCACGTGCTAGCGCAATGGAGTGCAATTTAGCAGGCACAGTGCTGCAAACCTAGGGCCTTACTTATAAACACTGCTTAAAGTTAGCCAATGCTTAAAATCTTCTGTCAACTTTTGACTGAAATGTCTCGCGCGCTTCTGAAATGTAGTAAACCTCCTTGGATGACAGCAAATACGTTTATTCCCACAATATAAATTCAACAATCATCGTCGCCCATAACAACTGAGAACCGAATCCTCGCCGCCACTTTACTTTTCTTTTTTCTTTATTGTTGCCACTTTATCCATCAATTTAGATACCAAAATCCGGACAACCTTACACTTGAACATTTTAAACACTGACTAACTTTAAGCAGCGTTTATAAGTAAGGCCCCTAAACTCTTAAAAAGACACAAGTTGCTTCTCTTTTTAACGCGTATCTCTTATCTGTTCTAACGCGGCACGTACGGACGATACGTACACAAAGCTACTTTGAGGCGGCCATCGTCTCTGAAATTGCCAAATCCAATTCCAAAGGCATCTAGGAGGTACTCTAATCGCGTTGACTGCAGCGCTACGTCGTAGACGGATAAGCATGAACTTATAAGCTTCACGCTTAAGCTTACGACCTTTAGTGCAAGCGGGCATTAAACTCACCTATGCCAAACAACAACGACCGTAAACGGATCAATGAGCAGTTCGGCCATATTGATAAGAATTTTAAACAATGGGATACTAAAGTAAGTTGAATTAGTCATTGTTATCATTCATTCGTAAGTGGAACCTATAAAGATTCTTCATAGATGGCTTTACAGCCATTATATGACTTTCATGTTAATGCAGTATAAATATAAAAATCAAACAATTTTCTGTTACTTTATTATACCATTTAGGTCATAACAATGCTAAATAAAAATAAATAAAAAAATAAATATGGGTGGACATTTAACACAGCGCCATCTAGCCCCAAACTAAGCATAGCTTGTACTATGGGAACCAAATAACTGATACAATACTTATATATACTTTTTGTTTGTAAATACATACATAGAATACAATATAATATAACACCCAGACGCAGAACAAACATCTATGTTCATCACACAAAATGTATTGTCCTGGGTAGGAATCGAACCCACAGCCCTCAGTTCAGAAGGCAGGGATACTACCAACTGAGCTATTGGGCCCGTCAAATAAATTAAATAAATACAAGTCATTGGATGCAAGAGGAGGGTCCAGAGTGGCGTTTATGTGGGAATTCTGCATTCAACAGTGGATATCTTCTAGCTAATAACGTATGATACACAACTCTCTACATATTGTGGTGATTGTGGTCAAACGCTAGCTTAATCATTGAAATAGAAAACCATGAAAATATAGGTATTACCTCTAGATAGCAGAGCGATTGCACACTCCAATCGTCCTCTCTGAACCATAACATGCAGAGCAGTCCTTCCGTCGAAGTTAAGCGCATTTATGTCACAGTTCTTGTCAGCTAGCGCCTCGATAACTTCTCTAGAGACCGCCCAGTGGATAGGAGTCCCACCAAACTTCATGTCTTGTTGGTAAAGCTTGGGCTGGTTGTCTTGGAGTATGTCGCCTACTATGCCTGGAAACAAAATAACCAAGTATAACTACCTCTAACTACTAATAAAATATAGGGGTCTTGATAGCTACAAAAATATCCCATGTCCCATCCCTTTCTTTGAGTTCAATATGGAATCCGTCAAGAAAGAATATTCAGTATTTCCTAGTTATTATTTTAAAAAAGTAGGTAAGAATTTATGATGTCGACGTGTAAAGCCTAAACGTGTACTTACAATGATTTGATTTGATTGGTAATTATAAAAAAGAGACATTAACACCAAAGTTCCGGCTTTAAACTAAAATCTTCATGATTAGCCTCACGCCCTATAATAAATTCTAGAAATTCTATCCAGCGCATTTAAAATCGTTTATTTATTTTTGTTTAACTTCACACTTTAGTCAATTACTCTACTAATAAAATAAAAATCCACATACTCTCAAAAACCGCGTTCATTTCCAATATTTTCTCCGAAATTTTGTCTTCGCAGTTCATGATGCTTTATTTAGTAAGTAATTTTATTCAATGAAAACCCTCCACCGCGTAAGGAACACAAGCGAACAATGATGCCTAATAGGATGATACCAACACGCAGGAATCGATATAAGTACCAGGTGTTACGTATTGTATTGATTTCATTGGTTGACCTTGACTTTGTCAGGCGATAGTAGTATCTAAATTAATTTAAAATGTCACCATAGGTTATCGTTTCAACCGCAATTTACGGGTAGTCCGTAGTAGAAAAGGAAAAATAAAAAGTAAATACCTCTTCTCCCCACTAAGAAACATAAAATTTGCCAGTGGGAGAAAAGGAATAACCAAATTTGGTAAGTGTGATGTCCCACTAGGCTTGACATGAAACAAACGTTACTTTCACTAAGGTCAATTATCATTTCATTATAAGTAGATGTTTAAAAAATGCTTATGTACTTATAGTTATTTTCATTTAGATACGTACCGGATTTTACGAGCATTTTTATTTATTGGTGTTCAATAAATATAGTAGGTATTGTATTACCTGGTAATGATCCGGTCCGTTTCGTAGCCGTCAAGTTGACATCAGCGCCGGCTAGCATCAAAGCGCGAACGCAGTCGGGTGCGTTAGCTAGGCAACCCATGTGCAGTGGAGTATAGCCTTGTTTATTATACTCGTTTAGTGTGGAAACATTCTTTGTCGCTAATGCCTGTGGAGGGACATACTTATAGAAAAAAAATCTGTACCTACTTATGAAACATTTAACTAGAGGTATAACCAAAATAAAGCCTGTAAGAAAAACAAAAACAATTTATTTGGAGTCATTGACTATAGATTTAGTTGACCAATGATACAACTTCGCCTCATACGAAAAACAATGGTGTATTCCAACCGCTAATCCTATGAGAGGAAACGGAACACCCAATGTGTCTTTTGTTCCTTCCTGCTCTGTTCTTTGTAATTTCGTATCACTTTGTCTCGTTTTGTTACTGCGCTCCTTGCCCGCGCAAGTGAGTCGTGTTTGTAGGAGATTTATGTTCACGAGCTATCAATGGGCTTTAAAAACTTTGTTTGGAGACCATCAACCATCAACTAATTCGCAGTGCTACCAATCTGTGCACTTGAATCTGCCATCTCTTTATATTCCATGCATTAGAAAGAGACGGCGGAAAACTTCAACCGTACAATATGTGTAATTTCAGCTGGAGACAATTTTTACACCGTCCGAAGTCGGAATCCGACATAACGGCGTCCATTTCGCACCCCTGTTATATGAAAGGGATGAAATGTTTATAAAATCCAAGTCGTTTTCGAACAATGCCTACTACATTCAAGGTTAAAGTTTAATCAAAATCGGTTCGGCTATTTTAGTACCTCTACACTATCATCTCTCAAATATAATAATTTGACTGGGAAGACAGAGCTGTAGAACACGGCTATGGGTTCGATTCCCACGCGGGACAAACCTTTGTGTGATGAACAATGAACATAGGTGTTTGTTCTGTATGTTATATTGTATTCTATGTATGTATTTACAAACAAAAAAGTATCTAAGTATTGTATCAGTTATCTGGTTCCCATAATACAAGCTATGCTTAGTTTGGGGCTAGATGGCGCTGTGTGAAATGTCCACACTCCACATATGTTTATTTATTTATTTATTTATTAAATTAGTCGAATAGCGTAACAGGCGAATCATTCGCCTGCGTCATTCGTAAGCGATCTATGTGTGTAATTGTTTGGGTGTTATTGTAATTTATTAAACTTACATTTATAATCTCCTTATTGCTGGCAGCTGCGTAATGGAATACCGAGTTTCCTTCTAGATCTATGGTGTCCAAAGAGCAGTTCAGAGAGACCAGGTTTTGGACCATTCGAGAGTTGCATGATTGGACTGCCACCTGTAAAAAAGAGACACAGAAGTCTTTATGATTTAAGACGCAAAGTTCTAACTGACTTTTATAATCACTAGGGTTTTCTCGGATTATTACTGAGTGTACGCGGAAATAAAACCAGCGGGGTTGCAAAATTATACTATGCAATAGACTCGCAGTGGCGCTTAAAATTGGTACAAGGAATTGATTATTTTTATAATTATGGTAATAGCCTAGGGATTGAGTATAAGACTGAAGCTATTGGATTTTAACCATTGCGGCGCTGATTGCGAAGAGTTACTCAGAGAGTGTACATTTCCTTTATCGTACTTCAATACCCACTTAATTTTTTAATGAAAATGGATTATTTCCAATTCTACAGATTCCCAATTGTACGATTCCCATGTCAACAGATTCCCATGCCTACAGATTCCCGTTTCTACAGATTCCCATTTCTACAGATTCCCATGTCTGCAGATTGCCATATCTACAGCCCCCATTTCTACAGATTCCCATGTCTACAGATTCCCATTTCTTGAGTCTCATTTCTACAGATTTTCGTTTTAACAGAATCTTATGTTTACTGATTTTTAATTAAACAAAGCCAACTTTTCTAATTAAAAAATTAGACATCTGTCATTAATGACATCTGTCAAAATTGTAATTATAGTTGTTGTATACTTTGAATTGGGTGACTGTAATAGATATCCGTACAATTGGGTTTCTGTAAAATTGGGAATCCGTACATTTAGGAATCTGTAGAATTGGGAATCCGTTCACATAAGGATCTGTAAAGTTAAGAATATGTAGAACGAGAAATCTGTAAAACTGTAGATTTGGGATCTGTTGAATTGGGAATCTGTAATGAAAATCTGTAGAATTGGGAATAATCCATGAAAATTGGTCTAACGCAAACCTATTACATGGGTAAAACTCACTGTTAGTTGCTATGAAATTGGAATGCTAAGATACGGACACTTCGTAACGTCAAACGCAAACTTACCATAAGCGGTGTGGTTCCAGTAACTGGATCGATTTCGTCCATGTGTCTCTGCACTTCCTCGCTGTTGAACAGTTCGTAGATACCGAAATGTGCCGCGAGGTGAGCTATCGACCATGATTGGTGCTCCGATAGTGTGTCGCAGAGCTTCTGCAAACTGGTTATTGAACACTGAAACCAATATTATGTTTTGTTATGATTTTTATAGTAGTATCAATATAGCTCTTAGAATTTGCAAGTTGAAATGGCAATGGGCAGGCCACAACCTTCGTAGAACTGACAACAATAATCAATAATCATTTGTTTAATAATATAACATTACACGTCAATGAGGATCCAGTTTTAACTAGACATAAAATAATACAACATAAAATTGAACAACTAAAATACACGTCAATTAAAAATAATTAATAATTCATAATAAATTAAATAAAATTCAAATGATAATTAAACCGATGGGGAAGAAAGGTGCTCAAGTGGCGAACATGAAACGGAGACGCAGCGTAGGCCCCCCATTAGGCGGACCGACGATCTGGTGAAAGCCGCGGGGAGCCGATGCATGAGGCAGCCGCTCAAGGTGGCGCTCTGTAGGGAAGGCCTATGTTCTACAGTGGACGTTTTCAGGCTGTTGCTGATGATAGCAGTATTAGTTGGCATATTTCTTCTTCTCATGTAGGCATGTGGTCAGCCCTGGTGTCAGTATTTTTAGGCTGCCTAAAGGCTTCTGACTTGGTTTAACGATTACTGTTTTACGACAACAGCGGACCGATGGCTTTACAAGCACTCCCAAGTGCCTCCAAAGCATGGTGGCACTCAGTTGTAAATGCGACTTTCAAAATCAAAGTATTGAATGCAGCAAAAATGCTTAATTTAACCGATCGGTTAGGAACAGCTAGTCATGCTTCACTATGAATATTGTCTATAATTGGCATATATATACAAAAGGTAGTTCTAAAGATTACCACCTAAACATACATCGCTACATGTTTGTTTGTATGGTTTTCACAACAAATTGGCTGAACCGATTTGGGTGAAATGCATAGGTACAGCATTAACAATGTCATAAATAGTCAAATGCTAAAATGTCTCTTTAGTTGATATATAATTATAATCATTCGGGCCCGATAGCTCAGTTGGTAGTATCCCTGCCTTCTGAATTGAGGGCTGTGGGTTTGATTCCTACCCGGGAAAAACATTTGTGTGATGAACATAGATGTTTGTTCTGCGTATTCTATGTATGTATTTATAAACAAAAAAAGTATATAAGTATTATATCAGTTATCTGGTTCCCATAGTCCAAGCTATGCTTAGTTTGGGGCTAGATGGCGCTGTGTGTAATGTCCACACATTTATTTATTTATTTATTCATTATAAGATAAATATTCTATGCTTGTATGATAAACAACACAATAATTATGCAAAACCATTTACTTTGACCTCATTATAATAAAGCTTGATTAGAGGGTACAAAGAGCACAATATTAATGAGTAATTTTACCAACTAGGGCATTATAGACCACATCATTAAAATAACAGGAACACTAATGAGAAATAAGGATTTTCAAGAACATGATATTCTCAATTGTTCATATCTATTTAGACCAAGTATTACCTAGAATTATAATGGGAAAACTTATGAGAAATATGGATTTTAAAGACATGCTATTCCCAATTGTTCATACCTACTTAGACCAAGTATTGCCAAGAAGTAAGCAGGAAAACTCATGGGTAATATGGAGTTTGAAGAACATGCCATTCCCAACTGTTCATACTTACTAAGACCAACCAAGTATTACTTACTAATTTTTTCATGCTCACCTCTTTGGTTATTTTAATAAAAATTGGTATTCTTTCTTTGTACACTATAAACCTCTCTTCTGCAGCATCTAAGCTTTCTGCTCTGAATAAACTGAAAAAAAAACAAGATTTAATCATTACACCATTTCTTATTCTTTCATATCTAAGGCTCTCTTGTTCATGTAATATTTTCTATTCCTCAATCCTCTAGGATCCAAGGATCCACTGACTCAATACACCAGTGGATTGTATACCACTCTGGAGTTCAATGTGATCCACCATTGGCCTGGATGGATCCTGTAAGACTACAACTCCATTAGAAGGTACCATCTGGTTCCACCAGTGGATCAAATAGCACTCCGCATGTTCTTTAAGATCCACTACTGTTGTCAGTGGAGCATGTGGAAGACTAGAATAAGTATTTCATTATTTTATTTGTATGAAACATGGACTTTCAAGAATGTAATAATCATGTGTTTCCATAGTGTTATAAAATGGTTATTCATACTAGTGATTCTGTTGTTATTGAAACTAAAAGTTTAACCAGTGGAATGCCAGCATTTGAGATGACAATAGAATTATATTAGAAGTTTAGGTTAAATTATAATTACTCATTAGCCAAATAGATGGCTAGATTGTAATATAATTAGAATGCTTAATTTTAATTTTGTGCTCTAGTAAAAGGAACAAAACATGGGTCAAAAGGTACCATGGGTGTAGTAAAGTTGCATATATGTTCTCTTATCTCTGATTAGGTATGGGTTTCATTTAATAAATAATCCTGTGACTCATTTATTCATTAGAATAGCATTGCATACAGTAGATCCTATATTTCTAATCCTACCCTATTTAGTAAACCTATGTATGCCCACAGAACTCCTTTTAGGGTAATCTTTTATATGCCATTGTTTATCTCTAAGTAAAGCAGATGATGAATAAAGCAGGGTGGCAAAATAAATGGGCACTATGTAAAAAATAGACATGATACAAGATTGTATGTCACGAAATAGGTGCAGTGTTGACAATGAGATATTTTAGTTGCACTGACCTGTACAAGGTTTCTGTGAATGGCTTGTGTAACACGATTTCGTAATATTTATCTTTAGCGTTTTTGCCGTCATTTGGTGTTTTCGGGCCGTACAGTAATATCGATTCTTCTCTGTAGTGTATCGGCCTTGAAACATAGCTGTCTGAACGCACTTCTAATACTCTTGTTGGTGGCTCTTCACTACCCAGAAATCGTAGAACTGATGAAAATTATAATAGTTATTGAATAATGATTAGAGTTGAACAAATATTACAAAATAGTATTGAAAACTTACATGTATTAAACATTTTGACGAATCACAATATTACAATAACTTTCTTGTTGATTTCTTGCCTGGTGGCTAGCACACTTTCGAAAACGGTCAATTAATTGTATAGGTATCAGAGCATAGATGAGAAGAATAAAGAAATAGGAAATAAAACTGCCGCAGCAGTAAAATAAAAACCACAATCAAATAATTGATTTAATTCACAGAGAACTTTGCTATATGATTTTTCAATCTTTACCAATGTACTCTGTGATTTAACTGTTGATTGATAATTGATTCACAGAGAACTTTGGATTGATTTGAAAGAAACTAGAAAGCTCGCTCGATAGCAAAGTTCTCTGTGCTCGAGAACACAGATTAGGTAGTGAGTCTACCAAAAGTACTCTGTGGATACTACCTCGAGAATATGTATTTCGAAAACTCAAAATCACAACTAACTAGCCGGTGTCGATCGTGATTGACCGAATCAAAATGATCGAATCATGCTCTCGTGACCAACCGAGTCGTTCAATCGTTAAAGATCCGGGTCCTTGGGACCGACTGACTGAGTGAGACTGACTGCGCGGAGACCGATCCGTGACCGACCGAACTACCGGCACAGCAGCGGCGCGGTATCACTTTAAAATTAAACGACGTAAGTTAAATTAAACTTATTGTATAATTAACCTTAAGCGCTGGTAAATAAAGTACTATTTCGCACTACATTGGTTTTCGAGACCAATGACCGATCGACGTGATTGAATCTTTTGACTCGGTTAAATACCAATTATTCTGAAATCAACCTTAATTGCTTACATATAAAGTACTTTTCCGCACTGCATTGGTTCTCGAGACCGATGACCGACGTTTTGATCGAATCTTTTGACTCGGTCACTTGGCTAGTAAATCACGAACGACCGAGATCTCCGAAAATGAACGACCGACGCAGGACTAACTCTGACTGCCCCAACGAGCTAGCAGCGATGCTGACGCGAGTCTGCCGCTCAACTGCTGTCATGTCACTTTTCATACAATTTTGACAGCAGTTGAGGTCTGGCATTTACATTTTATAACTTATGATGACATTGGAGTTTTGGCGGGAACGCGGAAATGTTCACGTCGTTGCATTGTATTATTTCTCAAAACTTGTGCTTTTTCCAGTATTAATGTTTAAAATTGGTGGCGTTTTACGCATTAAGTGCTGAATTACGAGCATGAGTGTAGGTAAGTGATATAATGTGTAAACGTGAGTTTTCATGTTGCTTCAAAAATTCCATAGAAGCTTCTAGTAAAGTTGCCACCACTTTACTGGAGCATGACTTAGACTGGACTACGACTACCTGACTTAGACTGGACTATGACTATGACTAAGACTTGACTTTACGTGATATATTCTTTAACGATGAAAAATTACAATACTTGACACTGGCTAAATACAAGACGTGTGGAGCCAAAATCTTCGAAAAAAAAAATCTTATGACATCGACATTTAATAACTTATGGGAGTTTTGGCCGGAACGTGGAAAAGTTTACGTCGTTGCATTGTAATATTCCTCAAAGCTTGTGCTTTTTCCAGTGTTAATGTTTAAAATTGGTGGCGTTTTACGCATTAAGTGCTGAATTACGAGCATGAGTGTGGGCAAGTGATATAATGTTGTAAAACGTGATTTTCCGTGTCGCTTCCAAAATTCCATAGAAGCTTCTAGTAAAGTTGCCACCACTTTACTGGAGCATGACTGAGACTGGAATATGACTACCTGACTTAGATTGGACTAAGACTTTACTTCACGTGAAATATTCTATTAACATGATGAAAAAACAATACTTGACACTGGCTAAATACACTATGTGTGGAGCCAAAATATAAGGAAAAAAAAAACTTATGACTTTTACTGTTAAATGTCAAGAATAAAACACAGGCTCTAAAAATAAAAAAAAAACAGTTCTACCGCCATCTAATGATATAAACTAAAACTGTGAGTGCTTCATTAAACTACTAGATGGCGCTGAACAATTTTATTTTTCCTTGTACCGGGTTCAGTTTACATTACAATAATAATTATGTACATCAATAAAATTATTAACTATTTTATTCTAGACAAAAATGTCGAGCTATTTCGTTATTTTATTTTCATTGCCCTATTTTTGTTACTACCAGAAAATAATAACTTCTACATAATTCTGGAGAATGTAATCTTGGACCTTTCAAATTATTTTATACTAGCTTTTGCCCGCGGCTTCGCACGCTTGTGTTATGTTATTTTTACGTTATAGTCTAATAATAGATCAAGCATTTCGTACCAAACAACAAAATCCACTAAATCTTTTCGAAGCTGCGCACAGTAACCTGTATTAGCATAGGTATAGGTATAACGCAAGCATAGCCGTGAGTGGAAGCTATTTAAGCCATTATTTAAAATAAATGTTTTGAGTCTAATATAGATTTATAATAGTAAAAGAACTTTCAAACAAAAAACTACAATTTTATAAGTACCTCTTCATATTACAACAAAAATAAATCATCATCACTTCACTCAGGACTTTAACAGATGTTTCAGTAAATTTTGTTTAGTAGTTACCTAAGCAGGCAGGTACAGTTCAGAAAAATATGAAAGAATCACACACGATGATGGTGTTTTGCTCAGTTTTACATATGTAAAGATAATATTATCCGCGCGTTTTTTGTTCCATTTACCACATTTTTTTACCTTCTTAAGTTTGGCTCCATACGAATTGAGTTACCTACACTTAGCCAGTGTCAATAATAAGTTTATAAAAATACATAACGTTTTACAGCCGAAGATTTGCATTTACCGGTGCGATGCGTACATAATTAATTTTCTTAATACTAATTAGGAATTACAAATACTAAACCACCACTCCTTAAAAAATTGACAGTTATAATTATTATTATGTCCACTATTTTCCACGCTGTCTCATTCCCACTGCACTTTTAACAAACCTACCTAGTGATGAAAGTGAGGAAGTAGGTTAAATCGTCATTACATAATTGTTACTTACGCCCAAAGATGAGTTACTTACCTACTATAACTATAACCTCCTTGGAGTAATCGAGTAATTAATAATTTTTTGCTCCCG
Source organism: Ennomos erosarius (assembly GCA_963580505.1). Classification (NCBI taxonomy): domain Eukaryota; kingdom Metazoa; phylum Arthropoda; class Insecta; order Lepidoptera; family Geometridae; genus Ennomos; species Ennomos erosarius. The sequence goes on from OY756988.1 coordinate 11,214,356, forward strand.
TGGTTTATTTAAAAGTCCACAGATCTAAAACATTTTAACTTATAGAAACTCATTTCAACATGCAAGAAGAAGAAAAAGAACAAATCAAAAACAGTCAAAAACGAACGTTACGCAACATTTTATTGTTAATTCGAGGATACAATTGCCATAATGACTACCTACATATTATTATATCTAAGTTATTATTATATCTAAGTACCTACCCTTTTTAACATTTTTCATAAAATATTTCGTATCATTGGCTAAATACAAATAATAAGCACACACTCCGGCTTACTTTAATGGCAAAATAAAAAAGGTTTTAAAATGCGTAACAATGGTAAGGGTCTATAACTTAAGTAGCTATAAGTACTATAGGTACCTTAAAACTTCCTTGGGGTCGATCAAGATTGTAGCAGTAGTGCAAAAATAATTTTAACTACATAAGGTAACGTGTAGTAAGTTTATGTAAATAATACATTTGACCAGATCGCCAATAAAGAACATTGCTCTCGCCAAAACCCTATAAATCGATTACTTGTATAAAAATGTTAATTAAGTAAGCTTCAATATTGGCTAAGTATGATAATCGCGTGAAGCCTTATGAATGATTATAAAAAGTCTAAGAACCTACCCTTTTAAACAGTTTTCATAAAATACTTCGTATCATTGGCTATATACAAATTTTGTCTAATGCCAAAATAAAAAAGGTTTTACAATACGTAGCAAAAGTAAGGGTCAATAAATTAAGTACCTATAGGTACAGATTACTGAATATGTTACTACTATAGGTTAAGCTATAGGTACTATAAATACAATTTTAAATACTTATTTCGAGTGTAAGTGTTTGGCACAAATAAATATCTTTCTTTCTTTCTTTCTTTCTTTCTTTCTTTCGAATGGTAACGCGTAGTAGATTTTTGAAAACGAATACATAATACTAATTCGCCAATAAAGAGTTTTGCCCTCGCCAGAACCCAATAAATAGAAAACATGAATAATAATTTTAGTTATGTTTCAATATTGGCTAAATATGATATGTCGTGAAGCCTTAACTTATAATAAAAAGTCTAAGAACTTTTTAGTTTTTGAAATTCCTTGTTCTCTGTGTCGTGTTCATATTCAAGAAGGTTCTCATACCTATCCTCTTTTTTAGTTTGGACCACAGATTAACGAAAAAACTTATCTATATGTAATACATATGACTTCCTTGGGTATAGGTACTTACATAATGAACACATTATTTTTCTCTAATAATGTGTTCATTATGTACTGTCTAATAATGTGTATTATGTCTGCATTGCATCGAGCGCAGACGAAGTTATCGTGCGGTGTATTTCGCCGTAGCCCAAAAAGTGTGCTGCCGGTAATGCAGGCGCCCCAATTGTTATTTACTGTTTTTTGTTTTTTTATGTTATAAATAAAGACATGCATAAATAAATTACTTGCTTATTGCTTAGTGCAGTGGGGATTGTTCAGAATGAAATAAAAATGATTGGGGTTCCGTACTCAAAGGGTAAATCCTTATTACTAAACCTCCGCTGTCCGTCTGTCTGTCTGTGTGTCCATCAGTCACCAGGATGTACTCATGAACCGTGATAGTTAGACAGTTGAATTTTTCACAGATGATATATTTCTGTTGCCACTATAACAACCGTGATCCATATTCAGGAACAGATAAACAGACAAATAAAAAAACATTGGTTTTACTTCATATTGAGAAGGAATTATAAATTAAAACTACTAACTACTAAACTAAAACTACTAAATTATTAAAATTTATTTTTGTAATCGCAAATAATACTCTCACAGTTTGTAAAACGTATTTATTCGCCGACATGCAATATAACGCTACTGCTTCCTGCATTTTATTTAGCCCACGTCGGTCGCGCAGCAGGCAAACAAATTGACTGTGTCCGGGTTGGGGAGCTACAAAAACTTCGAGGATAATCAACAGAGATGTTTTGCGCGCCAACTCATCAGCATCAGCATTCATTTCATTTCATTTCAAATACAGCGAAGGTTCGGGCGTATATGAAGCCGCGCAATAATAGTAACAGAGTTTTTTCCTTTAATCTGTGCATCCGTATAAACCAGAGATAAAATTACCGTCAGTAGCACAGAGTAATATTTTTTTCTCTGATCTATGATTAGTAGCCAAAATAAAACTTACTTTTTGACACTGGCTAAATACCTACAGTATGTGTGGCGCCAAAATATAAGAAAAAATCTTACCTTGAAGCCTTGAAGCGGCCATCTTGTTAAAATCCCGTTTCGTTTCATAATGAAATCTTAATCATTTTCACCAAAAAAAAAAATTAACGATATTTAAAATTTATTATACCCTATGTTTTGCGCCGGGTTTTTCTAAGCTTATTAGTGAAAACCGCATGAAAATCCGTTCAGAATTTTTGGAGTTGTGCCGTAACAAACAAACAAACAAACAAACAAACAAACAAACAGACAGACAAAATGTCTAAAAAGTAGCTTAACGTGATCAGCGAAAAATTTTTAGCCAACCTGTGTAATTTTTTTTTCGATATCTTGCATTTACAGATTTTTTTATCTCTTCAGTTTTATTATATGTATAGAATAGAATAGATAGATAATCGCTTGCTTATATGTATCCTAACTATATATAAATACGGTGTGCTGAGCTTCGAGGAAGAAGGAAGGAAGTGAGGTACAGGACTGCGAAGTCAACAGCTTCTCCATTGGAGAGCAACATTACAGCATCATTCTGATTATTGGATTTATGACAGATGATAACCTGCTACAGTAGGTACTTGTGAGAAATTGAAGCGGATGAAACCGAGCAAATCGTATAATAATAATTCACCACTACTACGTAATTACGGAGGTGGCTGCCTAATATAAGAAGTTAAAAAATATCTAACCTGTCTGACAGACCAAATTTTCCATACAAAAATCCCGTGGGGCAAAAGGCTGGTTTACCCAATTTGGAAATAAACAATAGCCGAATCCACCCAGCCGTTTTAAAGTGATGCGCTTACCAATGAAGTACTTAGGTGAAATAAAATAGTCCCGTTATTTAATATAAGTAGGTAGGTACAATTTTTATTTTTATAAAATAACAGTATTGTGGAATGCAGCAGTCAACAGTTCATTATATAACCTTACCTTAACTTGAATTCATACAAGTTAACCATGGTCTTCGTAAAAACCAACAGTTGTGTCGAAAACTTATTATATAATACAATAAAATTGTTACTACATACTATCTTAAATGTACTTTAAGATGTCTAAACTAATTCGAAATGTAAAAAGACGAAAAATTAGGTAAATCATAAAATAAGCTAAAAGTTAGGATAATAATTAAAATAATTATATATATGTCATTCAGATTTTCTTGACTAGATGGCAAGCGTAGGCTTATGTATTTTTATGATAAATTATCTCTACAGTTTTATTATACATATAGATATTTATCTTTGGGTAGGTATACTATTAGAAAATCTGTGTCTTTGGTTAAATTAAAATTTCATTATAGTAATGATAACAAGAACAAAATATGCAGCATTCAATGCAAAAGAATGCACACCACACAAAAAGTGAATAAAACTATAACCTAGGTAAGTACTTGCATTTTGTGGTCTATAATCTTATTTAGTTTTACATAAAAGCAAAAACTTTGGACAAAAACAAATTGTAAATATGAATTTTACGTATTAATGTTATTATCACTGTCACATATGTCTCATAATTTATAATTATTTAATCACATTACAATTTCGTTATATTATTTTTTTATTTTTTTTTATATTTTACTTGCGCTCACTATACAAGGTGACCTTGAATTGGTATGTTATCCCGAAAGGGGGTAAATCAACAATAGCTACACCCCCAGGTAGACAAAGTTTCTTCTATGACCTTGCTAAATTAAGTTTTTATTGCAGAAATGCCATGAAAAGTTAGCGTTCGAAAATAGCCTTAGAGCAGCTGGGTGGTTGAACTTCGTCCTTGACCGAGTTTACATAAATGAGTTTAACTATCTGTGTTTAGAAATCAATTTATAGTATCTTGTTATCTCTCGTAGCAATCGCACGTGCAATTTTGCGACTGGATTTATTTTTTACCATGGAGGTTTTGAAACACCCAGTTTCAAGCAAGGCTCTCACAACTTGTAGGGTATCATGGTCCCAGTCCCCCCATTTCGTTATAACATACCAATTCAAGGTCACCTTGTAGATATAAGGGCAAATTAATATTAGGCAATCATAGTTTAAGCAAAAATGAGCGAGCTCATAATACTGAAAATCCTAGTATCTAATAATAGTTGCAAGGTTTGCAAGGCTGGCTAGTAAAAACAAGAACTCGCTAATAGACTAAGAATTACAATAAGAAAGAATACACAACAAAAACCTTGTTTGACCTTTGAAAATGTCTTTCTCACTATATCAATTATCAAGTATAAACAACTAAGTACTTACTAATTTTTCGTTTACAGTTTGTAAATAAAAAGCTCACAAAATTGCTACATAAATAAGCACAAATTATTATTTTTATACCGTCTTTGGCATTGTGTTAAGATCTTTACACTTTAGTATATAACACTAGTTTACACAAACTATCGCAGGTTTGGTGAAAGAAAATAGATTTCAGGTGCTATTATGAAGCTAAAGAAAAGTTAACTACAGTACCTAAATCCTAGACCAATACATTTTTTGTGGCCTTAATAAACGCATAGTAGCTTGGATTAGTTATTTCACCTTTTGTCTTTTTTTACCATTGGAATATCAAGTTTGATCGTAAAAGAAAGGTGGTTCAACTAATTCAAAACTACTCCAAGTTCATTAATACTCATATAAAGGCTGTTAGAAACTAGATGGATATGGCATTGTGATTATGTCATGACTTACAAATAAACTTCATCTGTATGCATTGCATATTATGTTAATGCCTATAAGATGGAAATTAGAATGACTAATTCTCGTTTGCACTTAAATTTGGCAGCTCAAGTTTGCACTTATCTTTAGGATATGGATATATTCCTGTCTGCCCCCATTTTCATATGCGGGGGTTGATAGCCATAAGTGTGACCGTTTGCCACCACACGGGGATGTATGTGGGGGCAGATGGTAATAATACAGGATGTGTTGTCCAAATGTGTTGAAGAGTATGTATCAGATACGAGTGATGAGTGCAAACTTTGGAGCTGTCAAACTTTATTGCAGACCAGCATAAATGCATTAGAAAACTTAGGATGACAACTTCCAACTTAAGCTGCATGGCTATGACTGGTATTGGATCCGGGAATACTGTCAGGATTGGCCAAAGGGTCCAGTTCAGCAAACAGCTTGAACCATGCAGCCTTATCATCTTTCTTCGGGACCTGTTTCACTGGTTTATTGGGTGTCTCTGGTGTCATGTCCACCGGCGCCATCGGGCCTTGCAATAAGTTTGGTGAAGAGAGGTCCTGAAATTTTTTAGAAGCATATTTAAGCTATGTTTTTGTGTAAAGAGAGTTCAGTGTTCACCATATAACAAAAACAGAGCCAAAGTAACCTAAATAAATAATTAATGATTTTAAGACACCTTTGACAGCTTCTGTGGTGTAGTGGTTGAGCAGGTTGGTTTATAACCTAGAAGCTATGGGTTAGCACCTACAACAAGACAAGTATTAATGCACAGAAAAAAGTACTTAGTACTTGTGTTTGTATGTTGTAGGACCACTTTTGTTGTTCTTGGGACCCGTAAAGGGAATTCCAAGTTAAGGTCCGGTATCTATGTGTGTGATCATTGGGTGTTATTTAAAACATTTTTAAACATTGATGTCATTGGTATTCCTGTCTACAATATACTGCTCTAAATACTTACTTGTAATAACTGAGAAGGCATAAAAGACCCAAAATGAGCAGGCATATCTCCACAGTCCAAGCGCAGCCCAGCCAAGTCTGAACTTATACCAGAATGCTCCAAACTAGTTGCAGCTTCTAGGCCCGTGTCAATGAGATTGACAGTGGAAGGCTCATCTCCTTTTTCATTTTGTTTTTCTGGTTCTGGCTGGTTAGGTTGAGTTGGTTTGTTGACCTTATCTGTTTCATCTTTATATTCATCCTGCAAATAAATAAATGACACTCAAAAACTGAGGCCTTTAAAAATGTTGATCCCTAAGTAGTGCATCATGTGACATGCGCAGTGCAGTAGGAAATATTGATATAAATGTACTGTGCAAACCTTGTTGAAGCAGAGCTAAAATACATAATAAGTAGACAATGTCAAATCATATTGTTATTTTGTATTTTACAGTATTGATTACATAATTATCAACTATTTAACAAACTTTTGGCTGAGTAGATGAAAAGTGTTTTGCATCAAACTTTATAATGCAAACAGCAAATGAGATAAAATCTTACCATCATCCTGGTCTCCTGCTAACTAAAACCTGGGTGTCTTCAAGCCAAGATTGAACAGATAGCTTCTAAGCAAGCATGAGCCACCATAGGCCGCATCATCACTTACTGTCAGGAGAGACAGTAGTCAAATTTCTATGCCTATAAATTATATTTAAAAATAACTGTTACATTATTAACTAAATCACTTACTTGGAAAAACAGCATCTGATCCTTATCCTGAGCTACAAGGTCCTTAGCCTCACTTGGTTCATCTACACTTTCACTCAGAGTTTGTGACAGCTCTTTCAGTACACAGAACTCATAATGTGGGGCTATCTTCATAGTATCAGCTGTTGCTTCCAGAGTTTGTTTGACTTTAGTCACAAAGTTCAGGAAGGATGATTGGTAGTTGGATAGCACATGAGAGAACATGTTGCACCTAGCTGCCGCCAGGAGGTCTATCTAAAATGGTTAGTAATACAACCAAATATACTTTTTCATTCTAATGTGTGTAATTTATCATAACAAAATATTAATTATAAGTTGGTTTTGACTGTAAATGAATTAGATGCTCACCTTTTGCAAGACATCAAGAGTCAACTTATCAAATGCCTTTTTACTCTCTCGCACTTGCCGCTGCGCCTTCCTAAAGTTGTCCAAGCCACGTCCTGTGTCGGGATCGAGCTGGGCACTCGTGGATTTCATCCAGCTCAATGCTGCGCGATATTCAATACGAGCTTTTTCCATAGCGGATACAGTCGCCCGCATATCGCTCACTGCGCGTCCTCGGAACGTCTCCACTTCGTGATAAAGCCTCAATAGCGGCCCCCGCACTGATAAACGCTGTTGCCCGGAATAAGAAATTGCCTTCCCTGCCGACACCATGTGTTTGCCCGAACCATCAGAGTTCTTCCCAGCATCGCGTAAAAACTTCCCCAAAGTATTCTCCTCTTGAGCTAATATACACAATCTTTCTTGATATAGGTCCAAAACACGCTGAAGCTGCAAACAGCTGTCAGATATTGATCGAAATAACTCTAATTTCGCGTCTAATTCGGCGTCCGATGCAACAATACACTCGTCTTCCTTGGTTCCCAACTTTTTCAATACAGTCTTTTTTGTTACCCAGTACTGATGTTGCATCATGTTTAATATTATATGGATTTTTTATTTTGCCACTGGTGGAGTAGAATAAATAAAAAATAAGATTATAGTTGCTAAATTATCACGCTATTCACGCTGAATGTGAAATGAAATGAAACAATAAATGACAACAATGACACAATGACAGTGGCTGGACTTCTTTGATGAGGCAAGTAAGGAAGTAAGAGGATGTGGCATAAAGCCCATCATCATCATCATAATTAACAACCTGAAGACCACTGCTGAACATAGGCCTCCCCCAGGGAGCGCCACTTAGAGCGGCTGCTCCTGCATCCATCGGCTCCCCGCGGCTTTCACCAGGTCGTTGGTCCACCTAGTGGGAGGCCAACCTACGCTGCGTCTTCCGGTTCGTGGTCGCCACTCGAGAACCTAACATAAATAACCATAACTACACAAAAAATGTTATAGTTATGAGGTCAACTTCGTTAAAGAATGGACCAAATAAGTCGCATTTCATTTTAGCCAATACCATTTTTAACGTGCTAAAAGTATTCCGTTTCAACTTTCATTTTTGATAATAATTTGTCTCTGACGTCAGTTGAGACCGCCCAGCGGCATAAAATCCGCCATGTTCTGGTGGTATTTTGAGCTATTACATCAGTCATCAACCAGCGTCCTGTCAAACGCAGTAAACAGTGGGGCGGAGCCGGCACCATATTGTGGTGAAAAATTGCCGCACGTCACGTGACCATGTTTCACATCCTCTTACTTCCTTCATCAAAGCTGGACTCACTGCACAGCACAGGCGCGGTAAACTATTAAGGTTGGAGTTGAGAATGACACAAGGGCCACAGCTGTATGAGATAGAAATATCTTCTGTATCGGTCATATCCGTAGTAGAGAATATTGATACGATAAAAAAATAATGTGAAAAACTTTTTTATTTATTTTAAGTTAAAGTATATTTTTATTGAGTATATATTTTGTCTGAATGTAGAATTAATATTAATTTAGTTTATGACAAGACGGTTCAACAAGAAAACTTGTGTTTGTGTGACGTTGATTGAAATTTTGTGATATGGTAACACAAGAAAAAAGTCACAAGAAAAATGTCTGCCATTGTTTTTGCTCACGCATTTCATCTTGTACCAAAGTTTTATTGCTAATTGTGACTAAACTTTGGATTTTTGGATATTTTCTGTTGCTTAATTATGTAGTTCTAGTTGAGCATCGTATTAGTGGTTAGTGGTGAACAAAAGTTTGTGAAATAGTGATAAAACGAGATAGTGACCCTGAATTTGTTTTTCATCATGGAAGAAAACCATAGAAAGTGCCTAAAATGAGGAGTTCACTGGCTGTTTTTTGCGTTGTTAGTTGATTCGATTTACAATAATCAATGTTTTTTTGAAAATAAATATCCTATGATAAAAATAAATATCCTATGATAATTTATTTGTTTGTTTTTGTTATGAATAAATAGGTAGGTACGATAGGTAGGCACCTATAATATAGGTACCTATATGTATGTCGGAGATTGAAAAGGGTTTTCTTCGCCGTCGGTCTCACTGATGGCAGCATCAGCCATGACGAAAACTGATAGAAGTAAGGAACTTAAACGTATACTATGTAGGAGTCAGTGCACACAGCGGTGCCGCCGACGGTTGGACATAGAATGAATCCATTCCTACACCGACCGAACTACTGACCCTTAGATAGTTCATTCGCGAACGAAGTCATCAAGTCGTTCACTACATTCATTCCCTAGCTTCTTACTAAGCCACCGGGATAGACGACGCTGGTATTAGCAAAATACATCGATACAATCTCTCACATGTATAGTAGGTACATTTTAAATTCCCGCCATATTAAAACTGTCCAAGCGGGGCCACGCAGAGATGGCACTCTCCTTTTTGATCTCATTTTTTTTACTATGGAGTCGTTATTCTTCTCGGGAGAAGTAATAGTATTCTGTGGCACAGCAAGTTGAAGGCAGCGAAATTCCAATATTGACACTGACAATAATATGACGTGACAGTGACTGCAAAGTAATTATTACATTGACAGTTGATTGACACCTCTAGTAAATTTTAGAAAAATGTATAATAGACCTTCCATAGACAAATAATGTATTTTTTGGGTATAGAGCATATAGAGGGTCTACAAAAATTATAGAAATTGAATGAGTTCTACTGTGGTTCATGGGTCATGGTGGCTTACAGTGAGTACTTTGATACGACTATTGCCGTGTGTCATACAGTGTGATCTAGACTGTAGATTAGATATGGTAGATGGGTAGATTATGAATAAGTTTTGAACCTGGGGGTCTAGCAAAGATACCAACCACTAACGCTAACGCCTCACGCAAACTCCAAAAATGTATTGAAATGACATTCGCTGCGGAAAAGTAAGCGATTTCCGAACTGTCATTTCAGTACATTTTGGAGTTAGCGTTTGGCGTTAGCGTTTGTGGTTGGTATCTTTGCTAGACCCCCAGTGCTGATAACGTATACAGAGAAAACGTTGATAGTGAAGCTGACTGGCCAGTCTTAAGGCGAAGGGTAGGGCAGCCAAGTGGGTCTAGCAAAGATAGCAACCATTAATGCTAACGCCAAACGCTAACTCCAAAATGTACTAGGATGACATTTCGGAAATCGTTAACTTTTCCGCAGCAAATGTCATTTCAATACATTTTTGGAGTTAGCGTGAGGCGTTAGCATTAGCGATTGGGATCATTGCTAGACCCTTAGGTGTTTTTGGCATATATTTTGACGATGCTCTATTTGCGAATGCGAATTTAATATATCATGTTCAATTCATTAATTTGTTTGTGATGACTGCAAATAGTATCCAGTCTACGTTTGATGTTTCTTTGAACGAATTTTGATTATCTTTTATATTGTTATTATCTTATCTGGCCCTACACTTCGCCTTGACCAATCGATACATTTCAACACCATGCGCTGCGCTGTGGGTGCTATAATTGGATCCGTGAACGCTACAAAGCATTGTATAAGTATAGGTATCTATAACTGAGCATCTTTGGAGGGCACAATCAGCTCTCAGCCTCACAGCATTTAGGTAAATTTTTGATTTGCGCGTGTGCTATGCGTGTTTACCTCGTCCCCCGTAAAAAATGACAGAAAATATTGTTTGCGGATTAGAACGTTAACACTCAGTGTTAACACCTCCTTTTCTAAATGCTCTAAGGCTCTCTGCACGGTCGGTCGGTGTGAACGTGTGAACCAAATTGAGCCATGAACCATGCATGAACTAATACGTTATAAAATATGCTCTAAGATCACAGATACTAATACCTGTGGTGTCTGTCTGTCTGTGGTAGAAAAGCGGTGTTTTTGTCTATGGATATTTACAACCGGAATGTGGAATGGCCGCCGTGTTTCGCGTTACGGATGTCTCGTATTTTCAATTCGAAGTATTTATAATGTACAATTTTGCTAGATGAGAGTAATTTATTAGCCCCTCGTGTGCATATTTACAATGTATTGTGCTAGTGATAATAAAACTATTCCACTTCCTGAAGTGTCTTCGTCACAGTCTTCGAGGAATGTCAAAGATGGTAAGTTACCCTGTCATTTAATATTTTTAAAATAACACTTGAACGTAAATATATTATGCCATTTCCAGGTAGTTTTCAAAGTTTCAGCTCTGCTCCATATGTGTTGGATTAGTTTAAAGAAGTGTTATTATTGTATGAAAAGTTTTAAAATTGTTTTGAAGTTAGGTTGCATGGCCTGCCCTAAAATAAAAAAATTTAACTGATACGTTATGTATGATATCTGTAATCTATCCGTCTCAAATGATGAGTATATAATTATGAACTTATGATGGTAATGCCTTAAGAATAATCTTTGCTGGTCTGGTAAACTGCTTTGCTCTACCATCTTCTATAATTGCAGTTGGCTTTATATATTTAATATATTCTCTGCACACAAACAGACACAGCTAACATGTAGGTATTATAAAAAAGGAAGTAAAGTATATCCATATACTTCCAGTCAATATGTTCTAGATAATAACACGGGGTCCCATCAGGTACAATTAAAAAATAGCCCGAACGTGAAAAATACGAAGTGATCGTGTCGTGAGCGTTACTAGTTAGTGTCCAGTATATTTACTTGGCCGAATACTTCGCCAACATGCAATAAATGTCACTTTATAATCTTGTCTTATGCAGAAATAAAACATTTTGTAAAATAGCCCAAGTTATTTCATTGTATGGGATGAGGCATCTGTATTGTAGGTATTATATTATCTGGGATAATAATAAGGCTATGGGATGTGTTCTACTAGCAGGGAATTTTAAGACCATCATAATTCACACTCACCAAAATGAGTCCTATAAAATTTGGACAGAGATGCTAATTTACGAAGGTGCTCAAAGGGAGAAACCTAGCGGAAAGCAGGCTCTTACCTCCAAAAGAGGCTTGTCACACACCTGTCAACAGATGCCAAAGTCTCGAGTTGGTATTTGAAAGCCATCTAAATGGTCGCAACAGTACTCCACACACAATTGGGCCGTAACACACAATCAGTATAAAGTACCACGGCACCTTGATTAAAATAATTTGTCTGTTTGCTGCCTAGTAGTATTGCCTTTGACCTATGATGAGATCTAGAGTGTCAGACCCAATAGCTCTAGCCTGCTATGGTCAACAATTCACTGTGGAAGGTAGAGTAAGTAGAAATTGACATTTCTTGGCAGAGAAAAGACTTGCTTGCATTTGATTGGTGTTGAATCAGATGAGGTTAGCATCACCCCATTTGGAGAGGGCTTAAAGAACCTGATTCATCATGAAAATCCCGCAACCCAGGTACACAAGCACATAGACCAAAAGAGAGAAGATTGTATCACATCAATAAGGGTATCATGCCAGACCCTATCAAGAAATGCCTTTGAGATATCGAGAGACACTGCTAAGGCTTAGCTGTGCACTCAAAAGAAAGATCCCCAATCAACCTGTTATGGCAGAGTCCATACTGCAAATAGCTGAGGGGATTGTGGTTGATCGAGGTGTGCCAAGAGCTTCCTATTCAGAACATGCTCTATGGCTCTGCATGACTACCTTTTCTAAGGACAGGTTGTTCATTTGCATTGCAAGCTTCCTGGTGAACTCGCACACTAAGGATTCCGTACCATTGCCCCCTTAAATATTTATTAGTATTTGTTGTTATAGCGGCAACAGAAACACATCATCTGTGAAAATTTCAATTGTCCAGCTATCACCGTTCAGCATACAGCCGGCGGAATGACGGACGGACAGACAGTGGAGTCTTAGTAAATAGGTTTGTCCCTTTGGGTATGGAATTCAAAAAATTACAGATTTCATAGAATCTAGAGAAATGTTTTATTTTGCATATTTGCATCTCATTTAATTACATTGCATTTTCCTCATTATTATATCTGGCACACTCTGTGGGAGGCCTATGTTCAGCAGTGGACATCTATGGGCAGGTGATGATGATGATATTGATGAATATTTAGATAAGATATTGGAAAAATCCCAGCCTATGTCACTCGGAATCCCATCATCGTAGAGTGGTCTGCTGATAAAGCACCTAACTAGTCTATCTAGCTGTGATAATTGTTAAAACAATGATACAGTGCTGAGTTTTGTGATCACCGTAGATTGAGTTTCCACAAAATATGCCACTCTAGATGCATATCATATGGAGGACACTTACCATCAGGGCCTTTAAATTCTGTATCGATTCCTTACCACGAAGGAATTCGCGAAACCACGCGAATTTCTTGTCTTACATAAGAAATCTGCAAAACTATTCTCTAAGAAACGAAAACAAAACTGCGCGAAATGAATTTGGAATTGGCGCGATTTGAACTATCAAAAATCATATGTTTTACCGAAATGCGTTCCGAAACATCAACACATCAAAAGGTATGTCCACTTATGTCAATATATTTTATTCAAAATAAAGATTACTTTAATTTCAATTGAAGGTATATCTAACGCTGTGACACGATTTGAACAAGACACGAAAACGACGTGGTTTCGTATCGTGTGGAATCTGTGTTTCCATAGTGAATAACCGGGTGATTATCAAAAAGTGCCTAAAAAAACATAATTTCTTTGGCGCAGTTTTTTTTTTACTTATTTCAAAAATTAAATAACATACTTTGTAAAGGTCTCTAAGGCCTACATTTATGTGTTATTCGCCTCAAAATCTATCGAGCCGATTCGAAGTTTTAACAATTTTAAACTATGTTTGGCCATAGAAATTAGACATGTACCAAAGAAATTAGAAAACGTACCAAACAAATTAGGAAACATGCCAAAGAACTTAGATTTGTTAACAATGGAATAAGAAATTACATTAAATACATTATTTTTCAGGTAAAAAAATATAGTAGGTGTACCTATTAAATAAAACAACTTATAATTTTTGTTTATTTGACATTATTTTAATTATCACATGTAATATCAATCCAGTATCACTTCGAGACGTTTATTATGCTGTTTCTATTGTAGCAAAATTTCCAAAATGATTTCTGTTGCGTTTTCGTATTAATTTTTGATTTTTACCTGTCATCTTACTAACAGACAAAATTTTCTTCGCAGCTTTTCTTTTATGGTAACTCTCTCTGTTTTGCTTTAAAATCCGCATCTTCTGGGGCGCTCCTAATTCTTTCTAGTCTCTTGTGCTCAGCTAGTCTTTCTTTTCTTTTCCAACATTTTCTTTTTTGTTTTCTGCCTATCTTCTCTCGTGTAGTTATATATTGCATCGTAATCACTAACTTTGACATTATGTTATTTTGTGTATTTTGTTAGCTGACTTCTTTTTACGTTTTGCCATAAGTAATTTTATATTTACCTTGTGCTCTGAAACAAGGGTAATTATTATAGTATAAAAACAGTTCTACCAATATTTTATAGTCAGCCTGTACTTCCAGGTTTTATTATTTCACCAGCAGGATAGGTAAAGAAAGGCATAGCATAGCAAGCAATACATATGCATAATATACTATCTGACTATGAATTGGTATATTATCCCGAAAGGGGGTAAATCTACACCCCAAGTTAGACAATGTATCTCCGACGACTTGTATAAATTAATAGTTTTTCTTTGAAGAAAAATGCCGTATATTGTTTACGATCGAAGATAGCCTTAGCGCAGCTGGGTGGTTGAACTTCTTCCTGGACCAAATGCATTATAAATGAATTTAATAACCTGTGGTTAGAAATGAATTTATAGTATTAGTAGTAGTCCATGGAGGTTTGAAACACGCAGTTTCAAGTAAGGCTGTCACAACTTTTTTTTTCTTATATTTTGGCTGCACACTTAGTGTATTTAGCTAGTGTCAAGTATTGTAATTTTTCATCAATGTTAATAGAATATTTTACGTGAAGTCAAGTCATAGTCCAGTCTAAGTCGGGTAGACATACTCCAGTCTCAGTCATGCTCCAGTAAAGTGGTGGCAGCTTTACTAGAAGCTTCTATGGAATTTTGGAACCAACACCGAAAATCACGTTTCACCACATTATATCCCTTGCCCACACTCATGCTCGTACTTCAGCACTTGATGCGTAAAACGCCACCAATTTTAAGCATTAACACTGGAAAAAGCACAAGTTTTGAGAAATAATACAATGCAACGACGTGAACTTTTCCGCGTTCCCGCCAAAACTCCCAAGTGTCACAACTTGTGGGATATCATGGTCTCTGCCCCCCCCCCCCCCCCCCCTTTCGGGAAAACATACCAATCCAAGGTCACCTTGTATATTATAATTATCACAGTTAAATTGATTAATTTAGTTATTGTACATAATGGCACAATAAATCTAGTTGTCCAAAAAATTACATATTAAATGGCGCCATTATACAAATTAGTGTCAGTTTAAAACAACATAAGCTTAGTGTAATAGACGTTTGAATGCATTTAACGTTTTCTTAATGGTATTTACTATGTTATTGATCTTATTTCTAATTTCTTTGTACTAACGCTAATTTCATTGGCGCAATATGCCAAAGAAATCCAAAGAAATTAGGGCCAAAGAAATTAGAAATCATCAATGATTATTTATTTTCACAAACAGCTGATGTACGATTATAACCTTTTATTGCCATGTGCGCATTGTTTGACTGAGGAAATGTGCACAAAAATATGCAAGCATCAGAAACAAATAATAGCAAGACCATAACCATCGAAGAAATTAGGCACTTACCTGGCGAAACTCCGTTATGGGTTGGAAAAAAAATTATTTCTTCTCGCATTGTAACGAACGCGCACTTTTGCTCCTGGTGTTGAATAGCACGTGACTAAAGGGTGCGGGGAAAGTCGGCAATATGTCCCCATGGTCCTTTCAAGCAGAGTAGCTATACAGTTTCTGTGCGCCAAAGATATTAGTATTTTTACCTCGGACAAAATTGTTTGTGTTATAATTTAAATACAAAACCTAATAATGAATAGAAAACTTTTTTTTCAAATACCATAAGTATTTGTCATCAATATGACATATACATTTTATTCTTATTCTTCTTTTATAAGCGAGTTTTTTCTGATAAACAAATACAGGTAAGTAATGGACGCGCCAAAGAACTTAGGATATTCATCTTCAAATAAATATTATCTCTTTCTTTTATATAATTACACAGACTATTACTAATTCATTAAAACACCTGTACGATACATTTTCGAAAAAAAAATACACAACTGTGGAAATCAAATGTTTTAATAGATTTTCAGGCTTAGCCGCTCCTCAATTGCGTCGTTTGATAATCACCCCGCCCTGGTGAGGCAGCGGTCAAATGATATGCCTATGAATTATGTGAAAAATAGGATTTGCCATAATCACCTGACTTGGCTTGATTGATGGTGATCGCACAATATTTTAATGTACCGAGGAGTATTCTGCTACCCATTCCCTGGACGTTTCCATAGCGAGGTCTTACGGCGTCAATTGATGCTCCAGTAGTTCATTTCGTCGGTCCATAAGTACTTTGACACAACTTTGAGAATATAAATTGTATAGTTTTGCTATTGAAAGTTCAGTCTGTCGTGACATTTAACCCCTAACGCTTCACCCTGAGGCCTTCGCATCAGACGAGTCAAGGTTACCACTACTCGATTGTTAGTTTGTCAAGTCGCGTGTCTCTTTCTTCAAATATCGATCTGCAAGTCTGCAAGCATTTTTTAGTATTCAAATTTGTTATGGTGTGATGATTTTAAACTGGCAAATGCAGATCAGTTCTTTGTTTAATTAGCCAGTCAGCCAGTAAAGTGAAAGTTATGGCAATAATTCAGATATAGCTCATTCGGTCTATGAATAGCTCTTGAATGTCGTTTTTGTAATTTGAATTCATCATGTCATGACCACAGAACACTATTACGTACTGCTAGCGGAGGACATGACAACACAACACATTGACACAACTTAGGGTCACATTGCGGTCAACTTAATTGCCCTAACGGTGGTATTTTTTATAAGACGAATAAGCGTTCGGTTGGATTAGCCGTAATGTAGAAGCACGCGTGCTGGTGCAGATGAAATAATCAGCTAATCGACAATCGTAAGCAAAAAGATGTGAAACAACTACACCCGTGACCCGCTGCATTATCATACTATTCATCCAGAAAAACCACCTTCGTAATCCAAGGATTAAATGTTGTTCATAAGAAAATATAAGGTTCTCGTTGCCAAAGCTTTAATACTGCCTGTCCTAGTTAGAAATATGATTTCCCAGGTTGGTGCCCGCGCAGTGAACGCCTTCAAATGTCAGGGGTCGGTCCGTATGAGATAACGAAGTAAATTGTGACGCATGTTAATGGACATTCAATCTATGCGATCGCGTTCGATTATCGATTCTGCTTTTCATAATTTTTAAGTTTAAGTGCCTACCAAGAAATATTCTAGTTTTCTTTAGCTGACAGAAACAAAATGATATTAGCGAGTTACGAAGCTTCAAGTACAAGCTAAGGTCCCTCCCGGTTAACTTGGGCTTGTGCCACTTCCTGACTTGTCTATTTCCAAAATTGACCACTTTCTAATTCGTCCACTCCCACAACATCCATTCCTGCCGACTTCCTCCTAGTTGGTTTGTGGTTCCACTTCCAAATCTCAACCTAAACAACTCTGGGACAGGTGTATTTAAAAGCTCGACTCGAGCGAATACCGCACACATTACAAATTCTCGCATTCAATTTAAATCAAAGAGCTCGCTTTTGTGCAGTTTACTCCATTGGCTCTGCCTCAGCTCCGTATAATGCATATTCGATGCGTTATACTCTGATCAAAGTCCTTTCGCACAGCAGTTGCATAACTCCGTCAGTATACATTGATTTGATATCGTAAGATAACAGTCGACGAGCTACTTTGCCGAGCCTATGATGGCGCTGGTAGGATTGGCTCTTTCAGCATTATTTATTTTGCTTTAGATCACTTTTTCAAAAGTTTTGTTGTATCAAATTATTTCAAACCACACACTTATTAAGACTGGCGTGCAATTAAAAAGTTACAATGAAGTGCAATGGCTCCTTAGGCAGAACACGCGCACACTGGCGCAAACGTTTGCTCTATAGCTAGAGCTATGATTTAAACCAGGTTATGATGATTGTGTAGACAATCATCATAACCTGGTTTAAATCATAGGTAAATGAAAAAAATCATTTGGGACAGATTATGGAGTAGCAGTGGGCCGTATAGAGCCGTCTACATTTACTACTCAGATCAGAACTCTTTTCCCATATAAAATTGCACCGAAACTCCAGACATTTTCTTCATTGAATGGTACCCCAGCTCTTCGCTTGATATTCTTTAAAATCGCAGCGTGTTTTGTATCCATACCGTTGTTTTACCGTAGATCACGTATGCATGTAGTTGTAGGTATGTATCGTGATTAAGAGCCTCATTAATATGATCTCTACCGTTGCAGCTGCCGCCTGGCAGAGCTGTTATGAGGTAATTTGCTTTGATGCAGTTTATGGTGTATCTAAAGCGTAATATTCAGTAATTTACGGAAGCCCGTAATGTTCACAGTTTGCATATTATTACAAGATTGTTAATATGGTTCAAGAATTTAAAGTTTTCATGTTGAGTGTAATTAGGTCGTGAAATAAGGTGCGTTTGTAACATGCGCTTACTACTCAAAGGTAGTAATCTATTTCCCACGCAAAATACTGTCGCACTCGGCTCTTAAATGCAATCCGGACTAATTAAAAATTGATAGAGCATTCGGCATGCACGGTGCTACTATTGATGCGTCTAACGCGAGGTGTATGGCCATTAGAGGCCGGGGTGTTCGGGATGGTCCGGGCGCCGCGTCTGCTGACACAGTTCCTGGCGCCGGCGCGACGGGGACTGCAGCCGCAGCCGCGATCCCGGCCACTCGCCAGACGACACGCGCCCGCCTTCCCGAGCGCTCTCCTACCTGCCACGTCGTCTCCCGATCGTGAGGTGCCAACTTCTCCTCAAGTTTCGGCTTCTCGGCATAAAACCATTATTCCGATAACAATAGCGATGTGCGTAAGCCCGCTTCCATCTTCGTAACTTTGTGCCGGTGATTGTAAACATTGTTCGTGAGTGACGAAACTTTGACATTTTACCGACACTTGTTTGTGTTACCGATACCATTTAGTGACGATTTTGTGGTTGATTCGTGCAGAAACTTTATGAATCGATACTTGATGGACTAACAGTAATCGATTCTTCATACTGTTAAACTGTTGCTAGACAGACAGTTTTATTGGAAGACAGAAAAAGCCTTCAAGCTGTATTCCTTCGAAAGTTTCAAGGTGTACGAGTATGCGGGAGACAGGACGTGCAACGGCCTCGAAGATGACTTCGACACATCTAAGAGGAGTGAGTACTTTACGTTTTATAGGATACTAAACTATATGCTGAAAATGTTTATATTACATCTACTTCAATAAAGTTAGGGGTCTTTTGATGTGCTTTTGATGTTATGGTTACTTATTCAAAGGTGTTTTGCCTTGTTTAATTATGTAATCAGGTGTATGTTTAACATGATCATAATATGGATATTTATAATTCCGAGTGGCACTGCACTGCAACTGTTATGGGCGGCTGTAAAGCTTGCATCATGAACAACTAGCACTTCACCTCATGCGATAACATAAGACAATAACAGAAAAATATCTAGTAAGCATAAAAAAAAAAGATTTTTAATTTTTAATGAATCAGCGTTTTGCCTCATCTCACCTGATGGTAAGTGCCGATGAAGCCTAAGGTGAGTCATGCTTATCCAGAAGATAGATTATAGATAGACCAGAAGATTATCCAGAAGATTCAGTCTGCTCTTAATTTTAGTATTAGTCTGGTATTAGTGCAATACCAGACTAATACTAAGCTTAGCTGTGTGGTCAGGGTTTGCGAAGGGGACCATCCCATTTATTCCAATGGGTGCCGTAAGACCCGGCTAAGGGAATATCCAAGGGCAGCAGCATTTCTTCGGCACATTGAAATCTGTGATCTTAATAACCGCCCAAAGTGGCATTATAGGGCAGAGATCTATGTTCAGCAGTGACCGTCTTCAGGCTGATGATTTTTAGAATTACCTAATTGATATTTTTTACACGTATTCCTTGTCTTCCCTATCAATTCTGACATTATTAAGTCTTAAATCTTAATGTAGTGAATGAATAATGGTGTTTAAAAACGTAAATTTTATATTTAGTCGTCGTATTGTATACTTTGATCATGACTTGATTGACAGATCGAACTCTTTGACCTCGCATGATTGATACTAACATTGTAATGTTCTTATTAAAATAGAACGCAAGCTTGACTTCATGATCAATTTAATTATGAATAATGCTCATGACCCATTCTAAACCTACATTGAATTTGAATAACAAAAACTGAGCAAACACGATTGACTTATACGTATAATTTTGAACTAATGTACTTGTACAATACAGTTGTCGATTAATGTAGTGATCTAAAACCCTTTTTCACTCCACATATTTTTAGTTTTTAACCTACGTGTATAATGTAGACGGTACTATTAGGTCAATTTGTTAGTATCAGATTGTTATTTAGGTATGTAAAAAATGTCGCGCATTAATATATATCTTATCAATACGATTGTGCTAAATACAACGAAATTTGTGTGACTGATAAATTTTATCTTTTATTCTGCTTACAGTCCTACTAAACAAATATGACTAACATTGGTTACGTATATCCATTTTATTTCCTTGTTTTTTTTTAGTAGTTTAAATAGGTTGCATGTTGTATCATCATACGCATCAGCAGTAATCCTACTACAGGTCATCCTTCGGCTCTTTTTACTCCTACATCGGTTGGCGTCCTTCACTATGTTTTCCATGTCGTGGTATTTATTCATAAACAAGTCTAGGCTAATGGTTTTTGGTTCTTTGACTATAATTTGACCAGCCTACTACCGCATCTGTTGGTCATTTCAGTGAGCTATGTATGTCGGTTACTGTATGTTGTTTTTTTTTTCGTCGTAGTGATTCATACTTTTTTTAAACTGTAAAAAGAAACCGATTTGTTCAATCAACTATAATAACATATATCCTGGAAATGAAAGGAGATTTGTTTATTTATTTTGTTAATATAAATACATAAACGTCGTCATCACATAAATTAACAGCTTTATCTACCTTCATTAATAAATTCCTTTCATTTTTATCGTTACCATGATTAATAAAGGTTATAAACGTCTCGCCATATTTTACGTTCCTTTTCTGACTTGTCTCGTATGCTATGCAATTCCATATGCAATAATACTTAAAGCTACATTCGATGCAGCACGAGAAACCGGTCAAGCGCGGAGTTGAATAAGCAAGTACCTCTACATACACCGTCAACGAAAGATAAGAGTAGGTGAACTGGTGAACGGGCGTTGGCTTCGCTTGTCTGTCTGGCTGGCTGGGCAGCGCCATTGCCAGTTGTCTCCAGCGCTCCGCACCGACTTCACGGCGCACGCGCACACCACGCGACAATAAAAAAACTAGGCCGCTCTCATGTCATACTTAACCATCTCTCTCGCGTGTTATGGAAAAAGTGTAGCATTGACCACTTTATAGTGCAATTTCTAATCAGACTTTTAATATACACCCAGCCAGAAATGACTGCGAACATACGAGTGCGAAATTTTAAATTTTGAATGAAATTTATCTATGTAGGCTACGTGATAAGTGTTTGTGACCGTATTGTTTCGGTGTTTGCCAGTTCTCCGGCTGCCAGTCCGCTAGTAGGTAGAGGTTTCTTGGAATAATCGTTGCAAGTTTTGGTGAATGAGTCAGCTAACAGGCGTCGGGATTGTTAGCGTTGTCAACGTCCTGCCCACAATATCTGAAGGTAATCTGACACGAAATGTTGATTTTTGTTACTATTAATGTCATGTTGTCACCACAGTGCATTGTATTGACACTCGCAACTGTATTTATGATTGCTTCAATGGCTGTGTCTATCATAACAATGACGTGATTAGCGTTGTTTTAAGTAACGTGCGTATCAATATCTGTTATATTGTTGTTACTTTAGCTCTCTGAAGCTTTACGTGTAAAAAGAGTGCTTGCACTTACTGTGATTCAAAACAACGCCTGTTTATCTTATTACCGACTATTACGTGTTAAATCGGATTTCCCTCTGCATTTGTTGTTATTTTTATCCAAGTTTAACGGTTATGCAAGTCTTGCAGCTCGTTTTATGTCGAATTATAAATTGAGACCATAATCCATCCTTAATTTTAATTACAGCCATAAAATCAGGTCTTCTATTAGTATGATTGATTTCGTTGATGACTCAGAAATGAAGCTGCAGGGTTTGTAATGCTTTAGCAATGATCTCAACTGAAATCTGTTACCGGTTTTTGCAAAGGTCAAGTGTTTTATGTTTTTGTTCGTAGTAGTTAAATCTACCCTCGTAAAGGTTCATTAGTGTAGTAATATAGTTAATAGTTATGAGACAAAACCTGACAATCTATTAAAAAATAAACTTCGGGTTGTACTACTAGAACTACCTATGTAAACTCGAGAAACTTAAGCAGAGTTTGATGTTTACGCATCAATCTTCTGCTTATACACCTGATATTGCTCGCTCAGATGCTTCTGTAAAAGTATAACTTTCTTTTTCCTGCAAACAACGTGCATTCATTAGCAACTCGTGTGGCAAAACAGAACCAGCTTTAAACGTTTTCTTAGTTTTATTACCGAGTGCAACTAAAACATGCAATATACTGTTCGGAGAAATATATGAGAGGGATAAGGAAGTGTTTGCATGAGTTATGAAGTTCCGGGAAACAACGGCAGATGCACGTCTGTTATTAACTGGTCCTTTTGAAGGATATTAATGGTGCCACAAAGCTAGTAGGACGTTTTGCAAGAGCCAATGAGTCAGAGCCTAAAAGCTCGCGGCCTTGGAGGCATCCGCCTCCGTCAGGCAGCCCGCCGCAAGCGCAGGTGCGCCTGGCGCCTTAGGTCGACGACCGGGAGATCAGACAATTAATTTCCTGTACTGATTGTGAATCCAATCAGGATTTCTTATCACACATTTAAATGTCCGACAATGCATCTCGCCAGAAAATACATCGCTTCAGTATTTATTAATTTCACTTGAGTCATATTTCATGTACAGCATGAACGCTTCAGCCAGTGCGTGTCTGAAGACGATTCAATAATTTTCATGCTTTTTCTAGTTTTTTTATGTGCCGTTCGTATTGTTGCCGAGGACTACTTATTTCACTTGCTCAACTGGAATGGTTTTTGTAGTCGATTCCAATAAATGGTTAGTAAAAAAGTTGCATTCTGTAACTGCTTTACATGTTCTGTTTACTTTACTGATTGTTGTTGTAATGAACAATTTAAAATCACGTTTTTACTAGAGTACTCAGAAAACCACGTTTTGTTTGCATCACTTATATACTGTTTAAAGATGTTTTGTTTATGCAATTATGATACGTGAGCGATCGTATGGCAGCATCAATGTCACATGAAACAAAAGCTATACCTATACAATTACTAGACCTTGCGAGCCCGGGACCGTATCAAAGAGCATAATGGTTATTGGTTACCCTCACGTAGTTGTATAGTTATTTATCTTATAGCCCGTGTTTACGTCCGTCACTAGGAAGTTGTTCGGTGCAATTATAGGTAATTTTCAAGACAGCAAAAACTTGCG
The DNA here is from genome assembly GCA_963580505.1 of Ennomos erosarius. Taxonomy (NCBI): domain Eukaryota; kingdom Metazoa; phylum Arthropoda; class Insecta; order Lepidoptera; family Geometridae; genus Ennomos; species Ennomos erosarius. The sequence goes on from OY756988.1 coordinate 11,237,937, forward strand.
TTGGGAAGCGTTTTATCTTCATATACAGTTAGCCTTCATCTGCTCGGTCATTGACGATGGGATTTACTGGTTATTTACCTGATACTTTTCATACCCTCTGTGTTACCAGCTCGTGCTTTCTTGAAATTAATGTTGTCATCACATGTGCGTGTATTCTATATCGTGATTCGGGACCTCCATTTCCACTTTGTTTTATTTCGATTCCTGTACTTGTTCAAACGAAGTTTATGAAAGAAAAGCATTGAACACGAAATTGGATGTATTTATCTTTTTCTCGTTCGTATTAAAAACATCACGATTATGTTAGCTGTATCTATATAAATTATCCATGAGCCAGGAAAAATCTTTTCTTTTACTGTTTAAAAGATCGTTCATTTCCTTTTCAACGCAATTCATGACGCTGTTTCTTAGTATTTCTCTAAGCAGAAATTTTTAGATTTTAGACTATTTAAATTTAATGATAAATAATATAACCGTATTAGATATGATCATAATGAAAGTCAGTCTAGTATTATGTTGTGGTTAAACGATAAAGTTAAACGCATTAATCTCATAATAGTAGAGTCGGTAGGGAGAGAAAAGGATGCTTCGCTGGCCACGCTCTGGCTTCGCTCGCAAGCCACGCTCCGTCGGCCACGTCGCCGGTAACGATCATAATGTGAAAACTGTTGTTACTCTGGGAATATATCTACCCATCTAACTGTTTGTAATTCGTCAACTGTAGATGCTTAAAACACTATTATGAGATAATTGTCTTAAACGAAATGAAACTAAATCGAAATAACATACTAAAACAACAAGAAATAAGTAAGAATGAGATAATAGAACTGGATATAAAACTACATATTAAATTACACACAATAAATTATAACGTTAAATCGTTTACATAATATGAGATAGAATTATTTGTAAAAGTAGGTAATAATAGAACAGCAGTTGTAGATAGATGGCACTTTGAATAACTATGTTTTATTCGACTCCTCTACTTCGTAGTGTTCGTAGTCTACGCTTCGGTAGCTACGTCTCGCTGGCGTCGACTTACGATATAAAAACCTACTGTTATTTTTTCTGATATATTATGCTATGTAGCAAGACTAAAGAATCGATATAAACACGTCAGTGAGATAAAGTTAGGTTAGGCAATAAACTTAGGTGAAGACTAAAAATTTACTTAGACTAAAATTGTGTCACTTTGCTTAAGAATGTGTGGCTTTGCCAGTATAATGGGTTAGTAAGGTTGGATACTTTGTTAGGTCTGCAGTCTGCACACTTCACATAATATTAATACTATTATACTGAATTCATTAGGGAGATATGGAACTTATGGAAGATAACGCTTGGCTGGCATCTTCCTCGACAAGTATAGCAGAGCAGCTCGCTCAAGTAAAGCACGGCTCGGTGGCTAGGTAGTCTGTTACTAACATCGCAATGGCAACTATTGTATCCCCTGGTGTCTGTGACGAAAACAGTCAAAAACATAAGTGCTCTTTTATGTATAGCTTATAGGGTCAAAAAAAGCGTAAATCGTGACCATAAATTTCATCCTAGCAGTTCATATTAATTTGATATCTGATATAGAAATTGTAGCAATAAAAGAGTTTATTTTTGAAATAATACTGATTATGTGCTAAATTGGGTGCTTGACATAGAAATAGTTACCTAAATACATAAACGAAGGAAAAGAATTAATTCGAAATAAAGAAATATATCATATACAGCTCCTGATACCCTTTACATCTAAGCCAGTCACGAAATCTTTAACACGCTTCGTTCGAAAAGACTTGATGCAGAATGCTGATTGTTCTGTAAATCAAAAGTGTTATTAAAGATCGTGATTTGTAGAATAATGTTTATCCTAAGCTATCGGCCTGTCTAGATAGACATTATTAAACAAAGCCACAGAGAACATCAAAGTTCTCTGTTATTTTCCAAAGGCATTGAATTCTTTGGTATAACGATAAACTTATTTTGAAATGTTTCATTCATGTTCATCGTTCATACGTGACACATTCAGGTTAATTAAATAAATGTCGTGTTCTTCATTTATTATTATGTTTCCCCCCAGATAAGTAATTATGGACAAACTTTTCCGACTATCTTATCTTTAATGCGAGTTCTTTAATCACTGACAAGTTCGACCTTAATAGCAAGCTAATAAGAACGCTTTTATTATGATAAGTTTTGATAAATTTATCATCATCATTATATACCGCGTTGCTATGTGATGTGCGTGTGTGGTCTCGCTTTCTGCTTTTCTTAATTTAGTGCCTTCTAATTTTGACCGTGAAATTATTTCTTTTCTATATTTATGTTGTTAAAAGAAATCTCATCTTCTTAGATTTTTTTTAATTTATTTTTCCGATATTGTCGTTGTGCTTCAGACTTAAAAGATTTCTGGGAAAACTTATAATATGTTTTGACATAGAATTACTTATTTTAAAATGATTCATAGACGTTCTTTACATACCATTATTTGATACGAGTAGAGGGCTAGTGATTTTAACATCAGTCACGTGGGTCTAGTCAGCTACCTCTAACAATCGGTACCATAGCCGTGGTGGCACAACGGCATTTACATTACAATTGCCTGCATTGTATGCAGGGTCACAGGTTCGAGGTCGCGACCGGCTTGCATTCGCTTCTCGCGCGTTGCTAACTCTACCTTTTATGTTTGTTTCAAAAAAGACTGTTTTGCTATACATTTTGAAGATACAGAGATTTCTAACGTTCTGGTTCCACAATCAATGTTATACTTTTGGTATAATATTAATGTAAAGATCTGTGCGCTGAATGTATTCTTATAATGCAAAAACACAATTTCCGAATGTACAATTATTTAATTATTCATTTCAAAGCATAATATTGTTAGGGTTACGGCCCTCGCAGCAGAGTGTGGAAGTGGCGGCTATTATTTCTTGTATATATTGGTAAAGAGAATAAATAGTAAAACAACCATGTAAATGCTGTAAAGTTTTCTAATCAAAAAATGACGTACAAAGGCAGGTATCAAAAAGTGGCAGAGAACATAAATTATTTAAAAACACGTTTATCAAAAAGGCTTTACTAACATGCCCCCTTAATTTATGCTCTCAAGGCCTACCCTCTTAAGTCACACGTATATTGTCTTTAAGCCCTAATCCTACCATGCACCTATAATGTTTGCATTTAGGCAAGGCTTTCGTTAATATATCAGCCGTCATATCATTTGTAGAAATGTACCTTAAAGAAATATCCTTATTATTCTTTAACACATCTCTAATGAAATGGTATCTTATGTCTATGTGCTTACAACGAGAATGGAGAACTGGATCTCGAGCTAATGCGATAGCACCCTGGTTGTCTGCATATAAAGTAACTTTAGCATACCTGAGTAACCCAATTTCAGTAAGCAGACTGTTCAGATAAACCGCTTCTTTCTTCTTTCATGCATTGTGATAGGCTAACGTACTCGGCCTCGCAGGAAGATGTTGAAACGCATCTTTGTTTCTGTGATTTCCACGAAACGCACGCACCACCTAAAATGAAAGCATATCCGGAATATGAACGTCGATCTAGTTCACAACCTCCCCAGTCCGAATCTGAGTATCCTACAATAGACTCACCAGTCTTTTAAAACGAAAGTCCGTAATCGTGTGTTCTCTTCAAATATCGCAACACACGCTTTGCCAAATTCCAACTCATGTCATTCGGATTTTCATTGAATTGTGCTAACTTTATCACAGAATTCATTATATCGGGTCGGGTTCCCGTCGCTAGGTACATCAAGCTTCCTATAAGCTCCCTATATCCTTGCACACCAGGCACATTATTTTCACTTTTGGTGTATACTAATTTTTCATTCGGGCACAATGGAATTGCAACCGATTCTTTGCAATTTTCCATTCCAAAATCTTTTAATATTTTGCAAATATATTTTGATTGTGTCAACGTAATGACATCTTTATCTCTGACAATGTCAATACCCAGAATATATTTGGCACGTCCAAAGTCTTTTAGCTCAAACTCTGAGTCGTCAATGTGAACTCTTTTGTGACATGCAATCAAAATATCATCCACGTAGACCAAAACAAAAAGTTTTGTCCCATTCTCCTCCTTAAAATACAAACAAGGTTCATTTATGGAAGCCTTGAATTTCATTTTAATAAGTTTTTGATCCAGCATTATGTTCCATTGCCGTCCCGCCTGCTTCAATCCATACAATGCCTTTTTCAATCGGCAAACATCTCCTCCGGCTTCAAGATCCTTTAACATCTTCTCAGCTTTGCCTCTAACAGATAAATCTTCACTTTGATTTCCTGAAATGTTCAAAAGACAATCCTTTAGCAATTGAGGGATTTTCATGTAAATTTCTTCTTCCAAAATTCCATTTAAGTACGCCGTATTGATGTCCAATTGATGAATTTCCATATCCATTTCTACTGAAAGAGCAGCTAACAGCCTCACCGACTCAAGTCTCGCAACAGGAGCAAATGTACTATGATAATCAATACCATACCTCTGACTAAATCCCTGCGCTACTAATCTAGCTTTCTTCTTTTCAGTTTTATCTGGATTTAACTTCGTAGTCAAAACAGCGACATCCAACAACGTCACGATTTGCCGGTTTTTTAACAATATCCCAAGTTCCATTCTTCAGTAAACTTTTGACTTCGGATAAGATAGCTTGTTCCCATCCATACTTCTCATTACTAGAAAGAGCTTGTTTCAATGTTATTTCTGTAACACCTGCAAAATCTTGACAGTCAGTAAACTCATCCGGGTCTGACGATCCAACACCCTCGCCCTCACACGGATGTTGTGGTGACTCCTCTTCTCTTTCTGACGTTACTTCAACCAAATTGTAAATTTTTTTCGGACGACCCGTACCACTTTTATCAAGACGTGGTCTCCCTGGAGCTCTCTTGAAAATCTTCACTGGTTCCTCATGCTTTATGTCCGGTCCCATATCACCACTTTGAAGAACATCACAGTGTGATTCAATATTCGACATTAATGGCATCGTTGGATTACAGGAATCGACGCAAGTATGCTCACCATCGGGTCCTACTTCATCAAAATTACTATCAGAAACTTCTGCCGAAGTAATCTCTATTTCCGCATACGTAGGTTGCATTTTCAAAGGAGAAACACATTTTTCAGTGCTTAACAGATTTTCTTTCAAGTTATCCTCCAAACGATCTGTGCTCTGATGAAATCTAACATCTCTCGATATTACGATTTTCCTGTCGGTAGGAATCCAAACTCTATATCTCTTGACGTCTCTTGGATAACCAACAAAAATACCTTCTTGACTCCTTTCTGCCAACTTACTTTTGCTTGGTTCTTTATTTAAAACATGAACTTTAGTTCCGAACTTCTGTAGGTAGTGTAATTTGACAGGTCTGCCATACCATTTCTCATACGGTATGTCTCCTCCAAGAGAACTCGATGGACATCGGTTTCTGACGTGACACGCCGTCACTACAGCATCTGCCCATAAACCCGCCGAAAGACCTGAGGATATAAGCATACATCTCGCCATTTCGACTAATGTCCTTTTCATCCTCTCAGCAACTCCATTTTGCTGAGGAGTCTGAGGAGCTGTCAATCTTCTACCGATACCTTCGTTCTTCAAATATTCATCAAACTCTCGATTGCAATATTCACCCCCGTTGTCGGATTGCAAATATTTTATCTTTTTACGCGTTACATTTTCAACATAACTTTTGTAAATTTTAAAAACGGTAAATACGGAACTTTTTTGTTTCAATAGGTACACTTCACACCAACGTGTACTATCGTCGATAAAAGTTACAAAATATTTTGCGCCGCCTATTGCCTGCGTATTAAAAGGTCCGACTACATCTGAATATACAATCTTCAAAACCTCATTACATGGTCCGTTTGATTTTGAAAATGGTAGCGCACTCATTTTCCCTCTAGCACAAACGTCACAGTCGTGTAGCTCACGTTCATTTATCCTCTGAGTTGTTATACCTGTTTTGGTCAAAACTCTCGATAAATCCCTTGCATTTAAGTGTCCTAATCGTTCATGCCACAGCCACACATTATCCTCTGACGCTACTGATGCAGATTCATTCTGTTCCCTAACGTAATATAAATTACTCCTACGATCTGCAACTACAACAATTTTCCCATGACAGTTTTTCACTATGGCCTCATCCTTAGTAAAAATTACAGAATAACCCTTATCTGTAATCCTTGCCACTGAAATTAGGTTACATCGTAGATCGGGAACGTATAATGTGTCTGGCAACTGAACATTTCTTTTGGACTCACCTTTATACGCAGACAGTGTGACCATGCCTTTACCTTCAACTTTTGTGGTCAAATTAGAAGCTAAATTTAATTGACTCGATGACGGTAACAAACCCTCCACAAACTTGTTTACGTCTTTACATAGATGTGATGTACACCCGCTATCTAAGATCCAGTTTCCACTTCCGTTGTATACACCATTACATTGATCTGTAACACAATTAAAAGAATCAAAACTGGTATCAAAAGATGTTTCACATGTATCACTATTTACAACGTACTTTGCAGAATCTTTCTCTTTGTTTTTCGTGCATTCTGATGCTTTATGTCCAACTTTATGGCATTTGAAACATTTAAACTTGAATGTTTCCCGTTGTTTATTGAACTTCTTTTTTCTTAAATTCTCCTTCGCGATCATTACTTTTTCTTCAGAGTTGTGCCTCGAACAGTACTCTTCAACTATTTTGATTTTCAGAGTTTCAGGATTCGGAATTTCATCTCGGGACTCTATTGCACATCGGAAATTGTCAAACTCTGTAGGGAGACTATAGAGTAACATTATCGAAAATAGGTCATCATGAATCTCTACATCCATTGCACTCAATTTATCCTTGATATCAAAAAATGTTGAAATATGTTCATGAAAGTCGACAGGCTCGGTGAGTTTCATCATTGTCAACCTTTTCAACAAAGTAGCCTTTTCGCTGGCCCTTTTGATGCATAAATTGATTCTAGCTTTAACCATACCTCTCTGGACGTTTTGCACCCTCTTACATGCCGTAACTCACCAGGAGACATACTCAGGATTAAGTCAGCTCGCGCCTTGGAATCTCCAACAATCCATGTCTGCGCTGCTCTCTCCTCGGTTGGTTTTTGTTTACTACCATCCACATACCCAAATGCATCATTTTTTATCAGTAAAGCCTCTGGTTGTACTCGCCAGCTCTCGTAATTTTCTCTGGTTAAAACTTCGATCATCCTCGTTGTTGCCATTTTAACCACTCGTCAAAATTACCTCAGCTCTCAATGTTTTCTTCAGCACAATCTTTTATCAATATATTTTTCAGCAATGACACTCACTACAATGCTATAATTTTCGCCTTTCGTCCTGGGCCCGTAACCAATGTTAGGGTTACGGCCCTCGCAGCAGAGTGTGGAAGTGGCGGCTATTATAACTTGTATATATTGGTAAAGAGAATAAAAAGATAAATAGTAAAACAACCATGTAAATGCTGTAAAGTTTTCTAATCAAAAGATGACGTACAAAGGCAGGTATCAAAGAGTGGCAGAGAACATAAATTATTTAAAAACACGTTTATCAAAAAGGCTTTACTAACAAATATGTATAGATTTCTTTATCATACCGATGGTTACCTTCATTACTAGAATCAGTAAAAATAAGCACACGGTCGTTGACCACGAATCTACGGTATAAATAACTCACGATTTTGAGCATTAGCATTCTATTTTTATTATTCGTATCAGGCGTCGATTGTTGTACGGCAACCGATTCAAATGTAATGAGAGGTTGAGGCCCCAAAGAGCATCTGGTGCGCGATCGGAAATTAAAATTGATGGCAATTAATATTCCACCGTCGCTTTCAACTCTATTATACGGATTCGTCTATTAAATTTGTGTTTAAATCTTGATGTACTCTTCGATTCAACGATGCTAGTTCAAACGACTCTATTGTGTAGACACATTTGAGCTGATACCTTGCCCCTAATAGCGAGTTACACGGGTCTTCGAATAACCATTGTTGAAATGTCGTCATTCGCCACTCATTACCCTTGCTTCTCGTACCGTGTATAATCTCTGTTTATTTTAGAAACGACATTCAGCCAATTTGAACTAGGTATAATTTCCAAACTACCGGCAAAACCCTTAAATTTCAACTGCTGCTTACAAATATGCTGTGAGATGTTTAAATTTGATTAAACGAAATCATATTATTCTACACGTTTAAAATCAACCGAGGTAGAGATTTAGATTATATTGTAATGTTGAATCTTGCTAATATTACGTAACTTAACGACTTTTCTGGCATTCGATATTTCCTGCTACAGTATGACGGTTACTTAACCAAATGGCAGTTTTGCAAGACTAACTATATTCTTGCTGACTAATATTCTATGTAAATAGAACTGAATGCACTCTGTCATTCACGAGAATACTCAAATCGATGATGTTTCTTTATTATGAATTATGATTCATCAGCCAACTACTTTAAGTACTTACTATTCGTTTGAATCATCAATTAGATCTCATTAATGTGTGTAAATGTTACGGACCCATTTAAAATGCTAAAGACCATCATCATTTTGAGGAAGCGTTATATAGATCGCTGACTCAATGTTTCTTATACCGTTGTCTTGTTTACTCCCTTCATATTTAGCATATTCGTTATGTAAGCTTTAATCATTTTCCTTACTCATTGTTTATTAGAATAGTTTCTTGAATGATATGCACTAAGTGTTGATCTTTATTATTCCTTTTGTATTACAGAATATTTGAATTCGCAATAGTTATAACTAGCAGGTGATGTAAATATTGTTATTGATAGACAATTTCAGTATTATCAGGGAATATATTTTAGCGTGCTCGATTGCTCGTGCCTGTATGTAAAGCCGTATTCTTGGCCCGGGTTCAAATTATCGATGCTATTTCAACATTTTCAACAGCTAGATGGTTAAGCGAGTGGCGCTTCTGCTGTCATAATATATTATATCTCGATTCTCGCCGCTTCTACTTCGTTTGTCATTCATCGTTGGCATACCAAATACTTTTTGTAGTGCTTTTTGTTCCCCTTCATGGTTCAAGGTCTTTTGCACTCGTTAGACTACTATTATAACGTGCTGTAGCCTTTAAAATAAACTTCCTAACTATACATTAATTTGTTTAGCTCATGAATTTTTATCCTTTGATCATGTTAGTATTTGTATGTTCTCTAAGTACTACATTTTTGTCTTTAGAGTTAAATTTTTTGTGATATATTTTGTGAAAACTGTTTAATTAACCGTGCATTACCAGATTTCACTGTAAAAAATCAATTCTCATATATTTACTATTACTATTGTGTTCAACACCGGGTGCTTCACCAATTCATTGGCAATCCGATGGTGATGGCGGTGCGTTGGCGTTGGCGTTGTGCATTTGGTGTGCAGTAGGCGGAATGGCACGCGGCCGGCGGCGCAGGCGCACGGCGGCGACGCTCACGGCAAGGTCGACGAACGACTTTCGCACGTTCCACTCGCGACTAACCCGCACCGATCAGGTTTTGTCACAGTTCCTGCCTGCTAGTTTGCTTAGTCGAGCTCTGCAATCACATAACTGTGTGCATAGAATTTTACTCCGAATTTAGTATGTACAGTCTATGATAACCAATGCGGGCTCTGTCGTAATTTCCCGTGAACAGTATCGAGATCAAATCATCAACTGCTGAACACCTGGCTCCCTAATAAAACGCCACTTCGGACGCTTATCATAGGAGGGTTTCCCATTATCACCACGTGGTTGGAGTTTGGTGATCGCAGAAGATTTTAATGCACTGAGAAGAATCGTGCTGCCCATTTCCTGGATATTCCCTTAGCCGGTTTGTATTGTTGTATTGTTACCATCTCTATACTAAACTAACCTACGTCACAGCAAATCCCAAAACCCAAGCAATCGATACAAATGTTGCCTCTGTCCAATCCAATGTGTGTCAATATCAATATGTACATTTTCTATTACATGTCCGAATGCAATCTATCTGTGGGTGTTACTATAATGTTTTCTACAAGTCTACGTGACTGTTGTAACAGTGTTGTAGAAACAAAACTTGATTCTTCATGGTCCATCTGTGGGCGGTTTATCTCTTCACCCACGTGTTTTGTCTGCTGCTGTGTCCCCGTCATGTCTAATCTACCAGCGTCCTTGTTTTGAAACAACTGCCGTTTTTGGAGTTGATAAAATTAATTTGGACCTATTTATATTACGACGATTACGAATTTACGGTGTATGTAGATAGGATGAATCGATGAATCAAAGTGGTATGCCGTTTTGACCGACTCGTATCTCTACGTTTGGTTCCATAGTCTCTATATCTACTGGCCTGTTCCGATATTTGTCGCTTGTAACTGCGGGTGGGGTGTGGAATAGGGTAGCCAACCGCGTTATAATTTATTGTATTGTCCCATAATTTGGGTCAATGGTTGCGTCGAAATAATAACTTTCTTTCCTTTCCTTGTACGGTTTCGTTCTGGTGTGAATTTGTCGTCTTAATTTTTCTCAGTTTATTCTTCTTTAAATGGGTTTTTATCGGTTACTGCCCTCTTTTGATCACGACTTCTTGGGTATATTGCCATTTAATGAATTTGAAAAGTATTTTCTATTATACTTTTACTGCATAATTTGTAGCTTCCTCGCATATTATTAGTACTAAATTTTCCCCTAATTTTTTCTGAGTTGTTGTTTTTCAGCGTGATGTCTCAGGATGATGTGCGCAGTGCAGTGTCACGTGAAACTTTATTATTTTAAAGTTCTAAGTGACACTGCATCTGTTATGTTATTCATCACATAGGCTCGTCACGTCATTCATCATATAAAAAAATATTTAAGAATATGAACTAGACCAAGATATTTTTAAGCACAGAAAATTCCATTCAAGCCATAAATGAGTTTGAAAGTTTCGTAATAGTTAAACCTTTCATTTTGGAATAAATGTGTGTTGAAAACTTGAAACGAGTAGTAGTGTCACAGTATATAATTTTTATGATGTCAGTGGGCGTGGTGTATTTGGAGTATTTTCATTGAGGCGTGTTTGTGTTTATTTTTGCTAAAGATGAAAGTACTTGTTCATTATATTATTATAATTCGTGAAAGCTGGCTGTCAACCCTGGCAGCATGAAAGCGTGGGCGTAGGCGGTAACGAGTTCATTGGACACTCCCGGCACGCGGAAACGTTATTTTGCATCGTTCCCAACGCAACGTCACTGCCGACTTTATCCGCAGATTTGTTAACTTCATAATGGTGTGTCAAAACCTTATTGCACATCACATCTCTAAACGACTGAATATTCTGGTTTTGATATTTATTGAATTTAATTTGGCAGATTCAGATTGTAAATAATGAACGTTACATTTTTTTCAATAATTAATACGCGTGTATGGCAATAGGAAATTTTAGTGCTTTTTCCTAGTTTTAATTAAATATACATTATAAGATTGTAGGTATGTATTTAAGTCTAAATTTATATCGCTATTTATTTCCTATTTATAAAATGACATAATTGTATAAGGATAATTTTATTTACATCGTGTTGTTTCATTTGTACCACAGTACCTGCCACTACTACTAACATTACACATATTGGCTAATAGTGAAGGCTTTTGTCTTCCGGAAAAGAGCTTCCTCAGCACGGTAGTGCACAGTTGTAAATTGTCAATATCATTATTGTATAGCGGTCACACCATATAATTGTGTAAGCGTCAACCACCCAAGCTATGATGAGTTTCAAAAGTACTACGTAAGTACACTACACTACCTACAGTGTATTCATAGATAATGGAGTGATAAAGCCAAATAAATATAAAGTTTACCTGTAAGCTGTATCCACTTACGTTAAACCTTAAATTAACTGAATACTGTTTAAAGTCTTACATTTAACAAAACATGTACAAGATTTTTGTCGCCTGTTGTTAGTGCTATTGGATAAGGTACTATTTGAAGAGGCGTACGACGATGAAGACAAGTAAAATATCTAAGTAAAATGCCTGTACGATTTCTTAGAAATACGAACTGCTTGCGAAGGAAACAATTTCCACTCCAATTACCTACACATTTCCCAAAATAAACTTCTCGGAAGCAGTTCGTTATATAGATATCGCTTTATGTGTAAGTACCTTCGGCGGAGAAAGCTCACGGCTGTCCTAAGTAAACTCTCCCGCTTTCTTACGCGGAACCCTTGAACCTGCAAAAAGCTATAAATGTTTTATATTTGCGGAAGCATAGATCATATAAACCCAGTGCGTCATATAATAAAGGAAAGGCATAGGTAAGTAGATACTGGATACTATCCTACTTGAGAAGTAAGCCAGTTGGTTCGTCTTAGTCATATCACAATCGATGTCAAGCCACGTGAACAGCCAATCGATAAGCTGTAGCTATAGGCTACCAATTAGATTCACTTCGCGAGCGTTCAATTACTTTCAGAGACTGGCTGAATGCTCTACTCAGGACAGGGTTTCTAGTTCAAGTGATTTACTTACTATAGCAATCCGCTTAATTACACCACATCCAGGAAGTTTTGGTAATGTTTAGACGTTTACACTCGCAACTGCTTTATGAGTCGTAAAACTCATAAACGGGTCTTACTTAAGTGTTATGTGAGTGTCTACAACTACATCATTAATAACAAATAACGCTAAATTGGCAGCTAAATTGCTACCGTTTATTTATCCATAAAAATAATCTGCAGAAGTGCAGATAACGCGAACAGAAACAAGATCGGAATTTGCATTGTTAGATACAGATCGACAAGCAGTGCATGGGGTGCATGTTTGAATTGGAATTACAAAATAGTTACGTAATCACTCAAGATACTACTATTGATACGGTAATTGCCAATATCTGAGACGATTACGCTATCTTTGCGAACATTACAGGATTTTCAGGGTAACACTGTCTGATTACGTGTAGGCGCTTCAGCGTCATATATGGATCAAGTCTCGGTACTAATTTAATGATTGTCAACTCTATGTTATGATTGACATGATAATGGAACTTTCGGTCCACCTTTACATAATGTGCGTATGCGTAGACACTCCATCCATTACAATATTATTGGTGTCGCTCGCCAGATAAGATAGCCGAGTTGACAGCGGGAATGTTTGTCCATGGTGGTTGTGTTTGTGCAGCCTGTTTGCCAGCGCCAGTGGCGCCCAATTTCACCCGTTGATCCCACACTGAATATTCAACCTTATATCGTATGGCGAGAACACCATCAAATTAACACTCAATATTTTTCTAACGGATCAATTCAACAGCCGTTGTGTTTTCCTGACAAGCAAATCTTGTACCATTTGTTCAAATATTACAGGAAATTTTTCCATCCATACAAGTCATACCCTACATAAATCATAAACTTTTATGTTATTCTCAAATTCATTTACAAATGCTATAAAATCTGTTTTCACAAACAAACGAGTATACGTGCCGGTAAATCCAATAAATTGGAAATCGGAGTGGCTCTATAAAATATTCCACTGAGTCGGTAATAAAATTCGATTAACCATATATTATTTTAGCAGTTTGTGAGAGAGCAGGATGCGATTGCGGTTTCTAGGTCACTCTGAGATCGTATCTTCGCTGTGATAAAACCAAACGACTGCATCTCTTGCATCGGGCCATGAGCCAAATCACTGAAGCAAACCAGACAGAAATTCCTGAACGTTAAGTTAACGTTTTCATTTTGCAATAATCGTTTCCATGAATCTATTTCCGCTATTTCCATGTTTAAATCATGGTAATAGGAAAATTGTGTTGTGTTGTGTTATTTATTACATTAGCAATTAGTATGTGCTTAGGACATAATTTTTCCCATAACAGCATCGTTTTGTTGTTACTCAGTTACACTGTATGACCCTAAAATGCTAAGATTGCTTGCTTGTAGTTGGTGCAGTGATCGGATCCTGGGCTGGCGCCTCGTCTCTTGGCAAACCGTCAATGAACGTTCGTCCAGCCATTATCATTCAAATGTTCTCGTATATGTCAAAGTTGAGAAAATTTGCCACTTATACAGTAGACCCTGTTTTGTTTACATCAGCGGCAACTTTGATAGCTTCGTATAGGAGTAATTATACGGAGAGTCATATTATTCTAGTGGAAAGCTTTCGCATCATAACCATATTTTGACCTAAATATTACAATGTTTTCCTTACTTGTTCACGGAAGCTCAAAGTAACGTACACTCTCTGTGTGTTTTCTGTTTACATGGTGCCAAGCTATGAGTATGGTATTCTATAGAAGTCAAGCTAATAGCTAGAAAATTACAGGGCCTACAAATATGTATGTGTGCAAATTAACCGCATCACCGTAACTGTAAAGCCTCTGAAATTATTATCATTGAAGCTTTTATCTGTGTAGACCATTCAACATTTTACTCTAAATGGACACATATTTATTGTTCTAGTTCCGTTCATTCTATTGTCACAGAATAAACGGAATTGATTGCAATGCAGAGCGAACGGATCGCTTCCATTAATTTGCTGGACCATTTGTATTTCACCGCGCTTTCATTTTGATTTTCTATCCTGGTTCATTTGCAACCTAGAATTTTTTACTTGCAGTGGGTTTGCGTTTGACTACATCTCACCTGATGGTAAGTGGAAGTGACGACGAGGTCGAAGGTGGAGCACGCTTACCCAGGAATAACCTATTTACTCTTGATTTGAAGACACATAAGTTGTAAGTGGATGGAAAGACCGACGACGGGAATGAGTTCCATTCCTTAGCTGTACGTACAATGAAGGAATCAGCAAAGCGTTTTGTAAAAGGTAAATCTACAACGTAGGGATAGGGATGGAAACTCTCCTCGCCGCGTGGTCCTGTGACGGAATGGAGACAGTGGAATAAAATTGTGTGAAGTGAAGTTCCTCGGCACATTCCCCAAAATGGATCCTGTAAAATGCTGACAATCACGCCACTCTACGCCTCATCGGTTTATTAGAATTTGTTAACCAGCCAATAGGTAGAAGTGAATAAATGTTACAGTTGTCAAGCGTCTCTTTTCTACACTTATTTTTACGTAAATTGGAAAATGCGCCAGTGCATTCATAGTTAAATCAAATTTTCTTTACATTTCTTCACAATTTAATATATTAGGTACTTCTATATTTACCTGTCAGAGAAATGAAATTAATGTTTTACCTACTGCAGATACGTTCCTATTATTATGTTTAAGTAACTGCAATAGTAAAATCACTATTATTAATTGTTATGTCAGAATTTAACTCGAATCATCCATCAAAATAGATTACCGCTGTAATTGAAGAATCGTGATTAGTACCAGACCTATTAACTACATCTAACATGCGAGAAGCCTTGTACCGAATTTTAAACATTATTGAGCAATAAACGGATTAAAGTAGTTTTATCCACAATTGGTGTAATTATTTTGTACGAGTTATCTATCTATAGTTTACTTACTAACATATAATAAAAGTTCGATAAAATTCGAAGAAATAAAAGGAAAAATGATGTCTTATTTTGGGATCACGTTTTTGTCCGCTGTTTGGCTGTATTATTGTCACAAAAAATACAATTAAAAGAAACCAAATACCACAAACTTTAATCAGTAAAGTTATGATGCCTTTCAGATTAACGCTTTGGAAACTTTTTTAGGTTTAAGAGACGATGTTTGAAACAACCTTAGTATTACAGGTTATAGTTGGGATAGGAGCTTATTATGACGGTGTTGTGCTAAGAAAGATTTGCAAAACATTTTAAACAGACTACTGAACATACAAGAAACTAACAAATCTCAACACATGACATTTCTAATTGACTTTACAACCTTAGAAGCGAGTCTTGGCAAGCAATGTTTCCGTAAATAAACGATAAATAAAATAAACCGGATGCTTCCTTCATTTTTACGCGTGTTCTTACATCGCAGTTTTTCTATGTTACTTGAGACTGTAGGTACGCAGCATATTTTAATAAGATGGTTCAAATTATGGGTTGCGTCTACCATACATAATTATGATCACCACCATCATGTTACACTACTTATGATGACCACTTTTTTGGTTAGGTACTTAGTTTATTCTGTCTGCCTATAACTCTAGTCTCTACATGTTAGATTTTGTCATATTATCTCATCTAAAGGTAAATCTTCGGCTCTCGAATCGCCCTTTTTATCAGGTTTCAAGAGATTCTTCTTTGAATCTTTGTATTTCGTCGTAATTTATCAACTCTATAGTGTAAATTACTTTTCCTCGTATAACCTAGTATAAATTTAAAACTTCTGTGAAATAAAAAAACAACCAAGCTCACAGAACTTTTTCGCTACTATTGCGGTCGAACTGCCAACTTTTAATGTTATCAGGATCCCGTTAAATGCAGCGAGTTAGCACCTTGGATTTCTAAAGCCCACTTTAGTTAATTAGAACTTGACATATTAGAGCACGCGATGCAAAAATGTTTACACACGGATGCTCATCATGTGATCCGTCCGATGACAGTTCATGTTTATCCACATGACTTTCGCAAATATTTAGGGTATTTAACACTTTTAAATGTTTATCTATAATGCAAACTAATGATTATGTTGCTTTAGCGTTGGTGTGTGGTTGTTACAGTTTCGATGTAGGTATAATGTTAGCTTCATTTTCATGACTGTATAATGTCTAGCAGCGACCGCGGTTTGACCCGCTTTTCTACAGGAACGGGTTTTCGAGATAAAAAGTAGACTTTGTTTTAATACCTCCATTAAAGAGTAACAAACATACACACATACAGACTTTCGCATTTATAATATAAGTGTGATAATTGGAAATTGAACAAAAAACAGTAGCAAGCTTAGTTTCAACTTTTTATTTTCACATCGAATGAATTTTAACTCGTACGTCAACATCTAACTAAACGTCATTATACTTACATGATTTATCATATATATTCTAATTATAACAATATTATAAATGCGCGTTCAATATTATAATGAACCTTTTGTATTTTATTCAAATTATATTATTTAACTGACAACCGATGGGGAAGAAAGGTTCTTGAGTGGCGACCACGAACTGGAAGACGCAGCGTAGGCCGGCCCTCCACTAGGTGGTCCGACGACCTGGTGAAAGCCGCGGGGAGCCGATGGATGCAGAAAGCGCGCAGCCGCTCTAAGTGGCGCTCCCTGGGTGAGGCCTATGTTCAGCAGTGGACGTTTTCAGGCTGCTAATGATAATAATAATAATAATAATAATAATAATAATAATAAATAAATATGTGTGGACATTTCACACAGCGCCATCTAGCCCCAAACTAAGCATAGCTTGTACTATGGGAACTAGATAACTGATACAATACTTATATACTTTTTTGTTTGTAAATACATACATAGAATACAATATAACACCAAGGCGCAGAACAAACATCTATGTTCATCACACAAATGTTTGTCCTGGGTAGGAATCGAACCCACAGCCCTCAGTTCAGAAGGCAGGGATACTACCAACTGAGCTATCGGGCCCGTCAATGATGATGATGATGATGATATTATTTAAAAATGTAATCTACTAACTGCTTAATTACCAATTCACGTACACAGTTAGGATAAATATAACTAACAGGTTAGCGTGTCTATAATATAAATGTATATGTACAATAACGAGCTCAAAATGATCTAAACCTCCGCTATCCGCTAATATATCAGCTATACAGCTAACGTTATCCGCTAATAAGTCAATTATAACAGGCAGATATAACGTTACTAAAATATAAATCTAGTTCAAGGATATTTTTCATAATGTTCATGATTCAACAACCTGCATCTTTAGAGAAATAACAACCTGTTCTAAATAGTTTCTTCGCATAGTATACTTTTTTTTTCTTTTTTTTTTATAATAATAATAAATATGTGTGGACATTTCACACAGCACCATCTAGCCCCAAACTAAGCATAGCTTGTACTATGGGAACTAGATAACTGATACAATACTTATATACTTTTTTTGTTTGTAAATACATACATAGAATACAATATAACACCCAGACGCAGAACAAACATCTATGTTCATCACACAAATGTTTGTCCTGGGTAGGAATCGAACCCACAGCCCTCAGTTCAGAAGGCAGGGATACTACCAACTGAGCTATCGGGCCCGTCACTTTAACTTTAAACAACATAATACTAGATAATATAATAACAAAGTTTCTGGATAATATTAGTAGCCTAATCTGTAACTAGTAATACTTTATTAACATTGAGTTTGTTTGTTCACAGGCGTGACAATGAGAGAAAAGAGGGGCGGTGCTATGAGCAAAATGCAGAAACTCAGAAAGCGCCTCTCTCTCAGCTTCGGCAGGTTGTGTAAGTATTCTTGTGACGTTCTTTACTTCATCAGTATTAGTTACTAGTTATACCATTTTCATGATTATCCATGTTTAATTTAACACTGTAAATAACAATTTTAAAATATATTACATCAGTTTCGTCATTTCAACACGTTCACGATCTAATAGAAAATAGACTATAGGTTCTAATATTAGTTTCAAAATTAGTTTATCTCTAATAGTGCGAGATCCGACAGCACAAATACATACAAATATCTACGTCATCGAGTACCTCAATAGACTATCTTTAGATCGTTAGCTGACACTTAAACATGTGAAAAAATCAGGTCTGCCAATTCCGGTCCTTCCTGCCGGGTCATGTAAATCCAGCTTCAAATGCTTTGAACTCTAAGTTCCGGCAAGTTTAGAACTGGCAGACCTTTTAATCTATTATCAGGGATACCTTGGCTATTAATAGGCATAGGTTTCATCGGGGTACTCGTTGAGGTAGGTAAATGGTGTGAAGGGCACTTCGTAAGGGTCTGCCAGGTACTTCCGGTAGGAGGTGCGATGGCAGACCAATTCTTTTTTACGTAATTATTCAATGGTAAACTGTTGCCAGCATTTTCATTCGGGTACCTTATGACGTAATTTTTAAATTGAATAAAACCTAAAAAAATCTCGAATTTCTATGACCCGGCAGGATCGGAATTAGCAGACCTATTTTTTTTACATGTTTATTTGTCGGTTAACGATCTACAGATAGCCTATTGAGGTACTTGATGACTTAGGTATTCCTACTGTGGGATCTCGCACTATAATGGAGTGACAGTAACATGTATATTATTAGTGTCGAGTTGTTCAATGTCCAGTCATCCGTATACCGTCATCACGTTTTCTATTTTCGCCATGTAGGTGACAAGTGCTAATAAAGATATTTTCGTGATGTTTGATGAGGGAAACCATGCCTCAATTAAAGTTATTTTCGGCGGTTGTATGGCACATTAACAAGGTATTAATGAAATGACTAAACATTCAAATACGTGATCATTGCGTCTTGATAGGCTATTTATAGCACTAGCTGACGTTTGTTTGTAATTTCGCAAATAAATATAACCAAGTAAAGAAAAACATTCTGGCAAGTACTTTTCATCTCAACATTATTTTCATTGTTAGAAACAACTATAGGCTTCTGACTATATGCATTACTTAGCTTCAGTGTCTTTTCAACATTGTACGCTTGTTTAAACTTCGAAATCCCTAGTCAAGTTCTTGGAAGTTATTGCACTAGAGTTACATAAGTATACGTGTGGGTGAAATTCAAAGATCCTAATAAATCTAACAATCTCACTAACAACGTGCGATCATAAAACTGTTCTAAATAAACAAAATGGGGATCTACGCCTACGCGCAGCAGCGTTTCAACTTGCAATAGCACTATTTCTTAGCTTTGTTATTACCTAAGTGAAAACGTAGCTATAAGTGTAGCATCTCACCTATAAATATGTTGAAGTTTGAGATTGCGCAGTCTGACAAAATATACTTAAAGGTTATAATCCAAACGAATATCAAACTTCTTTTGCATCAGATGTTCAATATAACCTAGTCGTGAATACGTTTATCTTCTTTAATTCTCCAAATTCTCATATACCTACTTCTCTTACCTCTACAACGACCTTGTATTACTCGAACATCTTATAATTATTAATTCTGTATAACCGACATAGATTTATATATCAGGATATGCCCGAAGGAACATTTTATTTTGTCAAAATGGCGTGGGAAAAGTCAGCGCCATCTAATAGATTTCGCGTGAACTACGACAAGTTGAGAAAATTAGGTGCCTATCGCTGCCATTATGTCCGTCAATGCTTATGTTTACAATGATTATTCCAAATATAAATTCGATTATTTTGTTACAAAACAGAGTGTAATATTGAAAATATTGAATTACTTGAGGTAAGAAACTTGGTCTTTCTTTTTACTGCACTTTTGAGTATAGATTGTGCAACCCTTCACAATACAACTTGGCATATTTTGTTTGTGACATTCGACCGATGCCTTCTAACTTCCATCACAGACTGAGCGCTAGTGGATGCCAATCTGTGAAATTGGCTCCCACTTTGAAGCGACGTTTTAACCTGTCATTAGGCCTGTCCTTAATATATATGTCTATGATAACCAAATATAAAATTATACATAGACAATCACCGAGTATGAAACAAATTACGCATCGCCTATAGGTGCATCATTTGTTTTTTTTTTGCTCTGTGATAGATATGTTGGTTGTTGGAATAGAATCTCACACAGGTAACTGTTAACTGCACTTACGCTTCTATTTGAACTGTCCAGTGAACACTTAATTCGCCACGATGTTCTATAACTACAATGGCATAGCGCCCCTCTCACCTTCAGTTGCGATATCTAGTCTCATGTTGCAAAATATTTTGTTTATATCGAAGTCAGCTTCGTTGGTATAGATTGCTTTATACCTTGTTACGAAATACAAACACTACCTCGGATCATAAATAGATCTATATTATCATCAGTCCATACAGTTTTATATACATTGTAGGTCAACAATAACCAATTGTAATTATTTTGTTTAATGACATTTACACCATTGGTTGTAATCCTTCTGTCTACATTGGTATTACTTTTGATATTGCTTGTGGCTTAAAAGATTTTTGGTAACACTTTTTATATCGTGTATACTAGACAGTGCCTTTTGTAATCTATCGATATTTGTTTTTCCTTTCGGCCCGAGAGCACGAATCGATTAAGCTGTTTTCCTTAAAGGTCCATTTAACCCAAGAGATTTTAACAATGTAAACATTGAGTATCCCGAACGCCTTTACGGAATTCCTGTTATTTTTGTTCTACATTTAGTTGCCCTTTCGTAGTAAAATTTTAGCACATCTTGTAACATTTGTTTAGTGTACTGCATATTTGTATCATGATCATGTTATTGTTATGTCCGACGTGATGGCCTCTGCAACGCTTCAGAAGCTGCATCCTATCTAAGTATCCATATACTTAGTAGATACGTGAAAAATTGAAAATCAAGCAAATAATAACGGCCAACGATCACATACATAGATCCAGGACCCTAACTAGGATTCCCTGTATCTAGGGACCCAGGAACTATGAGGACCTAATCCACTCAGTGATTTATATTCTGTACTAAATATAGGTAAGTAGACATTTCCATAAAGTGCATCTAAAACTAGTTTGTCAATTTAGTAACATAAAAAATGCTTTACTCTGAGATCGAAAGTATTTCACACCAGAAACCCGTCTCAAGGTATCTTGATTTATAATCTCAGTGGGAACATTAATCATTTGAAGTTGTCTTCACGACTTAGAAAAGGGTATTATATTTTCTTCACCTAACTGGGAATTCCCACTAAAATAGCATCAAATAATAAATAATGATGCCACGTTAATGAACGTTAAAACAACGGCACTACATCAGCAGCGTACGTACGTGTTTGTTTGCCTTATGATAAGTGAGGTTTAAAGCCGACTAGCAACGGGATTTACAGATTTATTGGATTAAGGAGCTTTACTGATGAGATTATGTAAAACTACGTTGTTATAACACACTTTGTGTTATGTCAGTGTTTTCCTTAACCTGATTTATTAGGCGAAATTTTGATTAACTTATTGCTTAATTTTTGTTTGCTTTCATTGCCTCATGTTTTACTAGTATCTGTTACATAACTCTTATCGAAATTGATCAGTTATATCAGTAGCATTGGTAGGCCCAGCCCGTCCTTATCAGTCAGCATACCGTTTCAGTTGAACGCTCATGACGCCACCGCAGGAAATAAACTATTCGTTACAAACTATTCAAGTACGAATATGTTTATACCGATGCGTTCACCAGTCCCCTAAACAGCATCCTCTTCAATGTCTGTATCCCCTAAATATACAGGTACTTGTTTGGCTAATGTGTACTATCGTTTATTCTGTGCTGGGATCAAAGAACGCTCTCGTTACGAGTACTTTGAAGGGGCTCCTCACTGTGTTCGGTGTGATTTGATAGCTCTTTTAAAACGTGTTGTGTTCTTTTCATCATATAAGGTTACCCGTTTTATTACTTATTTTTATTGGTTATAACAATAATTGCTTTATTTATGTTCCAATATGGTAATGATTCAATTTTATTCGGTAGCCCTTGGGTGGCTTGGCTAATATTTATAATGTAGATTTTATATTAATCTAGTACGTTTATTTTGAACTTACAATATTTAAAAATAGCTGTGTTTAATTTAGTAATATGCATTTGCACATTAAACTCTATAATTTATTTACTAATTTGTATGTTCACAGTTCTTCGTTGTCAAATATTAATTAAACAACTTAAAAATAATATTTTATAAAAGTGACTGAATTTAGTTTGTCATCAACTTAATTTTAATATGTTACCACTTGGCACTTGTCATGTCAGTGATTTTGATCCTCATTCGCACCTTATTGTGTATCTATTTCGGTGTCATTGTTTCGTATTTTCACGTATACTACATTGCGTGCGCATGAAAAAATCATGAATGTTTACAAAATTTACTGCCACATATACCGTGACCTGAGATTACAATATGTGTGGCTTTCAAAGCGGTTATGTCACAGCCGTTTGGGCTTTGTTATTGTTTACAACTCGTTACAGAATGGTTATTATTTCACCGGTCATGTTTACAGTTTGTGTCTATAGTTTACTGATAATTGCCACTTTTGGTTTGTTTGGTTTAGGTATTTAGTACTATTGTTTCTTGAATCTTGTTTTGTTAGAATGAAATTATTTTTAAAAAACCTCATATAATTTATTTATATGATCTTCTCAAAAGTATTGAGTGCAAAAATCAGTCCACTGTTGTTAAATTCCGAGCACGTACCTAAGGAAATATCTATGTTTTGTATACTGCCATAGTATCTTTGTTTTTTTTAGTTGACTGTTCTATTGTGTGGAAACAAACATGATCTTTTTAATTCGATGAAGGCCGCTCGAAAAGTCACACATCACACATTTCCATTTCTAAATGGCTACGATATCCACAAAATAAATAGTACTAATAAGACGTATAATTTGATACACGTTGAACATGTTGGATTGAAAGATGTTGGTCCCAGTCCCAGGTATGATAATATGATACCATGTAGGTTGGAAATTAAAATAGAACAAGTTAGTATGGATACTTTAATGAAATTATGATAATTATTAATATTGAAGTAATCTACTTAAGTAAGCTACTATTTTAAGATCTTTTTTGTAGACTGTGTTCTAGCAAATGAATGTGTGTAGATGCATATTTTTTTAAAATAAATATTGTAAACCTTAAAATAAATAATTCGAAATCAGCTATAAGTATTGGTTTTAGTAGTGGAACCATATTGTTAGTAGTATTGATCTAAGTATGAGTCTATCGTCGGTACTCTTATCTGTATGTATCCGTATACGTTATCCATGAATCACCATTTGTTATATAATATAAGGAGTGATAACGTCACGTCCTCTATAACTAGATGCATATTGTTATGGAGCCCATTTGCTTGTACAATTGCATTACAATGGAATATCACTGAAGCATTAAACCATACAATGATATGATTCGTGGTCGTCTTAGATGAGAGCCAAGCAATTTAATAACAATTGAAGTTATAGACGCAATAGCATTCACTTTGTTAGGAGGATGAAATTGGGAAAATTAAATGAAGAGGCTTTCTCTTTTTGTTGTGATGCTGGCATTGCCATAGATACTGTTCTTATACTAGTTACAATTTTTTGTCATAGCCTACGATAAGCTAGACATAGCAATTATCGTATGCAAATAGCTTTAGGGCTGGGTCTGATAAATCAGTAAAGTACAATTGTGATTAAACAGTCATCTGAACACTAACGACGGTATCTTAAATGGTTAATCACAAAGGAAGTACCCAGCTGTGGGAGTCAGGTGACCTTCGACGTATGAATCAACCGATCGTTACAAGCTAATTATTGTAGATTTGCCTCGGGCCATACATGGCGACATTGGCGATCCTGTCGACAAGTCGCCAAGTAGCGGTAACTACTGTTTGTATCTTTTTACTATGAGGAATTCTCCTTATTTGTACTCTTTTTGGTCTGCCCTTAGATGATTTATCTTCTTCAAGCTTTCACCTTAACTATTATCATGTTTTACTTGCAGACCAAAGCTGGTAATTATGTGAAGCATACTGTATGTTTCAATTTCGTTGGGTGGATTATGCATCACATTTGATATTATCAACAGGAACAGCGCCATTACCTCGTGACCCTAAGTATAATGAGGCTGCCGATATGGCCACTTATTGTGTTCGAAACGATTGCTTCCGGAGTTTCACGCGGGCTCAATATCTCCATTATCTGGTATTTGATTGATAGCCGACTTCCTCACCAGCTACTGATAAGAGTTGTCTGTCCTAGTTGCCCTATGACGGGCTGTAACTCCTCGACGATGCCTGCGGCCAGACTCCTTTATTGGTTCTTTGACTCCGTTCTATTCCTAGCAATCTTAAACTTATTGAATTGAACGTGGTATACTTTACGAGTAAACGTAGTACCAGGTAAATTTTAATAAAACGATACTAAACCTAGAAAATAAAGTTTAGAGAAATGAAAGCATTTTCTAATAGAAACTGAATGATGGTAGCAATGAGAACGTTACAGTACAGCATGCTTGTTACATGATAATATGCGGGTACGTTGAGTCACTCGACCGCACAGGAATAGAGTATTGTTTCCCTGCAACACAACCGCGTTGCCTGGACGAGCGAACGGCACGGCCTTTTGTCGACCCGCTCCATTGTCTTCAACCTATTCAAATACTTTTGTAAAGGCGTCGACGGATTTTTTCTAACTTATTTGAATTTCATGATGGCTCAGCTCAGTTTGGTAATTTCCCTTGCCTTGTAGTCATAATCGTTTTGACGTGTTCAATTTACAGCAACTGTTGCGCAGCGGTTGTGTTCCTAATGTTACATTAATAGTGATTCCTACCCACTTGAGAATGTTTTCTTCTTTATTGCCTTCAATTGTCTGTTGCTCAACTGTCGGTCGGTTACGTAAGCGGCTTGTAATATCTTGTGAAGGGTTCGATGTACTTACTGACATCATTTTGGTGACCGAATCATGTAGGTGCAGTTTGAGTTTATGTGAAGTGGTTGCGGAATAATTTAATATTTAAGTATTATTTTATATTATGTTTGAGTTACAGCAAATATTAATAACTTGCCTTAAGGTATATGACTTACATAAAATTGCTGCCTATAACTTCTCTTAAACAAAGCTCAAATTGCAGTGTAGTTAGTGGCCCCAAGCCGTTGAAATTTATAGCGTTCATAAGTTAGTTGCTCTTGAATTTATCGTTTCTTGATTTACGATTTATTTTATAATTTACTACTAATGAATGTACTTTGTAACGTCTGACTCTACCACACGCAAATGGCATTAATTCCCATTTTATCGGGTTCATCAAACGTGTTTATTGTTTAAGATAGATGCGACTGTTTTGCTTGGCACATTATCAAGATAGTCCGGAATTAGTCTTGAATTTAAATTAACTCTATCATCACTAATAGCTAATCATTCTAAAATAAAACTTCTAATTTAGTCAGATTAGTTTCCTGAAATAGTCGATTGTATGAAAGTCTCGACTTTGGCACAGTGGCCTTTTAATTTTATGAGTCATGCATGTCTGCTCCGGTGGTACCGTCAGTTTGTTTGCTTCATTTGCCCCCCTCTATCATCGTACTGATTGTTTGGCCTGAATTGTTTACACCGGGTTAACGACTGTCCCTGACTCCGCGCTCGTCTCATCTTTAAGAAAGTTTATTAGTTTGTTGACATCATTTGTAAAAGTCTTGTCATTATATTTCCTACTCTTTCGTATCTAATAACTCCATTCGGTCGTTTTTTTAAGTTCTTCGGCAGTAACGATCTTTCGACACGGTCGCATGCATGGCGTTCCTTTCAACTGAAAGGAATGGAACAGTTTATTGACACAAGTGTTGAAGGAATACAGCTGTGGAATCGTGTCTATTTATTTATTAGACCTCTATTACTGGTAACAAAAGATTGGAAATGTCTTCAAAGTATTTAACACAGAGTGTATAATAATGTATGGATGCCGAATTATTGTGTAGACTCTACACGCACTGGGCTGGGACAGCTGTTTCCAAGTCAATGGAGCCTAAAGTCTGTGTAATATTGGACGATACAACTAGGTTATTAAATCTACACTGTATGCGCTTAGGGGTAATACCAAGATTTCATTATAATCTACGTACATTGGAATGTGCCCAGAAAGCGTATTTTTATTACTCGCCAAAATGTTTTAGGTTTTGTAGGCACGAACTAGATACCCATATTATCTTATCGTATGTTTGAACGCGATACCAAAGTAAATTTATTCTGACAAATTAATTTTGGAGCACGCTTCATAGCTTTGATTAATAACTAACATACTATATTTGTTTCTGCCTCAAACTTTAAACTTTTATTCCAGTTATTGTTGATGTCATCGATAAGAAATTAGAATCGCATGACCTTATCAAACTTAATCAGGTTTATTTCTTGCTACACTTCCTGCTTAGTGTTTTCCACATAAATCCATTCTAATCTTTATTTGAATGTTTGTGATTTAAGCTAACGAAGATCATCTTTTTCGGAACTATAAATAACTTCCATTCTACCATTTCTTATTTTCTATCTTCGAACCTTTATTCTTCAGTCTTTTTGTCTCCGTGTTCCCGCGATAATCACTAATGCTCATATCCTCTTAGGCTATTAGGAATTCGTCTCCGCTGGAACGCGAATTTCCAAGATAAGCTCGCACTTAGCGGCGTTTTATGACCTACTGAAGCGATTATGTGAAGTTTAACCTTCCGGTTACGTACCCCACCCCCATACTGAATATAATAGGTCGGTCACATTACGTAATGGATTGTAGCATTACCCCGGGCTGCTTTGGGAACGTTCATGGTTATGTAGTTGCCTTTAATTTTATTGGGATGTATGTAAATCGACCGCTTATGGTTGGGATTGTAGAGTTTGTGTAGTTGTGGTTCATGATTGCTGTGTGTAATATGCGACCTAATCCTGATAGGATTAGTTTGATCTTAAATGGCACTAAACATTTGCACGATATTCCTAATACTAAAGTAAAATAGAGGTCTATTTCACTCTAGTTATTTAGGGAATAGAAGAACCTTGGTTAGAACCTCAGCAGCGTCTCCCGATAGGCGAGTTTATCGGCCAATATTTGCTTTATTGCATTATTGTTGTTTGTTGACGACGCTCATTCGCAGAACGAGCTCAGCTTTATCGAGGGTACAATATCCTAGAAGGGTTCTTTAAGAGCTTCATTGTATTGTGAGGAGTATTTTTGCGGAGCCCAAAAAGGCTCTTAGGAGGTAAACAACACCTTTTGTAAACCGAGTTGTAAGCCGAACATATTTGAATTTATAGCTTTTATTGGTGTTGCAAATAGTTTAAAAAGACATTTTCTTTTCCATTGACTAAATTAGCGACATGAAACAGCTTACTCGCTTTCAAACCTCAAATCACATTCCCGTAACAAAATGTCAGGTCGGCTCGAATCACCTGACTTCATCACAGAGCGTACACTAACAAGAACTATTACGGTTAGTTTATATTGATAGAGAAGTAAGACGTAGAGCTGATAGAGTTAAAGACACGTTTGCCGTTTGGGCGAGTTCTACAGCAAGTTATGACAAATTGATTTTATTTAATTTGTTTTGTTATTGAAAACAAGACTAATACTTTAGTAATATCCGTGTGTCCATCTCAAGAAACATTTCAATTTTCAACCGAATAAATAGATATCATTCTGGTCGCATAATTTTAATAAGCACAGGCAATGATCATCACGTAAGACTACGAAAAGATGTCTTGTGAAAGTTTGTAAGTCTGAAAAGCGCACATCTTGCTGCAAGATTGAGCTCAATGCCGTCACACTCCAGATATACGGAGCCGGCTTAATGGCGGAACACTGTGCATGGTGACCTATATCGCCGACGACGGGGAAAGTATCGCGAAATTACGCCTCGTCAGCCTTTTCGCTCGCCCAATTGTTGCCCGCAAAGCCGGTAAACTATAGAGCTAATTTAGTTAGCATTTTACGCTGCGCTCTGACCCGTTATGAGCTAAATCATGTTAACACGTTATGTGCACATGAGATTACAGAGTTGTTGTATTGTCTGCCATAATGTAGTAAAATCTGGAAGTTTACGTGAAACTGCATGAGAGTCTGCGATGTCAAAAATGCCAAGAATTTTCAACAAAACTAACATGAACCAAAATTGTCTTCTCCTATAATCTTATCGAAGGAAAACAAAATCCTTTACTCCTTTAACCAACAAAACCACTTTATCGAGTAAGCCGCAATCTAGCGAAGTTTCCGCCGCAGGTAGGTGCTACAATCAAGTTGGCAGGACTGCGGGATCGATCCGATGGCTCCCGCCGATAAGCCGCGGCCGCTGAAAGCAGCGCTGACCGCACCGACCCTCGTCAACTTTGACACTGAAGTTGGACTCCGTAATGGAACTAATGTAGGCCCACGATTTGAAACCAAAGGTTTGCCATTGAATAGTCTATAAATAAAATAAAGTTAAGGACGAGGTGAACGTTAGAAGGATAATACATTATGCCATTTATTTATCCCGAGTAAATTATAATTATTATGAGCAACCTCAAATAGATTTAGCAGAATAATGCTCAATAATTCAGCTAACAATTGTGTCAATTCACTGGTATTATGATTGTCGCGAATAAATTTACATATAGTTTAAATATGCCTGACCCTGTCACTACAATCAAACCAAATGCCACACACTTCAAAAGTACCTCAAGAAATTTCATACATACTAATGTCCCCATACCTAATGAGATCTGACTGTATCCACTATGCCGATCCTCGTCCCGTGACGCATGTCTCACCCTCTTTACTTCTCACTTGGCTGATTCTGGGATGAATATTGATGACAAGTTTTGTATAACCCCTTCGGTTCACATATGTGGTTTGTTTTTATCTGATGCATTTTTGAGACTCTCGTGACTGTAAATCACAAACTGTATGAAAATAATCGCTCGAACACAGAAGTTTCTTATTGTATAGTAAGTTGGCATATATCAAGTTCATAGCTTTGTATCAGTTTTATTGCTCTTCCCACGACTTTTGGCTTAATGTCTTCAAAAGTTACAGGAGCGAGTTGTTTGCAAGACTGACTTTGTAACTGTGATCAATAGTCGTAAGACTTGGTCATAGATGACTCAGTGACGCCGGGCCGTCTCCGCCAGACATTATACTTAGCTCTGGATAAATGTGTTTAGTTAAGATACAGAATTGTACTAACAGTAGATTAGGATAGGTAATTCGTTTGTTTACTATATACATATCTAGGGATCTAATTCATAACAAATATAACCGGTTACTGATAACTACTAATAATATTTATTAATCGATTCTCTCGTAAGTTGTGTTTAATTTCTTTGATAATTATTTTTGCAGTCGTTAGATTTTTTCTTGGTCAGTGCTAACGATCTGTACTAATTAATATTCTTTGACATAAAAACTGTTTTTTAACTTTGAATGAAGTCAAGTCTCAACTTTCGATAATGTTAATTTTTCTTTGACATAAATTGCATGAATTAATTTTATTTCCCGGATGTACGCTTCAACTCCTCAAAAAGGTTATTGTAAATTAAAAGTACAGTTAATTATTTAAAGCATAGAATTACTAATTTGAAGTAAGTTTTAATTGGTTTATGTGAAAATATTTCCTTGGAATAAATTTTTAGATCTATATTCTGAAAATATTTGTTAAGGGTGGAACGTTTTCTTTCAGCTTAGAACGTTAGCTTTTTCTAATTCAATATTTTTTGTAAACATATGACCTGACAAGCTAGTAGTTCACCTGATGGCTTGTAGCTACAACTTGTTTTAAGTTTTCAATTTTAAGAACTTAACCGATAATACTTATGAGGGTGACTGTAAGTAAACACGAGTATTTGGTTAATAAAGACCGCAGAAGTCCCAAGGCCGTCGATCATTCAATCCTTTCCGCAATCAGATACCGCTACTATACACAAGATGCATTATTTTTGTAGTATCCGTGCGTGTAATAGGTTGTGGTTAATTTATTAATTATTAGCTAGGCGGTTCGTTCTTATTCTTGTTGTTTTGTAGCTTGGCTGGGTCTTTTTAAGTCAAGAGCGAATGTGCATCTCTTGGGCAAACGTTCTCCATTTTAGACAATATCGTCATTTCCCATCAGGTGAATCTTTCAATGTATTTTTCTCGCAAACAAATAAGGAACTCTTCTTGTCACTTCTATTAAACACAAAAGTTTTTCTGTAGAGTAAATAATCAGAAAGATGTTATTTGCCTATTTTATAGTAGATAGGGTTTTACATCTATTATCAATATCATATTAATAATCATATTAATTTCTCCTTATACCTACAAACTAAAATTTAGAAATTCAAGCTCAGTTCACGTTGTATAACAGCGGGCATACCCCAGGGACAGTTATGTAAATATTTCCTTATTTCGCTGAGGTTAATTTCAAACTAAGGTAGCTGCTTATTTAGTGCTGTATTAGTAGTTAGAAGCTTGTGTGCGTCCGCAATTGCGCATATGAAATGTGCTCCAATTCAGGCTGTAACTGAACTAGTGCCAGTCAACTAATATCTATCAGTGGCCGATATATTATTATGCACAGGTGCTGGATGATAGATAGCATGTTAGTTAGAAAATTTTCAAATGCTGGCTGATGTAAAAAATACTTCTTTCCTGTAAACACAATGCCGTCAAAATAATTATCCTAAATGGAATAATTGTCCAAAGGCAGTGAAAAGTGCGTACTTTGCATACTTCCAGTCTTTGCTTTGCTACGGTATCGACCTGTGGGGCCAGGCAGCGGACCGTCATCGGGCTTTTGTTCTCCAAAAGCGGGTATTACGAATAATGTGTCGTGTGCCTTGGGACACACCTGCTCGACAACTTTTTATAGACCAGGGTATTCTTACAATGCCTTCGTTGTACGTATTGGAAGTAAGTAAGTTTATGAAATCCAATTTGGACAAATTTAAGTCAATTAAAGATTTTCATAATAGAAATACTCGTAGCAAAAACAATTTAATAATAGAATTTAAAAGATTAAAAAAGTCATCACAGTCAGTTTGGAACATAGGGCCAAAAATGTACAATAAAATAAACAAAACCATAAGAGAAATTGAGTCATATGATCTATTTATTAGCAAATTAAAAGAATTCCTTTTAAAAAAGGCGTATTATTCTGTTGACGAATACTAAAATGATAAATTGACATAAGTCTTTTAATTTGTAATGTGTTGTTTATTTTTATTAATTTTTTATTTTATTTTATTATGATGAAATTAATCGTGAATTATACTTTCAGTATAGTTTATTCGTAAAAATGTTGACTAGTTATTAAGTTCCTACTATGTTATTTTATAATAATGTAATGTGTGTGAATTTAACTATGTATTAATTTTGTAAACTGTTGACATATAACTCTGTTATTAAGAAATAAATGATAATAATGATAATACCGCAACGGCTTCGTTATGTAATCATCATCATCATCATTATCAGCATCAAGGCTTTGTTATGTATTGATTGGTGATTACTATTATTTATTCGTGTGATAGAGGTACACCTCTATTCTGGAGTTCAGCATTCTACGATCCTCAGCGTATAAATCCGTACAAATAAGAGGGAAGTTTCTTAGTTTATCATTTATGATACACGTGTGAGGAATTCACCATTTTATAATGAATCACAAAACATACTACACTTCCATCAAACGTCCGTCCGTACTGCTTGCAACTCGTGCGACGACAACAGCTGCCTGGCTCTGCACTGCAATATAACACCTGAGTTATGTGTTATGACCTTAAGGCGAATAGTTTCCGAGTCACGCTCGTGATTGTGGTGTTATTTTATGAGTAACGTTGACGTTACGACCGCGACCGCTCGTTACCATTGTGACTTTAGCTTTAGTTTACTTTAAAGTCCAAGACAATGGCGCGACTCCAGAAGAAAAGTAGCCAAGTTGTGATTTGTTTGCCAGGAAGACACTGGAAGGATTTTCTCGTTTTGTAGCTGAGCACAGTTTCATTACTTTGTAAGTGAATTAGTCTCTTTAAAGCTGACAGCTGCTTAAGTTAACGCAAGCTATCGCAACAATGGCAACACTTAATGCAAGCGTGAAAAGGGCGGGCCGCATTGTCACGACCCTTAGATTTCTCAGCGTCGCAGATTGCCAATTGCTACACATTAATTTACTTTGCTAAGATTTTCCCTCACGAAATTGCAATCCCATTTGACAAATCACGGGGAACCGAGACGTGGGGAAATAGTGATCGATCGTCTGCTGCGATAAAGAGTTTCACTGCCGGAAACGAGGGAAGGTGAAAACAAGGAAACGACCCCATATCTAATTGCATCTAAAGGAAACAACCAGCCGAGCCGGTATCGGCACGCCAACGTGTGCTGTGCCTTCATTGTTCTCGGCTACACGTAACATACGACCGACCTCGCCTGTACGCTGCAGTATTCATAAATACTGCGATCCAACCTGCAAAATCCAGTGCACCGTATTCATGAGACATATAAAGCCAGGTTGCAACGTCTCCATAAACCGAACGACGTATACTCGTAAAGTAAGAAGTGAAAATATCGCAGGCAACAGCCACGCGCACGTGCTCAGACCCTGTTCTAATCCCACGATAATCCCACCCGGAAAAAAGCGATAATCATTGTTTTGCCAATGTATTAACGCTGCATTCGTGGGATGTTTGCACAAATTATCTTTCGTGTGAACACTGGTCAGTATTTCAATAATGTAATCTGATAACCGTGAGCTATTTCGCGCCAGTGTTCGTTTGAACCGGTCGGGTGCTCTTTACTAGTTGGCTGACGCGTCCGCTGTAATGTGCGGTATGTGGTACAGCTCATCTAGTGCAAAGAAATGTCTGCAAAAATTGCTTTAACGCTCGCGTGTGGAATGCTCAACCGCGTCTCAATTAAAGCGACTGCCCCGAGGCGCCTGAGGCACCGGTTGTCGCCTTTGACTATCTCTACGTAAAACGAGCTATAGAAATTCTCTCTGTGTGATGCAGCTGCATGTGAATTGTGAATGTTTGAGACAAAAGTTAAGTCTTGTAGTTTATTCCGGATTGCATTCGCAATCTCGCCTTTCAAAGTTTATATGAGAGAACACTAAGCTCGGGTGTTTCATTTTCTGCGCAAACAGTTCCAAGCTTCCAAGTGCTGTTATAAGCTTCTGAAGCTTACTGTATGTTAATTGTTGCAATGGAGTTGATAGTAAATTAATGTTTAAAAATTATCATATAACACTTAAAAACAAAACAACGAGAGATTCTATATCCAACAGCTCCAAAAACTCCACAATTTTGCTGATTTTTGCTGGTTGTTAATTATTATAAATTTGGTCAAGAAAGTTGTTGCATTCCTTTTTCCGACAGATGCCCTCGCAATTTGGAGATGCTCGAAGCAGTGAGGAATGTACAGAATGCATAATTAATTCGTACTGGGGGTGTAAGTTTAACTTAGTAATTTGCGACCGCATTTCGGCTTATTTGTCCGCATAATTTGAGAGAATAACGCGAACTCTTATAAATCATCATTAAATATTGCATTGTAGTTCTTGTTAAATTACCTAAATAATTGTTAAATTGTTTAGTTCATCTGTAGCAGTGATTCCATAAACGCAGTCTTCTTATCCATCATCAACTGCTATTTCATTTGCAACGTACAATTTCCACTCAGCCCCAGTATGATAGAACCAATTAAAATTGTCTGTCCCTTTGCGCCAGTTGTCGCTTCATATCCTGTCGAGAATGGTGGTTGCTCCTTTGCATTATGCAGATTACTTGTTACGTTGTATTGGGGTGTTCGTTTGCTTATTTTTTGTTTCTTTTTTTGCCCCTGCGCTATATGTTTAAATATCTATGTAACCTTAACACGGTGCTGCAGCATCACCTGGGATCTGGGGCAGGAAACCTAACTCTTCATACAAACTTATAGCAAATGTATCGTGCTCATTGGAAGGTGTCAATGACTAGGTTATACGTATATTAATCAAGATGGTGGAGGGTTTTTAAATCTTGCATTTACATTTTTACTTTCGTCCTTGATTTCTGAAAATTTCTTCCACGTAATGTTTATGAGACGTGTAGACTGATCATCCTGCAAATAGAACGTTATTATTTGAACTAATGAATGAAGTCATAAGTGACCGAGTCAAGTGCAATATCCGCAATGATAAAGAGGTTTGGAATTAAGTGTTTATCTTCATCAGCAAGTGCACATGATATGAAATCAAAACGTGTTTGATGTAACGTTTCAGATTGTGTTGTTCGCTCATAGGAAATGTTGGCCAAAAAGCGATGCTCTTTAACTAAAAAACCTATATATTCCATCTTAAATTTCTTCATGGTTAAAACAGTAACACTAGAGAACAGCATTGAGGAACACAGTCCACCCAAACTCGACTCTGGTTCTGTTGTACAGTACCTATCTGTACAGTTATATTCTCCGCTGTCTCTTTTGTCTTTATCGTCATCATCATCATCATCATCATCATCATCATCATCATCATAATTCCCATAATCTTTAGCCTTCGTCATCCAGCTTCTGCCAGTTATCCTGCGTACCGATAAGTTAACAAACTGACACCCAGTTGCAGAAACGATCATTAATCTTAATGGCGGCATTAACAATAATGAAGTCCTTAAACTGTAGGGAGGACAGCAGTTTAATGGAAGATTAAGATTTAAAGTGTACTTTAAAAGTTAATCATCGTTTCTGCAACTGGGTGTCTTACGCTGTATGAGAGAATCAAATCGTTTTTTTTTTTAATTCTTTTATTTAACGAGCTTAATCACACATGCGATTATGCCGCTCAGTAGGCAAAATCACTATAACTTAACCTACACAATGTTAATCTTACAACGAATCAAATAGAGGAAGTCAGAGAGTCAAATCAGTCAAATATAGGAAAATGAAACAAGCAGAACCACCCTAGTGATTGTCCGTCCAAAACCGTCCAATAAATTGTCCCGTTGCCACAACGAATACCGCTTTTGACACGATAATCGAGCTCACTCATCGGGAAATTTGGCACTTCATTATGAGTAATTTATTTACTGCTTGTTTACATACTAAGGTTGCCAGCGTTCTTTGATTCCAACGGTGAAACAACATCTGGAATACCTAGTACTTTTTCTAGTCTAGGCAACATCACAGAATAGATAATGTAATGCTGCTAAGCAACATGCTCCAGCGACGACCGTATAGTCGCTTTCGCTTACCATCGTGCCATGACAGTGGTCAAATGTTAGCATAATTAAGACTAACCGAAACAATTCATTTTATAAACCATGATTTACAAAACCAGGTTTTTAAATTCTGACACCAGCTAAATAAGAAGGAACGACGGATCATAATTACCCCACTACCGCGACAAACTAGCTAAGACGGTCAGTAAGATAGCCTCCCCATCCGCCACCAGGGCAACAGGGTTCATAATATATTAAATGCTTGCGGTAAAAAAAAATTTAAACCCTATCTTAGAACTATCATTTCTGTTAAACTGCATTGTTGACAGTGACATCCTTATAAGATCCAACGCATGAGCGAACATAATAATAATCATTGTAATAAACGAAAGCCCTCATAATTCAGCAAGAATGTTCAATATCATTAATTTTACTTACAGCCTTCGCGCAGAAACTTACAATACGTTTTACTAAGCGCTCGTATAATTAAAACGCGGTGTAGACGGCACATCAAAGTTCATAAAAGAATGTATAGCGGCTGAGTTTTCCTTTCATAAAATATTTAATTTCTGGCTCTACTTAGTTCAGGGTTTAATCGCCCGGTAAGTTTATTCAGGCTTTCAGGTCAAATGTTTCTTTTCTTAGTTCTTATATAGTTAGCAGAGCTCTTGTTCAGATAATACCAAACGAAATTAAATGTGTGCTACTATTTTGATAGTCGTTCCGAGCAGTCGCTTAGAGCTATTAAATATTATAAGAGCCTCTTTGGTGCCAAGATAAATTTGAATAAAATATAGTAAAGTTTTAAAATTAGTAATACCTTTCCAGCTCACTTTAATATTTATTGTGACTTCTGGCTTCACTGCATTTAATAGCTTTAACCTGTGATAAGTGAAGTTCTTTGTGAAGCCCGTTCTAGTCGCAAATAAATTCACGCGCGTTTCGGACTGAGTTCCTAAAAGTTCCTTCTATGCGGCCGTGTCCTTTGTGAACCTACACTGATCTACGTTTGAACAAACGTCCTCCAACTATACATCTATGTACTACTGCTTTTATTTACGTAATATAAATTAATTAACGATGTTTTGCGCCCTCCGGAACAATGATATATCAATTTAGGGCCAGGAAATTGGGTCCCGAACAAAGGGCGCTCGGAAATTGTTCGCCGGAAAACCTTTTTTTAACTTTTAGCTTTTTCATTAACGGCTCAATAAGGAGGAAACTTCGGATCAATGACGCTTTAGAATACAATTACGAGTTGAATAGACACGAATATCCATTAACGAGATTTATTTTGTCATTAGTTGAGCTTTTCCAAGCGGAGTATATAGTTGAAAGAAAAGATTTCAGTGAATGTATTTAGACGAAAAATCCAAGACGATTAATAACTTTTCTGCTGATTTTGCAGGCAGAAAAAAGGAACTGTTTTCTTCAAGTACTAGGCTTTAGTCAGCTCTTAGAAAAATTGTAACAGATTATGTTCTTTTGCAGCAACCAAAGACGAGCCTGATGGCGACAGCGTCGGGATTCGCGGGCGACAACAGAACGGCGGTGGACGGGGGAAGCTGCCCTACAACGGCTACTCAGAGGAGTGCCTAGACCGGCTCGAGCCCAACGGAAACATACCTCATGACAAGGACAATCATTATGGTGAGCACCATAACCACCACTACCATTAGTTACTGTCAACTTCCAATGAGATTTTAGTTATTGTCAACTTCCAATGAGCTTAGCTATCATTCCTTACAGATTACCGTATTGAAAACCACACCGTGACCTGCTCTATGTGACTCTGACCCCATACCGCTTATCCCTTAACTTCATCACTATCAACTTGCATTCGTCCACTAATGGCAACTGCTGCCATTGGAATATAATATCTCATCTCTTTGACGTCTTTTGCACTACGTAGTATTTTACCGAGTTGGCTTTCGGTGGATGAATATCTCATGGTAAAAATCAAGATTAGGTGAGAATGCCCCGGTCAGGCACTTGAGAAATCTGTGAGTGGCATTATGGTCAGTAACTATCTGCTAACAGCTTTGTTCGCAAACAGACCAAAATTGAATAACAAAGGAAGGTTATATCGGGTGTGTATACTCTAACCGCGGTTACGCTGAGGCAAGTCAGGTCTGAAAGGTTGACCTATAAACTGACCGAGCTCTGACGTTACTAATATACAGGTCATTGAAGACTACGTTGTTCTACCTAGAAGACTCAAACGTGTGTCACTGTTAATCTGCCGTATGAGCCATGAGTGTACATTGTAAAACACCCGGTTGATCTTACAGTATCTCCTTGTACTGGATTAAATGTCAATGCGTTGTCTGCAGGGGTTGAGTTGAGAGTACTACTTGAGTACTCAGTGCGTAGTGTCGCAATGCGGTTGTCATGTTGCCAATGTCACTCACTACACAACCATGCTAAGGGAAACACATAAATATCGAAATTTTATGAATACTTACGTAATCCCGATACGTATTTCCTATACGAAACTGACAGTGCATATTGCGAAACCGTATCCTGGCGTGCGTTACGTTTGACCCAGATATAAATTTATTGTATAGGCCAAATCACTTATGCAGTAAAAATGTTTATAGGATTTGATGACAGCTAAATATTTTGGATATTTGGTGCGTTCTTATTTTTACTCTGTAGATCCAAATTAACTAGAGATGCAGAGATGTTTCATTGCAAAAAGTACGATGACATGATACGCAATTTAACACTACTAATTGCCCCGCGTCAAAGGGACAGCGTGGCGCTATCAGCACAACATATGCCAGTACCTAATCTTGCTATATTTAGCCGAGTGAAGGCGCGGTGCTAATTACTAGCATGCTACTATCTAACCCCTAAATTGCTAGTCTACACAAGTAGCCGTAGCTTTGAATATGGTAGAACTTATGACGTGACCAACTAATTTATATACCCTAGGGATTCAGGACTTTATATGTATATACAGGGTTACAGGAAAAATTGTGCTAGATCCGTTAAGGGCGTGGAGTACCCATAATTTCTGACTTATTTCACTATGAAACAACCTAGTCTCAACTTAATATTTTATTTAGATATTCCTTAGAGAAAAATACAGTTTCTAATATTTTTTGTATTTCTTAACTTTCACTTGTCTACTACGGTCTATTCAATTAACTTATGTACTATTTTAATGATTGACGTCCTAAAACATCTTAATACACATGTAAAAATGCAATAATCATAATAATAAGACACAAAATAAACAAAATTAAATTTTGTAGCCTAAAAATCGGCAATTTTCACAAAAAATATTAAAAATCGAATATCTCGAAAAGGGTTAAGTTTAGGCTAGGGTGTTACATAGTGAAATAAGTCAGAAATGATGGGTACTCCACGCCCTAAACGGATCTAGCACGATTTTCCCTGTAACCCTGTATATATTATATATATATTTTTATGATTAAATGCATTAGCATGCCTTACTCACTTATGCGCTAGTATAGGTTCATATATTTGTTGAAAGATTCCCTACTGGTCGAACATTGTCGTTCCCACCAGATGCGTATGCTAAACATTTACGCAGAATTTGCATTTGTGTTCGCATGTGTTATTGCGTTTGAATAAAATATGCGATGAGCGCAATTAAACGGTCGTGTACTACATTCTAAGCTGAGGTTTTAACGAGGGAATAGTCAAGTCAAGCTAAATCTATCTGGGATTCGTGTGGATTTATGTTTATCTGCATTAAATGAAAACGTACTATGATCAACGTCAAAATGAAAATTATTTGAGTTATTTCTAAATGCAAGGAATAGCAATAATTTTAACTTTCGTTATATTTTCGTGCAAAAAGTACCTAGATCATCATGGTTTCATAATGAATATTTTACTTTGCTCGTATATGAAGGTTATTTATCTCTTACATATCGCATTGTATCCCGCTGAAATTTGCTCGCATACAAAGGCAGCATCGTTTTAGTAAGATTATTATATTTTTCTCAGGAAACTCATTTCGTCCTCTTTAGCGTTCGCATAAACTGTGCTTGAAAAGAACGCTTATCTTTCACTGGCGTGGTGAGCATCATGTAATCCCAGTTTTATGTAGAACTAGCGTTAGCACCAATGCTTTACCGCCACTAAAGCTGTAACTGCCCTTTTCATCACAGCGCAACGCGGTTCATACACTAAAACCTTCCTCGTAAAACGGGCAAAATCTTTTAAATTTATTAACGCGCGAACAAAAAACAAGAAAATAAATATTACGTTATCCAATCCAATATGTAGTAAAAGGAAAAGTATTTGTTTAACGGGAAAAACAGTTATATGAACAAAACGATCAAAGACTGGAGATGTTTGCACATAGCTGCTTTGTGATCAAAGTGTGCTCTCGTAGCGATTAGGAAATCGTTCCGAAAGTATTTCCGTTCCGAATGATATATTTGTGGTTCGCGAAATAATCGCGGAATGTGACTTCCTCTATCTCTCTACATTGTTCTGCTGACTTGTAAACAAACGTATGAAAAGGGTTCACGTGACTACAAACAACTTTTGATGTGTGCCTACATAAATATTTGGTATGTGAAAAAGAGCATGGGCGTGTTTATGAGAAAGAAGGTAATACCCGTAATAATAAACAATGAACTGAATAAAACCTAAGTCAAATAATTTGGTAACCTATAGGTAAAGTAATTTGGCCGAACAAACAGAAATGTACAATGTAGGATTTATATTATAAAATTACCTTCTAATGAAATGAATACGGTACAATGCTGTTATTTTAGGCTCTCAAATGTAAAGCTAACCTAATAATAATATGACCTGCGTGATTATATTCATAGGATGTTGTATATTATGTTATGAATGGGTACAGACACCAACACCAAGCCTCGGCTGTCCAAACAAATGATATTATGTAGCGGGCCATACGCTCCGTATGCGTTATACTATACAAACTATACATATACACTTATCAGGTTAACACGGCCTGACACAAGTTAATAAACACGAAAACATATATTTGCCATTGGCGTATATTTGCCAAAAGCGGACAGAGTTCAGCGTTGAACGCTGAACTCTGTCCGCGTTTTAGAGTCATATTGAGTCGGCCTTGTAAAATTCACGTATCTCTACCACATTTTTTTTAACGTATGATAGACGAAAAAAATTAAAAAAGGTTGCGCTTGACCACTACTCACCTGGGTCATTATTATGTATCGATTCCTTATAACCACGCGAATTCCTTGTCTTACATAACAAATCTGCAAAACTCTATTCTCTATGAAACGAAAACAAAACGCGCGAAATGAATTTGAAATTGGCGCGATTTGATCTGTCAAAAATCATTATGTTCGACAGAGACGCGTTCCGAAACATCAACACATCAAAAGTTACCACCACTTATGTCAATATATTTTATTCAAAATAAAAATAACTGAATAAAAAGTGAAGGTGGGTCTATAACGCCGTGACACGATTTGAACAAGATACGATAACGACGTGGTTTCGTATCGTGTGGGATCTGTGTTTTCATAGAGAATAATGGCTCTGATGGTAAGTGACGATACGATTTAGGATGACACATATTGCTGCACGTAGTAATGGGCATACTTCCTTTGGCAGAAAAGATGATAGAAAATGACTTGCGATAAAGCCTAAATAGTTCGCCACCTAATCCTTTGCTAGAGTTTTTACAGTTATTTTCGTATACATTTTCGCGTTCCAAAGATTAAATCAAATTAATGAAGCTATTCTAAAATGTTTTACAAACTCCATGGAAAGTAACACTTGAAAGTATTCAATGAAGCGAACGAGTTCTGTTTACACTTAAATAAACACGATAGCAGTTTTATTAAATTTGGGAACTTCTATGCGCCGAAGTCTTACAAGTTAATAAATTGTTAATTCAATTCGAAATTTTCTGTTGAGTCATGACTTATATTAGCAAGCGGGGGCTTGATACAAGTGGTTTGTTTTGTCAATAAAGCTACAAATTTGTTTCGTGATCCCAAATATTGCATCCCTTAAATTATATTTTGTTTTGTACTCATTATTTATTCAGCGACTAAACTGATGGAAAAAAATAAAAGAACAAGCAGAATACTTTTTAGACCATGTAAAGATTTGCACCGTGAATAATGTATGCTTTATTGCCTATGCTGTGCCTATAAACTTTCTAATGAAAAATTTGAGTGCCCGCCCTTTCACTTTGATCTAATTACCTAAAGAAAACTAGAGAACGTTCATAAAAAAGCTAGAAAAAAATTAAATCGAATCCATGTAGACAAATTATTGATTGCCCTCTACTTAGAGCCTATTTTATAAATAAAAGAAAAGATGTCGCGTCGTAGAACATAAGCAATTGACCTAGAATAGGTACGGATATATCGAACATTCTACATGAATGTACAAAAATATGACGATATTCTTCGAAAATATTTTTAAAAGGTGGCTTAGTAATTTGCGTTTTTGATTATTGTAAATATGAATAACAGATGTAGAGTTTCCCTTCCGACGATCCTATTCATCATACCTTTCACCGTAAAGTACAAGTCATAAAATATCCAGTATAGAGAATGCCCTCTGAAACCAAGCATGTTTAGATTGTTTAGCACGGGGGTATCTTGTAAAACATGGTGAATAAATAACCATACACTAATGGGGACCGTGTTTGTCTGTATGTACTTATAACACGTTCTAACAAATGTTTACTGGTTACATTGTCCAATATCTAAAGAGATTTGGAAGAAAATTTACCCAGACTGGGAGAAATATTTAGATGGTATCGTTTCTAGTACAACTTTAATTGTTATTTAAATAATAGACGTTGATTTTTCTTCTAAATCAAGCTGTTGCTATGAGGGCTTCTAATGGCTTTTCTTTGGCAAATAATCCAATGTTGAAATGAAAATTAATTCTTTGAATTTAACAACCCTTTCATTACAGTAAATGTTATTTATAGTTACCCCACCCCTCGTGACGTCATCGACGGATTATTACCAACTTAATGAAATTGGCATGTGAACAGTATGTTGTTGAACGATCTTTATGTACAGCATTTGATAATGTCTGGCGGCGCACAATTCTAATTATTAACGTGATTTATAGGTATAGGGAACTTAGAAATACAATTTGTAGCTATGAGTATATTAATAGGTTTTACGGGCAATATGCCTTTATTACTCAAGCTAACTACTACAATAATAACAACTAAACTAAAACTAACTACACTACACACTAACTATCACATAAGGACAACAACATAAGAACATAAGGACTGTATAATAGACCGCGATGGCCTATAGACAGTCCAAATGCTCCAGCCCAGTATATTAATGGCTTTTCAAATATTAGTTCACTGCATAATATTACGCTTGCTATCTTAACAGTATTTAATCCAAAACCCGACAGAACAATGTTCATATTTTTATTACGTCAACTTTATAACCTTCCATTGTCTTGTCAGATAAACGAGTCTAATTAACGCGAAAACTGCGTTAAAATTTTATAAATTGCCCCTAAATTAATTCATCATGAGATGACTGGTCGGTTCCATTGAGCCTTGTAAAGGTCACATAACGTAATTAAAATGGCTGCGGGTTAGGTCAGGTTAGGCTGAGGTATTTAGGGTGTTCAACTTTAGGTAGGGGTCGGCATTTGCCGTTAGGGCTCGGCTGTATGACTAAAAAGGTGCATAAATAGTTAATAGAGGCTGGTACCTTACAATATTGAACATTGATTTGAAGAGAAGTTCATTGAAACACTTTTTATAGCTCGTACCAGCGGCTTTGCATGGGCTAACATTTATAGCGATAAAATGTATCCTGCGAACTGTGCCCCTAGTTCGTCGTTTAAGTAAAATTCTCTGTAAATTATGTCGGAATAAGAATCCGCCAGGGCATACGCTAAGCCTTTGAGCCTGAAACTAGTAAAAAACATTTTTTTTTGGTTGTTATGTACTTATTGTGCATATACAATTATACATATACTGAAAAACAAAATATGTATAAAAAGTCGGATCAGATTATCTAGTCGTGGCATACTAACTGTACCTACCAATATCATTCATCTTTGGAAGATTTCCTAATAGTTCGCAGCACAGAGACGACGCACGGGGCGTCAGTAACAAACGACGTTTCAAGTGTAATTCAGTGAAATCGTTTATTTATGTTTTTCATAAGCCTTCTAAGTTCTAAGTTCGCCTCTACTGTTCGTGCTCTAACCTACAGTTGTGTGTTGGATGCAGACGTGCAGTGTACGTTTAGGTAAAATCTAAGTGTTTACATCGACTTCCTGGCCTAGTTACACCATCTATTCTATAACCATCAACAGCCTGAAGACGCACTGTCAACATATGCCTTCCTATAGAGTACCACTTGGAGCGAATGCTTGCATCTTGCATTCCCCGGCTCCGCAGTTTTGATGAACTATAGTGTCTGGAACTGGATTAAATCGCCATAAAGTTAGTAGCGGTTTCCTACACCGGCTAATCCACGATACAAAGTCCTCTACAACAATCAGTTTAATTACGTTGAGGGATAATTCGAAAAGTTTCCTAATTGGAAAGGTATGCCCATAGCGATCGTTGTTGTAAGTGATTAACGAAGTTTGAGGATAGATGTCTTTATGAAACTACGTTGCAGTTCCTCTAGCGCTACAGTAATATATAGAGGATACATTTTTTTGGCGAGGATGTGACTGGTTTCGATCATTTCATTGATTTATATCAGCTTCACTTGACTGTTTGCCGGGAAAAGGACAACAATAATTAGAGCAATAATTTTATCTATAAAGATCCCATGAAAAATTTTATCATCTAGGAATTGGAATGGTACTGTAGGGACATTAAACTTATTGGGAAATAGGGTATCCACGGGACCAAATAGAATACAACTACTAAATTCGTGAAGCATTTATGTAAGTACAAGCTTTAACTGATTATTTTATTCGTGGGTTCATGGAAAATCGTATTTAATACTCAGCTACAAAAATAACTCAAAATCATTAGATATTCATAAATGCCAAGCAAACATGACTGTTTAAAACGAAAAACACTGA
Source organism: Ennomos erosarius (assembly GCA_963580505.1). Taxonomy (NCBI): domain Eukaryota; kingdom Metazoa; phylum Arthropoda; class Insecta; order Lepidoptera; family Geometridae; genus Ennomos; species Ennomos erosarius. Next base: position 11,282,622 of record OY756988.1, read on the forward strand.
GCCTCAATAATTAACCTAATTGCATATTCTGTTTCGGCCGTAACATCCTATCACAGCGTTAAAAAGACGCCTGTCCATTTTCATTAGGCAAAGCGAGTTCAAACTGGGCGCGGTCCCAACTAGGGAATTTATACCTCGATAAACATTTCATGTCATATGAATAATGGCACAGGTAGATCACCTGTCATAAATGAGTAAAGTCCTTTACAGGGAAACAAATTTATTTAGACCCCCACCTGGCCACGTTTCTCCTTTTTATTTTTATACATACTTGTACATATTCTGTGATATTTACATACAATTTGAGTTCGTTCCTGAAATTGTCACGGTCTTAATAAAATTGGTGGTGATGCCGCTATGAAAAACGATATAGATGGGTTGGGTCGCCGCGGTGGGAAGTGCGTTATGCCGAATGTATCGCGTAAAGTGTTTTACACGTGCTATAACTTCGACTTTATGTCTATGCACTTAAAGCTAAAATGGATTGAAAAAGGCACGAAACATGTCATCAAAATGCCGCAGCAGTAAAAAGGCCATTTGACGTCTCTGTACATACGAATTACATCCCCTAACACATCACTCGTTTTTAATGGGAATGTCTCCGAGGTGGGTTGTTAGGTGGATTAGTGGACGACATAGCAAAATTCCGAAATAAAGAGACAATATTGCCTAAGGAAGATCAACGATCGTTCAAAAAGTTACAGCTGAAAACGTTTTCCAGTATCAGTTTTCAAACAAAAAAGGTAAAACAATAAAGGACTTTGTAGCGGTCACGCATTCGCGCGTTCCTATATATTCAATCGAGTTATGTGCAGTCATCATCATCAACAGCCTGAAGACGTCCACTGCTGAACATAGGCCTTCCCGAGCTTCACCTTGAGCGGCTGCTCGCCTCTTGCATCCATTCCATCGGCTCCCCGTGGTTTTCACCAGGGCCATTATTCCGTATCGATTCCTTACTTCGAAACCACGCGAGTTCCTTGTCTTACATAAGAAATCTGCAAAACTGTATTCTCTATGAAACGAAAACAAAACCGCGCGAAATGAATTTGGAATTGGCGCGATTTGAACTGTCAAAAATCATATGTTTTACTGAGACGCGTTCCGAAACATCAACACATCAAAAGATATGACCGCTTATGTCAATATATTTTATTCAAAATAAAGATAACTTTAATGTAAAGTGAAGGTATATCTGACACTGTGACACGATTTGAACAAGACACGATAACGACGTGGTTTCGTATCGTGTGGAATCTGTGTTTCCATAGAGAATAACCACCCAGATCGTCCGTCCACCTAGTATCCGCAGTGGTTGTGTTGTACTTTTACACCGCTCTGTCTGCAAGGTCCCTAATCGTGCATCGTGCCTCCCAATCGAAACGCTTGAAAGGTAACTTAAAGCTATAATATATTCTTTCATATTATGTATTCTGTGGCTATGCTTTTCAAGAAAGTCTGTTCAGCCGTTGAAGACCATCTGCTCTTTTCTAGTGGAAAGCAATATCAAGGGTAATAGCATATGGTAATAGTGTAAGTTGACAAAATAGTAAATTTGAAATCTCTGAAAGTCGCGGTGTAATATTACAACGGTAGTACCTAGTTATATGTCACATTACAGATACTTTGTTTGTTTGTTCAATCGAGAAATGAGCAAAAGTTGTAATTGGTCTTCTCTGGAACTCACGTTCATTCGAAGCAGGTTGCAGTTAGTAAAATTTAAAAATAATTGTATGAATTTTCAACCAAACGTTGTTTCGACTGTGTTGAATCGAATTGAAATGTAGTTTGTAAAGAGTAATGAAATAAAAAGACACAGTTATAATGCCAATAAATTTATCGTTGTGTTTCTTCCGTCTGCACCCCAGTGATGTTAAAGGTGACCCACCCTCTGACCCACTTCCGACGGTCGGGTCGGGATACAAGGCACCACAAAATTCACGTCCCCGTCATTGAATTGCGTGTAATTCGATTTTTACATCCCATAACTTTATTGCCTAAGGAACAGGCTTGCAAAATGCATGGTAATGAATGAATCATGAGACTCGTGAGCTTTTCGTATGGCACATAAATCAAATTGACTTCCTCGGTCGGTTCCGTGGTTCGGAAACACCGCAGAGAATAAAGACACTTAAAAATTACGCAAGGGGAAGTGGCGTTTCTTTAATGACTCGTAAACATCCATCTCATTCCGAAGACAACGAAATACCTACCATCAAAAGATGAGTATGCCAAACAGCGGTGACAGCGTCATTCATTCTGCACTCGTGTTAATCATCATGATCGATTTGCTCACTACAAACGATTTCGTTGTCTGCGAATGATTTATTCGATTCGCGTTTACTTCGGCTCTTTGTGACGTTAACGCGTTTCCTAAGAGCTCTCCGATTCGGGCTCGATACCGTAATATCGGCGGCACGCGAGAAAAATAGCTTCTTTCAATCTTTCAAACAACGTCGGTTCGACGCCTCATTTTTTATTTTCACGTGAATTAATTTGCTTGCTAAGTGCTTGCGGGGGAAATTCAGACAAGATTTTCATTCTGTCAATTGGCAGGTTTTCATTGGAAATGTTTGTATTGCTGAGCCGTGGCGTTTCTGCCGCGCATGGATGCGGGGGAAGGTAGATTGCTTCCTCAAATATGGGCTCGATAAGAGGGGAAGCCGAAATTGAACGAAAGCCAAAATAACTGTATCTTTGAAATATTTTACGTATAGTAAAAGCTTATTGTTTTGGGATCTTATCGCTATTTATTTTGTCAAATTGTTTCTTAAAAATAAGTACCCTTCAAGTATAAATAATTTGGGTATTTACTAAGTATGCCTGGTTACAGTCTTATACCGAATCACATTATGAATAGCTTTCTTTCTATTGTTTACAGAATGGAGCGGCGGCGGCAATGGCGAGTACCGGGTACGGAGACAGTTGTCAGTATCTTCAGACTCTAAACTCCTGGACGAGAGTGCGAGGGAAGACGCGAGGGTAGTGATGAGGCCAAAGAGGCCGCCCAGGCCCAAATCAGAGGCATTCCTGGGGCCTCACGACCACTCAAATCGACGCACCAAGCGGTTTAGTGCCTTCGGGGTAAGGATGATAATAATCATTGAATACGTAAATTAGTTTTAAATAAATCTAGGATAACCTCACCAAACTAGGCAAAGTTACTTCACGACAACACATTAGTAATAGTAGGTTCAAGTAGACAATAAAATTCTTGATGTAAAGGTGAAAAGTGTTTAATTATAGCTGCATTTAAAGCTCAATTTTTCTAAACTTCTCTCTCACAAACAAGCTTAAGATGTAGGTTTAGTGTCCTTAGGTAAAATGAACAAATAAAGACACACAAAAAGGTTTGTCATGCTGTCTTAGTAGCTTTCCACGATTTCGAGATCATGGAACGCTTTTAAAAACTGTGATGGCTGAATAATACGTGGAACCAATTCCTATATAATTTATTTACTATGTTAAATTGAACATAAAATAAGGTAATTTTTATGTACTTCTGTTTCATGATCAGGAATAAGTTATTCCCATGCCAACGAAACCCGAAACAGCTTATTCGATCAAAAACGTACGTTAATCCGTGATAAATGTCGCCTTTTAGCGCTCTATTGCGGCAATATGGGCCATTTCGCAGAACCCCCGTGTCATATGTAAGTAAATAAATATAAAAGTGGGAATAGTGATAAATGACTTGAAGCGGCAGTGCGTGGCGCGGCACCAACATAAATATCTTAACTCTGAGTGCCTTGTCGCAACAAGAAAGTTGTAGGTACTTTATTTGAGCTATAAAAGTAATGCATGGAATATTTACTGCGATAAAGTACTAAGCTTTTTCAAGCTTGGAGGCTGCGATACGCGTTTAATAAAGTTGGTTACACTTGTCATGACTTTTTATCACCGTGTCGCAGTCAGGGTAGACTTTCTCTTGTCATACATGCAAGACGCTTCAGTAATATTCATTGCGACAAGGAGCCAAAGTGTTTATGTAGTTGAAAACAAATCCCTTACATAAGGACCCTGACGTTGATGTATTGTGCGATCGAGATACAGACTCGTTTCACGGCTGATACAGAAATTCTCAGATATATTGCATATTCCTTGACGGCGTTTTCCACTCAATACACTCTGCAATAAGAACGGGCTACTACTGAATGAGTTAATAAATCACGCAGCTTTAGAATTGGTCCAATTTCACAAAATGAAATCTGATATAAATTCCCATTAATTTAAATGCAAATTCTGTATCAATTACGCAATTCAATGTATTTGATAAATGTGCAAATAGTTGTTGCATTTAACATTGGGTGAGTCTACGGAAAGTTTGCGGACAGGCTGTTATAGTTATTTGTTATTGCTCCTTAAGAAAACTGTCCCTGTTTCCTAAGAATTGTAATCGTTTGGCATGACGTTCGTTTTTTTCATCTCTCCTGCTACCATCTTTCTACGAGGTACAGTTTGTAAACAGTTTGTCCTGTTCTCTCAATGCTAGTACGACTAAAGCAAGTGTTGATTTATTTATTCAACTGAGTGCCGAGTTTCAAATGGTACAACCCGGTGTAGCGAGTGTAGCCGTGTGCATTACTGAAATCGTTGCAATGAGTGAAAATCTGTAAGCTAAGTAACTTAGGAAAGCGCCGCGATGCAACCCGCATGCACTAAGAAACTCGAAGAACGCATTAGCTAACTCAAATATTTAGACAGGCAACATTAGCGCACGCGAGGAAAGGGACCGGTGTATTTATACCGATAGATACTCACTGCAATTCACTGCATCCGATTTTGGATTTACGTGAAAATTGAGCATTTTGTTACTTAGCGAGTTGAGTTGTCCATAATCAAGTGGTCTTCAACCAAAATGTGGTCTTATCGTGTTTACAAAAGGATCATAATTAATCTGCATTCTAGCTATTCACTTCCAGAGTGACTTTCGGAGGTACAAAATAATCCGAGCTGAACCTGCTAGCTTTAACCTGGCTAATAAAAGTCCCACTATACCTAATATTAACGCTACCAACAAAAAGAAATTTGGTGCGAGAGCCCACTGTAAAAAAACTACGTCATCAGCTACCCCAATGGCTTATCTTTAGATCGTTAACCGACAGCTAAACATGTAAAAAAATCAGGTCTGCCAGTGCCCACCTCCACCAATTTCAAATGCCTTGAACACTAAGGCTGAGTTGCACCATAATCACAGTTAAAGTTACTGTTACGGTTATTTGACATAAACAATAACATTAACCGGCGAAGCGTTACAGTTAGCAGATAATATAAGCTGGTGCATTAAGTTCCGGCAAGTTTAGACCTGGCTGACCTGGAAAACCCGATGACGTAGGTTTTTCTGCAGTGGGCTCTCGCACCAATTTAATGAAGAATGTTGCCGTGTGCCTAATATCGTATCGTATACAGTGGGTAACAATCGTCGGACGGCTACTTCGGCAGCGATACCTCACAATATAAACTAATCGTTATAAACAACGTCTGGCGGTTCTAACTTAGCTCAGGGCCGGTAATAAACCCGGGAGTTCGGGTGAACTTACTTTCTGCTGCTCGGAAATGTTTTACCATTAAGTCTAATGATCCATGGGCACTCGGTATAGGTACTTACCACTCAGGTTTAGGCTTAGAGAATGAGCCACTTATTTCAGCTTAGGTCAGGTTAGGTTAGTTAGTACTAGAAGGCTTAGGTTTAGTTTTTCAGAGAAAACTTGAGGCCGTCAGGAATACTGCCTACCCCAGCTTTAATGGCTTCAGGTAGGGAAAATCTCATATATATTTGTCCAAAATTTATCTATTTTTCTCAGAAAACAATAAATATTAATTACATTAAATAAAAAATCGTATTCGCTTTCTAAATGGCGTTCGAAAAGGGAGTCGGGTGCGATAAATGTCTATAAAATTCTTTCGAATGAATGACCCGATAAATAAGTAGGCAAGGCTATCAACAAGTGCGACTTAAATCTATCATAACACTGGCTTTCAGACGTAACGTTCATGTTAAGTAAATTACTTGTGGTATCGGTTATTACTTGTATTACAGTTTCGAAGGTTAAATTAAAAGCTATTCAATTCATGCTCCGAATCCGTAATTTTACCATTAGACATAGGCGCATATAGTTATAAAAATATGAAGCTTATTCGTTTTTTTCATTAGCAGTCATATTCGCGTTAATGCATTAAAGGGCAGTTTCGGATTAAAAACACAATAAAGTATACGTTCTCGCATAAAAGTAAGAGCAAAGAACAGTCTGCGCTGAATGTGATATCTATTATGCAAATAACAATTTTATCACTTGCATAGAGGTCTATGTTGAGGCTATTTTATTCACGATCTTGCTATTTTTCACCAAGCCTGTAGGGATTGTAGTGTCCCTAGTACTACGGGTCTGCGGCCACACTACCGAGATATGCCGACAATTATGGTCATATAAACTATGACCATGATTCATGGCCTATCCCGGTAGTGTGGCCGCAGCTTAAGAGGTGTGTTAATTTTCCACTCATATTGAGTTCTTATTTGTGTTTGTGAATGTCGGTCCCGTATCTTCCTGTTAAATGGATAAAGCTCGCTCTTTTAATGAATGGAAAGTAATCTCATTGTGCCGTTGAAGTTTGTTCATTATTTAATCGGTAATACAGCTCCTATGATGGATCTAAAATCAGCATTTTCAACGTGCACAGCGCGGGCTCTCGTAAATTGCCAGGAAAACGTACTACCAAGCTCTCAGCCCCTACCATTAGTTAACGTAAACAAAGTTGTGCAAAGACTTGGTGTCTTTGGTTGGTTGCACTTTTAAGGGTAAAAGGAAGACAGACTGAATCGTTGTAGTGAAATTTGACTAGCAGCTATTAGATTACTAAAGTTGGATGAACATCATTATGTATTTTAAAAACTGCAATTTTCATACTTTTGTGTATGGAGACGCTTTGTGTTTCTACTCAAGATCGAGATGTCGTGTATCATAAACTTGCCATAATACATAACCATCAGTCCCGATAAATATTTGTACTGGCATTATCGACTGACCTGATAGCTCAGTTGGTAATAAATAGATCTGCCTTTTGAACTTATAGGTTGTGGGTTCGAATCCCACAAACATGTGTGTGATGCACATCAATATTTGGTCTGTGTCTGAGTGTTATTTTGTATTCTATGTATGTATTTACAAACAAAAAAGTATGTAAGTATTTTCTATCAGTTATCCGGTTTCCAACAAGCTATGCTTAGTTTGAGGCTGGCGCTGTGTAAATTGTCCATATCCACTATTTATTTATTCTCTCTGCTCCGTAAGCCTGTGGTAAGGGCGTACGAAGCGTCTCTGTTATAAAGTGATGAATGAACGCTTTGTTTCCGTCAACAGGGCGACTCTCCGTTCGGGAAATCCGAAGCTTACATAAAACTCGAGCAACTCGGTGAGGGTTCCTACGCTACAGTATATAAAGGATATAGCAAGTGAGTACTTTACATCTCTTTATATTTACTTTGGAAACTCGAGATTGATTCTATTTATTTCGCAGGTAAGTATGTCTGATGGAGTGCTGGTGGCATTTCTATTATTTATTTTGACGAGAATAGATTAGCAAACTTTTATATAGAGATGTCGGGATCCTATGACCTCAATAGATATTATACTCTCAATAAGGCAGCAGTCTAGCCTTTTTACTACAGCCATGATCTAATACCAACTCAAAGTAGGTTAGGTATATCAAATCTGCGTTAACGCTGCAATTTTACATAATTTTTTTTGCATAGGCTTATAGAATGATTATGATGATAGTGTTAGTAGAGATAAATTGATACTGAATAAATTATTTTACGTTGTTGAAACCAATTTTAAAAATAATTTTAATTTTACTACCATATAATTTTATATCGTGAACTAATTACATAACAAACATGAGACAAAATAACATAAGTTCGTAGCAGAGCCGGGACTTAATGTCATAGGAAGCTTTCAAATTCCTTAAATGTTTTTTCTAACTGAATTTGCCGCATTTGGCCCAATCTCGCCTGATGGAAAGTGATATAAGAAACCTATTCACTCGCGCCTTGAAGAGCTCCAGATCGTACTTAATGTAGGTATCTAACAATTTCAATTGAACCAGTGAACTAACAAAGAAGTCAAAGAACCATCAATAGACATCTATGTTATAGATAGCACACCGTTTAGAAGCGCAATGACTTAACTGTTTCAAGTAGCACGCAATCTTTTTGATGAGTCAGTCGACGATCCGCGATCTCGTTTCTTACTTTAAGCTTTTACTTCAGTTAGTCATATCCATTTGCATTAAGTAGTCGGAGAACTCATTTCTAACTGCGGTGGAGTCTAAAGTCAATTTTAGTCTTAATTTAAATTTCATATCTACTTTAAATAAGCCACCATTGGAGGAAGAGGTTTTTGCATCTGATCATGTGATCGAAACTGATCGTGATCACACTTTGCAATTGATTGATCGGAACCATTGAGGTTAAGTCCTTATTCGTCGGCTTGGATTTTACCCAACAATGATCTGCTTGCTTGGTTAAGTAAATCTGAAAGTCTGCAACGCACCATCAGCTCCCCTGAAGTTGCAGGCGATAAGCGACGATGATCACACTTACCATCACGTAGGCCTCGTAGGTGCTTGTCTGCTGTTGTAATAAAAAACAACAATCATCACCATGATCATCAGCCGAAAGACGTGCTGAACGTGCTGACCTCTCCTATAAAACGCCAATTTCAATGGCTACACTTGCATCTTGAGTCTTTCTATTCATCATCTATAACCTAAATGCACAGTCACAGTGTACAATTTATGTATTCGTACTTATTATGTAGTATGCCTAATTTTACGTTTTCTTTATGCAGCAACAAAACGATTATTTTTGTTTGACGTAAGTTAACATTTTTCAAGGTTCATAGTTAGTAGTTGCACTTCCATCTGCGTCATCAATTTAAAAATATGAATTTTTATTGTTCGCTGTTTCAATATGTGCTCATACATTTAGTTATACGTGTTACTTATGCACATTGGCATAACAAAAGCAATAAACTGTTATTTTTATAGCAGCTATAATAAATTGAACCGGTGATTAAATACTGCATATTGCTTTTAAAGAGGAAGTCGATGCAATTTGCAATTCATTAAAAAGGAGTGACTAATAAGGAAACAGTTCGGTGTCAATCTGTATCGCTAATGTAATGAGCTTATTTAAAAAAGATACAAAAGTTTAAAGTGCAGCAAATGTATCCAAGATTGAAACTGCTATTAAATTAATTCCTAAATGAAGGAATTAATTTAAAATAGAATTTGAGGTGACTCAAATTTAGAGGAAATTTAATGCAAAATCTTGCTATTTTTCATCAAGTTCTATCATTCAACCTACAGCGAGATGAGCGAAATCTCTTCATACGGCTATTTAATAAGTATAGGTTCAAACCTCGTTAGTTAGGTACCTTGCAGTCACACATGTTAGTTAATCAGAGCACAAACTTCAGCGTTTCATGAATAAGAAAGTAAATAGGTCTATTCATTGTGTCGTTCCTGTCATTACCAGAGGTCGTATTGCTTCACTTGGGTTGTAATGAATGAAGTCGCTGAACAACGACGAACGCCTTGTCACAATGACGACAATATAATTGCCTCAGAGCTTTATTAATTGTTCTCTAAAATTTACAAGGCTTCCGAATTGTTTGATATTTCATTCAGGGTTTGTTTGCTAAATTAAAACCTTTTTAGCGTAATTTTCTTTTGAAATGTCTTGACGCTAAATAAATGAGGGTTCTATTTGTTGTAAAAATATTTAATTATATTAAAGCATCAACATCACCGTTATCAGACAGACAGCTGAACAAAGTAGTATTTCTAATTTTCGTTCATCGTCTTATTATTCTTTTACTTCGCTGACTTGTTTACTTATACACCACAACCACAACCGTCATTTGGTATTTTAGTCCATGGACACTTAGTCAGTGGTCAGCATAGCCACAAAACAGATACGTGTTTGCGCCATAGCATTGGTTGATGACTCGTCATTATGGATAACTTTATTCTCTAACCCTTGTTGGTACTCCGAGCTCAAGAAAACGTCACTAAAGTCACAAATGAGAATAAATCTAATCTCGTTGATTTCAACATGCCTATTAAATTCTGCCGATTTTGGGATATTTTTTCGGGGTTAACCAATATTAACCCCACCCTACCTGCAACTCTGCAGTCTTATAATGCCTTTTCCTTATCAATTACTGCTTTTGCTATTTTTCGAATGAAAAATCCTTTTCACTTCATTCGCAGTGATTCCTTTGAAACATTTAGAAAATTCCTTTTTTAAATGAAATAAACTACATCAAGAAGAAATTCAGTTATTTTTCTTTGAACTAATTGACAATGATGCCCGCCTGAAAAGTTTACCTATATATTTTTATTTCATAAACCAAAAGCGAACTCAAAAAAAAATATAGAAACGCGGACAGAAAACCTCTCTTAAGCTACTAGGTCTCGTGTCCGAATTTGAGGGATAGATGGATGCGGGTTCAATCCCCGCTCGTGATTCTAATTTTTCCTTTATAAATTAATCTGTAGATTACGCTGAGCTGGCAATACTGCTATAAAAATCAGAAATAGAAAACCTCTCGTTTTTCAGACTGCTTAAATATTATGTCAGAGTAATTCCTGCATTTCAGTAACAAATCTGTTTATACAAGAGCCACTTTCTATCTGTTCAATCTCAAGCACTCCGTCTTACAAATGATAAGGTTGTCAGTCCTTTGTATTTCCATTCGTAGGATCTGCCTTTGACATCACTTTGACTCGACAAGTGTAGAGCATCGTCTCGCTTCAAAATGGATACGAAAGTAGTTATTGTTTCGCAAAGTTTAACAAAGATATACTTTACATGTCTACAGTACTCTGATTTGTGCATTGTGGTCGTAGTTGAAGTATATGAAAACGGTTGTAGGGAATTTATTACATGTAGAGTTTTGGCAACCACTGTCAGTAATTCGGCAGTTTATTTGTGCCAGAGAGCACGCTCTACAAGTCTACATTGATGCAAACTTTATACATCCTCACTAGTCGCAGTAGAATATTTGAGAACTCTAGATAGGAGCACTTTGAGGTTTATTCCGTTTGGAACTACTGGAACTGTGGCTCAAATACTAAACAGTTTAACGCATTCAGCCACCATTTGCCACATCTAGAGTGGGACAACTCAAACGAAACTTGCAGCGCTCATTGCTCGTGAATATTGTATGAAGAGCCTCCGCCCGCCGCACCATAGCGTTAAGACCCTGACAGGACCCAATGCGAGCACGTTTATTACAGCAGACAAACTTGTAACTTATTTTGTACCTTATAGGGTCGCTTTATGCATAGCAAAAATATGGCGATTACGTTGCGTTGCACTTCGACTTTTCCATTTTTCGGTACAAATAATTAGTTATAAAAGAAATGCTTATTGTTATAAAAAAAATAAGCTTATAGATGGATGCATGTAACATTTTAGAACGTTTGAATGATTTTTTTAGAAGTCACTTCACGATTTTTTCCTATAGAGAAAACTTTTCGTAAACGTGTTTCGGTTTCGGCAGATGGAAAGAAGATATGACCAGTATTAACGTGAATTTTTTTCAATCCTGTAAGTGGTATACGTTTTGAGATAATCACGTTCAAAATACTCGATTTGGGAGCATTAAGCGTGTTCTATCTACCCACCAAATTGTCGTATTCATCGAGAACTTTCCCTGGCATTCAGTAATTGTATACTAAGTTATAACCAAACAGGACTAGTTCAGGTAGTTGTAACTCAACATTTTCCATGTAATTGCAATATGTAGTTATATAAATAAAATAAATAAATAACGCCCAACGATCACGTATATCGATCGTAACTAGTATTGCCTGTTATGTTTACATGGAGATATATTATGTAATGTATAGCCATTTTCGTTAATGATAATGAACTATCTGTAATAGGCTTGTGTCCTGCTATTTTTTTATCGCATAAATTAATAATTAATAATTCCTCAAAAAATGAACAGTCGTGAAAACTAAAATTAAATATCTCAAAAAATGACAAAGTTACAAGCATTTTAAAATATTTAAAATACAGGAATAGAAAGAGACAGTCCAAACGCGCAGTGACGTCACTTCTTCCACCTTCATAGTACTCTATTACTAAGCTGTGGTAGATTTACATATAATTTCTTTGTCATGTGACGTCACATCCCAAAGTTACGTAGTAGCTGTGGGGATGCTCTGTTCTACGAGAAAGGGCCACTAAACTGTTGTCCCATACCACAACATATATTGCCAGTAGTGCTTACCGTAAACATTAATTTTATTGTTTTCTGCTATCACTAATTTTGTACTTAATTACTGAACGCTACAGAGGCTAGTGGGAACCAAATTAGTTTAGCAACACTCAGCAGTCTAGTAAATTTCCACCAACCTAATTCAGAGTCAAGGGTCGGTGTTAAAGCCAAGCTGGCAGTTTGTTTACACATTTTACAGGTGCAATTACGTAAACCATTTATGTCTTGAGAGGCGAATTAGTGTCCAACGTCTTTCTCACGCTGGTCGTAATTAAATTACCTACGATCCTTGAATTAAATATTCTGCTTCTTTCAACAAAACTTGAGCGTAATTCAGATGCTTAATTCAAAAGATTTTTACGTTGACTAATCGGAAGTTTTAAAGTTATAATTGCATAGTAAAATTTATTATACTGTCATATTCATGCCATTAACATATCATTATGTAAAACAAGCATAAATATATACGAGTTAAAACGTCAATCAAATAATTAACTTTAATATTTCATTGTCCAATCTATTTCCTCTTTATGGAAATAAAGAGACTGGTTTTCTGAGGAAGGGGGAAAATGAGAAGCTCATTTAAATTTTATACGATTATCCTAACCGCGTACTATCGCTTTTCCTAAACTGACTGTCGATCCGAATTTCAGTACGGTTAATGTGGAAATCGACCCCCGAATTACCTTATTGGCTGGATATGGACGGGCCTGATAGCTGAGTTGGTAGTAGTCCTGCCTTCTGAACTGAGGGCTGTGGGTTTGATTCCCACAGAAACATACATTTGTGTGATGAACATAGATGTTTGTTCTGTGTCTGGGTGTTATATTGTATTCTATGTATGTATTTACAAACAAAAAAGTGTAAGTATTCTATCAGCTATCTGGCTTTCACTTCCCATAGTACCTACAAGCTTTGCTTAGTTTGGGGCCCAGATGAAGCTGTGTAAAATAACCACACATAAAAAAAATTAACTCTTTTTAAACTATAGTATTCTGTACATGGACGTATCATGCTCTCTGTCTAGCCCCAAACTAAATTGACATTATCTAATTTTGTTCATTGCAATTTATCAGAAAAGTCTGTGTGGTACCGGCAGTATGAGAATAGGGCCACCCCATCTCTTCTCGCGGCTATGGGAATATCCAATGTGGCGTTTTATAGTTAGGGGAGGCCTGTGTTCAGCAGTAGACGTTTTCCGGCTGTTAATTTGTGGTGAAAAAATAAAATAAAAAAAAAGAGAAAATAATTACAATGCTTTAGTGCTGTCCAATTTAAACACACCAGATAATGGTTAGTAAGATAGTGTAGTCACTATCTTCCGAATAAAACCCATTACCGATATCCAAGTGCTTACACCAGCACCGTTAGACATAAGGCCCAAAGTTTAGTTATCCAGAAGCAGTAAAATTGTATTGTTATAGCCATAGAGTACATATCGGTTTATCGTTCATATTTATCTTCATGGCTGATATCGTATTAAACCCGATATTTGTTCGACGAGTTACCTTGGATATAACTAAGGGATATAACCTGAAATTATACAGGATTGTGTGTCTCGGTATAATATTTCAGTAATCGTGTTTGCTTTGATGTTAGCTGCAAGATTTATCCTTTGATTATAATCGCGTATATTGACTGAAAGACGCAATGTATGTTATCCCCGGAAATTAAGTCGAATACGTACCATACATGTGAATACAACATTTTATGTAGGTATTCGGTTCACAGTATTATTACGTAATTCTTCTATTCAATAGAAAGAAAAATAATTCATAGATTAGTCGTGTTACCTGTTTTTACGCCAACAATATCTGTCATGGAATATTTGCCTACCTTCAAAAAATCCTTTTCTAGCCAATCTTCTAACAACGTATCGACACCTGCTCATCGTTAAAAGTCCAAATAAGTGCTTCATTCTTACTTACGACATCGACAGTGCAAACTAATAAACACCAGCGAAACTATTTTTTGAAGTTCCGAGTGACACTGCAACTGTTATGGGCGGCCGTATCGCTTAACATTAGGTGAACGGCTAGCTCGTCACGTCATTCATTCAAAAAAACCTAAATCCACAATTCATTAGTAAACCGTAACCTCTTTCCAACAGTTTAACGCAACAAGTGGTAGCGCTAAAAGAGATCAGACTGCAAGAAGAGGAGGGCGCGCCCTTCACGGCGATACGGGAGGCGTCGCTACTCAAGGAGCTGAAACATTCTAATATAGTAACGCTTCACGACATAGTGCATACGCGGGAAACCCTTACATTCGTGTTCGAATTCGTGGTGAGTTTTAATTCTAGTACCTTTAAGGTTTCGGTAGTCTAAACTGTAGAAATCGACATTGTCCCTTTCGAGAAAGCGTTTGACCAGTGAACGATCACGCGGATCACGTAATTTACCTTTTGTTGTGTTTTCATTAGTCAAGATTATGTCGATTTCCACAGTTCATGCTACCCGTGAGGAATATACATAATGTGAGTAAACTACAGTGTAACAAAGAACTCACTAACTTGCAATCGAGTTATACTGAAAAGCTTCGTTTTCAGGGTTCCGTTTCGTATGTTCCTGCTTTCCAAAACCGGGATCACTTGTTGTTCTCCTGTCTGTTAAAGTGTCAAGACCCTTTTTCCATGGTAGGGCCTATAAAGCTGGCATTGACAACAAATACCGAAGACCCACTTCTGCCTCACGTGAACCTTCATCAAATTCTGCATTTTTTAGTAGCATTCATAAACATAAAAAAGTGGTGATTATATTCTTTAATATCGCATTTGAGTATCATGTTCTGTACTTAACATAAGCTTCTCAGATACTTTTTGTTTTTAAAGAAGACAACGTTGCTATATATTGGCACATTAAACCTCTGTTAAATAAGACCTAACGGCAATAGCCACCCTCAATATTGTCGAAGTGGCGGTTGGATTATACGACCGCTTGCAATTCTACATTCTAAATCTAAACTAACATTATTTTACCCCGAATTAGTTATTTTTCGTTTTCAGTATGTAACATGTTAACCTTTTGTCCAGGACACAGACCTGTCACAATACATGGAGAGGCACCCTGGCGGACTGAACCACCACAACGTGAGACTGTTTATGTTCCAACTACTGCGAGGGCTGTCCTACTGCCATCGGAGAAGAGTTTTACACAGGTACCGTACAGAAACAGCACAGGCTTCGATTTAAAAAGTTTGTGTGAGTTAGCTTACGAACGTGCACTATTGTGGTAATATGACCGATTGTAGCTCAGTGATAACCCGATTAAGTTTCCATGCGACGCACTTATGTTCAAATCCCATC
This sequence comes from Ennomos erosarius, assembly GCA_963580505.1. NCBI lineage: Eukaryota > Metazoa > Arthropoda > Insecta > Lepidoptera > Geometridae > Ennomos > Ennomos erosarius. The sequence goes on from OY756988.1 coordinate 11,298,219, forward strand.
CCGCCTACGCCTGCACTCCACTTTTCAAAGTATGTGTGGAATTTCCACTCGCTTTTACATAGGAAGGAAACCATCGTGAGAAACCGGCGTCTTCAAGAGTCACAAAATTCAAGAACATGAGTCATCTACACCAACTCACATTTGGCCATGGCTTGCCATGTTGTGGTTATGACATACACTCTCTCCATGTGAGAGAAGTCCCTTGTCCCAGCGGTGGGAATGGGAACTTCTTGGGCTGATGACGTGTATGAGATACCTCTGTGAATGCTGAACGAATTTGAATATGCTTAATTTTTGGATGACATGTTTTTTCATTAGTGTAGGCCACATCGCTCGTAGAACTGACAACCGTTGGAGGGAAAAGGTTCTCGAGTGGCGACCACGAACAGGAAGATCCAGCGTAGGTCGGCGCCCCACGAGGTGGACCGACAATCTGGGGAAAACCGCGGGGAGCCAATCAAAGTCTCCGAGGGAGTAGTGTCGAAGATGATGATGACGTAGACTATTAGATCAACTATGTATGATCTAATTAGATATTATTCGTTTACTTATCAGAAAATCATAAATATTCTTCTAAGTTTTTGGTCTTCTGAAGTCTAATCTTCAAAACCTCCATACAGTTAATCTTAATAACGTAAGCAGTCCATAATCTCATTTCACGGATCTGCCTCCAACTTTGTGACGTCCCTAAAATAACTTGTGAAGAGACGTTATAACTTATAGCCGCCGATATAAGCAGTCGTCAAAAAAAAGTTTGGGCGGATTATTACTTTTAGAGCATGGCGGCTGGAGACAGATGCCACTAAAACTTTTATTGGCCTTCGTTATTTTGCTATTAAACTTTTCAGAAAGAACACCAGAATTAGTTTTGGCGTATTTATATTTGTGGAGTGAAGAAAGAAGTTTTAATAAAGAGTTTATTTTCCTTTTACTTTGCTTCTTATAAAAGTTATTTTTGTTTGCACATATTTTAAGAGGTTTCCCATAGTTAAGCGCTCCGAAGTTTCAACTTAAGTTATAAGTCATATCCATCTCAAATAGGCAAAGTAGGTATATATTTTTATATGAAAACGACTCTTTCTTTCTTGTGTACAGGGACGTGAAACCCCAGAACCTATTAATAAGCTTACAAGGCGAACTGAAACTGGCCGACTTCGGGCTGGCGAGAGCAAAGTCTGTTCCAAGCCACACATACTCTCACGAGGTCGTCACGTTATGGTACCGGCCTCCTGGTAATTAAATCATTTTGTTAAGTCACTGCATTTACTTCATTTGTACTTTTTTGTGGGTTGTTTGTTGTGTCCTTTTGTGTGGCACATCTTTGATAAATAAGGTTTTTAAACACGTTAATGGGTGTAATACCTCCTGAAACTGATTTCTGAAACAACCAGTTTTCTTAAATACCAGATAGGCTTTCGTTTGACTGCATTTCTGCTGATGTTAAGCGACAATGTATGTAGGTGAGTCTCAAACAAATAGGTCTCTACATGGTCTTTTTAGTGCCAAATACATCCCAGATCACTTGAACTCATCGCATATCCCAGATAACGAACTAGAAATCTTCTAAATAGATTGCCAAAGAGTTGTACCAGTTTGGAAAAGAAGGGGTAAGGCCCATTGTCCATATAGTCCATGAAGGCTTAGTAATCGCTTTATATTCTATCAAGCCGTCTGCTTCTTTCATAAGTACAAACGAATGATGCTTAATAATATATTTGTTACACAGATGTGTTACTAGGCAGCACGGAGTATTCAACGTCATTGGACATGTGGGGCGTTGGATGCATTTTCGTAGAAATGCTCTGCGGAGTACCCACTTTCCCAGGAGTCAGAGACACGCACGACCAGTTAGATAAGATATTTAAGGTAAGTTATAGATGTTCTAGGACTTTAGGTGTATCATAAGACTACTTTTGGCTATTGACTACCGCTGCTGAGAATAGATGACTGACATGCTATTGTCGTTCCGCTTCGCGCTCTCCTATCTTTGTGAATTTATCAAAAATATACTACTGGATGAATTTATGTACTCTTTGGGGATCTGAGCAAGTTCTTACGCCTTTATCAAAATACGTTGATCCAAATAGGAGTTGACTTTTTGGACAAGTGTGTACACCCGCACCAAACCACCAGGGCGGTTATTCTCTATGGAAACACAGATTCCACACGATACGAAACCACGTCGTTATCGTGTCTTGTTCAAATCGTGTCACAGCGTCAGATATACCTTCACTTTACATTAAAGTTATCTTTATTTTGAATAAAACATATTGACATAAGTGGTCATATCTTTTGATGTGTTGATGTTTCGGAACGCGTCTCGGTAAAATATACGATTTTTGACAGTTCAAATCGCGCCAATTCCAAATTCATTTCGCGCGGTTTTGTTTTCGTTTCATAGAGAATACAGTTTCGCAGATTTCTTATGTAAGACAAGGAATTCGCGTGGTTTCGAAGTAAGGAATCGATACGGAATAATGGCCCTGAAGATGGTCGACCGTAAACTAAACACGCTTGAATTGAATAGCTATGGTATAGTCGTTATCTAGGAGTTCGATAGGGAAGGGGGCATAAGGGGGATTATAGGGGGTAATCATAATCATTTATTTATGGAAAAAAAAAATAAAGAGGGTATAAAGAGCTGCAGGAAAGAGGTTGAAAAAGAGGGAAAAGTTTAGAGAATAGAGTGGGGCGGTGAAGGGAGCTGTGGGAGGCACAACACATCACAAATTAACGCATAACATTAAGTAGCCGTAGCGGGTCAGCTAGTGAAACATTACGATCTAATGCTAACCATTCCGTCCTTAGGTAGTAGGCACACCAACAGAGGAGAGTTGGATCGGAGTATCCCGGCTGCCGGCCCTCCGCGCCCACGTGTCGCGGTGGGGCTCGTGGCCGGCGCGCGCGCTGGGCGCCGCCTGCCCGCGCCTGCGCGACGCGGGCCGCGACGCCGAGCGGCTCGCGGCCGCGCTGCTGCAGCCCGACCCCACCCGCCGCGCCTCCGCGCTCAGGGCGCTCGCCACGCCCTACTTCGCCTCGCTGTCGCCTAGACTGAGGGATCTACATGATGGTGAGTGGTTGATCGTGTTTCGTTTGGCGAGTGTGTTTTGTTTTCAGGTTAGTGGTGTTGTGACTGCGCGGGATCTACATCGTGATGAGTTATGATTGTGTCTGGTTTTAGTTCGGGTTATATGCAAATGTCTTTTGTTTATTAGAGAGAGTTGGTGCTGTCGCTATTGTTATCTACATTGGTTAGATATTGTTTGTGTTAGAACAGTTGTGTGTAGGGTGTACGTGACATAGTGTTTCGAGCACTGAAGCTGAGTACCTAGATTCCTCGCACTCCACTAGCCAATATACTCGCCGCTTTCCCGTGCTGCAGCAGCCGGACCCCGCCTCCGCACTCAGGGCGCTCGCCACGCCGTACTTTGCTTCACTGTCGCCGAGACTGAGGGACTTGCACGATGGCGAGTGGTTGATTGCGATTTGTTTTAATTGTTTTATAGGTGTGTTTTGTTTTTAGGCCGGTGGTGTCACGTCTGTGTGGGATCTACGTGATACTGAACAGTTGATTGTGCTTTGTTTTTGTTTTGGTTATTTGCGAGTGTCTTTTGTTTTTTATTGAGACCAGCTGGTGAGGTTGCTGTCACAGTGTAGGATTGCGATCAGGACCTGATCGAATGTGTAGAATCTAAATGGTTAGATATTGTTTGTGTTAAAACAGTTGTGTATAGGGTGTACGTGACATAGTGCTTCAAGCACCGAAGCTGAGTACCTAGCCTCAGCGTACTCCGTTAGCTAATAAGTATATTCGCCGCACTGCTGCAGCCGGACCCCACCCGCCGCGCCTCCGCCGTCAGGGCGCTCTCCACGCCGTAGTTCGCCTCGCTGTCGCCGAGACTGAGGGACTTGCACGATGGTGAGTGGATCGTATTTTGTTTTTAGATAAGCCTGCTGGTGGTGTCGCGACTGTGCGCTACGTGATCGTTAGGTGTTGATTGTGTTTTGTTTTGTTGTTTGGCGAGTGTCTTTTGTTTTTAGGCTGGTGGTGTCACGATTGTGCGGGATCTACACCGTGATGGTTAGGATTGTGTTTTGTTTTGGTTGCTTGGCGAGCCGCAGCGCCACGCCTTCGCCGTCAGGGCGCTATCCACGCCGTAACTTGCTTCACTGCCGCCTAGATTGTGAGACTTGCACGATGGTGATTGGAACGTGCTTTGCTTTTGGATCGTAGAAAGACTGGCTGGTGGTGTTGCGTCTATGTGCTATGTGATGGTTAGGAATTGATTGTGTTTTGTTTTTGTATTTTGGCTAATGTTTTTATCGAAACGCGCTGATGATGTTGCTATTACAGTGTAGGTCTACAGTGGTTAGATAATGTTTATGTTAGAACAGTTGTGTATAGGATGTATGTGAGATAGTGTTTCAAACACTGAAGCATAGTATTTAGCCTTCTCGTACTCTGTTGGCACGCCGTGTCTACTTTTACTTGATAACTAGCTACTGCCCGCGGCTACCTATAATAATAGTTATACTTAGCTTAGCCCACCACTTTCACAGTAGTTGCGTTACCTGTGACTGCCATCGGTATTTGGCTATTTACATCTGAGTATCTGATATTAACAGTACATAATTATTAAGGATCGCACTACCTTTGTTTTCCCATTATATATAACGAACTCTTTGTTCTGCATAGTAGGTATATAACCTGCATTGCATTAGAATGAAGAAATGGCATTATTATTAAAAAATAATTTTGTCGAATAAAACTTAAAAATCACATCCAGGTATGTAATAGGGCGAATTCTGTGCCAGGAAGTAAAAAATGAAACGACTTAATTATATTTTCCAAAATAGCGTAGGTACGCTAATTTTATCCTTGATATTCCTGGACCAATTTTGATGAAATCTCCAATCATGGTCACTTCTCACCTACAGAAAAATGTTCGATGATAAACTTACAATACCTAAAATTGATAAGTACCTAAAATACAATAATATCTATGTTTTTAAAACATTTTACCTACCAATAGGGCAAATTTTGTGCATTTATCAATATTTCTTATCATTTCCTATACTTACTATAAACACAACGTCTTCAAATGCCAAAATTAAAAGGTTTTTCAATACTCTCAAGGAATCCAAAGCGAAAATAGTTTTATTCTGGTATATCGGGTATAATGGTAAAACGCGTTTTTGTAAATAATACCAGATCGGCAATAAGGAATTTCCTCCCACCAGAACCGTTTAAATCGAAAAATTGAATAAATATTCGAATAATGTAATCTTTATTTGGCTAAATGTGATAATCGCGTGAAGCCTTAAGAGTCACATAAAAAGTCAAAGTTTTAGTTTTCATAATAATAATTCCTTGATGTTCTCTGTTTCATGTCAAAAATTAAATGAAATGAAATGAAATGAATTTATTCCGGACACACACAATATCACACAGTAACACAAGAATTTATAGGTGTAGCAGAATCAAAATACAAAGTTTATAAATACCTAGTTATTATACCTATCTGCAACTTACAATTAGAAGCTCATTTTCAGGAAGGTCACATACCTATACTCTTTTTAGGGTTCCGTGCCCAAAGGGTTAAGCGAACCCTATCACTAGGTAAGGCTCCGCTATCCGTCTGTCACCAGGCTGTATCTCATGAACTGGATAGTTAGACAGTTGAAATTTTCACAAATGATGTATTTTTGTTGCCGATATAACAACAAATACTAAAAACCAGAATAAAATAAATATTTAACGAGGCTCCCATACAACAAACCTGTTTTTTTGCAGGTTTTTATAGATAATGGTACGCAACCCTTCGTGCGCGAGTTCGACTCGCACTTGGCCGATTATTTTTATTTTGTAGTGAGGCGATAACGTACAGATACCTACTTACACAGAGTAGGTACCTATGGGTACTTTTTCTCTAATCTTTGGGCATTTATAACATGTTTGTAACCGTGGCTGCACGGTAACCTGAATGCAATCGATTCACACTACCTACTTACTTTTTATTTGTTGGAATACGTTATATCTATTTTACTCCGAAAACCCCAAACAACATGTAAAGGCGTAAATAGAAAAACTACAAATTGTTTTAATTTGATCTTTTGATAGTTTCAATACGCTGTTTATTGCATATTTACCACGGAAATTGACTCCTATTACTCTTTGGTCATATCCTCCAGATAAACATTTCTGTGATATAAACTTACCGTCAGAAGCCAAAAAAAACTCACTATGAAGCGGCCGTGTTGTATGAAATTCCGTTTGTTTACGTAATGTAATTTTAATAATTTTGACCACAAAAGTTAATGATATTTGTATTTTAATATATCCTATGTTGTGCGCCGGTTATTTCTAAGCATATTGGTGAAACCCGCATGAAAATCAGTTCAGTATCTTGGGTTTTGTTGAATAACAAACAAACAAACAACGGCAAATTATTGTCCCTAGATGGCGCTGATCGGAGAATGTATGGAACGCCGCGTGTCCTGCATCGCGGTTACGATATTTTTTCAACAGTAGAACCTATGAGATAAATTAAATGTCATATAATTATGTGTGTGTTCTGAAGCGCGCCAGAATTACACATTTATTATATGTAAGGATAATAATAATTAATATTATGTTAAAATGCCTTATTGACCTCACGTGGCATACAATATTATGTCGTCGTGTACACAGGTGAGGCTAGAGTAACGCCCTAAACATTGATTCCCAGACATTCATGGTACCGGTTTTTCGCCTCTCTACGGTACTTTGTTTGTCTGCAACGGTTTGTGGCGACAACCCTCCTTAAAATAAGCTTTTCACATGCAGTGATCTTTTAGTCACTTTTGGTATATTTTACCTAAAGATCTCTGGACGCCTTTTCTAATCTCAATGTTAAGAGACATTGAGTAGTTCATTTTTGGAACGTTACTTGATACTTCGACATTGGTAAATTATATGGCTCTATATGTCACTAACGTACAATTTACATTGTTGCAGAGGTATCAATCTTCACAATAGAGGGCGTGAGCTTACACCCGGAAACAAGGCATGCGACGGTCAAGTGAGCCGCGTATAGAAGGACCGACTTCACCAGACCGCGGCCTGCCGTCCGACCGACGGCTGACGTCCGACCGACGACGTACCATAGCTAGTACGTCACAATTCCTATAGTTTTTAATCACGTCGTAATCCGGTCGGCTCGAAGGACCAAGTTTCGTGATAGTCTTAATTTAAACTCAACGGTCGCTCGGGCATCGAATGCCGTCGACAGTTAACCGTTTTGTTCCCCACATTATTGTTTTGTCGAACTTATTTAGCGCTTGTAAGCTTCCAACGGAATATCCATCCATATAATTCAATTATTCTATGGTGACAAGGTAAACTGTTAGGTACGGAGTGTATTATATATCTTATAGTTAACGGAGCTGTGTGCCATGTATATTCTATAAACGTGAAGAAAGTGGATTATTATTTAAAATAAAAGAGGTTTTTTATTCTGGAAATATATTTCGCTGATAATTTGGTATAAATTTTGAAGATGTTTATTTATATTTACTAAGGGATAACTGTCGGTGATGTTAAACTTCTAATACAGTCTTATGAATGCTATACGATTTTTTGAGCCCCTCCGATATCTTGATTTTTTACTTCAAATAAATAAGAGCAGAGGAATCGATTATACAGTATCGTCAATAGCTTTCAATTTTTTTAAAGACATGATTTATCGATATTATAGTAGACTCTAGTATCGATATCATAGTAGACACTAGTATCGATATTATAGTAAATTCTAGTATCGATATTATAAAAGATTCTAGTATCGACATTATAGTCTCTAATATCGATATCGATAAACCATAAGATATCGATATCATACCTCAATATTGATACTAAACGTCTATAAATACAGCTAAGCTAAAACGACGTTGTATAATCGCATCTAATGTTTTAATCTAGGGTTTATCAGAATCTTATGCACACATTCCTTCCACGGTGCTCAAATAGTGAAGTTATTATGTAACGGGATGGAGTATTTACAGTATAGCAAGCAGTAGAAACAACGATAATCCCTACTTAAATTATACTTACTATATAAAAGTGAAACGTAGTCTGTTTGTTTGACCGGCTTTCGCGCCAATATGGATGAACCGGATTGGAATAATGGACACAGATTATTAATACTACCGATGATAACATAGGATACTTTTTATCCCGGAAAATTATGTTACCACGGGAAAAAGGGGTAAATAGCGGGGAACTTTTAGTCGGAAAACAATTACTCTCGAATAGATTTCAGTCTATGTAATGCCCCTTAATAAGCGTTCGTCAAATCTAAATAGTGTGAAATATCAGGGATGAAAAAGTCATTGGTAAAAATTCAACTAAAAAATCTTTAAACAGACATTTCTAAAACTATTGCGGTCCTTGTCATATCGATATACATGAACGGGACAGCAACATTTTTGAAGCTGCCATAGTAGATTGAGTTGAGGATTTCACAGAACAAAATCGATTATTTCTACTGCTTGTCAAACTGCTCAGGAGTCGATATCTGTTTGCACGCTTGCATTCGCTTCTCACACAAGACAATTTCGGTTGCGTTGCGAGCGATCCAGTGATACCATGTGAATTGATACATCAAAATGTAGTGTAACGACACTTGGTTATTCGAAATTCAACTCTCTGTCAATCAAGTAAGGGTTGTTTTTAAACCACTCAAATTCTGTGGCTTACGTCACAAAGTTGTAAATCAAAACTTGTTTCATTGATTTGTTGAGTTTCAGAGTGTTATTATACCAGATATAAAGACAGATCTCAGGTTAAGTGTGGGACCGTCCTACTGTAAATTGTAACGTGATAGGAAATTCGATGATTTATAGGAAAATATTAAAGTTAAGTCTCTTCGATCTGGCTAGGTGCATAGATTCGAGGTAGCTCCGTCTAGTATAAAGTCTAGTGAATTAACCAGTTAGCGAATTTTAGGTCCCTCACTTTAAGGTAGGAACTGTACGTTACGTACGACACAGTCGCAGGTTAGGAAGAAAATATAGATGCTGCGTTTGAAATTTAAAATTGAAGCTAATAATGAAATCGAAATTGTCATACCATTTCGCCCGCATTGTTTTTGCCAAATCATAATGTAATTTATGTCAAAATGTTTAGGCTTGCACAACGTGTTACTGTTCAAGAAAAGTGCGGGTGGAATAGCTTGACTTATAGGCGTTTTTTTATTTTTTTAACACGAGTTGGTTTTGTAAACTCACTTGTAGTTTTTTGAACGTGGCGTCTAAATAGTTCTTCTAGTTTGCGGGGCATAGTTTGGGAAATATATGGCCAGTACGAAGACGGGAATCCAAAGAAAATAATTAAATTGATAGGATGTATGCAGCAGCAAAACAAACTATTCGTTAATTTCTCTACAAAATAATTGTAACTTGCAAACCATTTTATACCCTTTTCCCTCAGACATAACAATATAACTCGTATAAAGCGCGTCTATATATCGTCCATACTATGCTTTTACTGTGGTTATGTAGTACCGGCACATTGGCAACTACGATCTGAATTAAAATTGTATAGTAAACAATAATATCGTCTTGTCTAGTATTAGACTTTCCCGGTTTCTTGTACGTTTGACAACCTCATGTGTACATACCAAATACAACACGCTCATTGGTCGAAAACAGCCGGCGGTCCACAGGCAACCAATGAGCGTTCAGTATTTTTAAGTTGAGAACGTACGAGAAACAGGAGCTTCGTATCTGTGATTTGAGAATAGATTGTAGCAGAAACGGAACACCAATTTGTGCCAACAATAATTAATTAACCTCTACAAATGAGCAATTGCCTAATTGTCTGAGGAACTGGGTATCGCTAAAAATTATTCTTGTTAATTTAACTATATTTACTTATCAGTTTTGTGTCCATAGATAAATGAACGAAATGAAATTATTAACAGAACTATTTATCCAAAAATCAAGTCCTATATTGGAAAGGAAAAGTAGTTTCTGGATAACCGGTTTCGTAGGCAGTAAGGTAAAGTTTTCTATACCAAGACGATATTGGCTTTTAGTTATTTCTTAATAACAGTTAGATACACAACTGTTATTAAGAAATAATAAGTAATTGGTAAAATAGTCAGTCAAAAACCCAATCTTTGTTATGAAGCTATGAGATTATTACAAACTTATTACAGTGTCCGGCAAAAAATATGTGCACACATGTATTTAAATATGCTGTTAAAATGTCTTTCAATTTCTTCGAATTCAAATTAAAATATTCTAGTTTGATATGTCAATTAACTTTTATCTAGTAATAGAATTTCCATAATATATTTCAATGTGTGTCATTTTTTCTGCCGGACACTGTAACATGTCTCATTTGACTATCTAACAAATAGGCAAGAATACACGATGGAGCCTTATTAGATAAACGACAATTTGTCGTGTCACTGCCATTATCTCAATCGATAATATAAGTAGCGGCGTTGTCGGTGTGCGGGTGTGACCCGTGCCAACTGGAGATAGTACTGGAATACCAACTGGATTACTGGACTGGAATAAACGCTGTAAAGGAAAATGGATACAGGCATTCCATTATGCGTCATTGTAGGTCAAGTCTCAAGAGTACAGTGAATCATAGCAACTTAATTATAAATAGGACAAGGAAATGTTGTCTGAAATATAAATAAAATGTTGAATACTGCGAAGTTTACCAATAATATTTATGTTTTGTTGTTTCGGTTTTGCAGTATTATTAAATCGATGGAAAAAATATGTCGAGGTTAGCAAAAAAAAATTCCTAATCCATCTTACACCTAATTATGTTTCGAGTTTCATATAGAAACTAGCAATGGCAATTAATGCGATTTTGCGTAAATTTCATAAACTTGCTATTTCACGAGTCTTAGCATGCTAATTGCTAATGCTATGCTATTTGCTAAAATGAAATGAAATGGAAATGAAAAATGAAATGAAAAATGAAATGAAAAATGAAATGAAAAATAAAATGAAAATTGAAATGAAAACTGAAATGAAAAATGAAATGAAAAATGAAATGAAACATGAAATGTAACTTTTTATTAATTATTAAGATAGGATTAAAAATTAAATTCAAAATGAACTGAATTAATTGGAATGAAATTTCATATTTCACAGAATTTCGCAACTACATTTTATTTGCGAAATGCTAATTTAGTTTTCACGTGCTAAAAATGAATGCGAATGCTAATTAATCCATCACTAATAGAAACTATATTTTTTTTTCATATAAGTTTTCCTATAGTCGATTCAGAAGAGATATAAAAGACGTTGGTATATCCAGTATCACACTTGGAACGGGTTACAAAAAACTAGTGAGCATAGATCAACTTAGTGTAATACCTAAATACGAGCTTTAGAAACGTTTTAAGATCAGAGGGTGGGTTCAAAAAATCAGCTACAGCACAAAACGATCTAAGGTACAGTCACAAAAAAAGCACCACCCTCTGGACTTACGAGTAGTTAATAAAATTCGATTCCGAACACCAAAATAGTACGTAAATTGTATAGATTGTGGAATGCAATATTTTCAGTGTATAGATTTGTTAAGTTTTATATTTGTGTGAGTGAATCGCGGCTTTGGATCGACTCGAAATACTCTTCTTCTGCCTAGCGATTTCCCGGCTTCAGCCAGGGTCCGCTTTCCTACTCTTATGCCTCCACTTCGCACGGTCATTGGCATCTTCAGTGGTAAGTTCATTGGCTCTCATATCCACTTTCACAACGTCAAGCCATCACCGCTTAGGCCGGCCGCGGGGTCTAACTCCGGAGACAGGCATTGCTTACCGATGTACTCCGGTGGTCTGCGGAGAACATGGCCCACCCATCTTAACCGACTTTCCTGCAGCTTATCCGCTATTTCCACTCGACTCTAAATACTATGGCGGAAAACTCTTGATATATGTATCTGCATTCACTCACAAAGAAATGAGCAGCACGTGGCATGAGCTTAGGAACTTGACATACTCTTCTCTCAAAAAGTACAACTCATGCACCCGTGCTATTATAGATTCGGTTATTTTTTTAACATAATTGTACCGTGTCAAATGGATGTACTTTATAGTAATTTGCGTTTTCGATCCAAACGCCGCGAACTCTAAGAGGATGCGAAGTAAATATTTCACCCGTTGAGTGAGGCACTGGGGCATCGCCCGTGTAACATAAAGGTAAGCAGAAGGAGCATTTATATTCCGAGAGAATAGTCGAAATTCTATTGTATACATGCATTTCTTATAATGAACTGATGTTAGGCCGTTCGCGTTACGATGGAACGAATCTTGTACATAGATGTCGATTTTAATTAGTTGTTATTATTTCTTAAAATATGATTGCATATTGGACAAATTGACCATGATGGATGCCACTGTATGCCTAAAGGTTTTGGACCAATGTGTAATCAAGTTTTTAGTTACTACAGTCCTATACGAGTTGCCATTGCCTTTGTATCATGTCCGCGTAAATGGATTCTAATGAGATTTATTTTTTACTTTTTAACTCTGCTATAGAATAATTATTATAATCAATTAAATTTTATTATTTTACGTAGTCAGAAATGGTCCTGCTACTGAATTAGTTATCATTTTTTTATTATAATTTTAAACAATGTATAAACATGTGCTTTTACTCGTTTAAAAAAATGTAAATACGATATTTGAACTGATAATAATAAAAGTTTTTATTTCTTAATGAATATTGTCTTTTCTTCTACCCGAACCCAAGGATAAAATGGTTTAATCAAGTTACCTACCGAATATTGGAAGCATGGATTCTTGCTTTGATGGTGCCAGTTAAAACCAACTGGAGGCAATAATTGGTAGGCAGAGGCGCCATAACTGAAATTAAATGATTACTCATCTCTATTATATTTATCAAGCCAACAAACAAGATGTAGGTACAGGAAAATTGTGACACTACTTGTCCATAATCCAAGGACTATGAATAAAAAATTAAGTAGCAAAAACGAAAATGGCAGACGGAGATAGTCGCGAATGTAACAAGCCGTGAAATACTCACGGACAGAACACCGCAGTTGGCCGCGCGCCAATCTTGGCTAAAGCCCATGAAATATGATAAGCACGATAACGAGAGGGAGCTCTCTCAAAACTGGGTCACCAGATGGAAATGTAGTCAAAAACATTTGAATGCATAATACGAAATTATAGACTAAGAGGAGATAGAAGAAGTAGTGAAGTTATGTAATTATTTGACTTCTTTAATTCAATAAATGTAATTTCTGATGAGATAGAGTAGAACTAATATATCCACTTTTATAGCGTCGCCAGGCGAACGCGGCACATATTTTTACAAGACAATATAACAGCTATTTGTAATTAATGTATTTGAACAGTAATAATAATAAATATCTAAGTGAACTGGTAGCTGGATAGTTAGATACTAATAATAACGATATAAAATCATTTGCCGCGGCCGGTGTTAAGTTTAACAGCGATACAGCAAAGTTCTCTGAGCGATACCTGTGTCATTGAATGTGCCGAGGTCTGAGGAGGTTACTAGTTCTGTTAACCGGACTAACATCCGAACTACTGACACTAGAGGTACAAATGCACAGTAACATATTTTCTCGCCGTTTGAAACAACTGAATATTCAACTCTTAGAAAAGATCTGCCTGCTATCGACCTAGTACATAACCACTGCACCACGCGGATAACCAAAACGTATTTATCATGTAGCCCTTCCATGAAATATGATAGGCGATGATAACGGGAACCTTTTGGAAACTGGGTCATCAAGGTCTGAATCCTGGCTACCTGTTGGGCAGTTTCGGGGGGTTGATTTAATTACAAATATTTGTAAAGATTGATGAGGGGACTTAGGTTTATTGGTTTTAGAAACGGGACGCTCGGCACAGGTTAAATAGGTAGGTATATATACCTACTGGATTCCGGTTCAAAGTAGTTAATTAGCATACCTACACTAGTATTGTATAATTTAGTTAGGACCTAGCTAGAGGTTGTATTTCAAAGCAGAAATATGTACTACGTACCTATACGTACCTAAGTGTCCTTAGGTGCTGGAGGTCATAATCATAACATAAATTTGCATATTTAAGTAACATGCATAAGCTAAGAAAATCAATTCAACAGAATGAAAACGGAAATATTCTATATAATTTGTGAATATCGGACTTATATAAGTGGGTACTGGTCGGTACATACTACTTAACTCAAAATATTCTGATGCGGATTACTTCACGTGTTGCTCCGTCGCGACACTGCCCCAAATTTGAAAGTTATTAATGAAAGTTAATGAAGAGTTTGCATAATTCAAGAGAGTTGAGGGTGAAATTGGCATCAATCACAACTCCGCTGAACGATATTCCGCCCTAATTGTCACCCTCGTATAATACCTACCTATATACCTACTTTACAGGGGGAGTTACTGCACTAGATTCAGAGATTTCATTTATTAGGATATTGCGGGATAAAGTAGATGATAATATTAATAAATACCTGGGACACTGGTGGCACTGTGGTAGAACTGATTCTCAAAGTTTGTCTTATTTCGTTCACCATTTTGCCCCAATATACGGTGTTTGGTTTTGGTTACCTACGTTAGTAGGTACCTCCTCATAGAATGTACCTGCTATTATCCGGTGCTTGAGTCACAGATGGATTTCTGCTCTATGTAGTAATTCTATGGCTCTATGAAAGTGGGCGCCCTTTATACGGCGGTGCCTTCTTTACCTACTCTATAACTTTATAAGAACTCAGAAGTTAGTCTGCTAACTTCGTAATATAACTTAATTAATTTGTTAGTATAATTTTGATGACAATGGTATCATGAAGAAACTTCGTAGGTACACATAATACCTATTCTTATTGGACAAATATACCTTAACTGTAATTAAGTTTACATACTTCCCAACTTCTAGTCTCTGGGTACTCTATGTTTTGGCCCGTTGTTTCTCTGGCAAAGTCCTCGGCTTATGATAGTAATAGATAGGTACCGTTGAATTCTAAGGAAACCTAAGAACTTTACAGACGTTCTATAGAAGCTTATAGGTAGTATATCTACTCGAAGGCAAACCAGCTTGTAACTTAAGTAGAATAGGTAGATACAATAATACACAGTAAGACAGTAGTAAGTACCTACTAGTAGGTACAGAAGGCGTAGGTACTCACGGGAAACTGTGATCTAGCTCTGTCACTCGAATTCGTTAGCTATTGATGACTCCCATAATTTAAATATAATATATAGGTCTTAGGGCATCTAAATATATAGGTAGGGCTTGCGGAAAACGGCTGGTAGAGACTGGATGCAGAGAGCTGAGGACCGAGGTCAGTGGCGTGCTATTGGAGAGTCCTATGTCCAGCAGTGGACGAGAGTAGGCTGATGATGATGAAGGTAGGTACCCAAAAAGATATGAGCGAAGGAGTGACCTATACGGGGGCAGGATAAAATATTATTTGTATTTTGGTATCTTGTACTTATGTCCAACGCCACCTTAATTATAAACAAAGACACCTAAACATCGTAACCAAGGGCTCCCTAAAATGTCCCTTATCTTAACCATTGGTGAAAAGGAAAAAATTCAAAGATTTTTGTGTAACATTATCCTAAATATTATTATTGAAGAGCGTTCAGCTCTTGAAACTGACTAAAACACAAGTCTCTGATAACAAATATACCTACCCTCCCTGAAGGCTTATAATAAGTATGATATCTCTTGGATAACGAGCCCGCGTACCATCCCGAGCTTTGTGTCTTCACAAGCAATTACCAACACTTGTTATAATGAAAATATAATGTCGACAGGAACTAATAAAGTGGGTGTTAGGGATAGGATAGATAGTGGGTCCGAAAACTGCTCGCATACTTCCCTTGATATTGCTTTTGAACACGCACACTCCAAATTACAGTATTTAGGTAGCGCAAAGTAGGTACATATCTTTATTTTATTACCTAATCTATCTTATTAATAGGTGAATGGTTATTGCTTTAAAGGAAGAGGACTTTATGAAATTTTTCGTAAGATTCTTAAGGGGTCATGATGAAACTATTTTGAATTCTGAAGCAAAAACGAGCGTGATGAGTGTAGGTAAGGCAGCAATAGTAGGCACCTATGCTTATACCGTGCATCATCGTCCTCTCAGCCATAGGTATATTGGTGCTTGCCTGGGACTCTACGTAAACTTACTATTTTTAAAATTACCTTTTCATCTCCGGACTCCGACTAGGGTAAAGATTCGTATCACCAATTTGTAAAAGTTGACTAACGTAATAATTGGTCAGACTGATTAATTGATCCGTTTTTAAAACGATCGGTTTTGTCGATCTGATAAAAACAATAGGAATATCTAACTGCTCTACGGAAACATACTTCGAGCGCACGGAGTCGCGTGGAGAATACTACTAAAGGTAAATTGCGAAAAAATGACGGGTACATAAAAATAAATCTCGAGGGTGGACGGGGATGCGCCAAGGTCGAGGGGTTACTTATTTATTTACGTTTAGAGAGGTTTGTGAGTCAGTGGGCTTTCTTACCCAACTCAACACCCCTGGGGATTGAAAAACTAGTGCGCTCAATGTTTTGCTTGCGATGTTGATCCCGAAAGAATTTTAGGACTTACAACATTATTTTAAAAAATCTTTTTATTATAATCCCCGTTTTAGTAAACGATCGAAACTTATTATCAATTTGCGAGCTTATAATAGGTAGGTATTTATAAGAAACCAGAAAATCCTTTCTAATACCTAATCTTTGCCCTGCGGGCTATTTTCGGAGGTAAAATTGGTTCGTAGCGTTGAGATTGCTTACAAGTAAGTAGGTACATTATATACCTACCCTTCTATAAACATGACATTACTCTACTATCTTTACACTTAATTATAATTGTGAATGTTTGTGTGTGTGGTTTTATCCAAATAATGTATGAGTCCTTCTCAATTGACACGATAGTAAATTAAGTTTTCTTTCACGTATGGGACTAATTTATTCAGAACTCAATTACGTCGCAATAAAACTTCAGGCGCAGTGGCGCTGAAATTTTAATCAGCTCACTGCAACGTTGCTGTAAAGTTGGGCGCGATCACGGACTGGAAAACTGCAAAAGTTGGCCTCCAATTTATTAAACTTATAACAATGTAATTTATTAATTATTGTTGCAATGCTCTAAAATATTACAGTCTACCGGATTTACGAGCCCGGTACTTTGGCTTCTTCTTCA
Source organism: Ennomos erosarius (assembly GCA_963580505.1). NCBI lineage: Eukaryota > Metazoa > Arthropoda > Insecta > Lepidoptera > Geometridae > Ennomos > Ennomos erosarius. The sequence goes on from OY756988.1 coordinate 11,315,448, forward strand.
TCAGCTTGTTACGTACATGTTGTGTTATAAGGGTAATAGATATTTCACCTGTGTTGATGGCGACTCCTCGTACGCAGGTAAGTACCTAGGTTATTTTAAAGAATCAGTATGAAAAATCTAGATATGGGACATTGGTTATTTTCGTGGACTGTTTTTATTTATATCCAACATTTTTGAATGACTTCCATAGAGCAGAAATCGACATTCTTACGCATCATCCACCAAAAGCTAGCTTCCCACGGGATTGGCCGCGATTGACCTTCCGGAGCAAATAACGATGTTCAAAAAGCCTTTGAAAATATAGGAAATCGTATTTCATCCAGCGGAAAACTTTCCTTTCAAATGTGAGCAAATAAAAACGGAATGCGGGCGAATTGGTAGCAAACAAGTTTAAAAAGGCTATTGGAGAAAATTGCGAAGTTTCGCTGCGTCGCGTGATATCGAACATACTCAAGAAGGCGCTGGCGTAGGTACCCAAAAATTCTGTATTGTTTTTACGCTGAATCTCACGCTAACATCTTTTTTACACAAGAAATGTATTTGTCTTTTATTAAACCCTCAAGATTTTTATGCTTTTTGTAGTACTTAAATTATCATATTTCGTTCTTAAAAAATTGATATAAAACAATATTCTAACTAAAACTTCATTATTCATGCATTAAATTACTGGCAAAATATCAATATTCATCATACAAAAGATTTCAAACTGATATAATGTTTGTTTAGTAACATTAATATTTAAAAAAATTCTTATAGTCGTAAGTGGCTTAACATGGCGAAGTATGGGACGTTTACCTTATATTGTGATTTTAATGAAACTATCGGAGCGTGAAAATCAGTTTGGATATTAAATTTGGCGCAGTCTACTCGCTCCTATACACGTCTCATAATTTGATTTGTCTAGTGAATCGATCAACGCCAGGAAATGTTCACATCCTAGACGTTCATAAATTTCATCACTTCGTTAAAGCTCGGATGGTTAAATATGACGTGAAATATTGCCTGAAGTGAAACTCCGTAGAGCATTTATAATCCTGAAATGTAAGGCCTCTGTGGCCGTAGGTAGGCAGTATATTTATGCCTAATCACAGATGACTTACACATACTATATACAATATGTAGGTAGTAAAGTAGTAAGGAGTTGTTGTGTTGTAGGTACTGTATTGTGTTTTAGAATTAAATTCGAAAATGATTTAGACGTTATAGAATGAAAAGAAAGAAAAATTATATAGGTAATCTAGTGTTCCAGTATAATGATTACTTAATATTAACTTTAAATAAGATTAAAGGAGGATTACACATAATATAAGTAGGTAGGTAGGTTTAAGTAGGTATAAAAATAAATCAAGGAAGATACATTCAAATAAATTATGTCTTTATGTGAGGTGTGAGTGTATGTAAGTAAATGAAAGTATGAATAACTAGTTACACACACAACACTTCCTTTACGTTTTGTTTCACCATATATAGTGCAACGTCGAAAAGGGACTTACTCTAAAGACGTTTACCTTATATTGTGATTTTAATGAAACTATCGGAGCGTGAAAATCAGTTTGGATATTAAATTTGGCGCAGTCTACTCGCTCCTATACACGTCTCATAATTTGATTTGTCTTTGATTTCTTGAAAAATAAGATACATAATCATACAACATTTCACATTACACTGTGTTTACAATAGCTAGCTATCAACCACCGTAATGGTCCATTTGAGCCACCAAGGGTCCCGAACAGTCGTTCCGAAGCCTCAGGGCGCGAGTCCCTAACTAGGTCACGCCTCTAATCCAAGGGGAAATATGGAGTGTACATTTGTCTCAGGGTGAGAGGATAAGAGATATCACGCGCGTTTATACATCTAAAAATATGAGGCCTTTTCTCTTACCTAGCAAGACACAGTACTATAGGTACCAAATTATTCCGCCATGGCTACTTATATAACACTCTCGAGTAGGTACTAAACGATGAGTAGTGCAGCATTATCCATTAGTTATTATAATTAATTACCTACACAGAAAGTTTCTGTATATTTCTCTGTAGTTTTGAGTTGTCTGGGAGATACCAATTTAAGCAATAAGGCCGCCCATTGTGAGACTTCGTTGTTAAGTTTCTGATTACCAATTGTTTCAGTAGATAGTGTTTTCAACTGTTTATCTAATTATATAGGTATCTAAAAGCGTCTCTTATTGTCTGTTGTTTCCCCGGTCAAAGGCCAGTAAAATCATAAATCCAGCAGGCCAGTCGGCTTCTATTGACAGGCACTCGCGTAATGAGCGGTCGAGGATTCATTAGGTAGGTACACGCTCGGCTCTCACCCATCTGCCGGTCAATCAACGCTGAATATACATTATTGATACTCGTTGAGGCACATATGCTATTACGCTCTGACGGATAATTGATTTATACAGTGCACAGGTATTATAAATGTTCCTATGAATGATCCCAAAACAAGTAAGTAGGTACCTATAACTCTTGTAGCGCCTGCGTCGCACCACAATACCTTCATACTTACCAGTTACCTGATGCACACACATACCTCAACACCGTTACCAAGATTACCACCATTACCACCAATACCAGAAACACCAGGATTACCAGGATTAGAAAGGAAACAAGACACAATCAACTCATCATTTATTGGAGCTCGAATCTATTTGTTTCTTGCCACTATGAAACAATGAAGATTATTATCACTGAAACTAAGACATGAAACTAAGATGTCGTCCTGAAAAGGACGGTCCCAAAGGAACAAACACTCGCTCTGAAAAGAGCGATTTCATCACCAGCACTTCACCACAGAACCGAGCAGCATCACCGGTATCAGCACAGCATCCAGCATCACTGATCACCAGCACGGAGACGTCCGCACACTTCAATACTTCCGGCGTTATGAAAGAGCAAGCACGATGTCACCTATATTTAAGAGGAATGGCGCGCAATGCTTACCTGCCCTAAGAGGGAACAAGACAGCAAGACCGACGGGATAAACAACACCAAAGCATCGTGCGCAGAAAAACGTTCTGTAATTGGCTATCTAATCACGCAAATTTATTGGTCTAATTTACTAATTATAATATCTAACTTTATTCCTATTGGACAAACCGTAGATTAAGTTTAGTATAAATATAGGCATTTTTCTTTAATAAATATATTCGCATATTCACATACGCTAATTCAACTACTCCGCACTAAATAGCGTTTCATTTATCCAACCATCGGCGACCTCCACATACTCACCGCCAGGTCGCCAAACTCTTGATAGATTTTGAAGAAGGATAAACTTTGGCTCGCTTTTCTTGTCGATTGTTCCGGCAAAGCATCTGTCTCGCCCTAATCTTAATAGAATATTTTCGCTCTATAAGTTTTCGCTTTAGTAATAAAATATGGCCTTTTGATACCCTGATAAACTGATAGTAAGTGTGGACGCGGTCATACGCATTACAATACCTAAGTATATTAAGTTTTTCATGTGTTTTCGTAAATCGCAGAAAATAGCACCACCATACACATAACTTCCATACGCTATTTCTACTAACATCCCTGAAAAATCTCTTAACCGTATTACCAAGTCTTCAAGTTTTATGTAAACAAAGGAGGCTCAGGCAGAGTAGACTGGGGTGGGGAGCATCACGGAAACCATTATGTTAAAAGCAAGTGAATAAATACGCCATTTCCGCACCGCGGTCCTCACATTACGGTGCTGGAGACTTGACATCCTCATATTTCAATATTCATCTCAGTCCTCGCGCGAGTAAACTGTCCGCTTATTTGATAACCCTGCAGAATACCAAATGCATGTAGATGTTGTCAGAAAACGGTAGTTTGTGTTGCCAAAAAAGGGAAAGTACAAGTAAAATAACTTATAACGTGTCATTTAAATCTTTCAGCTATGAAATTTCATGGTTAGGTATGGCCGCGATTTCTGAATAGAGAATTTTTAATTGAAAACGTGGCAAATGCGATTTAAGTGGTATTTGACTTTTTGGTGCAGTCGGTATCTGCGTTACCATCCGGGGAAATTTTGGTAGTTTTTTGGTTACCTATGTCAGTGTTTTTTCTCGTTTTTTAAGGCTACTCTGAAACTTAGGCCGAAGCGGCCAGCTGCCTGATACGTTCATTTCATTTATGGTTCTACGGGCCCAGGAGCCTCAAGATACTCAAAACATAACGTTTATCACGATATTTGAATTAAAACACTGTAGTATCTGTGAAATAAGCATTGCCAACACCAGGACGGTCAGTCGGGCGGTCATTGCTTGAAAATAACATAACCTGTTTTTTATGAAGAAAGAAAAGAAGAGTTTTGCAGTCACATCACATATATTGATGTGACTGCAAAACAATGGCGCTCCTATAGGGAATCTCATATGTACAAAGTACAAAAATCTGTTTATAGAAAAACTTTAAAATGAAAATTATTCTGTATTTTATGATTTTTCTAGCAGTATCGCCTGCTCAGCGTAATCTACAGATTAATTTGTAAAGGAAAATTATTCTGGGTTTTTACCTATTAACAAGTAAGAATAATAACTCTTTGTTGTTCAATCATTAAAACAACGAAGAAGAAGAATTCTGGTTCTTTAACTACCAGAATACCAAAAAAGCTTTCCATTATAAAAGCAACGTAGAAGCGAGGTCAGTTTTTATTTTTACCAACAACACAAAGAAGTTTGACTTCAATGTTGTACCTGTTAAGTTTTATAGCGGGGTCGGGTTGCTTCCGGTCGCTTCCTGGCGCTGACACCTTGATGGCTCAATAGCAGAGTGAGGCTGCATTAACGTCCGACGAGGTTTATGGCTGTGCTAGGAAATGACTTTTCAATAATGTTTGATGAAAATCTGAGCTTCATAATTTTTTAATTTTTTATGTACATTGTAATAATATAGTACCTAAGAAGTTTTTTTATTTTTACCTGTATTAGGATTTTAATAAAGTTTCATTGAATAAAATCGCCGTCAAAAGTTCACACCGTCAAAAGTTTAATGATGGTATCATTACAATAGGCAAATAAAGTAATTCATTCAAATAAGGATGCATTACTTTAGGACACTTTCACACACACACACACACACACACACACACACACACACACACACACACACACACACACACACACACACACACACACACACACACACACACACACACACACACACACACACACACACACACACAAACTATATTGAAATCGGTATTAAGCTTACCTATTCAAAGTAGTAACCTTTGTATATTTTAGAACCAAAATGTCGACATCGCTCTTCACAATGTATCCCTGCCCTAATCCGCGACTCAATCACATCGCTATGAATTCAATCGAGGCTTTGAAAGGATTTCGGCGATTTACATGAAACAGCGGAGCAATGCTTCGTCTGCAGCGCTGCGATTTAGGTATGAACTTTTGAACATAGAGTTTGGTGCAGTTGAGTTGCGATTAGCGTTATAGCAGATTTCTGCCTAAGTATCTATCGAGAGACGCGGGTCACATAATAAAATAGAATAGGTAATAGAATGCCCAGTATTTTAAATTTTTGGACGACTTGAGTAGCCTGCCTAGTATTTATTTTCCGTGGTCTAAGAATTATCCTTAGACCACGGAAGCTAGCCATAATAATTTCTTCATAATTATTTTCCTTATTTTATTTTATTAAGTACCGCGGTTACCAAAGTGTGATGTATTATCGTTAACTGCATGCGGGTATATCTCAATATCTCAGTGTAGGCTATTCAGTAATCTGCGGTATACGTGGGTAGAATTACTTTCTTTTCTTACAACTTGCACGTTCTCGTTTTAAAATTATAACTGAATAGCTAACCCAGGCCTAGTAACTCGAGTTAAGTTGGTAAACAGATATCCGCAGACATTTTCTCTTGCACGTTCGGAATATTGACAGGGGTTAAGCCCGTCACACACGCAGCTATAATATATACTAATATACAGTACTATAATATATATTATAGCAAGCTACCACACACGCAGACGATGCTATAATATATAATTTCCTTTATTTCATTGATGGTCGGCCTAGCGTTTACACGTGTTTTGTAATAAAGGCTGATTTCAAACACACAGTAGGTAATTATGAATTCAACAAGAAGTGCATTGTTATTGGATTTAATTAACAGTTCTTCAGACGACCATTCCGATTAATATCACACACTCCTAATAAGGTGGATATAGTTTTTAATGAAAAGTAGTTTATTTATGATTTGGCTAATTTAAATGACTTGTACCTGAGGTAGTCTAAAATGTGACCAGTCTCCAATCAGATTTTTACTTCGCCGATGCCTAGTCCTGAGTAGACTAAATGGCGATAATATATTGCCTAAGTTGACCACACTGGTGGGGCGGGGTCTAGCAAAGATACCAATCACTAAGCTAACGCCATACGCTAATTCCAAAAATGTATTGAAGTGGCATTAGCTGTGGAAAAGTAATCGATTTCCGAAATGTCATCCTTGTTTATTTTGGAGTTAGCGTTTGGCGTTAGCGTTAGTGGTTGGTAAGATGCCTTTATCTAGCCTTTCATTAGCATTAACGCCAAACGCTAGCTACGAAATGTATGGAAACATTGACTATAAATCCAGTTGAACAATGATACAACTTCCCCTCATACGAAAATTAGTGGTGTGTTTCAAGTTTCAACCGCTAATCCTATGAGAGGAAACTGGACAACCAATGTGTATTTTGTTTCATCCTGCTCTGTTCTTTGTAGTTGCATTTGGCTGTTTCGTTTTGTTACTTCACCCCCTGCCCATGCAAGTGAGTCGTGTTGGGGAGAAATTATGTTCATGAGCTATTAACGGGCTTTATAATCTTTGTATGGGAATAACATTAGCTGCGGAAAAGTAGGTGATTTCCAAAATGTCCTTCCCATACATTTGGAGCTAGCGTTTGGCGTTAACGCTAATGAAAAGGGACCTTTGATCTTTGCTACCCCCCAGGCGGTCTAGCAAAGACCTCCGAGTAGCTGGATTACAGGAGACGCCCTAGACGGCCCTGGCGGACAAACTCTATCGCCAAACGCCAATTTTGCTTCTGGGATCGTTTGGGATCCCAAAAGCTTCGGGCTAACTCCAAAATGTACTGGACTGACATTTCAAAAATCGCTTACTTTTCCACAGCTAATGTCATTTTAATACATTTTTGGTGATCTTTGCTAGACCCCCAGTCAAAGCGTCCGACGAGCGTGTCCGATATGTTGAAACATGCTGTACATTCAAAATATGTCTCGCTATACCATAATATATATTACGGTATATGTTGGTGACGTCACAGAAATATATATTATAGCTGTGTGTGCGGTCCCTCGAGAAATTGTATAGAAAATATATGGTAATATGTCTATCTATAACTATATTAATATATATTATAGCTACGTGTGTGACGGGCTTTAAGTTGGTAAACCTCCGGTTCAATGCACAGAGTAAACCAAAATTACACCTGACTTATGTATTTGAAGTTGAAAGGCACAAGGTATACCATTCTATACTAACTAGAATAAGCTCATAGCATCGTAAATTATACAAAACTAAACTTTAATTTTAAGGCCGTAAAATTGACATTAGACTATCGTGTTTGGAGAGAAACGTGTGAGGAAGATAGTACGTTGTGTACCCAGGGAGTAGTCTGTCTTTTTCTTATGCCTTATTATCCGAGGTAGTTAACCTGTTTTCATGGGAATGCATAATAAACTCAACTTCGTAAATTCTCGACGAATGTAAAATAATGAAATTAGGTAAAACTGACTTGTACTAAAACTGTACTAAAAAACAGGTACTAAAAAACAATACAGTGGTTCATCGCACAGAAATGATACTTTCTATGGGATAGCATAATACCGTTACTTCGTAAATTAATCAACTAAATTTCATCAGATTTAGTAAAATTAGAAGCTGTAGCATGCAATGTACTAAACATGTGGGGGCAACTGGGAATATACCACCTACAAGAGCAAAAGCAAGAGCTAGGCATGCCTTTAGCAGTCTATGTATGTAATATACCTTTGTTGTTTGTATTCATAGCATGTATGCAGTAGCATAGGATTCTTATACACGGTTCTTATGAGATTGAAGAGATGAAACTGCGGGCCTACTACTTTATTTTAAACTCATTCACAACTTGAACACAAAAAAAACGTCTCGAAAAACTTATCGTTTCTTTTCGAAGTGCTTGGTCCAGTTAGTATGGAATATAAGTACTATTCATATATTATAGAACTTCTTGGAGAGGTATCAATAGAACATTTTCGGCCAGTGTCAAATTAAAACTGATAAAACGTACATACCTAAAGCCGCCTCTACATGCTTGATGTTTGCCACAAACACCCAGCACCCCCAAACACCGACCACAAATTACTTAACACATACACTGCATCCACAGAATAGTCAAAAATGCTAGGTATGGATGGGCAAAAATGGCGGGCGACAGCGTGTTAGGGCTGCCAACATTTTCGGGGAAATATATAGCATCTTTTCAATATAATAAAAAAACAAAAGATAAGCAAATATATTATTTATCAAATATTCATTTTTATAAACACTAAACTTCTAATGTCTTTGTTTAAAATAAAAGTTTCATAAAATCTGCATTAAGTAAAATCAAAAGGGCTATTTGTTACTATCTGTTTCTTTGTTCTCCGCCATTTTTAAATTCATAACTTGAAATTTCCTTCGTGGTAATATGGCGGGAATAGAAAGCAGGAACGACATTACTTTAGGAGCCTTACTTATAAACGCCGCTTAAAGTTAGTCAATGTTTCCCCGCGTGACATTTCAGATCAGTCAAAAGTTGACAGAAGGTTTTAAGCAATGGCTAACTTTAAGCGGCGTTTATAAGTACGGCCCTAAATGAAGACGGTTGAATATATTGGCATAGCCACTGACCGCTATCTTGTTTTTTTTTAAATAGCGAGCTCTCATGATCGCTTTGAAAATATCGTATTATTGCCCCTAATCATAAAAATATTATAAATACGAAGGTTTGTGAGTATTCGTGTTTGTTACCTTTAATCTCCGTAACTACTGCAAAAGTTTTGATGACATTAAATTTTTTTTTACTTTGGACATATCTAACTTTTGACCACGCTCTCACCTGATGGAAAGTGACGCATCTAATGCTAGCAATAGCTTATATTTCATGCTGGATTCTGGAACACATAGGATACTGAAATACTCTTAATTATTTGCGGGCAGTATTCGAAGAGATATATATAGAACCTACTTGTTGCGCACAGCGTTTAGCACACAGCCTTGAAATATAGTGCAGTTCTATATATTAATGTATGGTTGGCAACCCTACGCGCGTACTACTGTCAAACGTTTGAATACATCACAAACAGCTTTGTCGTTCGACAAACGTATTTGTCAAATCCTTAGAACTATACACAAATCCGACACTGATACCGATCACTGGCGTTTGCCAGTGATAGGTGTGTGTTTACAAACAGGCAAATCCTCAAGTTCGTGTTTGCCAAGTATGTGAAAGCCGCTTAAGGATGAATCAACATGTCAAATTACCGGGTTAAATATATAACGGGATAAGTGGAGTTTTGGCGGGAACGTGAAAAAGTTCACGTCGTTGCATTGTATTATTTCTCAAAACTTGTGCTTTTTTCAGTGTTAATGTTTAAAATTGGTGGCGTTTTACGCATTAAGTGCTGAATTACGAGCATGAGTGTGGTCAAGTGATATAATGTGGTGTAACGTGGTTTTTCGTGTTGCTTCCAAAATTCCATAGAAGCTTCTTGTAAAGTTGCCACCACTTTACTTGAGCATGACTAATAATCTATTCCCAACTTAGAATATGGCTTGTGGATCAGGTAAAAGATTTACCCCCATATTCTAAGTCGTTACCACGAGATTACTCCACTCGACTCAACCTCGAATTAACCTCATTTTTGTGTTTTGGTATTTTTAGTTGACAATATATAATCAACTTGACATTTCTGCGTCAATTTTTCTTAAACGAGAGATGCGAAGCAACTGTCAACTCAAGGTACGTCGCGATGTATTTTGAGTTTCCCTCAAAGTTAAGTAGAAGTCAAGTGAAGGATTTTTGGTGAAATCTTTTAGAATACGGGGGTTAGACTGGACTATGACCCGACTTAGACTGGACTATGACTATGACTAAGACTTGACTACGTAAAATATTCTAAAACTCGATGAAAATATACAATACTTGACACTGGCTAAATACACTATGTGTGGAGCCAACATATAAAAAAAAAAAAAAAAAACGGGATAAGTGGTCAATTTTCTAACGTGCAAGATAAAATACAGAAATAATCCGAGTTAGGCTATTTATTCGGGTAACACGAGGTTAGAGAGAACGCGCAAGTCGGCCTAAGACTAAGACTGGTGGGTGGAAAGTTGTAAGACTGGTACAAATACATCAATGAACGCTTTTGTGATGTAGTTCTATTCCAAATGGGTGCATCAAGTGAGGAGTCCACTCAGCACGAGGGTTCCTAATGGCACGCGATGTATGACATAATCTACGGCATCAACGGCGTAAATCAGTAGATCTAGTCATTGCGTTCCCTACCCAGACAAATAGAAGAGTAGGTAGTACTACTTATTATATTCAAATTGAAATCACTTATTTGTAACATTCTTTTAGGTAAGAAATTAAAAAGTAAATAGAACATTGCTATATCAATGCTGTTTGGTTTGTCTGTCCCTCTGCCATAGATTCCTTATTTATCAACTCCGACAGTTCTAAGTTCGCATACCCTTACATTCTCCAGTCAATATCATATTTTCCGCGCGCTAGTTCGGCGCCGGAGCTGCAGGCGGGTGGCGCACAAAATCCCATTTTTGCATCATTATTTTCAAGTAGGTGCGGTATTTTGTAGCATCCTTTATATCACGGTGCAGAGGCTGTAAAACTATTTCAATATATTTTATGCTTGATGGCTCGTTTAAATTGAAGTACTTGCTTTACTTTGGCAAACGTAGTGTAGGATACACCGAGTAGGTGAAGCGACGATATACAGAGTGTTTGGCTAAGTGGTGTGCATTAGACTCACCTAATTACACGCCACTCACGCCACTTAGATAGCCGCACTGCATTTCTATGTTTAGCAGTGGACTAAGACGGGCTTGCAAGCAGGACTGACGGCTAAACCTGCGCCTTCCAAAGCACGGTAACGCTTGTATACCTATCTAGAATTCTTAGGCCCATCATCATCATCATCATCATCATCATCATCATCATCATCATCATCATCATTAACATCCTGAAGACGTCCACTGTTGAACATAGGCCTCCCCAAGGGAGCGCCACTTAGAGCGGCCGCTCGCCTCCTGCATCCATCGGCTCCCCGCCGCTTTCACCAGGTCGTCGGTCCACCTAATGGGGGGCCGGCCTACGCTGCGTCCATAGCCCATAACACTCAGAAAATTAATCCACTCCGTCTGGGCGACGAGGATTCGCCGAGTCTAAAATCAGCAAGGATTTAAGATCATTATTTATTAGAGGCTCAAAATAAGAACAAAATCTGAACATCACAGTTTTTCTGCTACACAATTTATGATCAAGCAAGCAATTTACCCCAAAAAAGTTTTAAACAATTGCACTTGGGAACACAAAACGCCGTCATAAAAATACTTAAGCTTGAAGACTGAGGGCATGAAATACGACATCAATAATCAAAACCGAGGGTTGAGAGCACACGGGTGGAAAAACTGCAGTAAATCCTGTTTATAGCGTTTTATTACGGCTCGCCGCGCCCCGCCGAATTTAATGCTTCGCAGGAATTTACATATCAAAACCCTTCGGCATCTATGCAAATATTAATAACGCGACATTTGGGTGATGTTATTTACGTATCTCTTTTCTGTTTTCATTGGAAATATTCACAAATATCTACTACCTCAAACGGACGAAATATGAATCTCTCGGCGAGGGATACATCTTTCTTCCGTTTGGGGTAGAAACCATGGGACCGTGGGGTCCGTCCGCCCGTTGTTTCGTAAAAGAGCTGTCCAGGCGCCTAATAGAAACTACAGGTGACCAAAGGGCTGGCTCTTACCTCGGTCAAAGACTAACCCCCATATTCTAATTCGTTACCACGAGATTACTCCACTCGACTCAACCTCGAATTAACCTCATTTTTGTGTTTTGGTATTTTTAGTTGACAATATATAATCAACTTGACATTTCTGCGTAAATTTTTCTTAAACGAGATAAGCGAAGCAACTGTCAACTCAAGGTACGTCGCGATGTATTTTGAGTTTCCCTCAAAGTTGAAAATGTGAAAGTGTGAAATGTTTTAGAATACGGGGGTAAGTTTGGCCATTCAACGAGGTAATGTCACCAGCTTTTTGGGCACCTTACCCGCAGACAGCGACTTAAATGCGGTTTTTTATTTATAAGTGTATATTTTAAATTTAGATAGTTTTCGTTTTAGATAAGTACTTAGTTTAGATTTAATTTAGTTTTTAGTAATTATAGTTAAGACTCAATATGTTTTCCAATATATATCTCTACTGAATAAAGTTCATCTGTGATTCAAATAATTATTATACGGTACCTATTCGTTTTTTGTTTGCGTTCTTTATTTGAATTTATGTTGTTGATCAAACTCAAAATCAATAAGCTGAGATCAAGGAAGTTATATGCATACTAATAGATGCTTTGAAAATGTGTTGTTCGATTTTTTGTTAAGATGATACTGTCATATATAGGAGTGTGGATTCAAAAGCGGATTGTAGAGTTATTTTATTACATAATTAATTATTTTCGTTGCCTCGCAGTTTCAAAAAACGAAATCGGTTTCCCCTGCTACGCGGCTACAACAAGTAGCGACGCTACGACGCCGTAGTAACCGTAGCTGCGTTGCGCTACTGCCACAGAGCAAAAAAAAGTGCGAAATAGTTTTTTTTTCAAATCTGTGTTTAGTGCAATATACAGAAATTGGGCCCACGTATCCAATCTTTTATTCATACCCATAATAAACACAAAGATTTTAAAAAGTCCGTTTATTGTTAGTATTTTAGCTATTTAGCTCTGAAATACAGCACTTGTATTGACACTTTTTTTCATAGAACTCAGTTTATTTAAATCGTAAGTGTACAATTTTATCTGTGAATTTTACCGTCTATAATTTGAAAAAACCCTAATTCAATTTTTTTCTCTAACAGGCGTACGAACTCCGCAAACAAACAAAACAACATAGAGAGGAGTTTCATTAAGCCGGCACGTGATTGTAATATTCATTGCGTCGTATTAGCATCGGTTTCAAGCGAAACAGAATTGGTCGAATTCGGACAACGTTGACTCGACGTTTGGTCGAACCCGAACAAAATAGACTTTGGACAAAATGTGAGTCGGACTTGTACTACTCGTGCTCGTAGTTATTGGACAGACTGAACTTATGCAATTTTTGTTTTAGGACAATTTGGTGAGCCATCTTGTTGGCATGTTCCGGAAATCCCCACCAAATAATTGGTGGGTATTGTTGTTCCAAACAAAGGCGGGAAGTTTTTAATGAGATTCTTCGGTACGTGTTTACAAAATAAGTCTGATATTAAAAATGTTTCTAACATCTTTCTTAACTTTTTGTTTCTGGTGGAAATTAGAAAGATTGCCTGTTTGTTTTGTGATATTTTATAGGTACTTTGCTTTGGATTATTCAAAGAACACCAGAAATTTCCTGGAATTGTAACGGTTGAAAATACACGAATAATTTTCTATTTTATTTAATTGTACTACCTATTTACCTGAATTATAGTTTGTTTGGGTTAGTATTAGAATGGCTAGATCGCAAAATGACTTCATCTCACTTAGGCCATATCCCACAAAAGAAAAACCGTACTACTTCTTAAGATTTTGCGGAATGAGATTGATTTGTAGACTTGTAGTGTCATTGAATTCGTTATAAACATATATTGTAACGTTATTTATAAATTATAAATTAACGATTATAAAAGAATCGATTTTAGTATTCGATCCTCGAGCGCGCACACGCAGCCCGTCACTCGCCGGCCCAGCGGCGACGGGCCGCGCGATCAATTGACAGCTGACACACCCCAATAGACTACGGAGCCGAGAGCACGCCACTTTGTTGCGCGATCTCAGCCTGCCGCTCTCGAGTCCAATTCAGTTTTTACATTCGGATAATTTAAGAAATAATCACCATTTACTTGATATCAGTGAGTGTACGCTTGAACCCCCCCTATTGGGTAAGTGTGAACATCATTATATGGAATTCTGTAGCCGTAATAATGTTTCTTTTGTGAATGTTTTGAGTGAGCCGCTAATTACACAAAATGGCGCAAAGCAATTGCGTAGTCATTGTATCTAATGGTTACACGATGTAGCTATAAATCGGCTGATTACTGTTTAGCATAAATTGCCTATAAAAATGTATTACTCGAGCTTTGTCATCAGACCCAACTTATTCCTACTACTTTCCATCTATCACTGTTGCTATAAATTGCTTACGCTTCTAAGTAATATTGTAAACAGAAGTTAGGAATTGCAATTTGCAGCAAGCTAACTGTTAAGTGCCGATGTGCGTGATGGCCCACCTGCTTAAGGGTGATGTCCACCAATGTATCAATAGTTATAATTATAAGTACCTAAATTATTCTAACATCACCAATAATAAGTATTAAGTATTTCTCACTGTTCCGATTTCCCTGTACCGCCACACAGACAAACATCACGGTCCCAGTATCTACTGAACTGATTGTACCTACATTACTAGAACTGTTCTGGTGGCTACATGGAACCGTCTACTTACGTAATCCAGGATGAGTCCTAACGGAACCGAAAATAATTCCAGGGTTCATCGTACGAGCTTGAAGTGCCTGGTCCAGCCTGCCGATTGAAGGCCCTCTTTCCTTACGCACAGCAAACAGCCAACCACCAGGATAGTACCTATCCTACGATACGACGATCCAACCTTCACAGTACCTAGGCCTGCTCACGTACCCGTATTCCTAAGGCTCTGTTGTGTATAACGGAATAAACTGTACTTTGTATGATTATCTTTATTGGAGTTTTGTATCTCAGGCACTGCCCTGGTCACCTGCGGTTACAAGTGGCGCCCAACGTGGTTATAGATTATAAACGCATCTGTACTCTATTAAGATTGGATCGTTACGTATCGTAGTTTGTGTTGTGTGCGTGTACTTTGTGAAGTTTATTTGTGTTGCCTTCCTCATCATAACTCCCTTTTATGTAATTGGGGTCTAGTGTGGTGGTCAACCTTATCGATAATATAATCGATACATTATTGTCCGATTATCGATTTTATATAAATAATCGATTATTGTTTCGACGAGTAGCGTTTTATTAGCCACACTGAGACACTAGTTGCACTTAATGCTTGTCGATTATACTTAATTAAAAATATAATAATAAAATAAACATACTTGTTTACTTATTTTGTAACGGAACGGAGTATTAGCATAAGATTATTATTACTATTGTTCACATTTACCCAATTATTAATACAAGCTCTAAAATGTCTTACGACATAAAGTTTTTGTCCCTGCAAAAAAACGAGCTGGCTTATGAAGTTGAGATTAGGGGAGAGACCCCTGCCGATACTGTTCAAGAGTTACGGAAACAGATTGTAAAATTGGTGCAATTATTTCCTTCTGAGGATATATTATTATCACCTTATGAACCGTCCGATGACACGAGTGCGGTCGCTGATAGCTTAAATAAAGTAGAAAAAGCTATTAAGCAACTACAGGATAGATTAGACAGAAATCTTTTAGATCGAACTATAAACTTGATAAATCATATCTATCATCGTTTAAACAGAATTGATTGCTCGTACCAACCAGATGCTTTAGATAGTTGTAACGAGTGCCTAAAACGGTTCCAAAGCCTTAAAATCGCCCTTTTAAAGATAAAGCCGACATCGTCATCACTGGTATCAGCGGAATCGCCAGAACACTCCGGACAAGTTATGGTATCCTGCGATCGTGGTTTGACGTCAGATCTAACTAAGCTTAAATACAATGGTAAGACTTGCGTGCGCGCTTTTATTTTAAGCGCTAATGATTTCATTAAAGCTAGGAGCATTCCTTCTAGTAAAATGCTGTTGTTTGCTACGGAAATATTTACAGATGATGCTTTGCATTGGTTCCGAAGCATTCAGGATGTTGTAACTACATGGGAAGAAGTTTGCGACCGGCTTAAAATGGATTTCAGTCACTCTGACTACGACTATCGATTTTTAGGAGAGATCAGAGCTCGCACGCAAGGGGAACGTGAAAACATAACAATTTACCTTTCCATCATGTCAGGAATGTTCTCACAACTTGATAAGAAACTAACAGAAGGAGAAAAACTAGAAATTCTTCTTCATAATATTCGTCCATGTTATGCCAATGTGTTGACGTCTTGCCCAGACATAAAAGATATCGATACATTGCGGTCTATTTGTAAGAATTTTGAAAACGTGCAAGCGCGTTTAATACAGTTCCGAGAGCCACCTAAGGTAACACTGGATACTCTAGCACCCGAGTTCGCATATTCACAACCACAATCATCGGGTAGAGTTTATAAACAAGCAACTGATCAGAGTTTCATACAAAAACAATCATACAATAGTAGTTATAACAGGAATAGTTTTGAACAGAATACTAAACCGAATCAAAATTACTATAAACCTAATTATTCTAATAACAAAACGTTCACATATAGGACAAATCAGGGTAACCAACATTCCGACTCAGCTAATAGCACACAACCCGTCCATGCTGTAAGTACGAGCTCTAGACAAAAATTTTGTCCTCGTTGTCGAGTTGATACCCATGGACTTCGAAGTTGTACAGCGGAACGCACTATTGTGTGTTTTCGTTGTGGCCGACCAGGCTTCCGTTTCTATGACTGCCCAGATTGCCAGAAAAATTCCGTTTCTGACGAGCCAAAAAACCAGTAGAGCAGAATTGTTGTTACTCGCATGCTAATGAATGGCAAGATTGGTTACTATTCATAAAAAACTTCTTTACGATATATAAAGTAACTTCAATTCTGCAAGATAAACCTAATCATGACACAAGAACTTTTGTGACTGTTAGCATAAACGACCAAGTCATGAACTGTCTCCTAGATTCTGGCGCTGCAGTATCAATTTTAGGCAATGATATGCACAAGGGCTTGCTTGAATCTGGACTGGCACTTAAATCAGATGATAGGATAAAAGTGGTTGCTGCCGGTGGGCAGAATCTAGATAGCATAGGTTATATTAATATGCCAGTCAACTTTGAAAATATGACTCATATAATTAAAGCGTACGTAGTGCCGGGTATTGATACACCCCTAATTCTCGGAATTGACTTCTGGCGTAAATTTAAGTTATGTCCAAATATATTGGCTCTTTGAACATGACTAAATCTGCTACAGCAACTAGCCCTTCCCAGCCTTTAGCCGGCGAGAAGCATATTACTCCATACGAAAACTTAGATAGTGCACAACGCGGTGTTGTTGATAACATAATCGAACAGTTTAAAGATATATCCTATGAAAGCAAAGGCTTGGGCAGAACTTCGCTTATTTCTCACCGCATTGACACAGGAGATGCTTTGCCTATACGACAACGTTACTACCGGATGTCACCGGAGAAGACTCGCATCATTAATGAACAAGTGGATGAAATGCTTCATTTAGATGTAATCGAACCTTGTGAAAGCTCGTGGTCTTCTCCAGTATTGGTCGTAAATAAAAAGAATGGGCAACCACGATTTTGTCTTGACAGTCGTAAACTAAACTCGGTTACTGTCAAAGACGCTTACAACCTGCCGTACATAGCCGAAATATTGGATAATCTAAAGGACGCAAGGTTCCTCACTAGTATCGATTTATCCAAGAGCTTTTGGCAGATAGGTATCTGCCCAGATGACAAATCTAAAACTGCATTCTTCGTTCCACATCGTGGCACGTTTTGTTTTAAAACAATGGCATTTGGTCTTACTAACGCACCTGCTACCCAGCAGCGTTTAGTCGATAAATTGTTTGGTCCAGAGTTCGATTTAAAGGTCTTCTGTTACTTAGATGACATTATCTGTGTAAGTGACGGGTTTGAAAGTCACGTGACCCTACTACAACGTGTCTTAAAGAAACTCCGAGAAGCTAATCTTACAATTAACTTTGAAAAAACGCAATTTTTTCGTAGAAGCCTAAAATATTTAGGTTATGTGGTAGATTCTCAAGGTCTTCGTACAGACCCGGAAAAGGTCGAAGCCATTTTAAACTATCCAACCCCAACCTCAAAAAAAGAAGTGAAGAGATTTTTAGGAACGGCTTCATGGTACCGTCGATTTGTGCCAAATTTCAGCACGATAGCAGGCCCATTAAATAAACTGACCTCAGTTAAAAAAGGCGCACCACCATTTAGTTGGACCATGGAAGCAAATGCAGCCTTCGAGAAGTTGAAGAATCTACTTGTATCTACCCCGATTCTTTCTTGCCCCAACTACTCATTGCCCTTTGAAGTCCATACAGATGCGAGCAATTATGGAATTGGAGCAATGCTCTGTCAAGTGATTGATGGACAGGAACACCCTATCGCTTATATGAGCAAATCACTTACCGGTGCAGAAAAAAACTACAGCATAACTGAGAGAGAGACTCTTGCTGTTATTACCGCGTTAGAGCATTGGCGGTGTTACATAGATAACGGTCAAACTTTTACGGTGTACACAGATCACTCAGCCTTAAAGTGGTTTTTGTCCCTTAACAATCCAACTGGTAGACTGGCCCGATGGGGCGTTAGGTTATCGGCATTCAATTTTACATTAAAGCATCGTCGTGGCGTTGAAAACATCATCCCAGACGCACTATCTCGTGCTGTACCCGTAAGTTCGATAAGCACTTCTAACACTTTTCTTACGACTATTGATGATTGGTACAAAAATATGTATAAAACCTGCCAACAAGCCCCTTCGAGTCTGCCAAACTTTACAATAACTAACAATGCCCTCTATAGACGTTCAAAGAATAAATGTCGGCTTACCACTGAGTTTGCGTGGAAAGAGGTAGTACCAAACGAACTGCGTGAACAGATAATCACAGCAAATCATTCAGAACCCACAGCTGGTCATTTGGGGATTCACAAAACTTATAAACGTTTGGCTCTGCGCTATTTCTGGCCAAATATGCACTCTGACGTGGTAAAATTTATTTCAAGCTGCTCGACATGTCTCGCTTATAAATTGCCCAACCATACAACGTTAGGCCTTATGGGCAGGCCCAAACACTGTTCTCGACCATTTCAAATGATATCTATTGACTTTATAGGCCCGCTTCCGACTAGTAGGAAGCAAAATGCGTACTTATTGGTAGTAGTGTGCTGCTTTTCCAAGTATTGTTTAGCATTTCCACTTCGAAGAGCCAATGCAGAGGCAGTAATCAAAAACATGGAAGATTCGGTGTTTCTTGTTCACGGTGTACCACAGACGATATTTTTGGATAACGGCAGTCAGTTCATTAGTAAAAATCTCGAAAACTTTTTCCAGAAATACAATATCCCAAATGTCTATTTTACACCTCGTTATACCCCCCAAGTTAACACCGTCGAGAGATATAATAAAACCATCATCACATGTTTATCAACATCCATTAACAATGATCATAGGGCCTGGGATGTGAACCTACCTAAAATACTATTTGCTATCAATAACTCAGTTAATGAAGCGACAGCTTACACACCCGCCTTCCTTGTTTTCGGTAGAGAGCTCGTCACTTGCGGTTCTCACTACTTAGAACCAGATCTAGGAGACGAGGTTATTTTTCTACCACGTGATATTTACGCCGAGAACGTCGGCTACCTTGCAGGAGTTTTTGGCGAGGTCCAAGCTCGTTTATACCATGCCCATTCTAAAAACACGGCACGCTATAATCTCAGGCGCAAACCATCCGAATTCGAAATCAACGATATTGTCTGGAAGAGAACTTACTATCAAAGTGATAAGGAACAACATTTTAGCAAAAAACTCGCTCCAAAATTTGTCAAATGTCGTGTTACGAAAAAACGCTCACCGCTTGTGTACGAACTGTCTGATATGTCTGGCAAGGATCTTGGCATTTGGCATATCAAGGATTTAAAAATAGTAAACAGTTATTGTTAGTAGCCGGTATTGTAAATAATAAAAAAAAAATGACTATTTTCAAATAATATATTATATTGCCATCTACCTATTGTGGATAATCCACCTTTCTAAAATAAAAAAAAAAACCTAGGTAGTTTACGATACTTAGATTGTCTGTCTGATTTTGAATTCGAATAAACTCTTCATTGGCATAATATTATCATAAAAAAAAAAACATTACCTCTTCTATTACTCCTCCGAAATGCGAGTGTGAATACGGATTTTCCCCTTAAACAGTAAGATGGAAAAATCCTTCCTGAGCGAGCGGGGTACTGTAACGTTATTTATAAATTATAAATTAACGATTATAAAAGAATCGATTTTAGTATTCGATCCTCGAGCGCGCACACGCAGCCCGTCACTCGCCGGCCCAGCGGCGACGGGCCGCGCGATCAATTGACAGCTGACACACCCCAATAGACTACGGAGCCGAGAGCACGCCACTTTGTTGCGCGATCTCAGCCTGCCGCTCTCGAGTCCAATTCAGTTTTTACATTCGGATAATTTAAGAAATAATCACCATTTACTTGATATCAGTGAGTGTACGCTTGAACCCCCCCTATTGGGTAAGTGTGAACATCATTATATGGAATTCTGTAGCCGTAATAATGTTTCTTTTGTGAATGTTTTGAGTGAGCCGCTAATTACACAAAATGGCGCAAAGCAATTGCGTAGTCATTGTATCTAATGGTTACACGATGTAGCTATAAATCGGCTGATTACTGTTTAGCATAAATTGCCTATAAAAATGTATTACTCGAGCTTTGTCATCAGACCCAACTTATTCCTACTACTTTCCATCTATCACTGTTGCTATAAATTGCTTACGCTTCTAAGTAATATTGTAAACAGAAGTTAGGAATTGCAATTTGCAGCGAGCTAACTGTTAAGTGCCGATGTGCGTGATGGCCCACCTGCTTAAGGGTGATGTCCACCAATGTATCAATAGTTATAATTATAAGTACCTAAATTATTCTAACATCACCAATAATAAGTATTAAGTATTTCTCACTGTTCCGATTTCCCTGTACCGCCACACAGACAAACATCACGGTCCCAGTATCTACTGAACTGATTGTACCTACATTACTAGAACTGTTCTGGTGGCTACATGGAACCGTCTACTTACGTAATCCAGGATGAGTCCTAACGGAACCGAAAATAATTCCAGGGTTCATCGTACGAGCTTGAAGTGCCTGGTCCAGCCTGCCGATTGAAGGCCCTCTTTCCTTACGCACAGCAAACAGCCAACCACCAGGATAGTACCTATCCTACGATACGACGATCCAACCTTCACAGTACCTAGGCCTGCTCACGTACCCGTATTCCTAAGGCTCTGTTGTGTATAACGGAATAAACTGTACTTTGTATGATTATCTTTATTGGAGTTTTGTATCTCAGGCACTGCCCTGGTCACCTGCGGTTACAATATATCTACACAATATAAATTATACCCAAAATTCTTACGTTTACAGCACGCGTGTCAATTATCCACCAAGGATCTTTCGACCTACATGTGGCCGTTTCATTAATAACCTTACACTATACGTGATATTGTGATATTACCAGTCTCCAAATTGTGGGATATTTTTGCAATTCCTAGATATAGCTGGAACTTATGTATGACGTCGTTTCGCTTGCCGCTTGCCGCGCCCGCTGGTTTTGCGAGAAGGGCCAATTTATGTTGACCATAAGATCTTCGATAAGTATTGCGTGGACTGTATTTATGATGAGGCGCGGGGCAAGGACGTAGTCCAATGAAAATCCTGGATGATGTCACAACGGAGCTTATAATTTTCGTAATATCAAAAATTACATCGGAGCACTTTCTTAGGTTATTAATTTTCGTCTTCTGGGTGTCTGACATTGACAGCTATATTTATAAACGTCAAAGTAAAATACTTAAGTTGCCAGACATGAAAATATTACAAAAAATACTTTATGTTGCCAACAACCCTCACTAACACAGACTAAAATGAAACATAGCACCGAAATTTCTTACTGGAACAAAGTTAGTAATGTTGTTGGCGAGTTCGATAGCCTGTGAAATGGGTCCAGCTAAGCGATGCTGTATTGCGAACACGTGAAGATAGTAGTTTTTACACGCGTTTATTTTTTGTTAAGGCTATTATAGTTTTGCCTTTTTACGTGCCTATGTTATGATGAGGATATTGAGATTACAGTAGATAGCAACCGCATTACCTTAATTTTATATTACATCCAATGCTTAGAATTCTCCGTCTCGTTTTCGCTCCAATTTCACACCAGCGAGAAGTTGACAGGACTTTTTGCATTGATTTATAATTTATTAGGTAAAGCGAGCATTTGGTCGTAAGTCCCTTTTAACAAAATTCTTTTATTTGTTTTATGTACCTACGTCAGAATTACGAGACTCAAATATTTCTAAAATGCACTCATGCTATTAGCCAGACTAAACAAACAAACACAAAGGCTCATTAAATTAGATTTCTTACTTCAAAGTCGAGTCACGAGTGTTTGAGCCATAACAATAACCATCGCAGCACATTATTGGATGCTGGCGGGCAGCGAGTCTTAAAACACTTCAGCCGCAAAACATTACCTTAGACATCGAGCTCAGACGAATTAGAGGACACAAAAGGATACACACTGCACCACTGGGTAACCTTCACTGGTGGAAATATTACTCTATGCTGCTAGAAATGTAAGTGGTTGCGAAATCATACCATTACTTATGATAAATTTTATAGTCTACAAAATGCAACTTTTATGGACGAACTTAATTTATTAGCTTACAATAAAAAATCCTGTTTATAGTACCTATCTGCATTCCCGTTTTCCGTAGGTAATGAATAATTGTTTCACATTTACCTTGGAGTTAATTCTATCTCTTTCACTTTAGCCTGGATAAATCTATAGATATATTAAGTCGACTATCCTAGAGCGGACGGCGGCATTATTGAATTCTTTCGCAGAAATTCCTTGTAGAGACGCGATATTCCAGCAAATGGTCCATTCTGTTCGGGGAAATATAAGGCAAAACGTTTGGGCCGCGGGCAAGAGCGAGCCAACTAATATCTAGTAAGTACCTCTAGTAAGTCGGAAGTGCGGATACTAGCGAAAAGTCGGGCTTAGATATTAATCTCGAGGCGAAATAAGTGAGTGGTATAAGTAAGTGGCGTCTTATTGTCTCTGTACTGAAGTATTATGTATAATTGGCCTTGGCTCTCGCCTTGCTTAACGTTAGTTAGCAAATAACTATTGCAATAACATTAGTAAGTATAATGTAAGTCTAATTCTAATTCTACGTGGGGGTGCTAAGTCTTGTACTGACGTCCCGCTTGGGGTGTATTGTGCATTTCTCCCTCTGCCAGCATCTACCCGAGCCACCCCAACTCCTTAAAATAACGGAGTGTGGCTCTAGGCTGCTGGCACAACTGCTCCAGTGGTGCTGATGTTGGGTGTTGTATTGATGCAGATGAGGCATTCAAAAAATCTTGAGTAGAATGCTGTGCGTCCACTTGTGTCAGCATTCCTGATGTGTATCTGGCTTCCTCTGTGGCTGTGCAGTATCTCAGTACGTGTTCCACAGTCTCATTTTCATTCAGGCACCCTCTACATAAAGGGCTATCCGTGGTTCCGGTCTTATACAGATGGTAGTTCAAATTGCAGTGGCCAGTGTATAATGTAAGTATGTGAGTAAGTCTTTACCGTGATAAGATTCATTTTTGAGTTCCCGATATTTCGGCACAGTTGCATGCACCATGTTCACGACTGAAGATGCGGGTGGATGATGAAAAGTAGTGAATAACCGTGAAAGTTTAAAACAGTGTTTTATGTGGGTAATATTCCACACACCACGTGCTATATGGTTATTATAATTGATCAAGACCGACTACTTTTTCTAACCTAAACCTATATTTTACTACATATTTTATTGTGTCTTTCCAATTCTGCATATCAAATCAATATTTAGTTTTAGTATATAGTGCTCAATGTGCTTTTAGTGATCAGTAACAAGGCGTACGAAAGAAGAACCAAACGGGTAAAAAGTCCATTAGGGGTCTTTACTGCCCCACGCTAAATTAAAGTGTAGTATTTACTTAATTTATTCTGTTTGTGAGCCATCTATATACCGTCGCTTATTTTGTACGGGGAATAATTTAGTTTATCAGCGTTAGATGAATGGAAAAGGACTGACAATAAGTGCATACATTCTATTGTACCCACTAAGGCCCAATTTTACCAAAGTAGAACAACGTTATTCCAAGTATAACGTTTCGAGAATAACCGAGTTACACGAATATAACTATTATACCAATAATTTTGAAGCTCTTTCCTTGGATACAATCAGGATAGGGTCCTTTTAATTTTCATTTGATTTGTCAATCAGCTGTATCCGAGGGTAACAATTAGCGTTATACTTGGAATAAAACTTATTCTACTCTGGTAAAATCCAGCCTAATAGATATAAAAAAACAATTACTATGTTTTGTAACTTTCGTTTAAAAGAAAGTTTTTTTAAAAACACGTATTAAGTATATATCAAAATTAGCTTTAAATAAACCTGTTAACATCACCAAAAACAACAGAACATTGTAGAATTTTATTAGGAAATTCCTAATGATCGAGAAACTCAACTCGGCTAATTGATATCGATTTTAAGCCGCACCGAATGAAAAACAGAATCAGTATGGTTCCAACAAGTTTTATTATTCTAAACCTTGAAATAAACGGACTATAGATGGTTTTCCATTTACTGTTGGTTGTTGTAGAAGTCTAACAAAATTATTACCAGGCTTGAATGTCGCTAACTGATTGCTACTTTTATTATCATGGATTTTATTGAAGCCGGGTAGGGTTACTTAGTTATTGGGTAAATACATAAACAAAGTAACTTACAGTATAGGGTCAAAAGCAGATTATCTACATAACCTTACAGACTTACATATAAAAACCTTAAACAAAAAAAATAATTTAATCTTCTTCGAGCCAGCTGCGCCTGCTGCTCGCGTATGTCCACGTCTTGCTCTAAAATACTAAAATAAAAAGTTTTCAATCCACCACTGAGTTTTCAAACAGCCAACATTTTTGCAAAGCAAGCTCTTGGCCGGGAATTCGTGTTGACATGAGTTTATTTTTAAGAAAAAACCGGGTGTGAGTACTTAAATCACAAACGCACACAAATACTTACTACTAAGGGTTGTTTCATAGGCAATTAACTGAGAATCAACTAATTTCTTCATTTCCCTTACGCAAGCTTTTGAATAGTTTAGGAAAGTGATTCTAATAGGCCTTAAGGTATGTTTGGGACAATATTAAAACGTATCTGTCATAGCCACACATTTTTACATATTTACACTAAGACAAGACAGCTACACCTTCGGCTGCATCGTCGCTTCCCATCAGGTGAGATGTAGTCAAACGCAGGCTTATTCTACAAAAACAAACTACTTTAAGGGCCTAGACTTAACGCTGCGTAGAGAACCCGTAGTTGACCTAGTTACCGTAAGTGACATTAAAAGTCTTAACAGCATAATGTCTAGGCCACATTTGTTCTGTGATACAGTTCAGCTAATGGACTACCTACCCACACCCACACACTACTCCGGTCTTTTGTACAGTTTAGGGACGGTATAACCCTGTAAAGTATAGGTAAAAGATAAACGAAGATATGACGTGTTATTGAGTAATAAACTCGACTTCGCAAACGTGAGAGGAAAACTGCATTTTTTCGAAGAAAATAGCCTACGTACATTTATGTGGTTTCGAATTCTGTTTGCAAACTTGTGAACCGGTTCATTACATTTGAAATCAACCCAATGTGTTCCCACTGGACACGGGTCATGTGTCACAGGAAGAGAGTGTGAGTTATTATACAACCTTGGCCAAGTGTGGATTGGTTATTGACACATCATGCTCTCGTTCTTTGTGATTCTTGAACATGCCAATTTCTTCACGATATTTTCTCTCACCGTAGTAAGAGCGAGTGAAATGACATTGGTGCAGGGACAACTGCCAAGCACAATTTGAACCAGGGTGCTTCAGAATAAAAATCGCGTGCATCTATGTATTCAAAATGTCTAGTTGCAGAATCACCATGTAGGCAGAAAGCTCTAAAAGCATCATTAAGCATAAAAAATTAATCATACAAAAAATGGATTATTTTTTACTTCGGTTCAATAAAATGATTCAATTTTGAACCACATATCATATACTCATAAAGTCGTTTGAAATTAATAAACCTCTCTAACTTATATTGTAATCGTTTTTGTCCAACGACCCGAACTCATAATGAACAATTTCTCGGTTTATTTACATTGTAAACCAATTTCGCTATTAAAATTTTCCGCTTTTCACAATACCGGGCATTTTGGTTATAGCCTGACCCGTGTCTTTCTTCCCTAGGGGTGACCGGTTGACAATATTTTAAAGGTAACATAATATGTTTTTAATCTAATTTGTATTTACCTATTCTATAATATTGTTTACCAGCATAGCGATTCAGGAGACCTCAGCGCTGAGGCCTCGATTCAACCAACTTTTATTTGAAAATAGAACGGAAAGCTCTCCCCTAGCTCATGCCTTTTGCAGAAACGATGACGCTACTTCCGTTCTATTTTCAAATAAAAGTTGGTTGAATCGAGGCCTCAGCGCTGAGCCTCAGCGCTGAGGTCTCCTGAATCGCTATGCTGAAATGGCTAACATGCTTTTTTATTGTATAACCCATAACCAGGTAACTACAACCTGCGGGCTTACCACAAACTAATACAAACCCATCATGTTTCATGGCATTATTATTTCAAGGTTACAATAATATTGTACGAATTCGTACCATGAACTTATAAAGTATTCTTGCGTGTGAACGAGACGTCTACATTTTTATATGGTGTTATCACTGTCGCACGTCAGTGTCAACCTGATGTATTTGAGTGAACGATTTAACGTGACGTCATCAAAACTGCTTTGTCAATGCATGATTGAAGTAATAATGTTATATGTATTGGGTGAAACTTTGGCCCCACCATAATCCTTCGTGGCCGTAGAACAACGTAGCAATGCGTAGCACGTCGTAGCCCCTCGTAACACTTTGCCGTATCTTTTAGTTCCATTTTGGCTGCTAGCGGTTTAAACGCTACTCAAGCACACTTTACTTAAGTCTCTAAACTTGATATAGCTGAATATAGGAATAAGTATTTATTTATTATTATGTAGTATATCTATGTTATTAGTTATTTAATTAAACATTACCGGTTATTTTAGTCAGCATTTTATTAAATTCATAAAATTATATGTATATACTGTCTTGTATCTTAATAGTTAATACTTTAAGTAAGAATAAGAATAAATTTATAAGAATAAATTTATTTCTCAACATAAAGGGTTACAGAAAGATTATAATTTTTTATACGTTGGTATCTTGACGAGGTTTACAATTTTCTGTTAAATAAAGTATATAGGTAGCTTATTATTATGTAACTAATTGCATTAAGATGTAATTAAAAAATTAAGGTACCTTATTAATAACCCAATGCAACATCTCATGGTCACGTTGAGAACCAAGCTAGGAAAAACCTGTGTTATGGCCTACAACGCTCCCCCTCGAGTTTCACTAAGTCTTTTAACATAGGATAGCAACAGCAAACAGTAACATTAGCATACCTATTAATACAATAGGTGATACTTAATTATTTCATTAAAACGAAAGTGAGTTTATTCGAATAACTTTTTGAGGGTAGTTGATTAACAATGTTTGATTTCTTTAAGACAATCGACCGTACTAACAGCTATTTTACAAGTGTGTGAAAATGTTAGCTACGTTTGTGTGTGACAGTCTGATACGTTACACTAAACATAAAGTGTGTGATACACAAGGAAGGATATGGTGACAAAAAAATTGGTTGAATGCATTGTGTATTAGCGGGTGTAGGTGTAGTTAGTACTGGTGTTTTCAATGATTACCTGTTTGCAGGAATCATAGCCTGTTTGCTTATTATATATTATCTGTTACCTATTGTTATCTATTGTACAATTATATTGCTAACTAAGTAATAAATATATTCTTAATATAGTTACTTACTATTTTTAAACATAAGCATGGGTAGAAAAATTAAACTTATCCGCTAAATATTCACATAACATAAGTACTTAATAATTTCTAACTAACTACTAAAGTAGGTATACTATACAAAAAAATACCAAAGCTTCAGAATCAGTAATATAGGTTAGTTGCAGAAACCTATATAGGTGAATTTAGGATTGAACCATATAACCTAAAAATGTAATTAGTACAATCACTCGTAATAGAGGCTATCTGCTCTGAGCATTATTGGCTTATACAACTAACAACGATATGATAAATTAGGTATATAGTTGTAGGTTATTTATTCACCAAAAGAAGATGGTCATGACAATGACTCTCATACTTATAGGTAGGTAGGTAGTTGCAATCACAATTAGTTCTATCCTTCCACTTAACATCACCACTCACACACAACCAAAATATAACATGAGAGGCGTACTTACACAGCCGCAGGCTATACGGTCCAACAGTCCACACTCCGTACTCTTACACGCATGCAAATTTCTTTAGAACCAATAATATTTCGTAGCACAGGTTTGTGCTTGTGTTGAGTGCGATAGTGCAATTCAGACCACAGAGACGCAAACCAATGGTATGTGAGCATTTTTCTGTTGGTATGTAGTTGATTTCTGTCAGAGTGCGATTTTATCAATGAGTGAGTGTATCAGAGTACCCGTGCTAACGTGAATATGTGAACCTTGTTTCGATTTTGCGTGTAGGTGTAATATAGTAAGAGAGGCTGATGAGATGATGTTTAGTATACAAGAATTAACTATACATATACCCTAAATAAATGGTTAGGCAATAGAATATTAAGTATATTATTTATATTTAGTATGATCTGCCATTTTGCTCATATCCGTTTGTGCACGCCTACTTCCTTTTCTTCACACCTTGGTTGACTGGTAGAAAATGCTGTTAGCATTAAGTCCACCTTTGTACACATTTTGTGCATAAAGAATTAAATAAATAAATAAGCACAAATTCTGGTAGAAAAAATTTCTTCATAATGAAATAAGTAAGTACTAGAATATTAAAATCAGTAATTAATCAAGTTAAATTATAATTTTACTTCAACAGCGTGGGGTGTAAAGTTACGGGTTCAATGATGACGTCACAAATCACAGATATTTGTACCTACTGATCAAAAACTACCCCTAAATAAGTGTTAATAAATTCTTACACATATCCAAGAAACATATTAAATAGTATTATCCATTTCCGAATTCCAGTAGATGTATCAAGGGTTACTAACCCACCCTACTTGTCTAAAGGGCAATTCGCACCCTTATCTCAATCTAATAAATTCCTAAAATACTTTGCTTTCTCGAGTAAACATTTTTTTCGCTACATTCCTTTCGGGCTCAAACGGCAGCCCATTGTTTATTCAATATTAAATGAAATAATAAGGTAATGGGATTAAACTTTATTATTTACCCTTTACCATCCCATCGCAAATAGAGAGGTCATAAGTTGACGTATGTATTGTGGTTAGATATCCTGTGTTGGATAAGTTACTTGATCCAGAGTGTACTTGCTATTACTGTATATTGTGTGCTATTACTATAATAATATACTAGCTGCCCCGCCCCGGCTTCGCACGGGTTATAATATTTTAGTTTACGTTGATGAGAAAAGGGAATCGAAAAGGGAAAAAGATAGGGAAAAGGATGAACGATTATTGATTATTGAGTTATTTTAATTAATTGGTTTTTAATACCTTAATTTATTAATTGAAATTTAAAATGAATTGAAGCGTTTTTATACCAGAGACAATAGATTTTCATAATTACTTTGTTAATAAACTCATTCATTAGCAATAAAGAGCTTGACAAATAAAAAGTTTTCCATTCAAATGGCAGCCGAGGCCGTTATTAAAAATGTTTTATTTTTAATTTCGCGAATGCCGAGTGGCCTCGTTTGTTTCGTTTAATTAAATTTTTTAACTTTTCTTTCCAACATTTTAGCGAATTAAAAACAATATGTAAACTTTTTACTTACATTTTGCTATTTTCGCTTTTTGTGTTTCGGTGTTTGAGGAAGTTGAACATCTGTTATAATTTTATATTTTTAAGCCTTTGTTTATTTTATAGTGTGGTTAAATTCATGAATAACAATAGATTTAATTTCGTCTATTAAAAACATGTTAAATAGGTGTTTTCTTTATTTTATTGATGCGATGTTATAAAATAATGATGTATAGTGATTAATATAATTGGCTTCTATAGCCGTTATAATTTAATAAATAACAATTAAATTAATGAGATTTGATCATTATGTTATGCGTAGGTACTAACTCGTTGACCCACCATAGAACATCAATATGAATCCGTTAACTAAAAACAGTAAGTATATGTATTTTCATGTTTTCTCTGAAACAGCGCAGCTTTACCGAAACTATTTTGTGTTATTTTAGTTTACAGTATTAAAAGCACCATACAATATATCGAGCTATTATAAATGGAGGTGACAAGACAAGGCGTACCCCTCTGCCGGTCATATGGCGCTATTTGGTCATATGCAATATCATATTGTGCATGTAAACACTGCGCTAACTACACTAGATTATATACCGGTGTTTTAGGATGGTGTGCGGCGTGCGTTTACAGGTGCGGTTTGCGCGTGTGCTTTGCGTGTTAACCTCGTCCCCCGTAAAAATCGTCAGAAAATAATGCTTGCGGATTATAACGTTAACATCTCCATTGGTTAGATGCTCTAAGACATAATATTATCACCCCTCTATCTATCTATCTATCTAAATTCACTCTACGTAGACCGTCAATTAGTGCCACATCACGAATGGCATCAGAATGGCATACTTCAACTTTAATTCGTCCCGAGAGGTTAGCATCAGTCAGACCTTTTATGAAACGTAGACCTTTTTATATGGGCTAAATATATTATGCGTTTAAGTTACGGGTTACGTAAAATTTTGGGCGTATACGTTGAAATCATAAAATGGACTTTAATGTGTAAACCATACTTCAAGTAGGTACCTAGATATTATAATTCCCACAATATTAGCAACCTCTGGGATTTCTGACCTACGTCTTCCACGTCATTGGATTAGATGCTCTCCCAACTGAGCTATGGTCAAATTCCCAGTGGCAGCAAACATTGTTTTGTACCGACTAAGCAGTCGTAGCAAGATCAATACTTTGGTACGTTTATTGAAGTACATTTTAGGGTCATCATCATCATCGTCATCAACAGCATAACACGTCCACTGCTGCACATACGCTTCCCCCAGAGAGCGCCACTTTGAGCGGCTGCTTCTCTTGCATCCATCGGCTCCCTGCGGCTTTCACCAGATCGTCGATCCACCTAGTGGGGGACCGGCCTATACGCTGCATTTTCCGGTTCGTAGTCATCTCACTCGAGATCCTTTATTCCCCATCGAAAATTTTGAGGTAAATTAAAAGAAAAAAGCTTAGCAAAATAGTCGTTATAAGTAAGTCCTATCAAATACAAAAGAAAAAAAAATCAAGAAGGCACAATAAAGATTGCGGATTGCGTGACTTAGGTTGTAGGTTAATAAGTGTGAGAGATCACTGCTCAACCAGAGTTGCTGACTGATACTCTCACCGCAGTTTTTTGTTAGGATTAGCGTATTACTGAGTCATTAGCTTAGAATAAGTATGTACCTAGTCATAAGTGTGACAGTAATTAAAGCAACGTGTGCTTGACCCTAAGCGGCATATGCACACCAATTCGTTTGATCCTCAGTGGGTAAGTACCCGGCGTTTGCATCAGGTAAGTAGGTATATAGTATAGGTATATATCACAATTCGCAACCCTACATTTAACCCTGTTTATTCCTTTGAAATCTCTCACCGGAATTATCCGAATACTTGAAAACTAGCGTCTCTGATCCCTTTGAGTTTAACTTTTTCAACATCAAAGTGAGCTTCATCAAAATGCAAACCGGAAAAGAAGTCAATTGGACGCGCTTGTTTGAGGTAAATACGAAAAATACCAAACGAAATCTCGCTATAAGGATAAAAGTAAATTGTGATTTTATTTTTATCCTTGTTTTTTTGTAGGGATCAAACTGCCACCTTTCTACGCCGTCAAACGCTATTAAGTAGGTATGTCATTATGTAAAAAATATTTTTGTATAGCCTTAGAATTTCAAGCCTTTGGATATTATGATATTAAATTAAGAATCTATCATTAAAATAAAAAGAAATCCTTAGAGGTTCCTACTTATAGTAGGTACATGTCTCGGCGAAGTTTTGGTGAAATTGCCCCATAAGCCACTAACCAAGATTTAATTGAACAACACAACACAAGCTCGTCCCGAAAGTAACGCAAGAATCTAAAACATAATCTTTTGGTACATTGTCAATTCTCTTATTTTTAACCATAAAGCGTAAAACCACGATTGAAGCGATCAAATAAACACAATCCCTAGGGTTATGTAGATCCTGTGTCAGACTAACGAGAACATAGCCCCGTTTCACCTGTCCCGTAGTGGAGTGGTAATCAAATGAGGCAATTACTGCGGTGCTCACGCTCACGGCTGGCTGGCATGACAGTGACGCGACACACCTGGCTGAGATTGGCATGTGTCGCGTTTCGTTGGCAGCCTTGATAGACAGCCTGTAAGGGTATGTAGGGTGCTTGAGGAACTAAAATCGATTTGAATATGAAGATACTGTGTTTTACTGCACCGAGTCAGTGC
Source organism: Ennomos erosarius (assembly GCA_963580505.1). Lineage (NCBI taxonomy): Eukaryota > Metazoa > Arthropoda > Insecta > Lepidoptera > Geometridae > Ennomos > Ennomos erosarius. Next base: position 11,348,303 of record OY756988.1, read on the forward strand.
CTTACACTGTGATCTGCCACATTACAGTGTAATACACAGAGTGTAATGATAGTACCTTTGGATGTACTCTTACATTAAAGATGATTTCAATAACTTTTTTCACTAATGTTTACAGAATGGAAAATGTAGGCTGTTGTGATTATTTGAGACAAAATATCCCTACCGATATAAACGTTAAGCGCTATCTATTTGTGTTTGTTTGTTTGCTTGTACAGCTTTTACAGCAAACGGTTGAACTTAAATATTCGGCATAATGTTTAAAATTATGCCGAATATTTTGATGACGATTATTATTGATAATTTATGGAATTTGTTTTAAGTAGGTATTTATACTGTCGTCCTCTCCTCTAATAACAATTGTTGTGCCCGTCAGGGTCCATAATGATACCAATGCTTGATTACACTATCTAATGTTACATTATGGAACGCAATAAACATTTGAATTTGAAACTGAATTTGAATTTGAACTTATTTGAGTGAAATTTTGCATGTCAGGCGGCTAGGGACATTACCCAAATTTTTAAAACGTACTTTTTCCTCTGGATATATTTATTAGATTATAATTATTATTAATCTTAATAGATTCCTTGCGGAAAATGGGTGCAGCCACGGGTCGCCTCAGTATGACATCAAAGAAAATAATAATCACTCCGCTTGGAGTGCAAGTTCAGCCAAGCTTATAAGACGTATAGTATCTCTACATTGATAAATGATGTCTGACAGGCAGCGCCACCCCTGACGAGCCAGTATTGATATATGCCAACTTGTGTTTTGGTTGCGCTTCACGCTTAGAGGATATAGATAGTCATTTCTTCGATTCACGTGATACTTAGGTACATATAACTAGTTTGTTTGTAAGCAGCTTTGTCAACCTTAATGTGGTGATAGTCTTGTGGTTACTTTTGCATTAAACCATTACAATAACCCTGTTATATTATATTTCAGGAACGGTATTTTTGTACTATACAAGTGAATCGTGGATGAAACTAAAAGAGTGGGGAATAGCGAATATGCTCAAAGGCACGGGCCGATTTTGACAAAAACAAAAAGTGAGTAATTATTTTAATGAAAAGGTAAATAAGCATACAATACGCTGAGCGCTGAGTATCTTTACGTATCAGAGAGTACTTTCAGTAGAACAAGAATACCAAACACCCGCAAATGAAGAGTAAGTATCACTACAGCATTTATTTCGCGTTTCTGGACGTATTCACTAGATCCCTGATCGCATTATCTTAGGTCAGATCCGTATTTGTAACTCTCTCGGGAGCATCTTGTTAGAGTGATCTAGTCAGAATGGTGTTCCATTCCGATACGTTGCATTTCTTATTTCTATCAACCGACTTCAAAAAAGGAGTGTTATAACCAAATGGTAAAAAACATTTAAACTGGTATTGTCTAGGTTGGACCATAACAAAATCCACTACTCCAGGTTTAGTAAGTAGTTCTGAAAAGTAATTAACTAATTTGGTTTTAGAAGGGAAATACTACGTTTAAAACTAGTAAACGACTAGCACTTCGAGGTTTAGTCGATAAACTGTGTTCGGCAAAGGATATGTATTGGATCAGTTTTAGCGCAGAGCCTTTACTGCCGCGCCACTCAGACTGTTTGGTGATAGGCGTCTATAGCCAGCTAGTGCCTCAAAACCAGTCGAATTTTCTACTAAATTTTGGGAGATATTTAAATTGTAATTATAAATAATACTCACGTTAGTGTCAACATAAGTACCTACTGTTGGAATTTCAGCTGTTATTGTTTATAAGCCAACTCCTAATTTCATTCAAATCCATTCGACAGCTGTGACGTAAAGGGAACAAACACAAACTTTCCTATTTTAGATATTTTAAAGGGATACAATTTTCCTTGGAAAAGTTTCGTATCCTTTACGTTGACTTCTCTTCGTGATTTCTGATTTGACTCGCACAAAAATGAAAAAAGCAGCACACATAATCTAATCGTGAAGGCAATCTCAGGGACCTCGCTTCTACCGAACAATCTTTCTTAGGGGAAATTGAATTTAGATTTTCGAACTCCCAATATTCTTAGATTATTGATGGAAGCATACGTATCTTAAGATCTACTTGTTAGGAGCTCAAGATGTAAAATGCAGTCGTAGGTACATTTTATTGTCGGCTAGAGGCCACAGAACAATATTTTATAACGGCGCCCAGCGATTTCACTGTGGTATTTTGGGCCCTACACAAAATAAAACACCATGCAACGTGATGTAACAAATGGAAGAACCCACTGGTATGTGGAAGAAGACCCCTATTTGAATTTTGTAGGTATCAGTAGCAGTGGAATAAAAGTAATAATATTTAACTACTTCATTACCGTGAGCAACCCGTTACACGTAGGTACTTACTAGTGGTCTGGAAAGTGAGACTTTTTCTTCAGTAATCTCTATAGTGGCTATAATGATTTTTTTTCGTGGCATTTGCATACGTCTATTCTAGTAGTAAATCCCTTCTAATGCACGCTACTATGAACATAAAAAGCTGTTAAATACGTAGCTGAAAATAACAGTGACCGCCCTTCTTCTCAGGGGTCAATAACAAAACGCGTTACAGCCGCCATAAAATGCGAGGGGTGATGGAAGAGTTTTCTTACTTCTCTAGGAAACTTTTGCTCAATTTTATTATACTACAGAAAACCGGAACAGGAATACGAGAACCAGGTCGCCGGAATACTTTTCCGGATTCCGTGCTTGTATGAGGAATCTCTATCTCAAAGTTGAAACAGGCTCGGGCCTTTAGACGTAAGCTAATAAGCCGTATCCTTTGAGAAACCACGCTAAAAATAATTTCCATAGAAGTAGAAATTGTAAATAAATATTCACGGACATTTCATACAGCGCCATCTAGGCCTACAGCTAACTGTAGAAGCTGCAGTAAACAAATTCGCCGTGTCTTCCAGCCTAGAAATGAGTACAGTCATAAACATATCGTAGTGTTGTGCGGGCGCGGGTGCGGCTATAAAATCCATTGTAACAGACATAACAATCAATTAGCACGACACTGCTGCTGTTTTAGCACGAAATACAGTATACGTAGAGTCTAGGGAGACCCGGGCACGAGAGTGTATTGAATGCCTTTGTGAGCCGTAATGGCAATGGGCAGGCCACATCGCTCGTAGAACTGACAACCAGTGGGGAATAAAAGGTGAAGGTAAGGGAGTGGCGACCATACGCACCGGAAGACGCAGCGTAGGCTGGTACTATGTGGACCGACGATCTGGTTAAAACCACTGGGAGCCGATAGAAGCAAGATGAGCAGCCGCTCTCCGTTGGTTTTCAGTCATAGGTCCACCTAGTGGGGGTCTGTCTACACAGCGTCAGGGACCAGGGATTACCTACCTACAATATAAACGTGCTCTACAGTTACAAATGTCACGTGCTATATCACGGTATCACTACATGTCCAAAGTCTAATAATCCCTCATTTTTTTATCTGAAGATCCTCAATTTAATCTCCTTCGTAATATCCGGCCATTTATTGAATCAAATATGTATCCAATAAGCTCGTCTGCGAAGACATACATACGGGAGAGATTCTATATACCTACTTTTAATATAGATAGTAGGTACGTTCGCATTTTAGGTATTTCGCAGTATTACTTGGATGAGCTATTCAGGATGTAATATAAACAGTAAGGAAACTGCATAATTTCTGGCTTCACAACATCAAATTGTTGTAACATAAAATAGATAACCGGCCAAGTGCGAATCGGACTCGCGTACGAAGGGTTTCGTAACATTATTTTGACGGGCCTGATAGCTCAGTTGGTAGTATCCCTGCCTTCTGAACTGAGGGCTGTGGGTTCGATTCCTACCCGGGACAAACATTTGTGTGATGAACATAGATGTTTGTTCTGCGTCTGGGTGTTATATTGTATTCTATGTATGTATTTACAAACAAAAAAGTATATAAGTATTGTATCCGTTATCTGGTTCCCATAGTACAAGCTATGCTTAGTTTGGGGCTAGATGGCGCTGTGTGAAATGTCCACACATATTTATTTTATTTATTATTATTTATTATCTATAAAAACGAGCCAAAAAAATTACGTATGCTGTGGGAGCCCCCTTAAATATTTATTTTATTCTGTTCTTAGTATTTAATGCACAGAGCAAAAAAAGCGTCATTTGTTTCAATTCTCTGTGATTTGGTTGTTATAGCGACAACAGAAATACATCTGTGAAAATTTCAACTGTCTATAACTATCACAGTTCATGAGATACTACCGTAGTGACAGACGGATAGATAGCGGAGCCTTAGTAATAGGGTTCGCTTTACCCTTTGGGTAAGGAACCCTAAAAGCGACGTTAGAAGAGATTTCGATGTGGGTAATAGGTATCACCACCACGAGAATAGCAGCCTACTGCGCATTATAATCCGGACATCATGCACAAACATTTTCACGTAGATATTATAAATAACGAGTGTCAAACCTCCAAAAATTTTTTATAGTTTTTGGGGTTCGTATATTTTTGACCCAAGTTGTCATTCTGCGCTGTTGTTGTAATGTGCTGGGTGTGGGATCGTCCATCCTTAGCCGCTTTGAGAGATTGGAATGCTACTTTGGCTTTCATAGGATATTTTCTCCTGTAGATACTTATCCCTCTTCGGCCGTTTCTTCTTTCAGTAATTTGTATATAGCTTATCGCGCTTAAGAAGTTAGTAGTTTATTACCCCTTTACTGGTAAAGCTAAGCAATGTTTATTGAGAAAAAATATCTGATTAAGTATTATGATAATATCACTAGGTGGACCGACGATCTGGTGAAAACCGCGGGGAGCCGATGGATGCAGAAGGCGAGCAGCCGCTCAAAGTGGCGCTCATTAGGAGAGGCATATGTTCAGCAGGTATCCGCAGGCTGTTGGTGAAGATGATGATAATGTGATGTAGATGATAATGCAATAGCTTATTTTGCTGAATGGCAACAAACCTTTCTATAATTTTCTCCTAAACTAAAAATCAGGCTGGCAGTGCTGCTGCTAAAGCGGAAAACCTCAAACGGCGCAAATATGGAAACCTTGACAGAGAAAACCATACATGTTTGTGCCGTTTGGGGTTGAAGCTATTGGACCGTGGGGACCAGGTGCTCTGGAAATATACAGGGACTTGGCAAAAGTTTTGGTGGAGATGACTGGCTCGTAATTTGCCCAAAAAATCAGCATTGCCATACAGCGAGGCAATGCAGCCAGCGTTCTGGGCACTTTTCCTTCCACCAAGGGTCTTTTTGATACGTGATTTACATCTGTATATAATTTTTATTGATTAATTTATTTTTATTTTGTCTTTATTATTAGTATGTAGTCCATGTAGGTAATTAGTATAATATTTCTTTGTATGGTAACACCAAAATGTGATTTATAAATAAAATATATCCCAAACATGCTATTTGTAAATATACCTTTTAATGTAGTTTTCTAAACTGGAAATATTTCCGGGATAATAGATTATCGAGTAATAGGTCCAGCGCAGGCCTGGCATACGTCCAGGGAAGGAACGTTCTGGCTTTGCAATGTAGAGTACCCATGTTGAAGACGAATGTTGAGACGGATTTCAGTATTTACTAGATTTCCCTAAGTTAACGGACAGACTTGTATATAAAGTCTAATTTTATCTTTGTTTTTCAAAATTCGAGTTTATATTTGCTACTATACTATACCTCTATTGATGGACATTCAGTACAGGGGGCAAACTGCTAAAGTGGGCAACAAACGAATAAAAAGTATATTTCAAAAAGGGGGCAAAGATCTACAATTTGTATGGATGGCACAAATAAGAGACAAAATCAAAAAGGCGACAAACCACGAACAGACCTCCATCAGTACCTACCTACATTATCCACTTCCGAACTTTATTTCTAGTACTTGTATACCGACTTATTGGGGTGACCTACGCGACCTGGCTGCAGGAGATTGCATTACGCCATAAACTTCGAATTTTAACCAACCCCTAATTAGTTAAAAAAAAAACGAACTAAAGTGACCGATGTAGATCTTAGGATTAGCAAGTTGAAATGGCAATGGGCAGGCCACATCGCTCGTGGAACTGACAACCGATGGGGAAGAAAGATTCTCGAGTGGCGACCACGATCTGGAAGACGCAGCTTAGGCCGGCCCCTCACTAGGTGGACCGACGACCTGGTGAAAGCCGCGGGGAGCCGATGGATGCAGGAGGCGAGCAGCCGCTCTAAGTGGCGCTCCCAGGGGGAGGCCTATGTTCAGCAGTGGACGTCTTCAGGCTGTTAATGATGATGGTGATGACGATGATGATGAAAAAAGTTATATATTGTATTGTTTTGTTTGTGTTTGTGTTGTTATATAAGTTGTGTTATATTTTTATTTTAGGATTCATAAAATAAGTAGATACAGAAATAACTACCTTTTAATTCGTAGACAAAGCCCACATCCACGTACTAGCGTCAAGCGTACAGCTATTAATATGCTCTAACAACCGCTGGCCTCGTATTAAGCTCGTTAAAAGGATCGAGCCGAGGAACCGTAGCGTACGAAGAACGGTCAGGGCCCTTACCACAAACTAAAACAAAACCATCATGGTTCGTGACAGTAATGCTTCAAGGTTACAATAATATTGTTCGAATTCGTATCATGAACTTATAAAGTATTCCTGCGTGTGAACGAGACGTCTACATTTTTATATGGCGTTATCACTGACGCTCGTCAGTGTCAACATGATGTAAAGGTATGACACATGACAGTTGTATTTGAGTGAACGATTTAACGGCGTCATCAAAACTGCTCTGGCTCTGCAACATTACAGTATTCTTACTTTTATGTCATTTGTCAATGTATGATTGAAGTAATAATGCTGTAATAGGTTGTGGTTGGCCCCAGGAGTGTTTAGACCACGGCCCGGGCACTCACTTTTATAAAGTGAATTCATTTTTTCAGGCGCTGAAATATTACTGAAACTTTTGCGATAAATTACCTCTTTCAAAGCCTCTTAAGTTTCAAATGCGGCGAACAACAAGGAAAATAAATAGAAGTAGAGAACAGATCATATATTTATTATGAGAAGTAGGTATAGTTTGTACTAGAAAAGTCATCAGTCTTCCCAAACAGCATTAAAAAGGCATTAAAATTAATTAAATATAATTAAAACCAAACATACCTATTTTTTCCGTTACGTTCAAAATCTCCTGGGTAGAGCGATGGTCACCGCACTAGCAACGTCTCAAGATGTTATTTACTCAATCGTCGAGTCTAGCGTGGTTCAGGTTACCCCCTGTAAACATACGGGTTAGTACTACGTACGGCAGCGCCGAAGTAGGTAGACTAAAACAAATGTAAAGCAGTCAGCGCTTCGTCTTCTTTTTAACTGCTTTGCATTTGGTTTAGTCTAAGTACAAGACAGGGTGACCGTATTTTACCATGCTTGCCTAATGTTCATGCACACTACCTACGTACACTGCCGCAAAGGACCGCAGCGCATCGCATTGAAAATATGTCGTCAAAGCACATAGGAGTCACTGTCGGGCCGTACCATAACGCAATATTGGATCAGTCAGCCGTTGGCAGTTCATCCAAAGATTTTAAAGTGACACGCCCGCAACTCATCGGTGCAAACATACTTTACGCCTAGCAAGCGATCCGCCAGTGCGTTGCGATGCGGCCCGTTGCGGCCCGCCAGTAGTGTGCGATTATAGTTCATATAAAATGTATGAGGGAGTTTTGGCGGGAACGCGGAAAAGTTCACGTCGTTGCATTGTATTATTTTTCAAAACTTTTGCTTTTTCCAGTGTTAATGTTTAAAATTGGTGGCGTTTTACGCATTAAGTGCTGAATTACGAGCATGAGTGAGGGCAAGTGATATAATGTGGTGTAACGTGATTTTTCGTGTTGCTTCCAAAACTCCATAGAAGCTTCTAGTAAAGTTGCCACCACTTTGCTGGAGCATGACTTAGAGTGGACTATGACTACCTGACTTAGACTAGGACATGACTTTGCGTGAAATATTTTATAACACGATGGAAATATAATATTGACACTGGCTAAATACACAATGTGTGGAACCAAAATATAAGAAAAAATAAAAATGTATGAGAGTAATTTAGGAATATTTTTGTTTGCGTTGCGTTGCAGTGCGCCCCACCCTAATGTGCGTAAGATTCAAAACCTGAAAAAATACAAATACTTACAATAAAATAAAATATTTCGATATCGAGTACCGAAACCCATTCTAGCCCTGGTTTTTTTTATAAGACGTTCATACAAGACGAAGTAAAACTTTTATTCAACACTCACTAACAAAACATAGGAACCTATATACAAATAATATGTAAGAATAATCTCAGAAATAAAATAATATCACATATAAATAAACCCACATCACATTTCTCTTACACTTGGTTAAACAATTTACCTGTCGCATTTTCATCTACGCTTTGGCGTTAACCAACCGTCTCTTAAGAGCCTTTCACACGATATTCAATTTTCCCGTCCCGCAATCTCGTTGTTCTGACATTGACGTATCACGCGTAGGTCGTGGCTCGTAGGCAGTTGGCGTCGCCCGTCGGTCTCCCGGCTAATTAGCCCACACAGCCGGCATTTAGCACAACACGTGTCTCGTAATCTGGTAGATATTTCCGAAGATTTTAGAAGTGCCCAGGTTTGCTTATTTATAATTGTATAATTATTGTCGCTACTAGCAGCAATCCGCGGTTTCATCCGCATTCCTACAGGGACCGTTCCTGTTTTCGGGATAAAAATTAGGCTGTTTTAATCGAGGGTATAGCTACCTCTATAGTCCATACCAAATTTCATCCAAATCCATCCAGCTGTTACAGCGTAAAAGAGTAACAAACACACACTTAACACATACATACTTTTGAATAGTGTGATGTGTATTGAGTACCTATGTGTAGTGTAATCATAATTATGACGTTATGATTCTAGCGTAACTATATTATAGCGTTTAATGCCTATACTTGGTAGTCATTTTTGAGAACTGGATTAAAACAATTCAGTGCATAAACGTTGGTGCACAACGAGCAACGTGCACCTTTCGTTTCAACGTGCAGCCGCGTCGCAATCATGTGGAGCAAAGACTTTTTATCCAGACCACTAATACGAAATTAAAGCAGGGCAAAACCGTACACACCACTTTGGGTGTGATTGATTCTCAGCTGTCAAAATCAAAATCAGTCGTTACTTGGGTGTGCTTTTGAATACATACCAAAAAAATGCCGTCTTGCGTGATAAAACTGTGCCGAAATCACTCGAGGCACGGCTCACAGAAGCACACGATCACAATTCACTTGTAAGTGGCCTTAATCATGTATTTTTATAAGATTATTTTAATTATTTCTATTTGACGAAGAGTATTTCACATTTCACAATAAAAAGTTGACATGTCAAAATCAGTATTGCCACACGACATCTGAATAATTACCCGATTTTTTTTGTATAGATTTCCAACAGATCCACCCATGTCTAGCTGGGCCCTTATTCCGTATCGATTCCTTACTTCGAAACCACGCGAATTCCTTGTCTTACAAAAGAAATCTGCAAAACTCTACTCTCTATGAAACGAAAACAAAACCGCGCGAAATGAATTTGGAATTGACGCGATTAGAACTGTCAAAAATCATATGTTTTACCGAGACGCGTTCCGAAACATCAACACATCAAAAGATTATGACCACTTATGTTAATATATTTTATTCAAAATAAAGATAACTTTAATGTAAAGCGAAGGTACATCTAACGCTGTGACACGATTTGAACAAGACACGATAACGACGTGGTTTCATATCGTGTGGAATCTATGTTTCCATAGAGAATAACCGCCCTGATAGTTGGATAAAAGTAGTTCGAAAAAGTCGAAATGAAGATTGGTGGAAACCTAATACTCGCTTAATAATATGTTTAGCGCATTTCTATAGTAATGAACACACAGAACACAGAAGTGCAATTACTTATAATAGTTTTATTTTCAACTATAGGCGTTCCACGCGCCCACTGTTTTCCCATTTTTAAGGTTATTTTTTTTATCCTAAAATATGAAACATTATTTTGGTTGAGGCCCAGGGGGTCTAGCAAAGATCACAATCGCTAACGCTAACGCCACACGCTAACTCCAAAAATGTATCGAAATGACATTCGCTACGGAAAAGTTAGCGATTTCCGAAATGTCATTTCAGTACATTTTGGAGTTAGCGTTAGTGGTTGGTATCTTTGCTAGACTCCCTGTACCTACATAACTGTGGTTCTTTTATCCCTTTAACTTGGTAATATTGAAAAACTCGTGAGTTATTAAAAGAAATGTTGAATAAACTGCTGGTTATACTTAATTTGAATCCATTTTATTAAAAGATTGCATGAGCAATCTATAGACCTTTTTCTTGTCTATAGATAGTAGTATGATGGTAATTAATTTTATTTTATTATTTTATATTTTTTTAATGTAGGCGTTATATAATTTTTATTATTTACATTTTACATCTAGCTAGATTTGTATTTAGGTACCCGACTAAATTGGGTAATACTATTTATATGGTATGTTGAAAGAGGAACTGACATTAGAAGAAAAAAAAATGTGCTCTATGGTTTGATTCATGTTCAAACAAGGTTAAGTATGGAGACTTCGATTCTGGACCTATGTAATAGGGGGAATTCTGTGATGTGGAGTGACACTCCAACCTTGATTGATGTTTCTTTGAGCCCCTATGATAGCAATAGTTTAACTCTAAATGCACTTGAGACGGCTAGGGCTTATGCTATGTTGAGTACGAAATTCATTTCCTTTATTTTATTTACATACTTAAATACTTACAGATAGAGTTAGGCTTGGTTTTTAGCGTGATAGCTCTCATCACCTTGAGGATAACCTCGCAATTAAGATTTAAGTGTTCTGAACGGTGACGCAATATTTGAATTCTTTATTGTTCAATATTTAGGCAAGTAGGTATCCTATATTTTAAGCAAGGGAGCAATCAAGGAAGATCAATAGAAAAAACAAGGGGGTAGACATAAACGCATTAAAGTTTTATAAAGAGTGAAATGATCAAGAGCTCTTAAAAATCTTAAAAGCATTTTTGAGTTGCTCTACCGCTACTATTATTACTATACTACTCCTACTACTATCCCCCCATATTCTAAGACGTTATCTCGAGATTACTCCACTCGACTCAACCTCGAATTAACCTCATTTTTGTGTTTTGATTTTAGTTGCCAATAAATAATCAACTTGACATTTCTGCGTCAATTTTTCTCAAACGCGAGAAGTGAAGCAAAAGTCAACTCAAGGTACGTCGCGACGTATTTTGAGTTTCCCTCAAAGTTGAGTAGAAATCAAGTCAAGGATTTTTGGAAAAATATTTTGGAATACGGTGGTCACTTTCATGACAAAACTAGTCTGTCAAAATATTCAAGAATCAGACAGACGGCACTTAATGAATAGCAATCACACTCGTCTCGTAACCATTGGAGTGTAAAAAGAGTTTTGGAAAATGCGTCGAAGCATATTACAGGGAATGACGAGTGGAGGGCCTTTTAAATGATTGAAAACTGATTGGAATGATTGGCGCGGCCGGCTCCAACGATTGCAATAGTCTGGCGGGAACGGCCGAGGGGTCTACTGTTGGATAGCGTTCGAAACGAGGAAAGTTTTTGTGAGCATGCACGAGTGTTGGCAAATAGCACTAAGGCTCGATTTTACCAAAGTAGAATAACGTTATTCCAAGTATAACGTTCCGAGAATAACCGAGTTACACAAATATAACTATTATACCAATAATTTTGAAGCTCTTTCCTTGGATACAATCAGGATCCTTTTAATCCTCGCTTCATTTGTCAATCAGCTATATCCGAGGGTAACAATTAGCGTTATACTTGGAATAAAACTTATTCTACTTTGGTAAAATGCAGCCTAAGTAGAATAAGTAAAGTGTAACATAAGCCAAGAGTTTTGGCGGGAACGCGGAAAAGTTCACGTCGTTGCATTGTATCATTTTTCAAAACTTTTGCTTTTTCCAGTGTTAATGTTTAAAATTGATGGCGTTTTACGCATTAAGTGCTGAATTACGAGCATGAGTGAGGGCAAGAGATATAATGTGGTGAAACGTGATTTTTCATGCTGCTTCCAAAACTCCATAGAAGCTTCTAGTAAAGTTGCCACCACTTTGCTGGAGCATGACTTAGACTGGACTATGACTACCTGACTTATACTGGACTATGACTATGAATAGGACATGACCTTGCGTGAAATATTTTATAACACGATGAAAATATAATACTTGACACTGGCTAAATACACTATGTGTGGAGTCAAAAATATAAGAAAAAAAAAACAAGCCATAAGCACAGATAATATAATACTACACCTAGTGGTATAAGTGATTAAGTGACTAGTGTAAGTATAAGTATAGTGTTTTCTCCAAAACTCCATTTAGGCCGCTAAGACTTGGTGCCAGCGCACCGTGCACTTTGCCCGTGGATAAAAAGTGAAGGGGGGCAAACACAAAACATTTTCACAAACCTGGTGACGACGACGTTTTTTTAAATTTTAATTGAAGGAAGCAAGTATATAATCCAAAATAGATTTAAAAACCTGTTTTCTATTTTTTAATATGATTATTAAAATGAGTAATTAGAAGAAGTAAGTAGGTAGGTGCCTACTTATCAATGGTATATCTTGACACAATCCGTTTTCATCATTGAATTTCAGAATACACAATTTTTAATTGCGTTACATTTGTACCCGCTGTAATTCTATAGTAGACCCTCTAAGCGTGAATTGCCGGCGGCCTCGGAATGCACAGTCAGTGTAATGAAAAAGGACCCTAAGGCCTTTCTGAAATTGCGTGAATACTTCGGCTTGCATGCATATTGCTACGGTTTTATGAAAAGACCCATTCGATTTATGTATGATTTGTCCGGTAATTGAACCGATTTGACCTAATGCTGGTTATAACTGTTTAGGTGATGTGATATTTCTACCACTATAGCATGCATTTGGCATACCTTGCTCATACATTTTCGTCTGTTCTTTAAAATTGAGATAGTCTGTTAACTACCGTTAGGGGAATTTTACCACAAGTTAAAATGGTTATGAAAGCTCAATTATTATAGTAGATATTACGCTTATGCTAACATTTTATTGAAGCACGGAACTGCACGGACAAGCAATATTTAACACATCGCCAATATATTGTCGCACCCACTCCGACCACACAGCCCCAGCACTGGGGCACTGGAGGCTAGCAGATCTTGGTACAGCACGTGTGGATGGTTATGCAAGGGCAGCCGCAGCCACAGCATCCACCACAGCATCCCCCACAACATCCGCCGCAGCAACCGCCACAACCGCCGCACATCTTGTATATTGAAATGAAGAGTACAGGTTAATTCAAAATAATGGTCCAAAAACCTAAATACTGGATAGAATAATTTTTTTTTTTAATTTATGTAGTTTTGAACTTTTTTTTAATGCGTTTTTGATGTGTTTGTTACAGGCAATTTGAATGTACTGTACTATATTAATTAGTTATTATCATAATACTTATATAAGTTTTATTTTATTTCCCTCTTTGATTCATGACTGTTTTTACTGCGCTTTCAACATAGACATATATATAAGGACAGGCCTAATGACAGATTAAACCGTCGCTTCAAAGAGGGTGTCAATTTCACAGATTGACATCCACTAGCGCCCAGTCTGTGTTGGAAGTGAGAAGATATCGGTCGTGTGTCTCAAAGAAAATAATGCCAAGTTGTGTTGTGAAGGGTTGCACAAACTACACTCTAAAGTGCAATAAAAAGAAATACAAAGTTTCTTACCACAAGTAAGTCAATATTTTCAATATTACACTCCGTTTTGTACGAAAATAATCGAATTTATATTTGGGATAATCATTGTAAACATAAACATTGACGGACATAATGGCAGCGATAGGGCCGTTCTCATCGTAGTTCCTGAGTAATCTAAGAGATGGCGCTGACTTTTCCCCACACCATTTTGAGTAAATAAAATGTTCCTTCGGGCATATCCTGATATATAGATCTATGGCTTTCAAGCTTTGATTTGATTTGAAAGTTAGTACATGAACCGGTCGTTTAATAACTTTTTAATGGAAGTTATTAAAAGAGTCATAAAGTTATTTCTACTCCCATATTACAGCTCTTTCAAATATTAACTTGACGTAAAGAAGTCGGGCGCAACTCTTTTAAACCGTCGTAAGAGATGTTCGCGGAGTTTTACGAGGCAATGCTACTTTTATTTTTCTACGTTTCATAAAGTTTTGTTTAGGGCGACCGTGGACGCGAGTACTGGGTGTAATTGAATTCATTAGCATCCTTTGAAACTAAGTACCTACTCCTGATACCGGTTACGTCTGGACCAAAATTTTTGAATTCTAACACATTGGTTTAGTAATTATAATAACTCCAAAAAATGGTATAACTTACTTAATCAAATGCTACAATACAAAATTTAATTAAAATAATGTAGTACTGTTTTTAATTTGTACATACAAGGTATAAAAACATTTAAATGTATCAAAATCATCCGCGACAACTGCGTTAGGCGCCGCGGCAATCTTCATAATTTTCAATAAAAATTATTTCATTTACACTCTTGTACTCTTTAATAATCATCTATAAATGATGTACTATCATGGGCTCAATTTATGCTAATGAATTAAATTACATCTGTATAAGTATATACCTACTTACTTAGCGCTTTGCGCACACTGTTTTGATGTTTTCTATAGTTTGCTAATACAATAGTAATTGGTTAGTAATAGTACCTAAATCGTAGCGTTTACCCAATTCATAAGAGGCCACAATTCCCTGATCAATGTTCTACATGACGTCAAGTCTTGAATGAAAATTATAAGTAACCTTTTTTCTTTTTACTATTGATCTGTAAACCTTCGCATGTCCATCCATTCAACTTTTTCCCCTATCTTTTTCCCTTCTCTTCTCATGAACAGGGTTAGGGTTTAAGACTAATTAACTCGTGTGAAGCCGAGGCGAGGCAGCTAGTTCATGAATAAAATACTACACAAATTCAAGAAATTTAAGATTAACATTTCAAAAAAGTAGAGTGTGCAGTAACCGTTAAATCTGCCGCATGGGCCGCTGAATGGAAAATAATAATTTTACGAGTCCGTCCCCTCTGTGAGTCTATTTGTATTCAAAATGCGTTCTTTATAAAACTTGTTATACAAATAAACTCAACGGGACTGCGCCTACTTTTCTCGTTTTGTGTTTATAAAAGGGAACGGTTGAAATGGAACTTTTCTGAATATTTCTTTGATTTGAGTATAGATAGGTATATCTAACTGTAACAAAACCTGTCCCTTCTGCACAGGGATTTTTTTCTTTGTAAATACAAAATGGTTGTTGGATGTGAGCGTTTCTTTACAAATTATGAATTTTTTAAGTTAGCTATTATTGTCCTCATTATTATTTTTGCAAAATCTGTTTTTTTTATATATATATATTTTTTTTTATGTAAAAATAGGCCAACATTTGACTGCAACTCACCTGATGTTAAGCGACGATGCAGCCGAAGGTGTAGCACGTTGGCCCATGAGGAGCCTATTCACTCTAGTCTTAAAGAGACCCAAATTATATTTGTCAGGAAACACAGAAGCCGGGAGCGAGTTCCATTCACTAGCAAATCGCATGATAAAAGAGTCAGCAAAACGCTTGGTTCGACATGTTGGTAAATCCACTACGTCGGGGTGAAATGACTCCCCGCGCCTTGTTGTTCTATGTCGAAATGGAGATGACGGAATCAACTCATGCAGTTCTTGTGCGCATTCCCCGAAATGCAACCGGTAGAAGATTGATAGACATGCCACCTTACGTCGATGATCAAGACTATACAGCTTCTTAACCACCAGCGCCTCGTCATTGATAACTTTCTTGGCGCGTCGTTCGATAGTATCAAGAGCAGCCAACTGGTATTTCGCGGAACCATCCCATATGTGGCTACAATATTCCATACTGGCTCTGATCTGAGCTTGGTATAGCCTAAGTAGCATGGATGAGGTGAAATACTGCCTAACTTTAGACAGCACTCCAAGCTTTCTCGCCGCAGTTTTGGCTCTAGACTCTATGAACCGACCGTAGTTTAAGGTAGAAGAGATTTGCATACCTAGTAGGTCCAGCTGATCTTTAGTCTGTACCGGTACACTCTGAAATTGGGGAGTCACCGATAGGGGAACACGTTTAGTGGAGAAAACACACGCTTGAGTCTTAGACGCATTGAACTGAACTAAGTTAGAGGCGCCCCATGAGGACACTACCTCCAAAGTCGAGTTGGCGCGTTCAAGCATCTTCTCTCTCTGAATCAAAACTTCAGTAGCACCAGCCCTGGCGCTGGAAAAGTATCTCTCCACAACAGTGCTGTCATCCGCATAGCCGACTATACCTGGTACAAGTAAGTCGTTTATTCTAGATTTTTCGCATTTTCCGTTCTTAATTTATAAATTCGTAAAAGTCCCGATCATTAAAATTGTACAATACTGTTTCACTTTCCATGTAGATAGGTAAGTATAGCTTGACGTATCAATGGTAGCGATAACGCTGAATAGGCCTTAGAGTTTCTAATACAACCTCAATAGTTCAATTAATTTAACTGTCAATTGAACTACTGAGAATAGATGAATTTTTGTAGGTTTATGCAAGATATTTAATATGCAACTCTCATCTTTTGTAAGCGGTATATGCACAATGCACACAAATGCACATTGCTCGAGTTGTTTAGAACTATTCACGTTTGCTTCAGACATAATAAATGTTCCGTTGCTTAGCTTTGGTTAGAAACGACCTTAAAATTCCTTGAGAGTTCTTTAAAAATGTAACTACTGTTTTGTAAAAGCATACATGTAAAAATTTACGTATTGTATACTTATCCATACATTAGGTGAATAATAAATCTAGCTGGATTGTAGTAGGTAACCATTATGCTTCCGAAATGATGGAAACAACAAAAATATTGTAGTCAATTTCCATTATAAAACTCTCAATTTCATTTTATTTTATGATTATGAAAACGTAGTCATCATCATGAGTCTATCTATATTCAGCAGTGTACGTCTGTCGTCTTCAGGTCATCATCAATCTAAAGACGCCCATTGCTAAACATAGACCTCGCTTTTGAACGCCACTTTGAAAGGCTGCGTGGCTCTCATCCAATGTATAATTTACCTATAAGTTTACAATATCACTATATCTACCATCGAGATAATCTAGGAATTTATGTAATAAAAATAATACCTCAGAAGAAAATAATATAAAAAATTTATTTGTTGCTTATTACCTACTTACTACAAAATCATAATGCAACATTATAATGTTCTGAGGTACCTACGCAATCCCGTCCATGGTCATATTTTTCCTTTAGATTAAAATGAACTTATAACGAAAATTAATTTCAAAACCATGTTGCCTACTTTTGAAGTCCTATTTGCTATATTTAGATCGTCTAGACGTGATTCTAGACAGCCTTGTTTCTGAAAATATTTTATCGTAAACATCAACTTTCAAGGTTACCTACCAACAAAATGTTTTTTGTACTTATAATAATAAAATAATAATAAACAATTTATTTCAGGCAAGCTTATAAAATAAACATAGGCCCATATTATAGATACCTTAAAGACTAACATACATATTTTATAACACTAAATTAAAAACTTCAATGAGCACGTAGAGTCGGCGTGCTGAGCTGGCTGGAGGTGTCACGTAGCCTTCCTCGGAACTTGCGGTACATTACACCTCTAGGCCAAAAATCCTCCTTGGTGAAGACAGCTAGGTTGGTAGTAGGAACTCGCACGACAAAAGACTTAAAATTGACGTCGTGGCGAGATTCCAGAAGCTGTACCCTCAGGTTGAGCTTTGTCTTTACCAGCATGAACTGCACTAAGTCTTCTTCCTTAGTGGTAAAATGCAGCCGCGACACATACATTAGAGTCGTCGGCTCAGCGGGACGCAACAAATGGTTAGCACTGGTCGCTCCGGTACCGCACTGGTTGCGGTTAGTCGGTTTCTTCTGCTTTCGCTCCACCTTAGTGAAACCCTCTTTATTCGTCTCAGCGCTGGGTCGTGATGATACGCCTTTAACAGGTTATGTGTTTTGTGTTTTTGGCAGCCTCTGTGGTGTGGTGGTTGAGCAGTTCGGCTCATAATCTGGGGGCGGGTTTGATTCCCGCAACAGAACATGGAAGTATTTGCGATTTAGAAACTACGAGGATATCTAGGCGTTGTGGGACCATGATCTTCGTAGTACCGTTTGGGCGTTATTTTTTTTTCAGCCAGTAAGTGATTATCTATCCATGAATGACATTGCAAATGTCTGTAATCCTAAAAATTAGTATAATATAGTTATTTTTGTTTTATTAATTAGTGATTTATTTATTTAATTTTTGGTGTTGATTGTACTACATCTTTATTTGCTATGTGTTTATGCCGACTCTGGAGTTCGTGATGTCATGACTAAGGGTTCCGCCTGAAAATCAGTCGCTTAAGGTCACGAGCTGACCTTAATCATATGCTGAGTCGGGACCTGGGTCATGACATCACACAACCTTACATTTTTATCTTTTGTTTCTCTAGTGTAAATTTTAGTGTATGTTTCCTATAATGTAATGTTGTGTGATGTCCTGAATAAATGTTATTTTCTTTCTTTTCTTTCTTTCTTTCAAAACTTTATACACAGATCACTTACATTAAAGTCTTTACAATGTAATTTGTCGGAGATATGTTTCAGAACCAATATATATAGACTTCGAATTTGTAAATTAAGTGAAAACTGCGGCCCGTTAAGAACTAAAAAAAATGAACTAGAAAATCATCAAAAACATTGGAAAATTGGATTTCATCGATTATACCTAGTTACCTACAAACGTTTTATTGATAAATAACTCAAATAAAATAGATGAAGATATTTCCCAGAAGTTATTAAAAGGCTGATGTTCCATAAATAATATTAAACAACATTCAGGTAAAACAATATCCTAATGCTCCAAAGTAATATCCTAATGCTTGGAAGCGTAAATATATAAAAATTCTGTGTCACAGAGTGACTGACAAAATCTAAATTATAACTACACCAAAACTATGAAGTGGACTAGGGTAAGTTTTGACATAACCGGTTCTTTTTTATCTACCTATCTCTACTGTACTTACCGGCGTCATTGTTTCCTGACAAATATAATCTGGGAGTTTTTAAGGCTAGAGTGAACCGGTATCTTCTAGGCAAGCATGCTCCATCGTCGACCGCGTCATCACTTACCATCAGGTGAGACCGTGGTCAAATGTTAGCCTATCGACGATAAAAAAAAAATGAAGTTCCATAGTAGAGTCTGCGCTAAACCTAACGGCGGTTGTGAAGTCGGCGCAAACGCTGCGCAGTAGCAAAATTTAGATGTGCGCGGGAAGAGGTAAGCAGTGTGCGCAGCGTGCGGGGGGCTTGCAGCGCACTTCACAGCCGCCTAAACGTTTGGCGCGGACTTCACCTGGTAACTATAGACTAGGATTAAACTTTGTTAATATTCCACTGATTATAGAAAATACAAGTTAATTCTAAGTATAAAGTATAGGTTACTATTACCTACTATTGATCTAAATGTAAATGTAAATCCCGTGGAACCAAATAAGTAAAACATTTTTTTTTTACAAAGACATCAGACTCTCTGAGAGGGTATTGGCCATGGACATGATGGTTCAACCCACTCCGATGGACTGATCAACCTATACCTAGTTCATCAGGGTAGATTGAATCATCCATGTCTAGTTATGGTTTCGTAAAAAATATCCAACTTATTTTTCTCTAATCTATGACCATGTATATTATGTATTTTGAAAATAAGTATTAACAGCATGAGAGAAAAGCTTATAAACGAGAATAATTCGTTGCGAGAGGGAAGCAAAGAGCAAGCGCTAGTATTTAATATAGCAAAACCTCCTCGCTTGAGACTCCGACAAACGGACGAAATATGATGACTCCTTATCTCCTGGGGTTCCTCCACGCCGTTTTCGAGGCAAACCTCCCTACAACTATAATAAACCTTATCAGAAAACGGTAAAGTTCATTTTTGTGTGTAGCGTGAGGCATCTCGAAGAATTAGGTCGAAGCCACACAGGTGTAGGCTGCATATTTTGACATATTGATAAATGGGCTTATATCGGATTTGTGGCAAATACCGAGCCTTCTTTTATTTGTTTGATATTTTGAGCCGATACTGCGTAATAAATAAAGGAGATATGTCTTGCGGGGAAATAGTAGTGTGCTATCTATGACGTCATCTTCCGAGTGTATTGTTTCTCTTTAGACAATAGCTACGTTATTTATGGATAGCGTCTCCAGAGTATTCTAAGGCCTAAAGCCACGTTTACATATGCAAGAAAACAACAACAGTTCACAAATTCAACCTAGTCTGATAGACGGCCGGACACGTATTTATTTATTGATTTAATGATTTTGCACAAAAGGTGTATATTAATGCTAAATAGCTATCTACCAGTCCTCCAGGTCGTGTAAGACACTTCTTGCAGAAGTTTTCTTGCAAGTGGAAATTTGGTCTAACAATTAGTTAATTAATTATAGTAACTTCGATCCAAAAGAAGGGTACAGATTATCTTCATCGTGCATGGAACCAAGTGAAAAGTAAGTAATTGCGTCGCGGTTTGTGTTCGCGTGACTTCCCGGGCTATTAATATTGTACGTCGAAACATTGATAGTGAAGAGTAACAAGACCGAATGCGGGTAGATGGACATCACCGCCTGGCTTTTACAATGCTGCTGGGCTACCACAAACGAATACAAAACCATCATGTTTCATGGCATTATTATTTCAAGGTTACAATAATATTGTTCGAATTCGTACCATGAACTTATGGCGTTATCACTGTCGCACGCCAGTGTCAACATGATGTAAAGGTATGACATGACAGTTCTATTTGAGTGAACGATTTAACGTGACGTCATCAAAACTGCTGGCTCTGCAACATTAAAGTATTCTTACTTTTATGCCTACTCCAGTCCCTACGTCACTACACCACGGCCATAGTATACGTATAAGTTCCTTGGGCCAATGCTACTTGGTCGAAACGTCGTAGTTAGTCAAAATTATGTTTTAATTAATTTCTGTGCGAATAAACGCGTTTTAACTTTTACAATATGGATTTAATATCGTTTATAGTAAGCAGTGCGAAAATTACAGCGTTTACCAGAAACCACAGACAATATATCCAAATGAGATTTTTATCCCAATCATGCGATAACCTTCTGATCCCATTTCATTTTAACAAAATGTCCCATTTGCATCCAATATATTTATTTTAAACCTTGTATTTATCCTGTTTAAGTTGAGTTTTAAATGGCAATCAAATGAATGATTGCTATAGACCTATGGAGGTACCCGGACGTATCCATATCCGGGCTTCGAACCGGTCGCCGGATTATGCCGGATGAGTAATTGGTATTATATTATTATCCTCATGTAAAAAGCCGGTTTTCTATGTTTTTTAATATTTATTTTTACGAGAATGAATCGAGCAAGTCGTTCACCTGTTATAGTTTTAGCAAGATTTTATCAGACAGTTTTAAAAGTATAATCAGAAATTAGTAACATGGAATTAATAAAATCTTGAATCTGTGAATTCTATATAAGACACAACGCCACTGTAAGCTAAAAACTAAGAGCTCCACCCTGTGTAGAATGTTTCATATTTTATATTTATATGAGCTATCCATAGTTTTTAGGCCTCAAATTCCGCTGCATGATAATAATTATTAGGAACTTTACTAATCATCAACAAACACCATGATAATACGAAACCAAGGCATTATATTAACAGATAAGAGACCCTTCTATCATAATATCACCATTAGATAGAGTTACGAGTTAAACATTAATACTGGAAAAAGCACAAGTTTTGAGGAATAATACAATGCAACGACGTGAACTTTTCCGCGTTTTTTTTTTTTCTTTTTTTTTATGAGAATGAATGACGTGACGAGCTGGTCGTTCACCTGATGTTAAGCAATACGGCCGCCCATAACAGTTCCCGCCAAAACTCTCATGCCAACTTATAACAAACCGAATACACACCAAATAACCAAAACGCAACGAACGCTCATTGGTTGCCTGTTGATCATCGGCTGTCTTCAACCAATGAGCAGCTTAGGCATTAGGTGTGTTAAGTTGACTTGAGTTTGACAAATGTACTACAAACCGAGGGTAAATTGTAAGCATTGTGTAAGCTCTGATTCTCTGGCTACGACACCGTAGCGTCGTAGACATTCGTAGCAGCTACGGGAAGTGCCCGGATCGCGTTTCTCGGCGAGGAAATGGCGTTTTACGCATTAAGTGCTGAATTACGAGCATGAGTGAGGGCAAGTGATATAATGTGGTGAAACATGATTTTCCGTGTTGCTTCCAAAATTCCATAGAAGCTTCTGGTAAAGTTGCCACCACTTTACTGGAGCGTGACTGAGACTGGAATATGACTACCTGACTTAGATTGGACTTTGACTATGACTAAGACTTGACTTCACGTGAAATATTCTATTAACATGATGAAAAATTTACAATACTTGACCCTGGCTAAATACACTATGTGTGGAGTCAAAATATAAGAAAAAAAAAAGTTGGCATGAGTTTCACCGCAGATTGGGGAAAAAACAATCGGTGTTACAAACGGTGGTACTTTATAATAATTATTTTCTACTTATCTAAAGAAATAGAGGCGTGAGACAGGGAGACGTTATTTCTCCGAAACTGTTCACAAACGCATTGGAGGATGTTTTCAAGCTCTTGGAGTGGAAAAGATTTGGCATCAACATAAATGGCGAGTATATCACTAACCTTCGTTTTGCCGATGATATAGTCATAATGGCGGAGTCGCTCGATGATCTCAGCACGATGCTCAACGACCTCAGTAGAGTCTCCCGACAGGTTGGTCTTAAGATGAACATGGACAAGACGAAAATCATGTCAAATGCCCATGTTCCACCTATACCGGTAATTGTTGGGAACGACACTCTCGAAGTTGTCGACAAATACGTCTATCTAGGGCAGACTGTCCAATTGGGTAGGTCCAGCTTCGACAAAGAGGTCGCCCGAAGAATCCAACTCGGCTGGGCAGCGTTCGGGAAGCTTCGACCTATCTTTTCGTCCAAAATACCACAAAGCCTGAAAACAAAAGTTTTCAATCAATGTGTGTTGCCAGTGATGACTTATGGAACTGAAACGTGGTCTCTAACTGTTGGCCTCATTACTAAGCTCAGAGTCGCACAACGGGCTATGGAGAGAGCAATGCTCGGTGTTTCCCTGCGAGATAAGATCCGTAATGAGGAGATCCGCAGGAGAACTAAAGTGACCGATGTAGCTCTTAGGATTAGCAAGTTGAAATGGCAATGGGCAGGCCACATCGCTCGTAGAACTGACAACCGATGGGGAAGAAAGGTTCTCGAGTGGCGACCACGAACTGGAAGACGCAGCGTAGGCCGGCCCCCTACTAGGTGGACCGACGACCTGGTGAAAGCCGCGGGGAGCCGATGGATGCAGGTGGCGAGCAGCCGCTCTGAGTGGCGCTCCCGGGGGGAGGCCTATGTTCAGCAGTGGACGTCTTCAGGCTGTTAATGATGAAAGAAATAGCTGCGTCACTAATATACAGTCTAAATGATTTTCGTAGTAGGTTGAGTCAAACATATTCAGTATTCTGTGGTTGTGCAGCTAGTAGCATTTACTAGAAATTTGGATGTAACTAATAGTAAGCTTATATAAAAAAGCACCCTCCTCTAAAAATGAAATAACTTTGTTATGTAAACAATGATCTAACAAAACGACGTAACTTCACACTGTCTGTAAAACCCCGACTGATCATTCCAGTTATAAAACCAATCCGATTATCTAATTAGAGTCTAGTTTTCTGGAGTCCATTTAAAAAATGGCTATCTTGTACAAGTCCGCTTAATTAAATTTTTCGAATCTCGGTCTAGACTTTATAGGAAATTAAGATGAAACCACGTTCAATTTATCTCCCACAGGTTAGTGTTAAAGTTATTTTGAGACTTATTTAAAGGTGATTAGGCTTAAAATGGAGTAGGTACTATTATTTTTGTCAAGTGTATTATTTGGTCACACTACAGTAGTATTAACAGTATGGGATCAATTCGCTTTCCGAAAACTGTTGCAAAGTAACGTTTCTTTATTCAAGAAACCTTTCGTTTTTTTACTCTTTTGGGGAATAAAAGTCCAGTCTACCTAGGTCATTTATTATGTAATTACAAAAACCCACAATGGTGCAATTTATTCGAGTCGTCTGTTCGAAAACCCGTCGTATCGAATACTATCAGATCGAAACACACTAGTCCGAAAGCATGAATAGAATTTTTATTTGCTGACATAGTAAGTGAAATGCGGTCGGCAGGTGTGTGTGATATAGTTATTGGTGTGAATACTCCATACTGATTTTTCCGTAGTGGTAATGTTTTCGAGATAAGTTCCTTGCCGGGTCCGTCTGGTACGTGCTTTCTGTTAACGACGCCGCTCCGAGTCCGGACTCGATGACTATTTCTAATTTATTCAAGTGTCCGAGAGGAAGACACTTGTATCGTTTAAATTTAATTAAAGCATTGGGTGCAGCGCGTTCCAATACTTGTTCATATTTTGAATAAGTTCTTTGTCACTAGGAAGGTTCAAGTATGGTTCATACGTATATACTTAGTACCTATAGTAGGGTAGTTCTCATCGCTGCTCAAATTTGATGGTCACGAGGTTATATTTCCTAAACGGCTTAAGATACAAACAGAATTTGTGAATTTAATGATGAAACATCTATTAGGCTACAACAGAAATAAAGCTTGTCATAATAAAAGCAAAAATAATACCTTAAATTAACACGAAATGGTCAAAAACGGGGTAATTTTTCGTGTTCTCATCGTGTCACACTCTCCGATGCAGTAAAACATTTGCTTACCACTTCACCAAATTTCATTGTGTTTGTATGTAACATATACTAAAATTATCGTAATTAAATAAACTTTACACTAAATAGTCTAAAATAAATCTTTTCATCATTATTTTTAATTTAAAACAACATACGCGTCGGTCACGCGGATATGGGTTTTTTAAATTCGCGTGATATAACGGCTGCCTGTTAAACAAAACATCAGCAATCAAACACTGAGTGTGGTCCGGTCGAACGTCAGTCGTGTACTGGCATCGCAGACGTATGACGTGTGGCTCAACGTGCCAGAAAAAAATAATATCGGTAAGCTTGTATTTGTACACAGGTTTACCGATGACACGTGCACTACATTTTTTGGGCATTGTATTTCAGCAATTGAAATCCAAGTTAGCTCATCGAAACCCTAAAATGTGCGAGATATTTATGAAGTATTTAGATTTAAATCGATACACTTAACTTTGCAGCAATTTTACAAAAAAGGGATAATTTCGTCAGTTTCGTGTCATAAACTTCGTGGCATTTTAGTCATGAAACTGATTTTGGTCTATGAAACTGATTTTATGCATTCTTTTATTTAGAAATGTAGCAACTGGTGTGAGTTTATTGAAACAATTCTAGTTATTGTAGTATGACAGATGTAAGATAGTGTTTTGAATAATTATGTAAAAGTGTTTTTATCGAGAAAAGATGGGTCAATTCGAACTCACTCATCATTCATTGTGATTAATAATCATAGCCTAAAAATGGATGAGTTCGAATTGGTAGGTATGTCATGTTATCGCGAAAAGGGGTGATCTGGACCGTGGTAGCCTAGTAACTCTCAAGTTGGGAGAACCTTCCTTCGAAACTAGCATTGTATTATGTTTAATAATAGGTACATAAAGGGGAAGAGCTAGTAACAGTACCTACGTTTGGTATGTAGTAGATTACAAGATTATGGTTACATACCATTTTTCTGGTTTCCGAGAGAAGCAGCCTATTGCGAAGATTCCGGTAGGTAGCTAGGTAAAAGGTACCTATAGCCCAAGTTCACATTCTATGAACACTTTTCTCCACACACGTTTACCGTCGGATATTAAAGTATGTAGGTATTAGGAACTATCACCAAAAGGTTCTGAAATTATTAATAACGTCACGTCATATCACAATACTACCTATTCTTGACGTAAGTACGTATATAGGTACTAGGTAGGGAGGTAGGTACCTATTAGGTACATTTTGGTCCCCCCTGCCAACATTTCAATCATACTTTAATTATTTTACTCGTAGGCCCGACTCCGAACACGTAAAGCTCATATTTAAAAGTTTATGGAAAAATCACGAAATCAGGAGTTTCTAATCCAAAAGAGTACCTAAAGATGTGCCAGATATTGTCTTTTGTAGTGAGATTTGTTTTTATAAATCAATCGTTATAATATAAGTATAGATTATTTCTATTGTAGTGAAGGTTGTTGTTCTATTGAAAAAATAACGCAACTCATAAATAAATACACTTTTTAAATACTCATGATGCTTCTTAATTAATAAAACTATTAATACGATAACTATCTGTTTTTTGTCAGCAGAGGCTTATTACCTATAATATGTAGTTAAGTGGATTAGTATTCGTATTTCGTAGGATGAACAAACTCAGGACCGAACTGATAATAATAATATACATAGTTTTGGTTATTAATACCATTTGTTTGCCAGTTTAATTATGAAAACAAGATTACGTTGTTATTTTATGAACATTTAGTCTTATAAACAGTAGCAAAACGTGAGAAAATGATAGCTGTAAAGTTACTGAGTCACTTTCGTGATCCGATGCGTCACTTTCGTGGCCTCTAAAACTTCAAAACCATTTATCACCCAAACAAGACTTTCTATTTGATTAACTTATATATTAATTTACTCGTCTTATAAAGCGCTATAATTTACTGTACAAAAATATTTGAAATAAGCACAATATAAAATTGTACATGAAACTGACGATGAGAATCGTAAAAATGAGAACGAGCCAGTATAGGCTGCCGTGTAAACGTTGTACTGGGTTATGACGTATATTTATCTTGGGCTACTTAGTCCTTTTGGCGTCAAGCCCCAAATAGAGTTACTCCCACCTCTTCGTGATGCATTTTTGCATGAACACGCCAATTAAAACTTACTCTCATTACCTAAAACGAAGCTGCATCATTATTTTATAAGCTAACAGTTATCGAAGCACAGGCGTAGTGTTATTATTGCAATCATTAACCAGTTTAACTGCCCACTGGCCCACTCCCCGGTTCATTAAAGTTAGACCTGAGTTTGTTAATCCGGACAGGCAGCAAATTGAATTGGACTGGAACTCGCAAATGGAAAAGTAGTGGGCTAAAGCTGCTGGATACTTTATCTATACCTACTATAATAAGCGTGAGACAGTACATAGGTACCTATTTATAATACATATGTACCTAAGTATTCTGTGTTCAATAGAATAAAATTAGAATTGATATTTCAACGACATGTGCAGTCCAGACAGACGATGAACTGAATTAAAGAGTAACGACTGGCACTGACATTGTTATAAGTAGCCGTGAGATACTGTTTGATACTTAAGGAATTCTGCTTATAATAGTTCTATAATGGAATTGACTTCATAATTTGTAGATAACAAATAGGGCCCACAGGCTCAAAACATCTTGTTACGGGCAAAGCCTCGGGGCGGGGCGCAATAAATTGCATTGTCTGCAATAGAACAACGCTGCAATAATCTTAAAAGCAACACTGCTTCATAACAATAGTATGGAATTGGATGCCTCCATCTTGCATTGGGATGAAAATAATATTAAAGAGGAGGAAACTGAGAGCAAAGACCTACTGCGGGAAATAGTGTGATTGAGAACGTGCCTTTATATACAAGAGGGCGCTTTAGTTGTGTATGGTCAGTTTACCAGCGACTAGCGATTTCAAATAAAGGGAATAAATATATAGACGCTAAGCTTGCTCGTGGTTCAAATTTTTACTTTACAAATATAATTAATTTATAAGCACAGGAATTACCAATTAGCCGAATACTAATTCATCGAAATGCGTTTACTAGAAGAATAATATATCCAAACTAAATACAAAACACAGGACCGGCATGTAAGAGAGTCAACGTCAAGGGAATCAAAATCACAAAGTGCGCTATCGATAAGGAAGGATCGACGGAGAAGAAACCCGTCGTGTAGTGAACTCGAAGTAAAAGTACTCGACTACAGAGAACTCGAACTCGGTGATTTTTCTTGTTTTATATTTGCCTATTTCAGATTTGATTGAGAGAAACAAAAGACAAAATAACTAATCTTCCGCTAATACAATGTTGGCGTAAACGGTTTAGTGACCACGCGATCCTTTCGCAATAAGTTGTGAGTTTGTGAGTCGGCAAAGAAAACACTAAAAGCAATTAGATCCTTCTTACGATCCTATCCTATCGTTATTAGACCCGTAAACTCGGTCGGGCGATGACAAAGGTATAAGATGCCAGCCTTCACGGTAACAGCGTCGAGAATATAGCTAGGTGCATGTACGTACAGGCTTGTAATTTGTAATCAGGGATTATAGTTTGGGGGATATAAATCGACAGTTTTTTTTATATTAGTCCTAAAAAAGGGAGTCTCTCTAAAAGACGATGTCACTTGCCCGTAAAATTGTATATTTTAGGGAACCATAGATATTATAATAGGCTTTCGATTAAATAGCTTTTCGATGATATGGCGCGCGATGTGGCAATAGGCTTCGTTAAAATAACTTTCGATAAAGTGAATTTCACTAGAGTATACTATAGTCCGGCAAAGCTAACTCTGCAGTAACTTCAAATTGGTTGAATGTATAATCTAGTATATGGTAGCACAGTGCATACTTTAAAAAACTTTTAACTCTTTTAATTGGTTGAACCATTACTTCTTCTCGAAAACACAACCAATCTGGGTCTCTTCAAATCAAGAGTGAATAGGCACCTCATGGGCAAACGTGCTCCAACATAGACCGCATCATCACTTTCCATCAGGTGAGATGTAGTCAAACGTGAGCCCAATAAATATAAAAAAAAAAAAGAAAAAAAAAAAAATTCAGATAGATTGCTTAATACACTGACATATTATGAAATTGACAGGTAATGACATAAAAAACTGATTGCTATGGGGGTTCCAAAATATGTCACGGTTTTTTTTGGCGGGAACGTGGAAATGTTAACGTCATTGCATTGTATTATTTCTCAAAACTTATGCTTTTTCCAGTATTAACGTTTAAAATTGGTGGCGTTTTACGCTTTAAGTGCTGAGTTACGAGCATGAGTGTGGGCAAGTGATATAATGTGGTGAAACATGAGTTTTCGTGTTGCTTGCAAAATTCCATAGAAGCTGCTAGTAAAGTTGCCACCACTTTACTGGAGCATGACTTAGATTGGACTACGACTACCTGACTTAGGCTGACATTCACAGACGAGTTCGAGTTCGAACTCGAACTCCGTTATGTCAAAATTGGAGTCTAGACTCGTACTTCGATCGAATTGGCATTCACAGTCGAGTTTAGCATAATGGAGTACGAGTATATGCTCATCTGAGCATGAGACGGGCTGAGTCACGAAATCGGTGACTCGAGCCGTGCTCAGGCACCGCCATCTTTATTATCACGCATGTTTTTAAAAGCAATGCTGCTTAAAATCAATTTTTAATGTGGTTTTTGTGAATAAATGTATTAAGTATTGAATAAAACGAATAAATTATGAAATAAAATTAGTTTATTTATAATGAAAATAACAATAAAAAAAATCTAATAGTAATTTACTGGTAGATCCTGTGTGTTTTCTTTTCTTTGTTGTACTTATTATAGATTTTTCTTCCCCGGCTTGTGTCTTCACATTCACATTATTCCATGCCTTTTTAAGTTGTTTGTGAGTAGGTACCTAACCTATAATATAGAATTAATCTTAAATTAATGGTAGGTCTAGGTTTATTAAATGAAAATCAATTCATATGGTACCTTTTAGGAATTACCATGCACATATGAAGAAATCATCAATGCTTTGCAAGTTGGCTCCATAGTTCTTTTCTATTATTAAAATGAAGCATTTATTTTTATTTAGTTTCTAGAATTTATATGCATGGAGCTATTAGCTCCCTCAGATTTTGTGAACAAGTACTGTGAACACTATAGGGACGATTTATTTTCCACTGCTATTTCCATTTCCATTGTAAGTTTTAATTTCACACGTTTTTTTCATTATTTAGGTAAATAACAACATTCATAATAATCATAATAATTGAAAAAACAAATAAAGAAAAATGGCGCGCTTTTTAAGGTCTCCTTCAAAGAGTATATAATTATCACCATTTTTTTTTTCTCTAATCTGTGATCACCAGTAAATTTGATCTCCTGTTTCAGTTATTCATACAATATTTGCTATTTTTTCTCCCTTTTTAGCATAATACTGCCAAATAAAAAAGACAACGTGTAAGTCACTAATGTCAAACTACACTTGTCTATGGCCGGAGTTTACTCGGCGGAGTGAGGGCGGAGTTTACGTTGGTACTCGACTGTGAATTTAAAAACGCGGAGTATACTCGCCGTCTCCGGAGTTTTAACTCATGTGAGTTCGGTCGGAGTAAACTCGATGCATTATCTCTGAATGTCAGCCTTAGACCTGAATATGACTATGACTAAGACTTGACTTTACGTGATATATTCTTTAACGATGAAAAATTACAATACTTGACAGTGGCTAAATACACGACGTGTGGAGCCAAAATCTAAGAAAAAAATGAAAAAAAATCTCTGTGGCTTTTGCAGACTCTAGTGTACTAGAGTACGTAAACAATAAAATTCACTTTTGAAAGTCCCTGAATATGGAAAGATGACCTAAAACTAGGTGGTAAAAACTGGTAAATAAATGATCACCACAAAAAACATGAGTTTACCAAGTGTATAGACGTCTCACGGAACTGATTCTAATTTCAGGGAAGAATCCGTTCGCAGCTTAACAACCTCTTCGTCAACCTGCTGAGCTTCAGCCAATGCAGCGTAGTCATCGGTAAGGGAAATCGCCTCTACACGTGACATCGCATCTGCCACTACATTATCGGCACCCTTAACATGCACGAAATCAGTGGTAAACTGGCTAATAAAGTTAAGCTGATTGAGTTGAACCGGTGGCAACTTTTCTCTTCGCTGTTTGAAAGCGAAAATGAGAGGCTTGTGATCCGTGAAAATGATTACATGCTGCGCTTCTAAAAAGTGTCTGAAATGTTGAACACTCTCCTAAACTGCCAAAAGTTCTCTATAATAAGCGGGCCACTCTTTCTGCTTAGCCGTTAACTTTTTGCTGAAAAACGCTAGAGGACGCCAGCTATCACTATCGCTCTGACGTTGCTGTAGACATGACCCTACATGTGTTCCTGAAGCGTCGGTAAATAAACCTAATTGCGCACTACTGTCAGGGTGCGACAGTAACGGCAGCTGAAAGGCTATCCTTGCAAGCAATAAAATCTTTTTCCAGCTCTGTGGTCCAAGGAAATGGTTTTGCGCCTTTTCCTTGAGTGGACGCAATCGCGTCAATAAGCGGTGCCTGAAATTTAGCTGCGCCAAGCAAAAATCTACGATAAAAATTGAGCATCCCCAAAAAACGACGCATTCCCTGTACCGTTTTCGGTGGAGGAAATTCCGCAAGCGCCTGTATTCGATCTTTCGGAGGCTGTGTGCCTTCTGCGCTAATTTGATATCCTAGAAAGGTAACTTCAGAAACACCGAAAATGCATTTGGCTGGGTTAATCACAACACCATATTGACGCAACCTATTGAACAAAATTTTAAGGTGTTCAGCATGTATATCCTTATTAGGCGAATGGACCAAAATGTCATCCACATATGTGAAACAAAAATTGAGGCCTCGCACGACTTCGTAAATGAAGCGTTGAAAAGTTTGACCTGCATTTCTTAAGCCAAAAGTCATATAGGGAAATTCAAATAATCCAAAAGGTGTTATTATTGCAGTTTTGCAAATGTCGCCTTCAAAAACTGGAATTTGGTTATACGCCTTGACTAAATCGATTGTACTAAATACAGTTGAACCAGCAAGGTTACTAGCGAAATCACCTATGTGCCTAACCGGATATCTGTCAGGAATTGTACGCGCATTTAATAGTCTATAATCGCCGCAAGGCCGCCAGGTTGAATCCTTTTTAGGGACTAAATGCAGCGGTGAGGACCAAGGGCTATTTGAAGGCCTGGCCGTACCAGCACGAACCATTGCATCGAATTCTTGCTTAGCCACACGAAGTTTGTCTGGGGCCAGCCGTCGTGGTCTGGTGGTGGACGGAGGGACCACCTATTTCGTATAGACCACTATACGAAATAGGTGGTCCCTCCGTAGTCTCTATGTGATGCCTCGTCGAATGCTTAACTATCAATGCCAGGCGGGCGCGTAATATCCGTAAATTCCGAAAGCAAATACGTAAAATCATTGCTTGGAAGTACGACTGCTTTGACGCTAGACTGCGCGACATTTGCTGTCGACGCTGTGACGCTAAAATTCGTTACGCCATCAATAATCTTTTGACGGCTACAATCCGGTAGTAAATTATAATGGCTCAAAAAATCAGAACCAATAATTGGTGTATTAACATCCGCAATTACAAAATTCCACGTAAAATCTCTCCTTAATCCTAGGTCTAAATGAAGAGTGGTGGTACCATATGTTTTGATACTTGATTGGTTGGCAGCGAAAAGCTCGTAGCCACTGCTCACTAAACGACCCTTTATTAAGCGTCGAGGAAAACAGCAGATGTCGGAACCAGTATCAACTAAAAAGTTTTGCTTGGTTGTCTTGTCAAAAATAAATAGTCGGCGACTCTCAAACTTTCGCTCAATTGTCGCCGTTATTGACCGCGGTTCGCGTTTCCCGGTTGTGCTGCATTCCACTTGCAAGGCTGTATACACTTCGTCGCTCTTTTGGCGAAACGGTCGGCACAAATCTGGATTTCTAGCACGCGACCTACTCCTACTACGGCTGCAGTTCCGATTTCCATTATAACTGGAATTGCTGGGAGATCAACCTTCACGAGATCTAACTTCCATTACGGACGCAACCATCCCGGCCAAATCTGATATTTGCTTCCTAATATCGGCTAACTCTGATCGCTCGGAAGACGTAGATGCCTGGTCAGTGCGTAAACTAAAGACTTGCGATGGAGCTTGCGTTTGAATATCGATTAACCGATCCGCTAATGATGCCAAGTCGCCTAATCCTTGTAGTTGCTGTGCTGCCAAAACTATCTGAATTTGTTGCGGAAGCCGACTGGACCAGATAAATTTCAAAACATCCTCCGGAAAATTTGTACCTGCGAGCGTTCTTAAATGCCGCAGAAATGATGATGGCTTCCTATCGCCTATAGCTTCGCGTTCTAAAAGCCGTCGAATTTTTTCTTCGAAAGAATCAGAAAAACGAGTAATAATCGCATCCTTGAGCGTAGTGTAAGGTAAGGATGCAGGTGGTTAAATGATAATATCTTCAACCTCTTTGGTGCAGCTGATATCCAAATGCGCGACTGCATAATGAAATTTAGTGAGCTCTTGCGTAACTTTATTTATATTGAACTGTGCCTCTAAACTGGCAAACCATAAAGCTGGTCGCTCCTTGCAAAATTGAGGGGTTCGAATTGTTACCTTATTCACAAATACTTCCTCTGAAGCTGCCTCGTAGAAGCCTTCGCCATTCCTGTTTGTTTCCATGTTTATGTGCACTTCTAGAAAAATCCAGAAACTTTTTGAAGTCTTAATTCCCTGAAAATAAAATAAAAGGAAAACAAAACCGCACAAACAATTGCAGAAAAACAAGAATATATCAAAAGAAAGTGGGAAGTAAAAATAAACAAAAACGATTCGCTTTTGTTTATTCGCCGCGGGCAGACAGGCGGAAAGTGGTGAAAAACGGTGATGTAGCGACCCCGGAAATATACATCGAAGTCACCTAACACCTAACTAGATTATAAAATACATCAACAATAAAAAAAAAACAAATAAAAATTCACGGAACCCTAAAAATAAAGTCAACAATAAAATTTATAACACAAGCACAGCCAAAATTTTCTTCATATTAAGCACCCGGCCGCATCCCATCAGATAAAATTCTTCTAAGGGGTCACCAATGTAAAAATGGTGGAGGTCCCGTCGCGACTCGTTCGGTTCGTGGTGTAAACTATTTCCCCACTGGAAACCTCCACTCGTTACTTCTCCTGACAGAAATGCGGGGGCGTCGTAGAAATGAAAACAGGGAATACTTAGCTCATTCTCGGTTTATTCTTGGCAGGTGATACGCGTTACAGTGGGAACTAAAGTGTAGTTCTTACATGCGATTATTGGACACTTACAGGTGGGAATTATCGTCCACCACTAACAGCAGCAGGTCGCATTGATATAATTAATTTTACATAAATTAAAATATTATTTGGAATCTGTGGTATCCATGAAAAATTCTGTGTCTATTTTTTACCTCTCTGACAGCCGCGATCAAAACTCGCCTGTCACCGAACAATATTTGAATCGTTGTTTTTTAACATAAAAGCAATAAGGTTGCATGGTCATACAGTACCGCCACAAGTCCGTGAGTCTACCTATACTTGTTCATATTACAGCGAGCCGGGCTAGAGTGAATTAGTGAAATTAATGGGGTTTGTTTCGAGCCGAATTGTGTTGCAGCGGTTAATTATATGCCGACAGTGCGCTGAGACGCCGAGATGTCTACATAGTACATACAGATAAATTAACCAACAATTTAATTAACTACTGCTGACAATTTCAACGATGACCAATTTTCTTCTCATTAAGAGCCTAAAGACGTCTGACCTCCACTGCTAAACATAGGCCTTCGCCACAGAGCGCCACTTCGAGTGGCTGGTCGCCTTCTTCATCCATCGGCTCAGACGTTGTGTCTTCCGGTTCGTATGGTTGCCACTCGAGAACTAGCCAATGTGCAGCTTTGATAAAACAACGTCACTCGAGCGCAGCGGCACAGTACAAAATATGGTGATGGCTAGATCTACCTAGGTACTTACACCAACGAATATTTTTATAAAAATCGCAAGCACACTAAGCTAGCTAGATAAGTGCTTTATTTTAATCTTTCAACATAAATTGAATCTCTTCTTTTAAAGCGACAAAGCTTCGCGTCGTCACTTTTGTTTTGATTTCACAGATCTTTCATTCTCTAACAAGTTTTCACGTAAGTAATCACGTTTTTACAGATGCAAAATAGGAAGACGTGCATTAAAATAAAACGTTCATAAATCCACTCGGCAACTACATTGAAATATTACAGAAACACGGTAAAATGAATGTAGGATGCACAAGACACCTCTTATGAAAAATTGTTGCGCTCTCTGGGTTCCTTTTTTTAAATTTTATGAAATCCTGTCTTGTGTAGCATCTTGCCAAGATTTAACTCATTAACCTCCGCTTTCATATAAAAGTTTAAATTCATTATTATATAATGTTTCAGGGGTTGAATGAGAGCTTATTATGGATGTGGGATGACGTCATGTCATCGACCCATTACGTTCCCACTGCGCAGCGTAGGCCGGTGGACGAGCGATCTGGTGAAAACTGCGGGGAGCCAATGGATGCAGGAGGCGAGCAAAGTGGTGCTCTCTGGGGGAGGCCTTCTGTGTTCAGCAGTGGACGACTTCAGGCTGTTTATGAATACCATTAAAGTTCACTTTCCATCAGCCACTAAAACGCAAACTTGTATCGGTAAATCATTTCCATTAATTAATCAGTTCTAGCCATCCATCATGGAATGAGTACGTAGTCATTTGTGAAATGCAAATTAATATTGCGGCTTAACTATCGATTAAAACTTCATCATGTGATTAAAACCTTCAGCCCTAACTGCGCGTCAATTTGCGTCAGCGCGTCGGGTACTCGATAGAGTGTGTGACTCAAACTCAATGGCGGCCGTGAAGTGGGCACACCGCTTAAAGGGGTATTACATTTAGCTGGATTTGAACAGGCTAAATTAATATAAATTGCCGTATTGATGTTACTTCTATCCAATACCTTTACCTTTACTCCAATCAGCAATGTGTATAGAATTAGTCATTTAGCCTTGCTGAATTCAGCCAATAATATACACATCACATTAAAATTTTTGCTACTGCGCAGCGTTTCGCGCTGACTTCACAGCCGCCATTGAGTTTGAATCGCAGTAGGTATCGCACCATGACTATACCAATCGCCGTCCGTGTGCGTGTACGGCTGCCCCGTAGGCGGACAATATGGTGTCACGTAGTTGACCGTGATGCACGCAGACGTGCAAGAGAGGCTGAAGCTTTTTTTGTATTAGAATTGATTGATGTGACGAGCTTGTCGTTCACCTGATGCTAAGCGAGCTAAAATAACTAAGTTTTGCGTGATACTGCACTGCTAAAGCAAGTTCATCATCAGCCTACTCTCGTCCACTGCTGGACATAGCCCTCTCCAAGAGCACGCCACTGAGCTCGGTCTTCAGCTCTCTGCATCCAGTCTCTACCAGCCGCTTTCCGCAAGTCGTCACTCCATCTGGCCGCAGGGCGCCCTACACTACGTTTGCCTAAACGCGGTCTCCACTCAAGAACCCGTCTACCCCAGCGGTTATCAGTTCTTCGAGAAAGCTAAAGCAAGTTGAAAGGTTTTTAATTCACTGACCAATCGTTTTCTTTGATGTTAGATATAACCAGCGTAGGAAAACTGATCCATCGGACATTCAGACCAATGAATAAAGTATAATTGACATTCTCTATTATGTCCTCAACCTAACAAACGTCGTCCCTTGAGACCATAGCGTCCAATATAATATAGCCCCGGGCTGTCCGAGTGTCACGTTACAGGTAGAGCTGTCCTGTCCCATCGAGGGACCGGGACGGCTCCTGGTAATTAAACCTGCATTTACCTAGCTACGTTCAACTGAAGTGTATTATATGGTGTTAGTTGGTTGCTATTTAGAATAAATTGTTCTGGTGATAAGTCTGACAACCGATGGGGAAGAAACATTCTCGAGTGGCGACCACGAACTGGAAAACGCAGTGTAGGCTGTCCCCCCACTAGGTGGATCGACGATCTGGTGAAAACCGCGGGGAGCTGATGGATGCAAGAAGCAAGCAGCCGCTTAAAGTGGCGGCATTATCATCATCAGGAGTAATGATGATAATGATGAAAGAGGCGATAACGAACTCCACAACACAAAAGTATTGGACGCATGACGCGGTGAGTTACGTCTCTTGTAATAAGCGCAGGCGTTTGTTACACTTAGATATGTTTGATATTTTGTCCTACCAACCAATCCAATCCAACCGCAACCTTAATTAATTTTGCTCTTAAAACTGACTGACTATTCGGGCGGAGACTTCTTTTAAATTGCTGAGATAAGACCTTTTATAATTAGGTATTATATTTTTTGTATGTGTAGCTGTTATTTTATACATAATATCGATTTCAATAGCGTCGGCCATCTACACTACAAGTGTCTGAATCAAAATTTCGGTAGCAAATGATAAATGCTTTTAGAGCTCGTTTTTGCGACCAAACTGCAATATAAAATTGCCAATGAAAACTTATATGGTGGTCCATGGAAGTTTTTTATTGGCTTATCGCGGTAGTGTGGCCGCAGCACCGCAACTTTAGAAACGTAAAATTAGACTCTACTTTTACGTGATGACCTCCATAAAACCCACGTTCTCAATCTTTTTACAAGTCTTATTATTCATTATGGTTTGTCTTGTATACACAAAGAGAACAAGACGTGGAAAAGGGACAATGGATACGGACAAGATCCGCAGTTCAAATATTCAGCGCAACCGCTCCTGGCTTATTCATGCGACATCTGTTGTCTCGCTTTGTTTCCTGTGCCCTGCTGTGACGGTAGGGCTGCCACGAGAGTTTTTCATATAACTACCCATATTACTTTAAAACGGATGGGGACTTTTCTGACAATCGCTCAAAAGTGGGGTTTAGTAAGTTTTTTTGTAATGTAACTACTTGTGATATACTTGACGGGCCCGATAGCTCAGTTGGTAGTATCCCTGCCTTCTGAACTGAGGGCTGTGGGTTCGATTCCTACCCAGGACAAACATTTGTGTGATGAACATAGATGTTTGTTCTGCGTCTGGGTGTTATATTGTATTCTATGTATGTATTTACAACCAAAAAAGTATATAAGTATTGTATCAGTTATCTGGTTCCCATAGTAAAAGCTATGCTTAGTTTGGGGCTAGATGGCGCTGTGTGAAGTGCACACATACTATTAAAAAAAAGAAAAATAAAAAAATAAAAAAAACTTATAGTAGCCGGCATAATTCTCGTAGAGCCACCATGTAACTTGGCGTGCCCTATTGCTTACTATTTGCCAAGTGGAAGATCTAGGTGGTAGGACTTTTCTGCAAAGTTCGTCTAGGTAGGTACCAGTACCACCGCTTTGCCAGTTATCCTGCCGCCAAGCAGTAGTGTGTTGTGTTCTGGTTTGAAGGGCATTGTAGCTAGTGAAATTACTGTGCAAATGAGACTTTATGACCTGATTACACAGTGTAGTAATCTGATTACTAGACTGTTTGATGTCTCAGGATGACGTGCGCAGTGCAGTGACACGCGAAACTTTATTATTTTAAAGTTCCGAGGGACACTGTAATTGTTACGGGCGGCCGTGTTGCTTAACACCAGGTGAACGATTAGCTCGTCACGTCATTCATTCTCTTTAAAAAAAGTACTTACTATCAATCATTTTAAAAATGTTAAAAATGTAATATAGCCGATATTGCTCTTAGAATTAGGAAGTTGAAATGGCCATGGGCAGGTCATATCACTCGTAAAACTAACAACCGATGTGGAAGAAAGGTTTTCGAGTGATTGAGAACCAAAAGACGCAGCGTAGGCGTCACCGGCCCCCACTATGTGGACCGACGATCTGGTGAATACCGCGCCGGAGAGCCGACCGAACAGACGTTCAAAGTTGCGTTCACTGGGGGATGCCTATGTTCAGCAGTGGGCGTCTTCAGGCTGTTGTTGATGTTGGTGATGGTGATTTGATATGACCGTACTTTTCAAATACCACTTTGATTGTGACAGCCCTGATGTAATGTCAGCACGTGCACGCATAAATTTGCCGCAGCTTCGCCATGCCATGCCGTGCTGGTGACCACGACCGTCTTGTTTGCTGTCCGCTATCCGTGCTTCCGCGTTCTACCTGTAAAGCTACGACATCCTGTATTTATATTTATTTATTTGTGATAATAAAGTACTCTCCTGTTAACAGGAACGTTTAGGTACATAGAACGTAAAATAAAATTACGTAATCTAAGTATATTTTATTAGACATAACTAGCTTAAACACAAAATAAAATATAATATAAATAGAGTCAAGTAGAAGTGTTATCATCATCTCTAGCACTGAAGACTACTACATTTTGTAGTAGTACAAATGAGAATATTGTATTAACATTTTAATAATAAGACGTATATTGTTTGACGGCATGGCGGTAGAAAAGCTGAGTCCTATAATGGGCTGGATTGCTCTGCCATTTATTCTAGGTATAGGCCAGAATTATGACCTAAATACTACGTAAAATTATTGTACGTAGGTCTATTTAAATTAAAAAAGAGTGTTTATGAGTTTTTGAGACTATTTTTACATATTCGGTTATAAAAGTGTATTAAAAATAAATGTTTCACCACACGTCAACACACGAGTTTAGCAATTAGCATTCATATATATAAACTAGATGGCGTTATGCTACCTTAAAACACGCAAGCGTTTTGTTGCGAGTACTTTGCAGTTGGATTTCGAGTAATACCGCGGGACAAGCTACGGCTAAGGGAATATCTATAGATTTTTTAACATCTTCGAATGCTAAACCAGCACTATCGAAGTAAAATAATGAAACCATACATAATGGATTAATTACTATGCAATATGCATATTATACGACTAATAATCACGGCTAACTATATTAGTCTACGCTGTACGCGCTATAGTTAATAATAAAAATATCATTCTGTTATTTAATTACTTCATATTCAATTTAAGTATAAATTATACAATAAAATAATAATTACTTTAAAAAGAATTAAATTAAAAATCATTTTGGTCGTTTGACAATTCTGCCGAGGACCTGTGTATGTATGGACTATGGACATTTCAAAATATATAACCCCACTACAGAGTACATATTGGTTTTATTCTAGGTTGCTTATTATAATCAAAATTAAAAAACTTAGCAACGATCACATTAGTACGGGCCCTAATTAGGATTCCCTGTATGTAGGGACCCAATACATAAAAACCTTTAAACTTATGTACAGGGTGTAATTTAATTCATTAGCATAAATTGAGCCCATGATAGTACATCATTTATAGATGATTATTAAAGAGTAAAGAGTGTAAATGAAAATATTTTTATTGAAAATTATGATGATTGCCGCGGCGCCTAACGCAGTTGGCAGTTGGCACGGATGATTTTGATACATTTAAACGTTTTTATACCTTGTATGTACTAAATATAAACGGTACTCCATTATTCCAATTAAATTTGGTATTGTAGCATTGGATTAAGTAAGTTATTCCAATTTTTGGAGTTATTATTATTACGAAAACTATGTGTTAGAATTCAAAAATGTTGGTCCACACGTGACCGGTATCAGGAGTAGGTACCTAGTTTCATAGGATGCTAATGAATTCAATTACACCCAGTATATACATATAGTTTTAACGTTTCACACAGGACTTAATTGCGCTAAAAACATATATACATAGACTGCATACTATGGATTCTATGCTGTCTATGTATATATGTTAACCGGCTATGCAGTGCATAGCCGGTTTTTGCGTCATATCACCGCATCGCCTAGAAGTTTCTATAACCGTAGCTGTTGTAGCTCTACGTCGTAGATGAAGCACACTGTAGCAAGCGCGTAGCAAATT
Source organism: Ennomos erosarius (assembly GCA_963580505.1). NCBI lineage: Eukaryota > Metazoa > Arthropoda > Insecta > Lepidoptera > Geometridae > Ennomos > Ennomos erosarius. The sequence goes on from OY756988.1 coordinate 11,389,208, forward strand.
AGCAATAATTATCTATGAACTTTTAGGGTTCTTGTTCCAACCCAATGGTCAAATTGGATCATTTTAGCTTATTAGTCCAACAGAAAAAAAACCTAATACTAAGCGTCCAAAGGTGTATTTTATGGGAGGGATATGTTCAGCACTGGGTATCATCGGGCTGATGTAAGCGTGCTAAAAACTACCAAGAAAATAAAAGCTTTATTTATTCAAAAAATTCACATTTTTATCTCAGATGTCAACAAAGGTGAGTGGATAGACACCTACGTATCGATTGGGCTACCCGTCGTCTGTACGGCGCCAATTTCTTATTGTAAACGGACTCGCCGCTTTGTTTCGTCTGCCAAAATAAAATTAGTATAGGCATTCGTCACTGCCCTGAGCCACTGAATAGAGATTCGGTATCTTGTCACAATAGCTAAAATTATAATGGTAACCTAAATCTTTTAATACTGCGTAGTAAAACTTTTTTAACGTGTGTATAAATCACAGGCATTTAATACTATACAGTACGTAGTGTAAATTGTAATTAGTTGTAATTGTGTATTATTATATTTATTAAAAAACCTGTTAGGCCCCATTGGGCCGAAAACGTGGGGTCAACAGGAATAATCCTGTAAAAGTTCCGCCCGGGTTTCGCTACCCAAGGCGTTATCCGCGTGTCTGTGAACAGGCGGAATAACGCGTACCCACTCGGATAACGCTACCGCGGGCGGTAGAGGATACCGCCTTGGTGTGTGTACTCCTTAATACCCGCCTCGGGTGTAAAGATCAACTTCGCACACTTATATCATAATGTATTATTGAATGACTGCGTACCAAGGAACTTTATACGTATACTACTCATAAGTTCCTTGCTGCGTACGTAACGGCCACTAAGAAAGAACGAGAATCAACAACTTAATTAATTAAATAAATAAATATATGTGTGTCCATTTATTTATTTATTTAATTAATGACTTCATTTAAAATTAATAACTTATGGTTTTCGTCAGTGTTCCTATCACACCTTTGTAAACTCGTTGGCTACGTATCATCACTTAGTTACTATAATTATGATGAGAGGTCGTACCTACGCAGATTCATTTACGATTACACAGACAGTCAGATGGACACCGAAAGTCTCACCACAAGGTCTCTGGGGGAGGCCTATGTTCAGTAATGGACGTCTTCAGGCTGTTTATGATGATGGTGTCTAAGAAAACAGAAAACAAAAAAAAACGAAGTTCTATTACGATATTGCTAAGGCGTTCACCACAACCTCAGGTTAAAGTTACAAAGCAACATAAACAACCTCTTTTCAGAGCACAATTCCCCCATCCCGCGTATTTTACAGGGAAATGTATTCAGGTTCGCATGCCGTGCAAATTGTACAATATTTACATCTCGGCAGTACCTGAATTTCTGTTTATCTGTACATATCAGAGCGTCCCACAGCTAAGCTAAGCCACACGGAGAGAAAGTGCTGTAATAAATATTGTAGATAGGAAATACGGAAAGATGACATTTTCATTTTATAAAGATTTAGATTTTATTATTTTAAGGATATTTTTTAATCTAAATAACATTAAAAGTAGCATCAACGTATGGTATGTTATTTTGTGTATTGCATAAGCTATAGATACCAAAATGAGCTTATAATAGTAAAGACTAATTCGTTAACAGGTTGGACGCGTGGCGTCCCGAAGTGTCGCGACGAAGATACTTTTGACAGGAACTGGAAAATATCAACGCAAGAGCAAAAACAATGGAACAATATTTGCCCAGCAGAAAACGCTAGCAACAACACAATAACATTTTGTGCGTCTCTTAGAGTCTCTTAGAACACTTAGGGTGTTCACATATGCAATAAAACTTCTGCAATAAGTGTCGGACTCTATCAGACAGCAGCTTTCATGTGTAAACAACGTAGCAAAGCAAGTGCTCTCGCGACAGATTGTCGAAGATAGATGATTATGGATTGTTGGAATCGCGCAAGATTTCCGCGAGTTGTCTTCCTAGTGTACACGCGGCCTAAGAGCGACTCGTGCTTTCGCCGTTTTACTCGGCAGGTGTAATCAGGCTATAAGAGACGCACAAAATGTTGTTGTGTTGTTTCTGCTTAGCCTTGGATACTGTCTCAAAGTCTAGCCAGTGTTAAATAATAATAAAAATGATTTCGCGTGTCGCGAGTAGTCGCGGCTCGTTGCTGGTTTTGTTTGGGGAACAATGAGGACGGCTCTGTGGGGACAATCGCACCGGTGTCTCTGGGCTGGGGATAAATTCATGAGCCACGCACGGCATTCATGTTACCTACAATTTAATATTTGTTTTCACACACCGACCCAGTTATTTTTCTTTACGCTTGGTTTTCACTATTGGATGATTCCGATGTTAGATATTGCACGCTATCTTTGAAATACTTAGGTGCAACTATAGGTATTATAACTCGTTAAAAATACCCTTGCTTTACATGATAGTCCCTTTCCTGTGTATGTAGGCCTTCGCTTATCTTTTAAACACATCAAATATAAATAAGAAAACCACAGTAATTAAAGCACGATGGCTAAAAATAATTATATCTACGTAGAAATCACGTACCTTTATGGTAGGTCTAAGTACAGTTAAATCACATCCACGTTTATTTTACCATTATATGACGCCACGGTAAATTCCCGAGTTTCCCGCTCGGTCGTCGAACTGTGAAGGTAATTAGAGCCTGCTGGTTGGAATGTCATACACATTAAGGTTCCCAACGCCATTTTCTAAGAATAGAGTAGGTAACTATACTTTAATGCAGAAATATGTTGTACTTAGGGTCTATTTTACCTTGAACCTTTTCACGCATGCGTATAGTTGGGGACTTTTTCAATGTGCCCACTTTCACCCTGGTAATTATTTTTGGTAACGTATGCTGGTATGCTGATTATAACAAAATGAAAATGCCCATCCCATTACCAACTGCTAATGGGTGGTACCCATAGTAAACCCACTACCCCTTCTACCTACTCACAGGGAGTAAGTGGCCATACCCTCCACCGTGGGTCAGTGGATGGGAAGACACACATCCTCAATTTATTTAATGCTTGGCCACGCCATTCCAGGTTCTTTACTTTTCTTTCACCAACCAACCAACTTTGTCAAATAAGACTGTCCGTTTATTCGTTTTTTAAGGTTGTTTAGGTAGAGTATAATATAATACTTCGTACCAACCTAAATTGAGCCTTGCTAATGCCACTCGTCATAGCATAACTGGAGTGGTCGGAAATTCCATAATTAATCTAGATTACAATCCAATAATCCAATACGATATCACTAAAATAGATGCAATTCCTACTACGAACAATGAGTTTTGATACTTAATTAATAAATAAAAATTATTCGTTGGATATAATAAATTGTGATAGCCCATCACATGGGAAAGTTACTGACGCACTATATTATTAGGCCAAATTAAGTTTGTAGTTCAAAAATTATTTTCAAAGAGTGTTATCAGCTGCTACCATAATACGCGAAGTCAGCGTGGTCAGTATACAGTTCAAATGTTTTTCGTTGTAATGAGTAATTACTGTAGCTAGTTACCATTTTGTTGTTATTTTGCAGTACCCTAGCATAAAAATAAAGGAGCTTTGCCCAAAAAAGAATGTAAGTTTAGCAAAGAATGAAAACAGAAGAAGTGGGAATGGATGTGCATTCTAAGAATCATAACAACTGTGTAGGTAGCTTATGTAGAGTTTATAACAAATCGCTTAAATCGACAACCACTACTGATACATAAAAAATAGAACAATTTACGGTGCTAACATGTAAGTAATTATAAATATGGATTCACGACAAGAGAATTAAAAACACTGATATACCTACATTTGTTACTGTAACTTTCATGATAATAAAAACATTATCATGAGAGTTACACTAAAATCAACATAAAAAATATACAACATGTATTTTATTATCGTCTTAAATTACCTTTTACATTACAGATGCTCTTTACCAAATAGCAGTAAAGTATCAAGAGAGCTCGTCGCACTATAGAGCTTATAGCGTGAATCAGAACTCAGCGCGAATGGTCGAGGGTTGGAGGGAGGCAATAATGAAATGGTCAATAGTATAATAGTATCAACGCGCAATGTGAATTATTTGTTGTTACCTTTTAAAAAACTTAAAATTGCAACTGAATGTTACGGGTTCCCAAAAGCGAGTAAATGGCTGGTGAACCTAGTATTCTTTAGTATCTGTAGGTAATTGTGTAATTAACTACATTAAAGTAAAACATTTAACATCGCAGGACCGGACCCGCCGTCTGGATGTTAACAAATCGTGATGAAATATTCAGAAGGGGCGAGATGTTGAGTGCCGCCCGCTCGCGTTTTATTAACGTGTCTTCCTCGCATATTCTAGCCAGCACTCAAAATAATTGAATTACTGCTTTGTGAAACAACTAAACTACCCAGCTAGATACAAAACAGGTAACCTTATTTGGTTAAAAATGCCGATCTTCGACCTAACGTCTGAACACGAAGTCATACCTGATTTATCGCTGACACCGTATTATTATGTCAGTGGTCTGACTGAACAGATTTCCTTGAGTCATCTTATAACTTTGGTTTCTATAGGCATGACGTATGCGTATGGCTACGACTTCATTCTCTACTTAGTTTGTGACGACTTCAATGAATATACCAACGTAAGTTGGCAGTAATTCGTATGCATGTTATTACAAACAGTAATCAAAAACAGTAAACAGTGTCAATTCAATAACAGTTCAATAGGCTAGCTATTTTTTTGAATAGCTAGCTAAAATCCTGCGGGCGAAGTAAGTGCTGGCAGCAGGTAGTATTTTGATTAAATAAGTTGAAAGACATTATATTCCTTCCGTCCACTTTAACAAAGAAAAAGAGTGAATCGTCGGCCCATCCATTCATCCTTTTCCTCGTCTTCTTCACTTCCCTCTTCCCTAAAAGCGTAATGAACCCGTAGGTACGGAGCCGGAGAGGTAATAAGTAGTGTGGTGTAAAATAATTTCATCATCATCAACAACAGGGCCATTATTCCGTATCGATTCCTTACTTCGAAACCACGCGAATTACATAAGAAATCTGCGAAACTGTATTCTCTATGAAACGAAAACAAAACCGCGCGAAATGAATTTGAAATTGGCGTGATTTGAACTGTCAAAAATCGTATGTTTTACCGAGACGCGTTCCTAAACATAAACAAATCAAAAGATATGACCACTTATGTCAATATATTTTATTCAAAATAAAGATAACTTTAATGTAAAGTGAAGGTATATCTGACGCGGTGACACGATTTGAACAAGACACGATAACGACGTGGTTTCGTATCGTGTGGAATCTGTGTTTCCATAGAGAATAACCACCCAGCCTGAAGAGTGAAGACATCCACTGCTGATTATAGGCTTCTCTCACGCGCCAGTTAGAATGGATGCTCTGCTTGCCTACTGCATCCATCAGCCACAGCAGTAAAAAAAATTAAAAAAAACATGCTACTGAATAGTGATCTTGAATAATACATATCTAACACCAGAACATATTAATTATCATATCAAAGTTATATTTCAAAGTTGTAGAACAAGAACTTGAAAGGCCTCCTTTAGAGATATTACGTGTATTCGAAGTTGTCCCAGTAGGCAATTTAGTATCAAGTTATTGCCAAACATCTGCTACTAACTGAAAACAAATCGTTGAATTGAATTATACAAGTTGAAAGTCATGTCTTCAAGCTCGCGGGTCGTTTAAAGTATATATTTTCCCAGATATTATAATGGGTTAAGTACCGTCCTAATATTTGAAAATGTTATTGCCGTGTCGCTCTGCTATTTGCACGTGCGAATAGTGTGATAGACCTCATAAGTTAACGCACAAACATTTTAAATACTTAGCGTTTCGTGGGAAAATGGTTTTTACCCTCTAAATCTTAACAAATCCTTTTGTTTTGTGTACGAATATTGTATTATGATTCCGTACTATCCAGCAAGGCTAGATAACCAGGCAATATGTGTGACCCAGTTTCAAGAGCAAGGTACGTGCCCCGGTCCTGTGCCCGGTGGAAATGCAAGGGGTGGCTGGTCACGCTCTTCTGCCTTCTGCAATACGATATTTGATTAGGTTACCTACTTGGAATTCGTGGTGCAATTTCTTACTCAACATTTGAAATAAGAGAATTACGCGATGGCAAGACATAGAAGATTTTTATAGTAAGTACCTACCTACCTAGCACATTCGATGAATAAATTATGAAAACGTTCGTAAATTCGTTGATAGAAACTTAATGAGATGGAGTAGATAATTTATTTTCGATTATCTATGCCTGCAACAATAATAGAAAAATTATTTATGTGACGCGGTCTGTGTCGGTCTTTAATTAGACCAACAGCTTTCCTCCTTTGGTTTTATGTTAAAACAGTTGGTACCTTACCTACCATATCGAGCAACAAAGAAACGTCAATAACCAATGCGTAGGTACACAGCTAAGAACAATTCCATATCGTTTGTGGTACACAATCCATCCCAATTTCAGGAAAATAACTACAATTTCGTACACAGAGGAGACATCGCGAGACATTCGAGGCGGCTTTGTGACATTGTCTGCGGCAATTTATCCACGGGCGGGCTCGTCGGCAGAGATTCGACAGAACGGCCTTTTCCATGCCGGAAAACAGTGACAAATAGGTTGCATTTATCATAATAGCGGCATCTGTAGGTAGGTATTTGGAATATAGCGAATTCAGAGCTAAATACTGACGGCTATATTCAAGCTTAGATCTCTGCAACCAGTCTGTAAATTGGTTGCGTTTTCTAAACGTGAAGCTTCAACTTTTTTGTCGTCTTTAGTAAGTTACGACGAGACAGTACTGCCACAGATAAGATAATACAGAACATTAACACTTCGCAACATTGAGGATCGAACCTGTTATACGATACTTATGTATATTTATAAGTGCGCAAGTTGAATATAACCACATAGGTAGGTACTGATCGACAACATACCACGGCAACTCAAAATTAGGTAACCTTCAGCACTGCCGTACACGTGCTACGAAGCTTTATCTCTCTGATGGTCCATTACCGAGCCATGGCATCTCTTGTTTTTGTTCCACCTAACTTATTGCAGCGGAGAATGCTCTCTGACACGGCGCGAAGAAAAAACGAGAAAAATGGGAGGACGTGGTTTTGACGGATCGCGGACGCGAAGTTAAGTAATAGAATCAGCTTGAAAGTGATTAAATGAGACAAGAGAAAACAGCAAAATCAACAAAGTTATCGAAATCCAAAAGAGTAAGTGATCTGAATCATGGCTGTACTGTAGGAAAAATATGCCATCGTGCAATATTAAAAAGTGTCGCTGCATCCGCAATAGCCCTCAGTGCCTGCATACAGATCTTGCACTTTGCAATTTGGCGCCCAACATAGAGCTGGCCAGCGTTTTGCGGAAGTGCTGTTTTAACGCCTTACCATTGTCTTGATTAAAATAACTTTCTCGTACTATACACACACTTTTTTAGATGAATATAAAAATTTACCACGATTAACAAAACGATGTGACCATTATAAAGTTGGCGCCCAACGTGGGTCTAATAATAATAAGCATCATCAGAAAGCTAATGACCTAAGTATTTCACCTTTAAGTTTCCCAAGTAACTCATTTGTTATAGAATTAAATAATATTTCCGGCTGCATAATGGTAAGTAATTATCGTTGTCATAGTAGGTAGCTTGTCAACCGACGCCAATATATGCAGAGCCATGCGAAAAACCCACGTGGCGTTATGCATTGACACGCATGTGCTGCGAAGATTTGCATACCTACCTCGTGGAATAATTAATGACACGGTGCGGACGTATTGCAATCAAGTATGACGAGAGAGGGCAATGCTTCAGTGACACTGTGCAAATGAACTGATTGTTCACCTAACGATTAATTGAACGAACGAACGATTTGCTATAGGTAGGTACAGTCCGGCTGCACGGTGAAGTCGCACAGTTAAAACTGAAACTGTATAGCGGGATATAAAATTTATTTATTATACGCAACTCAACTACCGCACTTGACTGCAGTTAAATTTAGGTTGGCTATTGCCAAAAAGGGCAAATGTAGTTTTAGTATTTTATCGCCTACGTTTACGCTACGTGTCATATACCTACCTATTATTAAGACAAAAATAAATATCAACACTATTCTTTTTAAACCAAAATTTCTAGCCTAGAAGTGGATACAATAAATTGTCTACGTGCCTGAATAAATAAAAAAGATTTCTCAGTTGCGTTATTTGGGAGCCTTATCCCGTCATATTTATGGCTCAAAGTTGAGATTTATCGTCACTATAAATGCGCAGCGGCGGCAAACTGGTGTTCTGACATTCATGAGTTTATGGATGTTGGATGTACATATATGTACGTGGGTACCACTTGGGAGGGAATAAAATTAGTGTCATAAATGCGCAACTAACACCTACCTATAAAAGTTGTATGTAACTTGTTACATCTAAACATACTTACATAAATTGATGGTCCAACCGGGAACTTTGTTTTAAAAATGAATAGTTTTGATTTAGAGGTATCCAATCAGAAACAATCTAGACCATTTAGGGATACTTGTGTTAAGTGACAGGAAACTCATTTTTTTCCCTATAAGTACCTATCTACACCCCCTCCCCTCTCCCTTATTGATGTTTGCCATCAAATCAAATCAAATATATATTTATTTCATAAAATAATATTACATACAGGGAGTAGAAGCTAGAACTTTCATGAACTAAAGTATATATAGGTACCTATTCAGATATTTGGGCCCTTCAAACCATAACAAAAAGTTGCCAAATTAGCCGCAGAAACTTCTGCAATCTGATAAAGAAAATCGGGTCGAGAGAAAACAAGTATTAGCAAAGTTCAAAGCATTTACCAAGTTTGTACATTAAGCTCGTTAAAAATATGGCAAGGCCCGTATTAGTATAGCGGATATTACTTATATTTTTAAACTTGAGCACCTTCTCAAGGTCGGTATTAACAGTTGAGGTTGGTTTGTATACCAGCTTTAACCGTACCTACCTACTTAATTAAGTAGGTGTTAGGTAGGTAACACGTACTACCTACGCAAGCAGAGAATTACCTAGGTATGTGTGAGTTTCTGCTGTTAACAATAATCTGCATAATTTTTAAGTAAGTACTTAAGTATAAAAAAATTTAATAAAATTATTTATGCTGTGGCCAGACTTGAGAACCCAGCACTATTGATAAGAGTCGGCAGTCGTTAAGGCGATTCGGCTGTTGCGGTGGCTGGCTTTTGAATCTCTTTGATGCTTTAAATATCCGGCCTTCCTGCTTTTTGTAAGCTAAAATGGAATTAGTAGTTAAGCTGCTAATGCATTTAAGATATCTAATGGGCTGTCTTTATAAAAATGGGTTAACGTATAAACGTAGAACATTAATAATTTAAGAATTTGCTCAGGTAGGTAAGTACTTAGTTTTATTCAGATTTTAATTATAAAATCATCAATTTAAACACTGGCTTTTTAGATTAAGTTTACTTATTATATAGTTTTTTTATTTTAGATTTAGATACATAGTTTGTTTTAGTTTAGATTCATTTAGTTTTAGTCAATTTTTCAACTACTTATTTTAAGCTGTTTTATCGATTTTTATGAATTCTATATTCAGTACCTACTTATATTCACTACCGTACAACGTTCAGGAGTTCGTTCCAATTATAAAATGATTATAAAAATATAAACTATTATATTTAAGGAAGTATTTACTATATTTACTTAGGTAAATTATTATGTAAAATGTATCTACATATCTAAGCTCACTTGATTATGTTTTTATTATTTCCTGTTAATGACTTATAATTTTTTAATTATGAATAAATATTATCATTATCATATACTTTTTTAAAATAATTATGTTATTATGTAAGTAACCAAGTTTTAGCAATCTGTGTTCAAAATTTACACCAAATAAAGTAGGTTTAGCAGTTTTGACGTGAAAATAAATAAAAATACACCCCAATCCTCCTATTTATTAGCAGGTAGTAGGGGTAAGGAAATTAATTAGGTTGACACAATCTAGCTAGAATTAATGCGAGCATTAAGCAAGTCTCCTTTTGATTTCAAACATTAATTTACCGGTTAATCTGGGAGTTTAACTCAACGTTTTTGTCAGGAACGTTGGTCAGCCCACAACAGCTTTTGCGAGCGGATTAGTTTGCGCCTCAGCAGCTTACCGCCAACTCAGAACACTCCATTATCGTCCACTTAGCTTAACGTCCATGTAATACAGGCCTAAGGGGTTTTTAGAATAGACAGAGTTGGTTTCATTCACGACATATTACCTAAGTACCACAGTTGGGCGCCAATTTATTCTAAGCCACTGTCTTCATTAGAAAATATAGGTAAGTATACCTATTTAACGTACTATACCTACTTTAATTCATCTAAATTACTGCGGGACTTCATCGTATTCGTGGTCCTCCAGAACGGGGACCTCGGGGATCGGGTTACTCCAGACTCCTGGAGTAGGTAACCCCATGTTTTGAATGTTTTTGATAGACCGTAGAGTAGGTATATAGGTAACTACCTACCTAAATTACCTTCCTAATGCTCAGTGATGAATTGATGATGCACAGTGTAGTTTTGTATTTTAACGTTACTTTTTGTCTTATTCGTACTTATTCTATGGCCAAACGCATTATCAGCGCGCCAACGGCACCACCTCACTCCTTGCCTAAGTTATCTATCAGACGCGAGCATCAAAGGCAGATATAATCACATTGCAAATTGCATTTCCCTTTGACGCTTCCAGAGTTTCCGCTGTTTACACTCGTCTACCTGGAGAGTAAGTACATTAACGTTTTTTGTAAAGTCTAACGGCTTTTATTGCGAAATGCGGGTAGATGTTTGGCAAGTGTCTGCCGGAAGAGCTTTACTGCAGTGTTCACTTGGAGTAAGGTTTCAAAAGCACTAGACTTTATTGATTTAGTAGGTTTCTTTTAACATTGGAATCTATTGGACTTATGGCTACTGAAGATTGTGAAAGAATAGAAAGTTTGATTATATTCACAAATATTGATAGATTATTATTGAACTTTTTGTTTGGTAGGTGTAGGGTAGGTACCTTTACAGTTACACCATAGAAAAAATTACAAAATGCTAGTTAACAATACCTACTAGTGCAATTTTGTAATAAAAATCGAAAGTCGTTCTTACGTACATAGTTAATACGAGTACCTATGTTTATTATCTCTAGATGAAATGTTTCTGTCACCCTTCCTAGATAAGTGCTGTAAACAAACGCTCTGACATGTAAATTCACACGACGAGGGATCTTAAACTTCACAGAACTCTAAAGTTGTATACCTAAAGAGAAAATTTCGTTTAACTCGCGGGTAGGTAAGTGCAAAACTGTCTCGGCTCCACTTTAAACTTGTTGCGGTCGTCAAATGGATTCCACGCCCTACATCGATTTCTCTGCTTTCAAATGTTTTGGAGTAAAAACTTATTTTATATATGTAGAGGAGGGTGTCATTTCATTATTTATAATGCTTCATCAACGGCCTGCGCACGTCTAAAACAACAAAGGCCACAGATCGCTACCATCGACTCCGAGATAAGATCCTAAATGATAATTTCCGCAGGAGAACTAAAGTGACCGATATAGGTCTAAGGATTAGCAAGTTGAAATGGCAATGGGCAGGCCACATCATTCGTAGAACTGACAACCGATGGGGAAGAAAGGTTCTCGAGTGGCGACCACGAACCTGAAAACGCAGTGTAGGCCGGCCCCCACTAGGTGGACCGACGATCTGGTGAAAGCCGCGGGGAGCCGATGGATGCAGAAGGCGAGCAGCCGCCTATAGTGGCGCTCCCTGAGGGCGTTCAGCAGTGAACGTCTTCAGGCTGTTAATGATGATAATGATGATAATCATTAATATTATAGTTGGATGTTATGTATTACCACCACAGAGCAAGAAAAAAAATAATACACTGAAAAAAATATGCACTTCGTAGCGTATTTCTTTTTCATGCTCTGTGATTAATTTTACCACCGTTTAAAATAAGGCAGTTTGGCCGTACGTATGAAAGTTAGTTAGATATTACTATAAAATTATACCTACCATACTAGATCTACTAGACATATACTAGATATATTAGATCTATTAGAAGCCGTTGAAGCCTAGTGAAGGGTAGGCAAATGCATTGAAAGAGGGCAACTTGAGTCAAGGCTGAGTCCTCAACGATATATCGGACCAGGAGGGCCCTCGACATGTTGCAATGCAGATTTCTGAAACGGCCTTGCCTTTTAGCTTTTCTTTAGAAACTGACTACCTACTTTTTACCATGAACGTTTAAATAAAAGTAAATAATAAGTATAAAAATACTGTACCAACCCTGCATGAATGTTAAGAGTTCGTTGGCACGAGTGAAGACTCTTTTTAGGAAATTCTCCAAATTAAATGCAGTAGTCTCCAATAAAACTTTTTGCGGTTTGCGCAAACTCTGAATCTGAATTTATTTCCGAACAACTTTTGTACCTGAGCTCGATTGAAATTAGGGCCTCTATGTGAAGCTGGCGTATAATAAGCATAGATAAGATTGTGGCACTCTGGGACTTTAATTTTAAGGCGTAGGGTAGGGCCAGATAAGCAAAACGAAATTCGTTCAGAGACATCGACCTTAACGTCGTAGACTTAAATATCAATTCAGTCTGAACTTTCGCGTGGCGCTTACGACAGAGACAACGCACGAAATAACTGATTTTGGAGGTTTTGAATTAATATCTATGTTCGTATAGTATTTTTCAAAATTATTTATCCATCATATGTGAATTATTGTTGGGCATACACTATTATTATTTTTTGTGAAAATATATTCGATAGAAACTGTATAAAATGGGGACAACCAAATTCTTTGAGGAATGTTTGCGATTTTTTTCTATGTACTGAATTTATTTATCTTGTATTTGCGGTTCACAAAAAAGTCAATGAAACGAACTACATGATATATTAAATTCAAAGCTCCACATGCTCTCATTTCGTCAGGAAACGTGCCAAAAAACAGCTTGTTTGCTCTACCCTTCGCCTTAATAATAAATAAATAAATAAATAAATATGTGTGGACATTTCACACAGCGCCATCTAGCCCCAAACTAAGCATAGCTTGTACTATGGGAACCAGATAACTGATACAATACTTATATACTTTTTTTTTTGTAAATACATACATAGAATACAATATAACATCCAGACGCAGAACAAACATCTATGTTCATCACACAAATGTTTGTCCTGTGTAGGAATCGAACCCACGGCCCTCAGTTCAGAAGGCAGGGATACTACCAACTGAGCTATCGGGCCCGTCAATAGATAGATCCCTAAGTTCAATCTAGTAAAATAAAACAATATTGTGTTTGTATATCTTCATTATTAACTTGAAAAACTTAACTTGTCATCAATAACGCATTAGGCATGAATGAATATGATAATAATGATAATGAAATATATTACGCCTACGTCAAGAAAAAATTAAACATTTTGAGATTACCTACCTATGTAATGTCAAGAAAAAAATAGGCATTAAAAAAATTTAAACTAAACGCGTAACAGGCGTAGCCCTTGATTCAAAGTAATTGAGCATTCAATTTTATGCTTTAAAGTAAGTATAGCACATTATAAAACACGAAAAGTTATTCCTATAGCTTATTTGGTAAATCAAAAACTACAAGCATTGTGAACAGTTCACAAATCGGGTTTTCTTCCTATACATTACGCTACATGTGTTGTATTTTGTGACATAATTTAAATAAACAACAAAGAAAACTCGTTTATAAACCGTTCATACATACGACTTGTACGTTAAAGTTTAACTTTATGTTAGTCTATCAGTCGGTTCAAGATATACAAGATATGTTATATAGATAGCATTATAATGATACGACTGCAATATATACTGCGATTCAAACTCAATGGCGGTTGTGAAGACTGCGAGAAACGCTGCGCTGTAGCAAAAATTAGATATGCGTGGGCAGAGTTCCCACTAACCAATATTTCAAAAGCGCTCTACTGCAATATACTTTAATACCGCTAATGATATATTATTTTAAGTAACCATTTATTATTTATTACTTGCTGATTGCAAATAATCCATAAAATTGGATTCAATAAAGAGCCCAAATAAATCAAATGAAATAAACAATAATAATAACAAATAATCAATTTCATAATCAAATTACACATTATTCGTAATTTCGTAATCTAATTTGATTGAATACTCTATTTCATTTTATCTAATGCGTTATCAAAAGCTACCAATCAGACCTTTCCATTCCTTAATTTTATAATCTGTTATTTTAATTCCATATAAATTTTAAAAAGATTCTTCTTTTGTATTTTATAGTTTGAATGAGTATACAATTTTCATCTAAAACACGAACTTTATATCGAAGTACCCGCAAAATGTAATATTTAATAGCACTTGCAACTTTTCACAAACAAACGGGGTAAATGCAATCAAAAATATTAAGCAGCCAAAAATGTAACTAAATCAAACGCACGTGTAGTTTCACAGCTCGCTGGTGTCACAAAAACAATTTTGAGATAAATCTAGCACCTCCCGTCGTTAGATGGCAACATACGGAATTTCTAATTTGTAAATGGTGAAATTTTGAAACTTTTCGTTGCTACATACACAATTCTTACATGCACACACAAAACTTCCCAAATAATTTAATTCTTCAGGAAGAAATTAACTATTGTTGGATACAGTCAAGTCAATAGTATAGACAGATTAATGGATGATTATGAGAATTGTCAACACGGTATATACAGGGTTACAGGAAAAATCGTGCTAGATCCGTTAAGAGCGTGGAGTACCCATCACTTCTGACTTATTTCACTATGAAACACCCTAGCCTAAACTTTACCCTTTTCGAGATATTCAATTTTTAATTTTTTCATTGAAATATTTTGTGTCTTCTTATTATTATTATTATTGCATTTTTACATGTGTAATAAGATGCTTTAGGACGTCAATCATTAAAATAGTACATAAGTTAATTGAATAGACCGTAGTAGACAAGTGAAAGTTAAGATATAAAAAAAATATTAGAAACTGTATTGTTTTCTAAGGGATATCTACAAAAATATTATTAGTTTAGCCTAGGGTGTTTCATAGTGAAATAAGTCAGAAATCATGGGTACTCCACGCTCTTAACGGATCTAGCACAATTTTTCCTGTAACCCTGTATACATTAATAAATAACATTCCACGATGAGTAAACGAACAACCGCGATATTTACAATAAATTACTTAGTTTCTAATTAATAAGTACAAGTTCGTAGGTAAAGGTAAAAAACTAATATATTTTGATAAAAGTGGGTGGTTTCCACTTTTATCAAAATATATTAGTTTTTTACCTTCTAAATTTCGGTGTATTGACAACCTCCGTAGTGTGGTGGTGGCGGGTTCGATTCCCGCGACAAGATAAGTATTTTTACACCGAAAAAAATACCCGTAAATACATGTTCTGTGTCTGGATGTTGTGGGACCATGGTCTTCGTAGTTTTTAGGTCCCTAGATACAGGGAACCCTAGTCAGGGTCCAGGATCTATGTATGTGATCGTTAGGCGTTATTCAAAATCAGAATTTTAATAAGTATCGCTATTTAACTAAGTTCTCATCTCTCTCTCCTACATAATCTTTCAATGTCTTACAAAAAAACGGTCGATTTTACGGTTATTTACAATTAATAAATTAAGGTGGAACGTCACGCTCAGCGCGCCAAATTCAAATTTTCTTGCGTTTTTTGCTAATTACAGCTTAATTACTCAACGCAATTACATTAACACTAGTTTACCGCAAATAAATAGAATGTATCAACAAATTATGATTAAAAGTATCACCTAAATATCAGTGGTTTAGCAACGGAAAACTAGTTTTCATGTAATTGCGTTGAGTAATTAAGCTGTAATAAGCAAAAAACGCAAGAAAATTAGCGTGACGTACCACCTTAACATACACATTTCGACGGACTTCAAAGACTTTCCCACCTTTTTATAAGGGGCAAACAATTTGAGATTTGGCGAAGCAATTATGTAGTAAAAATTCCTTCTAAAATTCAGATCACGTGTAGCATGAGCATGTAGAAATAGATATCTCTTCTTCCAGAAAACCGTTTGCGCAATAGACGTTCACACCGAACAAATAAACGATTATTGTTACCGTTTTCATCGGCCAATCGAGAGAAGGGATATGTCGATTTGTAAGCTTACAGCAAGACTTTTGCTCCTTTACCGTATATTACGAACTTGTACTTATCTATAACAGTTATGACTCGATAGCTCACTGTAGTTACAACTTTATAATCACAAGCGTCACTATTATAACAAAACTAATAAAGTCACTGACAACGCGCCCGCTGCGTTTGTTCTAGAATAATGTACACTGGGACAGAAGGTAAATAAAACTCATAAAAAAATTAGATTTTTTTTATATTTAGCTATTTTTCTAATAGCTATATTAGCAACGTATTAGGCAGGCCACCTGCCAGAAAATTTCTGCCGGATACTTTTAGCAGAAGTTTACTTGCTGTATTTTAAATTCAGTTTATAGGTGGGCTACGGTGGTCGCTTCTCTTAAGGAAGGAGGGACGTAATGTATGCTTCTTTTAGCTTCCGTTATTTTGATTGTAAAACCAAAGTACTGAGCTGATTTTGATGAAATTTTTATGGAACCAATATAAAAGTATACCCATCCAAATAAACTTTATATTTTACAAATCGTTTTTTTTTACTGTATCATTTTTATGTACAAATAAAAAAATAACGAACCCATCTAAAACCGGTTAAAAGCTTATTTTTTCTTTTTTTTTATATGAATGAATGACATGACGAGCTAGTCGTTCACCTGATGTTAAGCGACACGGCTGCCCATAACAGTTGCAGTATCACTCGGAACTTTAAAATAATAAAGTTTTGCGTGACACTGCACTGCGCACGTCATCCTGAGACATCACACAGTCTAGTAATCAGATTACTACACTGTGTAATCAGGTCATAGTCTCATTTGCCCAGTCATTTCACTAGCTACAATGCACTTCAAACCGGAACACAGTAGTGTTCGCACACTACTGCTTGGCGGCAGAATAACTGGCAAAGCGGTGGTACCTACCTAGATGAACTTTGCAGAAAAGTCCTACCACCTAGAAAAAGTAGCTCTGTATTTAGTTCTTATTTAAAAATGCAGTGTAGTTTCCGACGGAGAAATCCTGTCACAGTGTACATTAATCTAAACAGTCCAAGTCACAGATAACGCGTGAGGCTTCGTTCGCACGACACAGAATACGCACGCGTTCGCCCAAACAAACACAAGTCACTCCCTGCGCGAGCGTTTGCGTTTGCGGCTCTTGTGATATTATGTGAAGTCGTTGAACTGCGCCAGGGCAGCCTTGATCCTGGAAAGATGGAAAGGATTGAAGTCAAACGTTACCTTAGACGTTCAATAAAAAAATAAAGACGCGGCTATTGAGTAGACTCAATAGGCATGACAAAAATATTTTTTTTTCATTAATTAATAATATTCCTCAAAAGATAAACATTTGTGAAAACAAAAATAAAATATCTCAAAAAATTAAATAATTACAAGCATTTTAAAAACTGGAACAGAAAGAGATAGCTCAAACGGCCAGTGACGTCAGAGCTGGATCGTTCACAGTACCTCATTACTAAGCTGTGGTACCTTTACATACAATTGGCATGTGACGTCACAAGTGGATTTTTCATAGTAACTGCGGAGGCGCTCTGTTTCGCGAGAAAGGGACAGGAGATACCCGCTATAGAAACTTTAGAAGCTTGTTACTCCGTGATTTATTTACCGATTTTACTTAATTTTTCAATAATTCATTCATTTTTAATGTTCTTTATGAAAGTAATATTTACTTACTCATTATTATTCTTAAAGCGAAATTCACGCTGCCCAGCGCGGTGCCCACCGCTGGATGTACACAACACACCCAAAATTACTTTATTAGTTATAATAATAATATATATTATTAGACAAAGAAATATTTTCAAATGAAAATAATCTCCATATACCCGAAGTGGGTGTGTGCGGGTGTGTACGTACTTGTCGTGCAGGTGCGTGGCGTCGGGCCGCGCGCGCAGGAGCTTGAGCGCGCGCAGCACGCCGAGGTCGGCGAGCCGCTGCTGGCGCGCGCCCGCGCCCGCGCTCCCGTGCCACACCAGGTTGTGTGCGGGTGTGTGCAGGTGTGTACGTACTTGTCGTGCAGGTGCGTGGCGTCGGGCCGCGCGCGCAGGAGCTTGAGCGCGCGCAGCACGCCGAGGTCGGCGAGCCGCTGCTGGCGCGCGCCCGCGCCCGCGCTCCCGTGCCACACCAGGTTGTGTGCGGGTGTGTGCGGGTGTGTACGTACTTGTCGTGCAGGTGCGTGGCGTCGGGCCGCGCGCGCAGGAGCTTGAGCGCGCGCAGCACGCCGAGGTCGGCGAGCCGCTGCTGGCGCGCGCCCGCGCCCGCGCTCCCGTGCCACACCAGGTTGCCCGCCACGAACAGCGCCGCCTCCTGCAGCTTGCTCTCCGGGTGCGACTGTCACACACACACACACACACACACACACACATTATACTTTAGACGAAGGGTAGGGCAGGTCTAAATACGTTCACGGAAACATCGTAAAGTTAAATATCGATTCAGTCTGAACTTCTGCGTGACGCTTACGACAAAGGCAACACACGAAATGACTAATTTTGGAGGTTTTTAATTCATACCTAGGTTTGTATAGTATTTTTCAAAGTTATGAAGTCATCACTTTATGTGAATGTTTGTTAGGCATACACTAATATTTCTTGTAAAATTTATTCGATAGAAACAGTATAAAATGAGTACAACCAACTTTTTTGAGGTATGTTTTTTTAAAAGACCTGATTTTATTATTTACTCTGTATTTGAAGTCATCACACAATTTAATGAAACAAATTACATCATACTATATTAAATTCAAAGCTCATCATACTCTAATTTCGTCAGGAAACGTGCCAAAAAACACCTTGTTTGCCCTACCCTTCGCCTTAATACTTCACATCTCTTGCTACAACGCAATTAAGAATAGTTCAGCTCGCACAGGCCTGCTGTTACACAACACAACCTCGCCACTATTAGGTCTTTTAGTTGAACAAACCTAACCTAGGTTTAAGGCATATTGTACCAAGCAAGATGTTTTTGATGTTAAATAAATAAAAGTACCTCATCAACCTTCCCAATCCTAAACTATTTGTACCGTCCCACAACTAAATGACAGCCTCCGTGGTGTGGTGGTTGAGCAGGTCGGCTCATAACCCGGAGGTGGCGGGTTCGATTCCCGCAACAAGACAAGTATCTGTGCCCGAAAAAAAAAAGCGCAAATACTTGTTTTGTGTCTGGGTGTTGTGGGACCATGGTCCTCGTAGTTCCTGGGTCCCTAGATACAGGGAATCCTAGTTAGGGCCCAGGATCTATGTATGTGATCGTTTAAAAAAAAAATTGATCACATGCGAGCTCATGGTTTTTAAGGCGGGCACAAAAGTATATGAGACTGTTCCACCAGTTACTCTGAACGGCAGTAACCTTAAAAAAGTGTCGCAATTTAAGTATCTGGGTCACTGGGTCACCGAGACCCTCACTGATGACATGGACATGGAAAGGGAGCGCAGAGCATTGTCAGTCAGAGCTAATATGTTGGCGCGTAGGTTTGCACGGTGTACGGCTCAGGTAAAAGCCACACTCTTCAGAGCGTACTGCCAGGCTTTCTACACGTGCAGCTTGTGGGTCAAATATTCGCAAAGGACGTACAATGCTCTGCGCGTCCAGTATAACAATGCATTCAGGGCACTGATGGGTCTGCCGCGTTTCTGTAGCGCATCAAAAATGTTTGCGGATGCAAGAATAGATAGCTTTACAGCGATACTACGCAAAATAATTGCATCCGTAAGGCACCAACAGCTGCCTGCAACTGATTGCAGAGAGGATGGATGTGGACAGTATCTTCATGAGGCACTGGACGCGAGTGCATACTGTGAAAGATACTGTCTGCTCATATAACCATTATATGGCTTAAATAATTTATTAATTTTTAATTTTGTGTTTGTAAATTTTAATAAGTATTTAGATTAATGATTAGATAATTATGTGTTTTATGATCATTTATTTAATAATTTTAAGAACAATATGGACTATAATATAATTTTAATTTTATGTTATTTATGTATATTATAGACTGAAATAAAAACTTGAATTGAATTGAATTGAAAATACTTGAAAACAAAGTATACCTACTTGTATCACAACAAACTGTGGTTCAAGCCTTGTCATGCTAGTACAAAATAAACAAGACAGTACTCACGAGGTAGTCGACCAGCTTCCTAAGGACATCTTCGTTGGCCATTATGAGATCCTTCGCCTTCTCTCCGTCGCCAATGTTCCCGAGAATACAGAGCGCTTGCTCCTTCACCTCGGCGGGGTATGAGCCTTCCAACACCACTATCACAGCCTGGAACACATTTTTTTATGAAAATGAATGACACAATTCACCTGATGTGACAAATTGCAGTGTCACTCAGATCATGAAAATGCTCAATTAATTTTTTTAAATTATTTGCTGACTACAACCATACACCATTTCATTTTACCGCGGCTTCAACCATTTTTTAATCTATCTAATATACATCCAGGCAGGTTCAATATAAACAGGGACCACGGAAGTAATCCTCGACAAAAAATAGTTGAAAAGTATTTTCGTATTTTTGTCTCTGTCAATGCGACTAATGTGCTTTGAAGAAACTCTATACAAAACTCAACACAATCCCACAATTAAGGCGATTTAAGTCACGTAATCCTCCTTTTTTAAGAATATTATTTAGAATCACCATAGGCATTGTTTTTATAAACTTTATTATAACGTTTTACGACGATTTCTTTTGTATTTAATTACCTAAGTAAAATAATAAAAAAAGCACGAACATAAAGCATCCAGGTAGACTTTAATAACATTTTAATGCGGCCGAGATCACGCGGGCTATTATTAAACCTCCTTAACTGGTTGGCTTAACCTTTTAATCAAACATGGCTAAGAAACAAACAGCAATTAACTTTCTAAAAAAAACTGAATTGAAATCGGTTGGGAGCCGTGAAGCCAAAGATAAACAGGGCGGGGGGGTCTTGCAAAGATTCTTTTCCCTGTCCCTGCGGAAAACTTTTCCGCAGCTAATGTCATTCTCATACTTTTTAGGTTATCGATTGGCGTTAACGCTAATGGAAAGGGGTCTACGCTAGAGCCCCTAAACAAAAGACAAACACAGACATACAAACTTGTCTCGTAATAATGAATTATACATCCTTTTTGACATCAGATAAATCGATTTTTTAAACATGTTTGTAAATAAAATTGTACAAGTTTATTAATTTAAAGAAATCTACTAATACAATACCTGCATGACCTGCGATGAATATTCGCCCATGATGACGTCAATGTGCTGTTTAGTTGAAAGCAAGTTCCTCAGGAGTCCTAACGTCTTCATGATAACTCTAGTGTCACTGTCTCCGAGCAGACGGAACATTTGCTCCGTGCCGAGGCAGCAGAGGATGCGCTGCTTCACTTTTTGTTCCGTCTACAAAATTGTCCAAACATAAATAGCTAATAGAGTTTTGGCGGGAACGCGGAAAAGTTCACGTCGTCGTTGCATTGTATTATTTCTCAAAACTTGTGCTTTTTCCAGTATTAATGTTTAAAATTGGTGGCGTTTTACGCATTAAGTGCTGAATTACGAGCATGAGTGTGGGCAAGTGATATAATGTGGTGAAACGTGATTTTCCGTGTTCCTTCGAAAATTCCATAGAAGCTTCTAGTAAAGTTGCCACCACTTTACTGGAGCATGACTTAGACTGGAATATGACTACCTGACTTAGACTGGACTATGACTATGACTAAGACTTGACTTTTCGTGAAATATTCTTTTAACATGATGAATAATTACAATACTTGACACTGGCTAAATACACTATGTGTAGAGCACCTTCCGTTGAATAAAGGTGCTATCAGATAACTTAAAGGTGGCCAAACGAGTTAAAAATGGAAAAAACGATCACATTTGTAGCGTTAGAGTAAGCAAGTGGCATTAATGACAACGCTAATTTATCAAATGCAAATGCTACTGATTTTAAGAAAAAGGCATATTCATGACGTCACTCAACATTATATGTTAGCGCCTTTCTTTTTGTTATGTGATTTGTCTTGTTTATACCGGGTGTAATTGAATTCATTAGCATCCTTTGAAACTAGGTACCTACTCCTGATACCGGTCACGTGTGGACCAAAATTTTTGAATTCTAACACATTGGTTTGGTAATAATAATAACTCCGAAAAACGGAATAACTTACTTAATGAAATGCTACAATACGAAATTTAATTAAAATAATGAAGTACTGTTTTTAATTAGTACATACAAGGTATAAAAACGTTTAAATGTATCAAAACCATCCGTGCCAACCGCGTTAGGCGCCGCGGAAATCTTCATCATTTTCAATAAAAATATTTTCATTTACACTATATATACCCTTTA
The DNA here is from genome assembly GCA_963580505.1 of Ennomos erosarius. NCBI lineage: Eukaryota > Metazoa > Arthropoda > Insecta > Lepidoptera > Geometridae > Ennomos > Ennomos erosarius. The sequence continues at coordinate 11,411,804 of OY756988.1, forward strand.
ATAATCATCTATAAATGATGTACTATCATGGGCTCAATTTATGCTAATGAATTAAATTACATCCTGTACGCTTACTTGTTTCCCGACTACGGGTATATTAAATATAATCTAGTGGTCATCCATCAAAGCGCTGACAGCAGCGATTGTTGCTTATCCTGACCGATCAATGAAAAACGGCTTACTGAACTACCTGCACTATATGTATGACATTTTATTTTATAAAATATAACCGAGTTTATGCGCGCATAGAACTAGTATATGTTTGAAAGTTTTTAGAACAATTGTGTCATATTCTTCCGCCCGGTGACGCTGTAAAGGTCGGTAAAGATCAACAGCATTAGCAAAAAAATTAAAAGGCCATGTAATGAATAAGCTAAACTGGCTGTGCTATGTTGCAGTGGGCGGATGCCCATAATAATGACAAAGAATCAAAATAGCTCTTGATTATACTTGATTACGTCAAAAGGCGTGGTCCTATATTATATTTTGTATCTTTTAAAAATTAAATCAATTCATCTATTTATTACGAGCGGCTGTCACAGCACCGATCAGTTGTTTTTTGAAAACTTTTAAGCTTTGTTATGTTCAAAACGTATTTTAATATTTGTCTTCAATCGATTCTAACTAAATAAACAATTGGACCTAACACTTGATTTGAATCTAACTTAAATCGAACCAATCAAGTTAGCGTATACCCCTAAAACAATTTTTTTACATGAACATAGTAGGTAATTATTAACTTTGCCTCAAGGGATCGCTTGCCTGTATCAAAAATATAAGTGGTTCGATTTAAAAATCCTGTTCCATTTTGTTACTATTTTTATTAGCTTTTTTATTTATGCAGCCGCTGTCGAGAACCTAGATCAACCACTTCGCCGGCGAGGGTGCGTTGCCGTATGACCTTAACATTGACTCCCCACGAACAAAAAGTGAAGCTAATAAACTCGCTCTCACCGATCACAAAGAGAACTATGCGCTAAGGTTTGTTGACGACCTCGATTTAATTTTAAATACCAGCTTCCTGCAACCCGCACCGGTTTGAAAACACGATCGCCCTTAGCAAATCCATCACCGGACGATTTGTATAAAATGGGATCGGGATGTTCATCAGGCATCAGTCGCTCACCGCAACTACAATCAGCAACATGTTCAAGTTCGTCGTTTTGTGCGCTTTCGTGGCTTCGGCGGTGGCCGAGCCTGAACCATCCGGTCTGCTGTACTCTGCGCCGCTGGCGCAGACCTACGCAGCGTATTCCTCCGTGATTCCGAGCTACCCATCCGTTCCCGTGGTGGCATCGTCGTCTCCGATCGTTCAGACTCCGTACGCCTACAGCGGCGCTTCGATCGCGCACTACATCAAGAAGCGCTCCGCCCCCCTGCTGACTGAAGCTTACTACCCTACTACCTACGTCGCCAACACTGCCGTCTCTGCACCTTTGGTCTCCACCCCGTACTACCAAAACTCTTTCTACGGCCCGCAAGTTCCCTTGGTGAACACGCACTACATCAAGAAGCGTTCCGCCGAGCCTACCCCTCAGACTTTCTTCTCTACACCTTTCTACAACCCATCTAATTACATCAACACTATTGCGAGCACCCCTTACCTGTCCAACCCCTACATTCCCAACGTCTACTCTGCTCCCGTTGGTATCCCAGTCGTGAACCACCTGATCAAGAAACGTTCTGCTGAAGCTACTCCCGAGGCTGCCCCTGAAGCTGCCCCCGAGCCTGCTGCGGACCCCCAACTGGCGTTTGCCTCCTACCCTGCTTACCCCACTACTTACTACGGAGGAGCTCCCCTGATCAACTCTTACCCCTACTCTACCGTGATCAAGAGCGCCCCTTTCATTGCCAACCCCTTCGGTTACTCTTCTTTCATTAAGAAGTAAGTCGGAACTCTACACCGATGCAGTTACCTTCTACGGCCTTGATAACTAGTTGACATTTGTAAGCTAGTTTTAAGTGCATTGTGATTGTGACTGTTGTAATGTTTAAATCCGAAATTAACTCATTAACACAATAATGTTTTATTGTACACACAATTGTTCGGATTAAATGGGTTCCAAACTTCAATTGAGTTGTTGATTATTTTCATGCCTCTCAAACCTTCTAAAATTAGTTATAAGATATTCTATGTATTTACCAAATGCTATACATGATATCTGATTAATTTTGATGTTCATTTTTAACCTTTTCAAGTGTTCATTGTCAATTATAGTCAATACAGCACAACAATAAGTAAACACGTCCAAAATTAATAATTTACAATAGATCAAAATAGCTCAATATGGATTTTATTCTATTTCAAGTGCTATTTGTCCGCAATAACTAAGTATATTCAAAATATTAGTGCTAGAAAAAAAGTCTTTATTAATCAAAATAATTACCTGAAACGCCATATTCATTAGCGCCCAGATACCATTCAGTCTAAGCGCCGCTTCAGGCCTTTTCGTGAGGTTACATAGCATTTCAACTGCTCCTGAAACATACATAGTTCTAGTAGACATACTCGCTTATTATAGAATTTATAATAGTTTACTATTTTGCACCCATAAAATTAAAAAAGGCTCAGCATATTATTATTTATGTCTATTTTTAGTTATATAATTTAAGCATTAGTATCTATTGTTACACAAATCCTAACCTTAATCTAACAATTCTAAAAATATTACGGTCCTTGTCATTTCGAACTATATGAATAGGACAGCAATATCTGTTGAACTATCAAACTAACTTTAGTATTTTGTACAAACAAATAGAGGCCGATATCTTGATTTTATTCTGTTTTAGATGCGACGGTCAACAGGAGGACCAATACAGCTACCAGCGAATAATAATGCACATCGATATAATCGGCTAGGTAGAGCGACATCTCTGTCACTCACAGGGAGAAAGCCGGCTTCGTCGAGCGCTGTCTCTATTGCTCCGCTCTACGAAGCCGGCTTTCTCCCTGTGAGTTATAGAGACGACGCTCTTCCAAGCCGATTATATCTGCATTAACTTCCGCATGACTGTTGCACTCCTTTCTCATGGAACTCCCATGTTTCCGTTTCCCATCCTCATAAATTATCAAAAACTCGCGATTGCAACCATATATCCGATAATACCCAATATCGACGGCACGTGACAGTGGTGTTAGTTCTGTGTAGCATTTCCTAAAGCTAGAACTCAATTTGATTGCGTTTGAATAAATTCATGATGAGGTGATCCGAAAGAACCAAGGCGACATACACAGAGCAGGAAAATAAATTACGCTTGCGCCCTGATAGACGCGATATTTATAACAATATTCAAGCTGCGCCTAGCGCAAACACTAATAACAAGACTGGATACATTTTATATCATTATTTTTATGAGAATGAATGACGTGACGAGCTAGTCGTTCACCTGGACGCCCATAACAGTTGCAGTGTGACTTGGCACTTTAAAATAAAGTTTTGCTTGACACTGCACTGATCACCCAGCCTGGTGATTGTCTCGGGATGACGTGCGCAGTAATCAGATTACTACAGGCTAATGAGACTTTATGACCTAATTACACTGTTGTAATTAGGTCATAAAGTCTCATTAGCCTAGTAATTTCACTAGCTACAATGCCCTTCAACCCGGAACACAGTAGTGCTTGCACACTACTGCTTGGCGACAGAATAACTGGCAAAGCGGTGGGGTACCTGCCTAAACGAACTTTGCAGAAAAGTCCTACCACCTAGTAAAACATCTGCGAAGGTTATCCAGACCCCATAGCATGGGCACCGCGACAAAAACTTGTCGTTGCTGTTCGAGTGAGATATGGTTAGGCGCTACAAGTCTTGTCACGGTCTCTCACGACAGTGAAAAAGATCGAGAAAATTTTGTCGCGGCGCGCATGCTAGCCGGGCAGGTTTTATTATGAAACGTGGGATATTTGAACTGTATTAAGTGTTGAGAAAGGCGTCTCCATCGGGACGGAAACAAATTTTTTTCTGCTGAGCTGCTCCGCCTGATATATATGACTGCCTATCTATCAATTTAGCAAAACTTTAGTCTAACAGCTTCTATCCAAAGAGTCGAATTTAAACCAGCCGTAAGAATACTAATTAAACAACAGAAGCTAGCCTTCAGCCTAGCAGAAAGAAACCGCGTGTTTGACATGTTGTGCGTATCGAAAGTACAAATTTAATATATTTAAAAATTAAATTGGGCCATTTTTGTAGAAGATGGGGAAAAGCTGATAGGATAGGAATCCGAGTAAATTATAGTTTTACTAATTTAATAGGTGTAAATGAACATACTCACAGATTAGAGAAAAAAACAATGGTACCATAAAGTTTAAATGACTTATTATAATTAATGCATGATATTGACAAACAGAACACTAGAGATAACGATACATCAATATATGTTCGGATTTTATCTAAAACCTATTTTTATATTCCAGCTTTATAAATTATATATAATATGAAATTAAAAACCACAATTAAATGAATATCCTCATTTTTATAGGAAAAACATTCATGGCGTGTCTTTTCTTTTTTTAGAGCCTAGGGCCTAGGTCTTTTCTAGGGTTAGGCCAGTTTTGCCGACATTCTTTGTTACGAATAAAAGGCGCAGTACAGCGTAATAAAACGTGCAGTAAAACAATCTAGTATCAAAATATAATATACTTCATTTCAATTTCAAAAGGTCCGATGTCCGTTCTAAAAGAAAAGCGAAACACCCCTTTAGCTGTAGAAAAGGCCACACAGAATCGACACCAGTATCCGTCAAACCTTGATCTAACATTGGCTCTTTAGCTGGCGAGAACTCCAGTAGCAAGTTGCAGAGTGTAGAGGAGCCGACGGTCAACAGTTCAGTTCCGGGAGAGTCGTTCAGTAGCTGCATGAGGGGACGCCACACTGCGTGGTCCTGGGAACAATAAATAAATATGTGTGGACGTTTCACACAGCACCATCTAGCCCCAAACTGAGCAAAGCTTGTACTATGGGAACCAGATAACTGATATAATAAATAGATACTATTATTTTTTTTAAATACATAAGTACAGAACAAACATCTATGTTCATTACACAAATGTTTGTCCTGGGTAGGAATCGAACCCACAGCCCTCAGTTCAGAAGGCAGGGCTTCTACCAACTGAGCTATCGGGCCCGTCTACAATAGACTTTTCATTTTTTATCATATTTTCGTCCTTTTTTGTGTTGATAGGCTTGCATTTGACCACTGTCTCATTATTACGCAAGAAACATAGCTTATTATTATTTCTAAGAGGATATTTGCATAGAACTGACCTGAAAAGTTGTCCGCAATTGTTGCACCGATCTCGACAAAGAGTGAAGACACCTCACCGCTGCTAATCTAACCTGTAACCATTCACAATTCTTAGTTTACAATCTATCTATCCTATCTAACAAGCGCAAGCCTATCAAACAATAATAAAAGTTATACCATGTATTACACATGAAGCAACGCTAAATTGAACTTTACTATTTTACGCTATGATTTATTTTTAAATGTATAAACTAAAATATATAGATGTTAGAATGTACTTAGTTGAATCGGTTCTACTCAAGTCATACAGTTGAATGTCGGACTCGACTACACAAATTGAGTGGTACTGTTTGAACTTGACTCATCTCTATAATTTGAGTTGAACTAGACTTGACTGTACAACTTGAGTCGAACTGTTTGAATATGACTCATCTGTACAACCTGATTTGAACTAGACTCAACTGTACGACTTGAGCTGAACTGTTTGAGCTTGACTCATTTGTACAACTTGATTTGAACTAGACTAGACTGTACAACTTGAACTGAACTGTTTGAACTCGACACATCTGTTCAACTTGATTTGAACTAGACTCGACTGTATGACATGAGCTGAACTGTTTGAACTTGACTCATCTGTACAACTTGATTTGAACTAGACTCAACTATACAAGGAATTGCAACTGCTTGAACTAGACTCAACTGTACAACTTGGGTTGGAACTGTTTGAACTTGACTCAACTTTACAAGTTGGGTTGGAACTGTTTGAACTTGACTCAACGGCACAACATAAGTCCAACCATTTGAACTAGACTTGATTATACAACCTAAGTTCAATGTTAAGCCTCTGGAGTTTGACTTGACTGTCCGAAATGAGTTTAATTGTTTGAAGTTGACTTGAGTTTACAACATAAAATATTGAACCATTTTAACTTTATATACGACGCAAAAATTATATCTTAAACATGAGTTGGCGCTTGACTCGACTGTGTGTGAACTGTTGACCTATTTGACATTGATTTGACTGTACAATTTGAGTTAAGCCGTTTAAACTTGACTGTACAACTTTAAACGACCTCAAATAAGTTCCATAATATCGTGCTAAACATCACTTACCGCTGCCTCAGGATTGTTCATTCCGTTAACAACATGCACCATAAGGCCGTGCGTTTCTATAATCTTTTTCCTAATATCCTCATCATTGGCACCGAGCGAGGCGAAACATTTGAAAGCGCCCTGTTTCGCCGCCGCCGACGGACATGTTACTATGTCCGCTAGAGAACTCATTAAATGGTTTGATATCGCTGCTAGTCGTTGCAACGCTGTGTCTACCTGTGAAAAGGGAATTCGAATGAGAATTTTCATTTAAGGTTACGAAAGAGTGTTAGTTCTAAAAACTACCGGTAGTGGCGGTATTGTTGTATCTCAAAGATTACTGAATCAACTTTTTATCAATATCCAATGGCTTCGATTCGGTTGTTTACACAGCAGAATAGGTAGACGTGTCTGCGGAGTGACTCTGGATACCAACTATTAATTTTTATTTATTTACGAAATCTAAGGTTACAATAGCTCGGAGCGTTGACTAACTTACTCGGCGGACTAACGATAAGGTCAAAATCGCGTGGAGCAGATGGATGTAGGAGGCAAGCAGCTTCTCAGTGGCGCTCTATGTAGAGTCCTACTAGGTGGTAAGACTTTTCTGCAAAGTTCATCTAGTTACCACCGCTTTACCAGTTAATCTGCCGCCAAGCAGTAGTGTGCAAGCACTACTGTGTTCCGGTTTGAAGGGCATTGTAGCTAGTGAAATTACTGGGCAAATGAGACTTTATGACCTGATCTCACAGTCTAATAATCTGATTACTACCTAGACTTTGTGATGTCTCAGGAAGACGTGCGCAGTGCAGTGTCACGCGAAACTTTATTATTTTAAAGTTCCGAGTGACACTGCAACTGTTATGAGCGGCCATGTCGCTTAACATCAAGTGAACGACTAGCTCGTCACGTCATTCTTTCACATAAAAAAGTCCTATATTCAGCAGTGGACGCCTTCAGGCCGTTGATTGGGATGATGATGAATATCATAAAGTAAGCTGGGTATATTAAGGTGATTGATATAGGGAAACCTTTACCTCGGCTAAGTAAGCAAGTGTTTCAGCAGCAGTCGCCCGAATGTCCTCCGGCATTTCCTTAGTGCAGAGGCGGGCGAGACACGGCATTGCACCAAACACTACCCTGGAATTTACAGGTTAGTAAGGTATACTATCCAGATTTAGTTAAATAAATAAACTCTGATTTAAAGATTGGACACTATAAACTGGGAGTTTCACTAAAAGGAAGTCAGAACCTTTGGGCGGCTTAAAAATTCTGACACCAGGCCTGACCACTTGCCTACACGAGAAGAAGAAGTAAAAGGAACATGATGCAGGTTGAATTTTTCAACTGTGCATGGATGACCAAATCCGGTATGTGGCACACTTTAAGAATACTATATTACTTTCAAGGCGCGGCAAGGCAACTATTCAAAAAAATTCAAAATGGCGGCGGGCAGATATGCTTCCATAAAAAATTGTTAGAACCCCTTTCATGCAACTACTACCTTTCGATCAGGTATGCCCTAGATATCGGATCGGCGCAAAAAAGCCGTCTCCATAAATAAGAGCTCACTTGCGGCGTGTTGTATAGTATACCTGACCGAAGACTACTACTCAGCAGTTGAACTATCATCATCAACAACCCTCTGCTGAACATAGGCCTCCCCCAGAGTGCGCCACTTTGAGCGGCTGCTCGCCTCCTGCATCCATCGACTCCCCGCGGTTTTCACCAGGGCGTCGGTCCACCTAGTGGGGGGTCTGCCTACTCTGCACCTTCTGGTTTGTGGTCGCCACTCGAGAACCTTTCTTTCCCATCGGTTGTCAGTTCTGCGAGCGATGTGGCCTGTCCGTTGCCATTTCAACTTGCTAATTCTAAGGGCTATATTGGTATCAGCCTTTTACGGATTTCCTGGTTCCAGATTTTATCTCGCAGGGAAACACAGCATAGCTCTCTCCATAGTCAAACTATGGTTTGTAAATATTTATGATTATTATAGCAGCACCGCCTGCTAAGCGTAATCAAGAGATTATCAATTACAACAAATCCCGTTAATGATTAAATTTTCTCTGTTACATTAATCTATGGTAAGTTACTTGTTATCTTCAGCGGAAAGTGCACCGGCTCGATGTATGAAGGTGAGGCATCGCGCCGCTCCCATCGCCACTGGCAGCGGTTTGTCTCGCGCCACCAGGTACATCAACAACTCTGGCAACGACTTGTCTCCGTGCCTGGAACGCAATAACCAGAGGAAAGCATGAATAATACAGTTGTACACATAATGGTTGGTGGTTGGTTGGTTTATACTTAACTCCAAACCCATACAAAAAACCCAGAGTATAAAGTTCACTTTTGCCTGCATTTTTTTCTTTATTTTTGTAAAAATGTGTTTGGACTATTATGAATAGCTGTATACAAGTAATGTGCTAACCAAAGAACATTTCATTGTTTTTTATATGTATTATAGACAGACTGTAGAAGGTATTTATGATTATTCATGAATTGTAAAGTAAATAAAGGTGTATGTTCAATGAATTAACGCGTTTCTTTCCTGTGGGTATTAACAGATGCAAACGCGCAATGTTCTTATTTTAAAATGTGAGTAATACCTTTTTACACTCAGTTGGTAATAGATGGTGCTGTAAAATTTCTATTTGTTTTTATCTCATATTGCAATATGGTATGTAAAGATTATGAAGTGGCACTATTGGAACCACTTTAACTTAAGGCAAAGTGTCAAATTTGATAATTATGTGTACTATATTATGAGCATTGTTTTTTACTGGGTTGACAACATATTAAGAAATCCATCTAAATTGGATAACATTTAGGGATAGAAAAGCGTTGGCATTTTTTTGTATGAACAAGAGTGGGCACTCTTTTGTTAATAGTAAATCTAAGAACTATTTGGGTGAAAGTCATAATTTCTTTTAATTATTATTCAACACATCAGTATTCAATTAAATTATTTTAAATTACATTAAACAATTAAGGGGAAACCCCCATGTCAATGTGTGCTTACTTATAAGTTTGTTACCTTCCTTTTACAATATTATACTCTGACAATACTTTTTTCCAAGGATAATAGTTACCTGGTATTTAGCGCCACTTGTGATACATTAGAGTTCTCGAAGCACATAGCAGCTATTAAGTCAAGCGCTGGGATGATCTTCAGAGGTATTGGTGGAGAAGATTTACTGGTTGGCAATAGAGCTGCAGCTGCTAGGGTTGCTCCGGCAAGACACAGGGCTTCTTGCTCATTAGGGCCGCAGCACCACACTGAGAGTATACGGACAACGCAAACTCTAGCATTTGGGGAGCCTTCTCGGGCTATCTCTGTGATGAAATAATAGTTGGCATTAGTATGGTATACATATTTATTTGCTGTTTTTGGGCTAATTATAAATTTTAAGTATTAATAAACACTGTTGTTCATTATTCGTTATCACAATTGACATTTAAAAAATCTTGTCATCATTAGCCCGTAGATGCCCATTGCTGAACATAGGCCACCCCCAAAGTGCCACTTAGCATGGTGACTCGCCTCCTGCATTCATCCACTCTTAGCAGCTTTCACCAGATTGTCGGTCCACCTGGTGCTGTAAAAAACGTTTCGTTAGCCATACTTACGTGTCAATCGTGACAGAAGCCTCATGTCAGCAGGCAGCGCAGTGATGGGAGCAGGTGGGTGCAAGAAGATACTCCGTAAAGCACATAGTGCTGCTTCTACCAACTTTGATTCCAGTGGGGCAGTTTTTAGCACCTCCACGAGTACTATAGTAGTACCATGTTCAACAAGGGACATTACGTTTTCTGGTGTGCCTTTAGCAAGTGAACCTGGAGAAGTAAAGAATGAATGCACATACCAAGTTCAGTTATATATTGATTATTATTCTAAAAACAATATAGTTGGGCCTGATGGTGGTTAACGAATAAACAGGGTTCCGTAACTCCTAATAAATCTAATGTGTCGACAATAAAATATATTAGTCCCAAAAACTATAATATGCTCATTCCTTCATCTCAAGATATTATATTTACCTATAGTGATGGTAGCGTCAAGCCGTATGTTAGGGTCAAGGCTATCATCCGCCATGATCTGCAGAAGCCGCGGCACGACACCTTGCTCTATGACGGAGCTCTTCTGCCGATTGCTCCCTATCACAGAGTTCTTTAGCGTTACCAGCGCCTCAGACACCTTACTGGCCAACGACGAGTAGATCTCATCAATAAAGGACCGCGAACTCTCGATATCCTATCACAAAACGGTAACGAGGTTATGTGGCCCATCAAATATCGACGTAAGTTTGGTCATAAATAATTGTACAAACTCACCATAAACACTGTTATTTGCTGCATGTTTTATTCAGATTTACGCCGTAATATTGTTATATATAAACTATTTAAATTCTCTCGAGGCCGACACTGTCGACACTGTCACAGTTTTTACCAATGTACTCTGTGGCACACTCTGTGGTCAATTATTATTCAGTTTTTACCAATGTACTCTGTGATTTGTATATACTCTTTGATTCCGAAAATTACATTACGTGCAAGTAATATTATACTCTTTGATTTTGAATCGGTCATCAAGGAACTTATAGTAATACTCATCGTATACTATTCCACCTCTGGATAAAGTTGGGCGTTATAACATCTAGCAGGTAATATAATTCATTAAAAATATCTAATCTTCTAATAAATTATAAAAATCTGAGCTATTTATTATAAATATTTATTGTAGTGCATCTTTTCGCCCCGCGTTCACTTCTTCTCAGTCTAACATCTATTATTTAATACAACGCCATCTAACAAAATCTACATGCAGCTTTTCGCGCCACACACTAACATAATAGCTACCTGTCGTCTGTCGGGCGTCGATAGGTTATTGACCTGTTGTACGGGGCGTACTTCGTTATAATGACGCATTTTGCTGACACGAATATGAACTCTAATGTCATAGCTTTTAGGATTAATCTTATCTACACTAAAATATAACACTGTTATATTTTTTGGTCATGTGGATTTTGAGCTGGCAAATATGAACTCTCACGCGAAAATTATAAGGTTGAATTTTATCTACATTAAAATATAACGATTTTAAAATATATTTTACGTTTGAGTGAAGTTTGACTAATATAATCTTTCATGCGATAACATCCGACTAAATAAATGTTTATTTCCAAAAAGTAACTTAACTATTACAAATTGCATTACACAGTTTTTAAAAATGAGGACTTAGGTATATAAAGATAAACCAGCGATTCCCAAACTAGGCGAAGAGCCTGTATCTTGGGATTCAGAGATGCGATTATTACATAATGTAATGTAAACAGATTTACTAAACACAGGAAGTGTAATTTAATGTAAGACTTGGTTTATAGATATTGAATAAAATTGTTACATTAAAAAAGTGGAAAATTACTGTATATATAGTATGTATGTAGGTAGATATATGCCAAAAATATGAATGTGACAAAAATCGGGCAGTTTAGGTAGTCTATACATATAATAAAACTGTAGAGATAAAAAAATCTGTAAATGCAAGATATCGAAAAAAAAATGACACAGGTTAGCTTGAAATTTTTTGCTGATCACATTAAGCTACTTTTTAGACATTTTGTCTGTTTGTTTGTTTGTTTGTTTGTTTGTTTGTTTGTTTGTTACGGCACAAATCCGAAAATACTGAACGGATTTTCATGCGGTTTTCACTAATAAGCTTAGAAAAACCTGGCGCACAACATAGGATATATTAAATTTTAAATATTGTAAATTTTTTTTTGGCGAAAATGATTAAGATTTCATTATGAAACGGAACGGGATTTTCACAAGATGGCCGCTTCAAGACTTCAAGGTCAGTTTTTTTTTATATTTTGGTCCACACATAGTGTAGGTATTTAGCCACTGTCAAAAAATAAGTTTTGTTTTGGCTACTAATCATAGATGAGAAAATAAAATGTGCTCTGTGCTACTGACGGTAATATTATCTCAGGTTTATCCGGATGCACAGATTAAAGAAAAAACACTCTGTTATTATTATGGCGCGACTTCATATACGCCCGAACCTTCGCTGTTGAGTTGGCGCGCAAAAACATCTCTGTTTACTATCCTCGATGTTTTTGTAGCGCCCCAACCCGGACACATAGTCAATTTGTTTGCCTGCTGCGCGACCGACGTGGGCTAAATAAAATGGAGGAAACAGTAGCGTTATATTGCATGTCGGCGAATAAATATGTTTTACAAACTGTGAGAGTATTATTTGCGATTACAAAAATAAATTTTAATAGTTTTAATTTATAATTCCTTATCAATATGAAGTAAAACCATTTTTTTTTATTTGTCTGTTTATCCCTCCCTCCCTCCGTCCCTTTGAATACGGATCACGGTTGTTATAGTGGCAACAGAAATGTATCATCTGTGAAAAATTCAACTGTCTAACTATCACGATTCATGTGTATATCATGGTGTCTGATGGACAGACAGACGGAGAGCGGAGGTTTAGTAATAAGGATTTACCCTTTGAGTACGGAACCCCAATCATTTTTATTTCATTCTGAACAATCCCCACTGCACTAAGCAATAAGGAAGTAATTTAATGCATGTTTTTATTTATAACTTAAAAGATAAAAAACAGTAAATAACAATTGGCGCGCCTGCATTACCGGCAGCGTATCACACTTTTCGGGCTATGGCGAAATACATCACGCGATTACTCGATGCAGTGCAGATTAGAGAAAAACAATCAAGGAAGTCATATGTATTTTTTTCTCTAATCTGTGGTATTACTAAAGATAAGTTTTTCGTTAATCTGTGGTCCAAACTAAAAAAGAGGATAGGTATGAGAACCATCTTAAATATGAGCACGACACAGAGAACAAGGAATTTCAAAAACTAAAAACTTCTTAGAGTTTTTATTATAAGTTATAAGGCTTCACGCGATATCATATTAAGCCAATATTGAAACATAACTAAAATTATTCTTCATGGTTTCGATTTAATGGGGTCTGGCAAGGGCAAACTTCTTTATTGGCGATCTGGTATTATGTATTAGTTTTCAAAAATCTACTACGCGTTACCATTCGAAATAGGTATTCAAATTGTATTTATAGTACCTATAGCTTAACCTATAGTAGTAACTTATTCAGTAATCTGTGCCTATAGGTATTTAATTTATTGACCCTTGCTTTTGCTACGCATTGTATAACCTTTTTTATTATGGCATTAGACAAAATTTGTATTTAGCCGGCAGCGTATCACACTTTTCGGGCTACGGCAAAATACATCGCGCGATTACTCGATGCAGTGCAGATTAGAGAAAAACAATCAAGGAAATCATGCGTATTTTTTTCTCTAATCTGTGGTATTACTAAAGATAAGTTTTTTCGTTAATCTGTGGTCCAAACTAAAAAAGAGAATAGGTATGAGAACCTTCTTGAATATGAGCACGACAAAGAGAACAAGGAATTTCGAAAACTAAGAAGTTCTTAGACTTTTTATTATAAGTTTTAAGGCTTCACGCGATATCATATTTAGCCAATATTGAAACATAACTAAAATTAGTATTCATGTTTTCGATTTTTTGGGTTCTGGCGAGGGGAATATTCTTTATTGGCAATCTGGTATTATGTATTAGTTTTCAAAAATCTACTACGCGTTACCATTCGAAATAAGTATTTAAATTGTATTTATAGTACCTATAGCTTACCCTATAGTAGTAACTTATTCAGTAAGCTGTGCCTATAGGTACTTAATTTATTGACCCTTGCTTTTGCTACGCATTGTATAACCTTTTTTATTTTGGCATTAGACAAAATTTGTATTTAGCCAATGATAGGAAGTATTTTATGAAAACTGCTTAAAAGGGTAGGTTCTTAGACTTTTTATAATCATTCATAAGGCTTCACGCGATTTTCATACTTAGCCAATATTGAAGCTTACTTAATTAACATTTTTATTCAAGTTTTTGATTTATAGGGTTTTGGCGGGAGAAATGTTCTTTATTGGCGATCTGCGGGCTTACCGCGGAAGGATTCCGATCTTCATCGTACTGAAGTTCATTGCCGGCCAGCCAATCACAAGCGATGAGTCGGCTTCAGCGTACCGGCTATGATTTCCACCGATCGGCATCGAACTCCATTCAGAGTGAGTGAACAAAAGCAGTGTTTTTGACAGATATTCGTACCGTCTAAGTCCAATGACAGTACTCAATCGGAATCAATCTGTCAAATGAAACTGGCAGGTATTTCGGTATGGGCTTCAAGTATTATTATATGTTTTAGCGGTTATATCTCCATTTTTTATTCATTTGACGAGTGTAGATTTAGGTCTAAGTTTGATTAGATTTATTGTGATATTTTAAGCATCTCGACATTGATATATGGAAAAAGTGAAAACACCGAACTAAAATGGACGTTGGTACCTACCTATTCCAATGAATACAAACAAACAATGAATAAGTGCTACAAATTATCCATTTAAGTATGTCTACCACCCTACATACCTATCCCACAGAATTACAGAAACTTATGGTGGAATTTACAGCTGCATGAATAAAATGTCAATAACAGTTGCAGAAGTCTTCTAATGTCCTTGGAATTTTTAACATCGATGCTCTATCGAGGGCTCTATACGTATATATGGTGAATTCTGTGGCTCTACGACGATATATTTTCTTGCCTGAAACGAAGTTTGTGGGTTCATCATGAAAATCGCAGTTATAAGTGTCCAAGGACTTTAAACACAATGATGAAAAATAGCAATTAACTTGTTGAAAAAACCACAGTTGCTGGTAGGTATACTATGTAAACTTTGCTCAAGCAAGACCTTGCAGTACTTGCAGGCATGGTAATATTATAATAAAAGTACCTAGTCTTTATTTCTACGCCAATCTCCTTCTATAGGTAAACATTGCATAAAATTGGAATAGTTAATACATGCTTTCTTTGGGGTTTTGGTTAACTACTTATTCCTCTGATACTACTAATTATACCTAAGGGGATTAATCTATACGTACCTACTTATTATATACACAGGTAAGTATACCAACTTCAACAAACTGTTATAATGTTAAGCTTATTCAAAGATGGGTAGATAGCGTGTATCTGTGTGGGAGCAACTGGGTAGCTTTCTATCAGTGAATTTTTTCCAAAGTATTAATAGTCAGTGGAACTAAAACATTCAGTTTAAAAAATCCTATGTGTTAGCTTAAAATCTTTAGTTAACATACCAAACTGTTAAACCATCAAATATACTGTATACAGTTTACCCGCACAAGCTTTCACATTTTCATAATCATCATGCAGGATAATATAATTCATTCATTTTATAATATGTATAATTCAGGTAAAAAATTATTGATATATTTATGTTTTTTACCTACATTACCAGTACCTATACTAAAAGCAGAGAGGTAGTGTTAATGTAAATAGCCAATCTATAAGAGGTTGGCTTTAAAACATCTCAGTAGTTCAATCAATTGAATTGTTAAAAGGACTACTGAGAATAGACAAGCTATGTATACTACTTCTTTGAATACTAGTAGGTACTACACCTATTTATTTTTTAAATGTTATTATGAGCGGTAAAGGGGCAGACAGGCAGCCCACATGGTAGATAGTAAGTGGAAGTAGGATACTAACCCTACAAATACCTAATCATTTATTTATTAGAATACATATTGCAAACCTGTGTAAGATGCCTGATGTAGGCATAAACAGTCTGTATCACAGGTTGCCAGGCCCCACTTCCCAGACAATAATCATATCTATTATGTGTTGACAACCCTTTTTGACTAAATATTGCAAAAATAATATAACAATTGTTAATATACTTATATTTCAGGCATCACACACACACCTCTACTATCTTGTCTACAGTGCTGGCACTGCTGTTGATGAAGACTGATGCGACTAAGCCAAAACTATACAGCCATAAAATTAAAAGTACTTAGGTTAACTGCCTACATCAAATTTGCCTTGCCTATTTTATGAACCAGGGACATGTTAAAAAGATAAAGAATTAATAGGTATGTAAGTAAAACAAATCAAATTTTTCATAATATATTAATAATTGTGTAATCAATAAAGTAATAATCCAAAAATACAAATTATGAACATAACTAGCTCCCACATTTGGTACCTACTTAGAAGAAATGCAAGAAATAAAAGGCTTTTTTTATGTTATTTTTATTATTTTTTTAAAGTAAAACAATATACTTTTTGTTTCCATAAACCATTTATTTTAGGTTTAATTAAATAAAGTAAATTTGGTTACTTAATAATATCATTTATCGTTTTAGTTATCCTTGTAGGTAAGTTACAATATCAATTTGTACTCTTAGACTTAAATACTAGAATGAAATTGTTAAGATACTTAGAATGCACCATTTCTAGATTTTCATGACTGCAATGCACTGACAGGGATATGGAGGTGCTCTCTGTATTTCCAAAATCTTCCTTCAGCACCGCACAGTAACTTCCTGATTGAACGCATTGTGTGTCTATAATAATTAATTAGGCAGCATATAGGATTGCAGATGCAGTCATACTAGTCCATAGTCGAACATCTATAATTATAGTATTTTTTCAGATACCTGTAACAAAATATAGCTTATTGAGGTACCTACATATTCATAGAATAGGAGTACCTATCTATGTAATGAAGATTTGAAGGTAGGTATGAGATGCACTATGTATTTCCTAAATCCCCCTGCCAGCGCAGCACACCAACTTTCTAGTTGAACACTTTGTGCAGCTGTAATTATTACACAGAATATAGAAATGCAGGTGCAGTCATACTAATCCATACCTATAACAAAATAGGGCCTTATAAACACCACTTAAAGTTAGTCTGTTTTAAATGTTCCGCCTCGTTTTCCCGCTTGAATTGTCTTGTGGCTATAGAAAACACCCATGTGGTGCTGCCAGTATTTTACTACAAGTGCAAGACTTGCAGCTTTATAAAACGCAGAATGCAATGTATAGTTCTCTGGCTTATGGGTGCCTACCTTGAACTGAAGGCTATAGCCTTTTATCATTTGGAAGGGCTCCTTTTATCGTTACAACCTCAGCGAATCAGCACTGCAAGTGCGTCGTCACAGCCATGTCACAGTATAATTAGTTGCGATGTGAAAAAAGGACGAATCATGTTGAATCAGAAGCCCACAGAAGCCTGCCTCGTCATAGAAGAATAACGCCGTCCAGTGATATTGAACGCCATAAGCATTTGAATGCTTCACGCTTCACTTAAATCACATATCGTATTTTCATAAAAGCTGAAAGAGAATACCTAATCACCTAATTACCTACACTAACCCAATTATTTAACTAGATGTAAGAGTTTTAATAGAAAAGTTTTATAATATCATTTTGCAAACAATTCTTGCTATTGCCTAATTTGCTAGTGTTGCCAAGTCAATAAAACAATAGAATAGCTAAGTAATTATGTAAAACGGCCAAATGCGTGTTACGGTGCGTTGCAGTGAAGCAAGATTTCGTTGAGAACAAGTCTAGGGATATTAAAAATAATCGATTTTGAATGGTCAATTATTATTTATTAAAAAGTGGATTACTATTTAAAATCGATTTTTATTGGTCTATTAATTTATCAAAAAATCGATTATTTTAAAATAGATTTTGCTATTCTGGTTTCAATTTTTTCTACTGGGATAATATTATAATAAGGTAACATCACTACCATATTCAATCAAAACAAACGTTTTGGTTTTGATTGAATAATTTACCTATGTAGGTACTCAAAATTTTTTTTATATACTTATTATTGAAGCATCTACCAAGAATAATAAACAAAAAAAAAAACAAGTTTTAAATAAATAGTTTTTTCCTCCTTAGGTCACATCCCTAGAACAAACGATAGTGAATCAATTTTTTATTTTAAAAATGATTTTGATATCGATCTTTTTTAAATGACTATATAGTTCTATAAATAATCGAATATTACATACCATATTACATTACAAGAAAACCGATATTTGTATCGACTTTTTATATCGATTTTAGAATAATCGATTTATTTCTCTATAAAATCGTTTTTGGAATAGTCGTTTTTTTTATCAAGATATAATCGATGGTTAAAAAGTCGATTTTTCCTCCCCAATCAATGATCATCATGTCATCAATAGCAAACTATTAATGAAAAAAAACTAAATTAAGTAAAGTTCGTATTAAATAAATCCGCTAAAACAGCGTCACGGCTTTCACTACCACTAGAATAAAACAAAACATACGACGTTGTTCTGTGAAAAGCAACTGTCGTACCTATCGATCTCTCGACTTATTAAAACAGAATTAGTAGTACAAATAGGTAACGTAATTCGATTATGAAAGTGGATTAGTTGCTAATTTCATAATCGATTATAAACATTAGTAATAGCAAATAAATCGATTATACGAATGATTTATATTCACCCACGACTAGTGTAAAGCCGGGCCTGGGGCTACTTAGTTAATAAATAATAATAAATTAACCAAAAGCACAAACTTTTTCAACCACAAAATATCTGTTATTGATATATAAAAATAATGTGAATTTTATAGCTTCGGCCACATTTTTCGATTTAGGTAAAGAAAATACATAAATCTATATAATTAATAATAATAAAGTTATTTACTTTCAAATTATAGCTAAAGATGGCCTTTAGAGCTAAATTATTCATCTACTGGCAGCATACGCATATCGCATAATACAAAAATAAAAAAAGAAAATTGACAAGAACAGTAGGTCACTTTTGACACTGACAGTCAGGACAGAAAAAGCGTTTCGATATTACTATAATTTCGGGATAAAAATTTGAAGCGCATTACATGGCAAATGTAGACATATTAACATACTTTAGCTCATCTTACAGCTTAATAAACATTGTTACTAATATTACAACTCTCTGTTCCACATCTTTCGAAAATATTTTAAAGCCCCATGTCAAGCCCCATGTGCCCCTTAGTTTTTTTATTTGCTGAAACGAAACGCAAATCGGGGGCGAATTGGGTTCATTCTGTGTTCAATTCTGGTAGTTCATTTCATGTCCATTACGATCCAAGCTCATAGACAATCCCCTTTAATCGGCATCAAATAATCGTAATGAAGATCATTGAAACGTGGTGAAGTTCGATGGATGAAGACGACCGGTACTAGACAATAGGCCCACTGGTCAAATGTATTATTTACATAAACTTACTACACGTTACCATTCTAATTAGGTAGATAAAATTATTTTTGCGCTACTGCTAAATTCTTGATCAACCCCAAAGAAGTTTTAAGGTACCTGGGGGTCTAGCAAAGACACTAACCACTAACGCTAACGCCTCACGCTAACTCCAAAAATGTATTGAAATGACATTCGCTGCGGAAAAGTAAGCGATTTCAGAAATGTCATTGCAGTACATTTTGGAGTTAGCGTTTGGCGTTAGCGTTAGTGGTAGGTATTGTATAGTGATACCAACCACTACTGACAGAACGTAGAACTGACAACCGATGGGGAAGAAAGGTTCTCGAGTGGCGACCACGAACTGGAAGACGCAGCGTAGGCCGGCCCCCCACTAGGTGGACCGACGACCTGGTGAAAGCCGCGGGGAGCCGATGGATGCAGGAGGCGAGCAGCCGCTCTGAGTGGCGCTCCCGGGGGGAGGCCTATGTTCAGCAGTGGACGTCTTCAGGCTGTTAATGATGACCAACCACTAACGCTAACTCCAAAATGTACTAGGATGACATTTTGGAAATCGTTTACTTTTCCACAGCTAATGTCATTTCAATACAGTTTTGGAGTTAGCGTTTGGCGTTAGCGTTAGTGGTTGGTATCTTTGCTAGACCCCCTGTAGTACTTATAGCTACTTAAGTTATAAACCCTTACCATTGCTACGCATTTTAAAACCTTTTTTATTTTGGCATTAAAGTAAGACGGAGTGCTTGCTATTATTTGTAAGCCAATGATACGAAATATTTTATGAAAAATGTTTAAAAAGGGTATGTATTTAGATATAATAATATGTAGGTATTCATTATGCCAATTGTATCTTCGAATTAAAAACAACATGGCGAGTAAAGTTCGTTTTTGACTGTTTTTGATTTGTTCTTCTTCTTCTTCTTGCATGTTGATATATGTTTTTAATAGTTAAAATATTTTAGATCTGTGGGCTTTGAAATAAACAACGGGAGCAAAAAATAATTGATTATTCGGTTACTTCAAGAAAGTTATAGTAGGTAATTAACTATCTTTGGGTGTAAGTAATAATTATGTAATGACGATTTAACCTATTTCCTCACTTTCATCACTAGGTAGGTATGTTGAAAGTGCAGTGGGAATGAGACAGCGTGGAAAATAGTGGACATAATAATAATTATAACTGTCGATTCTTTAAGGAGTGGTGGTTTAGTATTTGTAATTCCTAATTAGTATTAAGAAAATTAGTTATGTACGCATCGTACAGGTAAATGCATATCTCCAGCAATTTATAAACTTATTATTGACACTGGCTAAGTGTACGTACTCAATTCGTATGGAGCCAAACTTAAGAAGGTAAAAAAATGTGGTAAATGGTACAAAAAGCGCGCGGATAATATGTAAAACTGAGCAAAACAGCATCATCGTGTATGATTCTTCCATATTTTCTAAACTGTACCTGCCTGCTTAGGTAACTACTACCTAAACAAAACTTACTGAAACTTCTGTTAAAGACCTGAGTAAAGTGATGATGATTTCTTTTTGTTGTAATATGAAGAGGTACTTATAAAATTGTAGTTTTTTTTTTGAAACTTCTTATACTGCTATAAATCTATATTAGACTCAAAACATTTAATTTTAGGTAATGGCTTAAATAGCTTCCACTCACGGCTATATTTGCGGTATACCTATACCTATGCTAACTAATACAGGTTACTGTAGGCCTAGCACGAACATTTACGCGCGCGTAAGTGTAACGTTAGCGTACGTCAGTTATATGGCATTTGATCAGCGCCCCATACAACTAGCTTACGTTAACGTTACACTTACGCGCGCGTAAATGTTCGTGCTAGGGCTACTGTACTCATGTACTGTGCTCAGCTTCGAAAAGATTTAGTGGATTTTGTTGTTTGGTACGAAATGCATGATCTATTATTAGACTATAACGTATAAATAACGTAACACAAGCGTGCGAAGCCGCGGGCAAAAGCTAGTATATTAATAAAATTACTAAAAGTTATCAAATGGAAAAAATTAAATATAAGTAAACTAAGTACAATGGAAAAGTAGGTCAGGTGTATCAATTGTACAGGTGTGGAGTTCTAGTAAGTATGTGTTGTGTATGGACACGAATTAGGTAAATGAATGTATGGTATCAAGTTCGAGAATAAAGCTGAATAAGATTATTATATTAGTTTAAAAGACAATATTAGAGCAAAATGTAATTTATAAGTAAAATTACAGTGTGTGCGTTAAAGTGTAACAAAGAGTATGTGTGTGTGCCGAAATTAGGTAGGTATCATGTGATAGATAGCAGACATGAGGACATGAAGAACCTTTAGACTACAAAGACGATATTCTTAAACTAGGTTATCAAAATATAAATTCGCTTAACAGTAGATTAGGTAATATAATTAAATTGGTATTCATAATCATGTTGTTTTTAAAAAGAAATAGGTCATCGACAGGTAAAGATGTGTTCATGTTTCTTATGTGGATGAAGGGTAGAGCAAGCGTTCGAGATCATCAGAGTTCCTAATGGCAACGGCAGGATTTCCCTCTCGCTTACGGACGTAAATAGTGCCGTGTTTGATCCAGCAGAACTTATAATCAGCTGATTGACTGTGTTGTCTGGCCAAGTGAAATAGCTGACGATTTTCCTGTGTTAGACGCTCATTTACATGGATGATCTTTTCGTCCCCTTTTACGTTTATATCGGTGCAGGATAGATTACGTATTCTTTTACCAGCCGAAAGAAAAGCATCGCGGGTTTGACGTCGCAGAAAACGAACCACTAGGGGTCGTGATGGGCAAGTAAGTAGGTCTCCAGAAGTAGCATCCGACGTACAATTGTTATTCCCATGGTTTCGGGGCCCGACACGGGTCACATAGTCCAGTGGGCCTATTGTCTAGTACCGGTCGTCTTCATCCATCGAACTTCACCACGTTTCAATGATCTTCATTACGATTATTTGATGCCGATTAAAGGGGATTGTCTATGAGCTTGGATCGCAATGGACATGAAATGAACTACCAGAATTGAACACAGAATGAACCCAATTCGCCCCCGATTTGCGTTTCGTTTCAGCAAATAAAAAATTAAGGGGCACGTGGGGCTTGACATGGGGGCATTAAAATAATGTCGAAAGATGTGGAACAGAGAGTTGTAATATTAGTAACAATGTTTATTAAGCTGTAAGATGAGCTAAAGTATGTTAATATGTCTACATTTGCCATGTAATGCGCTTTAAATTTTTATCCCGAAATTATAGTAATATCGAAACGCTTTTTCTGTCCCGACTGTCAGTGTCAAAAGTGACCTACTGTTGTTGTCAAACTTCTTTTTTTATTTTTGTATTATGCGATATGCGTATGCTGCCAGTAAATGAATAATATAGCTCAAAAGGCCATTTTTAGCTATAATTTGAAAGTAAATAACTTTATTAATATTATTATATTTATGTACTTTCTTTACCTAAATCGAAAAATGTGGCCGAAGCTATAAAATTCACATTATTTTTATATATCAATAACAGATATTTTGTGGTTGAAAAAGTTTGTGCTTTTGATTAATTTATTATTATTAATTAACTAAGTAGCCCCAGGCCCGGCTTTACACTAGTCGTGGGTGAATGTGAATCATTCGTATAATCGATTTATTTGCTATTACTAATGTTTATAATCGATTATGAAATTAGCAACTAATTCACTTTCATAATCGAATTACGTTACCTATTTGTACTACTAATTCTGTTTTAATACGTCGAGAGATCGATAGGTACGACAGTTGCTTTTCACAGAACAACGTCGTATGTTTTGTTTTATTCTAGTGGTAGTGAAAGCCGTGACGCTGTTTTGGCGGATTTATTTAATACGAACTTTACTTAATTTAGAAAGAAAGAAAAAAAAAAGATATTTATTTGTTTTAGTTTTTTTTTATTAATATGTTGCTATTGATGACATGATGATCATTGATTGGGGAGGAAATATCGACTTTTTAACCATCGATTATATCTTGACAAAAAAAAAATGACTATTCCAAAAACGATTTTAAAGAGAAATAAATCGATTATCCTAAAATCGATATAAAAAGTCGATACAAATATCGGTTTTCTTGTAATGTAATATTGTATGTAATATTCGATTATTTATAGAACTATATAGTCATTTAAAAAAGATCGATAAGTATATAAAAAAAAAACTTTGAGTACCTACATAAGTAAATTATTTTCAGTTTCACACCTTTGGTTCCATATTCGCGATGTCTGCTCCATTCACTGCTCCACTACCATATTCAATCAAAACAAACGTTTTGGTTTTGATTGAATATGGTAGTGATGTTGCCTTATTATAATATTATCCCAGTAGAAAAAATTTAAACCAGAATAGTAATATCTATTTTAAAATAATCGATTTTTTGATAAATTAATGGACCAATAAAAATCGATTTTAAATAGTAATCCACTTTTTAATAAATAATAATTGACCATTAAAAATCGATTATTTTTAATATCCCTAGACTTGTTCTCAACGAAATCTTGCTTCACTGCAACGCACCGTAACACGCATTTGGCCGTTTTACACAATTACTTAGCTATTCTATTGTTTTGTTGACTTGGCAACACTAACAAATTAGGCAATAGCAAGAATTGTTTGCAAAATGATATTTTCGAACTTTTCTATTAAAACTCTTACATCTAGTTAAATAATTGGGTTAGTGTAGGTAATTAGGTATTCTCTTTCAGCTTTTATGAAAATACGATATGTGATTTAAGTGAAGCGTGAAGCATTCAAATGCTGATGGCGTTCAATATCACTGGGCGGCGTTATTCTTCTATGACGAGGCAGGCTTCCGATTCAACATGATTCGTCCTTTTTTCACATCGCAACTAATTATACTGTGACATGGCTCAGAGGTTGTAACGATAAAAGGAGCCCTTCCGAATGATAAAAAACTATAGCCTTCAGTTCAAGGTAGGCACCCATAAGCCAGAGAACTATACATTGCATTCTGCGTTTTATAAAGCTGTAAGTCTTGCACTTGTAGTAAAATACTGGCAGCACCACACGGGTGTTTTCTATAGCCACAAGACAATTCAAGCGGGAAAACGAGGCGAAACATTTAAAACAGACTAACTTTAAGTGGTGTTTATAAGGCCCTATTTTGTTATAGGTATGGATTAGTATGACTGCACCTGCATTTCTATATTCTGTGTAATAATTACAGCTGCACAAAGCGTTCAACTAGAAAGTTGGTGTGCTGCGCTGGCAGGGGGATTTAGGAAATACATAGTGCATCTTATACCTACCTTCAAATCTTCATTACATAGATAGGTACTCCTATTCTATGAATATGTAGGTACCTCAATAAGCTATATTTTGTTACAGGTATCTGAAAAAATACTATAATTATAGATGTTCGACTATGGATTAGTATGACTGCATCTGCAATCCTATATGCTGCCTAATTAATTATTATAGATACACAATGCGTTCAATCAGGAAGTTACTGTGCTGTGCTGAAGGAAGATTTTGGAAATACAGAGAGCACCTCCATATCCCTGTCAGTGCATTGCAGTCATGAAAATCTAGAAATGGTGCATTCTAAGTATCTTAACAATTTCATTCTAGTATTTAAGTCTAGAGTACAAATTGATATTGTAACTTACCTACAAGGATAACTAAAACGATAAATGATATTATTAAGTAACCAAATTTACTTTATTTAATTAAACCTAAAATAAATGGTTTATGGAAACAAAAAGTATATTGTTTTACTTTAAAAAAATAATAAAAATAACATAAAAAAAGCCTTTTATTTCTTGCATTTCTTCTAAGTAGGTACCAAACGTGGGAGCTAGTTATGTTAATAATTTGTATTTTTGGATTATTACTTTATTGATTACACAATTATTAATATATTATGAAAAATTTGATTTGTTTTACTTACATACCTATTAATTCTTTATCTTTTTAACATGTCCCTGGTTCATAAAATAGGCAAGGCAAATTTGATGTAGGCAGTTAACCTAAGTACTTTTAATTTTATGGCTGTAGTTTTGGCTTAGTCGCATCAGTCTTCATCAACAGCAGTGCCAGCACTGTAGACAAGATAGTAGAGGTGTGTGTGTGATGCCTGAAATATAAGTATATTAACAATTGTTATATTATTTTTGCAATATTTAGTCAAAAAGGGTTGTCAACACATAATAGATATGATTATTGTCTGGGAAGTGGGGCCTGGCAACCTGTGATACAGACTGTTTATGCCTACATCAGGCATCTTACACAGGTTTGCAATATGTATTCTAATAAATAAATGATTAGGTATTTGTAGGGTTAGTATCCTACTTCCACTTACTATCTACCATGTGGGCTGCCTGTCTGCCCCTTTACCGCTCATAATAACATTTAAAAAATAAATAGGTGTAGTACCTACTAGTATTCAAAGAAGTAGTATACATAGCTTGTCTATTCTCAGTAGCCCTTTTAACAATTCAATTGATTGAACTACTGAGATGTTTTAAAGCCAACCTCTTATAGATTGGCTATTTACATTAACACTACCTCTCTGCTTTTAGTATAGGTACTGGTAATGTAGGTAAAAAACAAAAATATATCAATAATTTTTTACCTGAATTATACATATTGTAAAATGAATGAATTATATTATCCTGCATGATGATTATGAAAATGTGAAAGCTTGTGCGGGTAAACTGTATACAGTATATTTGATGGTTTAACAGTTTGGTATGTTAACTAAAGATTTTAAGCTAACACATAGGATTTTTTAAACTGAATGTTTTAGTTCCACTGACTATTAATACTTTGGAAAAAATTCACTGATAGAAAGCTACCCAGTTGCTCCCACACAGATACACGCTATCTACCCATCTTTGAATAAGCTTAACATTATAACAGTTTGTTGAAGTTGGTATACTTACCTGTGTATATAATAAGTAGGTACGTATAGATTAATCCCCTTAGGTATAATTAGTAGTATCAGAGGAATAAGTAGTTAACCAAAACCCCAAAGAAAGCATGTATTAACTATTCCAATTTTATGCAATGTTTACCTATAGAAGGAGGTTGGCGTAGAAATAAAGACTAGGTACTTTTATTATAATATTACCATGCCTGCAAGTACTGCAAGGTCTTGCTTGAGCAAGTCCTTGGACACTTATGACTGCGATTTTCATGATGAACCCACAAACTTCGTTTCAGGCAAGAAAATATATCGTCGTAGAGCCACAGAATTCACCATATATACGTATAGAGCCCTCGATAGAGCATCGATGTTAAAAAGTCCAAGGACATTAGAAGACTTCTGCAACTGTTATTGACATTTTATTCATGCAGCTGTAAATTCCACCATAAGTTTCTGTAATTCTGTGGGATAGGTATGTAGGGTGGTAGACATACTTAAATGGATAATTTGTAGCACTTATTCATTGTTTGTTTGTATTCATTGGAATAGGTAGGTACCAACGTCCATTTTAGTTCGGTGTTTTCACTTTTTTCATATATCAATGTCGAGATGCTTAAAATATCACAATAAATCTAATCAAACTTAGACCTAAATCTACACTCGTCAAATGAATAAAAAATGGAGATATAACCGCGAAAACATATAATAATACTTGAAGCCCATACCGAAATACCTGCCAGTTTCATTTGACAGATTGATTCCGATTGAGTACTGTCATTGGACTTAGACGGTACGAATATCTGTCAAAAACACTGCTTTTGTTCACTCACTCTGAATGGAGTTCGATGCCGATCGGTGGAAATCATAGCCGGTACGCTGAAGCCGACTCATCGCTTGTGATTGGCTGGCCGGCAATGAACTTCAGTACGATGAAGATCGGAATCCTTCCGCGGTAAGCCCGCAGGTCATTAACATCTAAAGATACACCAATTTTATTTGAGATTGTTTCTACCAAATGCATTAAGTTTTCATCGGGGAATTCATGAATACCAGTAATTTCTATCTCATTTCTGAGATTTGCTTGAGCCCGCGCATTAAGTTGGTGTTCCAGTTCAATTATCTTTTTTCTACACAATAAAACCTCATCTTCTCGTTCTTCTAGCTTTTGTAGTCTCACATTTGTTTCGGCCAGCTTTTTTTCCTGTTCGTCTATTCGCGAGACACACTGCTTTACGTGCTCTGATAGTGATAGCATATGCAACTTCATATCTCCTATGTCACCCCTGAGGAGCCTTATTTCCGTGACCAAGGCCATCATAACGCTTCCAGAATCTGATGTGGTTGTGGCATTGACCACAGATTGTAGTTCGTACCGGAGTGTAGGTGCTATTATTTCTGGGCTCTTTACTTTGACACGATGAACAGACCCATATGCAACATGATTTTGGATCGTCTAACAGCTTGCGGTCAGATAAGTTGACACACATAGAATGGTACATACTGCTACATTTGATGCATTTTAGGCTTGGAATGGATGTTTTTATTTTTTTAGTACAGGCTTCACAAGTATTCACCATTTTGCTGATTGTTGACTAATATTTTTACCTTACATTATAATGTAAATTAATGTAATGTAAATTATAATGTATGTAGTGTAAATTATAATGTAACGAGTGAAGTGCGTTCATTGTGAGATATGCGAGAATGATTTGACTTTCGATTTTCGATTGACTGTTGTTGTTGTTTTTACACAACAGTCAAACGAAAAATCTGTTTTATGTTTTAATTGCGAAAGAAATTGAGTCACTTCGTTCGTTGTTTATTACTTTGTCGTTAAGTTAATAGTGAATTGAAGTGATTGTAAATAAGTTATTAGTGTAATTTAAATAGGCTGTACATATTTTTTGTGGGTTAAATACGTAATTATTTTTGTGTAAATACAGCCATTTGGAACTATTTCACTGTAGAAAGTGTAAACGATAAAAAAGCAGTTTGCAATTATTGCAAGAACACCACAAAAGTACCATTACAAATTAAAAGTTGCACATTTATTAAAGCTAAAACACATAAGATTGTATGAAGAGTTTTAGAAGTCTGAATGGGAACAATTAATAATAAGAGTTGTGTGAAAACATAATATTACAATGTATACCTAATGATTGATGATCAAACTATATAAAATATTACAATTATCACCCAACTTAAATAATCCTTACAAAAAAATACAATAAGAAGACGACACGGTCGACAACTATACTGAAAGGACGTACCTACCTACAAAAATTTATACACTTGCCCTAACTCATGCTCGTAATTCAGCACTTAATGCGTAAAACGCCACCAATTTTAAACATTAACACTGGAAAAAGCAAAAGTTTGAAAAATAATACAATGCAACTTTTCCGCGTTCCCACCAAAACTCCAAAAAAGAAATTAATTAATTAGAGTAAATAATTCATAGATCACAGAGAAGAGAACCACAGAGTCCACAGACAGACACCATGTCTTGATATTCTACGAGATGACTCATCAACATAGTATTATATGGACGGCGGACATTCACAAAATGCCTGTCCATTTTCTGTTGGTGTGAGTATTTAAATATGCATTAGTATGCGTGAGTATGGAAGTGACCCCTATTACACAATATATCGATATATAATAAACCTAACCAAACAGTGCTGCAGAATTTCGATACTTTTTAGTTTTAATACAATAAAGAAAATTAGATATTCGTAGAACCAGAAGACGTAGCTTAGGCCGGCCCCCACTTGGTGGACCGACGATCTGGTGAAAACCACGGGGAGCTGATGGATGCAGGAGCCGAGTGGCCGCTCAAGGTGGCACTCTATGGGGAAGGCCTATGTTCAGCAGTTGACGTCTTCGGGCTGTTAATGATAATGATGATGATGATGACCCATACTAGTAAAAGTATATTTGAAACACATTATATGAAATAACGTTTGTAAGTAACATTTTTATATGTGTGTTGCCAGTGATGACTTATGGAACTGAGACGTGGTCTCTAACTGTTGGCCTCATTACTAAGCTCAAAGTCGCGCAACGAGCTGTTGAGAGAGCAATGCTCGGTGTTTCCCTGCGAGATAAGATCCGAAATGAGGAGATCCGCAAAAGAACTAAAGTGACCGATGTAGCTCTTAGTTGAAATGGCAATGGGCAGGCCAAGTCGCTCGTAGAACTGACAACCGATGGGGAAGAAAGGTTCTCGAGTGGCGACCACGAACTGGAAGACGCAGCGTAGGCCGGCCCCCTACTAGGTGTACCGTCGACCTGGTGAAAGCCGCGGGGAGCCGATGGATGCAGGAGGCGAGCAGCCGCTGTAAGTAGCGCTCCCTGGGGGAGGCCTATGATCAGCAGTGGACGTCTTCAGGCTGTTCAAATAACATTGTTCCATAATAGTTAGTTTTTATTTTACATTCGCCTTTTCTTATTCTATTCATTAAAATGATGGTTAAATTTGTAAAAAGTGTTCCGTACCATTATTTATAAAAACGAGCAAAAAATCACGTTTGTTGTATTGAAGCCCCCTATATTTTATTTTAGGGAAAAATATAGGGGAAAAGGATGAATGGATGGGACGGCTGCGCCTGTCTCCTTTCGCCGCCCATCTATTCATCCTTTTCCCCTATATTTTTCACTTTTGCTCCTCTCTTACCCATAAACAGGGTAAGGGCATAAAACTAATAAACCCGTGCGAAACCGGGGCCGGTCAGCTAGTTTATTATAAATTTCATAACTCATATTGAAGCCAGACGACACTGGCCTACCTACTGTATTTTATAAAAGTATGTTAGGTGCCTATTTTTAAATTGCCGGATTTGCATCTACTTTTCATTCTGTTTGCACTTTGATCTAAATCCATTCAGCCACTTTTAGGGAAAGAGATTTTCTACTTTTTAATCTCCCCAAAACCAAAGTAATTTTGTGCAAATGTTTGAAGATTTACGAATATCGACAAAATGTAATGGACAGTGTAGGTACATCACTATTCGAGAGGCATAAAATCGCCCATCCCAAAAATATCAATTAAAGCATTAAATCTTTCAGTAATTGCAATAGCATGGTAATTATACGATGGAAAAAATGTATATTCTTAATGTGAAATGCATATTTACTTCGAAACTTCGATGTTTAACATAAAAATAGCCAGTAAACTTTAACGTATAAAATGATGATTCTGGTTTTCCTTCGACTCCTCGGGTTACTCTTGATGCACAAAACACAGCACAACACGACACAATTTCACTATTGACACAATATTTAGCCCTAATAACAATATAATCACTATATTTTCAAGTTTTATGCTCTCGCATTTAATTTCTTGACACACCAAACTGTCAAGACATGACACGCGGTGGTAGGTAAGGCGAGGTTGCCGTTCCTACAGTCACTTTCTCGCATACTCTATGCGACGATTCGTGTATTAGACAGAGATACAAGATGTATATTTACACGAAGGATGCGGAGCGGCAACGCCGCATTGGCAGATTTTGGCTCTCTCCTTATACCTCCATGAGATGACTCGTGGGAAATAGAGATACCATTTTATCTCCAAATAAGCCTCGAAATTTGACTCATTACCTAAAGTATTACCATAATCACTATCGGTTATGGACTTATGGATGGACTGTTATTCTTGTATCGATACTATCGAACATCGGTAGTCGTGAGGTCGTCGACAATCGTTGCAACACTAGTGCACAAAAAAGAAATAGTTTTTTTTATTGTGTTGTCTGTGGTGTGATCAAAGAGTATATAATGCTCGTAATGATTTTTTTTCTTTAATCTGTGGTATAATGATTTACTTTTTCCAAAGAGTATTTCATTTCATTTTAACGTTGTTGGCTTATTCCAAAGAGTATATAATCACTTTGTGGCTTATTCAATAATTTTATTATTTATTTTTTATCAAGACATAATAATCTTATATAGAATCCTATTATGTTAGAATTGTGATTTAATGATTTTACAAATAATATTCCAACGCCAACAAACACAGTTGCCATGGCAGACTCAGGGGTAGACACAAGTAATGAGAGTAGTGATAATCCCATTTTCGACCATTCTCAATGCGACTTGGAATTCAACCCTCCTGCTATACCAATAAATACAGCTGGGCAGCCAATGCCCGTCGAGTTCTTTGGAGAACCGCATGATCATATTGGTAAAATCAAGTGCTCAACTAAAGCGAGACACTGTCGACTCAAATATAGATATGGAGGTATGATTTGCTCGTCTAGAAATCAGAAACTACGATTCGCCGCCTCTACAAATAACATTGAACTCGTAGAAAAATTGCTATCGGCTGGAGCCGATCCTAACTCGTCAGATGAGCACAAACGGAGCCCACTACACTTAGCAGCTTGTCGTGGCTATGCCGACGTCGTCAAGTTACTGCTGAGACATGGTGCCAACCCAAACATAAAAGATACTCTTGGAAACACACCACTTCATCTTGCAGCATGCACTAACCATATCCCAGTAGTCATAGAATTACTTGATGCAGGCACTGATGTAAGTTCTAATGATAAGAATGGTCGTAACCCAATACAACTTGCTCAAAGTAAATTAAAATTGATACAAATGCGTCCTTGTGGTGAAGGACATTTGGGTGGCACTAAGTGGCTGATTGGAGAGATCTGTATGGTGGTAAACATGATGCTTAAATATTTGAAGATACAAAAAGCAGACTCTGGTGAGTTGGAATCTGTTCGAGAGAGACTCGAGAAAGTCAGCACTCGAGAGGAAGTTGACTGTGAGGTGAAAAACTTGTTGGATAGCCTGGATTCCTTAAAACTGAGATAAATGCTGTCTTTTTATTACTAATAGGTATATTTGGAGACTGTTTACAAAATTTTAACTGCCTACTATAAGAACTTACAACTTTTAAACATAAGTAGTTAGGTATTAAGATTGAATTGTAAACGCCTAAGTACTAAGGTTAATAATTACAGTAAAAAATCATTTACTGTTTTAAAACTATGCTATCTAATTTCTCCTCATACCTACCCACACAGAAATAAAAAAAACACTCAAATGTTTGGCATACTTAATAGATATTTAATTGCCCATTTTGGGAACATTTTTTTTAATATTATTCTCACCAATCTAAAATAATTAAGTCAAATGTAGTCTATGCATTATTGCAAAAATGAATGTTTATTGTTTTATTAATTAGGAAATTGTTTGGTTTAAGTATTTGTTATTAAAAATAAAAATGTATCAATGAAAATTAGTGTTTTAATTATTATTTTGACATTAATTAAAATAAAAACATTAGGGATTTGGTAATATGATTGTTTATTAAACACATTTTATTAACACATTTCATAAAATTGAAAATTCTGTAACTCCCATTTACATTAAAGTTCAATATTATAATTAGTTTCTTATAATAAATCCCACTACAAAATCAATTAAGTAATCGCTAATCAATCATTCATTCATTCATTACACATGACTATTCTATTCATATCACAAAAACAAAAGAAATACATTCAATTAACAACACTGGAATGAATAGTTTTTTTAATTCTCACAGAATATTGGAATATAATAATTATTATAAGCTTAGTTAACTTTTTCTAAGTAACAAAGGTTCATCAGTACCCCTAGTACAAGTTCCGATAGTTGATTCGTTTACGTTTTCTCCCTTTCCTCCCATACATTTCTGTGCAGCGCCCCTAGCGGACACGTTGAAGAACTAAAAATGGCAGTACAAATTTTAAATGGACTCGCGCGTATTTTCATATTGGAAAACTCGTACTAGGGGTAGTTCCTAAATGTATGATACAGTAATAGCAGGCATGATGAAGTAATGAATTGCTGTTTTTTTGCAGTATCTCAAAATGTACTATATTAATGTTAAAATCTAACATATTTATGGTTGAAAACTGCACTTGACACAACTCAGTTTAACAAAACATTACATTGAAGCATCTACTACTACTTATGATAGTATTTTTATACAAAACTGTATAGTCTATGCTATGTATTTATAGTTAGCATAGTTTAAATAGGGGTGTGCTATTAGTGGGTACCAGTTTCAGTTAAAATAAATTAGGGTTTTTTTCGTTCACGAGTTCATAATGTCTGGATTTCTCGAACGATAATAATTATGTGACATCGCCATGTCTGGATAAAAAGTGGAATAATTCAGTAGCATTCTTTGTGTTTTTAGCAGTGACTGGAACCCACCCTTTATAGTTTATAGGGTAAATATCATACTATCATAGTAATGCACTCCGCTAGCAGTAATAAACAGTATTCTGTGGTATATTGCATGAAGGATAAATGGCAGAGCAGAGATCTATCACAGAACTTTAAATAGTTACTTAACTAACATTAATACTGCTTATAAACATACTGAATATTGTATAAATAATTAAATACCATCCCAGTTCAAATAATATTCAATATAATTCAATTTCCCATAGCCCTTTAGGTACATTACTATCTTAAAAAGTTATATGATTATTAATCGGCAAGTATGCATTTTATACTAATAATAATTTAGTAATGTTAGCAATTAAATTTACACAAATTGCATACATAAATAATATAATTTATTTAATAATTTAATAACTATTAATAAAAATGTAACAGCCTTGAATATTATAAATTATTTTACTTATTATATTATTACTTATTAGACAGCAAACAACTAACTTGATAATAACTAATTTATTTGGGTTTAACCTGCTGTAAGATAATATGGAATAAATAAATAACAAATACGTATATACAAAAAAATGGATGAGAGCTTTTAACACCGTTTTATGTAGTATATATATGTATATTTATGTACCTATACTTTTTTTAAAATAAATATCAATTTACCTTCAGGTCTTACACCTACTTATTAACTATGATAACAAACCGATATTATGTGTGATTTGACAAGTATAAAGACTACATTATGAAACGGGTTGTTACGTTAGGTCTCCTCAGTTTCATTGAGAACAAAACGAAAAGTAGAAAACATGTTTTTGATCATAATATTCTGTTTGCTTTGAGCTATTCAGCATCACTTTTGTATTAAAAACTTAGAGCTTAAAAATGTTGCAAGCATAACTACTTATTATAAAAAATTCTAAAATGTAAAATAAAAGTAAAATATATAAATAAATAATCATAAATGCATATTATAATTTGCTGAGCAACACTTAACTGTTAGTTGCAAATGCAAACTGCAATATTCACTTTATTATATCAATTCCATCAAACAAGTACACAACTAACGCATAATTATAATATATATATTTTATAGTGCAGAATATTTGGCACTTGTTCCTTGCGTTTGATAATTTTGACTAGCAAACTTTTGCCGATTTCAAAGCATTAAGTATACATTTTTAACTTACAAGTTTATTTTTTATCACAATATCAATTATAAAATAAACCAAAGTTTAAATTAAGTAGATCACATTGAACCACTAGATGGAATGACAAAATTTAATTAATTTCAATAAATTAAATATTAATTTTACCACAACCATAAATTATTATTTACATCTACCGCTACAAGGTATGTTCATATCATTAGCATACGAATTTGCATCGGCACGGTTATGGTTCAGGTAGATCAGTCGTTTCTCTTACATTTTGGCAAGTTCACTTTGTATCCGGTACGACAAGATTGACAATGTTAGGGAATATTTCCGCTTGGATAGGGCCGTATTCGACTAGTTCTCCGTCTACGGTGAGGTGTCCGTTCGTGCCCTCCGGAACTATTCGGAACGCACTAACCGGGACCATCTTAAGATGCTCGCTCTCCATTTCCGTATGAGTGCCCTGACTAACGCCTAGGAGGAGCGACAGCAGTTGCGACCTAGAAATGCCCGCCTTAATGATCAACATCCACATGACGCCGTCAGAGAGCTGCGAGCGGGGTGCGAACAAGAAGTCCTCGCCGATGTAAGACTGGTAGGAGACATGGACCATCACAAACTCGCCCTGCTCGTGCACCCAATGCGAAGGCAGCTGCGACACGAGCGAGGGCAAGTGCGAGCCGGGACCGTGCATACACGCGTGAGTCGGGGACCGCGTCTCCGAGCCGCTGCTTGTCACGCTGTGGTACTCCGAACCGCGCGTACTGAAAAACGCACTCCGCCTAGAATTGACCGAGTACCACGAATCGACCCTCTGATGCTGTTTCCCGTTGCCGTTCATAAATATCTCAGATCCGTTGTCGCAGTCGATGAACGCTTCCGCGTCGGGGGAATCTAGCGCGCCGTCCTGGCTGACGCTGTGACTGAGAGTGAGCGGTAGTTTCGGGTTAGGAATATTAGCCACGTCCTTTATTTTCGCGTAGCTGACTACGCCTTTGTACTTCCTCAGGCCGAGCAACCTCGCGAGCGCCCAAACCGCGAACCTCTGCCCCCCTATTGCTCGAAGTCTCTCGCTTTCGATGTCGATATCGGATAGCAGACCCCATCCCACTGATAAGAAGGAGAACATGATCTGTAAAACAAGTAATGCAAGGTCAAACCCTGCTCGTCCTGTTTATCTGAATGAGAAGGCGAGGCTATTAACAATAATTGAATGAAGTCTCGTAAGAACGGTATAAAAGATAATGCAGATATCACGTGGCAGTATCAGAGTTACGGCTAATTGCATCCGCGAGCGCTTTGTTTGTTGTGACGGACATAGCCAACTGGAAGCGATAACGTGCGCAACAGAACGGATTATAGCTTGAGTCCGTGTTATGAAGGTGTTAAGGAAAACAGACTCCATGATTGTGACATCGACTGTATTATCAAACTATATCTATCCATACCTATTGATATTGATGTTGGTCATATTTTAGA
This sequence comes from Ennomos erosarius, assembly GCA_963580505.1. Classification (NCBI taxonomy): domain Eukaryota; kingdom Metazoa; phylum Arthropoda; class Insecta; order Lepidoptera; family Geometridae; genus Ennomos; species Ennomos erosarius. The sequence goes on from OY756988.1 coordinate 11,448,072, forward strand.
TATGTACCTAATATTTCTATGACAATTAACATATTAACCTACATTATTTATTATATTTATTAATGTAATATTAGACCTGTAATAACTTTATTGTGAATAAAATTATCTCAACTTGAGAACAGATTGGCGGCTAAGCGTAGTTCTGTAATACGAGTCTATTTCTGTGCTAATAACTGAAATTCAGCATTTTAATTCTATATCAAGCATATCTCTGCTTTAGGGATGGATGGATGGATGGATGCGGGTTCAAATCCCGTTAGTGATTCAAACTTTTCCTTTACAAATTAACATGTTATCCTATTTCTATGACGATAATGTACCTATAATTATATTGCATTTCATCTTTACTATGCAATGCATGGTATTCATTATAATAATTATAATAAAAAACAATTCCAATTTGATCAAGACAATTAATATACCGGACGGTCAAGAAATGCCAAGTATGGTAATAAATAGGTATTTAGCTATTAATTAGTAGGTAGAAGTAATTACAATATTCATGCCTATGTTTTATTCTCTCTTGTTGTGCTTAATAAATAATAAATTATATTTTATTATTCAGCATAAAAATACTCACTTTTGATTTAGTTTCTATTCTGACCACATCCATAGGCGCTGATTTGTTTCTCGCTAGAGCCATTGAAAATCCTGTTAGGTTTTGAGTAATGTAGGGCTCACTGAAACAAAAAAAAGATACATATTACAAATACTTTATTTTTATTCCATTTTTTGGAGGCATATTCATAATTATAGCGACTATATAAATAATATATTAAGCAATATACACTTGCACTTTTCAAAACCTTCATACAAAAAAATACAAAGCGATACAATATAGGCTCTGTATTGAATCAAGCTAAGAGCTCACAGTACGGCCACAGCTCGCTGATTATAGCGATTCCTGGAATAAGGCAATAAAGTGCAGTCCAGCTACCCTGATTTATTTTTATTTTATGTTAATAAATGATGTGACGAGCTAGCCGTTCGCCTGATGTTAAGCGATACGGCCGTCCATAACAGTTGCAGGGTCACTCGGAACTCCAAGATTATAGCGACACTTGCTATGCAATAAAGTTCGCAGCTCACTGAATATAGCGAACCTTACTAGAACGTGATAAAGTACAAAGTGCAGCTGGACTAACCACTTGCTTGAACCTTGGACGAATCAAGAAGGTACACCTAAATGCCAGTTGACAACTTGCATTATTTCAATGTTTCGAGTAACTTTAGTATTAGAAGACCAGCTCTGTTGTTTAATGGTTTATTGCACGGCCTTATCGTGCATTTCACGGTGAAAGTCACAATTGCAGCGGCTATTGCATAAACGCTCTATAGCATAAAATACTAGATATAACAAGTACTGACTGCATATTAAAATCGCGTGGAAGTTATAAATAGAGTAGAAATGTAAACTAGTTCTAGAATGATTTAAGTAAAGAAGTAAGCGGCTGTTTCTGTAACCCGAAGGTCTGTCACTTTGTGAAATATAAAATTATTTTTAGGGTTCCGTACCCAAAGGGCAAAGGGAACCCTATTACTAAGGCTCTGCTGTCCGTCTGTCACCAGGCTGTATCTCATAAACTGTGACAGAAAAGACAGTTGAAATTGTTACAGATGATGTATTTCTGTTGCAGTTATAACAAATACTAAAAACAGAATAAAGTAAATATTTAAGCTGGCACCCATATAACAAACGTGTTTTTGCTCGTTTTTATAGATAATGGTACGAAACCCTTCGTGCGCGAGTCCGACTTGCACTTGGCCGGTTATGATTATCTTTAACCTTGGTCAAATACAATAAAACAGTTTCGCCACTGTATTTAAACTTAATATTACAAATAAAATATTATTTTACTCAAATATAAGTAATGAAATGCATAACACTTATGTACGTGACGCGTAAAGTTACCTTCATTATTATTCATACCTCATAACTAAACAATAATACATCATATCTTTTATGAAAACATTGACTTTTTTGTATTATATGTCAATAGTATATTATTCACAGACTGATGTACCTACCTACCTACTAAGTTACGGTCATTATGGCTAATATGATTGTATGTAATAATTATGTATGTATTGTATAGTCATACATACATGACGTATATATTTTTTCGCTTTCCGAAGTGTTTGTAGAGATATATTATTATTACATGGTGTTGTATGATGTCCACCTACACAATAAGTACCTAATTATGAGTATATGTGAAAACCTTATCTTAGAGGAGGTATACAATAAGCAAGAATTTTTCGGACTTTTTTTATTTAATGTTAATGGTGACGTGATGACGAGCTAATCATAGACAGCCAACCATACCGGATGCAGTGCCACTCGGAACTCTAAAATTTTTAAGTTTCGCGTGAAACTGCACCTCACTGCACTAGGCAAGTTATCCTGATCAAATGGATATACCAAATAGACTTGTGTAACTCCGGAACGAGTCGTTCCTAGGAACTGCTCCGTTGTGGTGAACGAAAGGAACTTGTTCGTCTCCACGGACTGTTTTCGTTCAGTCGTTCCCAGTTCCCAGTTCCAACTCGGTGAACTCGAGCGAGTGCCGGGACTGGGAGTTGCGTCCACCCGCAAGTAACTCCCAGTCCCAAGAGTGATTTCGTTCACAGTATTGAGAACTTTGAGCCTTGAAGTCTCTTTGCAGCGGATTGAGAATGGATGAAATTGAATTCGATATTTTACTCACACACACACGTATTTCCGGTCATAAATAGCTTACTCTCTAAACGAGTCGTCATTCTTGACACATCAGTCAATTTTATGGTCTATTCCATAACGGAGTAAGTTGAAGATCATTTACATCTATTATTAAAAAAACATAGTAACTAACGTTGTTAAATGTGTACTACGGGCATTGTTTTAAAGTAAAAACTAATTTATTACCTATACATAAATTGTAATACAAAATAAGAACATTTATTTTTTCATAACTGCTACAGTATAAGTAAATCATGTATTTACACTACAAATATTATCTAAGTATAGTTAAAAGATCTTAGCACCGTCACGTACATTATAATTAATAATCAACTCCTAACTCCTTGCAAAAAAATCGTGCCGCAGTTTGTGAATCCGAACGAGTCGCAGAGACTCGCACATCGTCTCGTTCCGACGGAGTTACTGAACGAAAGAAGTTACGGGAACTTCTAACTCCTTGCAACAAAATCGTTCCGCAGTTCAGCAGTTCAGTGAATCCGAACGAGTTGCAGAGACTAGCACATCGTCTCGTTCGTTCGGATTCACAGAACGAAAGGAGCTACTGAAAGTGAACGAGTTTGCCCAAGCCTAATACCAAATATAATATACCTATAGTACCTACTCTCTTGTCCGGTCTCCTCCTTTTCAAATTCTCCCGTGGTTTTGCAAAAAGTTTATTTTGAAGTAAATTTTTATTTTAAATCGAACTTTGCTGTAGATGTTGATATTTTTAAGCATACAAAGCAGAACTAACTATTAGCAGTATTAACTATAAAGTAAGCCTTTGTACAAACAACGGACAAGAGAAGTGTGGATTCACGTGTTCTCGTTTAAAATTTCTAATACAGTAAACAGATGACGGTCGATAGTAGAGATTAAATAATTATGACGGGTCTGATAGCTCAGTTCAGTTGGTAGTAGAGTAGCCCTGCCCTCGGAACTGAGAGCTGTGGGTTCGATTCCTACCCAGGACAAACATTTGTGTGATGAACATAGATGTTTGTTCTGTATCTTATATTGTATTCTATGTATATATTCACAAAACAAAAAAGTATCGAAGTATTATACCAGTTATCTGGTTCCCATAGTACAAGCTTTGCTTAGTTTAGGGCCAGATGGCGTTGTGTGAGATGTGTACACATATTTATTTTAATTTAATTATAGATACAACACAGAACACACAATAGGTGGGTAAAATCATGACGTAAAATATATCACAATAAAAAAACTACAAGAAACTCGTTTTGTTTCCTCTTGATCTTTGACCAAACACAAATAAACGATTTGATCATAATCAATACCCCGGTACAGTGATGGCGAAACCGAAACTTTGCCGCGCTGGTGGCTGCGCAAATATCACTTTTTGAAGAAAAAACATACTTTATTTAACTACAGACAACAAAACGTACAGTACACGACATTCATTTATGGTTGATACTTTCCTTCCATTCGTTCAAAGTTGTTCGACTCGACGTTTATAATCCGAGCAGCGAAATAATGGAGCACATTACCAGCGTCTTTGTTTCCCGATAAGTACAATCTGGAGTTCTCAAAGTCGCGAGTGAATAGGTATCTAACATGTACCATCGTGGACCGCGTCGTCACTTATTCCATATGGAAACACGTGTGGAATCTGTGTTTCCATAGGGAATAACCGCCCAGATGAGATTCCAGTCAAATGCGGCTCTAGTCAGTTTTTAAAAAAATAACTATGTATATGACTTATTAAAAGCAGGCCAACTTAAGAACGGCTAGGTTTCGTTGCAGCGAGCTGAATAGTATAGCTGCGACGTTGATTAGATAAAGCAGCCCAGACTATAATGCTCTAATCCAATATCATAAATCACAATCATCCAAAGTCACGATGATCTCCGTTCATGTATCAGGACAGGACCATAAATGGAAATCCCAATAATCTTTGGTCATTAAAAATCCACTATGGTTCGACGCAGTGCAATTAAGAAAAACGCGATATATAGCTAATTACATTATACAATGTATATCTACGGTAAAACTATGTACCAACTGTAATTAGAAATAAGCTGTTGAGAATGTAATGTCGTCACAAAAAAATTACAAGCAGTGTCTTTCTGTATGATGTTCGTAGCAAAAAATCGTGGTCTCGTCCGCAGAAAAGCCTTAGTAGAGTTCAATAAGGCTACAGCTCAACTTTAGCCGCTCTAGACTAGCACTCTTCTCCAGATTAATTTGTAAAGGAAAAATCACTCAATAGATGGCGCTACCAACCCCGTAAGTTGGTTATAAAGGTGAAGGAAAAATTCGGACATGAGACCACTTGTCACGGTAGCTTAAGTAAAGCATATCCCGGCTTGAGGGATGGATGGATGCGGGTTCAATCCCCGCTCGTGATTCTTTTTTTTCCTTTACAAATTAATCTGGAGATTACGCTGAGCAGGCGACACTGCTTTAAAAATCATAAATATAGCACTCTTCTATCCATCTTCATCTTCTAAATTAATAAAAGGCTGTCTTGAATGAGTGGGTAAGTAACTGACAAAGTTCAGCCCAAACCACTGGACCTAGAGATCAGACGGCGTCTTCTTTTTATGGCGTAAGGGTGTATCAAGGATTTTTGAAAATTCAAGCCTAGAGGATCAACCGCAACCTGCTGGTCGATGGTTCTAATACGGGTGCAGCTAAGTGAAAATCTAGTTCAATAGATAAAAATTAGGTTAACCACAAAAATAAATAGACAAAGTATTAACAATGATACACTAATAGCTGAGCTAATTTCGTAAGATTTTAGTTCTGCGATAACCATCTACTTTTATTGTTATCTTGTTTGTATTACAATATCGATAAGACTTTCATTAATTCGCATTATTTATCTGTGATATCTTATAAATCGTGATTATTATAAAGGTTATTGTCCAATCCTTAGCCGTCTGATGTCCAAGTCTTGTAATTCGTAACTTTAATCTGTAATATCTTTATAACTTGTAATTATTATAATGATTATTTTCCGTCTGATGTCCTAACACTGGTATATTTTAAAAGTAAGATCACTGTGGTGTCTGTGATAGATTATTTGTATAAAAACTAAAATATATCACATCATCGCCCGGAAGATATCGGAATTCTTCATTTAAGGAATAGAAAAACTTACCCGTCACTGTTTCCTGACATATGATGGATTGATAGTTTTTAAGGCTAGAATCAGACCGGTATCTTCTAGGCAAGCATGCACAATAGTCAACCGTGCAGCGTGCACTCAAAATTAGAGGTCTGTTTGGTTGGTGACCTGGGGTACGTAGAATTAGTAACATATTTCAATTTGTGACCTGGGTGTGTATGGGTAGTTGGGTACCATGTCACCGTTAAGATTTTCACTGTCAACCTGTGATTCAACGACTGCTTCTACAGAAGCCAGCATCTGCTGTATGATATGGCTATTATTTTATTATCTATTCTCTCTGTGCCTCTCAGTGTTCAAGCTGCTTATTGAAGACGCAAGCTCGTCTCGACTTCAGCTCTTGCCATCTCAATGGCTCTTGCTTGCCTACACAAGCGCAGCCTGTTTCGTATTGAATACCTAGCCGTTTACCTAGCTACTGAGGTCCTCAAGTTGAAGTGCTACACTGCAATCGTAAAATAAGTACCTGTTTCTAAAACTGTAGATAAATATTGCATGATATTTATATTATGCATATGTTTATGAGATCACTAGTAATTTTTCTCACAATATGGATAGCACACTTATTTTAACATTTAAATGTAATTAGTAGCTTATTAACTATCTTCCGCCAAAATAGGGCTGTTTGTCAGGTTACACAGTGAGGTAAGTAATTAGGCAAGCGATAAGTAAACCGGGTCAGATCGAGGTCGTGCAAACCTAATAATGTGGGTAATTAGCAACTGGACCTTTTAAATGGGTCATCACATCAGCTGCATCGACTCTATCAGCACAGAATCAATAATAATATGTACCGTACTATCAGGTATCACGGAATATTTCTATAAGCTAATATTTCTGAATGCGTTCATTTGCATTTGTATAGGTGCCCTATATGTGTAAAATTATGAACTCATTTCCCATACTCATTTCTCAAGTCTCATATCGCATACCTCACACAGATATTTATGTACGCTCGTGTATTATTCATATTACTCGTGAAATCTTATAATTTGTTAGCACAAATGAGAAGCAAACAAAAGGTCTTTGCCTCCAAGGACAGAGAAGCTAACAAGAAATGAAAGGACAACGATCTGCTGCTGAATTTAAATCTACTTGCTTCCGCACACAATATACGCATACTTGTACGTGTGTATATCATTACAGCTTTACAGCATACACAAATACTCTAAATACATACAAATATTGATACTAATGTACCTTAAGCTATAAAAATCATGCATTTATTGCTTTTTCCTTCTATTGGTTCATAACATGGCGAACCGGGTGTACAAGTTCCTAGAGAAATTTAATATCTTAGATCGTAACCAATACGGGTTCCGTCAAAAATGCTCCACGACACTCGCGGTATATAACTACGTCCAAGAGATCTACAGTTGCATTAATGATAGGAAATATGCCCTTGGTCTATTCCTAGACATGACCAAGGCATATGATAGGGTTTCACATAAAATATTACTGAACAAAATATACGGTTCAGGTATTAGAGGAATAGCATTCTCATGGTTTAAGTCGTACTTGCAAGACAGGAAACAGCTCATCGAGTTGGATTACTATGATGAAAGTAAAGATGAAATTGTCAAAGCAAAATCAAATACGTTAGAAATAAATAGCTCAATCCCTCAAGGTAGTGTGCTAGGATGTACCCTGTTTTTGCTGTATATAAACGATTTGCCGAAATCTATTAAGTCAACGTGTGTACTATTTGCAGACGATATATCTCTCTTATTTAAAACACCTCAAAATGTTGACTTCGCTGCGATAGAACAAACTTTAAATAGCACGAAAATATGGCTCAATGACCATAATCTTGAAATAAATTTTACGAAAACTAAAATAGTACAATTCAGAACATATCAGCGAACCCCCATTGACCTTAAATCATTTAGCCATATAAATAAGATTAGCGAAAACAACGAGTTCAAACTTTTGGGCCTAACACTTGATACACATTTACATTGGAAAAACCATATAGAGAGTATTAAATCTAAATTAAGCAGGTTTATATATGCTTTGGGAGTATTAAAAAACAACACAAATTACGAAACTGCCCTCTCAGCCTACTATGCTTACGCGTATGCCTGGCTCAACTATGGTATCATTTTGTGGGGTGAAAGTACAGATTTCAATGACTTGTTCATTCTGCAAAAAAAGTGTCTCAGAATTCTAGTAAACATCCAGCAGCGGGAAAGTTGTAAGCCACATTTTATGAAACGAAATATCCTTACCCTGCCATGTATATATATCTTACAAATGGCCCTGTTTGTCCGAAAATATAGAAACCTTTTCAAATCTAATATAGAAATCAACCCGCAATATAACCGACGAAATAAAGATAAGCTAGTATTACCTGTAACTACATTGAAGGCTGTGGGGAATAGTCCTTACCATAGACTTATAATAATTTATAATAAGCTCCCGGAATCAATAAAGTTAGCGAATAACAATCATATATTTTCTAGCAAGTTAAAGTTATTCCTAGTAAATAAAGCGTATTACTCTGTACAAGAGTTTAAAAATGATAAAATAGACGCATAGATGTACTTGGTTCGGATAATTTATTTGATAGTTAATACGTAGATATATTTAAACTTGTGGTATATGGATAGGTATGATAGGTACTAGGTGCTATAATGTAGGGTGTGATCCTGCGCATGAAGGAATAGGATGTGAAGTGTAGATAGTATATATTAATAATAATCTTTTTAAATGTTGTACGCTCCTGACTATTATTAATTTAATGATAATGATAATAATAATAATAATAACAATAGTAATTAGATTTGACGTAAATAATACAATTAGAATTAAATAGGAATAGGATTATTGACATGTAACAACATAACTTTTATTTTAGAAACCACTCAAAATGTACTAAAATGTGCAGCGCCCTTGCAGGGCACATATATTGATCCTTAAGACAAGCTACTGTTTAATATATAGTCTGTATTATATGTGAGCACAATAAATGAATATGAATATGAAAACATAACGGACTAGGGGGTCTAGCAAAGATCCCTTCCATTAGGGTTAACGCCAAATGCTCCACAATGTTTTTAAAAGTACTTACGGGATATTTGCCGTGATTAGAATCATTTTTGAGTTCCCGATATTTCGGCACAGTTACATGCACCACTAGGCACTGTTCACTAGGCAAAGCAGACTTTATGTCCTAACCTCACAGTTTAGAATCGTATTAAGGTATCACTAAATTATTCTTTGTCGCAATCGTATTACTAAAAAATTTGTCTTTATTCTAAACAATGATGGATGATGTCTCAGGTTAGGATAACGGGCGCAGTACCTACTTACAGCATCAAAATCCAATTTTTTACTTTCTATGTAAAATTACACGAATAAATAATATAAGGCAACAAGAGCGAGTGCGGCCCAGCGATAGCTCGAACTTTTAATCCTGCACATCATGGTTTGAATACCGCCATGAGGTCCCATCAGGTACAAACGGAAAATAGCCCGAACTTGAAAAAGATGTAGTATTAATCGTATCTAGAGAGTTACTTGTTAGTGTCCAGTGTGATTATTTGGCCCAATACAAATACAACGCGTTTATTGCGTATAAATGTCGCTTGATAATCTTACGTTATGCAGAAATAAAATAATTCGTAAAATAGCCCGCGTTAATCCGTTGTATGGGATGAGGCATCTGTTGTACTGTTGGTATTATATTGTCTGGGATACCGCTTAGCCCCAGCCCCACGTCAAAGACATTTCAAGCTATGCGCGAAATTGAACCACTCATGCAACGGTGTAAAATTGCCTTGCGGCATGTTCAATAATCTCGATTATTCGAGGACTTGAATCATCCGCCAACCCGCACTTGGCCTGCGTGTGGATTACGGCCTAGGACTAGGCACTCTTTCCTTCTGTGAGAGAAGGCCTAGCAGGATCCAGTTTCTCTCCCTCCTTTATTATAAGATACACTTAGGTATACCTAACTTTCCTCGTTGTAAATAAATGCATAAAAATCCAGCATGACAAAACATTATATTGACTTCAACTCTCCACCTACTTACTAGTCATAAAATATAATCTGCACATTAATTAAGTTTGTTTTTATATTAATGTGCATCCATATAATCTGTATACCCATTACATTTTTAGCATTCTGTACCCATAGGGTAAAACAAACCCTATTACTAAGGCTCGTCTGTCTGTCTGTTTGTCACCAGACTGTATCTCATGAACTGTGGTAGTTAGTTGAAATTTTCACAGATGATGTATAATTATGTTGCCGCTATAACAGTGAATACTAAAAAACAGAATAAAATAAATATTGAAGATGGCTCCCATACCACAAACATGAATTTTTGCTTTCTATAGACAATGGTAACATGATTGGAATAATTTCTACTCAAAATGTAGTGAACAACCGTGTAAGTTTAAAACAGTGTTGTATACTTTCTATTAAATATAGGCATAATTTGAAATTTTATATAGTTTAGTTTTTAAAAGCTAAGTTGGGCATACGTTTGACAACAACTCCCCTGATGGTAAGTGACGAAGCTGTCTAAGGTGGAGCATGTTTGCCCGTCAGATGCTTATTCACTTTTGACTTGAAAAGACCCAGGTTAAACCTAGGCGGAAATACTGTTGCTTGAATAGCATCCCCCTCCTTGGCCATTCGGACTATGAATGACTCAGCAAAAAGTTTAGTGCAGACTGGTGGTACACTAACGACATAAGGATAGGAAGAATCACCAAGTCTCGTACTTTATTTTTGTCAAAATCTTAATCTGACCTCTAATGGGTCTCAAATAAGACTGAGAGCAATATAAGCTCAATCTATTTTAGATATTGTGGATAATTTAAACAACCCATGTGAAATTAAACTGTATAAATTGTATGTAACTGTATTTTTATAATTACCGTGCTTCGGAGGGCATGTTAAGCCGTCGGCTCCGGCTGTTGTTGTAACACAATAGTCGTTAAGCCAAGTCGGAAGCCTTCGGGCAGCCTATAAATTCTGACACCAGGGCTGACCACTTGCCTACACGATAAGGAGAAGAAGAAGTCTATGTATTGTAATGCTACATGTATGTATATATCATAATATATTACCATGGAGCTAATAAAAAAAGAAGGAGGGCATCCCGTCTGATCCCAAACTGAAGCACCCTTAGGAAGACGGAACGCTTCGTACGTACGAGCGGGCACGCACATACTCACATCATAGGCAGACGGCCGCCCGCCAGTATTGCTCTGGACCTCACACAAGACGCTGTCAACGTGACGGAAAAAAAAATCCAAAAATGTCGTCTTGCGTTGTAAAAAATTGTCGGAATAATAGCAGTTTAATTAAAAATAGACAGGGGATCAATTTTCACAAGTAAGCTTGTTATTATTCCACTGATTTCTTCACTTTTTAATGAAATTATTTAGATCCAATTTAATACACAAAACCAATCAGTGCTGCCAACAATCAAACTTGCAAATTACCCGAAAGTGTGGGAGAATGACCAAATTGTGTTCGAATACAACATATTCATTTAATATTGATTATAATTGAGACCTGACTATAATGCCAATGCATTTTGTCATTACGAATGTGCATGTTTTTTCCTTTTTTTGAATGAATATTTTACCGGTAGTGTACCTACTAATTCGTGCATATTTGGCTGGTTTCTATGATGTAAAACATTAAAGTAGGTAAAAATACGAATGATGTGTTCATTAAACGTATTAGGCAACACCCTGGCTATGAATCTTTAGGCCAAATAAACAGATTTATTAACATATATTTAGATAGCACTATATAAACGCCCACCGAAAAAAGAAGGTCACTGTAATGGTTTTTATTAGGGATGCGCTGCACATGGATTTTTGAACCGAACCAAATAACTTACATTATTCGGTCCAGAGTTTACCGAACCGAATATTCAGCCGAACAATTCGGTTCATTTTATTTTACACGAATTTTTTCGTACGTTCAGTCGCTATAAAACTTTAACAAAGTTTCCACTGCAACGGAAACAATTTTTATTCCACTATTTGTGAAAAAACGTTTTTTTTGAAAATTTTCTATGAAATGAATTAAAGTTTATGTATGTAATTAATTAAAAAAAAAAACCCAAACAAAAAAACACACAAATAACAGAATCCTTAGAAACAAGCGAAATTAGATGCGAATTAGAAACAAGCGTGCGGTTTGGTCCAATGACAAATTAGATATTGGACCAAATTGCACGCTCTATAGGTCGGTAGTGCCAGTTAGGCTCAATTTTTTTTTTTTTTTTTTTTTTTTAATTATGGAAGTATTTAGCGGAAAGAATTAAAAAAATATTCGGTAATTATTCGGCACTTTTACCGAATATTCGGTATATCGAATAATTACCGAATATTCGGCGCATCCCTAGTTTTAATTCATCGTAATATACGGTACCTGAAAGATAGTCCATAAACTAGTAGTTTTTATAAAAATCAAATGAGACAAATCTTGAGGTATGAAAAATAAATACTACATGAAAATTTGACTTTGACTTGCTCGTGTAGCTTTTTACGCCAACTTAGGAAGTTTTTTTTTATCGGATTCGGGTAATTTTCCCCACATGGCAATTCTTTTTAATCTGACACACATATTTATGTGTCCGCCATTTTGTACTTCAGTTCGATGTCAATCAAAACTCAATCCTTCTTTTTTTATTTCATCCATGTATATTACCTGGTTTCTATTATTCATTCACAACTTTCACATCACAGCACTTGACAGTCCTTTTCACAGTAATTTAAGCACAAAAAAACTTGATTTTTCTCAAAATTTTACATCACTTTATCGATTTTGCGCGCGGGTCACGGGCCCGATTTCTAGACACGACTGCTCGGATGGCAGTTGTTTTGAAACTGTTTTTTTTTTGTTTCGAATTTAGTTTCTCTTCAAATTCATATTTTTCTTTTTCTACTGTCAATTTCAGTGAGGTATTTTATAGTTTGGCCATGATTGTATGTATTTTGACTCTAGATTTATTTTTTTTACTATTCTGTATTCAAAATTTTGAAAACTGCAAAAATCTAGAACCTTGGAATGCTAGCGAGGTTTCTTTAGAAATGCTGTCGCTATGGAATGGCAGTCTCAATTTACTCCTCGAACGAGGAACACTAAATTGATATAAGGCCATTCCCGGGCCAGGCAAGGCCCGGGAACTCAAGAACGCCTTCAAAAACCATCTTTGGCTATCCAACACCAAAATTGTGAAGTGAATCTCCATCTACGTCAATCGCTGCGCCACGACATATCCATTGTCAAATCGCCGATCGCCGAGCTACATCCGCTACAGCCAGTCGCGAAACTACGACGAATCTATCGCCGAGAGCTGATCGCCGAAACTACCTCTGTTGTCACCGTCGGCCGCCGTATCTACCACGACGAATCTATCGCCGAGCGTCAACCAGTGAGACGACCGGCTTGCCTTTTTCAAACATTGAGTGGCAATATAACTTCATCACCATGTTCCGGCCCGTCGTCCGTCAAAGCTTTGACGACTAATACCTGCGTGTCTCCTGCTCCTGCATCTTGAATCTGAGCTGCGTAATAATACTTCATCGACGGTGGAAGGACGAGAATCTTCTTCTGGATCCAGAAGCTAATAACTGAATGAGCTAGCCGCTGAACTCTGGAAGTCGGACAAACTAAAGGCAACGAATTCCTCAGTCTCTATAACGACAGTGGGCCTTGTTTGAATAAAGACCCGGAAGTGGGCCTTGTTTGGATCCAATAACATTCTAATTCTACCGTGATAACTTGTAGGCCGTAAACAACTTAAATTTCGCGTTCTTCCGCATCATCGAGAGACTCTTTTTTTTTGCTTTCTACAAAGCTTGTAAAATTTACGAAAATAAATATCTGTTACCAATTCCTTTTTTTCTCTTCAGCTCTTAGGATCCTGTCAACCTAGGCACTGTTTAGGTAGGGGAGGAGCTGCTCATTAACTTGTAGCGTTCCATTCTACCTTTTTCACGAAAGGAACGGATGTAACGTGACAGTATACATAAATAAACAAATGTATTTTTTATTTTCATAACTGAATTGACCAACATTTGTCCAGTCTGACCTAATAGAAAGTGATACACTAATGCAAAATGTCCGCTGTTTCGGCATGTTAACACTCTTATGACTTTAGGATTTTTTTTAAATATTACCTCACATGATATCAATTTGAAACCTTTTGTATGATGAATATTGGTATTTTGGCAGTAATTTAAAGCATGAGTGATGAAGTTTTATTTACAATATTGTTTTATATGAATTTATATGTAGACCTCTTGTTTGAACCCTGTTTCGTGGTAGAATTTGGCTATGCTCCTAATTTCGTGAGCTTGTGGGGTGTTTCGGGATAAAGTTTTTTAAGAGAAATATGATAATTTACTGCAATAAAATGCACATTTTTTAAAATTAATAATTAATACCTTTCTCACCTTTCGTAAAAGAAAAAATTAAAAAATTTCAATAACGCATCCGTGGATGAAATAAAAAAAAGAAGGATTGAGTTTTGATTGACATCGAACTGAAGCCCAAAATGGCGGACATATTACATATGTGTGTCAGATGAAAGTAGAGCGACCGGCTGCATATGATGTCAGTGTGTGCGTATTCCGCTTGTACGTACGAAGCGTTCCGGCTTCCTAAGGGTGCTTCAGTTTCGGATGAGACGGGATTCCCTCCTTCTTTTTTTATTAGCTCCATGAACGCATCAGACCACATGGCGTTAATTTGGAGTAACCTGTCTGTCTTTTACAATTATTCGCTTTTGTCTATTTGTCCCAAAATTTATTTATAATTTACGATGTTGTCAACTATGGAAACATAGTGAGCTCCTTACGGGCTTAGACAGCATTGTAAAGAATACTCTGGTTTCGGTTTTGAATGTTGATATGGATGACAGGACGTGGTCGCAAGCCTCTCTACCTGTGCTTTTAGGAGGTCTAGGGATACGCAAAATTTCGAGTGTTGCATTACCGGCATTTTTATCCTCTGACATCATTCGCCGGGCTTTTACCACCGCCAATGTTGCAGCCATTCTCGAACCGAATGGTCTCATGCGTGACGATGGTAAAAGACCTGACAGAATGATTTTGGTTCCCTGGAAGATGGGAGGCGGCCTTGCGTCGACACTATGGCGCGGTCACACCTTCCCGAGACGCACGTTAGGGCCGGCTAATTCGGATGAGCAGCTAAAGCGGCGCAAATATAGTAACCTCGGTAGCCGTTATATATTTGAGCCGTTTGGCGTTGAGACCCTGGGTCCGTGGGGACCGGGAGCTCACCGCGTTTTCCAGTCTATCAGAGCGCCTGGTCGATGCGACGCGTGACCAAAATGTTGGCACTTATTTGGCTCAACGCATCAGCATTGCAATGTAGAACACAAATGGGTCAAAATATCACTATAAAATACATCTTAAATCGAAGCGTAGATCATGTACATTACATTAGTTTTTACTTTCCTTCAATACATCCAGTATTTCCGAAGTTATAACGACGAGAAGTTTAAGCCCTTTTTTTGATTTCCGAGATTACGCCGCGCTCTTGATGACGTCACTCCCGCGCTTGGTCCGGTCACCCGGTGCGTTGAGCCTACTAAATTTCGATCATCTTCGTTTTCCTATTACCTATTGTGTGCTTGTATTTCAAATTGTGTTATTTGTTCAAAGTTAAAGCTAGCTGAGTGTGTGTGTTACATTTAGTACCTATAACTGTAATAATGGTATTAGGATCGACAGGAGGTAAGTAAGTTTTAGGTAGATAATTATTGTAATAATAATAGTTATTATAATGTGGATCCGTGGAGGTGAGGCCTGCAGAGCGATTATGTAAAACTGTTACAAACACTGGGTTGATCGTAACGTAATAGATTTGCAATAGATACTGGTGACCTATGATACAGGCTGTTGATGCCTACATCAGGCACCAGTCCTTGCAACGCAGGTTTGCAATAATGTAATAAATATTATTGTCATAATTGATTGTAATTAGTACCTAAAATACTTTTGTAAACCTTTTGCAAGGAAAATAAAAAACATTTATTATTATTCATTCATTTATTTGGCTTTCCTAAGTTTATGTTTTTTTACAATACTTATATAAAAATATATTACAAAAATACTATAAAAAAACCCTAAACCTAGAGTGCCGCCGAACAATGCTCGTTGAGTCAACATTCCACATGGCGGTTACCTCGTGAGCCAAGTCAATTTTTATTATTATTATCCATTTCCATTCTCGGGTCTAGCCCGGACATTTGAGAGGCATTGGTGGGGCCGAAGCTAACACCAAGAGGCCTTTTTGGATACAAAGATAACTATAACACGGTCACACTATCCCTGGACCTGACGTCGATGATTTGCATTTCAGCGAGGACCAGAGACAATGTGACCGTGTTTTACATATTTCTTTCTTACATGTTGGCATATTGATATAACTATTTTGTATAATATTAAGGTAAAAATATCTGGGCTATTATGGTGAACTTTTGGATGGATGGTGACATTGGGTTATGGAATGAGAGAACGGCACCTGCCAATTCGACGGGCCCGATAGCTCAGTTGGTAGTATCCCTGCCTTCTGAACTGAGGGCTGTGGGTTCGATTCCTACCCAGGACAAACATTTGTGTGATGAACATAGATGTTTGTTCTGCGTCTGGGTGTTATATTGTATTCTATGTATGTATTTACAAACAAAAAAGTATCTAAGTATTATATCAGTTATCTGGTTCCCATAGTACAAGCTATGCTTAGTTTGGGGCTAGATGGCGCTGTGTGAAATGTCCACACATATTTATTATTATTTATTATTTAATTTTGTCTCATATCAAAATGTTTGAGGCAGGTGATGACTTGCCACCCACTAAATGGGCCTCCTGTAGTGGCTACCGCATATTGGTGCCGAGGAAGCAACATTGGTGTGGGTGGCTTAGGGTGTCGAGAGGTGTGCTGCACTTTCACTGAACGCTACTCGCGGCGTTATGCCCTTTAACACTTCCACCCTGGAGCTTAGGTTCTTAGCTCTTGCGACTTCCACCCCTGGACAGCCAGTTAAGGCAAGCCAGGGGTTAGGGGTCTCACTTAGCCCCTTGGAATCAGAGTACGCGGTGTCGCCACTCACCGACGGCTCGCCACAAAGCCGCCCCTGCGTTTTTATTATTATTATTATTATTATTTAATGTAATGAATGGCAAACAACATGGGAATATCAGGTAGGTACTCGTGATCAACGTCTCGAGGTTGTCGATGATTATTTTATGTGTATTTATTACTTAGTATAATAAGAAAATGACACTATTTATTTACCCATATACAGTAGGTAGGTCCTAGTAGATATTTACGTAGTTATCAGTTTTTTAAGTAGAGGCACCTTATTATTATATTTTTATAGTAAACCAGATATTTTTGGTTAATTTTATACAATGTCCGCTTTAGCTTGTTCAAAGCCGCAAATTACGCTTGACGTAAAAAGAAGGGCGATATAAGTTTGAGGGGGGTGGGGGGAAGTGCGGGGGGAGCGGGTGCAAGTGCGAGCGTGAGGGTAAGTTCGGGGTGGTGGATCAAGTGAGAGGTGGGGTTCATAGACAAAAGTGTTATCATAATCGGTTAAGTCATACTAACAGTAAATTAAAAACGTACGTTTTTTGTAGTTTTTTTTTTTTAAATTTGAAGTGTTAATTATGGTTCTAGGTCATCCACTTTTCCCTCATTTTTGGGTCCTCAGGCACATAAAAAAAAGTTTATCAGGTGTTTTAACTGTTGAATTGAAACACAGAGGCACGCACAATCCAGTATTTTTTTCCATTTTTACCATAGAAAACTATATAATTTTGATTTTTACTGCGCAGCGGCGTGCAAACGAGAGCGCGACTATCGAATGACTACGGGCGTGACGTAATAGGCTCCTGAGCGCCTGCCCACGTTTTTAAAAACCTACGGCTGGAAATAAGCACTTTGATTGTAAATATCGCAGCCATTTTTCAAGATATAAAAAAAGTAAAAACACAGTTTTTCTCGTAATTTTTTGTAGTTTTATTAGGCATGTAAAGTAAAAAACGTTTGTCAGGTCCATTCAACGAGGCAATGCGGCCAGCTTGTTGGGTGTGCTACCTATCGGCAGTGGGCTGGAGCATTTGGACTGTCTATAGGCCATCGCGGTCTATTATACAGTCCATATGTTCTTTGTAGTAGGTATAGTGTAGCTAGTTAGTGTGTAGTGTACTTAGTTTTAGTTTAGTTATTATTATTGTAGTAGCTAGCTTGAGTAATAGGCATATTGCGCGTTAAAAAAAAGTTTTGTTGCCAATATGTTGAGACTTGGTTTTTTTACAGTTTAAATAGTAGAGATTTTGTTCTAATGCATAATTTAAATAAATAGCTATTGATTTGCCAGTTGCAAAACTCACGAATTAACATACTATCATAAACTTACGGACATTTACCTTATGACAGTCTACAATGGTACATGTATATTTGTGTGCTATAAAATGATCAGAATCAGAAACTGTCCATAAAAATAATTGTTTGCACACAAGTGTTTATGAATAAAGAGGTAGGTATAATTCATTGCATCAAACAATAAAATTGGTTGTACAACTAAACGGATAGGTAAGTCTGTGTTTACTTACTTGTAAAGGTGACAAATAGTCCTAGCCAAGCCATTTCCAGATCCACAGGGCATGATGGCCAGTGGAACTTCTGCCAAGGCTTGCTGCCAGTCCAGCCGCTCGAACATCCCATTTAGAATCTCGAACAGAACTCCATCACCGCCCACCGCCACAACTCCGCGCCAGTTGTACACGTTACGAGTGCGGACAAATTCCCGTGCATACTGAGCATACTTTGTCACATGCAAGTCATAAGGAATCTCAGCCTCCTGCAGCAACGGCGCTACTTTCGTCTGGAACAGTTCTCGCGCCTTTCCCGGACCAGACTTCGGATTCAAAAGTATCAACAACTTCTTATCGTTCAACGGCGGCACTGGTCCAATGGGCTGGCCCACGATCAAGCACTTGATCGTCGACCGCCACTTCTGCGCTTCTTTATTGTTATCTTCGTACTTATCGAAAGACCTGAAACGCAATGTTATTGTAGTCCTCTCTCTTTTCAAGGTACGGCGGCTACGTTTCAGTATGTAAGCGTAAATGTAAAGATAAGCGCTGATATCGTTCTCGTCGAGATCGCCGCTGTTTTCCTCAACCACCTTCAACTGCTGGTGAGGAACGAGCGAGCTGCAAACGCATGAGCTGGCTCCTGTGCGCCGTCTTTTACTCCTCATGCATTTACTGCCGATTATATCCCGCAGCAAGATAGTCTGCTCCTTGCAACTACCGTCTGTTTCTTTCGTAAGAGATAACCCTTTGGAAGTTAATCGAACACGAAACACCGAATTCTTTTTGGAGAGAATATAAAATGTTTCTTCGAGATAAACATGATCTTTCGAAACAGTATCCCCTTCGATAACGCTCGGCACGTCTTTCCCGAATTTTGGATCCGCCATGACTGAACCACAGAGTACATTGGTAAAGACTGAACCACAGACAACTTTGTTATATACTCAACCATAGAGTATATTAAGTGGAGACTAGACTTAGACTGGAGTAACTTTTTATACTGGTTTGTGATTTGTGATCTGTGGTCCTATCTTACATACAAAGAGTATATATAACTCAAAATTACGGATGTGACCTAAGGAGGGAATAATCGATTATTTAATAATTTAAAAATCTGTTTTCAGAGAAAAATAATCGATTTTTAATATATCTTTTTTGTGGATTTTTCAATAATAAGTATCTACATAGCTAAATTTTTTGCTCGCCCTTTTTAATTTAAATACCTGCTTTATTTTCATTTCATTTAATTAATTTGAATGATAATTCTGCTGAAAAGTTTTTTAGGTCCAATAATTTGACTCCCGTCGGTCGCAACAATACTTTTTCATGTAGGTACTGTATAGTTTCAACATTTGGATGGTTCAATCTTCGCGCTGTATTTGCTCGTTTATTTTGATTTTTATGTGTAAAGCCAATATTACTACCAAACAAAATAACTTACTTTATTGTATTTATCAAAACTTGTGGAATCTAACTTAAAGTAGCCTCTAGGCTGAGTAATATTTGTTGCTGCGGGCATCATATTATTGCACAGAATCCCCCCTATTACATAGGTCCAGAATCGAAGTCTCCATACTTAACCTTGTTTGAACATGAATCAAACCATGGAGCACATTTTTTTTCTTCTAATGTCAGTTCCTCTTTCAACATACCATATAAATAGTATTACCCGATTTAGTCGGGTACCTAAATAAAAATCTAGCTAGATGTAAAATGTAAATAATAAAAATTATATAACGCCTATATTAAAAAAAAATATAAAATAATAAAATTAATTACCATCATACTACTATCTGTATCTATAGACAAGAAAAAGGTCTATTAGATAGTTCATGCAATCTTTTAATAAAAAGGATTCAAATTAAGTAAAACCAGCAGTTTATCCAACATTTCTTTTCATAACTCACGAGTTTTTCAATATTACCAAGTTAAAGGGATTAAAGAACAACAGTTATATAGGTACAGGGGGTCTAGCAAAGATACCAACAACTAACGCTAACGCCTCACGCTAACTCCAAAATGTACTGAAATGACATTTCGGAAATCGTTAACTTTTCCGTAGCGAATGTCATTTCGATACATTTTTGGAGTAAGCGTGAGGCGTTAGCGTTAGCGATTGTGATCTTTGCTAGACCCCCTGGGCCTCAACAAAAATAATGTTTCATATTTTAGGATAAAAAAAAAATAACCTTAAAAATGGAAAATCAGTGGGCGCATGGAAGGTTTATAGTTGACAATAAAACTATTATCAGTAATTGCACTTCTGTGTTCTGTGTGTTCTTTAATATAGAAATGCGTTGAACATATTGTTGAGCGAGTATTAGGTTTCCACCAATCTTCATTTCGACTTTTTTGAACTACTTTTATCCAAAGATCAGCTAGACATGGATCTGTTGGAAATCCATACAAAAGAAATCGGGTAATTATTCAGATGTCGTGTGGCAATACTGATTTTGACATGTCAACTTTTTATTGTAAAATGGTTCTAACTCTTCGTCAAATAGAAATAATTAAAATAATCTTATAAAAATACATGATTAAGGCCACTTACAAGTGAAATGTGATCGTGTGCTTCTGTGATTCGTGCCTCGAGTTATTTCGGCACAGTTTTATCACGCAAGACGGCATTTTTTTGGTATGTATTCAAAAGCACACCCAAGTAACGACTGATTTTGACTTTGACAGCTGAGAATCAATCACACCCAAAGTGGTGTGTACGGTTTTGCCCTGCTTTAATTTCATATTAGTGGTCTGGATAAAAAGTCTTTGTATTATTGTAATATATTTGCCGGTAACTCGGTACCTACCTACATGCACGTCAATTGATTGAAAAGAAGGTAAAAAAAAATATTCGTGAGCAACGAATACGAGCCTAAAATATTATAATTTTTTTTTTCGTGTTCGATAACAAACGCGAAAAAAATTATAAAATCAGTAGACTTAGGCCCACCCTTGTATGTATACCTGTGATTTACGCTGAACACCCGTGAATTTGGTAGTTGTGTGGCCTTATTACTTTTTAATACCAGTAGAAAAAAATCTAAACTGATATAAAAAAAAGATTTTTAAATTATCGATTTATTGGTCAAAAATAATCGACCAACAAAAATAGTTTTTTTTTTTAATAGTTGAATGAGGTTATGTTTTTTGGTATTTATTATCTTTTATTAGAGGTGGGTCGTACTAGGTAAATCGAGATACTAGGTGACTCTGTGACTGTGACTCAGCCATACCTGTGACAAATACCTGTGAATAAATACTAGCGAGTATTTTTTACTCGCGGCACAAGTCACGGTTACAGGATGTAGATATATAATAGGTGTGTCTTTCTCTGACGCCTATGTGGAAAAAGGATGCACCTATTACTTTTGAATTGACGGCTGGCAAAACATGTCGCTGTCACAGCTCCTGTGAAAAAAATACTAGGTTTGTCCCTCTCTGGCACGCTACAGACGCCTTCGTGAGAAAAGGATGCACCTATTACTTTTGAATTGACGCCTGGCAAAACATGTCGCTGTCACAGCTCCTGTGAAAAAAATACTAGGTTTGTCCCTCTCTGACACGCTACAGACGTCTTCGTGAGAAAAGGATGCACCTATTACTTTTGAATTGACGGCTGGCAAAACATGTCGCTGTCACAGCTCCTGTGAAAAAAATACTAGGTTTGTCCCTCTCTGGCACGCTACAGACGCCTTCGTGAGAAAAGGATGCACCTATTACTTTAGCACGCTCTCATAGATTCGCGCGCAAGTCACAGTGTCGCTGCTCCCGGAGGTATTTTGTCGCTGTGACTGACTGTGACTTTCTTTTATCAGTGACTTTATTCTGTGACGATAAATACGCCTCACGCCTATCTTTTATTATTTATTTTATAATGCTTGCGTTAATGAAATGTATTCTGATTCATTTTGTACAAAAAGCCAAACAAGTTATCTAAACTGATCATTGCCAGTGATTAGCACTGTATTTCTATTCTCATCCATAGCAGATTACGAAGAGATCTACAAATACAAAATGCACAGTATATTAGAACTTTACAGTGGCATCGGAGGCATGCACTGTGCATGGAATGGTTTGTATCACCTATTTTCCTATTTTTTATTAAATAGAACCAGAACGAAGTAATTATGTTATATACACTGTTTGAATAAAGCTTCGGCTCCTGTACCTAACACTTTTATGATAATAATGAGCATTTTATGATATTTTTTTTTATTGAGCTCTTTATTCTAGACGTTGTGTAAATACGGCGAATTCTGTGGATTTTGTTGGATTGGGCCAATATGAAAGCTTGCGCAATAGGGGTTACAAGGGGCTATAACTATTTTTTACCTCTTAAATTTAAATAATATATAATTTATATTTCAGAATCTGGTTTACTTGGCCAGATTGGTGCTGCCATGGATATAAACACAGTGGCTAATGAAGTATACCTACACAACTTTCCAGGAACCAACCTTATAACCAGAAACATACAATCCCTTACTCCTGAAGAAATAAAAAAATATAAAGTGAATGTAATACTGATGTCGCCACCATGCCAACCGTTCACAAGAAATGGAAAATATCTTGATAATAACGATCCCCGAACCAATTCATTCTTATATTTAATAGGAATTCTACACGAACTTCAGAATATTGAATTTATTTTGTTGGAAAATGTGAAGGGTTTTGAATCATCTACGGTTAGAAACTTATTTGTAGAGAAGCTAAAGGACTGCAACTTTGACTATCAAGAGTTCCTTCTATGCCCCATAAGTATTGGAGTGCCTAACTCTAGGCTAAGGTACTACTGTATTGCTAGGAAGAATGGTTCCCTTTGGCATTTTAAGAGAAAAGATGAAATTGTAAGTAATAGTTCCTTTGTAATTTCTATTATTCACATCTGCAGGGAGCTGATGGATCCAGGAGGCGAGCAGCTGCTCAAAGTGGGTGAGGCCTATGTTCAGCAGTGGATGTCTTCAGGCCGTTGATGATGATTATTCACATTAATTTGCTACACAAGCACAGTATAAAGATTAAAACTTTACTGTTTTCAGATGACCAGTTTACCTAAATCTTATGAGATGCCACATGCTTTAGACTTAATACTAGAAAATGATGTGTCAGACAAATATCTGGTTCCAGACAAACATTTAAAAAGGGGGAACATATTTGATATATGTTATAGAGACTCTAAAAGATCATGCTGTTTCACAAAAGCATATACACATTACGTAGATGGCACAGGGTCGTTATTCACTGAACAAAGTCCTGAAGTAGTCAAAGAATGTTTTAAAAAAGCAAATTCTTTCGAATATGGAAGTGAAGATTATGTGAAAACATTGAAACAATTAAACTTGAGGTTCTTTACACCATCAGAAGTGCTATCACTGATGGCCTTTCCAAATACATATAGTTTTCCTGACACAGTGACTACAAGACAGTGTTACAGGCTCCTGGGCAACAGTGTCAATGTTAATATTATCAGTGAATTATTGAAAGTACTATTTGATCAATAAATTATTATTTTATTTTTATATTTCTCAGAACATTATTTTAACATTGATAATATAATACTATACTAATTTTCACCAAAGTATATACCCTCTTGAGGGTCAGCAATAGTAATTATTATATACAATTTAAGTGTAAATAACTAAATGGATCCATTTGCAATCAATTGCAGAGCCCGTCTCTTGGCTCGGTGGTTAAGTACCCTTAACCTCATCATCACTGCTAATGTTGATATAAAGGACATTGTAAAAGACCACAGAGTAAACTGCCAATATGCCTTCTCTTCCAGATAGGCCACTCTATCACAACTGAAAAATAATACAAAAATAATGAAAATCAATCCAGCCTGGAATCTATCCAAAATTATTATAACTTTAGATGGTTTGGTTTGTTATTTCACTTGTCTAACATTTTACCTTCTAGTTACAGTTTCACCATTTTCACATTTTAATATTTCCTTGAAGCTTGTATGAATACATACCCCTATACTCTTACTTCGGATTTCGAAATCTGTAAATAAAGTACTTTATTATTATTTATATCATGTCATAATAGAAGTCATACATTGTTAATTAAAGTAGTTTGTAAGTAGTATTCGATTTAGATTTTTCAGTTTTTCATACAGATGTATGAAAAAAGAACCAAATCAGTGCAGTAATTTTGGTGTAAAAGCCACACATAAAATTTTTAACTTTTATATTAGTGATGATGATTTACATTAGATATAATAATAATAACTAATAATGTAATCATAGATTTATATATCAGGATATGCCCGAAGGAACATTTTATTTTGTCAAAATGGCGTGGGAAAAGTCAGCGCCATCTATTAGATTTCGCGTGAACTACGACAAGTTGAGAAAATTAGGTGCCTATCGCTGCCATTATGTCCGTCAATGTTTATGTTTACAATGATTATTCCAAATATAAATTCGATTATTTTGTTACAAAACAGAGTGTAATATTGAAAATACTGAATTACTTGAGGTAAGAAACTTGGTCTTTCTTTTTACTGCACTTTTGAGTATAGATTGTGCCACCCTTCACAATACAACTTGGCATATTTTGTTTGTGACATTCAACCGATGCCTTCTAACTTCCATCACAGACTGAGCGCTAGTGGATGCCAATCTGTGAAATTGGCTCCCACTTTGAAGCGACCTATAACCAGTCATTAGGCCTGCCCTTAATATATATGTCTATGAATGTAATCCTTCTTTCCACTCTTATAATAAGCACAAAAAATATATATAAGATTCTACTTTGTAGTATTATCTGATTACCTGAACAAGGGTGGCATTCACTGATGATAGAGTATGGCTGGTGCAACCAGCATGTCGAATTGTTTTCAGTTGGAAAAGTCTTGTTTTTCATTCGATGGTTACCAGATAATGTTTCTGCTAAATGTGACTCTAGTATAAGCACCACAACGGTTAGTCTGTAATAAAAACAAGAGTAAGAAGACTGTAACAAAACACAAATCAGTTACTTATACTGTATGTAACCATGTCAAAGTATTGAATACCATGAATACCTATTTGAATTAAACTTACACTCCCAAAAGAACCGTCCCAAGCAGCATACATCTTTTCGAACAAGTCTCGAACATTGTAGAGTCAATAATTTACTATCGAGAGTTTAACAGTTTATACCTTATCTTGTGTGCATGGATGAAATAAAAGTGATATACGTAGTATCCATCCCCTACCTATTTTGTGAAAGTGTTTTATTACACCATGGATTCAAGGAAGGATTTACACTTTTTTTTTTTTTTTTTTTTTTCTTATATTTTGGCTCCACACCATAGTGTATTTAGCCAGTGTCAAGTATTATATGTATTTTCATCGTGTTATAAAATATT
This sequence comes from Ennomos erosarius, assembly GCA_963580505.1. Taxonomy (NCBI): domain Eukaryota; kingdom Metazoa; phylum Arthropoda; class Insecta; order Lepidoptera; family Geometridae; genus Ennomos; species Ennomos erosarius. The sequence continues at coordinate 11,473,908 of OY756988.1, forward strand.
TCACGCAAAGTCATGTCCTAGTCATAGTCATAGTCTAGTCTAAGTCAGGTAGTCATAGTCCACTCTAAGTCATGCTCCAGCAAAGTGGTGGCAACTTTACTAGAAGCTTCTATGGAGTTTTGGAAGCAACATGAAAAATCACGTTTCACCACATTATATCACTTGCCCTCACTCATGCTCGTAATTCAGCACTTAATGCGTAAAACGCCACCAATTTTAAACATTAACACTGGAAAAAGCAAAAGTTTTGAAAAATAATACAATGCAACGACGTGAACTTTTCCGCGTTCCCGCCAAAACTCCCGGATTTACACTTTTAAAATTTTAAAATCAATTTCCATAATAGATGTACAATCCACAGACTACTAAGAGATACTACGTACAATCATATGCCCTATTCCGATTCACGCTAAAAACGCCTACCGAATTGCCGTGAGCGCGACAACGAAATCTCTTCTAAACGTCATGACCGACGCCATCTTGCGATATCGCCGGCCGTGATTGGTTGTTCCGAGTCATTGACAGCGGTCAAAGTCATTGAGCGCAATATCTGAATCGGAACGCTGAAAAATCAACGTGAGCGCTGGGAGCGCTATGAGCGATTATAGCGTGACTCGGAATACGAGGCTAGAGTGGAATACAACAAAGAGGATATTTATGTCAGTTTTACGTCAGTTCTGTCAGTAACAGCATACCATATGAAAAGTATCACCCTAAAGGGATCACCAGTATGGGTGTGGTGTAGCTCCCCATATTATTATTAGAAGGTGGTCCATAGGTTGAAGTAAATAAAGATGATGTTTAGGCTCACGATGCGATGTATAATTGAATTTACAAGTATTTACAAAATAAAAAGCATGTAAAATTTTCACTAGCTATCGGCTAAGACGTAGATTCCGAATCAACAAGATTTGGTTGCCCCTAGCAACCAAGAGCTAAGTTTTTCTATGAGCTGCATGAAAACTCTTTGCACGCCACAACCCGATCAAATCGGGCAAATGGAGAAGCAGACCCAAGAAAAAATACATCAAGTTATGCATGAAGAAATTATTATAATATCTTTAACTGAATATGGTATAATGTAGTACCTAAGCGTAGGCTAACTTTGGCAGTAAAGACACAGAATAGATATATAGTACTGTAGTAAACTATATTAGCCATTCTGTACGTAGTATGTAGCAAGGACATTGTTCGCTCGGTCATTACGTCTGAGTAACCGAAGTTTTTGTAAACTAACGAGTGTTTAACCGGTAGAGCGTCGGCGTCGGCGTGCAACAATACAATGCTGGACGAAAACAAGTTCACCTGACACGTCTGGAATTGAAACCTGGCGGCTTAACCCGTGTGGGAAATCTATAATAATACATAAACCACCGATAGAGTCCACGCCAAACGTTTAGGCGGCTGTGAAGTGTGCTACAAGACCCCCACACGCTGCAGCGCTAGGCACACCACTTACCTCTTTCCACGCATATCTAAATGATACTGCGCAGCGTTTCACGCAGACTTAACAGCCTCCATTGAGTGTGGCGCAGACTCCACTCACAGGAGCTACCTACCATCTTTTTTTTTTTTTTTTTATAACATGGACAGACAAACAAGCAGACGGCCCGCCTGATGGTAAGCAGTTACCGTCGCCTATAGACACCTGCAACACCAGGAGCGTTGCCGATGCGTTGCCTACCTTTGAGGACTCTATTTACCCGTCGTTTGAAGTGCCCCATGTTGTAGCTCAGCGGAAACACCTCAGAGGGTAGCTCATTCCACATCTTGCACGTGTGTGGCAAAAATGACCTCGAGAAACGGACTGTGCGAGATCTCCATGGGTCCACGAGGTGTGGATGAGCTTTTTGACGGTGACGAGCTGTGCTATTATAAAACCGCGACGCTGGGATTAAGTTGAACAGCTCTTCAGAGCATTCCCCATTGAAGATTTTGTAGAACACACAGAGGGAACCGATGTCTCGGCGCAAACTCAGTCAAGAGTCAAGAGGCTGAAGCTGGTACTTTAGCGCACCGTTCCAGAGGTGAGAGCAGTACTCCATGTGGGGCCTGACTTCTACACACTAACAGACACAAAGCTGTGGCTGTAGAAGCCCTTCATAAACATTAAAAGTTCTGCTTGCTCACTACGGTACGTGCGGTGTAGCTTGCCTACTAATGCCCGTCTGGCCTAAAGTTCAAGAGATCCTAAGTTCGCACTTATCCCGCTATGACGTACCTACTGCAACGCATATGAATATAACTTATGTTATAATTGTAACAAATGTGGTAGATAACCTTGAAGTTACTGGCTTTATTTCAATTGATGGTGGCATTTTTTGCAAATAGGTATCCTATGGTACTTTGAAACTGCGTAGAATTTAATAAATTGTTGAACATAATTATATTTTATACATTGTGTGGCAATACTGATATCCAACTCTTTTTTAGACAAAATATTTTAAAATACTTTAAATAACACATATTAATGCCCAATAACTTGTGAAATAGCAACATGAGCTTCCGTGTTCGGTATTTCTCGTAATTTCAGCGAAGTTCTATCACGCACGGTGGCATTTCCTGGTATTTTTTCACAAGTACGTTCAAGCAACGATTGATTTTGAGTTTGACATCTGAGATCCAATCACACCCAAAGTGGTGTGTACGGGTTTGCCTTATTTTTTTTTCGTATTAGGGGTCTGGATACAAAGTCTTTGTACTTATAAATAATAATTATTATCGTTAATGACTTTAGCATATTATTAATAATAATAAGTCAAAGAGCTAAAACTAATAAGTCAATAGTCATTTTAAAAGTAATCAACAATCAACATTACAACATTTATAGTAATCTGTGGTCAGGTCACCACAGATTAATAATTATTAGAAATGGGTAACTCGCCATTGAATCCTCTCTCTCTTTCATCCTCGAGATCGTTTACCTCTTGAGGCCTCATTATGAAGTGAGGAATGAGACGTTTTATTTAAAAAAAAAAACTAGTTCCACTTCTGTTACTAGATGGCGTAATAACGACGTATTTCAAACATGGTTGTAGTTTCAAACCACAGAGTACAAGGAAATGTCAAATTCAGTTGAGTGGATCACAGAGAGCGTTGTCGATTTGTCGATAGAAAGCCATTAGAGTATAATACGCCTTCCATAAAATAAGGATAGGATACTAAACTCGACTCGATACATAAATAACAAACAATGACAGAATGTAAAACCCCCATTTTAACGCCATCTATCGGGTCTTCATCAATTAATCTTACCGAGGAACCACCTACTAATTTGGGGAGTATTTTTTTTCGACTTTGGGAAGTTTAAAAATGCCATCTGGCAGCTCGGTTACGTCGCCATCAGTGTTGCCAACCCTACTATTTAACAGTAGATTTGCTGTTTTTTGATTAGCAACCCTGTTTTCTGTTTTAGGTACAAATTCTACTGTTTTTCTATAATTATAGGGCCATCTGATACAAATTGCAATAAACATACAACATAGCGCATAGAAAAGTTGCTGCTTCATAATAACTTACTCTACATTATTGTACGGCAAGATCATTATTATTTTGTAAATCATTATTTTTATATCTCTGTTTTCGGCAAGTTGAAGCAAGTACAATTATTTTGTTTATTACGTATTTTCAAAAGTGGAACCATTTTAAAATAATGAGTAGTGATTTATCTTGTGACCAATTCCTCCTAAACAGAAATAAAAGGATTAAATACGAACTAAACAAAGACTTTTTATCCAGACCACTAATACGATATTAAAGCAGGGCAAAACCATACACATCACTTTGGGTGTGATTGATTCTCAGCTGTCAAAATCAAAATCAGTCGTTACTTGGGTGTGCTTTTGAATACATACCAAAAAAATGCCGTCTTGCGTGATAAAACTGTGCCGAAATCACTCGAGGCACGAATCACAGAAGCACACGATATCATTTCACTTGTAAGTGGCCTTAATCATGTATTTTTATAAGATTATTTTAATTATTTCTATTTGACGAAGAGTTAGAACCATTTTACAATAAAAAGTTGACATGTCAAAATCAGTATTGCCATATGACATCTGAATAATTACCCGATTTCTTTTGTATGGATTTCCAACAGATCCATGTCTAGCTGATCGTTGGATAAAAGTAGTTCGAAAAAGTCGAAATGAAGATTGGTGGAATACCTAATACTCGCTCAACAATATGTTCAGCGCTTTTCTATAGTAAAGAACACACAGAACACAGAAGTGCAATTACTGATAATAGTTTTATTGTCAACTATAAACGTTCCACGCGCCCACTCTTTTTCCATTTTTAAGGTTATTTTTTATCCTAAAATACGAAACATTATTTTGGCTGAGGCCCAGGGGGTCTAGCAGAGATCACAATCGCTAACGCTAACGCCTCACGCTAACTCCAAAAATGTATCGAAATGACATTCGCTACGGAAAAGTTAGCGATTTCCGAAATGTCATTTCAGTACATTTTGGAGTTAGCGTTAGTGGTTGGTATCTTTGCTAGACCCCCTGTACCTACATAACTGTTGTTCTTTAATCCCTTTAACTTGGTAATATTGAAAAACTCGTGAGTTATTAAAAGAAATGTTGAATAAACTGCTGGTTATACTTAATTTGAATCCTTTTTATTAAAAGATTGCATGAGCTATCTATAGACCTTTTTCTTGTCTATAGATAGTAGTATGATGCTAATTAATTTTATTATTTTATATTTTTTTAATGTAGGCGTTATATAATTTTTATTATTTACATTTTACATCTAGCTAGATTTGTATTTAGGTACCCGACTAAATTGGGTAATACTATTTATATGGTATGTTGAAAGAGGATCTGACATTAGAAGAAAAAAAAAATGTGCTCTATGGTTTGATTCATGGTCAAACAAGGTTAAGTATGGAGACTTCGGTTCTGGACCTATGTAATAGGGGGAATTCTGTGGAACTAAAGTCCAAAAATCATAAAATCCTAAACAAATAGCAAAAGAAATTGAAGTCTAAATGGCTTGCTTTATGGCTGAGCATAATATAATATCTTTGAATACCTATCACTGCTTACTTTCGAAAGAAGATTAAAAATGTAATTAATTTCTTTGAGCACTTTTTAAATTTTCTTTGGAATAAAAATAATGTATGATGTAGATTGTACATTTAACACCGTTTCTATGAATTTCGACGTGTTTTAGTCAAACAGTAGATCTATTGCCTTGAATGAACATGTATACTGTTTTTTACTGTTTTTTTTAGGCTGTCGTACTGTTTTTTTGGCTGTTAGGGTTAGCAACACTGGTCGCCATGTTTTAATTTATTGAAAACGTAAACGGAAAAGAGAGCGGGCGGTGTTGTTTGTAAAATAAAGTGTAAGGAAAGCTTTACAACGTATTCAACGGAATAAATGTATATTATGTTTTAGAGTTATGTGAGTAAAAACAAATTTTTTGTAATTTCTTGGACATCAATTTCAATTTTTCTACCGAACATGGCGTTGCTAAACGAAATTCCGAGGGCTTTTCGCCTTTACGTGACCCATGTGGATGGAGAGGGTCATTTTCTGAGGATAAGTGGGCAGCTTGATCAACAATCCTCACTGATGGTCGAGTCTTTGTTCGAAGCAGCCCGAGAGAACTTAGAAAAAGGCATAGGAGCTGTATCCCCGGGTGCCATACATGAAGGTGTTATTTGTGCCGCAAAATACAAAGACGGCACCTATTACAGAGCGAAAGTTATCAATATGACAAGTATTGCTACAGGCCTTGTCGGGGTACATTTTATCGACTTTGGCAATAAAGATATAATTTCTTTGAGCACTATTCGGTTCTTGGACAACTACGACCCTATGTTTCTGCAGTTGAGAGGCCAAGCAACTGATTTCTACCTCTCTCGTGTTATAAATCCATCAGGGAGATGGGAAGAGCCCATGCTAATGAAACTCCAGACTTTGCTCTGCTACTCCGAATATCCTGTAACTCTTGATGTTCATACCCAAAGTCTGCCTTTAATCTCCATCCAGTTCAAAGGCAATGATCTGTCAACACATCTTGTTTCTATTAGATTTGGAATGGCAATACCCATAGCTAAGCAAGAAATGCTACTTCTGCAAGTGTCTGAAAGTCAACACATGCCAAATTGGCAGTCAAACTATTTGAATGACACTCCGGCGTTTTCTGAGCATGTGCCATTTTTATTAAACCAGAACTTTCCTTCAAATCCTGCATCAGCAATGCGTTTACAGCAGAATGTTAGCTTGCCATTCAATGGTAGTATACCAGCTACTCCATCTTTAATAAGTAAAAGGTTACTTACAACTGCAAAATCTTCAAGGACTGCTGTAAACTTGAGAGCTCCAATACGGCAGCCACAGCATGTCACAGGGCCTTCTGTAGGACCACCAACAGGTCTCATTCCTGCCACCCCACCCCCTACAGCAGCACCAGCATTTGCAGCAGCTAAACCAACATCTCCAAAGAAATCAATCACCTATAAAAGTAAATTACTGGAAGTGAATTCTTCGCACAAAGTATTTGTATCTTACGCTGAGGAAGGTCCTGAATTATTTGGTGTTCAGCTGGCAGCCGATGCAAATAAACTGCAAGACATGATGGATGAAATAAACCGAAGGCCACACAGTAGCTTGGCTGAACCACCAATGATTGGCACTGTTTGTCTCGGCCGAATGTCAGGAGACCGAGTAATCTGCCGTGCTATTGTAATGAACTTATCAGGTTCACAATGTAAGTTGTTTTTTGTTGATTTTGGGGACACAGAGATGGTATCATACTATGATATATTTGACATCCCAGAGGAGTTTGTAAAGCCGAATGTGTTTGCAATGCGATTCTGTCTATCAGGAGTCAAGAGATTGGAAAAGGGTCCACACTTAAATGAATCATTCAAGCAATTGGCCAATGGAAAAATATTGATGCTAAAAGTTGTGCCACCAGAAGGGCCTCCATTGATTCAGTATGGAGAGCTGTATTTGGATGATAAGAATATTCTAGACCTGCTGCTCGCAAACATGAAGGATAAACTGCAGTTCAAACTGTTGGGAATTCTTCCGATGGGAGCGAGGCATTCTGTCCTTGTATCATATGTTGACAGCTGCATAAAGTTCTACATTCAACTATCAGACAAGAGTGATGACTTGAATGCTGTGATGGATGCTGTCAAAGTCCACTGCGAGAACAGTTCTTCACCTGGAGAACTGCCGGTTGGCGCAGCTTGTTGTGCCAGGTTCCCAGACGATGGCAACTGGTACAGAGCTTGTGTTAGAGATGTAAAAGGAAAAAAAGTTACAGTTGCTTATGTGGATTATGGCAATGAGCAGGATGTGGATGTATCAGACCTGAGGACTATTACACCGGAGCTGATAAAGCTGCCTGCTGTTGCAATGAAGTGTGCATTGAAGGTGAGAGTGCCTTGATTTATTATTGACATTTGTTGGGGAAATTTAGAGCTTCTGTTTTCCTTCTTTTCACTTCTCTCTTTTTCTTTTCAAATAGTTACATAAATATACATATTTACATACCAAAATGATTCAAAATAAAATTGTAAACCAAGTTTAAAGGTAGTGTATTTGATGAGATTGATTATATTTGAACAACACATTCCATACTTGTTCTGTTTTTTTTTTTAGGGCTACGGTAAAATTTTTCTCTTCTCCTATTTCTTTTAGATGAAGTGGTAATTTGTTAAATACTTATCTATACTTATAATTGTTCTGCTTATATCTTTATTGATGACTGAAATAATGACTCACACAGGCCATTTTGAGTTTTAAGATGCCTAATGAATAATGACCTGAATAAATATTGCAAATGTGATCATTGTCTGGGTCTAAATTGAAAACGCGCTAAATAGTGAAAGTGCGCCAAAATGCATGATTGCACATTCGTGTTTTGCCTCTCAATTAGGTAACAGCCAGTGCTGTTTATTCATAACAAAGCATTTCAGAATGATTGGGTTCAGCATATAATGATTAATTATCATCGGCCATAATTTACCTTACATTATCATTTTTAAAATTTGTTAATAAATATTGCCCTAAAATATTAATTGTTATTCTTACTTGGTATGCTCCCCTCATACACAGTCTAATTTTTAAAGGGAGTCTATAATTTATTTGTCTATTTATTACCCAATTATTATTATTATTATTTGTAATACACTAGCAGCTGTTTAGCTGATGCGTGTATATCTTTTCAGTGCACTTGTAGTTTATAATGTTTATCAAGTCTGTTTTTAAAAGAGTTCACTGAGGGAGCACTAATCACTGACTCTGGGAGTTTATTCCGAGCGTCCACTACATGGTTAGGCAAAAAGTGTTTAATTATGGTATAGTCCAATAATACACACACATCTACATCTTACTTGCTTCTGCTACATCTTCAACGTATTGGTGGAAGTGTGAAAACGGTATTGTGTACTGTGTGGCTTTAGTCAGAATAACTAGGCAATTTGACTACCATTAAAAATAAATACAGTAAATATTATTTTCATAAAGTAGGTAAATACTAGTAATGTAATGCTTGTTATGCTTATTTCACTACAAAGCACTCCAAATAATTGTCATCAATTGAATGAAACTTTAATCAAATAGATAAGAATGACAGACTCAAACCACATAATTTTCTAGGGCTTTGAAAACAAACCAGTGGAATCAACAACATCCAATCAGCTGGAAATGATAGCGCTAGAGAAGACCCTAATGGCCCAGGTTGTTGGCGTCCTATCCAGTGACACAATGATTGTGACCCTGGTGGATGACACTGTCTCACCACCGCTGGATGTGGCAAGGAAGATGACCCAGCTTTCAATGCCTAGGAGCTCACAAGAGGTATGTATAAACATTTCAAATCATCACGCGAACGTCCAGCTCATTGCTACATTCAATAACATTAAAAAAAATCTCATAATATTATCTTTGTTAAGCTCACGTTAACTTCCACTGAATACTTAACACTTATTGGGTGAAACACTTTCATGGTTGTTTACTACTTTTTTTGTCTGCTCCTGATAATACAAACTTTTTTACCATCCACCCGCATCTTCAGTCTACCCATGAACATGGTGCATGTAACTGCCGAAATATCGGGAACTCAGAAATAAGTAAATTAATAATATCAAGAACAAAAAAATCATCAAGAATCGGTTAACAGGGGCGGATATCTCAATAACATATGAAAAAATCCAGGAATTTTCTCATTGTGTTTATGTTAAAATGTATTACCACAACGGCAAAGCGCAATCGCCGCTCGCTCCCGTCACCCGTGCTACGGTACTTCGTATCATACACCCAAATCTCAAACAGTGGCCTTACCGCGTAAGCCCGGTGGCAATCGTAATCGTGTGCTCTCTTGCTCGCACTCAAGGGCTTGTACATTGGCGCAAGCAGGATGGCAGACGATGTTCGATGACGTTCGGATGACGAAAGCTTACGCGGTAGGGCTGCAGGTCTACATGGTACTTGGTGCCAATAACAAAATAGAATCTCTACTAGTCTATGTGCATTGGTATCTGTACTCGCCAGTTACCATCATTTATCTAATCATAAATAATGCATAAGCCATTTTCAGTAGTTAACACTAGTGCCACTTAGACTAAATGAAAAATCACATCTGAAATCACTGTGAATCTATCTAGTCTATGTTAAAATATGTAATTCGTCAGCTCACAATAAGTGGGGCACAGAAGAATAACGCTATACAACGGTTGGATATTTACGTAACAATTTTTATCCCTACTAATGCATAAAAAGTGAAATGTCTGTTTGTTGTCTTTTAACATCGCTTTATAGATTTGGTTGTATTTTTGTACACAGATTGTTTACACCACAATTTATCATAAGGTTATAATTCTTTTTCCTGGAAAATTAGAGAGGGATATCGGGTAATTCCCGGGAGAAACCGCTTATAAGATACTGTGCAATTATTTGTATTCTTATCCAATTATGCATATCGGGTGCAGGCATGCATGCAGCCGCAAGAAATGTCTTGGATGGACAAACCGCTGATTATTACAAGATCAGCTTTTTGTAGTTGCATTGCTTATTTCTAAAAGACTGTACAATGGAAAAAGTATATGATCTGGACAACTGTTGCAGACGAATAATTATTGAGCTTCGGATTTAATACGATTTACTGATACTGGAGCGTAGGGCGGCCCCTCAGTAGGTGAACCGATGATTTGGTGAAAAAACCGCGGGGAGCCGATGGATGTAGAAGGCAAGCAGCCGCTTGAGGTAACGCTCCGTGGGGGAGGCCTATGTTCAGTAGCGGATGTCTTCAAGCTATTGATAATGATGATGATGATGATGACTGATACTGGATAAGTAGATGGGTGCGTTTGACCACATTTTTCCTGATGTTAAGCGTAATTGGTCATACAGTTTCAGGCCTGTATTACAGAACGACATCTCATTAATTAAACTCGACTTGGGCATTTATTCACAACCGAGGATAGGTCTGTTGGCCTAATCCACTGATTAGGAAATATTATATTTAGATCAAAGCAACGACGCCGACCCGCAAAGAGGCCCCGGATAGCTTCAGTTCGCCGGAAGGCAGCGTGCCCGATGACGGTCGCAAGCGCAGTTTCCGCAGAGAGAAGAGCTTCAAAGACGAGCGTCGACCGAGGGATGAAGACTCGCAGAAGAGCGGGAGCTTCCGTGCCAGGTTAGTATGCACTGAGCACATTGACTATAAATCCAGTTGACCAATGATACAACTTACCTATCATACGAAACTTAGTGGTGTATTTCAACCACTAACCTCTGCGAGGAACCGGGAACCCGTTGGTGTCTTTTGTACCGTCCTGCTCTGTTCTTTGTAATGTCGTATGACTGTCTCGTTTTGTTACTCCGTCCCGCAAAGACAGCCTAATAAAAGGGTTCCTGAGGATGCGTAAAAATGAGAAGTTGGACATAAGTTATCATTGTAATCATTAGCGAGCGATCCCTCCTTTAGCTCCCCCGAAGGCAGTGTTCCCGAAGACCGCAGGGGTGGTTTCCGACGAGAGAAAAGTTTCAAAGATTCGCGCCGGCCGCCGCGAGATATGAATGATGATTTCCCTCACAGAGGCGGCAGCTTTCGTTCCAGGTAAGTCACTTGCTGTGCGAGTTAGCGAGTACCTCCGAACTACCGCAACATTAGCTGATACACTTGAAAATGTGTGATGGCGAAACTTGGCACATGGGTGATGGGGGCTTTTCATGTCTTGCTTTGTTTTTTTTTTCCTCAGTTGTTTTTGGTTAAGGAAATCTTATGCGAGATGTCCTGTCGGGGTGTTTCAGTTTGGTTTTGGCTTTGCTTTGGTTTTTCTTTGTTTGCAATTTCATAATTTTGTTTAATTCTTGGGTGTTGATATAAATATGAACATCTGCTTCTTCTTCTACTTGTTACTAAAACCTGAAATGAAAAGATTAATGCCCGTCTGAACTAAACTTAGAACTACTAAGTTCACACTTAATCCTGAGCTGTCAAGATTTAGTGCATACGCGTATAAGGCCCGATTTTAACAAACATTACATATTATGTTAAGTATAACGCTACTTGTTAGTCTCGGAAACAGCTACAAATGAAATGGCACTTAAAAAGACGCCTCTGTCTGATTGTATCCAAGGAATAAGCTTCAAAATAGTTGGTATAAAAGTTATATTCGTGTAATTCGGTTATTCTCAGAAAGTTATAGTTGGAATAACATTATTCTACTTTGGTAAAATCGGCCCTAAAACAAATATAAAGAAGTATACTAAGTAAACATTTATTTAGTTTAGCTTTAGCCTAAAACACGTTATTTTTTCGCTGAGAATGTGTATACTTTCGTTCTATTAACATAGTTAATGTAGCATTCCAGACCACATGCAAATTTTATAATTGCACATAATAAAATTGCAGTTACCGTATACGTCGATGTCTGAGATACGCATGTTTTATTTGTATAAATTAAAACTCTTGCAGCAATATCAGTTGCTGACTAGTTAAACTCAGAACTATGCCAACATTTTTTACAATACACAACACCTTTTGTATCATACTAAATTCAAGAGTGTAGCTGTATGTAGCGGTAGCCGTTCCAGAAAACATATTTTTAATCATTTTAAGTAAAATAATCTCTCCCTAATACTATAAACATTTGCGAGTCAGTCACGTAGGGCCTTAATTACAAACTTAGTTAACTTGATAATCTTCAGTGTCTACTTTTCGCTAACGAGAAACGTAATGAACGAAAGAGATTGGCATTGATTAAATTTAAATAACGTTAGAAGCCACGGGGAGCCGATGGATGCAGGAGGCGAGCAGCCGCTCTAAGTGGTACTCCCGGGGGGAGGCCTATGTTCAGCAGTGGACGTCTTCAGGCTGTTAATGATGATGATGATGTACGTTAGAAGTAAGGCGGTTACATTTATAAGCATGCACATCATCTGTTTATCACTATTCCGTCCGGCACAGCTTGTATTTTTCTTCCAGTCACCGAATAAAAGATGTCAGGTTCTAAATTTAATAAAACTTGAACTACATTTTTTTTCGCAAAGAACCGCGTCTCATTTTGACCGCAACTCGCGTCGCATGATCTTTCGTTTTTACGTTACTGCTTAATTTTACAGATAAATCTATATTCAATGTACTTGCTTGTTATACACGTCAAAACCCTGTCACGATAACCGTAGAAAGAGATAAGCGCAAATCCTGAAAGATTTTGTCCATTACGCTTGCACGTACTTTTTATTTATAACAAAAAACCGTAATAATGGGTTTCTGAGTCACGGCAGTTTTGACCTTGGTTTCAGTTCTTTGAACTCATGGCTAGCAGTTTGATTTTGGTTGGCTCAGTTCAGACTTGAGTAAGACATGTACAGGTAATGTGCGTTTAGTGTGAAACAAAGTGTGTGTGACGCTGAAATCTGCGATGTCCAGGCTTGGCCGTAGGCGTTTTTATGCGTGGGTGACTTTTGTTTTTGAGTTATGGCACTACGGTGTTTTTAATTTTGCTGTGCCTTACCTAAAGCAAAGACTTCTATGTATACCTAAAGCCATAAGTTTGTTTTATCGGTTTAATTGGCAGCTTTTAAGATTTAATTGTAGACCCAACACTGATTTCCTATGTTTTATTGTGGAAGTAATATCAAAGAAACTAAAACGAGTAGTAATCTTAATAATAATTACAACTATGTATATTTCCCGAACACCGGGTTTTTTGAATGAAGTTTAGTTGAGTGCTAGCCATATAATAGTAGTCATCATTGTGGAAGTGTTTAAATTCAAAGTAAACTTGTACCTATTACAAGTGATCACGTGTTATCCACGCTACAACATCATTGCTTTGGGTTACGAATCTACCACAGAGCTTTAAAACGTATAATTATGTGATGTAGGTTTATTCACTTTGTAATAAACAATGCGTTTTCGGCAGAGACAACAAGGATGGGTTCGAAAGATCGGGTCCCGGCCGCCACAGTGAAAAGTTTGGCGGGAGGCCCGAAAGAAGCGATCGGAACGATAGAAACGAGAGGTGAGTTTTCAACCCACAACTGCTTTTGTCTGCTTGCCTAGTACGGATGGTAGACAAAGTAGCTTTTTCCCTGTTTTTGTCCACTTGACAAGAGCAAGCATGAAGAAAGTAACATAAAACGGGCATAGACAATTTTTGACAGTTTGATTTGACCATTGAAGCACTTACATTTGAATTATTATTTGTTTAAAGTTTGAATGTTACAATATTTTTTTACCTGAAAAACGTAGGCATTTCTCGTCCCGGTGCAGCGATCCGATGCGTCGTTAATGTTCTCAGATTCTCATGTCATTGACACAATGCCACTGATGGGCGAAGTGGAATTACACATCTCTTTGAACTTCCTATGTCTAAATTAGCATAATTTCAGATTATTTCAACAACGAATTACGTGCTCATATTATTTCGGTGCATTTGTCCGAACCATGCAACCATCTCTTGTTTTTTTTTTTCAATAATAATGTTTAATTCGGAGTTAACCAATTAAATCTCATTTCTTAACAAATCGCCACCAATGGTTTGATGTTTTACTTATTGTTGTATGGATTTGTTTGTCAGACGTGGCGTTAAGCCGTGGGAAAACAACACCCCTGGATCCGCTGCGCAGTCCGCCCCTCTCCCCGCAGACGATGATTGGGAAGAAACCCCGGCACAGACTAACAACAGCTATCAGCCGCCGGCAAAGCAATACAACCGGGATAATAGAGAGATCAACCGGGACAACAGAGATTTTAACCGAGAAAACAGAGACAATGACCGAAATAATAGAGACAACGACCGGAATAACAGAGACAATAACCGGGACAACCGAGATTACAGAGACAACAACCGGGATAACAGAGACAACAACCGGGACAACAGAGATAACAACCGTGATAGGTATGTAAAAGATATCGTCATGATACATTATTTTGATTGTAGTTTTTTGTGGAATAGTTGTTCAATTTCCTTGGTCTGGTTCAAATTCAATATAACCAAAAAGAAACAAAAATGCTATTGTAGTAACCGAAAGTTCATTCAACTCATCTTTTGTACATTCGCAAATCGTTTGCGTAGACATTGCTAACATCGCGTGACATTACCAAACCAATTTCGCCAAGTCGACTTTCCCTCGCTACACGTTTTTTTTATAACAATGACAGTTGTGAAAATTTGACAGAAGAAAACCTAGGGAACCTCAGGATAGGGCCGGACAGAGGCCCGGTTGGAAGAAGGATAGCGGAGTGGGTAAGAGGCTAAAGCAAGCTGCGGAGGCGGCTTCCAACGACACTCAGGCCTTACCACGTGCCTCTATACAGGACAGACTGAGACGGTACTGTGACGTCACGAATGCTTGTCACATTACCTCGCTTTCTCACCCATGTATATCGATGCTTTGTCTACTTAATACTTATTAACTATTAGCCTGATGTGGATTTCTTATTCTATATTTTTAGCGCTGCCTTGAATTTTTCTGTTGCGCAATGTTTAGGTGTGTGAGTTTGGAATTTTCGTAACTGTTTTATTTAAAGCTAGAATTTAAATTATACGTGTCGAATTGCCGATCTACTTGTACAAAATCCCGAACTATGATCAATTACACAGATCTGAAATTATTGCTGTCCTTTACGTTTCGACATATAAGAAAGATACGGCGACTATTTAGAACTGCCAAATAATCTCTTCTTCATTATATTATTTAAAAAAAAATAAGAAAAGCTAGTATTTTTAACATTTTACCTTTTTAACGCTGTTTTCTCATAATCCCTATGATTATGAAGAAATATACACCAAATTCAGTAACTGACTTTGTAACTTGCGTTACGATATACTCTATAGCATATCAAAGTAAAACGTATAAACAAACTGCAGTAAACCATTAATAGTTGATTGAGCGCCGTACTCGTTTTCTCGCCCTATTTGCTTTCGTCACGCTTGGATTACGCATCGTGTATCGAGGCGCTCTCGATACGTTGCATATCTGTCAGCACTTGTTATAACCACTACATACCTGCACCGTGTTTCGTCTTACAATTCAAGACCAGTTTTCGTTTCAGCATAATTTGATACATCTAAATATTCGTTTTTTGTGGTTTCCTTACTTTGTCTTGCTTGATATGGTTTTGGTTTGCACAGTACCTGTACAGAAGCTGTTGTTTTAATTACATTTACTTAATTTTAAACTGTATTTATGCAATGTGTAATATGCTTGTGTTTACCAAATATAACAATCATTTGTATCGTAATGTAACATGTAACAAACACCTTCTGAAATGGGGTCTCTCTCTAAATGGGGTCGTACAATTTCAGGGACAATCGATTCAATCAGGAGGAACGTGAAGAGAGAAAAAATGATGATTGGGGTAACAGAAGTGGCGGGTCGGGAGGTCGACCGGATAGGCGCGACAACCGAAACGATAACCGGGGAGACAACCGAAATGACAACCGGGGAGACAACAGAGGCGAAAGACGCGACAACTGGGGCGACCGGGGCCAAAAGCGAGACTTCAATAAAGACAGAAGCGAATTCGGAAATAACAGAGAGTTCGGGAACAACAGAAGCGAGCGCGGCGGCCGCAGTAACGTCAACCCGCGCGAGCGCGCTGAGCGCTCCTTCGACGACAACAAGTCGGACCGCAGCGCCCGCTCTCACGGACACGCGCCGCCTTTCAAGCCACGCGGCGCCTTTACACAAGTGCAATACAAAGAAATCGCCGACCCGGTATCCCTGGAAACGCCCTTCGAAGACCCCACAGTCGAAATTGGCGCCCAACACGAGGTTTCTGTCACATGGATAATCTCCCCAGAAAGCTTCTACACTCAGATCCTGTCCCTCCAACCGAAATTCTTGGAAATGATGCACAGGATCCCGGAACTTTACAAGGGAGTGAAGCCTTACACCGGAGATGTTCCCGTTGGGGCTTCAGTCTTGGCTCGTTATCCGGCCGATGGAGTTCTTTATCGGGCAACGGTTGTGTCCATCCAACCGTTTTCAAAATTCATCGTCCGCTACGTCGATTTCGGGAATAAGCAGCTGGTCGATGCGAGAGACCTTTGGCAGATGGATCGGCAGTTGATGGAGCTTCCTAGGATGGCGGTTCATTGCTCCTTGATCGGTGTCGCGCCAAAGGATGGAGAGTGGAAGGCGGATACTGAGATCGACCTTTGTTTCAACGCGCCTCGCTACCAGTGCGTCTTTCAAGAGCTGGCTGAGGAGCAGTATAAGGTGTTCTTGTGGAACAATGGAGTGAGCGTTGCCGATACGCTTGTAGAGAAGAACCTGGCGATTTCGGCGGAACACCAGTCGTCTGCAACTTTGAAAGGTAGACTATTTTGACGCAGTATAAGTTAGGACTCTTATTTGTGAAGTTGAAATTGGTAACAAGAATTTTTTTTAGTAATTTTGTTGATAGGTCTAGATTGGTTTGTGCTTGACCACTCGCACCATCGTATGTGACGATGTACTCTAGGAGTAACACGCTTGTCTAGAAGAGTACATGTTCACTCTCGAATTGAAGACCCCAAGATTGTTTTATTGAAATACTTAATAAACATCGAAAGCTACGAGGTTTTTTTGCTTTCGACTGCTGGTTTGTTGTAAATTTTGCAGCTGTACATTGTAATTTTTTTGCACGCAGCCGTGTTTTTTTTTTGGTTCGTCGGTAAAAATATACTCCACATTTTCCACAATGTTTTAGACGAGCCGATCGACATGACGATCATTGTCGGCCAGCAGATCCTGTGCCGCGTCACTCACGTGGAATCCTATGAGAAGTTCACCGTTCAGCTGGATATTGAAAAAGCTGCGTTGGTTGAGGAAACCATCACCAACTTCGACGTGGCTCAGGTTAGTTGTAGGTTTATTTTGCTAACATTTTTGTTTTTGTTTATTTTTGACCGATCTAATCGGCAATTTCCAAGATGGTCAGGTTTAAGAAAATGATTTGCATAATCTTGGTTGTAGAGGGTCTCGAGGTCGTCCAAATGTACGTGATGTTTTTAGCAACTTTTTAACCCCTCCCACACCCTGATGATACGAGGTGACGTTTTAGACTAATCCCACCCTATCTCAAGTGTACTTTTTTGGAACTGTGTTTTTAACAATTATCTTTAAATACATACCTGTAGTAATCTAATTTAATCGAGCATATTTTTTCCAAATAATTCCTCCCCCCTCTATGGTCCCACACCGTAATGCCCTAATTTGAATTCTTTCTCGGGAGCTTATTAAATTTTATAATCATACTTTAGTTTACCAGTTTTTAGTAAGACTTTTTCAACCTTATCATTACCCCAGATAATATAATACCTACAGTACAGATGCCTCATCCCATACAACGGAATAGCTCGGGCTATTTTACAAATTTTTTTTTTTGCTTAGTGCAAGATTATTAGGTGACATATATTGCGTGTTGGCGAAGTGTTGGGCCAAATGAATACACTGGACACTAACTATTAACGCTCATGACACGATCACTACCTTTTTTCACGTTCGGACTATTTTCCGTTTGTGCCGGATGAGACCCCAAGTCATTACTAAAATAAAAGTGGATATATCTGCTTTTTTCCAGCTAACACCAGTCGCCCCAGAACTCCTTGTGGAAGGCACGCACTGCACAGTCAAACACGAGGGCAAAATATGTCGCGCCGTGTTACAAGATACTTCCGACAAGGCCAACATTAGGGCTCTCCTGGCGGACTACGGAAATGAAATCACCACCACGTCTGATAATGTAAGATATATGACACTACAACCAAAGAACATTTTTGAATATTGAACATTTTTTGAACAGCATTTGAACACTAGTCTCATCTGATGGCACAATTCACAATTTATAAGAGCTAGTGCAAATTCTGTAAACAATTTAGAAATTTACTGGGTGCTCACATAAGAAACCACTGAGCCAAACTCACTTTTAATATGCATAGAATATATTATGATTCTTTATTTCCCAGGTAATGATACTGCCAACGGAACTAAGCGTTTACTACTACCAGGCACTGCAATGTTACCTTAACAACTACACAGCTGACTCGGAGAAGCTCATGACTCTTGAGGAAATGAAAGCCAAGCTTACTGGCAACAAGTTTATTGTATACGTCAACGATGTTGACGGGATAACGTAAGTAATGATTCATTAATGAGTCTCTGTAGGAGAGTTTTGATGTTTAATACTGACTAAATTAAATGAATTTAATTACATACTTTTAAACTAATTATCGAATAGTTACTAGGTCCTTTTTTGTATAATGTTAGGCAGTAACATAGGCTTCTTTTTTCGAAACAATAAGAAATCCAATTTAGACATACCAATAAAAACATTCTCGACACAATAATAAATTCACTCTCGCCACAATAATAACTGCACTCTCGAGACGATAATATATCACTCTCGCCACAATAACAACTCCAATCTCGACACGATGATAAGTTCACTTTCGAGACGATAACAACTTCACTTTAGACTTAATAATAAGTACACTGTCGAAACAATAATGACTCTAAATTCACACCATAGTAACTCCATTTTCAACACAATAATAATTATAATATGTTAGACTCGAAGACTCGGTAATAATTTCAAATTCACACCAGAAGTCCACCGTTGACACTAACTAGTCCAACTTCGACAAATAAATATAAATATATAAATATGTGTGGACATTTCACACAGCGCCATCTAGCCCCAAACTAAGCATAGCTTGTACTATGGGAACCAGATAACTGATACAATACTTAGATACTTTTTGTTTGTAAATACATACATAGAATACAATATGACACCCACACAGAACAAACATCTATGTTCATCACACAAATGTTTGTCCTGCGTGGGAATCGAACCCACACCCCTCAGTTCAGAAGGGAGCGGACTACCAAGTGAGCTATCAGGCCCGTTACTAACATTTTCCATCTCAATAAAAATTTGACATTATCTCTCCAGGCTAGTAACAACGCTATACGAAGCTGCCACCGGCCAGAAGGTCGCGATATTGTCACCAGACGAGGGCGCGTACGACGAAGTAGTCCCTCTGTGTATGCGCGCCGTTTTCAACTACAACTTCGGAATGGCGTACATATCGCACGCTGAAAACCTTAACGAATTCTACCTGCAGAAGTCTACCGATGGGGACAGGCTTGCGCAGCTGTTGGAGGACCTGTACAAGTTCTATGAGGAAGGTTTGTACTGATACATACATTTGATACCCTTTTAATCTTAAACAACTTATAGGGTAAAAATTGCGAATAAAATAACGTGATTTTGGATGCGGGTTTAAGTCCCATTCGTGATTCAAATTTTTCCCTAAGATAGTAGATTGTGTAGATTAATTATTAAAGCGGTTTTGTTACATAAATTGATGATTTAAATCAATACTTATTAGGTTAACGCCCGATTTTACCATAGTAGAATAAGTTTTAAGAGAATAAGGCCTTCGTTCTCTATATCCGAGTAAAGTTCCGAGTTGGCTGGCCAGTGAGTAATACTGATCGGGACGTAAAGGCGTCGAGTAGTTCTTCCCAGTTTCACAAACGAAAACAGAGTTTCGATCAGCTACTCGGTGGGTAAAAATTTAGGGTGATCTGTAGCAACGTCAACTGTTCATTTCGTTCGTTCAATAGTCACCCTGACTGCTGTCAGTGACGCCATTTTGGGTTCGTTTTTTATTTTTTTTTGACATGTTTATGTGCCAGCTATATGCTGCGGTGCGGTAGATGCCCTTCAAAGAGTATTTATTCCCTACCTAAAAACAGTAAGTAGGTAAGGATTTACCTTTACAAAAAAGGTATCAACTAATTAAATTAATGTAATGAGGAATGTAATACGAATTTAGATTACATTGTTTAGTTCAACGGGAAATGTAATAAGTAATACCTATAGGTACCTGAAATATGGTTTTATCTTGAAGCAATAATAATAATTAAAACAACACAAAACAAAAATATCTTAATATTATATAAGTATTTAACATATTATAATTAAACAAAAACTTTAGTAGTCATCATCATCATAATCATCAGCCTGAAGACGTCCACTGCTGAACAAAGGCCTCCTCCAAAAAGCACCACTTTGAGCGGCTGCTAGCCTCCAGTATCCATCGGCTTTCCACGGTTCTGAGCGGACTGTTTTACTAATTAAATACAATGATTTCTATATTCATAACTATCTGATCTCGAAATAGAAACAGGAATAGTCGATGTTTTTATAGCAGTAGCGTTGGTAGTTTACAGTCCCGTAGATCTCAGTATTTGTGGCATGCAAACTATAATAATAAATTACAAACACATGCGAGATTGCAACAAGTTTTGCTATAGCCGTCGGTTAACCGTACTAATCGGCAGCTGATGTGTCCTGTAAGTAGCAGCCTGATTTACGGGTCGGCTAGCGCTACTCAGACATTCTGAAATTCGTTACTGCAGTTACAAGTGACATTACGTGGTGGCTAGCCAACTCGGAACTTTACTCGAATATAGAGAACGAAGGCCTAAGTGTAGAGTTTTATTCCAAGTATAACGCTAATTGTTACTCTCAGATAAAGCTGGTTGATAAATAAAATGGCGATTAAAAGGATGCCATTCTGATTGTATTCAAGGAATAATATATGTATTTTCTTTCTTTCTCCTTTCTATTCTCGGAAAGTTATACTTAGATAAGTTTATTCTACTTTGGTAAAATCGGGCCTAAATCTGCCAAATCCTTCGATATAAACATCTTCCCGAAACAAAAAGTCAAGCTGGCAGTGCTGCTGTGAAAGCTGAAAACCTCAAACGGCGCAAATATGGAAACCTCGACAGAGGATACATGTTTGTGCCGTTTGGGGTCGAAACCATGGGACCGTGGGGACCAGGTGCCCTAGAAATCTATAGGGACTTGGCAAAACTTTTGGTGGAGGCGACAGGTGACCAGAACGCTGGCTGTTATTTTGCCCAAAAAATCAGCATTGCCATTCAGCGTGGTAATGCAGCCAGCGTTCTGGGAACATTCCCCTCCACCAAGGGTCTTTTTGATAATCTGTGATTTTTATTTATTATAATGTTTTAATTTTAGGTTTAGTTTTTAGGTTTAGTATATTTAGTTTTTAATGTAGTTTAATTTAATATTAATCTTAATTAAATAACCAGTCCTCCTTTTGTACTGTAAAATCGGTAAATAAATCACGGAGTAATTATACTTCTGTATCATTCAAACTGTATACTTAAATTAATTAAAAATAAGACATAACTGACTTGATACATCTAGCAGAAATTGCATTGAAATAACATCAATAAATTATAAACAAAAAAAAATTAAATCTGGTTTGAATTAATGTTAGTGTAAAGTGCAGTGTAAGAACACAAGAACAATGTGTCATTGCCTTAATAGAGACAATAAGAAGTGTTATTGGACACATTCTTAAATAATAAGGTTTCTAGAAGTTTACGTTAAATTTAAATTACTTATTAGCCAAAAGATGGCTAGATCGTAATATTATTAGAGTGCTTATTTTTACGGATGCTCTAGGAAAGAGAAAAAATAAAATTATTGTGATGTCTTTTAACCATGATTTTTAACAACCCTAACACTATAATCTGTGCTATTGAAATGTCTATCAACTTGCTGACTAGAACTATTACAAGTCAAAGTGAGACATGAATATTTAAAACCGTAACATTATAATGGACGCTTTTTTATTTTGATGTTCTATATTATCAGGAACCCCAGAACCGCTGACAAGTTTCGAGGTAGACGGTTTATGTGCGGTGAAATCGACGGACGGCAACTGGTATCGCGCCACAATAGTCACCATCGAAGACACGCAAGTGAAAGTTCACTTCACTGACTACGGCAACTCTGAAACCGTCGAAAAGGATTCGCTGAAGACGCTCGATCCGAAGTTCTACGAACCGTGTTCCTTGGCTCTAGTCGCTAGCTTGGGTTTAGTAGCATTACAAGACGATGCGTTGCTAAAACTAACGGAATGGACGACTGAGAAAGAAGTCCAAGTGACCCTGAGCTTCGGTTCAGACGGGTGGCTTGCAAATTTACATCTCGACGGCGTTGATCAATCCATCAAACTGATCAACGAAAAACTCGCCACACCTCAAGTCGCTACCGCAACCGAGGAAACGGAACCAAAACCGGAGACTTCAACCGAAGACCCTACATCGTTACCACCGGGTTGTACTCAAATGTACATCAGCCACATCGACACCCCCGGACATTTCTGGTTACAAGCGTTGGACAAGGTCGAAAGGATTGAAGAGATCCAAGCGGAGTTGAAAGCGCAAGCGGACAATTACCCTGATATGGAGTCACGTGACCTGAACGCTGTTTGCGTCGCGAAATACCTCGCCGACGAACAATGGTACCGCGCGGAGATTCTAGACTCTGATGCAGATATAACCACAGTGCGTTTCATAGACTACGGTAACACGGATGTACTGGACAATCAGCCAGGATTAGTGAAGACACTTCCAGACAATTTGCGCGATGAAGAGCGATACGCGGTGCGAGCGAGCGTCAACGCAGTTCCCACTGGCACGGGAGAATGGACTGAAGCAAGTTCGGAACACTTTACGCAACTCGTGGGAGACCTTTCCGCTGCCGTGGACGTGTTAGTAGTGTTACGTGATGCGACCACATACGTGGACATTTACGTTCGCGGCGCTAACATTACCGATCAACTAGTGGAGTCAGGTCACGCGGCCCGCGCCGCGGCGCCTGAATGCGGCGCTTTACCTGCTTGCTTCGCCAGCCACGTTAACTCTCCATCCGAGTTCTGGATCCAGCTGGAAGCGGCGACGACCGAGCTTCAAGCCATGGAAGCCGCCATGGAGGATGCGGAAACGTTACCAGCGCTGGAATCAAGAGAGGAAGGCGTCATCTGCGCCGCGCAGTATCCGGAAGATGGCGCTTGGTATCGCGCGCAAGTTGTCGTCGACGGTTCGGAAGGAACTGAAGTCCTGTTCATGGATTACGGCAATGCGTCCATCACGAGTGAATTGCGCTCTTTGCCCGAAGAGCTGAAGGAAAAACCAGCGCTATCACGCAAATGCGCGCTGCAAAAGCCTCGCGATATCAAAACGTGGTCGCGCCGCTCCGAGGTGAAGTTCAACGAGCTCGCGGCTGAGGGTGCTACGATTTTCAACGTTCAGTTCATCGCGTCCGGGGATATTTCGATTGTAGAACTTTACTTGGAGGGTCGGTCGGTGACCGAGGAGCTGGTTGGGCTTTGCGAGGAGCAAGCGCCCGAGCGACCCGCGCCGCTAGGCCAGGAGCTCGCTAGTGACGCCAAGGTGTGCTACGTCCAATCTTTAGATGAGTTCTACGTCCATCTACAGGAGACCATGGCCTCGGTTGATCACGTGACCAGCGCATTAGCCGCCGCGCCTGACTTTGACCCCGTCGCCGAACTCAAGGTCGGCTCGGTATGTGCAGCCTTCTGGCCAGAGGATGAACAATGGTACCGCGCGAAGATTCTAGAATTCTGCGACGTAGGCTACCACGTCCAGTTCATGGATTACGGTAACAAGGCCAAGTGCGAGGAGTTCAGGCAACTGCCGGAGGAACTGGCTACGATGGAGCCGCTGGCAAAGTGCTGTCGGCTGGCCGGCGTGCCCGAAGATCGATCCCTCCATGAAAGCGGCAGGAACAAGCTGGACGAGTTTGCCATCGAAGATGTCACCTTCCGTATCGAATACTTGGATAGCACCAAGGAGCCTACCCTAGTGAAAGTAATAGTTGACGGTGTTGATCTCGTGTCGACGCTCACTGTGGATGTTCCGGTAGTTGCCGACGATGCAGCAGTTTCGACCGAAGATAACATTGAGGCGTTGAATACGAGTGTAGAAGAAGCTGTTCCTTCAATATGTCCAGAAGAACCTTCTAAAGAAGCTTCAGTTGAAACAACCACGGAGATCCTAAATAAGAGCATAGAAGAAACTGTTACATCTGTGTCAGCAAGTAGTAAAGAAACACCTGAGGAAGTTTCAACTGAAACTATGAATAAGAGTTTAGAAGAAAATATTAGTTCTTCGCCAAGTAGTCAAGAAACACATGAAGTTTCAAATGAAGCTAACATAGATACCCTGAACAAGAGCATAGAAGAAGCTGTTACTTCTGTGTCAGTAAACAGCCACGGAACACACGAAGACGTTTCGAATGAATCAGGAGCGCTGAATAAAAGCATAGAAGACAATGTTTCTGAAACAGTTAAAGAACATACGGAAAATAATTGTGCTGTTGAAGAACCAATTGTACAAAAGGAGGACATTGCATCTGAAGAAGCAATTGCTAAAGAACAGAGTGAAGATGCAGAGAAAGATGAAGAATTTGATGACACCGAAGATGGCGTAGAAACGGATAAATTGAATACCTCACAACCTGATCTCAATGAAAGCATAGAT
This sequence comes from Ennomos erosarius, assembly GCA_963580505.1. Taxonomy (NCBI): domain Eukaryota; kingdom Metazoa; phylum Arthropoda; class Insecta; order Lepidoptera; family Geometridae; genus Ennomos; species Ennomos erosarius. The sequence continues at coordinate 11,498,774 of OY756988.1, forward strand.
AGCACTCACACAGTCATTGAAAATAAGTCTTTCGAAGCTGCAGCAGACAGCTTGAGTGATGATATCGCCGTAGACGAGGGCATCAAAACAGAAACCCCTACACCTGAAAAAGATGTATCTTCCAGTACTCTAGAAAACTCTACAGAAACAATAAAAACTCCCGAAAGAGAAGAGTCCAAAGACTCTTTGAACACAGACACTGGTTACACAAGTTCTGGAGATCATGACAAATCTTTCGAGAAGGATATGGAATCTTCTAAATCTGAAGACCCATCTGGAATGGCCTCTCCCTCGACGCCCGAAAAGAGTAGTCCTCAGCAATCACCGGAAAAGAAAATACCCGAAACACCGAAAGAATTAATTGAGGGAGATAAAATTAAAATGTCAACTGAAAAAGTAAATGTTGAAACAATAGAAGCTAAATCAGAAAAACTACCCGAAGTATCAAAAGATAAAGTATCTAAAGAGGAGGCGCCTAAAAAAGATGCTACAGAAGTAACAAATATTTCTGCAAAAGAGGCAGAAGCTATTTAATGTGTATTTCATGACACTTCATTACCATTTGTATTATAGACACTAAAATCTCATTTAGCTAAGTTAATACTAAGCATATTCAGCGCTTGTGATACTTTCTGTACGTTTTCATTTAATTTACGTCCTACTTTATTTACCAGTGATTTAAATAGTTTACCGAAGTGACAAACGACTGAATGTGTTAGTCTGGTCGCTTAAATTATTATATAAGTTTTAATACTTGATTGTTATGAATGTGGAGTGTTTTTTAGTATTTAGTTTTTGTTTCAAACTTTGTGTTATTGTTCTATTTCGATATTTGAGTCAAAAGACATCGCTTTTCTATGATAGGCATATTTCGAGCCAGTAAGCCTTAAATTTTTACTTCGGTTAAAATTTTTACGTTGTGATTAAATATGTTTCATGCTACTGATGCAGCTCAATGCATACATTACACAATTACTACAAAATGGCAGCTTATCATCATGTTTATGATATCCATCCTATGGCGGTACTTTTATGGTCAAGCGCAAAGAAATTACTTCCGAGTTCATTTTACGACCTTTCGGACAAATAATTGATTCCTTTTTTCAGCTTCAGTTTGGTACATATTCTAATAATAAATATCCCCAGGATAAAGTATAAACATGTTGCTAACGTTAATATTACGGAGTAAACGTCTCGCGCCATCGTCATAATGATCACATTATTCATGTTATTTTATATCGTCAATACTCATTATGAATGTGAAAACAGGTTCGTAACTAGTGATAGCTTAGCTATAAAATTGTACATTGATAATGTAAAAATGTTTTTTTTTTGTTACCTATATTTGCATACTCTAGGTTGTACGGAGCACATTTTTTTGCAAGTGTTTTCAACATGTCAATGGACAAAGGTCCCCTGAGCAATGTTATTTTAAAAGTGGTGTCAGGGAATATATTGGTGCCTAAAATTACTTTGTGAAGTATTCAAAAAGCAATACTTATTTTTCGAATTACATGTAAAATATATAATACTGTTTAATAATAATTAATTAAACATTAACAATTACCCTATCCAACAGTTGTTTGCAAAAATGTTAATTCGTTTTTAAGAAATAAAGCTCTGTATAAAGCATGCTTTGTTTTATTTAGCTCATTACGTGGCGTCACAGGAGGTTTTATCTAAATAAACAACATTTTGCAAAGTTGAAAATATTTTATTCAACATTTTTTCATGAGCATACTTACAATGTAAACAAGTAATTGTAGAAAACCATATAAAACTGTAGAATCCTAAGCACACTGTTAGAAAATAGAGTTTTAATCAAAATACATATTATGTACAAAATCTAGGATAATAGATAAGAGCAATATTTTTATTCATGGACTTCTTTCATTTAGAAAGCTTAAATACACGCAAATATTTACATCTACTTTATGAGCCCTAATATCCCTATATCTTTAAGATTTTCTCTCTTTTCCAATATTAGACCTTTCTCATTAGCTAGATGTAGCACTGATAGTAAAGCTAGCGGTATACTGAGTGACTCCCTCATATTACCCGACAATTTACTAGGCAGTCGGGAATAAATCGAAAAGAATGTGGTTTCTGCCACGTCGTCCTTTTCTCCTTGTGGAGTTTTCTCGGTGAGCATCTGCCATGTGCAATGTTTGAGTTGCTTCATGTCCACTTTCTTCGCTCTCATGGCGTATGGAATGAAGATTTTGGCAACCTGAAAAATTAAGGTTACAATTGGTTGAGAGTTAAAAGGGGTATTCGAGGTAATTACGCACTGTCATCCACATTGAAACCCGAAGTATAACCCTCTAATAATTTTAGTTTGTTAACGCAAAATAAATAGCGTTATATAATGTATTTATTAATTTATCTGAAACTGATTTGAGAGTGTTTGTCGCCACGTATCGTTGCTGACGCACAAGGTGCCATTCTGAATAAGCAGGCAAGCACCGTGCGTCCGGGAATCAGGCTACTGGGCGTTATTCTAGCCCCCTTGCTATTCATCATTGACGCCACAAACGACGCATGAAGATGTTATGAGGCATCTAAATACTCTGTGACTTTTGCATGCAAGTCTAAATTTATTTGTTGTGACTCGGGATTCGAACCCACGCTTCCTGAGAGGATGTTTTAAAATCGGGGGTCCAATCAACTGAGCTATGAACGCAGATACGTGCGTGCCGAAATTGTCTGGATACTTAGTACTGAAAATCAAGAAACGCTATTTGTACCTTATGATTTTCACAGAATGAAGAAAAGGACCAAGTGAAATAGTTTATTGCAAAGGTTTCCCCGCGGTTTTACTCGTTTTTTTCCAGGGATAGAAGTAACTTACAACTTAAGACGTTATTTAAGTAGATATAATATATAGTGAGTAACAAAAACCCTGCTATATCCGCTAGCTGCGAAGGATACATAAAATAATACTAGTTCTATTTATATACGAAAAAGGGGTATAACCTTAGTGGGTGGTTCCAACATTTCACCTATTTCCTCGGGTTCCGCTGCCTTAACTTGTTCGTGGATATCGCCAGCCGCAGTCCCATCTTCATTTCCCCACTCATCACCGTCCTGTAACGACATCATCATCAAAATCTGAGTAGGACACTTGAACTAAAAATGTTAATAGAACCAAAAATAGTAAAATATATACAAATCAACACGTTGCTGTACATTTGCACTAGCACTAAGTGTTTGGTGTGTATAGTGCAAGTAGTAGTAGCGCTTGTAGTAGTAAATCTGTTGTACACTTGTACCGTACACATCAATTGTGTACAGTTCCACAGCTGTTGTACAGAATATTATATACAACAGTCTACAAGGTACAAACCTGCGTATTAACAGGACAGTAAGACGCGTCGTTCTCATTATTATAGTCGTAGTCCCGAGCCTCCTCAACAGTGACCATATCCGGTTCCAGTTCGCGGGTCGGCAGCTCATCACGCTTGCCAAGCAGCATCACTTTGCGACAGAGGAACAGTTTCCGGAAGTACGACTCGTCTAGACCTCTGTGGGAGATAGAAATAGGTTTAGGTTCACTATGAAGCGGGGAATTAAATTTTTTAAGAGAAGTATAGGTATACCCACAGATATAGAATTTTTTCGTTACATCCTATATCTATGGGTATGCCTCCCTCTTGTCCATACAATAAAATGCCAACGCTTTACTACCTCTAAATGTTATCTGATTTTGATGATTTTTAGGGTTCAGTACCCAACGGGTAAAGCGATCCCTATTACTAAGGCTCCACTGTCTATGTGTCTGTCTGTCACCAAGTTGTATCTCATGAACCGTGATAGTTAGACAGTTGAAAGTTTCACAGATGATGTATTCTGTTGCAGATTCAACAGAATAAAATAAATATTTAAGGGGGCCCCCATACAACAAAAGCGATTTTTTGCTAGTTATACATAATGGTACGAAACCCTTCGTGTGCGAGTTCGACTCCCGCCGGTTATTTTATATGTTGTCTACCCAGTAGGTAAAAAATTATGCGCGTACCTCTTCTTTTGTAAGTTTTTAGAGTATCTTTGTATTTATAGCCACCTAAAGAATTTTGGAGTTGTATTTTCTATTTCTGTGATCTTACCTATCTATAGGCGTTTTGAAGTTGGCCTCATTCCACGTATGTCCTGTAGCAAGCGTCTTCCTACTGATCATGATTTTGGCTGGTTGCGTCGGCTCGTAGTCTCCGACGGGTTCAGATCGGCTGTCGAACGACAACCCGACGCCGAGGAAGTCTAGTTGGCGTTTCGTGCGAGTTGGCTTCTTGGTTTGGCCTTCGACTGTCAGACGGCCACCGGTCGATTGAGTGCGTTCACACATTTTTGATGCTGGAAATTATAATTTTGAGTGAGTCTACAAATAAAGAAGTCGGGAGGAAATATTACAACATTTGGATAGATTTTTTGGTAAATCTAAATGACATATATAAATATTAAATATAAAAGTATTCAATGCTTTTAAAATAACGATTTAATTACATATCATTTCACGTGTATTAAAATTCGTTTTAGAATAGAAATTTGTAAATCAACTATTATAAATCTTTTAAGTTCAGGTTTATCTCAAGGCAGCGGTATTTAAAACTGTGTTTTAGATAACAATCTCTGGACCAACGTTATCCATTTAAAATAATACGTTTATTTATTTTTTCTACATTATCGGTGTTAAATAAAAAACGGTCCAATTGATGGTATTGGTAGTGGTCACCGTCGGTTATGGACATTTGCAATCGGTATTGGACGATGCGTTTGCCTACCCTCAAGGACCACAACAACCACTTTAATTTGTTCACTGATAAAAAGAGCCACTACACTGAATAGTTTATATAGTTGAGTGCGAATCAAACTCAATGGCGGCTGTAAAGTCGGCGCGAAACGCTGTGCTGTAACAAAAATTAGATGTGCGCAGGAAGAGGTAAGCGGTGTGCGCAGTGTGCGGGGTGAAAGCCCCTCGCGTACTTCACTGTCGCTATTAGTTTGACTCACACTACTGGCCTGATTACACCTACCGAGTAGTGGCGAGACTGTGCCCTCGACCGAGCACTTGGTATTTGTAAACATATGTGCTCGACCAAGCAACAGGCCGAGAGAGTCACTTGGACCCTATTCTATTTCCTAGGCCGAGTACCCACCCCCCACTTCTCCGCATTGTTTCGCTTGCGGTGGATCTGAACACGTGCACTCGGCGACTACTTGCCACTCATGCGTACGCACTTTTATCAGCGTATTTTTGCTCGCATGAAACGTAAAAACCTGACTGCCTCGCTGCAATTTTAAAAATATGTATAAACTGTATTAGGTGGTAGGACTTTTCTGCAAAGTTCGTCTAGGTACGTACCACCGCTTTGCCAGTTATTCTGCCGCCAAGCAGTAGTGTGCGAACACTACTGTGTTCCGGTTTAAAGTGCATTGTAGCTAGTGAAATTACTGGGCAAATGAGACTTATGACCTGATTACAATGTAGTAATCAGATAGTGATGTCTCAGGATGACGTGCGCAGTGCAGTGTCACGCGAAACTTTATTATATTAAAGTTCCGAGTGACACTGCAACTGTTACGGGCGGCCGTATCGCTTAACATCATGTGAACGACTAGCTCGTCGCGTTATTAATTCTCATAAAAAGAAAACACTGGCCGCAGCTCTCGCTCTCGGGTCATTGCTATTTAGGTGTCTCGCCACTACTCGGTAGGTGTGATCCGGGCTTGTCCAGTGACCTCGGTTGTTCTTGAGCCGCCAGTGGGCGGGCCCGGCCCAGGCGGCGAGCACGGCGCCGCAGTAGGAGTACTCGAGGCGCGCGCAGGCGGCGCCGGCGGGGCGCGCGTCGGCGAGCCGCGCGCCGCCCGCGCCCGCCGCGCGCGCCACGCACGCCGCCACCGCCGCGTCGCCTTCCTCCTCGCTCTCGATGCCGCCGAGAGGCTCCTCGTCTACCATAGACGATAGGCATGTAGACTAACATTTTTTGCATAAATTAATAATATTCCCCATAAGATAAACATTTGTGTAAACATAAATATGTAAATATAAATAACTAAGCATAGCTACCAGGAACCAGATAACTGATACAATACTTATATACATTTTTGTTTGTAAATACATACATAGAATACAATATAACACCCAGACGCAGAACAAACATCAATGTCCATCACATAAATGTTTGTCCCGGGTAGGAATCGAACCCACAGCCCTCAGTTCAGAAGGCAGGGATACTACCAACTGAGCTATCGGGCCCGTCACTGTATAATATGCACTACATACCCAGGCTGGTGAAAGAAGCTATTGAAATCTCGAAACCCAAAACCTTTATACGGGACTTTGTTTTCAGATTGTGCCTTTACATACTAAAATTAATCTGCTATACTAAATGTGCCCATTAGGCCACTACAGGGACTGACTATCTCTCACAAAGAGAAACTATGCAGGCCATAATCCACCACTCTGGCTAAGTATGGGTTAAACCTTGAAGTTTATCCACATCAACAAGTGCTTAGTTTGAGGCTAGATGGCTCTGTGTAAAATGTTCACACACATTTATTTTTAGTGATTCTGGAACATTTCGATTCCCCACGATGTCTTTCTTCACTGCTACAAAACCTATCGCTTGTAAGAAGGGTAATATGTGAGGCTATCATTATTATGTCAGGGTGTGGGTGTGTGTATGTTATTATAACACTTACCATACAAATCGTTGTGCGCCTCATCTTGGGGTATTGGCTCGACCTCTGCGTTGACATCAAACGCCAGCGCTTGCTGCGACAGATTTAAGCGATTCTCTTCCACCCAATTGTTTACGCGGTTTTCACTGAAAACATCACACTATTATTAAAATTAGAAGGTTAAAAATGCTAAGAAATAATTAGGTGTTGAAAAATATATTGACAAACATCTACAAATAGTTTCGTAGCTTAAAAAAATATACATCTACAAATAATTGTGTAACTTAGAAAATATTGTGTAAATGTTGACAAGTATCTACAAGTACTTTTGTAGCATGGAAAATAATGTCAAAAATTTACAAATAGTTTTGAAGCTTAGATAATATTGACAAACATCTAAGTAGAAATATATTCATAGCTTATAAAATATTGGCAAACATCAACAAATAGTTTTGCAGCTTAGAAAATAATGACAAACATCTACAATTAACACTTGTAAGCTTAACTGTTATCTCGAACACCTCCTAATTTTATTAGTTGATAATCCATTAACGGAACTGTAAGTTGCAAGTCTATGTACCTTTCTTCCGTATTGGGATCCCAGTTGGTGATGGAGAAGCCAGTAAAAGGCTCACAGATGTGGTCATCTTCAGTGAATGCTGGCAGCAGCTTGGCAGCCAGTGTGATGCGCTCCGTGAGATCAATGTCCTCAGGTATGTTCTCTTTGATCGGCTCCAGGAATTGGTCATCGGTTCTATGAGAAGAGAATATTTCTTTAAGGCCCATGTTACCTGGACTCTCTAGTGTTTCTGACTATTTTCAGTAACTAAACCGCACAGCAGCCATTTTGCGTGATGTACGTATTCACGGACCTTAATAACATTGACATTGAACAGATTAATTTGTAAAGGAAAAATTAGAATCACGAGCTAAAGGTGTAAAGGTGAAGGAAAAATTCGGACATGAGACCACTTATCACGGTAGCTTCAGTAAAGCATATCCCAGCTTGAGAGATGGATGGATGCGGGTTCAATCCCCGCTCGTGATTCTAATTTTTCCTTTACAAATTCATCTGTAGATTACGCTGAGCAGGCGATACTGCTATAAAAATCATAAATATTGATATTGAATTTTATTTTACTGACCTTAATATTAGTGCTAGTGTTTTGTCATGTACAGGCAGACTTGCGTTGAAGGCTCTGTTGGAAGACGTGACGTCACCGGTCGTCGCTGCCAGTCTCTCAAAAAATGGATCTGGAGCATCATTTTAATTATTAAATTAGTGAAAAAATAAAACTAAATGAACATTTATTCGTTCATGTAATTAATATGTAAATCAACTGTTTATTAAACCCTTGTAACTCTCATAAGCCTATGCTAAGCTCATAAGCAGTTTAAATATTCCAACTTAATCTTTCCTGCAGGCAAATATTTCCTTCGTAACATGGCTTGATAAAATTCTATGTGCCCAGGTAAAATAGTTTTTTTAAATACTAGATAGGCTTGCGTTAGACCACAATTACCATTAACACACTCGCCTTTAAAAAACATTTAAGCACAACAGCAAATGTATATAATTTCTATAATAATAATTATGCCTAATATTGTGATCGTTTCAGTATACTTGCCTATACAATCGTTAGCGTCGAAATCTCCGTTGAACACTTCTGGGTTTGTAGCGATGGCGCCTCGCATCCGCTTTTTCTTCTTTTTAACGGGCGCCGGCGCATCGTTGTCGACCGCACCATCGTCTTGCGTGTTGTCGTCATCTTTCTTGCCTCTTTTGGTCTAAAATTAAAGAAGTCTCATTTGAGTTTTATTATATTTTTATATGTAAACAAATGCCGTGATGAGCTTGTCGTTCGCCTGATGTTAAGCATCACAACCACCCATAACCCGTATCACTGCGAGCTTTAAATTATAAAGATTCGCGTGCCACTGCATGTGCAAGTGCATGTCATCCAGACCTCACAGTCTAGTAATAAGATTACTATACTACATTATAAGGTTCTTATGATGTCTCATAAAGTCTCATTTGCCCAGTAATTTCACTAGCTACAGTGCTCTTCAAACCGCTATGCTTGCTCACTACTGCTTGGCAGCAGAATAAGAGTGTAATTTAAACTCAATGGCAGCTGTGAGGTTCTTCTACTGTGTTTCACTACGACTTCTCAGTCACCATTGAGTTGAGTGAAGCACACTATACCATCTAGTAAAATAGATCCAGAACTATTATGGTCCTTGGTAAGTAACTTTACCTGAGCAACTTTAGTCAACCCTCCAGCCATTTTCAGTACATCATGATGTACAGCATCCACCCTGAAGGAGTATATCCTGGCCGAAGCATCTACCACAGTTGATGCCGTCTGCAGATTTTCCATCCGTGTGTCATGTCTCCGCAGCATGGTAGTCATGAAATCAATCAGTTGGAGGTTCCATGCATTGTCCTTTGTTATTTTCTGTAAATAGAAATAGGCTTTTGTACAAACTTGATGTAATATACTAGAAAAAATAATAATAATATAGTTAATCGAATTGAATCTTACTGGCTCCTGCAGTAATTTCACCACAATTTCGCCAATGTCATGTACTAAGATAAAACCACGTAAATATTTGTGGATATTTCACACAGCACCATCAAGCCCCAAACCAATCAAAGTACTATGGAAAGGGACTGATACAAACTGACATACTTTTTGAAGGTAAATAAATACTTAGAGTACAATATAATTAACACAGAACAAACATTGATGTTCATCACACAAATATTTGTCCTGGGTGGGAATCCAGGACAAATATTTGTGTGAACAAATCCAAACCTACAGCTCACAAGGCAGAGATATTACCAACTGCACTGTGGGAACACATCACAAGCCTTTACTTCTAACTAAACTTTTTATTTTTGTATCACATTAAATATTCTATAATTACCCTCCAGAAACTTAAAAAGCTTATTACTCCGTGATGTATTTACCGATTTTACTTAATTTTTCAATTATTGCATTCATTTTTAATCTTCTTTATGAAAGTAATATTACTTGTTCTTTTTTTATAGTAGTCATCATGCCTATTACATGATTTCATCTTAGGACAAATATTGAAAAATGAGTGCAGAATTCAAACTAAATTGTTAGGATTAATCATCAAATAAGATCTGAAATGAGGAGATCTGCAGGAGAACTAAAGTGACCGATGTAGCTCTTAGGATTAGCAAGTTGAAATGCAGGCCACATCGCTCATAGAACTGACAACCAACGGGGAAGAAAGGTTATCGAGTGGCGACCACGAACTGGAAGACGCAGCGTAGGCTGGCCCCCTACTAGGTGGACCGACAACCTGATGAAAGCCGCAGGGAGCCGATGAATACAGGAGGCGAGCAGCCATTCTAAGTGGCGCTCCTTGGGGAATGCCTATGTTCGGCAGTGGACGTCTTCAGGCTGTTAATGATGATGATGATGAATCAACAAATTTGTTTTTCAAATATACTAACATTTTCAGCATATAGTTTGAGACATCCTTGAAAGTGTTCTTTCTGTGGTGAGGATGTCATAGTATCTCGACTAGACCGTGATGTAGCTGGAGTAGTGGTTGCCACTGCTTTCTCTGAGGCCACCAGAGATGACCTTTCTGCATCGTCATCATTGCGATCCTGAGGGAACAATAATACAGTTAAATTATTTATTTTTACCCATACTGTATTATTATGAATGAATGATGCATTCTGTGCTTATCTAAGGGTACAGAATATTTAAGGGTTAGTAGGTAACTCTATTTAATATAATGTGCAGCCTGTAAGTTAATTCCTAGATAACAAATTCATGCATAAACATCATCAAAATCAAAAGTTAGCTAAAGGTACGGACCACCCATAACCATAAAAAGGGGATAAATTGAAAAAATATGGGCAATTATTTTGTTTGTAAATTAGGGGCTACACAACATAATATATTGGATAGTCCTAACTAAAAAACAACAATACTAACTTCTTCATGATTTTGAGTTCTTCGTATTTGAGGAATGAGACTACGCCTGGTGGAACTGCCACTGCTCCCGCCAATACTAAATCGCGTTGGCCCAGGTGTAGAAGTAATAGTAGGACTCCCCAACATCATGGGACTCAATTCATAACCCACACGTTACTAGAACATTGAGCTTAGCACATAGCTACGTAATATACAGAAACTTTGTCACAGTTTTACTATTTATTTACAAAATAATAAACTTAGAAATCAGCTTTAAATCGTAACGGATTTTCGGACGTACTATTTTCAAGCTATTTTCATATTTTGATTTTCAGATTTGACGTTGACTGACCCGCCTCCTTTCACTTTTGTGACACTGACATTAATAGTTTGGCTGACAGCCGGACACCGTGAAACACATTGACAGCATTTGAAATATTATTGAACCAATCACAAGGTCGTTGAAGAAAATCCGACAATGGCGGTTGTGGATTTTGAATTTATTTTTCAAAACTAGTGTATCTTGAACTTTAATGTGTAATAAGGATGGATTATTTTCCGTTAAGTGTTCGTGAATGTGCACGAGTGTTGGCAAATGGTTTCAAGATCATAAAACCATTCATTTTCGTTTTTGCTTCAACGGCCTTTTTTAGAGCCTTCAGTAAAATATCCACCATTTTACTGTTGGCGTTTTGACTGACAAAATATGACTTTGACTTGACATAACCGTACAAATTTTACTCACTTGACATTGGCAGAATTATTGCAAAACAGCGATAGAAAGCCATTAAAGAAGAATAGAATAGAATAGAACCAATCACAAACAACACAAAGGCCCTCTCTATTGATTTAGCCAATCACAGTTGGGCTTATAAAACAGTTATATAAACTCAACCTCATAATGTAGTAAAATTAGAGCCACAGAGCAAGAAAAAAAAAATTTTCGTCGCCGTGCCGTCATATTATTCATACTAGCTCTGTGATTAGAGCGCATTCTATTCGAACAAATCAAAACAACTAAATCAATTAATTTCACTTTACATAATTCACATTTTGCACATATATATTTTCACTTGATCATTGTAGAAGTTTTGACCGTCTTCTGAACATTGAATACTTTAACTACGGATCAAAAACCCACCCTGTGAATATTCTTACCCCCCGCCCCGTGATTTACCGTGATGTCCGTGTTTAATACGTTCTTCTTCTTCTTCTTCTTCATTAATGGCTTTCTAATTTCTATAGCTTTTTAGCAATAATTCTGCCAATGTAAAGTGAGTAAAGATTTGTACGGTTCAAGTCAAAGTCATATTTTGTCAGGTCAAAACGCCATCAGAAAAATGGTGGATATTTTATTGAAGGCTCTAAAAAGCCGTTGAAGAGAAAACGGTCTTTGAAGAATTTCCGACAATGATTATTACACATTCATCATCATCAGCCCGTAGATGCTGCCGGACTGCTGTCACTTTTCATACAATTTTGGCAGCAGTTGAGCGGCAGACCCGCGTCAGCAGCGCTGCTAGGTCCTTCGTAATAAAGGAGCAGCTCCTACTCTCAGAGAAGACTGTGATTAATTTTTGTGTTATATATCCAAGGAAGTTGAATTGTATATCTAATGAAACTACCTAAGATATTATCAATATCCTCTACCTATTCTGTCTGTTGTAGATGTTAGAGAAAAAAAACAATATTTATAGACAATAAAACCACAGTGAAGTTAGTCGTAGTGTCGGCTGCCAGTTAAATACTGTTGCAGTGTGACTATTTGTGGTCAATTTCTGCTAATTTGGTAGATTTAGACCCCAAATGTACATTGTGGTGGATGGTGACAAGTAAGCGTTTTAAAAGATGCGGCAGATATTGATATTTTGTACGCAGGAGTTATTAATATTTTAGAAAGAATATTGCAAATATTATTACGAAATCTATTTTCGATGACTTGATGTTTATGAATAAGTATGATTTGTATAGCAGTAGGTATCGCCTGCTCAGCGTTATCTAAAAATTAACTATTTGTAAAGAATAAATTTGAATCACGAACGGGAATTAAACACGCATCCATCCATCCCTCAAGCCGGGATATGCTTTACTTAGGCTACCGTGACAAGTGGTCTCTACTGTGGACTATCAAACTTAGAAAACAATCTTAATCATCAGCAATTTTTTTTATTTCAAGACGCCGTGTATTTAGTGACATAAACAGAATGTATGGGATTCTCCAAAGAGGATATAATCACTTCGTTTTGGGATTCTCTAAAGCTATAAAGCTTTATTTTTGTTATAAAGCGTTTATTAAAAAAAAGCTGTAATTTTATAAAAACCCGATAGATGGCGTTAAAATGGGTTTTTACGTTCTCTTATTGTCAAGATACTTATGTATCAACTTTAGTCTTAGATAAGGAAAAGTTTAGTATCCTTTCTTTATTTTATGGAACGAATATACTCTTTGGATCATGGATTATTAGTAAATTATATACTCTTTGTCGCTATGCTTGGTGTTACCAATGTACTCTGTGGCTTGGTGTTTCCCTGCGAGATAAAATCCGGAACGAGGAAATCCGCAGGAGGACTAAAGTGACCGATATATATAGCCCTTAAAATGACAAATGCTGTTTCATTCATTCTGTTGTTTGAAAGCTTTGAAATACGAGGTTACTACGCCATCTAGTAACAGAGGCGGAACTAGTTTTTTTTAAATAAAACGCCTCATTGCATGTACTCGACATGTATTTATGGCCGGAATAAGTATAAAAACGAATAAAAAATCAAGTTTATTTTATGGGAGCCCCTTAAATAGTTATGTTATTCTATTATCTTGTTTTTTTGGTATTTTTTTGCTATAGCGTCAACATAAATACATCATCAGTGAAAATATCAACGAACTATAATGGTTTATGAGATACAGCCTGGTGACAGATGGACAGACAAATAGACAGACAGACAGTGGAGCCTTATTGATAGCACGGGGTCTGAAACAAATTAAAAAACAGCCCAAACGTGAAAAATTTTGATTAAATAAGAAGAAATGAGAGAGTTTGTGAGTTTTAATTAGTATTTATTTGCTTTACTAAAATATAATTGCTGCCCTATAAAAAAAAAGTCGTTATCGTGTCATGGGCGTTACTAGTTTGTGTCCAGTGTATTCATTTGGCCCAATGCCTCAACAACACGCAATATATGTGGCATGATAATCTTGCGTTACACAGAAACAAAATAATTCGTAAAATAGCTCGAATAACACCGTACTTCGGGATGAGGTATCAGTACATACCTGTAGATATTATTTTATCTGTGGTAATAGCATCCGTTTTGCTCTTTGGGTACGGAACCCTAAAAACACAATAAGAATATTATTATTTAAGGGGGCTCCCAACTCCCATACACCAATCGTGATTCTTTTTCCCGTTTTTATAGATAGTGTAACGGAACCTTTCGTGCGCGAGTCTGACTATTGTCCGGTTTTTTATTTCGTCATGCCTACATTTTGGGTTCTCATTCATAGATTCATAGATTCATAGATTCATAGATTCATAGATTCATAGATTCATAGATTCATAGATTCATAGATTCATAGATTCATAGATTCATAGATTCATAGATTCATAGATTCATAGATTCATAGATTCATAGATTCATAGATTCATAGATTCATAGATTCATAGATTCATAGATTCATAGATTCATAGATTCATAGATTCATAGATTCATAGATTCATAGATTCATAGATTCATAGATTCATAGATTCATAGATTCATAGATTCATAGATTCATAGATTCATAGATTCATAGATTCATAGATTCATAGATTCATAGATTCATAGATTCATAGATTCATAGATTCATAGACTCATAGATTCATAGATTCATAGATTCATAGATTCATAGATTCATAGATTCATAGATTCATAGATTCATAGATTCATAGATTCATAGATTCATAGATTCATAGATTCATAGATTCATAGATTCATAGATTCATAGATTCATAGATTCATAGATTCATAGATTCATAGATTCATAGATTCATAGATTCATAGATTCATAGATTCATAGATTCATAGATTCATAGATTCATAGATTCATAGATTCATAGATTCATAGATTCATAGATTTATTTATCTTGGGGTCTAGCAATGATACCAACCACTAACGCTAACGCCTCACGCTAACTCCAAAAATGTATTGAAATGACATTCGCTGCGGAAAAGTTAGCGATTTTAGAATTGTCATTTCAGTACTTTTTGGAGTTAGCGTTTGGCGTTAGCGTTAGTGGTTGGTATCTTTGCTAGACCCCCTTATAACATCACGCTACACTGGCACGTCAACATACAAATAACATTCATTGATTCTTTGATTTTTTGAATACTTACGTAAAAACCGATTTCTCCGATCACTTTTTATGTTATAAAAGACTGGTTTGTCTGTATGTTTGAAACATAATATGTATATCTGGCAGCTTTAATTGTTTCGACATAATTTGTCCAATTTCTTTTCTTGTCTATTTCGGGCAGAATCTGCCATTTGCAGATTGTCACATTGTCTGTATGTCCTGTGTCAGGACTCCTGTCATTTGTCTCATCTGTCAGTTAACTTTTGCGCAGACGCTGATGTAGATAATCTTAGATCTACAGTTTTTGTGCCAGGACCACAGATTAGAAGAAAAAAAAAGTCAATCTTAGTTGACTTTAATTTTCAAGTAGGCCATAACGTCATAACATAATGAACACATAATGAGCTCATAAATTTACACTGTTGTTACTGATTAACCCCTTGTTTTCTGCTAAATTTACATGTTTTTCATGAGATTATTATATTATGTTAGAGGTCAACTAAGCCCAATTTTTAAACTTCCCTCCATTCGCACAGCTGTTTGTAAACGCCTCGCTTGCTGCTAACTTCGTGTCAGTCAGTCAGACATTCTTGTTGGTGGCTAAAATTTTGCGGTCGACGTTATCGTAAAAAATCTTTGTCATCGGAGAGTTATTTAAAAAGTGACATTATGAGTTCTGGAATGCCTGAGTTGGGCTCCAAGATAAGCCTGATATCGAAAGCTGACATTCGTTACGAAGGCCGACTTTTTACAGTTGATCCTCAGGAATGTACCATTGCTTTGGCTAGCGGTAAGTTGACAAATGGATACTGTTATTCCTCTCCTCTGAATCCTATTTCAGTGGTCTATATGTGTATCATGTCTTTTACTCGTGTTTATTTCCATCAAAGTAGTTTTGCTCGACAATTTGGGGTCAAATTATCAATAGGAGTCTCAAGAAGTTTCCCTCCTTTAGTTCTAACTGATTTGTTGTTTAATGTTTTGAGAAAGTATCAAGTAATGCTACCGTAGGCATTTGCTCCAAATTGGGTCTCTTTTGGTAAGAAACGTAGCACATTGTTTTTATTCTACCCTCGGAGTGAAAACATAAGCTAGGTCTGTGACCGCGGTTTCACATTGATGACGTTGATGCCGTATTTATTTCATTGTTTAATTCATACGCAGTTGTCTGGAAATGCTGTGATTGCCCATTTCGGTTATAGTCTATAAAACTTATAATTTGTCTGGAAATAAGGTGTAGGGTAGTCTTGAAACTTTTGCCGTAAAGGTATAATAGTGAAAAATTATTGAGTTCAGGGCATCTATAAAATAATAATTTAATTTAAAAAAGTAATTTACAGAATCAAAAAATTATATTAAATAAATTATTATTAAAAATATATGTTAATGTAATCGTTTTGTACAGTGCGATCATTTGGTACGGAGGACCGTGAGACACAATACCCGGTGGCACCTCAAAGTCAAGTGTATGACTACATCTTGTTCCGTGGTTCTGATATCAAGGATATCCGAGTGCTGAACAATGTGCCCTCGCTGCCCAACGATCCTGCAATCATGCAGATGTCGGTGCCGCCGACCCTGGGTGCTGGCAGCGCGCCAGGCCCATACACCGGACAGTTCAGCCACCCAGTGGTTGGACAGCAACCTACATATCAACAATACCACCCGATGGCAGGCTTTCCTGGAAGTGTGCATGCACAGCTCGGCAAGACTAGTGAGTTGTCTCCGCAAACCTCGGTGGACCTGGCTCCCCAGCCACCTTCAGCGGGCCCCATTGGCTCGGGAGTGGCTCACCACTCCAACCAAGTGAAAGACCAAGGTTTTTTTCAGTGGATATTTTTGGCTTCAGCTTCTACATGCTACTTTGCGATTTTTGCTGAGTCATGATCAGATACTTATGGAGTAAAAGTAAAATTGTCATTTCTAAATAAACTAACTGGATTTTTATAACATTTCAATATAAATGTATCTGAATATGCCTCTGTAATGCTCTAACATTGGTGTTGGTTGTTTGCATGGAAGTAGTCCTTTAGAAAAGTAAATTCACCTGCCATTTTCCATTATTCAAATGCATTTTTATCTATTTTTTTTTTTGTATACTGTATATATCTATTTACCACTTATTTCTATTCAATGTTTATTATGTTTATGTTCAATAACCATACTAAAATTAATCATTTACTTATTATTATGAAAATATCTAATCAAATAACAATATAATTATTATGTTAACTTTGATATAAATTTTGTTTATACAAATATTTTTTTATAGTTATCTTAGAAAACATCTTTGTATTACTACAGCACACCTAACAAAATACTAACAAATTAATCAATGCATGAATTTATAACTTGATTAATTAATATTGTATTAGAAAAATCGCAATTTGCATACATCCCTTGGTCTGTTGCTTGCCAAAACCATTTTATGAAATGTCTACTCTATAATAAAATTATATATCCTAATGATAAGTAAGGTACATTTATTTTGACTACTATTTATGATAAAACTACACTGTATCATTGCCTTTCATAGCTATGCTTTGCTTTTGAAAATATCTAGTGCATTTCACACACTTTCATAATGTTTATTTGTAACAAATAAACAGTAACTGACCACTGTCCTATAAAATGCATAATAAATTTTTATAAGATAATATATCAGATTAATGGGTGGTAAATTAATAGATGAGTTCATAATTATACTATTACAGAACCACCTGATTTTTTAAATTTCTTATACTTAATGATGTGGTTTTTTTACTAATTAACAAATAAATAAATCATAATATGCCCAAGTTAACTTCATAACTTGTAGTATTTTTATCAGGTTCTTCAGTCATATTTTTCAATACATTACAAAAAAATGCCTAATATCTCAGTGTACTTTTTCCAACTAGGCCTACAATGCAGTAAACAACAGTTAAAAACAATGTAATAATTTTTTGTCAGGATATTTATTTTCAGTGATAAGATTGTTTAAGGATTAGATATTATTATGGCAAAAGTTTTCTCATATTATGAATAAAAACTCTCAGCGTAGGATATAATTGAATTTGGAAAGATAAAATTATTTTAACTTTATATTGGTAGTTATAATTTTATTTGCTTCAGATGCCAATTCAAACATCTCTATCTCACTCTTTTCATTATTTTAATCTTAGCCACCATTTAGAATTTAGACACTCTCAAATGTGGGTAGAGAGTATCATGTGTGTCAAAGTGTAATTTAATTCATTGGTTGTTGAGCCTAGGTCCTAGGCCCAGTCTTCATTCATTCAAATGTGACCCTTTGTATTTACTCTTCAAAACTATGTAATTAGAATTAAGAGAACAAGCAGTTGAATGGTTGAATGAGGGCCTGAACGTTAATACTTGTCATAGGTGGCCTACTTGGCAAACTAATCAAATGCACCCTTTGCATTCTGCTAAGCTAATTCATAGATAGATGGTTAGCTTGTGCTGTATTGCAAGTGTGTTGGCTATGAATTGGCCAACATCTGAAGACTTGTTGTTTGGTTAATTAAAGTTAAACATGTATTGATTTATTCAGGCTCGATGCTCGACCTTATTGGAGGAGGAGCTCAGCAGAATGCATCAAGGTCCAACACGCCTGCTGTCGGCTCACACAGGAAGAGTCCTACTGCTGATCAAGGAACTCAGGTAAACTCAGTAAATAAACTTTTATTTCAGGAAACTTAACAAATACATGAAAATAATGTTCTTCATAGTTATAATGATGAAATTGGCAAAATAAATATAATACCAGTCTCAAAGGTAGGCAGTGTTTGTTGACATCATCATAATACATAGTGAAATACTTGTAAAGGTTTGTGATTCAATCAGGTTTTGGAGTTGTATTGCCTACAGGGCTAGTGGAAGATACTTTCCGTGTTTTAGTTTTTAGTTAGTGTGTATATGAGACTGCTACCCGATTTCTAAATTTGTCAGTTAAACCAAATTGTATGTGTGCTGCATTACATTGCTCCTTCCAAGAACCCATTGCACTAGATTATTAAAAAGCCCTGTTTCGTTTAGGCAAATGGTCAGCCCATTGTCTGTATTATTAGGCTGCCCATAGTCTTCCGACTTGGTTTAAAGACATGACAACAGCCGGGGCATCGATAAATCCAAAGCACAGTAAACCCTGTATAAATAATGTATGTGATGCTAGGTGGGGAATGTAGCGAGTGGGTCTGGGCAGCAGCGTGAAGGGCGGCGTGGAAGCACAGGCGCGGGGTCAGGGCAGGGCAAGCCTCCGGGCCGCCAGCAGCGCCCCACGTCCCGCACCCGGCAGCGGTACCCGAGCGGGGGCGCGACACACGCGACACACGCACAACACGCGCAGCACCCGCACCACACGCAGCACCAGCACCAGCCGGGACAGGGGCCGCCGCAGCCGCCGCAGCAGCAGCAACCGGCGCATCATCACCACCAGCCTGGTAAGTTACTTAGCACACGGCATGGCGAAATTGTGGTGAAATTCCCCAAGAAGCCACTAAGATTCAATTCAAATTATTTATTTATTGGAAAACCAACACCGTAACTTTGCGTGTTTCCTGCCTGTTCACATTCTTTTACCAATTTTTTTTTAAACATTTGATTTGTTTAGCAATCGAATGTAATTTTTTATGTATGAGACCTCCGTCACTGGTGCAGTCACAAAAAAGTTCCTCCCGGATATCGCAAAAGCATACCGGTTGACGCGAACAACAAAACTGACTCCACATCAAGTGCAAGCTTTGACGGGACACGGAGGTATAGCCGAATACCTGTACAGATTTAAGCTTAAGGAAACCCCTGGATGCGAATGCGACCCGAACATCCCCGAGACGGTATGGCATGTGCTCCTCGAATGCCCTCGCTTCATCGCAGCACGGAGGGAACTAGAATGCCTGATGGACAGAAGGCTAATGGAATCAGATCTTTCTAACTCCTTGCAGATCCGGATTGTAGACCCTATTTTTTGTCCTTCACCGAAAAGTCCTTCCGTATTGCGACCAAAAGAAACTCTACCATACCCCGCCCCACGATTATTGCACCCCCATTCATAGACGCCACACACAATGCCAATCTCCAGCACCAGCACGTAACCTCCAAGAGCATAGAAGCTGAACACCTTCTAGCTTATGCAGTCAGAGGAGTGCCAGGGATTAGGACCCGCGGTGTGGCTCTCTTCATGGAAGGTAACAAAGAGAGATTCGGAATGAGCTTTTGCTTAGCCCCGAAGCCCCCGAACAAGAAACGAGCCCGTTTGTCACCTGGATTAGCAAGTCTGCTCAACGGAAGTACTTCCAAAGTCACAATGAAGCGGAAAGCGTACGATGCTATGCCGGTGCTGGAGGTCCTGGGCCACCGCTGTCGATTAGTGCGATCGAAAAACAAAACGATTGCACTGTTCGAATGGACGGCCCAGACGCCTTTTGCACAGGTAAGCTCGCTGCTTACAAAGCTGAGTGATTGTACAGACGGCACCCCCCGGGTAATAAGCATAGACGCGATGGTGGTCGAACATTTTACTGGAGAAACCGAAGACCGGCTAGGTTGCATAAAGGCCTCTGAACATCATGAGGTCGTCGTGTACGAGGACAGGGGAGAAAACTTAAGTTATCTTAGGACTCCCACACACGACCGTATAAATGCAACAGATAGCTGGGGGCATCCCGTCCCATGTGCGACCGCCATCAGTGGTTCGGAGAGAGTCCAGCAGAAAGCAGCTGCCGAGGAAGCCGCATCACGCCGGAGCGATGGTCGACAGGAAGGCCGAGGCCCTATCTCAACTTTCCTTACGGCGTTCAGCGTAGCAGCGCAGAGCTTGTTCCGGGTCTCACCTCAAAAAGAGCCATCCCCAGAAAAGCAGGCTCCTAGGGCAGCGCCGCCGCCACAGCAGGCAGCCCGGACGAGAGCCGACATGGGACAGGTTAGTCCGCCCCGTTATATCTTGGCCTTGGAGCCACCAGACCATGCCAGAAACGCATTTCTCGAGTTTCTTGCCATCACGAGAGCGACTAAGGTAGTCAATCTCAGGAACTGCAAAAACATCTTGCAGTCCTTTAGGCAGGGAAACGAAGGCCTCTTAAAGGTGAGGCTCGAGGAGGCCGATGCAGCCATATATAACAACGACACCTCCCTCGTGATCAAGGGAACGATGGAGGGTCGATATATGGCAGCATATTGTTCTGGAAGTGGTTTTGTGGCTCTAGATGAGAGCGAAACGGAGCGGACCGGAAAGCCGAAGTATGAGGCACCACCGAACGACCCCATCGTGGTCACCGCCCGGTGTACCAAGATAATGTTAGATGATAGGATCCTAGAAATGGCTAAAACTATTGAAAGGAGCCCTGGAGTCGATGCAAAGTCTTGGGAAAATTGGGAGGTACCTAAGATTCGATGGGTCAACGGGGTTCCTGGCTGTGGGAAGACAACATGGGTGGTCAGACACTTCGATGTGGACAAAGACGTGATCATCACCACAACAACTGAAGCAGCCAAAGACTTGAGGGAGAAGCTAGCGCACCGCATAGGTGACCTCGTGAAAACCAAAGTGCGCACCATGGCTTCTGTACTCGTAAATGGCATCCGAAGAGGTCAGAGCAACGTTCGCCTTATGGTAGACGAAGCTCTTATGAACCACTTTGGGGCCATTGTAATGGCTGCACGGCTGGCTGGTGCTCGCGAGGTAGTCCTTATCGGAGACGTCAACCAGTTACCTTATATCGACAGAGAGAACCTCTTCGAGCTAAGATACAATCGCCCAAACCTGGTGGCCACCATCAACCAGGAGTTGTTATGCACACATAGGAATCCCATGGATGTCGCTTACGCGCTGAGAGAAATATACTCTGGTATATATTCCTCGGCCCCACGTGTCAAGTCCCTGGAGCAGAGAAGGTACACAGGTGCGCAAATATCCAGCACCCTCCCCAACACCCTATTCCTAGTACACACTCAGGAAGAAAAGGAGACCCTATCCAACAAGGGTTATGGCGGAGGCACGGGGTCGCGCATCCTCACCATCCATGAAGCACAGGGACTGACATACGAGTCGGTCATCGTCATCAAGACTAAGGGCAAGATGAGACTGCACGAGAGCGTTCCGCACGCGGTGGTTGCAGTCTCGCGGCACACCGGGACTTTCGTTTACTACGCCGACGATGAGGAAGACGCCATCAGCCGTTTCGTGCAGCGTGCGATGGCTGCATCACCGAGGGCCATCCGCGAGTACAACTTGCAGATGGCCATCAAAGATCGAAACGTGGCGGTAACAGAAGTCCTGGTCCGGGAGGAGAAGGCGGATTAACAACGACATGTACGAGCGGGATCATTGACGGACTCAAAAGAGCCTGTCAATTATCCCGCTCGTATGAAGAAAATAGTACTAGAATGTAAATGATTATTGTGTGTACACCGGGAGCACTCACGCTCACTAAAAAGCTTCTTCTTGCGGCGGCGTCGTGCGTCGGGTCGTCCTCTTCCCTCAAAAATGGTTGAGGAGGGCGATGGCTGGCGCATGCGTCAAGCTCGTGAACGGGCGCTGCTTGCGGGAGCTGGTCTGCTCGCGGTGTATGCACAAATCGGAAAAAAAAAACAAAACGAAAAAAAAAAAAACAAAAAAAAAATAGGTTAAGTGTCCTCTCTAGTATAATATTTTGTTCAATAAAATAAAATAAAAATATAACAATAAGTGATAAGCTAACAAAGAGCACGGACCCAGGTGTCTGTGGTAAAGCAGATTTAAAAAAAAAAAAAAAAAAAAAAAAAATGAATGTAAACATCATTTCATTGATTTTATAAACATTATATATTTGACAAGCCTAATGTAACTTATTTGTTATAAGGTCAATAAAATTATGAGCTATCTAAAAAAGGCATACTGTAAAAAAATTTATTCTATTCTATTTCAACAGCATTTGGGTACATAAATCAAACCAAATTAAAGGTATCACCTTCATGGTTAGGGTGAATAGGTAATTTTTAGGTTGCGTGCTATATTTTCGGCCACACCATCGTTTGCCAGGCGAGTTTGTGGCTTTAAGTAGGTTCAACATGGCGAGTGGAAGTAGGGAACGTCGTGAGTGAGTTTGGGCAGGTGGGCAAAGTGGTGAGTGGGTTTGGGTAGGTGAGCAACGTTGCCAGTGTTTTAGGGTAAAGTGGTGAGTGATTCAGTGCAGGTGGGCAACGCAATGACTGAGTCGCAACGTGGTGAGTGGATTGCATCAACGAACGTTGTGAGGTACTGCGCGACATCGCGGGTGGACAATTTATATTTATTTATGCCTCGTTTGCCTTATTGTTCGTTTCATGCCGGTTACTAGTGTAGTACTAAGGTTATAGGAGGAAATATTGCCTTAGTGTGAGTCTCTTTCGAATCTAATCAAGTAGTCATATTGCAGTTTAGTCAGTCATGTTTCAGTAAAGACTTGCTTGATACTATGTGCTTGTTTCCATGGAGTTCAAAAGAGAGTGTCCATGTGCCAACGGTAATGATAAATTGACCGAAAAAATCACAAAGTAGTCTGTTCCATTGGGCTGTCACTCATGAACTCATCTCGCTTTCACTTTCACTTTCTTTTGTTGCTAAGCCTACTGAAACTTACTAGCTCTGCTTTGTAAAATCGGTTGAATTCTTTTTGATTTTTAAGCCGATTCATATGTATGATAGAGATGATAGATTTCGAAACAAATGGAATATAATTTACAAATGTTATCATTATGGGATAGTAATTACAAGGGATGTTAACTAATCATTCAATCATATTCATCACCATCATCCCGTAGATGTCCACTGCTGAACATAGGCCTCCCCCAGAGAGCGCCACTTTGAGCGACTGCTCGCCTCCTGCATCCATCCGCTCCCCGCGGTTTTCACCAGGTCGTCAGTCTACCTAGTGGGGGGTCTGCCTACGCTGCGCCGTCCGCCTTCAATCATATTGTGATTTATTATTTTTGGCCTTTGATGATGCTATCGTACACACTTACATTCGCATTTTACCGTCTACAAAAATGGAGGTTTTCAATTCGGTTGTGTTTTTATGGATATTGTATTATAATGTATCAATAAAGTATTGCAATCCTCAGGTCAGAACTACAATATGAACAACACGAACCAAGGGTACAACCGCGGCGGGTGGCGCGGGCGGTCGCGCGGCCGCGGTCGCGGGTTCGTTCCCCGGAACAAAAACACGCTCAAGTTCGAAAACGACTACGACTTCGAACAAGCCAACACCGAGTTCGAGGAGTTGCGCAGTCAGCTCGCCAAGACGAAGATCAGCGATGAGCCTGTTAAACCAGAGGTATGTCAACTGGCCCCATAGCTTATGTTGTAACATATTATGTAGTAATTTGAATTACAGCGCAGCAGACTCGTGCACGAAGGGTTCCGTACCATTTATCTATAAAAACGAGCAAATAACACCTTAAAACCTTTGTTGTATGGGAACCCCTTCAATATTTATTTTATTCTGTTTTTTAGCATTTTTGTTGTTATGGCGGCAATAGAAATACATCATCTGATAATTTCAACTGTTATGTATATTTAAAAACAACAACAAAAATGTATCTAAGTATTCTACAAGATAATCTGGTTCCCATAGCTTTTGCTTAAGGCGCTGTGTAAAATGGCATCACACATTTATTTATGTTTTAAAAGTAATATTATCTTTCCTATTATAGGAGGTGGTAGCGGTAACGGGCGAGGCTGACAAGAAGGACGACTCTGGAAACGAGACGGGCGCCGGGGAGCCTGAAGTGGACGACGATCCTTACACCGGATACGACAAGACCAAGAGCTTCTTCGATAACATCTCTTGTGAAGCTATCGAGAGGTGAGACACAAGCTAAATTATACTATAATCCAAAATAGCAAAGTTATTGATGTAAAAATGAATTTGCAGTGTTTCTTTTGTTTCAGTACTAAAGCCTTTAATAATTGTATGCAGTTGGAGCTTAATTTCCTCTAATGCCTCTAAATCTAAATGATATTAAATGGATGAAATAACTTCTTTCCATATTTCATTATAATAAACAAAACTGAATATGCAAACAAAATTCGTTTTAACCTGTGTAAATTGACGCCTTGTAATTATTATAGATAATTTCTGTCCAAGTCTCTCTGACTCAACTGGAAACCGTGCTTAGTAAAGAGCAAGCGTTTACACTGTACACACCAATCTAATCACGATGATGGTATACCAGGTCGAAGGGTCGCAGCCAGCGCACGGACTGGCGCACCGAGCGCAAGCTGAACTCGGAGACGTTCGGCGTCGCGTCCGCTCGCCGCGGGACCTGGCGCGGGCGCGGGACCTGGCGCCACAACCCGCACCATCAGCAGTGAGTATACTGCACTACACCACAACCCGCACCATCCACAAGCTGAACTCGGAGACGTTCGGCGTCGCGTCCGCTCGCCGCGGGACCTGGCGCGGGCGCGGGACCTGGCGCCACAACCCGCACCATCAGCAGTGAGTATACTGCACTACACCACAACCCGCACCATCCACAAGCTGAACTCGGAGACGTTCGGCGTCGCGTCCGCTCGCCGCGGGACCTGGCGCGGGCGCGGGACCTGGCGCCACAACCCGCACCATCAGCAGTGAGTATACTGCACTACACCACAACCCGCACCATCCACAAGCTGAACTCGGAGACGTTCGGCGTCGCGTCCGCTCGCCGCGGGACCTGGCGCGGGCGCGGGACCTGGCGCCACAACCCGCACCATCAGCAGTGAGTATACTGCACTACACCACAACCCGCACCATCCACAAGCTGACTCGAAAACGTTCCTCATATTTGGTATATTGGTGGCAGTGTAAGTCTAAATACTTAGAGAGTAGAGAAATATTGTCACCAATATAGCTCTTAGAATTTCTAAGTAAGCGGCAGTAGGGCAGACCACATAGCTTGTAGAACTGTCAACCAATGCGAAAGAAAAGTTCGTTAGTAGTAACCATGAACCAGATGACAGTGTAGGCTGGCCACCCAGTATGTGGATCGAGGATCTGGTGAAATGGTGAAAACCGTGGGGAGGCGATGGATGCAGGAGGCGAGCAGCTGCTCAAAGTGGCACTCTCTGGGGGTGGTCAATGTTCAACAGTGGACATCTTCAGGCTGTTGATGATGATGGTTCATTATTAGAAAGAAACAATCGCTTGTGGGCTAATTTATATTAGCTGGCTATTATTGCCAGCCAATGCTTATCTATACAATCTAGCTATAGCTAAGCATATAAGCATTGGTGCAAGGACACTTGAGGTTTGATTTTCATAGAGACTGTATACTTTGAGTTTTGATTTAAATAATGCTATGTAAGAAGAGCAGTGAACCACACTAACGTGTCAGGATGTCCTACTTCCCCAGCTGGCGGCCGATGCGCGGCGGGCGCGGGCGGCCCACCAACCTGGGCACGAACCCCAACGCGCAGCGCATCAACCAGCCGAGGAACGCTGCGCCCGCCGCCATGCAGCCGCCGCCGCCCGCCGCAGCAGGTATCACCGCCGCTCATTAGGTCACTACCTTATTTTTCTTTATTTAACCGTTAAAAAAATACTTGGTGCTTGGTAAAAATATGCCTTAAACCTGCCTTACGACTTATATTTTTTTATGCTACTTTTGACAACAACTCACCTGATGGTAAGTGGCGAAGGTTTGCCCGTGAGATGCCCATTCACTCTAAGTCTTGAAATGTTCCTATAGAACAAGCCTTGCTTAGTTTGCAGCTAGATGGTGCTGTGTGAAAACACAAATGTTAATTGTTATTGATTCACAATGATGAATGAATTCAATGAACTATTCTGCCATTTGGTCCAAAAATGTATTGAAATGACATTCGCTGCGGAAGAGTTAGCGATTTCCGAAATGTCATTTCAATCCATTTTTGGACTTAGCGTGAGGCGTTAGCGTTAGTGGTTGGTATTTTTGCTAGACCCCCTGATTCTTGCCCTCTCTATAGTTTCAAGATTACTTTTATGGCAAATAATAGCATTGCATGCTTATTCCATGCCATTTTCTTGTATGATCTAAAAGTTATATTCTCTTTTTCTTTCAGCCAAGTAAAAGTCGCAAGACATGGAGACTACACAGAATCTTAATTTATTATCGCGTGGACTAATCACAAATGGAAAAGTAACGGAAAAGTGTATGTTGGTGATTGCAACAGTGTTTCATAGAATGTAATCAAGTATTCAGTCTTAACGGGAAGTTAATTGTGGTGTGGAACAAAGCAGAAGGACATTGTTTTGGTGTGATAGTGTTGTATCCAATAATTGGAAGATGAAAGAAGGACATTCCCGTAAGCATGTGACAGAACAAAGTCGTCCAGCGGCAATCGCTCGCAGATAGTGTTGTAATTATGGAGTGTTGTGGGCAAGCTCATTAACTTTGGGCCGGCATTGGCATCTAATGAATAAATTGTAAAACGTCACAACGACGACCGAAAACTGAAAGATATTAGGCTTAAATAGATGTCAATGTTTAGGTGAAATAGTAAGCCATGTAAAGAAAGAAGCCTCTATTGTAAATTGCTCGAGGCAATGTAGGTTGCATAGTATAATTGAATCTTTATTTATGTCGTGCCCAATGAAATATATTTTCCTAAAGCTTCTCAACTGTTATGCGCGTATGTGCCTATTGAAAGTTGTAACGAATGTTAGATTAAAGTCGAGGTGTTTTATTGTTTCAAAGGGTCATTGCACTTCCATTTTTATTTACTTGGCAATGGCTAAAGGCAGTCGTGAAGCAGTTGTACTGATAATGATGGCACGCTAGTGTATACGGGTTAGCAAGCTTAGTTCCGAGTGAGAACGCCTTTTTGATAGAGGCTCAGCGTCAAAGCTAAGTTTGCAACGTGAATGACTTGGAAGTGTTCAAATGACTGTCGTTTTATTGTTAATTATAGTAAATAAAATGTGATAGGACTGCTGGTGCGGTCTGATGGCGGTGCCTCTATGGAGCGTGACGTGTGATCGATCGGCGACGTATCGACATAGTTACACAGTCACACCACTGCTCACGTGATCCAAATATATTCTCACATTATATTAAAATTTTAAGATTTATTTGAGTTCTGAAAGGGACTGTTTTTATTTTCTCTCGTTCAATTGGAATCATTTGTCGTAAAAATTGTATATTTTATTAGTTTACGTAAAGTCCTTTTCAAGCTAAATTAATGAAAAAATCTTTTGACAAATAAAATGTTTGTAAAATCTGTAACTCGAAAACTGTACCTGGTGATTGTATTGATATGAAAATATACATTTACTACAAATCTTCCAAGTGGTTTTTTTATTTTTTTTATTACAAACACATGTAATTTTGTCCAAATTTATTGCAAATAAAATGTAAGCTATTACACAAGTCACAATGTATCTGGCAAATAGCATTTTATAACAAACAATATCACACAAATGTTACAAAATTTTACTCATTAACTTATAAAAGAACAAAATGTTTAACATTCGTAACAAACATTTTCAAGTAGTACAAAAACCGTTGTTTTTAAAATACTAGTACCTATTCAATACATGGTAAAAATTCACTCGTACAGGGTAAAAAGTAGGTAGGGTATCTTGATCACTAAAATATATTTTTAAAAAATATTTTCGCCGTTTCTTACAGTGTATTCCTACGTAACATATTTACATCTCCCGCAAGTCTACCATTTACTACATCAATGGTTTGTTATTTAATAGGCAGGTCATCTTGAATTTTTTTCTTAAGATTAGTTAGATTTATCATACCGTTACATGAACATACTAAAGTATAGAAATACAGTAGTGTCAATTCTGTACAAGCATTCTCTAAACTAAATTAATATCTCTATCTTTATCAGAAGAGTACCGAAATACAAAATTTTGATAGAGAATACGAGACAATCGACGCCAGATTTAAATAGTTGCAATTATTATAGGTACATTTTATTCTATACATTACAAAGTTACTATCTCACCTTAAAAATTCAATGTGTTGTACGCGAAATCACTTATGAACATAGATGAAATCAAAAGAGGAATGACGTCGTAGTCGAAAAATGACCCTGCAGGTTTGTGGCTCCAGCCAGATGATTCTTTTTCGCATGGCAGATTGTGTGCGTTGCACCGAATTTAAATGGACCAGTTTCAGGAAGCTGGTGTTTCTACAATGATTATCGTCTCTATTTTTACATCCATGATCGATTTTCTGTTATTTTTCGTTTCACATTGAGCCGCGTTCTCATTTCTTTTCCTAAGTTTTCATTTACCTTTTTAAAGTACAATAAGTAATATCACGTAAACCACAAGTATTACAATTACAAACAAGCATCATTTTTTATTGTATACCGTTCATCAAGACATCACTTCAGCGATATTGAAAGATGTAGGTAGGAAGTTATCCGCGCCACTCGCGGGCCGGCTGGCTATTTTCCACCACCCATATAGAGCCGCTCTGCCCTTTGTTCAAAATGTCGATTAGTGATCGGCCGACGTGCTCTGCGCTGTATCATAAAAATAAAATTATACTTTTTTTTTTTTTTTTTAATGAGAATGAATGACGTGACGGGCTGGTCGTTCACCTGATGTTAAGCAATACGGCCGCCCATAACAATTGCAGTGTCACTCGGAACTTTAAAATAATAAAGTTTCGCGTGACACTGCACTGCGCACGTCATCCTGAGACATCACACAGTCTAGTAATCAGATTACTACACTGTGTAATCAGGTCATAAAGTCTCATTTGCCCAGTAATTTCACTAGCTACAATGCCCTTCAAACCGGAACACAGTAGTGCTTGCACACTACTGCTTGGCGGCAGAATAACTGGCAAAGCGGTGGTACCTACCTAGACGAACTTTGCAGAAAAGTCCTACCACCTAGTCCACTTTCAAATGGATCTAGGTACTTTTGCTTACTTGACACAGATTAGATAGAAGCTAGTATCATATCCATAACTTCAATAGTGAAATAATAGTGTGCTTAAGCTGCACCAACATTGCATAATTAATATAAGCTGGCTGGACCACAAGTCTTCGCCTAGCCTATAGCTAGGTACCTACTATCTACCTACGTAGGTGCAATCTATAGACTGCGTTCCTAAGTATGCGTATTGTGTGATTTTGAAGGCTTTAGTTTTAGTTTTAAGTCACATTAAAAAACTTAAAACTAAATGGTAATTTAAAGGCACCACTTTATGTCATTTTAGAAACTTAAAACTCAATTTTTAATCAAAATGAATGAATGATATGAACGAAATCTAATCAATTTAGGATTTTAAGTGAATGTGCTAATTTGAAGGCGCATTTTAAATAATCTAAAAACTTTTAGTACTGTCATTTAAAGTTTTAAGTTGGTTTTTAGTATATTTTAACAAGTACCATTTTGGGTCCTTCCTAAAAATAACTTATAATTCTAAGTGAGTTTTCTATGTAATTTTGTATTACTTGAAAAATCAGTTGATATGTTATGCCTGCGAGATAAGATCCGCAGGAGCACTAAATTGATCGATGTAGCTCTTAGGATTAGCAAGTTGAAATGGCAATGGGCAGGCCACATCGCTCGTAGAACTGACAACCGATGGGGAACAATTAAGGTTCTCGAGTGGCGACCACGAACCGGAAGACGCAGCGTAGGCCGGCCCCCCACTAGGTGGACCGACGACCAGGTGAAAGCCGCGGGGTGCCGATGGATGCAGGAAGCGAGCAGCCGCTCTAAGCCGCTCCCTGGGAGAGGCCTATGTTCAGCAGTGGATGTCTTCAGGCTGTTAATGATGATGATGATGGTGATGATGTTGACCTAGCAATATGTCGGTTCAACTCACAAAAAAGAAAGGTTTTGTTATTTTTGTTCTTATACCTATTTTTTTTTCAAAATAAATACAACAAGGTTTATGAATAAGACAAAGTAGATAAATTTCAAGGGTTTTATTATAAAATAATTGTTGCATTTAGGTAGTAGTTGTAATCATTATCAGTAGCACTACACATCAAAACATACAAATAAGCATTCACTTTTAAACTCCCTCCTAAGTAGCACTGTGCTTTGGCCTGAATTCTTCCAAGTATCAAACTTTGTTTTCATAGCTATCACTATGGCTATCACTAACACTATCAGCTATTATAATTGTGATATGGCTGCTGGTATCTGTTGATCCGCCACGTGGATAGCTTCAGCCAATTTCACAATGGTTTCCTGTAGGTGAGTTCCTTTCATTCATCAGCATTGATGCCTGCGTAGCTGGTGCGAAACCAGCCTGTAGACTGCAAATGAAAAAGTTAATTTTTTTTCTTCTTGCTTTTCATATAATTGTAGGTGTAGGATTTGTTTGAGTGGGCAGAATAGAAAAAAACTAAAACTGCATGTTCCTATTATCCATCGTGCAATACCTACAGCATTGAAATCTTTGATAAAATCAAACAGTAAGCTGGTCCAATCCTCTTCGTGTGATGGTCTATATTTATAAGTACGTAGCGGTGGCGGAGTTGTGAGCTGTTTTGAGACTGTTCTGCTGCTATCATCTCGGCTGAGCCGGGTTGGACGACGAAGACGATGTATTGTTGGCCTCAGTTCTGTTCTGCGTTCAGGGTGGGGCGGGATCTTCGTTGTTAGCAGACGTTCAACCAAAGTCAATTTGTTTGTTCTGGGATCGTTTTCTTGCTGGCCGTTGTACATAATTGCGTAATTTATTCACTTAACAACAATACGTTTCCGTGGTAATAATTGGTATTAGAATTTAAAACATTATTTGACAAATAGACGTTACGATCCATCAACATAGTATCCATGTTACGATCACAGATGACGTCAAGATCAGGACGACATGACAGATTGCTTCAAAGTTATATAAATATCAGTGGTAGACCTACATCGCTTTTAGTAAAAAGATGCCATCTTTTTGCTAAAATCGATGTAGGTCTACCACTGATTATCATCATCATCATCAACAGCCTGAAGACGTCCACTGTTGAACATAGGCCTCCCCCAGGGAACGCCACTTAGAGCGGCTGCTCGCCTCCTGCATCCATCGGCTCCCCGCGGCTTTCACCAGGTCGTCGGTCCACCTTGTGAGGGGCCGGCCTACGCTGCGTCTTCCAGTTCGTGGTCGCCACTCGAGAACCTTTCTTCCCCATCGGTTGTCAGTTCTACGAGCGATGTGACCTGCCCATTGCCATTTCAACTTGCTAATCCTAAGAGCTACATCGATCAATTTAGTGCTCCTGCGGATCTTATCTCGCAGGCATAACATATCAACTGATTTTTCAAGTAATACAAAATTACACTTTAGTTCTCCTGCGGATCTCCTCATTTCGGATCCTATCTCGCAGGGAAACACCGAGCATTGCTCTCTCCATAGCTCGATTGATTATAGTGACATTTAAATAGTTTTTTTACATCTGTGAGCTCAATGGTGTATGAAAGTGAATTTGCAATCGTTCTTTTTAGTTTAGTACTGTCACTTAAATTTAAATATTTTTAAAATTTTCTAAAACTAAACCTAATGCCTTCAAAATTGCCCTCACTATACTGGTAACTATACGAAATCATGTGGGGGCTCCTGGGAATATACCTACCAATACGGGATAAGGGCCTAAAGTCAAACAGAGTGCCTGCATACAAAAAAAATACTCCACACTACAGAGATTTTCCTCTCTTCCCTTAGTTTTTGTCTCAAAAAACCATATTGTAAGGGCCTTCGCAAACAGAATGCAGTTACTTAGTACGGTAGTTATTTCGTACTATTTTATTTTTATTCTGTGAATAGTGGATATTATACTATACCATTGAGTTTTGTTGTTGGCGGTGTCCCGCTGCCACGCCACCTCGTAGTCTGCCGCCATCAGTTGCTTTCCTATGTCCTTCACGAGGCGCGTGTCCGTGAGTCCCGGACACAGCGCCAGGCTCCGCACACCAGTCCGGTTCACATGGTATTGGTCCTGGGTAGCCCAAGCTTATGTTACATAAGTAACTATTATGTTTACTTATTGTAGTAGTTTTATTTTTTAAATATTTTCAACCTACTAAAAAAGGAGGTTCTCAATTTGATTGTTTTTTTCAGTGTTTGTTACCTTAGAACTCCGTAATTGGAGTTTTGGCGGGAACGTGAAAAAGTTCACGTCGTTGCATTGTATTATTTCTCAAAACTTGTGCTTTTTTCAGTGTTATTGTTTAAAATTGGTGGCGTTTTACGCATTAAGTGCTGAATTACGAGCATGAGTGTGGTCAAGTGATATAATGTGGTGTAACGTGGTTTTTCGTGTTGCTTCCAAAATTCCATACAAGCTTCTTGTAAAGTTGCCACCACTTTACTTGAGCATGACTTAGACTGGACTATGACCCGACTCAGACTGGACTATGACTATGTCTAAGACTTTACTACGTAAAATATTCTAAAACTCGATGAAAATATACAATACTTGACACTGGCTAAATACAGGAGCTATGTGTGGAGCCAACATATAAAAAAAAACTAAACTCCGTCATTGACATAATTTCTTTTCATTTGAATTTAGATTGGTTCCTTTTTTTTTCTTATATTTTGGCTCCACACATAGTGTATTTAGCCAGTGTCAAGTATTGTGTATTTTCATCGAGTTTTAGAATATTTTACGTAGTCAAGTCATAGTTATATTTCATTCTAAGTCAGGTCATAGTCCAGTCTAAGTCATGCTCTAGTAAAGTGGTGGCAACTTTACTAGAAGCTTCTATGAAATTTTGGAAGCAACACGAAAAGCCATGTTCACCACATTATATCACTTGCCCACACTCATGCTCATAATTCAGGACTTAATGCGTAAAACGCCACCAAGTTTTAAACATTAACTCTGGAAAAAGCACAAGATTTGAGAAATAATACAATGCAACGACGTGAACTTTTCCGCGTTCCCGCCAAAATCCCGATTGGTTCCTTCAGCTTGGTTTATAAGAAAATTCATCAAAATACGTTCGTTTTTAATATCCAATGTTGATAATTCATGATATTTAATAATATTTATCATCTCTCTCAGTATCGCTTTAATCCCATTTTTAAAAGGATCTAATGCAAATCTGTTTCAGGAAACTGCTCTAAGCGAGTAGAATGTCCCCCCTACCAGTGGGGACAAAAAACTACGTCTTCAGGTTTGTGGTCTGCACTCACCCCATAAGCTCTAGTCAATCCCACAATGGCGTAGTTGGTTGCCGTGTATATTGGTGCGGAGACCTGTGGACGCACGAAAGCTGTGGACGCCGTGTTGATGATGGTGCCGCCCTGCCCTCCGCGGTCTTTGCCCATGAACCGGTGCGCCAATAGCGTGCCGCGGATCACGCCGTTCTGGGAAACGTAGATGTCATATTAAAGGTTAGTAATTCTATATTAATGTTTTAAAGGGGTTATGGCAGATTTTCCAGTTGAAGATTCTGTAATTATTGTATAAGTACCGACTTATATGTTTTTTCTTCTAATCGATATGCAATGATAATTCCGTCGTCTACTTATTTGTTTCGTTTCTTGTTTGTGATTTTATTATGTTGTTCATTTGTATTTGTACCTACCTACATAATTTGTTATTTTTTTGACCTGGAGCAACATGTTTGCTCAAATCTGTAAGATAGCATAGAATCGTTTTAATCTAAGTACCTATTTACCACGGAACAAAGAACATTGTTCCATACTACTTTCTCAAAAAGTAAGTACCTACTCACCACATTAACATCGACTTCTAGTTCCCATAATCTGTCATTCATGAAACCGGCGTTGTTGATCACAATGTCGAGTCGGTTATACACATCCATGGTCACTATGAACGCCTCTGAAAACAACAGTAGGCATGATGACTACTATTAAAAATGAACAAGTAAATATTACTTTCATAAAAAAGATTAAAAATTAATGCAATAATTGAAAAAATAAGCAAAATCGGTAAATAAATCACGGAGTAATAAGCTTTTAAAGTTTCTACAGGAGGCATCTCCTGTCCCTTTCTCGCGAAACAGAGCGCCCCCACAGTTACTATGAAAAATCTACTCGTGACGTCACATGCCAAAGAAATTGTATGAAAAACTACCACAGCTTAGTAATGAGGTAATATAACGACATTCCTCTGACGTCACTGGATGTTTGAGCTATCTCTTTTTATTCCGGTTTTTAAAATGCTTGTAAGTTGGTAATTTTTTGAGATATTTAATTTTTTTTTCTCAAATGAGGAATATAATATAATTAATTTAGACAAAAAAAAATTTTAGTCATGCCTATTTACAAACATTTTATCGGACTACTATGGTATTATTACTTCTACTACTTACCTTGAAAAACTAAAAGCAAATTATACCCCTAAGAAAATTATCCCTGACAAAGGGAAGTGTGCTCGAACCGGTTCCGCTCAAAGGTAATTAATAAAAAGGGGTGTTAAAAATAAATATCCGTAGTCAGTGCGTATTGCGTATTATTTCTGTATTGAACAACAACGTCCTGTCATGCCTATGCCGAGTTTGTACTAATAATTTTATTTATAAATATTACCCTGCCCTTTGTCCTTGCTTAAAAACGTAAGAAAAAATCCAGACTAAATAAAAATTCGAGTAGGTCAAAATCGCTGCATGCGTCTGCGAACTCTAATCATGCACTGACGTCAGTCAGTTGAAAAGATTAGCAATTGCGGAACAATAAAATTATAGTCGTACCTACCTATATAGTGCTAGAAGGTCAATCTCAATATGAGAATACTTACTGAAAACCGTTTCTAACTTTGAAACTATAAATGTAAATACCCTGAATAATCGAGTTAGTACCGATCGGTCACAGTCTCTTTCTATCACAGTTTTGCAAACCCATACAACGAGTCCAGATCGGTCACACATTCAAAATAAATACGTTTATTCCATTTTTTCATATCCGCATCGGTCACACTTTTTTTATCACTCGTTTAAAAGTACAGTCAGATGAAAAAGTCTTTCACATCAGTCCTATATTAAATTACATAAGCCTTCTCTATGATAGGCCTTATAGGCCTTTTTTTTTGAAGGGTTAAATCTGTTGTTTTTTACTGACCTTTACCGCTGTAACCAGGTGGGAAGGCAGGCGCTTATGGCGCCCAGTCAACAAAAGTGGGAGACCATGGTACCCCTGGGGTGCAAGCCTCGGCTTAGGGCGTTGCCGGGAGAAGAGGATCGATAAGGCTACGATTATGGCTACGGATTTCCATAGGGTCTACTGGCGTGGAAAGTCGCGACCATTCCAGCTAACCTACGGGTACGTCGACTTCGCCGGTGAGGTCTGTGTCTGATTGTGTTGCGCCGGTATCCTATACCGGTGCTAAAATCAGTACCTGAGCCAGAAGGGCTAGACTGAGGGTGGACGGAGGACCTGGCTCCACCGGTGCCTGGGCAGAGGACGGTGGAGGCCATCAGCCCGGTCCTCCGGGAGTGGGTGCGGCGGCCATTCGGGTCGCTGACCTTCCGATTGGTGCAGGTGCTTTCCGGACACGGATGTTTCGGAAAGTACCTGCACCAGATCGCGAGACGGGAGGCGACCCCGGCCTGCCACGAATGTGGGGCGTCGGAAGATACGGCGCCCCACACGCTGGAGGTGTGCGCTGCTTGGGAGTCTGAGCGGCGCACACTTTCAGCGGTTGTTGGCCGGGATCTCTCGTTGCCGTGCGTGGTGAACGCCATGCTCGACAGCGAGAGAGCGTGGCAGGCAACGGTCTCCTTTTGCGAGGTGGTGATGTCGCAAAAGGAGGCTGCGGAGCGGGTCAGGGAGGACGATGCCAACTCTGACCCCTTCCGGCGCAGACGGAGAGGGGGACGGAGGAGGCGCTTCGGGCGCCTTCTTCGTCCTCCGTAGTGGGGCCGGCGGCGGAGGGTCGGGGGACTCTTCGCTGCGCTCACGCGGCCCCACACGTCTGGTGGGTAACTGAGGTGGAAGGTTACCCACCCATTGGCGCAGAGGCCCGGAAGGGCCTACCGCTGGGGCGAGATAGTGAATGCCAGCGCGACCCTATCTCGTCCCGTCCCGGCGGCGGACGGATCACGGGGGGGTTTTAGTGGGTTCGAATCCCACATACCCCCTGCCATCACCCCCGTGGTGGCAGGGAAGTGCGAGGGCATTTCCCCTCCTCAAAAAAAAAAAAAAAAAGGGTCGCTCAAGACGTGTCCGTGGCGGCGACGATGACGGAGACGTGCGCCGGGGTGCTCTATGATAGGCTGCGATATGGATATTTTGATAAATAATAAGTTTTAGATGTATAATATAAACCTCACAAATCACTAAATTTTAGAGTTCAACTAGAATGCTCTTGATTTTTTATAGATTTCTTTACACCATTTCTTATTAATAAAATCACAGCCATAATATATAGCAATAATAATTCGTAATTATTGTATTAACAAATGTATGCAACCTGGGCTACCTATACCTACCTATATATAATTATGTAAGTCCGCTTACGCTATATTATAAAATCAGTAATGATTATGTTTGTTTTTGTCCTATCATTTTTTTATAAAGTTGTGGCGTCGCAAGAAGTTTTTATTTCTTTTCTTCATGCTCTCTGCGAGAGCATTCGAAATTAGAATATAGAAAAAATAACAAATGAAAGTTGTTTACTTTTTGACAGAGCAATCACGGCGAAAATTTCTGTTGGTCGATGCGTATATTTCGTAAGCTCTTGGACAATAAATAAGCGTTATATAGTATCGTGCAGTCTTTAATTACCAAAGTGGTGACCCTCGGAACGTGAAGGAGCCCGTGTCTACACACCAACGTGGTTACCACGGCCAGAGTGGTGACCAAAGTTGAGTTACCAAAACGGTGACTCCTTCGTACAACGCACCTAAACGCTGCGGAATTTCACAGGCTCTATACATATTGGGAGATACTAGCAGCGCGCGAAGCTGACGAGTGACGTCGCACTGCACGGCACAACTGCACTGCACGGCGCTGGTGAATTCGCGACGTGCAACGCTGACGACGTGCGACGCCCCCCTTGCGAGCGCTTTCTTCGGGGAGCAGTATAACGCCCGTGGTCGTGCAACTGGAGCTGCACTCAGCGCTAACTAGAACCAGGTGACCCGCGGACTAAGACGATCATTTTCTGGATGTCAAGAGGTACCGAACATTGATATTATTTCGTTCGTGTTGGTGATGGAATAATTTGCGTGCATGCGGACATTGAGATAACAACAGATAACAAGTACAGTCACGGTATAAAGTGTTTGTCCAAATATTTTTTTGTGCCGTATTCAAATTTATGATTTTTTGTACATTGATAAGGCTTACTTATGGTGACGGTACATTGTTTATTTAAGGCGAAACGGATTAATTTTATTTTTTTATACAATTTTTATACTGACCTTATTTTATAGTTACTGTTTTATGCTTGCCTTTTTTTATATACGCATGTTACCTTGCACGCACACCACACCTTCATTTTTTTTCTCTCTCTTTCGGGTTGATTTTGCTTTTTTTCGGTGCACATTCTCGTTTGACTTTCCTACCGATTTTGGTGGTACAGCATGAGTGATAGTGAGGTTGACGAATTTAGGCCTGCTTCTACACTACCGCCGAATCACGACCAACCTGGCACGATGGTTTGCTAGTCTAGAGGCGCAATTTAGTATCTATAATATCACGCAAGAATTGACGAAATTTAATTTTGCAATTGCGCATCTGGATACCAACTGCACTAGGGAAGTAGAAGACATCATTATACAGCCACCGAAGGTACAGCCATACACAAAATTACGAGACGCGATAATTTCTAGGTTTTCCGACTCTCGCGAACAAAATGTCAGACGCGTACTGGAAAAAGAGCAGATCGGTGACAGGAAGTCATCATCTTTCCTGCGGCACCTTAAATCTTTAGCGGGGCCTACATTTCCTAATGAGCTTATGAAAACTATTTGGATGGGCCGGCTACCACGTTTTCTCCAAACAGTTCTGGCAGCCCAGCGGTTGGGGGAATTAGGTGAGCTTAGCGAGTTAGCAGACAGTTTGATGGAAATTAATGCTCCATCCACATTGGAGGTTTATTCCAGTCATGCGAACTCAACACCACCGCGAGCGGATAGTGATAGCACAGTACAACAGCTGGTTAAAAAAGTGGATGAGCTTACATGCATTGTTGCATCGCTCGCTACTACTAGTGACCATGGTCGTGCGCGTAGCAACAGCTCCAACCGTAGTCGTAGCCGTAGTCGTTCACGTCCACGCAACCCGGAACTGTGTTTTTACCACGACCGATTTGCAGCCAAAGCACGCAAGTGCGTACCGCCGTGCAATTGGTCCGGTGCTTCACCTAACATCCAGGGAAACCAGAGCAGCGGTCGGTAGAGGCGACAGCCGATTGCTCTACATCAAGTCGCCGTCTTTTCGTAACCGACCGGTATTCAAACCAAAAATTTTTGGTCGATACTGGTTCGGACTTATGCTGCATACCGCGTCGGTATGTTAATAACCGCACATACGAACCACAGCCATATGATTTAGTTGCTGCAAATGGTACTAAAATTAGCACTTATGGTTTGGTGCAGCTAAATCTATGTTTAGGGCTTAGGCGCGAGTTTAAGTGGAGTTTCGTAGTGGCAGACGTAGAGAGCGGCATTATAGGCTCGGATTTTTTGTCACACTACCACTTGCTACCTGACTGCACCCAAGGCAGACTGCGTGATGGCAAGACTGGACTTTCTTCTGCCGCAGATCTTCGTTCAGCAGATCAACCAAGCGTCAAGGTAGTATCCTTGCCTGACTCGCCATACACCGCGATTCTGGCTAGGTACCCAAGTATCACGCGACCACCTGGAGCACCACGGGAACCTAAACATACCACCGTGCACTACATTAATACAACGGATGGTCCCCCCGTTACAGCTCGACCGCGCCGCCTTGCACCCTTGAAGCTTCGCATCGCGAAGAAAGAGTTCGAGGATATGGTTCACGCTGGTACTGCTCAACCTTCGAGCAGCTCATGGTCCTCTCCATTACACCTCGCACCCAAAAAAGATTCGACGTGGCGTCCTTGCGGAGATTACCGTGCGTTGAACGCCCGCACTATTCCAGATTGTTACCCCGTTCGGCATATAGGTGATTTTGCGCACAATTTAGCTGGCTCTAATGTGTTTAGCACAATAGACCTAGTTAAAGCCTACCAGCAAATCCCAGTCCATCCAGGTGACATCTGCAAAACGGCAATCATTACACCGTTTGGGTTGTACGAATTTCCGTACATGACCTTTGGGTTGCGTAACGCGGGACAGACATTTCAGCGATTTATCGATGAAGTGGTGCGAGGCCTAGACTTCTGCTTTGCATACGTAGATGACATCCTAGTGTACTCCAGCAGTCCAGCACAGCATGCAGAACACCTGGAAATTTTATTCCAGAGGCTGCACGACTATGGAGTTGTCATCAACGTCACTAAGAGCATTTTTGGAGCAGAAGAAGTCTCGTTCCTTGGCTATCGCATCAATGCAGCAGGCACACGTCCACCAGAGGACAGAATTCAAGCTCTGGTGGAATATCCGCAGCCCAAGACTGTACAAGGCATGCGCAGGTTCATTGGCATGGCGAATTATTATCGTCGTTTTTTGCCCGACGCAGCCAAGTATCAGGCGCCGTTAATCGACGCCGTTACTGCAATACAAGGCAAAGGCAATAAGCCGTTCATATGGACGCCTGAGCTCGAGGAGTGTTTTGAAGCCTGCAAGAGGAGCTTAATGTCCGCTACTATCTTAGCTCATCCGGACTGCAATGCTTCGCTTGGCCTATTCACAAACGCCTCGAGCACTCATGTGGGTTCATGCCTTCAGCAACGCATCGGCGACAAAAACGACTGGCAACCACTGGCCTACTTTAGTAGGAAGCTTAACGCTAAGCAGGCACAGTGGCCCGCGTACTACCGCGAACTCTTGGCTGTGTATGAGAGCGTGCAGCATTTTAGGCACATTTTAGAAGCCCAGCATGCGACCATATACACAGACCACAAGCCGCTTATTTATGCTTTTGTACAGCGACGGGAGAAGTTGCCACCCGTACAGCTGAATCAGCTGTCATTTATCAGCCAATTCACCACGGACATAGTCCACATCAAAGGCATTGATAATGTCGTAGCTGATGCCATGTCTCGCATCGAGTCAATCTCGCTGGAAGAAGATTACGCTGCACTCGCTGAATCTCAAGATACTGATGAAGAACTAGACAAAGTGCACGACAATTCTTCACTCAAACTGGAACCTATCGTAATTCCAGGCACTAATGTTTCCGTTTTATGTGACACATCCACTGATCGACCACGTCCCTATCTCACGTTACCTTTTCGACGCGCCGCATATGACCGCTGTCACAACCTCAGCCACCCTGGCGTGCGGGCAACCGTTCGCTTGGTGACTGAGCGCTACGTTTGGCCAAACATTAACTCGGACTGTAGCAAGTGGGCGCGCTCTTGTCTTGACTGTCAGCGCAGTAAGGTTACCCGACACATTACGTCGCCTGTCGGGCATTTTGGTATACCTTCTGGCAGATTCAAGCACATCCACATTGATATCATAGGACCGCTACCGCATTCCGGTGGATATAATTATTGTCTCACCGCTATCGAAAGGTACACGCGGTGGCCTGAGGTATGGCCTATGACGTCAATAACTGCAGAGGAAGTGGCAGAGACGTTAGTATCCGGTTGGATATCTCGTTTTGGAGTACCCAGCGTTATAACAACTGACCAAGGACGCCAATTTGAGTCCGCGTTGTTTAAACGTCTCCTAAATGTATGCGCCACAAAACGAGTTCGCACCACCAGCTACCACCCTTGCGCAAACGGCATGGTGGAGCGCATGCACCGCCAGCTTAA
Source organism: Ennomos erosarius (assembly GCA_963580505.1). Classification (NCBI taxonomy): domain Eukaryota; kingdom Metazoa; phylum Arthropoda; class Insecta; order Lepidoptera; family Geometridae; genus Ennomos; species Ennomos erosarius. Next base: position 11,540,530 of record OY756988.1, read on the forward strand.
GGCATCGCTAATGTGCCATACTAACACATGGACAAGAGCGTTGCCACTTGTTCTCCTCGGCATGAGGACGGCCCTCAAGGAGGATTTAAAATTATCTTCTGCTGAGCTGGTCTATGGGGAGACACTCCGTTTGCCTGGTGAACTCATAGTGCCTCCAGAAGTACCTGCAAGTCCTAGTGACATCGCAGATTTTGTCACGGATTTAAGACGTGGTATGGAAGCTCTACGTCCCATACCCGCTTCTCGGCACGCTGAACCATCGCATTTTATATACAAAGATTTAGCTACAGCGACGCACGTATTTCTTCGCGACGACACGGTTCGCCGCCCATTACAGCCTCCATATTCCGGACCGCATCGGATCCTTAAGAGGTCGGATAAGACATTAACCTTGGTTGTAAATGGAAAGGAATCTACCGTTAGTGTAGATCGGGTGAAGCCTGCGCATCTGGATCCTGGTCTAACATTAAGTAGTGGTGCATCATCTACTCCGCCTGTGCCAGCTCCAGCTGCCTCAACACCTGCTCCGGTTACCACCAGGGCTGGTAGGAGGGTTAGATTTAGAGAAGTGCTTGACTTGTAATTATAGTTTATTTTTATTTTTTTCTAAATCAGTTTTTCCTTCTCCGTGGGGGGGTGATGTGGCGTCGCAAGAAGTTTTTTGCGAAAGCATTCGAAATTAGAATATAGAAAAAATAACAAATGAAAGTTGTTTACTTTTTGACAGAGCAATCACGGCGAAAATTTCTGTTGGTAGATGCGTATATTTCGTAAGCTCTTGGACAATAAATAAGTGTTATATAGTATCGTGCAGTCTTTAATTACCAAAAAGTATTTAGTTTAACACGTTTTTAATTAAAAACTTGGTAAACAACCGTGAAAGTTTAAAACAGTATTTAGTTTAATTGCTTAAAACAAAAAAAATATGTTTATGCTCGCAACACTAAACCTTCAAAGATGGTTAAAGTAGTAGGAGCCGAGCATCAGATTATAGCTAGACATTAGTTTTCTCTTTCTGATCTAGTATGGAAGGATCCTTGGACAAGGACATTTTTTGTAGTGGTTATAAAAGCGTCTTTTACTTGAATTAAAAAAACAATAGCGCTCATAACACCTCGAGTTTCGCGAGAGGTTCATAAAAATGGGCTTTGACAAAACTGCATATTAGGTCGATTACATTTTACTGATAGATGCCAAAAACTATCTTATTTAAATAGCTAGTGTTGCTGACTGTACTTTTGCTCATTTTTGGTACTTATGGAAAAGTGTGACCGATCGGTGTACGATTTTTAAAAATATATTAAATTTTTGGAATGTGTGACCGAACGGCCCTAGTTTTTTATGGATGACCGATCAGAACTGTGACCGATTAGTACTAACTCAATAATCTTATACCTTCAAACTGTGGATAGTCGGTGACATCGAGGCGGTTAAACATAACATTCTTTCTGCCATACTTTGCACTGAGTTCGTCGATCACTGGCTCACCGAGGTCAGAGTCAATATCACAGATTGATACCTGCAAATCATATAGTAATCATTAATTTCGGTGCCAAACCTAGAGCAATTTTGCTTTTGTGAATGATTCTGTTCTGAAACTGACGCCCGTATTACAGAACTATGCTCAAATAGAGATTTCATTCACAAATTGTTGATTTTGTAAATGAATTCGTGATGAATTCTTTTCATGACTAGGTAGTGCTGTACAGGCCTGACGATAATATTCAAGTTTTAAAGTTAAAACAAAATAAGCTACAACTGCACGTCACATAATATATGGGAAATATAAGTATATGGACCTACTTATAATAATTTGAAAAACTATCAAAATCAAGAGTGTGGGAAGTTAGCCCCCAACTTTTTGAAATCAGGATTTTTTTTGTTGTGCTGAATTGTTCTCGGTTTGTTCTATATTGTTCCAAAATAAAAAAAATCTAGGGTGAAAATTGTAGAAGAAAAACAAAAAAAACAATTTTTCACCGTAGCCCCCATATTTTGAAAAATCCAATTTTTCTTTTTTGTTCTGGATTGTTCTAGGTTTGTTCTCAATTGTTCCAAAATATAACGATCCTAGCATAAAAACTGAAGCCAGAAAATAAAAAAAACTTTTTTGTCGTAGCCCCCCTTTTTTGGAAAATCCAAAATTTTAATTTTGTTCTAAATTGTTCTAGATTTGTTCTACGTTGTTCCAAAATAAAAAACTTCTAGAGCCATAATTGAGGCCAAAAATTAATAAAAACCTTTTCATGAAAGCCCCTCATTCTTGGATATTCATTATTTTTTTTATTGTGCTGGATTGTTCTAGGTCTATTCTACATTGTTCCAGAACATGGGTCGTCTAGAACGAAAGCTGCGGCCAGAAAATGATAATAAGTAAATTGAGAACCAGCATGACGTCGTCTAGATAAACAAAGCAAAAAGTTAGCCCCCAATTTTTTTAATTTCTTAAATTTCTCTTTTGTTCTGGACTATGATAGGCTCATGTTACATTGTTCCAGAGTATGAGACTTCTAAAGCAAGTATTGGTGTCAGAACACAAACAATAAATTTCCATAATAATTTGACGGTAGGCATAATTTTAAAGCGTAGGTAAATAATCTTTATTTTTTTTATTGTGCTGGGTTGTTCTAGGTCTATTCTACATTGTTCCAGAACATGGGTCGTCTAGAACGAAAGCTGCGGCCAGAAAATGAGAATTAGTAAATTGAGAACCAGCATGACGTCGTCTAGATAAACCAAGCAAAAAGTTAGCCCCCAATTTTTTTAATTTCTTAAATTTCTCTTTAGTGCTGGACTATGATAGGCTCATGTTACATTGTTCCAGAGTATGAGACTTCTAAAGCAAGTATTGGTGTCAGAACACAAACAATAAATTTCTATAATAATTTGACGGTAGGCATAATTTTATGGCGTAGGTAGATAATCTTTATTTTTTTTTATTGTGCTGGATTGTTCTACGTCTATTCTACATTGTTCCAGAACATGGGTCGTCTAGAACGAAAGCTGCGGCCAGAAAATGAGAATAAGTAAATTGAGAACCAGCATGACGTCGTCTAGATAAACAAAGCAAAAAGTTAGCCCCCACTTTTTTAAATTTCTTAAATTTCTCTTTTGTGCTGGACTATGATAGGCCCATGTTACATTGTTCCAGAATATGAGACTTCTAAAGCCAATATTGGTGACAGAACACAAAAAACAAATTTCCATAATAATTTGACGGTAGGCATAATTTTATGGCGTAGGTAGATAATCTTTATTGTTTTTATTGTGCTGGATTGTTCTAGGTCTATTCTACATTGTTCCAGAACATGGGTCGTCTAGAACGAAAGCTGCGGCCAGAAAATGAGAATAAGTAAATTGAGAACCAGCATGACGTCGTCTAGATAAACAAAGCAAAAAGTTAGCCCCCAATTTTTTAAATTTCTTAAATTTCTCTTTTGTGCTGGTCTATGATAGGCCCATGTTACATTGTTCCAGAATATGAGACTTCTAAAGCCAATATTGGTGTCAGAACACAAACAATAAATTTCCATAATAATTTGACGGTAGGCATAATTTTATGGCGTAGGTAGATAATCTTTATTTTTTTTATTGTGCTGGGTTGTTCTAGGTCTATTCTACATTGTTCCAGAACATGGGTCGTCTAGAACGAAAGCTGCGGCCAGAAAATGAGAATAAGTAAATTGAGAACCAGCATGATGTCGTCTAGATAAACCAAGCAAAAAGTTAGCCCCCAATTTTTTTAATTTCTTAAATTTCTCTTTTGTGCTGGACTATGATAGGCTCATGTTACATTGTTCCAGAATATGAGACTTCTAAAGAAAATATTGGTGTCAGAACACAAAAAATAAATTTCCATAATAATTTGACGGTAGGCATAATTTTAAGGCGTGGGTAGATAATCTTTATTTTTTTTATTGTGCTGGATTGTTCTAGGTCTATTCTACATTGTTCCAGAACATGGGTCGTCTAGAACGAAAGCTGCGGCCAGAAAATGAGAATAAGTAAATTGAGAACCAGCATGACGTCGTCTAGATAAACAAAGCAAAAAGTTAGCCCCCACTTTTTTAAATTTCTTAAATTTCTCTTTTGTGCTGGACTATGATAGGCTCATGTTACATTGTTCCAGAGTATGAGACTTCTAAAGCAAGTATTGGTGTCAGAACACAAACAATAAATTTCCATAATAATTTGACGGTAGGCATAATTTTATGGCGTAGGTAGATAATCTTTATTTTTTTTATTGTGCTGGATTGTTCTAGGTCTATTCTACATTGTTCCAGAACATGGGTCGTCTAAAACGAAAGCTGCGGCCAGAAAATGAAAATAAGTAAATTGAGAACCAGCATGACGTCGTCTAGATAAACAAAGCAAAAAGTTAGCCCCCAATTTTTTAAATTTCTTAAATTTCTCTTTTGTGCTGGACTATGATAGGCCCATGTTACATTGTTCCAGAATATGAGACTTCTAAAGCCAATATTGGTGACAGAACACAAAAAAACAAATTTCCATAATAATTTGACGGTAGGCATAATTTTATGGCGTAGGTAGATAATCTTTATTTTTTTTATTGTGCTGGATTGTTCTAGGTCTATTCTACATTGTTCCAGAACATGGGTCGTCTAGAACGACATCTATCAAGCGACATTTGTTGCGTGTTGGCGAAGTATTGGGCCAAATGAATACACTGGACACTAACTAGTAACTATCTAGACAAGATTACTACATTTTTTTCAAGTTCGGGCTATTTTTTATTTGTACCTGATGGGACCCCATGGTAGGTATACAATATTGTGACTGCATAATAATGGTCATTATTATAATAGACAATATTGCATACCTATGTGTAAGATTAATGATGATAATATCGTCAAAGTGCTAACGTCTAGGCGGTAGGGTAGGTGATAAAATATTAAAATAGACCTAGAACAACCCAGCACAATAAAAAAAAATAAAGATTATCTACCTACGCCTTAAAATTATGCCTACCACCAAATTCTTATGGAAATTTATTTTTTGTGTTCTGACACCAATATTTGCTTTAGAAGTTTCATATTCTGGAACAATGTAAAATGAGCCTATCATAGTCCAGCACAATAGAGAAATTTAAGGAATTTAAAAAATTGGGGGCTAACTTTTTGCTTTGTTTATCTAGACGACGTCATGCTGGTTCTCAATTTACTTATTCTCATTTTCTGGCCGCAGCTTTCGTTCTAGACGACCCATGTTCTGGAACAATGTAGAATAGACCTAGAACAATCCAGCACAATAAAAAAAATAAAGATTATCTACCTACGCCATAAAATTATGCCTACCGTCAAATTATTATGGAAATTTGTTTTTTGTGTTCTGTCACCAATATTGGCTTTAGAAGTCTCATATTCTGGAACAATGTAACATGGGCCTATCATAGTCCAGCACAAAAGAGAAATTTAAGAAATTTAAAAAAGTGGGGGCTAACTTTTTGCTTTGTTTATCTAGACGACGTCATGCTGGTTCTCAATTTACTAATTCTCATTTTCTGGCCGCAGCTTTCGTTCTATACGACCCATGTTCTGGAACAATGTAGAATAGACCTAGAACAACCCAGCACAATAAAAAAAATAAAGATTATTTACCTACGCTTTAAAATTATGCCTACCGTCAAATTATTATGGAAATTTATTGTTTGTGGTCTGACACCAATACTTGCTTTAGAAGTCTCATACTCTGGAACAATGTAACATGAGCCTATCATAGTCCAGAACAAAAGAGAAATTTAAGAAATTAAAAAAATTGGGGGCTAACTTTTTGCTTTGTTTATCTAGACGACGTCATGCTGGTTCTCAATTTACTTATTATCATTTTCTGGCCGCAGCTTTCGTTCTAGACGACCCATGTTCTGGAACAATGTAGAATAGACCTAGAACAATCCAGCACAATAAAAAAAATAATGAATATCCAAGAATGAGGGGCTTTCATGAAAAGGTTTTTATTAATTTTTGGCCTCAATTATGGCTCTAGAAGTTTTTTATTTTGGAACAACGTAGAACAAATCTAGAACAATCTAGAACAAAATTAAAATTTTGGATTTTCCAAAAAAGGGGGGCTACGACAAAAAAGTTTTTTTTATTTTCTGGCTTCAGTTTTTATGCTAGGATCGTTATATTTTGGAACAATTGAGAACAAACCTAGAACAATCCAGAACAAAAAAGAAAAATTGGATTTTCCAAAATATGGGGGCTACGGTGAAAAATTGTTTTTTTTGTTTTTCTTCTACAATTTTCACCCTAGATTTTTTTTATTTTGGAACAATATAGAACAAACCGAGAACAATTCAGCACAACAAAAAAAAATCCTGATTTCAAAAAGTTGGGGGCTAACTTCCCACACTCCAAAATCAAATACTATACTTACCTAAGTAAATTAGGCGTGCACAATACATTCTCAAAATGAAATTATAATTTTACATAAAATTAATACAAAACAAAGAAAGCAAAAGGAAAACCATCACGGTAGAGCTAAAGACAACGCGCCGGCGAAAATCAATACAAAGGAGAGTTGGGCGGAAAATCTGCACCTTAATACAAAATTGTAACAAATCAATTTACACGTTTTATTTACATACAACAAGGCATTCTATTTATTTACATAAAATAAATAAAGGCTACGTCATTCAACAGTTATTTTTACCTTGAACCCAGAATTACTTTGTTCTGCGACATGCGCGAAGGAAACCCAAACGCATATCCTTTACATGTAATGTAACTTGAGTACTAACCTTGGCTCCATGTTTCAGTAACTCTTCGCTGTATGCCAATCCTATTCCGGATGCGGCTCCAGTGATCAGGGCGACCTTGCCTTTCAGTGAATCCATTGTCTTTTGCAAAGAAATATTGCACTCTAATGCGTCTTCCTCGAGAGTTACCCCCGTTGTGCGGTCGATCCGGGAGGGAGCTAGTGGGAAGCGGACACACCCGCTTTCCGTCCCCCTTTCGTAGTAAATATACGCACGATCGGACCACTCTCCCTGCGGTACGTTGATTCAGGCTACCTACATGTGGCTAACTGCGTAAACTGCGGCTTTCAGACGGCGCGTGGCGTGTATTATTATTTTGAGGCAAGCATTTGAGATAAGTTGTGTAGGTGTAGCCTGTAGGCGCTTATTTTTCGTGTAGCCGTACCCAAATAGTCTACCTAGTAAATGATATTGAGTTCTACTTAGGGAATACTGGGAAAAAAATCCCACTAGATTTCTAATAGGAATTTTCATCCCAATTCTGGGTAAGGGTGACCGTCCGAGTCTCAGTGGGTCAAAAGTTCAGCCTCCATTTATAAATTATCTTTCCTGAACTAAGTAGCTCCTGCCAGTTTTCGTCCCGTAGCTCACGCAGGGCTTTGATCATTAGTTACTAGGTATCTAAGTGATGCACAGCATAATAAAAGAAAAAAATATTTTAGGTTTTTCTTTATTTGTCAATTTATCAATATTAATATTACTGTTCAGGTACGGTAAATTTTTCAAGAATCTAATTTATGTATAATCATTTTTCATTTTTTTGAATTTTCCCTCATGATTTTAGTGATATTGATAATATTATTTTTATCACAGATACAACAATATCACGTACGCCGCCGCGATATAGAAAACATACAAAACGCGACCCCTCCGATTGACTATGGCCGCGACTGTACACAAAAATATGAAATAAAAACTATGATTAAAACTGGAAAATTTAAAAATCCCTCGCTAAACTAATTTTTAGAATCTGTACATTTTGAGGGTACTTTGATAGTTTCGCCCTCAAACTCCCATTATAAAACAATAATTAAACATTTCAAATAATGATTCGTGATCTGTACAATAAAATATTCTAGTCCACCATGATTCACGATATACAAATAAAACGGAATTCGAAAAATTCCCTATGTACAAAATATCACAGAGCTAAAATATCACAATAGGCACACTATAAGCTGGAGCTGACTTTCTTATTTCCTCAAAACCGTAATCTCAAAATTACTTTCTCCTTCAGAGAGGAAAATGCTGATTGTTCATTAAGAATGAATTGTTAAATGAAATTGCCCATGGTTCAGTAACAGGTCAAAAGAGGTTGAAAAAGTATAAACGGAGCGAAGGATTTATGTTTTGGTGTTTTATCAAGAGTATTCAGGAGTGATGAGCCTGGTCCGCGCCCGCGGCTGGAACCGCCTTGGCGAGGTAAGAGAAGGAGCGAGCGTTGGGAAGGCCGGCGAGGACGCACGCGCTCAAAGCAGACCGGTTCAGGTTCATAGGGGCTGCGTCGTACCACTCTAGGGAATCGCCGTCGTAACACTCTACGTGGGGGATTGTGGTTGACCCTGGAAACCACGTTTTTATAAGTAAATATACCATAAGCTACAGCAGTTGGTCTCCAATCATTTTGCTTGGCGACCAACCGAAAATAAACACGAAAAGTGCGGTCATCATATAGGTACCTAAGTAGTTGTATGTGTAGTAGTAGTATATCCTCTTCAAATCGTAAATTAATTAATTCATCCATATGGGACAGATTAAATGAATTAATTAATTTACGATTTGAAGAGGATATAAAATCCATAGAAATAACTGTAAAAGGGCTTTATTCTAAACCTAATCGTAACATTGCATCAGGGAGATAGTGGTCAAAGGCAAACCTATCAAGCATAAAAAACCTTTGGTTGATTCAGCTATCCCAGCAGGGCTAGCACGGCCGGTAGACAATATTGTCTTTCCTCGTTTAATGTCACTTTCTTCATACAATTTACTTGTCAAATGGAGTAAAACAGGGGAAAGACAATTTTGTCTACCGTCCGTGCTAACCCTGCAGGGGTGGGAATTGGTCAGTAAAGTCAGTAGAAGTCAGTATTTTTGACTAGGGTCAGTACAAGTCAGTTATTTCGTAAAATAATCAGTAGTCAATATTTTAAGGCCTTTCCATAAAAGCGGCAGTTTTTAGATTGAAGTGTTGAAGTTGTGTTGTGTGTGAAGAATATTTAAAGATTTTTGTAATGGCTCTCATTGCTCGTCGAATATTTTTGTCGCTCTTCTAATTGGATTTAGGAATGGGCTGCTGCCATAGATTTATATATCAGGATATGCCCGAAGGAACATTTTATTTTGTCAAAATGGCGTGGGAAAAGTAAGCGCCATCTATTAGATTTCGCGTGAACTACGACAAGTTGAGAAAATTAGGTGCCTATCGCTGCCATTATGTCCGTCAATGTTAATGTTTACAATGATTATTCCAAATATAAATTCGATTATTTTGTTACAAAACAGAGTGTAATATTGAAAATATTGAATTACTTGAGGTAAGAAACTTGGTCTTTCTTTTTACTGTACTTTTGAGTATAGATTGTGCAACCCTTCACAATACAACTTGGCATATTATGTTTGTGACATTCGACCGATGCCTTCTAACTTCCATCACAGACTGAGTGCTAGTGGATGCCCATCTGTAAAATTGGATCCCACTTTGAAGCGACCTATAACCAGTCATTAGGCCTGTCCTTAATATATATGTCTATGGCTGCTGCCGTGTATGCCTGGCGGAAATCCAAAACTAGACTAATTAAAAACGTAAAAAAAAGTCAGGGCGCTCGCTTCGCTTGTGTATTACGAATATTACGATCGATTCTATTCTACCATTCCATATATTTGGATACCATGACATATAAATAGGATAGCCGAATACATGGGCAAGGTGCCTTGTATGCCTAGGATAAACCGGAGTTTTTTCATTAAGACTGCTCTAATATTGAGTAGGTAAATATAACGTGATTTATCTAGATTTATTTATACAGGGTTACAGGAAAAATTGTGCTAGATCCGCTAAGGGCGTGGAGTTCCCACCATTTCTAATTTATTTCACTATGAAACACCCTAGCCTAAATTTATAATATTATTTTTAGATATCCGTTAGAAAAAAATACAGATTCAAATATTTTTTTATTTCTTTCACTTGTCTACTATAGTCTATTAAATTATGTACTATTTTATTGATTGACGTCCCAAAGAATCTTATTACACATGTAAAAATGCAATAATAATAATAATAAGACACACAAAATATTAAAAAAAAAAATTAATAGTCGAATATTTCGAAAAGGGTTAAGTTTAGGCTAGGGTGTTTCATAGTGAAATAAGTCAGAAATGATGGGTACTCCACGCCCTTAACGGATCTAGCACGATTTTTCCTGTAACCCTGTATATGTTAAAAAATTTACCCCTGGCCCCTAGGGGCTTGGGCCTCTTTTGTCTGGACCTGGCTATTTGCCACATGCCTTTATCCTTCCTGAGCAAACCTAGTTATTGTGGTGGAGGCCAAAAATCATATATTTTTCTTACTGACAACCATGGTGAATGTTTAATAGAATTACTAGCACACATACATAATTACATAATACTTAACTAACAGCAATTGGTAAACGAAGGGTCAGTATCTCTCGAGGTTTGGTTAGTAAATGGTCAGTATTTTAGATGCTTGCAGTCGTGAAATCAGCATTTTTAACCATGGAATCAATTTCCACCCCTGCTATCCAATAAATGCACAGGTGTATATTATAAGTTGTGTTATGATGGATACCGTTAAAGCCTCCAATAACGAAGATCATATCGTCGAGCAAGACTGTAGCGAAGTTACTTCTAGCGCTGAACATTTCTGTGACCTCCTGCCAATCTCCGCCTCTTTGAGGATTGAATTTTTCACCTGATGGCATCACACCAGAAGATAGGTTAAGCTGAGTAAATAAGTAGGTACCTAATGATATTGGTAAATAGGACCCTAATGGTTTTGGTGCTAAAGACATGATTTTCTGCCGCTTCTAAATAATTTTTTATGAAAAAGTAAGTTTTATATGCCCCAAATCGGCCCCGTGGTGCTTTTTGGTATACCTACCCTACTCATCTTTATTCTAGGTAAGTAGTTGTAAAATGGGCTATTATTATCGACACTTCAAAAAATTACTTGTATATTAGGTAATTTTTTGAAGTGTAAAAAAGAAGAATGAGAACTCTAGCAAAGATACCAACCACTAACGCTAACTCTAAAATGTACTGAAATGACATTTCTGAGATCACTTACTTTTCCGCAGCTAATGTCATTTGTATGCCGTGTGGTCCCGGTTACGAATAGGACCACCCCATCTCTTCCCGTGGGTGCCGTAAAAGTCGGCTAAGGGAACATCCAGGGAATGAGCTGCAGCATTCTCCTTGGTCTCCACCATCATAATCTACTGCGATCACCAAGCCGCCTGCCAAGCGTGGTGATTATGGCAACCCCCCCCCCTAATGACAAGCGCAAACAATAACGGCCCCCAGTCCCCGGCGGCTCTGCTATCCCGTGGCTCCGGTAGCGGTCACGGTAACGGCAGGGCAGGGGGTGCGAAGAATCACCGGAAGACGCCCGGCTACCAACCCCACAAAACACGACCCCTGGCCCTGGCAACATATAACGTGCGCACATTGAGGGCTGACGAAAGGATGGTCGAATTGGAGGAGGAGATGAGTAAGTTACGCTGGGATGTAATGGGATTGTCAGAAGTCCGAAGACAGGGACAGGACACGATAATCCTAAATTCCGGTAGGTAACTTATTCTTCTACCGGGAGGGAGACCAACTCTCCCAAGGTGGTGTCGGGTTCCTCGTCCGCAAGTCTCGTCAACAACGTGATCAAAGTCGACAGTGTGTCGATCAGGGTAGCGTATCTGATACTCAGAATAACCAAACGGTATTCGTTGAAGGTCATCCAGGTATACGCACCGACCTTGGCACACTCCGACGATGAAGTAGAAGCTATGTATGAGGATATATCCGAAGCCATGCATACTTCCGAAACATACTTCACCGGGAGACTTTAATGCAAAGTTGGGCACAAGGAATGGCGATGACCTGAGGGCCATTTGGATACGGACAGCGGAACCCTCGGGGACAAAGGCTGGCTGACTTCATGGAGAAGGAGGGCCTCTTTATGATGAACTCCTTCTACAAGAAGCGGCCATCCAGGAAGTGGACGTGGATAAGCCCCGACGGTTCCACGAAAAATGAGATAGACTTCATGATGACGACCAAGAAGCGCATATTCGATGATGTCTCTGTGATCAGCAAGGTTAAAACCGGTAGCGATCACCGTATTGTAAGAGGCACATTGAATATCAATGTTAAGCTTGAAAGGTCGCGTCTGGTGAAGTCTACGCTCCGTCCAAATCCTGTCCAAATCCAAAACCCCGAAGGCTTTCAGCTAGAACTCCAAAATCGCTTCCAGTGCCTTGCCGATTGCAACACAGTGGACGAGTTGAACAACGGGTTGGTGGAAACTGTCCAAGCTGTTGGATCTGAGTTCTTCAAGATCCAACGCCGAAAGAGGACTCAGAAACTCTCAGGAAACACTCTTAAATCAATGGCAGACCGGAGCGAAATGAAACTACAGTCTTCAGTTGATATGTCAGCCTACGGTGAACTCAATAGACGTATCTGGAGTTCCATGCGACACGACTTGCGTGCTTTTAGTACTTCACGTATTGAGGCCGCAATCGAAACCAAGGCTCTAAGGTGTTCGCAAAAAGATTCGTCTATTGGGCAAAGCCAAATGACAAAACTGAAGACCGAGAATGGTAGTGTCATTTCATCCAAGCCTGAGATTCTGAGAGAGATTGAGAACTTCTATGGACAGTTATACACCTCGACACGTGAGCCCGCTACTAACACAGCTCAGGACACCAGAGCCAAGTTAGTCCGACACTATACCGAAGATATCCCGGACGTCAGCCTGTACGAGATTAGAATGGCCCTCAAACAGCTTAAAAACAACAAGGCGCCAGGTGAGGATGGAATTACGACCGAACTTCTGAGAGCGGGTGGTAGGCCGGTACTTATAGTCCTCCAGAAGTTATTAAATTCTGTCATCCTTGAAGGTACAACGCTGGAGGCGTGGCACAAGAGCGTGGTGGTGCTCTTCTTCAAAAAAGGTGATAACACCTTATTGAAGAACTATAGGCCCATCTCGCTCTTGAGTCATGTGTATAAGCTGTTCTCGAGGGTCATTACGAATCGTCTCGCACGCAGGTTTGATGAATTCCAGCCTCCCGAACAAGCCGGTTTCCGAAAAGGCTTTAGCACCATAGACCACATCCATACGCTACGCCAGATTATACAGAAGACCGAAGAGTATAATCGGCCGCTATGCCTAGCGTTTGTGGACTATGAGAAAGCCTTCGATTCAATCGAGACTTGGGCGTTGCCGCAGTCCTTACAGCGATGCCAAATTGACTATAGGTATATCGAAGTGTTGAAGTGTTTGTACAGTAAGGCCACTATGTCAGTCCGACTACAGGACCAGAGTACGGAACAGATCCCATTGCAGAAAGGCGTGAGACAGGGAGACGTTATTTCTCCGAAACTGTTCACAAACGCATTGGAGGATGTTTTCAAGCTCTTGGAGTGGAAAAGATTTAGCATCAACATAAATGGCGAGTATATCACTAACCTTCGTTTTGCCGATGATATAGTCATAATGGCGGAGTCGCTCGATGATCTCAGCACGATGCTCAACGACCTCAGTAGAGTCTCCCGACAGGTTGGTCTTAAGATGAACATGGACAAGACGAAAATCATGTCAAATGCCCATGTTCCACCTATACCGGTAATTGTTGGGAACGACACTCTCGAAGTTGTCGACAAATACGTCTATCTAGGGCAGACTGTCCAATTGGGTAGGTCCAACTTCGACAAAGAGGTCGCCCGAAGAATCCAACTCGGCTGGGCAGCGTTCGGGAAGCTTCGACCTATCTTTTCGTCCAAAATACCACAAAGCTGAAAACAAAAGTTTTCAATCAATGTGTGTTGCCAGTGATGACTTATGGAACTAAAACGTGATCTCTAACTGTTGGCCTCATTAGTAAGCTCAGAGTCGCACAACGGGCTATGGTGAGAGCAATGCTCGGTGTTTCCCTGCGAGATAAGATCCGTAATGAGGAGATCCGCAGGAGAACTAAAGTGACCGATGTAGCTCTTAGGATTAGCAAGTTGAAATGGCAATGGGCAGGCCACATCGCTCGTAGAACTGACAACCGATGGGGAAGAAAGGTTCTCGAGTGGCGACCACGAACTGGAAGACGCAGCGTAGGCCGGGCCCCACCAGGTGGACCGACGACCTGGTGAAAGCCGCGGGAAGCCGATGGATGCAGGAGGCGAGCAGCCGCTCTAAGTGGCGCTCCCGGGGGGAGGCCTATGTTCAGCAGTGGACGTCTACGGGCTGTTGATGATGATGATAATGAATGTCATTTCAATGCCGTTTTGGAGTTAGCGTTTGGCGATAGCGTTAGCGTTTGGGATCTTTGCTAGACTCCCTGTGTTGATTCGTGCATTTGTGACTTTTATTATGTAAGTATTATGTGCTTATGTGAAGCAATCTGTAGTTATACCTATATTATATACCTGTAGCATGGGGTCCCATCAGGTACAAACGAAAAATAGCCCGAACTTGAAAAAATGTAGTAATCATGTCTAGATAGTTACTTGTTAGTGTCCAGTGTATTCATTTGACCCAATACTTCGCCAACACGCAATTAATGTCGCTTGATAAACTTGCGTTATGCAGAAATAAAATAGCCCGCGTTATACCGTTGTATGGGATGAGGCATCTGTACTGTAGGTATTATATTATCTGGGCCTGTAGTAATATATTTTATTTTATTTTATTTGTAACCTGCCTGTATTCAGCCGGCTATATCCATTAAACCCGCCCAGAGCGTACAAGCAGTCTCGGTAGGCGATCAGGCTGACTCCCGAGCGAGGGCTGAGCATGGACCGGATGAAGCTCCACTGCTTCGTATCAGGATCGTACACTTCTGCTGAGCTCAGCACTTCTTGGCCGTTGAACCCGCCAACGATGTAAATCTGCGGGGTAAAGCGGGTAGTTGTATTTTTGCGTAAGACCTACCACAGATGGTTATTTGTGGTGAGTACCTAGCTAAGTAGGTAGTTGCATCTCGAGACCTCGAGTGTAATAGGTACCTCAGCAGCAGGGTGATCCGTTATAAGTATTCCGAAGTTCTGATATGGATATACGTTAGACGAATTCCTTTCGGACATATTAACCATTATAGACTAGATCGATTCACTCCGCACAATATTGCTATACCCAACCTGAGTCATTATATAACATACTTAAATATGCTATTATTAACACCTGCATGTAACCCATAATGTTTGCAATAAATGATTGAATATTGAGTATAGAAAAAGACGAGAAACTCTATAATTTATCAAATGCATTGCGAAAATGGTTGTTTTATTGTAATATTTGGAATTAACTGGGAAATAACTATAAGGACATTAAGGACAAGGACCATTGAGATAGGATACATATATCTCAATGACAAGGACCAACCAATGCTCTCTGACCTCATCATCTGCCCACGGGCTTTGGGAATACGTTAAGTAGTATAATATATATATAGTATCAGGGAGGCCTGGATAAGGGCCTCGGGATTGTTCAAAGAAAACACGGTTTGGTGTAAAAATGAGTCTAATATCCTTGTCACAAACACGGTAACATTAAAAAGGGAGTTTACAAGGGGGGGATCTAGCCCAGAATCTAAGATTACTTTGTGATAATTCGCTCAGAGCCGGAGTAGCGCGCGCTTGTGTGTTATTAGCGATCGGGCGGCGAACTGCCTGCGCGGGGCGCGGGACCGTGCCTCGCGTCCTGTGGTTTTCCAAACAAGAGTTGGCACGAATGCTAGAGCGAGATGCAACTACTAGGCGCGTTACTCCATAAACCGAGACGGCCTCCGGCCGCGAGACTCTCGAATAGGGAATCGAATAGGTGATTCGGGTATACGGTTTGCTATATGCTCCCCCTCTAGTCCTGATGAACGCCCTCGCTCCTGGACTAGCAAATCATCAGCCTTAGCTGGACGTCCACGATTCCTCTTTGGAATGACAGGTTTCGGAGGGGTGCTCACGCTACCTTGGTAACGGGTAAGATCTTGTGTGTGAAATCTTCCTAAAACAACATCAGGCTGCTCGGTGCTCGCGATTGTGTAGGTTGTAGGACTAACCTGTTCTGTAATGCGGTATGGTCCATCGCGGCGAGGGTAAAACTTAGCCGTGAGATCTTTGGAAGCCTTACTCAACAGGTGGGACTTAAGAAGAACTAAGTCACCGACCTGGAATACTTCAGCAGGACGACGTGACATGTCGGCGTACTGTTTCGTTTTGTCTTGCTGGACCTCAACGCATTCTCGAACAGCTGATAATGACTTCAGGAATTGCCTGAGATACGGAGTTATTTGTGGTACAAAGTTCTCTTTGCTTAAGATGGCACGATGATCATGAACGACCTCTGTGGGGGACCGCATCTCTCTGCCAAAACTCAAAAAGGCAGGTGACTGGCCAGTAGTGCGACACTTGGCAGTATTCAGGCCAAAACGGATCACCGGTAACATCCTCGGCCACGAAGTGTGGTCGTTCTCCACGAGATGAGCCAACATGGCTTTTAAATCGCGGTTCTTGCGTTCCGCAGGATTTGCCTCCGGGTGGTATAAAGGGAAAGATTTTGTTTTATACCTAGAACTGTCATGCATTGGCGCATGACTGCGGAGACAAATTGGACGCCATTGTCTGAAATAATTCTACGTGGCAAGCCAAAACGCATGAAATACTCCTCAATAAGCACACGAGCACAAACTTCTGCTGTTGCTTCTTTGAGGGCTAATATTTCCGTCCATCGAGTTGCCGTATCCTCAACGAGTAAGACCCATCGCTCCCCCTGGTCTCCAGCTTTTTTTCTCTTTTTTTATGAGAATGAATGACGTGACGAGCTGGTCGTTCACCTGATGTTAAGCAATACGGCCGCCCATAACAGTTGCAGTGTTACTCGGAACTTTAAAATAATAAAGTTTCGCGTGACACTGCACTGCGCACGTCATCCTGAGACATCACACAGTCTAGTAATCAGATTACTGTGTAATCAGGTCATAAAGTCTCATTTGCCCAGTAATTTCACTAGCTACAATGCCCTTCAAACCGGAACACAGTAGTGCTTGCACACTACTGCTTGGCGGCAGAATAACTGGCAAAGCGGTGGTACCTACCTAGACGAACTTTGCAGAAAAGTCCTACCACCTAGTAAAACAGGCTGACAATGGACGTATAGCTGAACGGCGTATAGCTGGCAATGGACCAAATAAATCCATCGCTAACTCCTCGTTACGTTGGTTCATAACTGGTGTTTGCAAGAGTCCTGGCGGTTTGGCGTTAGTGGCCTTATAACGCTGGCAGTGGATGCAAGCTTTGACATAATCCGTGATTATTCTTCGCATCCCTGTAAAATAATACAACTGTGCAACCTTTTGGTACGTCCTATCGACATCTGGATGGCCAGCTGTAGGAGAATCGTGTAGCTCCTTCAAGATATCTGCAACATGGGCTACAGGGATAACTAGCTGTGGGGATTCACTCTCAGAGTCCGGATTGTAACGGAATAGAACTCCTTGATCCATGAGGAAACCCCTTTGTAACCACCTTTGAGCGGCGAGCTCTTCAGACCCTTCGAGATCTTTGATCACCTTTTCCACTTCAGGGTCGGACGTCTGTTCTTGACGAAGCTGGCTCGGAGTCTTCGTGGGCAGATCGCAGATGACAGAGCAGATACCACAAACTTCGCGAGATTCGCTAGAGCAAGTAGGTCTGCTAAGCGTGTCTGCCACGTTTGCCTTCCCTGGAGTATACTGGAATCGGATGTCAAACGATTGGATCTTTAGAGCCCAACGCACTAGTCTGCCTGCTGGTGATTTGAGGGACAACAACCAACGAAGAGGTTGATGGTCGCTGCCTATAACCACTGGTTGGCCGTCTAGGTAAGGTCGAAAACGCTCCACAGCCCATACTACAGCGAGCGCTTCTCTTTCTGTAGTGGAATAATTGCGCTCGGCTGCGTTGAGGATTCGGCTGGCGTACTCTATCGGCCTTTCCTGATTACCGTCGCCCTGTAAAAGCACCGCGCCTAAGGCGTAGTTACTAGCGTCCGTGCGAAGGACGAATGGGCGACTGAAGTCAGCTTGCACCAGTATTGGAGCTGTGGTCAGAAGACGCTTCAGCTCGATAAATGATTGGGTCTGTTTGGAACCCCAGATCCAGACTTGATTCTTCCTGGTTAAACGAGTTAATGGTTCAGCAACCTTAGAAAAGTTCGGTATGAACTTTCTGAACCAAGAACATGTTTGCAGGAAAGTTCTCAGGTGCTTTAAGGAACCTGGTTCCTTCATCTCGAGTACAGCACTCACCTTCCCTGGGTCGGTGGCAACACCTTCTTGGGTGACAACGTGGCCGAGATATTTAACGCTTTCTCTAGCGAATGCGCACTTCTCCCTATTGACATGGAGGTTAAACTCAGCCAAGCGTTTGAAAACTGCCTCGAGGTCATGCAGATGGCGCTGATAACCCTGTGAAATTATCAAAATGTCATCCAAATATGCTAATATTGTAACGTCTTGAAGCGCAGAGCACGCGCGCAGACGATCAATCAGACTCTGGAAAGTCGCTGGCGCGTTTTTTAAGCCAAACGGCAGTCTTTTAAACCGGAAGGTACCTAGTGGGCAGACAAAAGCAGTTCTGTCTCTATCAGCTTCTTTCACCATTACCTGCCAGTACGAAGAACGAAGATCCAGCGTGCTCATGTAACAGTCCTGCTTGGTGCTCTGCAGTAAATCATCGATGCGTGGCATCGGGTAAGTGTCGGATTTGGTGATGGCATTTAAGCGGCGGTAGTCGACGCAAAAACGAATGTCTCCATTAGACTTCGGCACCATCAGCGCTGGTGAACTTCATGCTGATTCACATTCCTCAATAATGTCATCCTGTAACATCTTATCTATCTCTACCTTCATCAGCTCTTTCTTCAAGGGATTCGGATTAAAACAAGGCACGTCTGTCGGGAATGGGTTAACAACAGTCATACCCGTTGGTAACGGGTTAATACTAGGCGCGTCGGCCGGAGAAGTATTAAGGTATACATTGTCAATAGAAGGGTTAATCCCCCAAGTCTGACGAAAATCGGTATCAGATTCGGTTATTTCCCGATTTTGCACACGTTCCAATGGTAGGTAAACATCATTCTCATTATTAACATGCGGTGGAGCAATTTTGCCGAAATCACAATTAACACCCTGTATATTGTCATAATTACGGTCAACAACCTGTATATTGGCATGATTACAATCAACAACCTGTATATTAGCATGAACAAAATCAGCACGCTGTATATTGGCATCATTACATTTTTCACCCTGTATATTGCCATCATTACAATTTTCACCTTGTATATTTCTATCATTACATTTGTCACCCTGTATATTGCCATGATTAAAATCAACAGCCTGTATATTCAAGTTTCTTAACATTTTTGACTTATGGACTTTTTCTATCAAAGGGACGGTTAAAATTTTTGGCAAAGTTGGGTCATGCCCTTTCCGTTCAGGTTGGTCGACTACATTTCTAGATAAAATTGAGTTATGCCCTTTTTGTTCAATTACAGGTTCTATTTTTTTACACGTCTTGATAACATTATGACAATAATTTTGACAACAAGGCATATTACACACTGTGCTTGTGCGGTGGCAAAATTGTTTGTTACTATCCGTACTACCTAGTACGGGCTTAGCTGCTAAAATACCACTGATTGACATACACTTCGTAACACATGCCCCATTGTTAGTATTATGATATAAACATTTCTTGCTTAAACGTACACATGCATCATGGTTATAGTTATTGTTCAACTGGGACATCTCACACTCATAGTGTAGGTTAGTAGAGCTAGAAGAGCTATTGTTATTATTATTACGCACGTTACGCGAACAAGACTGAGACTCGACACTATAGAAAAAGCTTTGATTACTTTTATCACTGACACGCACTTCCGCAGAGTTAGTAAATGGAGAGGACTCACCCTGGTTCAGCAACTTACGGCATTGTTCTTTTGTGTGTGTTCAGTACGTGCAGGATGGACGCTGCTTCTTCGTCGTGCCTCCGCTGGCGGCGGCGGCCGGAGATTGTGTCGGCTGAGTCGGGGGCGGCGGGGGGTACAGCGCAGTAGCCGCGGCTGAGCCGGCGGACGGCGGAGATCGCGCGGGAACGGAGATGGTGGACGGCGTTGCGCGTACGGCGCGGTTCGTGCTCACTGTCGTAGGTATAGTACGTCGCTCAACCGTTGATGTTCTCTCCCCCTCGTCAAGCGAATCTTCAATGTTACGCGCATGGCGAAGTTCATGAAGTCTTCTCTTCGTAATCTTTGCCTTATTCTTTTATGAAGAAGGCCATAAATCATGTCTAGTCTAGCTTTTTCTGATATGTCTTCAGTTGGAATTCTAGACATGAGAGCGCGAATTCTCGCCACGAAAACATCCGTATTTTCATTTTGTTGTGGTGACGAAAATATCTGTAGGTATATCCGATGGGGCGGCCGGCGATCTCCGTAGGCACTTACAAGATTATCTTTCGCTTGTGGCCAGGTCGAGATTGTGCTCTTTATAACCTGCCACCAGGTCGCTGCCGGTCTTCATTGAAGAGATAGGCCAGCCCCCGCAGGATACTCGAGTCCGTCACCTGAGCACACTCACTGTAGGCTTCGACCGCGTCTATGAAAGCCTCCACAGATTCATTTCGTCGACCGGAAAAGGTGGCCTTACAGTGAGTGAGCGTGCCTTGACCCGGGTTAGCGAAGGATCCGACCGGGGTTGAAGAAGTGGCCCGCGTTACGGAGTCTAGTAACTCCCTGAACGCTTCTGTCTGAGAGCGCTGTAGCGAGAAGATTATCGAAGCAACGTTTTCGTTGGAAAACGTCATGTCGGCGGCGGCGTTGTCCTCGTGCGGAAGTTGCGAGTCGCGCGGCTGAACGTTTTGCAAAGGCGATGGCGGTCGCGGGGGGGGGGGGAATGCACCAAGCGGTTTAATGGCGTCGGCGCATCATCCCTGCGACCGGGGCTCTTTGCTTTGCTTTGCTTCTTGTCTCCATTTTACGAGTCCTCTATACGTATAATACACACACGAACGGAAAAGTACTTAAATTTTCACTGCATAGTTCACGAAATTATCACAAGAACACTGTTGGAGCGCCACATATCAGGGAGGCCTGGATAAGGGCCTCGGGATTGTTCAAAGAAAACACGGTTTGGTGTAAAAATGAGTCTAATATCCTTGTCACAAACACGGCAACATTAAAAAGGGAGTTTACAAGGGGGGGGATCTAGCCCAGAATCTAAGATTACTTTGTGATAATTCGCTCAGAGCCAGAGTAGCGCGCGCATGTGTGTTATTAGCGATCGGGCGGCGAACTGCCTGCGCGGGGCGCGGGAGCGTGTGGTTTTACAAACAAGAGTTGGCGCGAATGCTAGAGCGAGATGCAACTACTAGGCGCGTTACTCCATAAACCGAGACGGCCTCCGGCCGCGAGACTCTCGAATAGGGAATCGAATAGGTGATTCGGGTATACGGTTTGCTATAATAGTATATATCTTTGTTTAACTAATTAACAAAAATGGCTCTGGTTGATGATGATGAATACATAACATATTATTGCGACCGTGCTTAACTGCAACTGCAGCAGTGCATCATTGCATCGCAGTGCGATGCAGTGCGCAGCACCCTCGAATACGGGTCGTTTGAATTTTATGACTGCTTCTATCTGCGAAGACCCTTATAAACCATAGGCTACCAAAAAGACGTCCATCACGGAAGTTGGTATATTGGTGCAGCGAAGGTACCTTCCCGCCAAGCGAAGCGGCGCTGGCGTCGGAGCGCTGTTTGTTCATGGGAGTGGTCATCTCCCATTGGTTCTTGTCGGGGTAGTACCGCTCCACCGACGCCATCCGTGTGCGCCCGTTGTACCCGCCTAGCGCGTAGATTAGACCATCTACACGCAAGTACCATAGATATAAAGTTTAGTAGCTATTACCTAGTCTCTTACTAAATTGCTCATTTAAAACTAGACAGTGGAACAAAAAAACATTAAAACGCATAGTCGAGTACACAACTAGCAACTACTTACACACTAATTTAAATATTAGTTATTGAATTATTTTTGTAGATAGGTACCTACCTACTTAGATATTTTATTAGTCAGTCTTTACAAAAATATTTTTGTTTGTACAAGTTGGTTTTAAAACCTGAACTTTCAATCTGCTTCTCTCCAAACCAAAGTACATTTTATGACAAGTTAAAGAGTAAGCTATTATCTGTCCTGTTCTATGCTATAACTCAAAAAGTATTGGATACAGGGATACTAAGACTTATAGGTAGGTACATTAATAGTATTACCGTGAGCAACAACGCTGACATAGCATCTCGCCTGGTACATACAAGCCCGCTCTTGCCAGGTGTTAGCCACGGGGTCGTAACAGCGGACTGTGTTGAAGTGGTCGCTGCCGTCGAACCCACCGATCATGTAGATCAAGTTGTGCAATGTGCACAGGCCGTGGTATGCGCGAGGAGTCAGGTCCATGTGGATGGAGAGGAACCAGCGGTCGGCCCTGCAAATAACAAATATTGACATTTTCGCGCTCATTCTATTTGAATTTTTGGGACCGGAAACCGGATGCAGCTGATATGGCAAGTATTATAGTGTAAAAAAATAATAATGCTCCCACCCACGCCCCCGAGTGGCTCTGGGGCTGCCTTTTCCCTTTCAAAGCTAGGGTATTTTTGCTGGTTTAAAGTGGTAAGCCACGCTCAGCGCGCCAAATTAAAATTTTCTTGAGTTCTTTGCTAATTACAGCTTAATTACTTTTGCAATTTGTTGCTAGATCAATAATATTTAGGTGATACTTTCCTAATTAGTTGATACATTCTATTTATTTGCGGAAAACTAGTTTTCATGTAATTGCGTTGAGTAATTAAGCTATAATTAGCAAAACAAGCAAGAAAATTAGAATTTGGCGCTCTGAGCGTGACGTACAACCTTAAAAAAGTTATTGCTTCTATTTACGTATCTCCTCAATGGTAGTCCAATTTAAAAAAAAATATCCAAGCAGGTAGCTTTTTATACGATTAGAAGTAGATTATACGAATGGTAAACAGAAAATACAGAGGATTAGTTGTGGCATAGTAAGCGAGCGTATCCAACCACTTATTCGCTTAAGTATAATAATTGAATTTGATAGATGGCAAATACTTTTATATATTTTGGTAGGGTAGGATATAAGGTGCTTTGCCCAAAGAAGTTTCACCCATACTTACTTAGAAATACGTACGACTTCCTTGGCTTTACCTTGTATCATAAGTTTCAACAAAACTCGTTGGGCTGCCAGCGCTCCACCCTCCCACTGCAAAAAGTATTTCGAAGGGTATCCGAGGTCTCGCCAAAGGATCATTTAGATCAGCGTCTGTGCCAGGTCTTGAATCCAGAAGTGTTAAGAATACTACTGCTGGGTAAAGAGCTTCTTGACATAACTGTAAAAGTTCTGCGTGTTAAAATATGATCTATTGATAGATAGAAAGGAAGTAACTAACCTTATAGCTTTTGCTATTTCTGTAGCTAGAGTATATTGTAATAATAAGATCGTAAGTAGATACCTCGTCTTCTGCAACCGGTTGCCATTGCAATATCTTTGATTTGAAATATTTATAACTAATGTGACCAAACCGTATGCATGAAAGTAGTGACGGAATGTATCTTTTTCTATTTTCGAGGTCATGTTCCACCCAAGTCTTAACTGCTTGGAATACTACTTCTTCATTTCTAACATTTAACTCATCATCTCTGAGAATATCTTCTAAATCCTCATGTGCAAGAGATTTAAATTCATTACATTCCTTAAGAATTCTGCCAAAGTTCTGTCTTATATATAATTTTCCCTTCTTCTCTAAGTCTCCGCAGAAGTAGTATTTAGCAAACTTAAAAATTCCAAGACAGTTATGTGGCCTTAATTCTTGCAGGAGATATTGACAACATAGTTGTATTACTCCCACCACGTCGAACTGATCAGCATATGGTAATAAATGTTCTACATTTTCTGCAGTTACTTTACAAGTACCAGTGTAAGCATAATCTAGGATCAGGGTCACATATAAACTTGGAACATCCACACATACTTCAGTTTCTTCTGGCTCCCCCTTTTTCAAAGAATTTATAAATATAGCTTTGAAGTATGGACTTACAGCTGAAAGTATCGCCCGATGAATACGTATAGATTTCATATCCCTACATACGATTGTGCCATCGCAAAGTTGGCCGTTTTGTCGTAGTTCGTTCCATATCGCTGGGAATTCTACTATTGAATAATTTTCAGGGAGGCATACGCATTTTCGCTTTCGTGTAACTATCTTCCTTTTTGATAGACGCGGTTTCGTGGATGCAGTAGAACGAACGGAATTTTTAGTTTTTGATAATTTTCGGTGTTTCGTATTAAATTCCATCCCTTTCGAAAAAACGGTGGTCGAAACTTGTTTATCTGTCGCGTTGACAGACATCATATAATGTCATTTTCATTTGTTTACAATTTTAAAATTAAGTGTTGAGGGTAGAGAAGTTTTATTTCGTCTCATTCACAACCTCTTTTTTTATACACCCATTTATAATGAAATAAGCCAACAAAAGTTACATGTGCTTGTCTATTCCTATTCCTACCACCTTTTTTTCTCTAACCTGTGATTCCTACTGATAATTTTTTTTTGCGGGCAACATTTTCTTCACTTCAACTGTCAAACTTTGTTATTGTCTA
Organism: Ennomos erosarius; assembly: GCA_963580505.1. NCBI lineage: Eukaryota > Metazoa > Arthropoda > Insecta > Lepidoptera > Geometridae > Ennomos > Ennomos erosarius. The sequence goes on from OY756988.1 coordinate 11,565,250, forward strand.
TAGTCTCTTTTTCATCCGGTTGTCAAGATGGTGAGTTCCGATGGTGAAAAAATAAATTAAATCAACGAAAATCGCAGTGAAAACGATGTGTCGTGAAAGTTCTAAGTGGTTTTCATTTAATAAAGTGATATCAAAATGTGTTACTTTACATATTTCAGGGTATCGACATCAACCATAAACACGACAGGAAAGTCCGGCGCACGGAAGTTAAGTCTCAGGATGTGTACTTGAGATTGCTAGTAAAAGTGAGTATCTTTTATCTAAACTTATCTTACATTCATCTACATTCGTTGAACATAAATATGAAGTTAAGTTCAAGTCTGCAAAACCTAACCTATTGTTGTTTGTTTGACAGCTATACAGGTACTTGGCCAGGCGTACAAATGCTAAGTTCAATCAGATCATCTTGAGAAGGTTGTTTATGAGCCGCATCAACCGCCCTCCAATCTCTCTCTCCCGCCTGGCACGCCACATGAAGAAGCCCACTCGCGAGGGTCTGATCGCTGTGGTCGTCGGAACAGTCACCAACGACGTGAGGCTGTATACGGTTCCTAAACTGACCGTAGCCGCACTCCACGTTACAGAGAAGGCTCGCGCCCGCATCCTGGCTGCTGGAGGTTTGTGTTGTTTATTTTGGTTGTGTTGATTTGAGGTTATAAGACTGCAGACATAGGTTAGTGTTGGAATATCCAGCTTATTGTTGTTGTTTGTTGTTAGGAGCAAGAATATGGTGCATTTTAGGTTAAAATGCTGTTACTGTAACTATTTTTATCAATTATTGATTTTGAGATGAACAATAAATTACAAAAGAGTACTTTTTAGTAATGTATTGTATTCTGTTTACATGTATTACATGTTACTCTTAAGTAATAAAAAATATACAAATATGTATTAAGATAATAGTCCTTAAAATTTTAGCAAGCAGCAGGATTTGAACCCAATATAATTGTATTATAAAATCAAGAAATATTTTCTCTGCATTATTACAATGCATGTTATATAACATGCATTGTAATAATGCTGTTTATATAAAATGTGTTGTGTTTAATTTGTTTGAAATATGATTCAATGTTTCCTTCTGTATAAAATTACCACAATGTTGTGTCTACTTTTGTGAATAAGATAAAATGTTAGTTTGTGCCTATATATGTAGCCTGTGTATGTGCTTATGTATATATGTAGATTGATTTGATGAGTAGTTATTGTTTTTATGAACTAATAACCTAACACCAATACTTAATTGTTGTATTATCCATATTCATTTGGTAGGAAATAGTATAAATCTACAAAGTCATGCATGATACTGCTTTCGTCATTAAAACAAAGCGGAAAGATGATTTTCCTGGAAAGTTCTTTTTCTGTACTACAGCAAAAACATTACAGTTTATCCACCTGCAACTCGATATCAAACCGGCATGCATTGTTATTCTATTTTTATGGAAAATGGTGGTATTCCAGAAATTAAACTAAAGTTGTTGGATCCAAAAAAGCAATTTGTGTTTTCACTGTGAGGTACATAGGATGCAGCTCATTGTTGTGATTATGTGACAAATAAAGCTATTATTCTTAAATGTTTGTTAATAAAATATGTAGGTAATCTAGGCTCACATTGTATTTGCTTTTCTCCTATTTGAATACAATTAGCCAACCCACTAAACCTGTTTATGAACACTAATAGTATTCTATAGATTGTACTTTCAATATTCTAGGTGAGATCCTGACTTTTGATCAGCTGGCTCTGCGCGCTCCGACTGGCAAGAAGACAGTCTTGATCCAGGGTCGCCGTAACGCCCGCGAGGCTGTTAGGCACTTTGGGCCTGCACCTGGAGCTCCACGTTCCCACACTAAGCCCTATGTGCGTACCAAGGGACACGAGAAAGCACGGCCTAGCCGCCGTTCTAACGTGTAATCTTTTTAATATAAGGAATACAAACTATTTTGGTGGTATCATTTCTAGCTATCCCACTAGTCCCATCATAAGATTATTTAAGGTTAAGTAGTCTTATTCGGAAATAGAGGTAGGGATTACCACATCTCTTTTAGAGGATAAATACTACTCACATGTAAGTTTCAGCCATACTAGCGTGTCTGCTGCGAAGCGGCAGCAACATGAAACTATTTGCTACCCATTGCTACCTGTGGCCATTGACTAGTATTCTATTTACGGCCCGGCCGGTCTCTGCAAACATGGGCATAGGTCCCGAATGGCCGGTTTAAACGCTTCGTTGACGCCACTTAACGTGCTGGTGTGGCTGAAGCTTTACTTTAGGCTAGGTTTGGTAAAAAAAACCACAATTACATATCACAGATTTATTTTCTTACATCTACTCTACAATAATATTGCTTTCAACAAAAGGCACCCATCCAAAAACTAAGCAACTGCTCGTCATATTGTGTGACTCCAAGCACTTGTTTCAGCTTCACAACTGCATCAGATTTAGGTCCTGAAGATTCTATTGCTGCTTTTATGGATCTGGCTAATCTGTAAAAAAATATTTAAGTAAGCTTTCTGCTTTATCCTTCTAACACTTCTTTTCAAAAAGGAAGTGTTGGTTTTTTTTCATTATGTAAGAGTTGTGATATTTTGCATAATAATATGCGCAAGTAATAGTAATAGATCAACTGTACATAACAGGATATTTATAAAATAAAAACTAGGAAATCTGGGTGGAGCTTGCAGACAAGTTCCATTGTAATATACAGACTTATTCCAGTTTCGAATTTTTACTGGCAGGATGCAGAAATATAGTATTCTAATAACTTACCCAAGCCATTCCATTTGTAATGATTTGATATATTGGTGTAGCACTGCATCATTGAATTTATCATTGCTCATTGCACATTCAATCCTGTTCATCAGGGTTGGAACTAGAACAGAATTTAGTAATTTCATTGTAAACATACTGTGAAAATTGCACAGTACTTAAATCAGGAAAACACTGTTCAAGACTCACATTTAGCAATAAGACCCCCCATTCTTTAATAGTATTTTTTAAACAATGTTACATAAATAAAATAATGAAAACTCACATTCAACTTACATTTGATTGGTAACGTTCCTAGCCATGTGTAGCAGAAGTTGCTGTTTTCTGTCTCCTCTAAGATGCATCTATTTGATGGTATCTTTTCATTACTGCTACTTTTAGGTTGTGCTATGTTTCTATTTGGCAATGGTATTAACCTTGCTAGTCCATTTTTTATGGTAGATGGATCTCGGTAATTCGTTTCTATGTGTATCTAAAAAATAAGACTATTTTGGTATTATCCATTATTCATATGTGTGCATATGTTGTTTTAAATAATAATAAAAATAAATATGTGTGGACATTTCACAGCGCCATCTAGCCCCAAACTAAGCATAGCTTGTACTATGGGAACCAGATGACTGATACAATACTTATATACTTTTTTGTTTGTAAATACATACATAGAATACAATATACAGGGTTACAGGAAAAATCGTGCTAGATCCGTTAAGGGCGTGGAGTACCCATCATTTCTGACTTATTTCACTATGAAACACCCTAGCCTAAACTTAACCCTTTTCGAAATATTCGACTTTTAATTTTTTTTTTTAAATATTTTGTGCGTCTTATTATTATTATTATTGCATTTTTACATGTGTAATAAGATGCTTTGGGACGTCAATCAATAAAATAGTACATAATATAATATTTAATAGACTATAGTAGACAAGTGAAAGTTAAGAAATAAAAAAATATTTGAATCTGTATTTTTTTCTAACGGATATCTAAAAATAATATTATAAGTTTAGGCTAGGGTGTTTCATAGTGAAATAAATTAGAAATGGTGGGAACTCCACGCCCTTAGCAGATCTAGCACAATTTTTCCTGTAACCCTGTATAATATGCAGCAGCTAAGGATCAAAGCACATAATGCTATCATTAGAATGAGACCAGCGTATGAATGATTTTTCTGTAAAATAGTTCCAGCAGAAAGGCAGGGCTTGGGGCTGTAAGTAACTTTATATAACCAAGCTTAATAGAAAAAATGTTTGATAACTGTTTATTCTAATGTGACATTAAAAGGATAAAGTAATATAATAACCAGCCAAAATTCTACATCCACCAATCAATTTCCATCATATGTTTTCTACTCTGTCCATGTGACATTGGCAAAATTGTGGCAACACTACAGAAGCTTGAAGAAGAATAAGTTGAAGTTACTTACATCTGTTCCAGTCAAGGTACAATACATGAATACTCTAAAAACATCCTTTGATAGCATGTTTTCCAAAGCTCTGAGAGGCATGCATTCATCTTCACTAGGAACACGGCAGGCATTGGGTTCAAATATGGATCCTTTGCTAGACTTTGGATTTAATTTCTTGAGAAGATCTTGACTGGAGTATAATTTCTCAGAGTATATGTGAGCACCAGCTTGGAGCATCCAGGTGAAGTGTGAGTGAAGTCTCTTGAATACATCTTCATCACCTAAAACAACATAAAATTTTTGTATTTGAGTATTTATTGCATTAGTATCCAGCAATCATTTTTATTCTTTAAACAAGCATACATTTTATATTTTACCCCTTCTCCACTGTTCATAAAAAGCTGAGTAAAGGGAAATAAGCTTGAGTTTAGAAATCATCTAACTACATAAGTATGTGTAAGGTACCTGTCAACTGTAAGAGTGACCTAGACTGGCCAAAATCATTCCGCCCCGTCTTCAACCTCAATGCTCTCTGAGAGCAAATCTGCTGTTCATTATCAAACACCATTCCTGCCAAGTGCTGCAGTTCTTTGGATATTTTTTTCATGTGTTCGGACAGTAGTGTTGAGATATTCAAAAGTAGCATTTTATCTTTCATTAATACTACAATAGAGAACCATCTCTTCAGACCTCTTGCACGGGTGTCACACAGTTGGAATGTGAAGCTGAGTACATGGCCTTGAATATCGCTGAAGTACACAACACCACCTTCTTTGTTCCAACTCACCTAAAAACGAATTTAATATTTTATTCTTTCCAGAACCAGAAACAGTAGGTATTAGCCAGATCAGAGTTCAAGAGTACACAAAGTTTATCATTGTGCAGTTACAAAAAAATCGGGCACTAAAAATTCTAGGTGTGTCTTCAGGCTGTTGATGATGATGATGTAAATAGGGCTAATTCTGTGACTGCTATCAACTTGCCACGAGGAAGGATTACCTAACTTGCACAACCTAACGTACTTCACAGGTAATGCTTCTAATTGCTGCCTGCCTCAAGAATGATGTTACTTCTACACTAGGCACAGACTCCCTGCTGCAGAATATCGTTCCATCATCATCTTTTGAGACCAGAACCGTTTCGGGACCGAGAGATGTGCAACCATTGCATTGAAATGTAGATATCGAAGATTCAGTGGTATGTTCCTCGTTGTCCGTAGTAAATGTGCAAAATATAGGCCGAGGGCCGTGAGCTTCACAGAAATGGCACAAGCCTGCTATAGCATTCATTTTACAAAATTCAATTCATGCAGAAAAATAAACAAAAATAGAATAGAAATCCGACTTTTGTTATTGTTTAGTTTGTCAGTGTCACAAGTTTCATGTCGTGTCAAGTCAAATGTCAATTGATTCTTATGTCACTACTCACAAGTGCTTTTTATTAAGTATTGCTACACGCCACAGAGCAAAAAAAAAAAACGCTTCCCTCTACATAGAGGCGCCTTTTCGACACTTCTCATACAATTCAAGCGTGTCAGGTATTACAATGAAACCTCTATGGTTTACCTGCGCAGATGACATATATAGCAATTGTCTTGTCATTAGTGCCACTGCTGTCAGCAAAACGTGCTGTGGGTTGAGTCGATATATTTTTATCGATAGTTTGATATGAGTTAAGTACGCGGTAAGGTACCTCTTACCTGATTGTATCATTAGGTACACTTTAGTACCTACCTATATCTTTTGTGCCTTTTGTGCGTATTTCTATGTGTAATATTGTTATTTTATTCTATTATACTCTATTCCGGGTCGACAATGGCCAGCCGATAAACATACCGGTATAAATCTAAAATAAATAAAATTGAATGTATTGGTATTGGTAGGTACGTCATGTTCGCGTCACGGATATACAGTCCACCTCACCTATTTTATGGCAAATGTAATGTGTGTAAGTATAGAGGTAGTTTATCGTCAGTTTATGGTTATAAAGATTAAGTTTATAAGCAAATCCGATAGGCGTCCAAAGTGAGGTTTTATGGGGGAGGCAATGTTTAGCAGTAGACGTCTGCCGGCTGATGATGTGTGATAGTATTATTATATCTATAAACTAAAGTTTGAAATAGAAGAAACATAACAAGTTATAAAACGAAATAATGTATTAAAACTCCAAATACATAGGTAACACGTTTTGCTGATGATTCATCAGTATTGTTGCGTCATGTTTCTTTTTGATAGAATTCATCTGAAAATACAATTTTCAGATGAATTTTTAGGAAAAATAATAATAATATTGAGTATCATTGAGGTGTTGTAGGTAAACACTTATTTAATAGAAGGAGGTCCTTAGTTTGGCAGTAAATAAAGGTAATTTTTCAGCTCACCATGCGATGTATATTTTAATTTACAGCTGTTTACAAAATAAAAAGCAAGTGAATTTTTTCATTCAATATCGACTAAGACGTAGATTCTTCCGTAGAATCAACGAGATCAGTTGTCTTTAGCAACCAAGAGCAATGGTTTTCTATGAGGCTACCATGGATGAAATAAAAAAAAGAAGGATTGAGTTTTGATTGACATGGAACTGAAGCCCAAAATGGCGGACATATTACATATGTGTGTCAGCTGAAAGTAGGGCGACGGGCTTCCTAAGGGAGCTTCAGTTTCGGATCAGACGGGATTCCCTCCTTCTTTTTTTAATAGCTCCATGGAGGCTACATGAAAACTCTTTCATGGGCGAGCACGCCACATCATTATAACGTCCTCATCAAATAATAAATGCGGATAAGAGAAATTATAGTCATCATCATCAGCCCGTAGATGTCCACAGCTGAACATAAGCCTCCCCCAGAAAGCGCCACTTTGAACGGCTGCTCGCCTCCTGCATCCATTGGCTCCCCGCGGTTTTCACCAGGTCATCGGTGGGGAGAAATTAGAGTACCTCGTTAAAAATAGGATAGAGTTTCAATGTGGGAATAGCGTCAAAATATAAACGTATATGGTTAGACATTTTCATAAAACATTCAGCTTCAAAATGCTGAGAGCAAACCGTATCATGTTTTTGAGGAAACCAATTGCACTGTCCAGTTGCGAATATCTATTTATCTTTTATATTAGGATCTGTAAGAAACCGAATAAACATAAAAGATATTTAAAGTTTAATTAGTAGAAGTCAATCTAACCACAAAATAAATTGAAAACATTTAAAACTTATTGTAACAAATTTCCGGATGGCATAATAGAAACTATCGATGTGTCGATAATTATAAGGTTAACCAACGCATTACATCACTATCGGTACTTCTGCCATAGGGTAAGTTCGCCGGTTTTGCGACCATTTCCTATATCCGACCGTTTAATGTACATTTGATGAAAAAATACAAAAAATAAAAAGCTTGCGGTGAACACATCTTATGTCCAAATAGGTTCAGTTTTGTAACAAATATTATACGAGAAATCCCCAATTCTATTTTAAAGCTTTGAAACTTAAAAGCACATACATTTTAACTGCCAGTTTTCGACCACGTTTATCCACCATCTGGTTTAAAAACTACAGATACCCAAAACCGCTCGTGGTCGAAAACTAATCCAGCTGCAGAAAAATGCTATTCGACCGCAAAAGCAAGCTATATCAAAAACATTATAAATACGTATTTATTTACATATAAAAGTACATAAATAGTCGATTACTTTGTAAGTTTAACTAATTAGACCAGACACGATTTAAAAAAAACGATTAATGCTGGTGGTCGCAAAATAGGCGTGACCAACTGATCGAACCATCATTGAATATTTCTCGCCCAGGGTCTAATGTGGGCTGGCTTTATTACAAAAAAAGTAGCGTATTTAGCTTGTAAACATAACTATGTTTATAAACTACGTTAGCCAATTTTTTTTTGTTATAGCTGATATTTTAGCCATATCCTTAAATAATTTTTGGCGGTCTCAGTAAGAAAAAAGATCATGCTTTTTTATATGAGTAAGTGCCTCAAAGCTGGAGAAATCATGAAAATACAAGACAGAGGATCTAAAGAAGCCTTTCTGATCATTGTTTCTATCATTTATTTACCACAAGCAGTCAGGCACCTACGTCTTTCAATTTATAGTGGTAGGAAACTAGCGAAAAAGTGGTCGTAAACATAATTTAGTGATCGAAAACTAGCAAAATAGTTACTATTAGCCTTTCGTTTAGATATTTATAAAAGGGTCGGTTATTATAAAAAATGATTGATAATCTGATAAAAAATATAGAGTATAATATTTGAAACGTAGCTTAGTAGCATCAAGTCAAAAAATGATACTGGTACATTTTATTATGCAACCTAAACTTGACAACTCCACTAAGTGGTCGGAAACTAGCGAAATTACCCTATAATATCAAACTGACACAGAAGAGTACCCCGTACCGAAGTTTGGCAGCAATAATATGATTAATTTCGTCTCTATCTATAGGCGAAGCATCATTTGTTTCATAGCTCTGTGCTACACGCGGTTAATTTATTGAAATGTTTCGAAATCGAGCACTGATTTGTGTTTTAGAACTTTGTTTACCGAAAAAACAGTCACTCATGTGCGTTGACTTTTTAATACACCATACACTATAATCACAGAATTCCCCCTATTACATAGATAAAAAGTCTTTGACTATAATGAAACTCTTTTTATTTAACGTTTTTAACTTACATGGAACTAGCCCCCGACACGTACAAATTATTTTACATTTTGCTCCGAAGCGATCAAAAGCACATCTTGATATACGTGTATGTCACTGAACTTCTAAGCATACACAAATCCACTGCTGTACAAAGTCCTTTCCACCCACAAAACGCCACTTTGAACTCTTATGGTTATATCATAATCACCACGCTTGGGAGGCGGCTTGATCATCACAACATTTAATGTACCGAGGAAAATGCTACTGCCTATTCCTTGAATATTCCCTTAGCCGGAACCACCCACGAGAAGAGATGGAAGTGGTCTTATTTGCAAACCGAGACCACACGGCCGAAATCCTACAATTCTACGTCTATGTACATACAAGTAGACCCCTGGACAGTTACGTAACCCAAGCGAAGCCAAGGTGGGTCAGCCTAGGTATTTAAAGCTTCTGCAAATAACATCTAGTAGTTAGGTACTTAAAAAATAAAAACCAGCATGAAGAAAGCGTGTGCTTAGTTTACCGCAGATGACATCCAATATGAGTTACTCTGCTGAGATTATTTAAGTAGCAAAAACATTTAGGTCAAGTAAAAACTGAAAAAATCAGTGCACTAGACAGGAAATTTCACATTAAAAGACGAATACCTTCGATTTTCAATAACTCATTTATTCAACTGTACACTGATTCACAGTTATCGTCCACGAAATCACAAGCACAGCTATAATTATTTCACTAATGACCGTAAGATAATTTGACTGCGCAACCCTAGTTGACGAAATGCTATACGATAAAAATCACAATAACGGTAACACGATCGAGGATGGAAATAAACGCGACGATATATAAAATAAATTAATTTAATTATAAACAAATAACATGTTACTGTGCCTATCGAAAAAAAATTGTCTAAAACGCTACGTTGTTCGTGGCGGTTTTTTATTGCTTAGAGACGGGTTTGTAGGCTATTTTTCTGGATTTAAGCGTGGACCACTTGTGTCGTTTCAAGTAGTAGACGACTGCGGCGAGCATTGAGAACATGCCGATACATTTGATGGTCATGAGGCGACGGTCGTCAAGTTCGGGCTCGGAACACCAGCGCAGGAAAGTCGCCACATCCTTGGCGAGCTGAGACGCTGTCGCCGGCGTGCCGTCCGTGTATTCAGCCGCCTGGAATAGTGAATAAAATAAATAAATATAAACATTATAATAATAATAAATAAATATGTGTGGACATTTCACACAGCGCCATCTAGCCCCAAACTAAGCATAGCTTGTACTATGGGAACCAGATAACTGATACAATACTTAGATACTTTTTTGTTTGTAAATACATACATAGAATACAATATAACACCCAGACGCAGAACAAACATCTATGTTCATCACACAAATGTTTGTCCTGGGTAGGAATCGAACCCACAGCCCTCAGTTCAGAAGGCAGGGATACTACAAACTGAGCTATAGGGCCCGTCTGTAATAATAATGTCCACATCATTAGAGAAATAATCGTGCAGTTTCGGCTTGGGGGAGGCAGAGACAGACAAAAAGAGGGGGAAAGAGAGAGAATAAGGATTACTATCGTAGTACTAAGACTAGTATTTTTATAGAAATGTAGGTATCTCAAAAACATGACTGCTTGAACGGCTAACTTCAGAGTGGAGTGAATATTTTGGAAAATAATGTCAACACTTGGGACCCAGCTTGTATTGTATAATACTGACCTCATCATATAATACTTGTGCCATCGAGATGGCGCCCCCCGGGAAGTAGGGGTTGTAGTTCTGCCCCTCCCTGAGTGCGACCCCGGCGGGTGGGTCCATGTACCCGGTGAGCAGCGCGAATATGTAGTCCTCGCCGCCCTTGCGACCCAACGATATCAGGGACAAGTCCGGGGGGTATGCACCTGTTGTTACAAACTTGTTAGTATTTGACAAGATATAAATAAATAAATAAATAATGCCAAACGATGACATATATAGATCCTGGACCCTAACTAGGATATTCCCTGTATCTAAGGACCCAGGAACTATGAGGACCATGCTCCCAACACCCAGACAGAGAACTAGTATTTGCGCTTTAATATGTTCCCAAAGTCGATGTGCCACAATCTTCTAAAAACATCAACAGACGTCGACTGCTGAACATAGGCCTCCCCCACAGCGTCACTTTGAGCAGCTCGCCTCCTGCATCCATCGGCTCCCCGCAGTTTTCACCAGATCGTCGGTCCACCTAGTGGGGGCCGGACTACGCCGCTTCTTGCGGTTCATGGTCGCCACTCGAGAACCTTTCTTCCCCGTCGGTAGTCGTTTCAGTTCCATAAATATGTCGTGTTTGGTGAGGTTGGCAAACAATGCATTAAAACTGCCAAATCCATACATTCTTTTTTCTATTGATTGCAATCAAGTTACATGAGCGATAGCTAGATGAACGAGAATAACTAAGTTCCAATTTCTGCACGAAAACACGTAAGTAACTCAAAGTCCAGTAGAACTTAATATCAATAGAATTTATTATTATTATTCCCATTTACCTGCTACTGGGAAAAAGAGAATAACGTCAAGATATTGTCAGATTCGTGCATGAAAATATAAATTGTATCGTATGTAAAGATATAATAAGCAATAAGTTACCATTATTGGCTGCTCTTGCTGCATTCTCATTGGGGTAAGGCGATGGGAAGTAGTCGGAGAGCTTGCCGGGCCTCTCGAAGAAGTTGCCCTCTTCATTAGGACCATCTTTAATCATGACCTGTTAATGATATCACAAAATATATTCATTACCCATATTATTTATATCAATAAAACTTCTACTAGGTTTACTAGGTGGTAGGACTTATCTGCAAAGTTCGTCTAGGTAGGTACCACCACTTTGCCAGTTATTCTGCCACCAAGCAGTAGTGTGCAAGCACTACTGTGTTCCACTTTGAAGGGCATTGTAGCTAGTGAAATTACTGGGCAAATGAGACTACGACCAGATCTCACAGTCTAGTAATCTGATTACTAGACTATGTGATGTCTCAGGATGACGTGCCCAGTGCAGTGTCACGCGAAACTTTACTTTTATAAAGTTCCGAGTGACACTGCAATTGTTATGGGCGGCCGTGTTGCTTAACATCAGGTGAACGACTAGCTCGTGACGTCATTCATTGTCATAAAAAAAAAATAATAAATTATTATTAAAGGTGAGTGGCTTAGGGGTAGCCTGTGCGTCTTTCCAATTAAACACACCCTGGTTTGAATCCTGCACGAGACCAATGTCAATTATGGAATACCACCACCACCTACAGTCTATACAAGAATCACACATGTGACATGTGTTACCCATTGTCCTGCACTTGGCCAATCTCACACTGTGAGAAAAGGCTTGTCCCACTGGGAACATACAAGTTGATGAAGATTTTGCTTCTTAAAACATTGGAATTGCTAACTTTTTAGTTTATTACTATTTAGTTTATTACCACAACGTAGTTTGTTTTCAAGTGTCTCTGAATGTGTCCTGCCTACCTCTACATTTACACAACATAGGACATACTTAAAATAGGCAAAGGGCCTTTTCTGCATAATCTCAATACAGTTACAGAAAAAGAGGAAAGTGCTGAATTGGAATAATTGTGCACTCTACTTTTACCTACATGACTATGGTCTGTCTTAATAGCCCTGCGGGGTGATCATGTAACTTTCATTGCAATGCTACAGGAGAAATTTCATTCCGAATTTGAAAATTTCCAACGTAACTATACATACACGTAAACTGCGTATTAAAAAGCGTAGTAAATCCATACATTTTTGTGTTTCTATCGCTTGCAATCAAGTCGCATGATTATTCCCAGTCCATCTACATTACAGCACTCTTCAAGGACAGTGTTTTATTTTCAAGACTGCTAGAGTTATGTACTGACCTCAGCCGCCTCCGCCTTGGCCTCTGCCTCTGTGTGCGTAACATTCACAAGGTTACGGAAAGCGATGTACTGCAATGAGTGGCACGCCTTGCACACCTGCTTGTAAACTTCATACCCACGGCGGACACTACACCAGCACAAACATTATTAAAAGGGACATGGACCAACAAACAATAAAACTTTACTAATTACTATCATTAACAGCCTGAAGACGAGGACTCCCCCAGGGAGCGCCATTTTGAGCGACTGCTCGCTTACTGTATCCATCGGCTCCCTGCGGTTTTCACCAGATCGTCGGTTCACTTAGTGGGGGGGGGGGGGGGGTGATATACGCTGCGTCTCCCGGTTCGTGGTCGCCACTCGAAAACCTTTCTTCCCCATCGGTTGTTAGTTCTACGAGCAACATGGCCTGCTCTTTGCCAACCTGCTCATTACAACTTGCTAGTCCTAAGAGCTATATTGGTCACTTTATGGTCACTTTAGTTCTCCTGTGGTTCTCCTTATTACTTTACTAATAGTATTTGTTTATTATCACCATCAACAGCCCACTGCTGAAAACAGGACTCCAAAACGCCACTTTATGTGCCATTTAGCAGCTAGGTCTTAGCTTAATAAAGAAATAAAATGGCCGTGAGCGCGACAACAAAATCTCTTGTAAACGTCATGATCGATGCCATCTTGCGATATCGCCGTCCGTGATTGGTTGTTCAGAGTCATTGACAGCTCTCAAAGTCATGAGCGCAATATCTGAATCGGAACGCTGAATAATCAACGTGAGCGTTGTGAGCGATGATAGCGATTACAGCGTGAATTCTTATATGTACTTTTAAATGATGAGGATGACAAAAGTTTTAGAACTCTGTTTAATTTTAGCTTAGTTTAGCACTTTATATAACAGTGTTGAAAGCATGACTTATATTTAGCAGGGTTACTATTACCATGTTTGTGGACAAACATTGCAACAACCGGAAGGGCATAGATAACAAACTTTTACACAGATAACAAACAGATGATATATTTTGATTAATAAAGCATCTACAGTTGATCAAATCTAATAGGTACACTTTGACATTTCAAGGGATACCAAGCTAGAGATTTTTTCCCTACATTTTGTGGTAAAAGGGGAATGGGGGTTCTTAGGGGATTAATATTTTTGAGGGTGTTTTAGGTGGAGAAGTCAGGATGAAATTCCTATACTAAAAAAGAATCATACTATCACACTAATATTATAAATGCGATGGTTGTGTGTGCTTGTTTGTGCCCTATTCACGCTACGAATTTGGATGTTTGGAATACAGATATCTTGTAGGTACACTGGATTAACACAGAATACTTTTGAACCAAGGGAGACACCGGGAGCAAGTAAATGCATATATTTCGGTACTTTTAATGGTGGCAGCATAAAAAATGTCTGTTGATAACCTACATTTGCGTTTTAGATGTAGTTAAAAAAACATTAGAAAAATATCAGCATTTCCATACATTTCATCAAGATAAACGGTAATTTTTCTATAAAACAACTGATAATTTTTGCGAAAATTGTGTTCTATGCCGCGGAACAAAAACCTTTTTATTTAATATATCTTCGCCCTATATGAATCATCTCATGAGAAGAAAAGAAAAGCCTATTTAAATTTTATCAAAATGTAAACGAGCGATCAGGCGATTCCATTTGCGTCCATCAGCGGGACGGCTCACATGAACGGACCTGGTACAAAGCACCATGATGGTAAGATTCTCACTAAAGTAGGCTAAGCACCACACCATAGAATCTCACTCAAGCTTTTCATAGGCGCAGAAAACACGATTAACATGATTAATTAATTGGTAACACCCTAAAGGGATTTCCGAATACAAAAATGTACGATTTTTGTTCTTTTTTACATTTTGTTTAGTTATTGCTTTATTTTGCGAGTTTCAAATACTTATGTACCTACAACATCAATAAAAATATGTAAGTGATGTAAACCTAATCAAAGTATGCTAGGAATACAAAAAAGCTTAGGAGTTTTTAGGGGGTTCTAAGGGTATTAAGTTATCTACGGAGAACATTCTTTAGGAGCTGGCAGCACTTTTTTTCAAAAATAGTGTTGCGACTATTACACATCCGATTAATCGGTGAAATTGTAGAATAAGGTAATTAATCGAATCAAATCTTTAGGCGAGAATAATTCAGTGAGATAATCTTGTGTAGTTCGCGAATGATCTACTTCGAAAGTGTGATTATAATATTAATAATGATATTCTTGACTTTTGTTGTAAAAAGTATCGGTACATACAAATTATCCTCGCCAAAGCAATTCGCTGATATTTCTTTCTTTGGCGGGTACTGCAATTTAGTTTTAAACATTGATATGATGGACATGGACACGGATTATAAATACATAAATAATCACTACTTTTTTAAACACCATGATTAACAATGATTATTATGGTGCAACATAAACTTCTTTTTAATATATGGCTCCTGCGGGGCCACAACTTCCTCAATTTAGCGTGGATAGAGTAGAATATATTTAATATATTCTACTCTATCCACGCTACTATATCTTATAATTATTATTATATAAACTTTTATTTTTACATGGTATCTCATATTTTATTTATTTATTCTTTATTCCATTGTCTAAAATAATCTTTCACAATACTAAGCCACCCTTTACCGTAAAGAGAATGGAAATTTTGCTGAAGAAAGCTTGTTCCCACATTACAAATTATGATAACTGGTCTGGTAATGCATGATTTTGACAGAGATGTGCATTTCGGCAGTTTTATAGTCAATCGAACAATTATTAATTTTTGCAATGATGATGATGATTGTTCAAGTACTAATATAAATAGTAGTGAATCTGATTAAATGACTATTTTCGAACCCAGTATATTATTTATTTAATATATATATATATATATACATTCAGAGGAATATACCTAACACTTAAGCTTAAGTTGAATATACCCAATATGGTATTTAGTTAATATCTTACGTTAATATCTTAAATATCGTTCGATGCATACATTTCATGCTGATATAATTCATTATAAGTATTACAATCATTCGTCCTCTTACTGAGGTCATATGAAAACACGAAACGATTACTAAATAAATATGTAGAATCAGTATCGATTTCTCATTAAAATCGGGTTTATCCGATAGCGATTATTTCGTTCACATCCCTAGACCAGTTAATCTGACAGGGTCAATCACTAATCATGTCAACTTCATACTGCACTTCTTATTTTTGATAAACTGTAGTATCAGTTTTATCAACATACATTATGATTTATTTTTGTTTATCAATGCATGGAATCATTCTTTGTTACATTACAATTACCTACAAATATATTCTTAAATGTGGAGTTTTGTGCGTTTTTTGCATTGCTAGTTAAATTAGTGTAAATTACTGGGCAAATGAGACTTTATGACCTGATTTCACAGACTAGTCTAATCTAATTACTAGACTTTGTGATGTCTCAGGATGATGTGTGCAGTGCAGTGATATGCAAAATTGTATTGTTTTGAAATGCCGACAGATGATGCAAGTGTTATAGGCAGCTTATTTATGATTTATGTGTCCGTAGCATCAGGTAGATAGCCACGTCAAACACTCAACAAAAAAAAAATTAAGTCAATTAATTCACAGTGTTAAGATCATACCTGCCATGGTCAAAAGACTTGAACCAGCCATCATGATTCCAGGGCTGATGTGGTGGATGAGCTTCACTACCAGATGCCTGTACCGACTGTTCTAGTGCAAACAGGAGTGCTCCCACACCACCGCCAACCACTCCTAGTGTCGATAGGAACTGTAACATTACACATACACATTGTAACAGCTATAAGTTGATGAGGGGCATATGAGGTGATTTTGATAATTTGCAACCCCTCCCTCCCCCTTAGTGAGACATTGTGAGATTAGGCTTGGCTCTCCTTCCCCCTATCTACTCTCATAGGTATGTAATTTTTCTAAATGTGTATTTTTAGTTCGATAAATAGGAACTAATTAACCATGTCAGTCTAGAATCACAGTGGAAAATGCTCTTTCAACCTAATATCCTCACATAATGCCCCATGACATGAAAAATAATTATGCCAAGTGGGATAAATAGATAGAACTCTTTATTGAAACACATTTGAATTTCTATGAAAAAGTAAATTTCTTGTCCTAATTTTGCTTTCTAAGTATAAACCAACTTTTTAGTTTAGGTAAACTGGTAATTTTAATTATATTGAGACATTTTCTTACTTCCTCATCTTCATTATCGACAGACCCTTCTGCTGAGCATAGGCCTCCCTCAATCCCCCATAGAGTGCCACCTTGAGTGCTTGAATTTCGGATCTATCGGCACCCCACTTTGATCAGGTTATTGGTACACCTAGCGGTGGGTAGCCTACATTGCAGATTCTCGTAATAACTTTTGAAAATAGTTTTCTTATGAAATAAAGATTTGCAATTGATGACCCAGTATTATTTATTTATAAAATCTGTGTAATAAGTTTATCAACAATAAATAACTATATATTAACTTTTATGTTCAAATCTTGAAAAGTAATGAATCTTGCTCAAAATATTAGTAATTTTAAGAAAATAGTAGTTTTTGTGTGTTCGTTGATGTAAGTCAAGGACCTGCTGAATGCATAGTGCACTTCTTTTTTCAGGAGTAATATCGATTTGGCTGCATGAAATTCGAATTACTTACCAATTTTCTACTTTTTGTCCATCCTTGGGTGTTAGTGGACAGCTGACAGACCTGCAATGCATGGGCACTATTAGATTCCTGTAATCGTTACATAATGCAAAATAGGTTATCACTCGCCCGTGAATACTAATCTATTACACAGAACCACGATTCATTCGCCGTTACTCTACATTGATCAAGTAATTACGTAGTTAGAGACTTAGGGCATCCAGTAACTTTAAAAACTTATAAATTACACCACTTTTCCTTGACGTTTTACAACTGCACTATTTCGACTTTACTAACATATTGACCACTCTAATAACTTGTAATTGCATCAGCGGTGAACTAAGTTGGATTATACCGATATTTTCTGTACCTGGTGGCCCCCTATCCCGTAATTTCTGAAAAGACGTGCCCCACAAATCCTACCGACGGCGGCCGCCATGATAGAAAAACGTCGGAATGAAAGATAATCAACTGACAGTAAGGAAAGAAGGCTGACGTTTCTAAAAAAAAGGTTTAATAGGCCGTATTCCGATTCACGCTGTAATCGATAATTTCGATATTGTCGCACTAAAAACGCGTATCGAATGGCCACCGGCCGTGAGCCGTGAGCACGACAATGATATTGATGTCCCTTGACTAACGTCATGACTAGGGAATGCAGAACCGGGTACCCGAAGACCCGGATTTCCGCTCAATTTTCGGTCGGTTCTTAGACCCGGGTCTCAGGAAAGAAAAACCCGGTTCTACGGGTCTTAATAATGAGTGATAAAAATATTATAAAACTTAATTAACGTGAACGAATACATTACTTACCATTACAATTACCATTACCATTTAGTTACTTTTCTGCTGTCTCCAAAATAATCTTACTGACATCTACCTTTATTTTGTTGTTTTTCTATTTTATGACCTATTTTTTTGTACCTATGTAGGTATAGTTACTGTGAGTTAGTTATACCATTCTAATCACATGTAAAATACTTGTAGGTAATGTTTAAGTCAATAGTCGAGTCATGCAGGATCACAATTTTGTTTGTAATAACTGGTAGTAGTCTTACACTACGCAAATGCGTTGCCATGTCAACTACCAGTGCTAGCCAGTGAACACACTACGGTGCTCGGCTGAATGGAGTTACTCACATCATCAACATCATCATCATCTTTAACAGCCTGAAGACGTCTACTGCTGAACATAGGCCTCCCCCAGGGAGCGCCGCCTGCTCGCCTCCTGCATCCATCGGCTCCCCGTGGCTTTCACCAGATCGTTGGTCCACAGAATGGGGGGCCGGCCTACGCTGCGTCTTCCGATTCGTTGTCGCCACTCGAGAACCTTTCTTCCCCATCGGTTGTCAGTTCTACGAGCGATGTGACCTGCCCATTGCCATATCAACTTGCTAAGCCTAAGAGCTACAACGGTCACTTTAGTTCTCCTGCGGATCTCCTCATTACTCACATATCGAGATGGAAAACTTGGTACAACTGAACAAGCATTTTATTAGGTGTATTCAGTTGGTTGAAAAGAGTACAGAAAGGCTGAGTTTACCAATTAGTAGCGCGTGGTAAACAAAATGTCATTAACTAATATAACTGAAGTTGAGACTTGGACAATTTCTTCAATGAATCCTTGAAGTATTTGCCAGATCTAAAGCCATGTAACTATAAGTATAGTTCGGAGGATGCTATGATGATATGATAATAAGGTAGATTATACCACAGATATTGTAATACAAAACACCACGACAATAATATGGTAGAATATGGCTCACAGAGCACTAAAAAATGACGCTTCGTATCCAGATAGAGGCGCCCTGTAGACATTAGTATGCGCTATGTGCTTTTACTGTTTGTACGAATGTCATGTAGAATTTGTCTTTATATGGAGTTGGAGGCGAACCGTCATCACTTTTCGTACTCTGTTGGTGGACTGAATGTTGTGTCGAGAGAGTAAAATGTAGAGGGACAAGTACTAAGAACTTTTAGAAGATCTAGCTCCCGCACGTATCAAATCAAAAAGATGGCTGACTCTACAACAGCAACGGTCATATTCATTACTTAACGTTGAAATAGAGACTGGTACTGCATACTGAAAGAAACTGCTAACTAGCAAGGAGCCACAAAAGCAGAACTTCTAAAATATAGTCTTTAGCTCTGCCGTTTCCCTAAGGGGAGCTTTTCAGTCAGGGACCGAAATAGCCTGAAAACGTTCTGGAAAGTGGAGCTGACGAAGCTTATTTCCAGCTAACGATCCAAAGACCATTAAAATTGATAAAAAGGAAACTGTCAGGGCAAAATGAGGAATTTTAACAGATACCTAGCGGATTCCTTAATCCACAGCTTGAAAAGAAAGTCTGCGGCGATCGTATTTTTCTCGATACTGTCAGTCTGACACTATGTTGCAAAGTTTTTAATTTTTGCGTCCAAAAACAAAGCATTTTATTTATTTATTTATTCGATCATCAACATCGTGTACACCGACACATTATTATATTATCATACTAAGTAATTACAAGCCAAATGTTACGACAATTACAGATGAAGACAACATGCTAGAAAAAATCATTAAAATCAATAGAACGAGTAACAAAAAGTTCAAGATTTTTTAGATAAAACAATATGATGAGTTTAATTAATTACGTCAAAAAATAGGTAAAAATACTTAAGTCATAAAATAAAGTACAAACGAACGACATTAAGAAACAAAAATGTTAAAATAATCAATAAATTAATACGTTAAATAACAAGAATTAAACCATTAAAATCTTAATGAAAGAGATGAATATGAATATGAATGTATAATGAATAAATGAATATGTGTGGACATTTCACACAACGCCATCTAGCCTCAAACTAAGCATAGCTTGTACTATGGGAACTAGATAACTGATACAATACTTATATACTTTTTTGATCGTAAATACATACATATAATACAATATAACACCCAGACGTAGAACAAACACTTATGTTCATCACACAAATGTTTGTCCTAGGTAGGAATCGAACCCACAGCCCTCAGTTCAGAAGGCAGGGATACTACCAACTGAGCTATCGAGATATATTTATAAAAATATATAAAAAAAATATTACTGCACCAAATAACTCAGGTAGTCAGAGACTTTTTAAATACGCTAATATTTTTGACAAAAATGTCGACATCATTGGATTAGAGATGCAATTATACTGTCGCATTAACCTAGACAAGGGAGCGTTTTTCCCAAGATTAAATTGAGAACCAGCTTCACTAAATACATTGAAACGGAAAGCTCTGGGCAATTTAAAAGGTGCAGAGATTAACACTTCTGAAAGTAAGTTTCGAGTGTCTACGATGCCGGGAACTATTTTATAGAAGAACATATTATCTAACCTACTTCTACGGCACGATAGTGATGACACATTGACATGTTTCCATCTAGCTACATCTACATATTAAGCCATTTGCTGTGATGGTAAACATAAATAACGGCAGAGGTTCGCAAAACCTTATTTACCTAACAAAAATCAAGATTTTGTATTTATTTACTTTTTACAGAAACCGGGTTTAAAACCGGGTACCCGGGTCAAAATTAAGACCCGTAAAAGATCAGGGTCTCAAAAAAGTCCCGGGTTTGCATTCCCTAGTCATGACCGACGCCATCTTGCGATATCACCGTCCGTGATTAATCGTTTCGGGTCATTGACAGCGCTCAAAGTCGTGAGCGCAATATCTGAACCGGAATGCCGAATAATCAACGTGAACGTTCTAAGTAGTAGTGGGTCATCGTCGAATTTCGACGGACGAGACGCAACTGTTTTTTCAACGACGAAAACGGTTGAGGAAAACGGTCTTCGTTGCAACTGGTTTGAAGACGGCTAGGACGGAACTTATCGAACGGAACGATTTTGCGTCGTCAATAGAAACACTGGACGTAAAACGGTTCCATCGTCGCGGAACACAAAACGGTCTTTGTAAACGGTTCCTCGTCGCAACGCCCACCGCTAGTTCTAAGGGATTATAGCGATTACAGCGTGATTCGGAATACAGGGATAATATTGCTTATTATTTTTTATGGCACAGCCACCGAGTAACATTTTTATTTTTTAATCTGTGGGTACAGCCAAAGAGTACTTTGCTATATACCACAGAACACGTTGGTAAAAACTGAAACTATATACTGAAACCCATGGAGGTATAGGAAGAGAGCCAAAATCTGCCAATGCGGCGTTGCCCACTCCGCATCCTTCGTGTAAACATACTATCTTGTATCTCTGTCTAATACACGAATCGTCGCATAGAGTATGCGAGAAAGCGACTGTAGAGAGATTAAAATGTAGATTTTTTTTCCCTAAAAGTGGCTGAATGGATTTAGATCAAAGTGCAAACAGAATGTAAAAGTAGGTGCAAATCTGGCAATTTAAAAATAGGTACCTAACCTACTTTTATAAAATACAGTAGGTAGGCCAGTGTCGTCTGGCTTCAATATGAGTTTTGAAATTTATAATAAACTAGCTGACCTGCCTTTTACCCTGTTTATGGGTAAGAGAGAAGCAAAAGTGAAAAATATAGGGGAAAAGGATGAATAGATGGGACGGCGAAGGGAGACAGGCACAGCCGTCCCATCCATACATCCTTTTCCCCTATATTTTTCCCTAAAATAAGTATAGGGGCTTCAATACAACAAACGTGATTTTTTGCTCGTTTTTATAGATAATGGTACGGAACACTTTTTACAAATTTAACCATCATTTTAATGAATAGAATAAGAAAAGGCAAATGTAAAATAAAAACTAACTATTATGGAACAATGTTATTTGAACAGCCTGAAGACGTCCTCTGCTGATCATAGGCCTCCCCCAGGAAGCGCCACTTAGAGCGGCTGCTCGCCTCCTGCATCCATCGGCCCCCCGCGGCTTTCACCAGGTCGTCGGTCTTAGTGGGGGGCCGGCCTACGCTGCGTCTTCCAGTTCGTGGTCGCCACTCGAGAACCTTTCTTCCCCATCGGTTGTCAGTTCTACGAGCGATGTGGCCTGCCCATTGCCATTTCAACTTGTTAATCCTAAGAGCTACATCGGTCACTTTAGTTCTCCTGCGGATCTTCTCATTTCGGATCTTATCTCGCAAGGAAACACCGAGCATTGCTCTGTCCATAGCTCGTTGCGCGACTTTGAGCTTAGTAATGAGGCCAACAGTTAGAGACAACGTCTCAGTTCCATAAGTTATCACTGGCAACATACATATAAACATGTTACTTACAAACGTTATTTCGTATAATGTGTTTCAATATACTTTTACTAGGATGGGTCATCATCATCATCATCATCATCATTTTTAACAGCCCGAAGACGTCAACTGCTGAACATAGGCTTTCCCCATAGAGTGCCACCTTGAGCGGCCACTCGCCTCCTGCATCCATCAGCTCCCCGTGGTTTTCACCAGATCGTCGGTCCACCAAGTGGGGGCCGGCCTAAGCTGCGTCTTCTGGTTCTACGAATATCTAATTTTCTTTATTGTATTAAAACTAAAAAGTATCGAAATTCTGCAGCACTGTTTGGTTAGGTTTATTATACAGGGTTACAGGAAAAATTGTGCTAGATCCGTTAAGAGCGTGGAGTACCCATGATTTCTGACTTATTTCACTATGAAACACCCTAGGCTAAACTAATAATATTTTTGTAGATATCCCTTATAAAACAATACAGTTTCTAATATTTTTTTTATATCTTAACTTTCACTTGTCTACTACGGTCTATTCAATTAACTTATGTACTATTTTAATGATTGACGTCCTAAAGCATCTTATTACACATGTAAAAATGCAATAATAATAATAATAAGAAGACACAAAATATTTCAATGAAAAAATTAAAAATTGAATATCTCGAAAAGGGTAAAGTTTAGCCTAGGGTGTTTCATAGTGAAATAAGTCAGAAGTGATGGGTACTCCACGCTCTTAACGGATCTAGCACGATTTTTCCTGTAACCCTGTATATCGACATATTGTGTAATAGGGGTCACTTCCCTACTCACGCATACTAATGCATATTTAAATACTCACACCAACAGAAAATGGACAGGCATTTTGTGAATGTCCGCCGTCCATATGATTCCATGTTGATGCCCCGTACCGAAGTTTGGCAGCAATAATATGATTAATTTCGTCTCTATATACAGGGTTACAGGAAAAATCGTGCTAGATCCGTTAAGGGCGTGGAGTACCCATCATTTCTGACTTATTTCACTATGAAACACCCTAGCCTAAACTTAACCCTTTTCGAAATATTCGACTTTTAATTTTTTTTTTTAAATATTTTGTGCGTCTTATTATTATTATTATTGCATTTTTACATGTGTTATAAGATGCTTTGGAACGTCAATCAATAAAATAGTACATAATATAATATTTAATAGACTATAGTAGACAAGTGAAAGTTAAGAAATAAAAAAATATTTGAATCTGTATTTTTTTCTAACGGATATCTAAAAATAATATTATAAGTTTAGGCTAGGGTGTTTCATAGTGAAATAAATTAGAAATGGTGGGAACTCCACGCCCTTAGCGGATCTAGCACAATTTTTCCTGTAACCCTGTATAGGCGAAGCGTCATTTGTTTCATAGCTCTGTGGCTATGCCTATAAATTGTAAAAAAAAAAATTGGTAAAGACTGAAAATCGTTATCGTTTTCATATGCTCTGTGATCGTTTTCAGTCTTTCTTAACCAATGTACTCTGTGGTTATCACAGAACACTATACTCCTAGCGGAGGTGGTTATCGTTTTCTAGGAGTCTATTGTTCTGTGATCGTTTTATTTTCGTTTTATCTCTCCTAGGAGTCTATTGTTCTGTGATCGTTTTATTTTCGTTTTATCTCTCGGTGTCTCGTTGTTTTGTATGGTAAAAGTGGTAAGTAAACAGTACTCACGACTGACTGACAATATTTTTCAATAAAACGCCGACCTCCTCTCCACAAAGGCCATTAACCAAGAGTTGAAGTTGAAAACGCCGACCTAACCTGTAATAGTTTTTTTTTTCTTCGGTGGATTGTCAAAGAGCGCGGTTGTTTCGGAAATCTTTTAATATAAAATATCTTATATGTAGAGTTTTTTGTGTAAAATATTAGTGTTAATCTTGTAGATTAGGTTTTCAACATCATTCTTTGGTAAGTTTTTGTAAATTCCTTAGTTCTCATTTTTTCGCATAGCCTTCACTTGTTTTAGTCTCGTTTCTTCCGGGGGTTGATGGAAACGGACCCCGGAGGAGGGGCTGGTTGGGGCCCGAATAATACCCAACCAACTCATCAAAATGGTTGTCATCTTCGCAGATGATTATTCTATTCCTTTGCCAGTAGAATTCGTTTCGATCGCGTCGGATTCCTCGGATGTTATAGAACGCACTCTTCAAGAACATGCCAATACCACTAAACGCAAGAAGCATTCAAAAAAACATTTAAGAAAAAGCAGAGAGGAAAAACAATCTCAAGACTCACACATTCCTCTAGGTCAAGCTGTGCCAGCATCAAACTCAAATCAGGATTCACAAATTACTGATTCTTTTGCATCTCCATCCGCTACAGTTTCACAAACTCCATCGATTCCCCCTTACATCCCCTCGGGGAGACAATCGTATAAACCAACAGATAAAGGCCCATTTGTGGTGCATGTTCAAAAAATCCTACAGTACAGTGTTTCCAATGCTGTCGGTATGGTCATACAAAGAACAACTGTAGGTCAAAGCCACGTTGCTATAAGTGTGGAGAAGGCCACACTGGCGACTCATGTAATGTTGAAGAAGGCACTTCCCCCTGTTTATCCTGTTCGGGTCTTCACTATTCCACGAATAAGAGTTGTCCTGAATTCAGTAGACAAAAAGAAATTAAAATCACAATGGCAGAGAAAAGTATGTCATACTCTGAAGCCTCTAAATTGCATTCGCCTATAAGAGGCAAGAGCTACAGTGATGCAGCCAAAACATCTTATGCCAGTGTTTCCCCTGTTCCTTTATCCTCTTCCAATAAATCTTCTAACCCAGCCTCTCAATCTTATAGGAAAACAATCTTCCTCAAACCTAGACCTCCTCCATTACAAAAACAAGGCTATGATCGTTATGCTCATCAGGCTATAACTAACAATCCAGTTATGCCCTGTAATAATGGTGTTGCTTTTAATTGTCCCAATAATGACTCTTCTCCCTCCTCCAGTAGCATTTTGGAGCTTATTCAGGCTCTCACTAGGCTACTAAACTCTCCTGCTCTTGTACCAACATTTGCTGCAACATTCTTCCAACAAACACCTTTTGATCCACAGTGCGAAAGCGTCATATTTATTATTTTTCAAAGCTCTGTGCTTTGATCAATCAAGCCATGCTGATTTTTTAGGGCTTAGCCTTATTTTCCATTAGGCATGATGACTACTATTAAAAAAGAACCACGAAATATTATTTTCGTAAAGAAGATTAAAAATGATTGCAATAATTCAAAAAATAAGTAAAATCCGTAAATAAATTTGAAAGAAAGAAAGAAAGTTATTTATTTGTATAAATCAAAGATAACAAATTATAAGTCACAAGCTCCCACGGTAGGATACCCTGAGTCTGTAGGAGCTAGTTCTCTTCAAGGTTTATCTTAAAATACTAAGCCAATCTAAAGTTTATACAGCTTAATACTATATATTATATACTGATATATACTAGGGGTGATAAGACAAGCGTAATAGAATAGACTAAATGTGTGGGAAGGGTGGGTGAGGATGGGATGTGTATGTGTGTAGATGGCGGTAGATGGCGAGGGAGGAGTAGGGAAGAGGGATAGGATGGATGTATGTGGGTATGGAATGGAGACCAGAGTAGGGAAGTGTAGGGAAGGGTGAGTAGGTGTGTGTGGGTATGGGTAAGTGTGGTTTAGTGTATGACTGTTTATTTTAGTTTAGTTTAGGCCTGTATTTTGAGTAGTTTTTCGGTGCTTCTGTAGTCAAGCGTCAGAAGGTATTGCTTTATTTTGTTCCTACATATCCGTTTTGTGTCTTTAACTAGATTTAGTGTATTGTTAAGTTCATGGTATAGAAAACATCCTGAAAAGTTAAAATAAATCATGGAGTAATAAGCTTTTAAAGTTTCTGTCCCTTTCTCTATTCCAGTTTTTAAAATGCTTCATCATCATCATTAACAGCCTGAAGACGTACACTTCTGAACATAGGCCTCCCCCAGGAAGCGCTTCTTAGAGCGGCTGCTCTCCTCCTGCATTCATCGGCTCCCCACGGCTTTTACCATATCGTCGGTACACCGAGTAGAGGGCCGGCCTACACTGCATCTTCCGGTTTGTGGTCGCCACTCGAAAACCTTTCTTTCCCATCGGTTGTCAGTTCTACGAGCGATGTGGCCTGCCCATTGCCATTTCAACTTGTTAATCCTAAGACCTACATTGGTCACTTTAGTTCTCCTGAGGATCTCCTCATTACTCACATATCGAGATGGAAAACTTGGTACAACTGAACAAGCATTTTATTAGGTGTATTCAGTTGGTTGAAAAGAGTACAAAAAGGATGAGTTTACCAATTAGTAGCGCGTGGGAACAAAATGTCATTAACTAATATAACTGAAGTTGAGACTTGGACAATTTCTTCAATGAATCCTTGAAGTATTTGAAATCCTACCATTTCTTTCTACCATTATTCATAAAATGGCAGCACATGTGCGAACACAGCAACATCCTTCAGTTTACAGATAACTTGGTCAAACTATACTTATTTTTTCAATATTTGCATTAATTTGTAATCAACTTTTTTTTTATGTTAAGAGCGAGAAACATGCATACGACCCGCCTGATGGTAAGCGGTAAGCGGTAACCGTAGCCTATGGACATCTGCAACACTAGCACTGCACTAATTCTAAGCGGGCAGCAAAAGCGGGTGGTGTGCAAATGACTAACAGCGGGTGTAGTGCAATAGCTAGTTATGGAGGCGAGGTTAGTTATGGAGGCGAGGTTAGTTATGGAGGCGAGGTTAGTTATGGAGGCGAGGTTAGTTATGGAGGCGAGGTTAGCACTGCACTGTTTATGAAAACAATATTTATTTGATCATTTTAAATAGTAGTCATCATGCCTATTGAACCCGCACCCATCCATCCCTCAAGCTAGGATATGCTTTACTTAAGCTAACATAGTGACATAGCTGAAATATGCCGTATGGCTGTAATGGTATTTAATTTTACAATTTCATATCCTTTTTTTACAAAAACTTTTTTATAGAGTGCTGATGGTACAGGTATGAATATGAACATTGTGCATGGGGTCATATTCTTATTTGCCCTCTTTTTCAGGTTAAAAATGTTAGAGTATGAAGACTATGAGAGTAATGTCGAAAATTTTGAATTATTCAAGAAGTTTAATGAATTAGACTTAAAACGGCAGCATGATGAAGATTTTGATTGGTTACAAGAAATTGCACGCTCTGCATTTGGTGATATGCTTCATGATACTGAAAGAAATAAGTTGTACTACAGAGCTTTGAAGCTGGCCATTGAGAAAATGCACAAGGATGGAAAGAAAGCAAATGTTTTGGATATTGGTAAGCACAGCTGCTTTGGTTATTAACAATTAACACATTATACATTGACAGCCTAGACGGTGTGGTGGTTGAGCAGGTCGGCTCATAACCTGGAGGTGGTGGGCTCGATTCCCGCGACAGGACAAGTATTTATGCCCGAAAAAAAAAAGCGCAAATACTTGTTCTGTGTCTGGGTGTTGTGGGACCATGGTCCTCGTAGTTCCTGGCTCCCTAGATACAGGGAATCCTAGTTAGGGTCCAGGATCTATGTATGTGATTGTTGGGCGTTATTTATTTATTTATTATGTCCATAGCATTGTTAATAAACCATCATTTTTAGAGCCCTATCTATTACAAAGGCTCCATTGTCCGTCTATCTGTCTGTCTGTCCATCTTTCACGAGGCTGTATCTCTTAAGCCGTGATAGGTACTAAAAATTTTCATACATAATGTATTTTTGTTGTCCCTATAACAAACAAAAAAGTTCATTTATAGATATTTGCAGTTAGGCAGTTTTTTTTTTAATTTGTTATTAATTATTATTTACAGGAATCTACCTAACTAACTAGTAGTTATCCATCGTTTATGTTGTTGTTGTTGGTTTTGAAAATCATTTTGTATGGGACGTTTTAGGAAAAATATATATATATATATATATAACAAAAATACTAAATACATAATAATAATTTTGCAGGCACAGGATCTGGTCTTCTTTCAATGATGGCAGTCGAATGTGGAGCAGATACAATAACAGCTTGTGAGGCATTTGAACCTGTGGCACATGCCTGCCTAGACGTACTGGAATTCAATAAACTGGACAAAAAAATAAAACTTATTTATAAACGTTCCACTGATATTACAGTAGGGGATAATGGAGGCATGAAAGAGAAAGCAAATATTCTTGTTACCGAAGTGTTTGATACAGAGCTTATTGGAGAAGGTAAATAAGGAAACAAACCCCATTAGTGTGAGGTATTAGCTGTGACCGGCTGGCCTATCCTGTATCCATCATCAACAACCTGAAGACGTCCACTGCTGAACATAGGCCTCTCCCACAGAGTGCTTCTTTGAGTGGCTGCTTGCCTAACCAGATCCTAGATCCACTGGAGTGGGGGGTTGGCCTAAGCTGCGTCTTCTGGTTCATGGTCGCCACTCGAGAACCTTTCTTCCCCATCGGTTCTCAGTTCTACGAGTGATGTGGCCTGTCCACTGCCAGCTTAATTTTTCTAATTTTTTAACTCATTATTTTGTTTGGCAAGTAACAAATCAAAACAATAGACTGTGGTGTGCCCATACCATAGTTTAATGTATGTGGTTTCTGTAGGATAGATTAGATCACCCCACATCACCTTCATTACATAAAGGCATTGGTATAAAAGGTTTCGTTCTAAATGACAACCCAGGAACTGATAAGATATGATAACTGATAAGTTCCATCAAAATCCGTCCGGTAGTTCTTCTTGTCAGTTTAGAATTCCTACATTCAGGGTTGAAAGGTTTGGGATCAAGCAATGGAATTTATGGACTTAGTTCTTAGTTTTTTTTATATCCTATGTTTCAGGTGCATTGTCTACATTTGTTCATGCGCACAAGTACCTGCTTGAGGAAGACTGCATTGTGGTGCCAGATTCTGCAGTAATCTATGCACAAGTAATTGAGTGCCCTTTCCTACAGAAATGGAATAAAATTGAAGATGTCGAAGCTCCAGAGCTAGATTTGGTGTTGAAGACTCCACAAAAGGTAGATGCAGTTCCAAGATTATTTTTTAACTTTTTCAGTAAGTATCCGCCCCAACATCTCACACAGAATGAATAATAGTGAAAGAACCTTTTCTTACTAACCAAGTAACCTGTTAAATTCACAGCCAAAACCATAGACCTTTAAGAAATAATTCTTTAATTTTTTACTGATTAGGGAGCGTCCTTTAATGAGGACTTTTTATTATGTGAGGCATATTTGGCGATTTTTTGGGTAAAAATTCCTGTCTGTCGCCGAATTTAAATTGACGACCCCCCTTTCAAATCAAATCAAATCAAAGCGTTTTATTGCAAACAGGCTAATCGTAGCACTTTTACAAGCCAAATGTTATTAGGTACTTTCATTCAATTATTATAATTACTAGCAGATAAAATCACAAAGTGCACAATGTCAAATATTATAACTATTTATAACAAGCCTAATTCTAATTCTACGTGGGGGTGCTAAGTCCTGCACTGACGTCCCGCTTGGGGTGTATTGTGCATTTCCCCCTCTGCCAGCATCTACCCGAGCCACCCCAACTCCTTAAAATAACGGAGTGTGGCTCTAGGCTGCTGGCACATACACATATAACAAGCCTATTACAATAAGTGTTTGAAAATAAGGATGTTCTCTCTTCCACTACAGCTGCAAGCAATAGGCATGATGACTAAAATTTTTTTTTTGCATAAATTAAAAATATTCTTCAAAAGATAAACATTTGTGAAAACAAAAATAAAATATCTCAAAAAACGACAAAGTTACAAGCATTTTAAAAACCGGAATAGAAAGAGATAGCTCAAACGGCCAGTGACGTCAGAGCAATGTTGTCACAGTACCTCATTACTAAGCTGTGGTAGCTTTACATACATTTCTCTGGCATGTGACGTCACGTGGGGATTTTTCATAGTAACCGTGGAGGCGCTCTGTTTCGCGAGAAAGGGACAGGAGATGAAACAGAAACTTTAAAAGCTTATTACTCCGTGATTTATTTACCGATTATACTTATTTTTTTAATTATTGCATTCATTTTTAATCTTCTTTATGAAAGTATTATTCACTTGTTCATTTTTAATAATAGTCATCATGCCTATTGGGCACAATGCAGAATAGACAACTCTGATCCGTAGCTTCGATTACACCTGTAAACAAAAAGCTACAAGAAACTTTACTTTGTTGCTGCACTGCAAGTTGATGTACCTTAACTACCATTGCGTGAAGTGATAGTTTTTAATTTAAGTTTATTTTTTTTCCAGATGAAAGATTGTGCTGGGTCGGCAGCAGTGCACGATCTCCAATTGTCCCAAGTGCCTCGCTCCAGCTTCCAGGAGCTGTCAGACAAGATCCCGGTTCTTCGCTACGACTGGTCAGGAAAGACGCCTCTAGAGATGAAACGTACAGTTAAACATAACTTTACAGTTGCAAAGGATGGTAAAGCGCAAATGGTGTTTATGTGGTGGGAACTTAATATGGATACGGAAGGTTGGTGTACTGTTATTATTCACTCTTCAATAATTTTTTTTTTTAATGAGAATGTATGATTTGACGAGCTAGTCGTTTACAAGATGTTAGCGACACGGCCGCCCATTACAGTTGTAGTGTCACTCGGAACTTTAAAATAATAAAGCTTTATGTGACACTGCACTGCGCACGTCATCTTGAGACATCACACAGTCTAGTAATCAGATTACTACACTGTGTAATCAGGTCATGAAGTCTCATTTGCCCAGTAATTTCACTAGCTACAATGCCCTTCAAACCGGAACACAGTAGCTTGCACACTACTGCTTGGCGGCAGAATAACTGGCAAAGCGGTGGTACCTACCTAGACGAACTTTGCAGAAAAGTCCTACCACCTAGTAAACATTGTAACTATTCACTATAGCAAGCCAAAGTTGCTTTTTCTGCTCCACCACGTCACATGCCAGCCAGTGTTGCCAACCGGAAAAAACCAAATCACCCAATTTTATCTAAAAGTTGGAATGACATTTATTTTAGAATTATAATTTAGTATGGATTTAAAACGTTTCAGGAGAAATAGTTCTCAGTTGTGCACCATGGTGGAACCACCCGGCCGCTAAAGTGTCGGATGAAAGACCTGAGGACTCGATCCCCTGGCGAGACCACTGGATGCAAGGCGTTTATTACTTGCCCCAGGAGTTACCGGTCAAAGCAGAAACGGAACTCACCCTAGTTGCATGCCAAGACGAATATTCACTGTGGTTCTATTTAGAAAACGAGGCTCACACAAAAACTGAGTATCCTCGACCGGTCTGCGAATGTGGCATACACTTGGCATGGTCTCGAACACACGTATCCTACCTCAACAATGAAAACCAAAGCAAAAAACTCAGAAACCAACTGAAGCGGGAAATCAAACAAGACGCAGTGGTCTTGGATTTGAACGGCAGCAGTCTATTCGGCTTACTTGCTGCTAAGATGGCAAAGAACGTCTACATTTTCGAATTATCGAAATTGAATTTGGATATTCTGAAGGATTTCGTTGAGGCGAATAATATTCGGAATGTGGAATTCGTATCGGAGTTGCGTGAAGATGTACTGGGTACCGTTACTAACGTTATAAGCTACCCTGTTATGTGCTCCTCGGGTTTACCGTGGGACAATTTGGTGATTGCACATTTTCTTTACAAAAATAAAGAACATTTTAAGGAGGAAGTGTCAATAATGCCGAAAGCGTTCGAGCTCTGGGCGATGCCTGTTGACTTCTTGGATCTTCATAAAATAAAGGTGCCCGTCAACGTGTGTGAGGGATTCGATATTTCGAAATTTAGCATTATGGTGAAAGTAAGTGTATAAATTGACAATGTTTTTGTGTGTATGTATAATCACTTTCCATGTTCTGGTTAGCAAGTCCATAATAGTCAAAATCTGACAATTTTTTTATTGCAAATAGGCTATGTTTAGCACACATACAAGGCAAGATACTTAAAATATGAGGCAATTAAAATATTAAAATTTGTAGATACTAAGCATAATTAAAGGTATATATTATATGTACTAAGTGACCGATGTAGCTCTTAGGATTAGCAAGTTGAAATGGCAATGGGCAGGCCACATCGCTCGTAGAACTGAAAACCGATGGGGAAGAAAGGTTCTCGAGTGGCGACCACGAACTGGAAGACGCAGCGTAGGCCGGCCCCCCACTAGGTGGACCGACGACCTGGTGAAAGCCGCGGGGAGCCGATGGATGCAGGAGGCGAGCAGCCACTCTTAAGTGGCGCTCCCTGGGGGAGGCCTATGTTCAGCAGTGGACGTCTTCAGGCTGTTAATGATGATGATGATGATGATTATATAGCAAGCCTGTTACAATATGTAAGTTTGAATAACCGGCCAAGTGCGAGTCGGACTTGCGCACGGAGGGTTCAGTAACATTACCTATAAAAACGAGCAAAAAAATCACGTTAGTTGTATGAGCCCCCTAAAATATTTATTTTATTCTGGTGTTTTAGTATTTGTTGTTCTAGCGGCAACAGAAATACATCATCTCTGAAAATTTCAGCTTTATATTACGGTTTATGAAATACAGCCGGGGCCCTTATTCCGTATCGATTCCTGACTTCGAAACCACGCGAATTCCTTGTCTTACATAAGAAATCTGCAAAAGTCTTATTCTCTATGAAACGAAAAGAAAACCGCGTGAAATGAATTTGGAATTGGCGCGATTTGAACTGTCAAAAATCATATGTTTTACCGAGACGCGTTCCGAAACATCAACACGTCATAAGATATGACCACTTATGTCAATATATTTTATTCAAAATAAAGATAACTTTAATGTAAAGTGAAGGTATATCTAACGCTGTGGCACAATTTGAACAAGACACGATAACGACGTGGTTTCGTATCGTGTGGAATCTGTGTTTCCATAAAGAATAACCGCCCTGGTGGCATCTCCACAGTTTTTATGTTATTATGAAAACGCGGCTTTGTGACGTTACATACCAAAGAGTTTGAAAGTAAAGCTATCTAACATGTCGTTAACCAATAAACATATAGAAGCAAAGTATTTTTTTTAAATTTCCAGGCTAGTCGTAAACGTGTCGACGATGAGATAGAGCCGCAACCGCTATGGGAGTACCCTTGCACAAACAGTGGACAGCCACGAAAAGTTCTACGCATTGAATTCCATGATCTGCAGCGCTTATATACAAGCAACGATATCGTGACACTAAGGTATATTGAAATTTAAACATTGGCGGCTGGTGAAGTCGGGGCGAAACGCTGCACGTAACAAAAATGTGTGCGGGTAGAGGTAAGCGGTGTGTGGCGTTAGGAGGGCTTGCTGCGCACTTCACAGCCGCCATTGAGTCTGAAACACAAAGTAAAAAGCATTTTCTGCAACCTCCAATACCACTTGACTGATTTAGTTTCATTATGACTGGTATGACTGGTTGTTACAACACGCATTTTATAGTGTTAAGGAATTTCAAATATACAATAACAAAAACCCACCACTAGGTCGACCGACGACCTGGTGAAAGCCGCGGGGAACCGATGGATGCAGGAGGCGAGCAGCCGCTCTAAGTGGCGCTCCCTGGGGGAGGCCTATGTTCAGCAGTGGACGTCTACGGGCTGCTGATGATGATGATGATGATGATGATGAATAACAAAAATATTTTTTAATATCTACACACTTGCATGCAAGTTGAACGCAATATGTCTATAAATGTTATTTTAAGACCTTCCTTGTGAATTGTGCTTGTGTTCTCCCAAATAAATATTTGATTGATTGATTGATTGTATGAATAAATTGTATTCTTTTCTGCAGCACTTGTCACAGGAAGAGTTTCACAAGTCCTGCAACAAGTTTCACGAAATTAAAGAGCACTAACTTGTTGCCATGCCAACAGTCCGCCATTTTGAAAAAAATACGATTGCTTGGCCATTGATGGCAATCGATAGGAAATAATATAGGAAACAAAAAGTTAACAATATCGCCTAAGTGATATATACAATACAATACAATACAATACAATACAATACAATACAATACAATACAATACAATACAATACAATACAATACAATACAATACAATACAATACACATGATACAACATAAAGAATGGTAGAACAACGGGCGGCCTTATCGCATAAAGCGATTTCTTCCATATATACTTTCTGAGATATTTGAGTTGGAATGTTTTTCTTCATACTTAACTATAATAATATTTGTGGTGCAACTGTGAAGTGGTGCAGCTTAAAATAGCAGTCATCATTACCACCAGCCTGAAGAGGTCTACTATTGAACATAGGCCTCCCCGATAGGATGCCACTTTGAGTGGCTGCTTGCCTCTTGCATCCGTCGGCTTCCCACAGTTCGATGTTTGTTCTGTGTCCGGGTGTTATATATAGTATTATATCAGTTATCTGGTTCCCATAGTACAAGCTTTGTTTAGTTTGGGCTAGATGGCGCTGTGTGAAATGTCCACACATATACTAGGTGATAGGACTTTTCTGCAAAGTTCGTCTAGGTAGGTACCACCGCTCTGCCAGTTATTCTGCCGCCAAGCAGTAGTGTGCAAGGAGTACTGTGTTCCGGTTTCAAGGGCATTGTAGCTAGTGAGATTACTGGGCAAATGAGACTATGACCTGATTACACAGTGTAGTAATCTGATTACTAGACTGTGTGATGTCTCAGGATGACGTGCGCAGTGCAGTGTCACACAAAACTTTATTATTTTAAAGTTCGGAGTAACACTGCAACTGTTATGGGCGGCCTTGTCGCTTAACATCAGCTGAACGACTAGCTCGCCACATCATTCATTCACATAAAAAAAAATTAGTTAATAGTTATGACCGTGTCTTCGGTCCACTTAATCGGAATGTGTTGTGAATTCGGCTTTAAGTATTCTGTGGCTCCACAGTGACTCGGATGGGGAAGTAGGCGCAGAGTATCCAGTGAATGGGTTCGCATTGTGGGCTGAATGGGACACCGAGGACAATGATGAAACTCGCCTGTCTAGCTCACTCCTCAACAAACGGGAGAGAGTGAAATGGGACCCTCACACGAGACAGGGCGTCAAAATACTTGTAAGTATTGCTATCTACCCGTAACCTACGCTTAGTTCTGAGGTAGACCTTGTAAAATCTTTAGCTAGATTTCATGGTGCAAAATAAAAACGGCCAAATTTGTTTCTTGTAAATATAATAATAAAAAGTGAAAGTAAAGTTTTTTGGCTCACAGACCAAGTAACGAACGAACAAAAAAAGTTAAAACGACACAGAGTAACTTCGCGTACACAGATTCGCAACAACCGCAGAGTATATAAAATTGGCTTGAGTAGTAGATGCTTGAACATATTCCCAGCCGTTGAAAGATCACTTTCAACACTGAAGTTCCTCCGCTGTGGGCAGTTTGCAGAGCCGTACTAGAGAGCGACGCACGCAGCCTTTGTGTGTGTGGACTTCTGCGACTCTGGTGATTCTATCAGCTCCGGATATAAGTCGTAGAACT
This sequence comes from Ennomos erosarius, assembly GCA_963580505.1. Taxonomy (NCBI): domain Eukaryota; kingdom Metazoa; phylum Arthropoda; class Insecta; order Lepidoptera; family Geometridae; genus Ennomos; species Ennomos erosarius. Next base: position 11,601,387 of record OY756988.1, read on the forward strand.
CGGCCCAATCTCCAAGCTAGGGGTGGTGTGCCATCATCCGCTAGCAGCACCATGTCTCCAATGTTGAGGTTTGCGCTGCTGCTCTTCCATTTTGTTCTCTGCTGCAATTCGGAGAGATACTCCTTCTGCCACCTTTGCCAGAAATGCTGACGGATTTTTTCGAGCCGCTCATAGCGTTTAAGCTGGCTTTCCTTGAAGTCTTGTAGGTTTGGTGCCGGCAGAGCAGTCAACGGTCTCCCGATGATAAAATGTCCAGGGGACAGGGAAAGGAGGTCGTTGGGACACGAAGAAAGTGGACACAAAGGGCGGCTATTGAGAATGGCCTCAACTTGTGCAAACAAAGTAGAAATTTCTTCGAAAGTCAGATGACTATGGACGCAATTCTTAATTAAAAGTTTCGCTGATTTGACTCCGGCCTCCCAGATACCACCGAAATGAGGAGAGTAAGCCGGAATAAACTTAAATTTGATTGACTGTTGACTTGCAAGGTCGCATAGAGACTCGTGGCTCTGTTTTAAAAACAATGCTGTTTCTTTCGCGGCAGCCACAAACGCTCCTCCGTTGTCGCAAAATATTTCCTGAGGCCGGCCTCGATGTGCAATAAAACGCCTAAGGGTCATCATGAAACAGTCCTTCGTTAAGTCGGTTACGGCTTCGAGGTGAATACACTTGAAACGCAAACACACAAATAGGCATAGATAGCATTTTATCAAGCGACTCCCTCGACCCTTTCTATTAACAATATAAAACGGACCAGCAAAGTCCAGACCAACAGATAGGAAGGGGTAGTCTGGATTCACACGTTGAGAGGGCAAATCACCCATTTTAGGTTGCAAAGTTTTACCACGGGCACGCCTACATAGCACGCAATTGTTGACCGTGCGTCTCGCGAGATGGCGACCGCTGACTGGCCACACAGTTTCCCTTACCGTTGCCAGCAGTAGTTGTGGACCAGTATGCATACTGTCCGTGTGTATCTTTTCAAAGTATAGTTTAGTCAGCCTATGTGAGGCATGAAGTAAAATGGGATGTTTCCTTTCATATGCGTTTGTTGACGCCTCAATACGCCCGCCTACACGAATCAAATTGTCTTCATCTAAAAATGGAGATAGTGACAATATTTTGCTCTTACTATTTAAAGGTTTGCCCTTGCTAAGCAACTCATGCTCAGCAGGGAATGACTGGTCTTGAGCAATGGCGCACAGTGAGTGGAACGCCTCACGTAACTCATCAACAGATAATGGACCCACGCGCCTACTGTGCTTATGCTTCAGGTTAAATATGAAACGCTTAACGTACGCGAACGATCTTTGTAATCTATTTAGAGATGAATAATCATCAAAGCTAATAACGGCCGGACTTAATATGGCTGAGTGTGCCTTCATTTCAGGTAGAGGCTCAGGTTGTTTGGCATTTAATACTGGCCATTCAGATTCGCTCTTGACCAAAAAACTAGGCCCCGACAACCACAGGGTCATAGAGGCAAACCTTTTCGCATCTACGCCTCGACTGATCAAATCGGCGGGATTAGATTCCGTTGGGGCGCGTTAGTTTGAAGCATCGCTAAACGAATGCAATTCTATAGTATTAGGTGATTCCCCACGAACCAACCTTGGTATCTTCAAGTTAGCTAAGCATTTGACGCTATCAGAAAATTTCATCCACTCATTTTTTTATGTTTTGGGGTACAGGTTGATCCCAATCTAATTTTTTCTGCCAAAGCTTTTGCAACATAATTTTTGGTTGCACTACAACCGGGCTTAAAATTCCCAATGGGTCAAATATTCTGAAAGCATAGGACATAATAAATCGTTTTGATACTACTTCGTCTGTTTCATGTGAAAATGTCTTCATAGGAAAATGTAAAGTATCACTAGATGGGGTCCATCCGAGCCCCAGTGTGCTTGAGGATTCACTAATAGTTAAACTGTCTTGTTCATTTAAATTTATATTATCAAAAATTGATGGACAATTAGACTTGTATTTCCTAAGATTAAAGCATCCTAAGCTCAATGCATTTGATACACATTTCTGTATGTAAATTAATTGCTGTGGGTTGTCCGAGCCCGTTATCAAATCGTCCACATAAAAATCCTTTTGTATAATAGCCTGGATAAGCTCATCATCTTGATCTCTTCCTAGCTCCCACAAACATCGTGTACTTAGGTAACTGGCACTCGCAGTTCCGTAGGTTAAAGTATTGAGCACAAGTGTATTTATGGGGCGAGCCGGATCCTCCCTCCATAGTATAAGTTGTAAATTACTATCATCTTCGTGGACTAATACCTGGCGATACATTTTCTCTATATCCCCTGTGAGTAGGTACTTGTATTGTCTGGCGCGTATTAGGATAGAGAAAAGAGCATCTTGGACATTTGGACCTACCATTAAAATGTCATTGAGTGAGTAACCGGAAGTGGACGGAGCGGATCCATCAAAAACGACTCTGCATTTTGTTGACTCACTTTCTTGCTTCAGTACTGCATGATGACACAAATGATAACTTGGACCAGACCTAATCTCATATTTAAAATTGTCACTGGGCAACGACAAATGACCGAGATCAGAATACTCATTAATGAATTTTGTATATTCATTTTTCAAAGTTGGGTTTCGTTTAAATCTGTTTTCTAAATTAACAAAACGTTTTTTAGCTATATTGTAGGTATCGCCTAAGCAATCAGGAGTTTCTTTAAGAGGTAATTTTACACAAAACCTACCTGTATTGTCTCTGGTAGTGTTGGATAGGAAGTGCTGTTCACACTCATTTTGATTTTCACTCAGTATTGACTTTGGGGGCACTTTTTCCAAGTCCCAGAATTTTTTTAACAATTTTTCTATGTTTTCCTCCTCAGAACCAGAAAGTACAAGTATACACTGCAAACATGCTACTAAGCATGATTGCAGTGTATACTTTTTTGTGAAGTCACTGAATGGAAAGGTCCAGATATTATCCAACCTAATTGTGAATTTCTTAATTTAGGATTATTAATTCCTAGGGAACACTGTTCACTACCTAGGATATCCCAGAATAGGTCAGCACCTATTAAAACATCTATAGGAGCTGGCTTATAAAACATAGGGTCGGCCAGTTGAATGTTCTCTGGTAGTTTTAATGCACTAACATCAATAGGGATCTTTGGCAGTTGACCCGTCAGTTCTTTTAATACTAGAGCTGAAAAAATAACTTTAAAATTACTAGTTATTGATTGCATTTTTATATTGCAGCTTTCAGTAATTTTATTATTGGTTGTATTTCCTATGCCAATGACCTTTAGGCAGTCAATGGGACCGAAACGTGACTTGGAGGCTGATTAAACACACGGCTGACTACGCAGAAGCCGGAGTCTGAAGCAGTGGCACGGCAGGCCCTTTGCAAAGGCCAGGGTGCCTCGTTGCTGGTGAGGTATAGCCTGAAATAGTTAGCAAGCAATGTTAAATATTGTCTTGCAAACTGATTGTGAAGATGGGATTAAGGGGGATAAAAATTGGAGAAAGAACTTACAATCTAACTGACCTAAGTCAGTGGGGGTAGGTAAGTATAGTCTGACTTTGATTCCTACAATAATTGTGGATATATCTAAGCGGCAACAGTAAAACCGTTGAAATTGCTTAGGAAGTAATCTGCCTGTGGTAATTCACCTGCATTTTCTAATAAATATCACCATTTCGACACAATTTTTTTTTACGTTGTGGGGTAAGGCACCAGAAAAGATGATGCAATTTTCAACTTTTTGATGTTAGGTATTTGGGTATTCGGCCGTAAAATGCACAATATATATACTTTGTCTACACAAATAGATGCTATTCTCGATAGATATGAAGGAATTTTGCGGGTGCGGGTTAAGGAATTTTTGGCTGAATAGGTATGGACACTTATCTTCTTTGGGCGGACACGACACGACGCTCGATGCGATGCATTAGGTGTATCGCGGCTCGAACTCTGTCAGCGCGGTTAGTTGTTCTTGTTGTTCCCCTCATGGGCCACCATGTAAAATCTTTAGCTAGATTTCATGGTGCAAAATAAAAACGGCCAAATTTGTTTCTTGTAAATATAATAATAAAAAGTGAAAGTAAAGTTTTTTGGCTCACAGACCAAGTAACGAACGAACAAAAAAAGTTAAAACGACACAGAGTAACTTCGCGTACACAGATTCGCAACAACCGCAGAGTATAAAAAATTGGCTTGAGTGGTAGATGCTTGAACAGACCTCGCGTGTTGGAAGTGGTTTTTTTAGTACTCGCATCATCATCATCAGCAGCAGCAGCAGCCTGAAGACGTACACTGTTAAACATAGGCCACCCCCAGAGAGCGCCACTTTGACCGGCTGCTTGCCTCCTGCATCCATATTCTCTCCGCGGCTTTCACCAGATCGTCGGTCCACCTAGTGGGGCCTACGCTGTGCCTTCCAGTTCGTGGTCGCCACTCGACCTTCCTTCCCCATCGGTTGTCAGTTGTACGAGCGATGTGGCCGGCCCATTGTCATTTTTTCTTGCTAATTCTAAGAGATATAAGTACGTGCGAACACTCGTATTTCGTGTAGTATGTAAAATGTAGTGTTGTGTGATGTTCTGGTTAAATGTAATTTTTAACCGACTTCAAAAAAGTGGAGGGTCTATGTTCAACTATCAATTTTTTTATATCATGTTCACCGATTTCACTGCCTACATAAAAATCCAAATGCTCCAGCCCACTGCCGGTAGGTAGCATACCAAGCATTGCCTCGTTGAATTGCAATGCTGACCCGTTGAGCCAAATTATCTGCCAGTATTTTGGTCACACGTTGCATAGACCAGGCTCTCTGATAGACTTTGGAAAATGCTATGAGCTCCCGGTCCCCAGGGCCCTAGTCTGGGTCTGGGTCACAGAAAAAAATTGAATCCTTAGATATAAGTGAAGGGTCACTTTTTTAAATAATTTTTTTTTTCTTGGTTTCAGGAAAATGCTCACAAAATGAAGGCATCTGATAAATGGAGGTACAAGGCTACTTTTAACTTAGTTAGCGGACATTTTTACGTTGACGTAGGCTTGGTTCGCTAATGATGAGAATGGTAGATTTATTAGTGGTTAGGTTATGTTTTAATAATAAGAATGTGTCTCATTTTCCTAAACCAAAAGAGGGATTAAGTTTCAGTTTTGTCCAAGCAAATCCGCACAACTTTTTTAAGGTATTATATACCGGATGTTCTGTTTTTATTTTTAATGGGGGTAGCGGTGAAATTCACCTGTTGTTGGTCGCAGATACCCGTTAGCCCCAATTTACTGTAACTTTTAAGCTTTTAAGCGTTACTATTATAATATTATAAGAAAATAAATACATACTTAAGTAATGTTTTCTTGTTTTTCTAACTAATTTATTCTAAAATAGTTAATTAGTCTATGTAAGAGGCATTAGCTACCGTTAATGAGTAGCGAGAACTGCGCGCAAAAAGCGTGCACTGGATTGTAAACCGTGTTGGCTTTTTACATGTGAGACAGCGATAAAACATCAAGTTAATGGTCTTTTATACTCGAATCCGTCCTCTCGCTCGCGCATTGCGACATTTTTAAAGGTATTAAATATTAGAATAAATAAATATAAATATGTGTGGACATTTCACACAGCGCCAGCCCTAATCTAGCCCCAATCTAAGCATAGCTTTTACTATGGGAACCAGATAACTGATACAATACTTTTATATAGTTTTTTGTTTGTAAATACATACATAGAATACAATATAACACCCAGACGCAGAACAAACATCTATGTTCATCACACAAATGTTTGTCTCGGGTAGGAATCGAAACCACAGCCCTCAGTTCAGAAGGCAGGGGTACTACCAACTGAGCTATCGGGCCCGTCGAGAATTTACTACGACTAGTATTCGAAGAAGAACCTAAACTGCCCTATTAATAAACCGTGGAGTGGAGTAGCTTTGGATTAATTACGCCAACTTTTGTCTCTTGTCATTCGAATATCAAACTTGATCGAAAAAGACATAAGGTGGTTTAACTAGTCCAAAGCTACTCCACGTTTATTAATAAGGCCGTAAATGTAACATCACAAATGTTCAACAATAAAATCAAATCTTCACCTTCTTTGTTACGTCTTAGACCGCATCGTCACTTCCCATCAGGTGAGATCACAGAGCTATGAAACATATGACGGTCGCTTCGCACCTAGAGCGAAGCAATTGCGGCTGCCCTTGCATAACCATGCACACGTGCTGTACCAAGATCTGCTAGCCTCCAGTGCCCCAGTGTTGGGGCTGTGGTCGGAGTGGGTGCGACAATATATTGGCGATGTGTTCAATATTGTTTGTCCGTGCAGTTCCGTGCTTCTATGTTAGCAATTTTTTTTGCTCTGTGGGTGAGATAGTGATCAAACGCAAGCCTATCCAGCGTAAAAAAAATATTTAATTCAACCAAGTTTTTTTTACAAAACAGAATGAAAAGTTTTCATTCGTATTGTCCTGTTTCATTCTATTTTTTAGGAACACGTCTTGTTTTGGTTTTATGAGATGAGAGGCAAGCAAGCAGACGGCCCACCTTATGGTAATTGGTAAGTGGTCACCGCCGCCTCTGGACATTTGCAATACCAAGGGAATTTTTGTATAAAATCGTATGGAAGCAGTGATGTCATAGAAGCTATATTACATTATCAATAAATTAGGAATGCTTACTAAAACTCCAATAATGTAACCCAGGGTGTACGTAACAGGGTGACGATGGCGGTGTAAAACTAATCAATCCGTGCGAAGCCGGGGCGATTCAGCTAGAAACGATAAGTAGGTTAGGTGGAGTCTGGATAATGAAAGTAGAGACTGAAAATCGCGCGGCAAATTTAAAAAAAATCACCAAACCGACCAGCCTCAAACTAAGATAAAACTTGTTAATATTTATGCAAAACGGTAAAACATAACATTTATTGAGGAATCAAAGTGAGTTGTTCCAAGTTTTCTTCTTAGTTTGGGCGGCCAAGCTGATATTTTTTAAATTTGCCGCACTTTTTCAGTCTCTACTTTCATTAGCCAGACTCTACCTATAGGCAAAATTAAAATTCCAGTATAAAACGGCGCAACGCAACCCAGTCAAATCTTTGAACCCAGCCAATGACCTGCTATGAGAAAATCGTCTCTTGTCCAACCCTTTGCCTCGAACGCATATTGAACGCCTCAGAAAATTACGAAATCAATGTTAAGGCGCTGAATGCTCCCAAATCGACTATTTCGAACGTGATTATCTCAAAACTTATACCATATACAGGATTGGAAAAAATGCACGTTAATACCAGTATCAACGTGCCCAGTCATATCTTCTTTCCATCTGCTGAAACCGAAACACGTTTACGAAAAGTTTTCTCGATAGAAAAAAATCGTGAAGTGACCTAAAAAATCATTCAAACGTCCTAAACTGTTACATTGAAATAAGACATAAATCATAGTGATAAGCTGTTTCAATGCATCCGTCTATAAGCTTATTTTTATTTATAACAAAAAGCATTTCTTTTATAACGAATTATTCGTACCGAAAAATGGAAAAGTCGAAGTGCAACGCAACGTAATCGCCACATTTTTGCTATGCATAAAGCGGGTCGATCAGATACAAAATAAGTTCCAAGTTTATCTGCTGTAATAAACGTGCTCGCATTGGGTCCTAACTAATCAAAAGAAAACACTAAGGTGGTAGCACGAATTTTAAATTCAGGATTCGGTTTAGATTGAGAGATTGGAGAGCTAAGTCCAAAATAATGAGTAAAGCGAACCCAAAAGTTGTGTCAGTTCATAGATTACAAGTACGAACGAGTCGGACTCGCACATAAAGGGTTCCGTTTCATTATCTATAAAAACCAGCAAAAACACGTTTGTTGTATGTGAGCCCCGGTAAATATTTATTTTATTCCGTTTTTAAGTATTTGCTGTTGTAGCGGCAACAGAAATAAGTACATCATGCCTTAGAGCATTTAGAAAAGGACCGTGGCAAGGCAAGGCGTTCCCCTCTGCCGGTCATATGGCGCTACTTGGTCATCTACAATATCATAATGTGCGTGTAGACACTGCGTAACTACGCTAGTTTATATACCGGTGTGCGTGTTTTAAGATGGTGTGCAGCGTACGTTTACATGCGCGGTTTGCGCGTTTGCTATACATGTTTACCTCATCCCCCGCAGAAATTGGCCGAAAAATAGTGCTTGCGGATTATAACGTTAACATCTCTATTTATAGATAGTCTAAGATATCATCTGTGAAAATTTCAAGTGTCTAACTATCACGGTTCATGAGATACTTACAGCCTGGTGACAGACGGGCAGTGGAGCCTTGGTAGGTAATAGTGTTCGGTTTTTTACCCTTTGTGTACGGAATCCTTGAAATTGTATCACCTTCATGGTTTTCATAAATTTTAAGTTTTAATAGGTTAGGTAGGTACTTGTCTACTTTTTTTTCTTGTATTTTAGCTCCACACATAGTGTATTTAGCCAGTGTCAAGTATTACTTTCATCGTGTTATAAAATATTTCACGCAAAGTCATGTCCTAGCCATAGTCCAGTCTAAGTCATGTTCCAGCAAAGTGGTGGCAACTTTACTAGAAGCGTCTATGGAGTTTTGGAAGCAACACGAAAAATCACGTTTCACCACATTATATCACTTGCCCTCACTCATGCTCGTAATTCAGCAGTTAATGCGTAAAACGCCACCAATTTTAAACATTAACACTGGAAAAAGCAAAAGCTTTGAAAAGTAATACAATGCAACGACGTGAACTTTTCCGCGTTCCCGCTTAAACTCACTTGTATACTTCCACACCTAGGAAAAGAAATAGGCGATGAAGTGTTTATATTTGATTTGTAAGTGACTAGTTTCTCGCGCTCGTTGCGATTACCAATGGGTACAAAGCACTAGAGGGCAAACTAAGAAATCTAAAGATCCCATCACTGATACGGAGGCAGATAAAGTCATGTTTTTGTCCACTCGATACGTAGTATTCAAGTAGGCATCGAGCTTGAGGAAGCGAGGTGCTGAGTTAATGAAACGGATTTTATCTATTCAGCAGCATGGGCTTGGGATTCCTGGCTAGGTGGTCCACTCGTCAGTAGCTGTTCTTTTGTTTAGTCTTATAAAAGCAATTGTTATGTGGTGGCTGTTGTTCTTGTTGTTGTTGCAGTTGTTGTAGGTATCGTTATGTAAGTAAGTAGGTACTTAGGTAGTAACATTACCTACTAATTAATTTTGTAGTATACAATAATTAGAAAAATTGTTTTTGTATTGTATAGTATCGTATCGTAATAGTTAAAATAGTTATTAAATGAGTAAGTAGGTCTTTGTTTATTATATACTAGCTTTTGCCCGCGGCTTCGCACGCTTGTGTTATGTTATTTTTACGTTATAGTCAAATAATAGATCATGCATTTCGTACCAAACAACAAAATCCACTAAATCTTTTCGAAGCTGAGCACAGTACAATAACCTGTATTAGCATATGTATAGGTATAACGCAAGCATAGCCGTGAGTGGAAGCTATTTAAGCCATTACCTAAAATGAAATGTTTTGAGTCTAATATAGATTTATAACAGTAAAAGAAGTTTCAAACAAAAAACTACAATTTTATAAGTACCTCTTCATATTACAACAAAAAGAAATCATCATCACTTCACTCAGGTCTTTAACAGAAGTTTCAGTAAGTTTTGTTTAGGTAGTAGTTACCTAAGCAGGCAGGTACAGTTTATAAAATATGGAAGAATCACACACGATGATGCTGTTTTGCTCAGTTTTACATATTATCCGCGCGCTTTTTGTTCCACCACATTTTTTTACCTTCTCAAGTTTGGCTCCATTTGAATTGAGTACCTACACTTAGCCAGTGTCAAAAATAAGTTTATAAATTGCTGGAGATATGCATTTACCTGTACGATGCGTACATAATTAATTTTCTTAATACTAATTAGGAATTACAAATACTAAACCACCACTCCTTAAAGAATCGACAGTTATAATTATTATTATGTCCACTAATTTCCACGCTGTCTCATTCCCACTGCATTTTCAACATACCTACCTAGTGATGAAAGTGAGGAAGTAGGTTAAATCGTCATTACATAATTATTACTTACACCCAAAGATAGTTAATTACCTACTATATAACTATAACCTTCTTGAAGTAACCGAGTAATCAAACATTTTTTGCTCCCGTGTTTTATTTAAAAGCCCACAGATCTAAAATATTTTAACTATTAAAAACTTATAACGACATGCAAGAAGAAGAAGAAGAACAAATCAAAAACAGTAAAAAACGAACTTTACGCGCCATGTTGTTGTTAATTCGAGGATACAATTGCCATAATGAATACCTACATATTATTATATCTAAGTACATACCCTTTTTAAACATTTTTCATAAAATATTTCGTATCATTCATTAGTTTACAAATAATAGCAACCACTCCGTCTTACTTTAATGCCAAAATAAAAAAGGTTTTAAAATAAGTAGCAATGTAACTCCAAAATGTACTGATTTCTGAAATCGCTTACTTTTCCGCAGCGAATGTCATTTCAATACATTTTTGGAGTTAGCGTGAGGCGTTAGCGTTAGTGGTTAGTATCTTTGCTAGACCCCCAGGTACCTTAAAACTTCCTTGGGGTTGATCAAGAATTTAGCAGTAGCGCAAAAATAATTTTATCTACCTAATTATAATGGTAACGTGTAGTAAGTTTATGTAAATAATACATTTGACCAGGGGGTCTAGCAAAGATACCAACCACTAACGCTAACGCCAAACGCTAACTCCGAAACTGTATTGAAATGACATTCGATGTGGAAAAGTTAGCGATTTCCGAAGTGTCAGCCTAGTACATTTTGGAGTTAGCGTTTGGCGTTAGCGTTAGTGGTTGGTTTCTTTGCTAGACCCCCAGATCGCCAATAAAGAACATTTCTCCCGCCAAAACCCTATAAATAAAAAAAAAATTGAATAAAAATGTTAATTAAGTAAGCTTCAATATTGGCTTAGTATGATAATCGCGTGAAGCCTAATGAATGATTATAAAAAGTCTAAGAAACAGTTTTCATAAAATACTTCCTATCATTGGCTAAATAAAAATTTTGTCTAATGCTAAAATAAAAAAGGTTATACAATGCGTAGCAAAAGCAAGGGTCAATAAATTAAGTATCTATAGGCACAGATTACTCAATAAGTTACTACTATAGGTTAAGCTATAGGTACTATAAATACAATTTAAATACTTATTTCGAATGGTAACGCGTAGTAGATTTTTGAAAACTAATGCATAATACCAGATTGCCAATAAAGAATTTTGCCCTCGCCAGAACCCAATAAATCGAAAACATGAATAATAATTTGAGTTATGTTTCAATATTGGCTAAATATGATACCGCGTGAAGCCTTAAAACTTATAATAAAAAGTCTAAGAAGTTCTTAGTTTACGAAATTCCTTGTTCTCTTTGTCGTGCTCATATTCAAGAAGGTTCTCATACCTATCCTCTTTTTTAGTTTGGACCACAGATTAACGAAAAAACTTATCTTAAGTAATACCACAGATAAGAGAAAAAAAATACATATGACTACCTTGATTTTTTTTCTCTAATCTGCACTGCATCGAATAATCGCGCGATGTTTTTCGCCGTAGCCCGAAAAGTGTGATACGCTGCCGGTAATGCAGGCGCGCCAATTGTTATTTACTGTTTTTTGTCTTTTAAGTTATAAATAAAAACATGCATTAAATTACTTATTTATTGCTTATTGCAGTGGGGATTGTTCAGAATGAAATAAAATTGATTGAGGTTCCGTACTCAAAGGGTAAATCCTTATTACTAAACCTCCGCTCTCCGTCTGTCTGTCTGTCTGTCCATCAGACACCAGGATGTACTCATGAATCGTGATAGTTAGACAGTTGAATTTTTCACAGATGATATATTTCTGTTGCCACTATAACAACCGTGATTCGTATTCAAAGGGACAGATAAACAGACAAATAAAAAAAAATTGGTTTTACTTCATATTGATAAGGAATTATAAATTAAAACTATTAAAATTTATTTTGTAATCGCAAATAATACTCCCACAGTTTGTAAAACATATTTATTCGCTGACATGCAATATAACGCTACCATCCTCCATTTTATTTAGCCCACGTCGGTCGCGCAGCAGGCAAACAAATTGACTATGTGTCCGGGTTGGGGCGCTATAGAAACATCGAGGATAGTCAACAGAGATGTTTTTGCGCGCCAACTCAACAGCGAAGGTTCGGGCGTATATGAAGCCGCGCCATAATAGTAACAGAGTTTTTTTCTTTAATCTGTGCATCCGGATAAACCCGAGATAATATTACCGTCAGTAGCATAGAGCACATTTATTTTCTGTCATCTATGATTAGTAGCCAAAACAAAACTTACTTTTTGACACTGGCTAAATACCTACACTATTTGTGGACCAAAATATAAGAAAAAAAAACTTACCTTGAAGCATTGAAGCGGCCATCTTGTGAAAATCCCGTTCCGTTTCACAATGAAATCTTAATCATTTTCACCAAAAAAAATTTACGTTAAAATTTAATATATCCTATGTTGTGCGCCGGGTTTTTCTAAGCTTATTAGTGAAAACCGCATGAAAATCCGTTCAGTATTTTCGGAGTTGTGCCATAACAAACAAACAAACAAACAAACAAACAAACAAACAGACAAAATGTCTAAAAAGTAGCTTAACGTGATCAGCAAAAAATTTCAAGCTAACCTGTGTCATTTTTTTTTCGATATCTTGCATTTACAGATTTTTTTATCTCTACAGTTTTATTATATGTATAGATATAGAAGATAAGTATTTGATTTCAATTTGCAATAGGTTTAATATAAGCATATTAATGTAAGATATTAATATGTATTATTAGTTTAAAACCTTATCTATCTAAACTCATATTATTATGTATTGCTACCTCTTATGATTGTTTTATTTGGGTAATCTTTTCTTAGTCCTTTTCAACCAGCACTACAACTCGTAAAGGTTAACTGGAAGAAAATGCTACTTAAGCATTAAGTTTGCCTATGTACTTGATTTGCTCTTGTGCAATAAAGCATTTTCTATCTCTCTATCTATCTATTGTATAGTATCGTATCGTATAGTATAGTATCGTATCGTATCGTATTGTATCGTATCGTATCGTATCGTATCGTATCGTATCGTATCGTATCGTACCGTATCGTATCGTATCGTATCGTATCGTATCGTATCGTATCGCATCGCATCGCATCGCATCGTTTTGTATCGTATCGTGTCGTGTCGTATCGTATCGTATCGTATCGCATCGCATCGTATCGTATCGTGTTGCACCAATTGTCTTCATCTTTATAGGTACCTCATCTACCCGATAACGCAAGTACCTGCTATACAACAAAACATTTTCTCACCAGCGCTGTCCTACAAATACAAAAATCCTGTTCGTTGATAATAAGACAACTCGAAACCCTTGTTAATACAACCCGGAACGTTTATTGAGACGTTAAAATATACTTGTCCATGCATTTTACAGCTTCATATCTGTAACTAGCAGCGCCAACGCCAATGTAGCAATATCTATTCAATTCCAACAATCGCATTCCGAAATAGAGCCAATATCTTGTGTTTAAAATGAGGCATATTTTCTCGGGCCAAGTTCCTAAAGGAGTATGCGGATATGATAATAAATAACTTGCGATATAATAGAGCCTAGAGTAGTAGGTCCCATAACTGTAAGTACCTATATGAGGCTAGATCACAGGCGTTTATTCTATTTGTGTGTTTCTAGTTTCCTAGCGTACAGAAACCGCTTTGGTGCAAACTCAGCTCTTTTACGGCAAAAAGAAAGACATTATCTGCGGACAGAATAGCAAACACTGGACATAGCTGATCTTAGGGTTGCAGCAACCACTGCTATTTACTCATTACCTGCTATACATTTAACATAACTAAAGTACCTATACATGTTTAGACATCTAAGAAGGTACTTTACAGTATTTTTTATTTACAAGTTAAATACCAATTTATAGTTTTACTGCCATTTTAAGCTGGGTTTTCCAGCGGCTTTTATCAGAAGGTTCTGTGATATTAAGCTAGCAAATGTCAAAGAGGTATAATGTACCTACCTACTACGTACAGCGTAGGTACCTACCTACTAGAGGTCTTTGGCAAACGTAGTATCGATAGGACCGGCAGCCCTACCGCATAGACCAAAAGCGGCTCGGAGCATGGCTGCTAATAGTTCCGATTTGTCATGTACCAGGTACGACTGTCAGGTTTTCCAGAGCTTCTTATGCAGCGGACGTTAAGCATCGTATTGGTAAGAAGCCATCCTGAATATTGAATAATGCTCTCGTCAGAATCGTCAAAATCGGAGAAAATAAGTATCATTTACGCGATGAAAGGTTTGTGGTGGTTTAAACCTCTGGAATAGCGGCATTGAGATGACAATATAATAACAATGCATGTGTGTTCGATATAGAGTTGCTGGGAGTTAGAACATTATTTCTCAAAAATTTGTTGTTAATAAATTAAAAATTGCCTAAGATTTTTAGGTAATGGTATATGGTATGGTATGGTCGTCATTGTTTCCTGACAAAAATAAGCTGGGAGTTTTGGCAAGCATGCTCCACCGTCGACCGCGTCGTCACTTACCATCAGGTGAGACCGTGGCCAAATGTTAACCCCTATCGTTGATACAAAAAAAAGATATCGACCGACTAACACTCGGCCTAGAGTACCTAGTTCCTTGTTTACAACGCCTCGTAACCTTTGCCTCGGCCCGGGGCGCTCCTATTTCTACCACCACTACCGTCTATCTATGATATTAAATTTAATATCTGAGTGCCGCTGGTAGTATTTATTAGCAACGTCATGTGTTGTTCGTGTATGCCATTATTGAGCTAGCTTTCACCCGTGGTTTTTCGCGCGTTCTGGAGAAAAATAACTAAGTGGCAACCTCAGACGGAAAACACAGGCAGCGATCATCAGCGATGGGTAGTACCTAATACTTAGTACCTACCTATTGAAGGACCGACTTCACTCCTTCCATCTTCAGAGATGGACTAGTGCTTGAAAATTGTTGTTATAGTTGTATTAGAGTTTGACACAAATAAATATCTGTCTTTACTTACATCTTTCTTAAAGTTAAGTATTTTAGATTTCTCGGATGATAGGATACCTATAGTACCTACAGCTAATGCAGCACATAAGGGGGTTACCTAAGTGCTCTACAATATTAGCTGTAGGTACTTTAGGGTCGGCAGGTACTTATCTCTTATTATGGTTGCATTTGATCAATACCAAATTGCTGTTACAAAATTCTGTGCGTAAATAAGCGTCCCCTACAAAACACCTTTATTTTACTGAAAGTAGCTTCATAATTTAATCAGGCGTTTTAGTCTCACATCATTATTAGGCACCTACTTGTTTGGATTTACTGTTAGATTAGTTATTGCTCCAGGCAATTAAAGTTGTCATTGATTATTTTAAGATTATCTGTGCAGTCGCGTCGATTTAGCCACAAATGTATTTGTTATTAACGATTATTCAGCAGGTAACGTTCATTATTATTGCAGGTAACAAGGTTTTAGAGATGCACTGTGTGTGGCACAGAAAGCTTCATCGATAAATTTATGTAAATAGGTACCTAAGTAGATACATTTCAGTGAAAGCACATTTGTTATTTGGCCGAATACTTGGTTAATTGTTGACATTCGTTAAATTCAACAGTAGGTATACCGATGACATGAGCTAGACCTACTTGGGTGACGTGAAAGCATTTTCAGCGCGAACGCGACGACGCACGACGCGGATATTGTTAAAGGTTAAGCATTAAGTTTAAGGAGGTACCTATTACCTAACACTCCAAAATCACAGTGCGATATGACAACGTTTCATAAATTCTAGAACGTTAAACAAATCAATCATTTTGATGGTTAAATAATTAAAATGGATAATATGAAATTATTTAAGTAGGTACATAACTTTATCGATATTTCCGCATCGATATCGATATTACACAACGCAGCCCTACAAGGTTGTAGAATGCAATGTAAATGTGCCGTGTGGGATGGGCTTGGGAATCGGGTCAATGGTTTATTTTGTAACTCTGTTTCTATGAATGTTGTCTTGTCGTGTGCAGAGGTATCTCAGGAATTTAAGGTGCCGTTTTGTTACCAAAATGTATCGGATGAAGGCCCAGTTATTAAATTGCATACTTTTTTTAAACTGGCTGTACCTATTAGCTATGAACCTACTTTTTGGTAGTAGATTCAATATGGTATCTAAGTACCTACCTACTAGCTAAAACCAAGGAAGTTTTATATTATGTATAGTATATTCTATCGAAACTATTCTAACAGTAGGTATGTAGGTACATCCATGGCTGAACTACCACATGACAGTAGTCACTTGTTTTTTTTCTTGGTAGGTGCTCGATATCGATTTATCGATAGAATATGGGCATCGATAAAATAACTCGATACTGAAAGTTATTTTATCGAAGCCCATTTCCACACAAGTATTATCATCAAAAGCCCACATCCTTGAAACTCCATATTATCGAAAAGGTAACTAAATTATAAAATAACATACGTACCTATACCTACTTAGGTAGGTATGTTTCATGTGAATGTAACAAAGCAATCTATCTTAGAAATGAAAACCACATCTCTAATATTTAATCTCGAACCATCTAGTTATCTTAATTACAACAAAGTTGCAGACTGCATGCAGTAACAAGCGTGACCGAGTCCGAGATCTTGTTTCCTCTCTTCTTACTTTAGACCTGTCATTTGTTTTAGTCTAGGAGTTAATACGTCGAAAGTACACAGCACCTTACCTACATCATTGATTGAATTAATGCGAAGTCATCATCATCAACAGCTCGAAGACGTCCACTGCTGAACATAGGCCTCCCCCATAGAGCGCCGCTTTGAGCGGCCACTCACCTCCTGCATCCATCGGCTCCCCGCGGCTTTCACCAGATCGTCGGTGCACCTAGTGTCCTTACTCACTCAGATGAAATGAAAGACGCACATCATCTTGTCACACCATTGACTCCAAAATAGTTCCACTTGCATTATGCATTTACCCTGTGCTATTGTATAAAAATAATATCAACCCCATTTCTCAATTGTCGCCCTCCAGGATTCGTAATCTTTATGTCTGAGGGTCGTGACCTCCATCTTCCATGGCCTTCTTTAAGATGTCACGCCATATTCTATTTTCAGCGATGTGTATACCATAGGTACATCGTACAGAGTGGTGTCCAATGTGGTGAGAATCTGGTCGGAACAACGCATCGGGCTGCGCCCACGCGATCGCTTTTCTCTGTTGTACAGTTATTTTTATTGGTTACTTATATTCGAAGTACGGCACTTTGTCGTTTTTTGTCATCAGACGACAAAGTGGCGTGAACATAGGCAAGCACGCTCGATCGTAGCGTGACGCTACGATCGAGCGTGCTTGCCTATGTTCACTCTTGACTACATACCTCCCAACATTGATAATGTAACTTACTTAGTGGTTAGCTCTTATACTCCAGTTCTACTAACAAGTAGCATCTGTTAATATGTTTATCGGGCGTGACACGTCATTATTCATTTAAGCGGTGACCATAATTTAACGCAGTCGGAAAGCGGGACCTTTGAAATATAGCAATTATGGGAGTACGGTTAGGTTTGCTGGCAATTCTCTGCTCTGTAGGTAGTTCTGCACGCATTCCATCCTATGCAAAAATAAGAGTGTTTTGCATTGCATTATATCGATTTGTAATTGTAGTTATAGAGGAGTACCGATGGGGAAAAAAGTTTTGAGTGAAGACCACAAACCGGAATAGATCTTGCGCATCGGCCCCATAAGGTGAACCGATGTTTTCGTAAAAACCAGGGAAGCCGATTAATCCAAGAGATAAGTAGCTTATGGTGGAGGCCGGTTTCAGCAGTAGTGGACGTCTTCAGGTCGTTGATGATGATGATGCTGATGATGATGATGATGGTGAGAGGAGCCCCATAGTGTGTGTGTATTTTCAAGGGAAATTGTAATTTTTCGGGATAAAAAGATATCCTATGTTGACCCTCGTAATAAAAGCAACTGGTACGCTTTCATCCAGATAGGTCCAGCCGTTTTGATTTACAATCCAGACAAACAATAAAATGTAGAGACTGATGGAAATATAAACGGTCGCAATAGATCTGAAATTTTGTTTGAGTATAAGGTATGTAGCTACTAGCTAGCACTTAGGCAGGTATTTGGACTATGAAAAAATTGTTATTCAAGATTGCATCTTCTTTACAAATTGAGATTTAAGTATAATTTACCTTGGTAGTCTTAGTTAAAGGAGTTGTTACAAACACAATCCACCGCTTAGCATCTGAGGGCCAAAACGATTACAACAAACAAAAGCCGTCACATAACTTTAGTTTATGACCGCTCGAACTATAACATTTATCGTAAAGCAAAGCAATACCTAGTTAGTACAGCCGGCCATCATCACCCAATCGTGGGACGACCTTTGAGCTGTATTTATGGAGGGTCGCTAATCGCACTGAGTTATAGATATTGTTGCGTTAAACATGCTAATAAGGTCGACTCGTTGCTAGCAAAACGCACTAACGAGATGATTTTAATACCGCGGATAGTTTACGGTATCTCCGACTCTAATTCAAAATGCACCAACTTGAACTCTTTGTCAAAACATGAAATCTTATCAAACTTTTCAGGGGAAAGGAACTGTCCTAACTTTGTACTGAGACATGGAACTTTGTAGGTTATTCTGTGGACAGTACAATGTTGTAGCTTGCAATGCAAAGCGTTTTATCAGTTTGATGGCTGGGCTGGTATAATGAAATGGCAATCAAAGTCAGACGAACATATTGTAGATGAAAACTCCAGTAATTTAGAAGTATAGTTTATTAGTATAATATCTGTGGTAGTGGTACTTACAGAGAGTAAAGAGAGATTTGACATTGATGACGACTTGTGCACAATAATTTTATAAACATACTACATCTGTTTTATTCAGGCATGCTGAAGCAGTCACCTATCCGACATAGGCCAATAATACCACCTATTTAATAGGGCTAATTCTATGGATGCAAGACAGATTAAAAAACATCAACCTTTTATTATGACTAATGACAGTGTTAGAGCTAGTAATTTGCAAGGTCCTAAGCTTCCTGGAACATTGATAAACACCATCCACTTGCAGGGTTGTCCCGACCAGTTCTCTCCAGACACCTCAAACATCAGATTTATTCGTCTCTCGCGCAAGCTATCTGCATGCCTATCTTTAATGTGTGCCATCCATCAGTGTAGTGCCTCGACGGGATAATTAGTTGCCCTCGCCTTCGGGTTAAGCAATCATCAGGATCTTGGTTAAGTGCTATGGACAACTCCCTTACGGGTAGCGATTAGTAAGATATAGGTAGTCGTAGCTCGGTCGTTTGTTCAGACTTTGTGCGATCACGGCTGCGGTGTTACATCGGTGGCAGGTGCTGTTCTAACGGAAATCATTGATTTATTGAGCAGATATTTGCAGAAATCTATAACCATAAAGTTAGAGAGTTGTACAACGGCACAGTCAGTTCCAGTTATTTCCAAGGCTTTTTTCAATTTTTTCTTCTACTCGAGTTTCCACTTTCCTATCTCACGTAATTACGTCTGTATTTGAGCAAAAGTAATTTAACCATAGCGAGAGATTCCTAGAAATTCTGATCTGTCACCAATGCCTGATTTATCTTGGGTATCGGCATATTGGATCTAGTCTTTTTACCTTGTTTGGTCACGTCCACAATCACTGAGATTGCGTGACAATTTTCTACCAAGTAAACGAAGTTAGGTTAGCTCTATGTGATGATTTTCCACTGGACTGGACGGACATTGCACCGCATGCGTCACGAGCCATGGGATTTACACTTAACTTACTTACATCACGTTTGGTAGGTAGTAGGTACCTACGGACTACCTATTATTATGACTTTTATAGAGACCCGAGCGACTCACACGTCACGAACACTATCCACTATTAACTTTAGGTACTCAAACCATAGACTACCAAAATATTCTGGGTTTGTGACTCAAATATAAGCTCGATACATATTATGCATGTAAATATTCTCAGCATCATCATCAACAGGTACCTATACGTATCAGCTGAAGTAGTCCACTTCTGGACAAATGCTTCTCCTAAGGTAGGTACCATAATTGACTGGTAGTAAAGTGCTGTTTATTTCATCAGCCCAAGGTTAGGATTATAGTTTAATCGATTTGACAAATGGTCGATAATTTGATTTGTTTTCACGGTCAAGACACGAGCTGATTGACAGATCATAGAGGTCACTCGAGTCACGTCCTTTCGTTGTTTAGGTTTAAAGGCCTATACAAACCAGGGCGGTATCCTATACCACCCGCGGTAGCGATATCCGTGTGGGTACGCGATATTCCGCCTGTTCACATATATAATGGCGGATAACGTTTGCGTGGGAAGTGGGAACAGCTTGTGTTCCGCGGTCGCGCCCATACCGCGCGCGACCACGGAACTTTTCATGTACCTAGGCGGTAAAAGTTCCTCCCTAGCCGGCGCATACCGCGCGGTATGTACCGGTACCGCGGGCGGTAGAGAAATACGGCGCCTATTTGAATAGGCCTTTAGATCCCTGCGCGGGCGAGACATTACGAAAGCTCAAAAGCGTGCAAGTTCAATCAATCCATCGATCATCGGTCCATAATGACCGCCGTTGCACGAACATATCTATGTTTGGCTCATGTTTGGTTCTTTGGTAACTTCGCGCTATCTGACCTCATGGCATTTTGTATCAGACATTTTGCCAATTCAACAATACTATTAGAGAAACGTGAATCGTTAGGTTCAAATGGTCTCTTTATAGAGCTGATATTTCGGTTTATATTCGTTTATGTTGGAAAGGAACTATCGATTTGGGCTTCAGCTTATTTTGGTTGGGGTTAACATGGCGCAGACGTAGGGTCACGATTAAAAGGGATTGTAATATTAAAGACATTCACCACGTTACACAGTATAAGTCTAGTTTTTTGATCTGGTAATCTGATCTTTAGTTCAAATGCACGCAATTTTCTACACAAACAGTTCTTTTTTGTTCTTATAGCGGCAAGAGAACTACATCATCTGTCAAAATGTTACCTGTTACCTGTTAACTAAGTACCTAACATGGTTCATGAGATACAGCCTGGTGACATACGGGACGGACAGACAACGGAGCCCTATTAGTATAGGGTTTGCTTCATACTTAAAAAATTAGTAAGCACTTCTGTAATTTCCTATATACGAGGTGACCTTGAATTGGTATGTTATCCCAAAAGGGGGTTCATCTACACCCCAAGGTAGACGATGTTTCTTCTACGACTTTAGTAAATTGATAGTTTTTCATTGAAAAAATGCCATGTAAACTTTACGTTCGAAAATAGCCTTAGCGCAGCTGGGTGGTTGAACTTTGTCCTTGATCGAGTGCACATAAATGAGTTTAACGACCTGTGCTTAGAAATGAATTTATAGTATCTTGTCAACTCTCGTAGCGGTCGCACGTGCAATTTCGCGAGTGGATTTATTTTTTATCATAGAGATTTTGAAACACCCAGTAAGGCTCTCACAACTTTTAGGGTATCATGGTCCCAGTCCCTCCTTTCCGGGATAACATACCAATTCAAGGTCACCTTGTATACAGTGGAAGTGCTAAAATTTGATTACGTAAAAAAAAATAACCTACTACCTTAGTTCTCAAGGCCCGTAGGTTATGCTCAATCATTGATCGGTGCTCGAGTTAAGAATTCAGTCACAAAATAATAAAGTAAATCTGAATGTTGCCATTATATTATAAATAACATGTAAGTACGAAAGATACTTACCTCTACATCATCATCGATTCTATTAAGGCAATATTTAACAAAAATGGTCAAAAGAATGTTAATATTAAACACAATGTATCGAAGCGATGATGAATGCTCCTTCAGATAAATGAGTGCCATAAGAACCAGACGATACCACAAATGAAGCTCATCACACTGATGACTAAGAAGTTGATGAGGACAGCGTTTAGCTACAATGTAACAGCGAGATAGCCTTTCATGTATACCTTTAATGGACTCTCTTTAAGGTTACCCAAAGGGTACCTACAGTATGGATGCAGGAGGCTATATAGCAGAAAAAAATCCCGTTTGTTGTGTGGGCGCCCCCTTGAATATATATTTTGTTCTGTTTTAGTACCTATTTGTTGCTATAGCGGCAACAGAACTACATAATCTGTGAAAATTTCAACTGTCTAACTATCACTGTTTTTGAGATACAGCCTGATGACAGACGGACAGACAAACAGACAGCGGAGTCTTAGTAATAGGGTCGGTTTTCCCCTATGGGTAGTCCTAAAAACCAGCAATGTTTTAGAATTCCATGTTTGTGTCCACATAACATGGCTTCCGTAAGTGGTGTATATTCGACCTGGCACCTGTAATTGGCGAGTTGACGTGGGTTGACGCCAGTTTTTACCCCGCAGTTTCATCGGGTTGATTGCCGGCGGGTAGACAGCCAGTCTTTTTGTTCAATTAGCCCTGTTTGCCCGCCATTTCAGTAATTATCTTCGCAAACAAAGTATAACACAATTATATTGGTCGTTTGACAGCAACGGTGTGATAGGTACAGGCGGAATTGCACTGCAGACATTGCAGGATATAAGCTGATGAATCAAACGAACAGCGTGTAGAATAATTGAAACAAGATTGAAGCTTATAAACGTGTAATTATGGCGAATTCTGTGGTGACAGCTTATAACTCGTTGCCTAAAAATATAAGATTAGGTCGCCGAAGAATGAGCCGTTTATAAGCATTATAACACCAAGTTTGACAAGGATCATCATCATCATCATCATCAACATAGGCCTCCCCCGAAAAGCGTCACTGAGCGGCTGCTCGCCTCCTGCACCCTCGTCTACCCGCGGTTTTCACCAGATCATCGGTCCACCTAAGGGACCGGCCTACGCTGCGTCTTCCGGTTTGTGGCGCTACTCCAAAACCTTTCTTCCCCATCGGTTGTCAGATTAGGAATACTGGTTATATATCAAACAGAAAAAACACTTAAGTACCTTCTGTTAGTTACCTTTCTTTCCAGAAAACCAATGAAGTACGTAGATCATGTAAGGACGCCGTAGATAGATTAGATAGGTACATGTTTTGCTACTCTACTGTGTCACAGATTACTGAAAATGTCTTGTGTTTGTAGTACCTACTTACTTTACTATAAATTAAATTCTGTGGTACAAGTACTTTTTTTTGTAAGGGCTAATGCTGTTGGTCTCTACCGACCTTTTCAGCGTCACCGGGCGGGAGTGGTACAAGGAAAAGTAACGTGAAAATATGCAAGAGATGAACGATAGCGCGCGCAGTCATTAAGGGGACGTCTCACTAGGCGAATATTTCAATGAATACATTAAGGCGAGGCCTTATACGTGCATCAGTCGCTAACGGTGGTAATAAAGGCTTATCGTTGATCTGCAAGTGCATTACACACAATAGTGCGATGCGTCTCACGTTGCAAAATTATTCAGCTTGTCATACAATTTCCGTTTAAAATTAATTGGAAATTCAGCATAAAACCTTTTTAACTTTTTTCTTTTGAAACAGTGGATTTCTTCATCAAGTAAATAGGCATGTCTATCTCTCTATCTATTTCCAAGTAATAATGTTTTATCTCTTTCGCATCGGGCGTGCGTGGCCCGTGGATGCGATGTCATCTCGCGCGTGACTTCCTGACGCTACCGTGGGCTTGGACAATGGACACGCTCCTTTATATTGCTAATTGGATATGTCTAAATTAGAAGAGTCCTAATTTCATATTCAAATTGTCTAGACGATCAAGAACAGGTTTTGATTAAATCAGCCAACCCAGCGTTTAGGCCATTTCACCCATGGACTAAATAGGTATAAAATATTAATAAGTCGGTAGGTATACCTACTTACGGATAAAAGCAGATGAAAACATAGGGCGTTATTCTTCTATGGATGAAAACATATTTCATTGTTCGAACTACCATAATAATTTATATTAATTATCATATTAATATCATATTAATTAATTATTTTATTATAATTTTATGTGTTTTAAAAAAATGAATGTTTAATTCTGGAAATAAATAATTTCATAATTATATTTTTAATTATTGAATAAGTGGCCCTCGTTTGACCGCAATCTCACCTGAGCCATTATTCTCTATGAAAACAAAGATTCCACACAATACGAAACCACGTCGTTATCGTGTCTTGTTCAAATCGTGTCACAGTGAAATACCTTCACTTTACATTAAAATTATTTTTATTTTTAGTAAAATATATTGACATAAGTGGTGGTAGCTTTTGATGTATTGATGTTTCGGAACACGTCTCGGTAAACATGTGATTTTTTACATTTCAAATCGCGCCAATTCCAAATTCATTTCGCGCGGTTTTGTTTTTGTTTCTTAGAGAACAGAGTTTTGCACATTTCTTATGTAAGACCAGGGCCATTATTCCGTATTGATTCCTTACTTCGAAACCACGCGAATTCCTTGTCTTAGATAAGAAATCTACAAAAGTCTATTCTCTATGAAATGAAAACGAAACCGCGCGAAATGAATTTGGAGTTGGCGCGATTTGAACTGTCCAAAATCAGATGTTTTACCGAGATGCGTTCCGAAACATTAACACATCAAAAGATATGACCACTTATGTCAATATATTTTAAAAATAAAGGTAACTTTAATGTAAAGTGAAGGTATATCTAACGCTGTGCCACGATTTGAACAAGACACGATAACGACGTGGTTTCGAAGTAAGGAATCGTTACGGAATAATGGCCCTGATGGAAAGTGACGATGCGGTCTACGGTGGTACATGCTTGCCTAGAAGATACCTATTCACTCGCGACTTGAAGAGCTCATTGATTTCATTCCATTTCATTATTTTCAATATCCAATATATCGTATTTAAGTATAAGTATTAGGTACAGTTAAGTGTTTTTCTCTTATACCTATTACCTACACTACATACACCACAAAACCAATATCTTCAAATAGTTAACACCTTATTGTCGTGTTTAAATTACATTGGGTAATCCTAGTTACTGTGCATCGTAAACCAAATGATCAATTGCACTATGAACTCTACCACTCTGATGGTCTCGCAAATTGATTGGATAAATGGAAGCGATAAATTTCAATTGGCTATTAGCTGTATATAATGGCAATCTGATCGATTCTGTACTATACCCGATTGAGGATCGTGACTGAGGTTGCTCTGCTATGGATTTTATGGAAGTTAGTAACTCATTTTTGTACCTTACCACCAATTAATGACTTATATGTAGGTAAATAAATTAAATTAACTTAATTTCAAATTAACAAAGTTAACATGAAAGTTTCTCAGACATGACAGTTTTCTTTCTCTTCGGCATTGAGTCTTGGTGAACTCATTAAGTACTTACTTATCTAAGCCATAGGTATGTACCTACATTTGAATCCCATCCTTCCTAGACCTAAACTCAAACCGAGCTATTTATGTTTACTCAGTGTTGTGGCTCAGGGTTTCTTTGCGAGATAAGACCCGACATGAGGAGATCCGTAGAAGAATGAAAATCACCGATATAGGTATTACAGCTTTTAAAAATAGCAAGTTCAAATGGAAGTGGGACATTGCATAATACAAAAATACGTTATTTTCTTTTATTATGCAATCCTCGTTATTTATTCTACGTATCCTCCGCAATACCTGTATTTTGCATCAAGTATTACTCCGGAATGCAGCACGGCTTGCAAGTGATAATTTAGAACAATTATTTATTGTTTGAGACGCTAATTTGTTGCCTACCGCCCGCGCGGCCGCTAACCGACGCGAATCGATAAGTTCCCGATGAGATAAATGCGTTCTAATGTAGTGTACGCACGACGCGATTTTATATCTACGATACCATACGTCACAAAAAAAAACTGTATGCTTTACTAATGTTCTAACTATCAGTCGTTAAAATCTTCCTGCCTAACAACTAGGAAAGATAACGAATTCTTTCTTGGTTTATGATGGTTGATTGGTTCATTTAAGCACTACACTATGACTAAGTACGACAATGACTATGACCGCATTTCCTCGACTCCGTTTCCATTTTCATAGCAACTAACATTTGCGTAATATGGGGCGTTGCTCTTTCTTTCAGCGACGTGTGTTTCTTACTTTCGATTTTCGGTACAATGTAGTGGATTCCGATTTTATGGAGACTTGGAGTCGTCCAACGGGTTCTCTTGAGACTGACAACTCCAGTGATGATGTATACCTACCTACTTACTACTTTTTAAAGATATACCTAAAGGCGATAATTTGATGCTGGTCCTGTAGTCTGATTCACAATATACAGTATATATAGAAATGTTATTTATTGAAATGGTTTCATTCGATTCGAAAGCCGCTCTTAAATGACTAGCAGATTACCAAAATTAATTTGTAAAGGAAAAATTAGAATCACGAGCGGGGATTGAACCCGCATCCATCCATCCCTCAAGCCGGGATATGCTTTACTTAAGCTACCGTGACAAGTGGTCTCATGTCCGAATTTTTAAAGCAGGCGATACTGCTTTAAAAATCATAAATATAGATTACCAAAATGTTTAAAACCATTCCTTTGACTACCGATACTATTAAACTAGGTATAGGTAATTAAATTAGCAGACATAACTACCTATCTAACATGATTTCTCAATGGTGTTATTAACTATTGTAAAATATGCTAAGTTCAGAACAACACGATATCGCGCCGTGTGAACGCTGCCTATTAAGTTATGTGTTTTAGTGGGAAATAACGGGTTTTTAATATAAGCCTTCATAGCTTCATAGGTATTTTATGTAACGGATACAGGGCTTTCATGGAACAACCATAATTCGTTGCAACAAATGCACGTACTACGTAGAAGAAAACAGTAATCGGTTTAGTTTTGTAAAATACAACGCTGAATCGTGGCTTTACAGATTATGGAAAAAAGGAGCGGCTGCTTACCTCCTGTAGGCACGCGTAAGTGTAACGTTAACGTAACCCCCCTATTACGATTGCGTCTGCCGCTCAACTGCTGTCAACGTTCATACAATTTTGACAGCAGTTGAGCGGCAGACGCGCGTTAGCAGCGCTGCTAGCCCAATCGTAATAGGGGGGCAGATCAAATGCCATACAACTGCCTTACGTTAACGTTACACTTACGCGCGCGTAAATATTCGTGCTAGGCCTACTGTATCCATTAGATCGCCGCGGTTTTGACCAGGGGGTCTAGCCAAGATCCCTTTTCATTAGTAACGCTAAACGGTAACTCCAAAATGTACATTAGCTGCATAATGTCACTATTCCGCTGGTAATAGGTATAATTCCTATAAAATTTAGAGTTATCGTTTTCACGCATCTTGATAATCCCCCAGCACGTAGTTCCACCAAAAGCAACTTTTGTAAAGTGTCAATCAATAACTCCATGTACCAATAACCATGTGCATAATGAGACCGGATACTTCCCTGGCAGGGCATGTCGCCTCTCCGGTATATACTGGCTAATTGTATAAATGTACCGCACTATATCATCCTCCACGCACTACCTTCTGTACCTACCACAAGCGCTTGTGACTGCATCGATAAAATAATGAAACTAAAAACAGAAAGCCATAAAAACGTTTCCCTACATTCAAAGATAGACTTAAATTTTAAGCCGATAAGGTAGAGTTTTGATTGTTTACGGTTGTGTTTTATTGTTTTGTAGATGAGGGTAGATGCGATGTTCATTGCCAGTGCGCCTGCGCACCTGCACGGCCTGACTGATTGTGTCGACGTGCGGAAACTGCGAGTGTTGTGGAATTATTCTATTCCTTTCGAATTAGCAGCCAAGCCGTCCTATTGAAAATTATAGAGCTTCCGGGCTTTCTTTTATGGAGGTTGCGTGTATAGGTTTATTTATCAGGAGTGCCGAGAGGATGCCAATTGCGCCTAATTGATTGTACTTAATGTAGATAGATACCTATGTGAATGTGTTGTTTGTAGCTGTGGATTTGTATCGTGCTTGCAGTTTATCGATAAACTTTACCTAAAAATTCAAAAATTAGGTAGGTAACTAACTTGATGTTTGTTAGTTTGGCGTATCTAGAATAATCAGCCGCCGGAATCCAAAACTGCTCAGAAATGGCAGAGATCCATTTAAAAAGCGCGAGCGGAGCGAGCGTGATTTTTTTTTCCATCATAATCATATCCTGACAGATTTTGGCTAAATAATTTTAGAAAGAATCTCAGCTGCCCAGCGTCAGCTTAAGCCCTGAACTCCTTGAAACTACCTGTGGCAACATAGGATCTTACTGGCATACTCGGGCGTGTTCCTATTCATGGTGCGGTGGACTCCAAGAAAACAACGATTTTTGGGCACAAATAAATATTATATTGAAACTGTACAAATACATATTATTGATAAAATAAATTGATATAATTATGACATAGCGCGGTAGTGGTGGAGAGACGACTGAAGATGCCAGAGCGGCGCGGTCGCCGCGTGGAACTAAGTACTTCAGTTTCGTTGGTATTCTGTGCCCCTACAGCCATCGCCTTCTTCAAAAAAAATTTCGATCATGTCATCTAAAAATAATCTCTTCTAATGCAACATGGAAAACACAAAGTCGATAGTACAAATGCTGACAATAAGTTCTAGGTTCAACGTACATTTGGATCACATTACATATCGTACAACATTCACTGACTTACTTGCAAACACCACCACACACCACTGCTCAGGTTTGAAAACAATTCAGGAACCTGTTTTCCCGTAATGTTGTCAAAAAATCTTAATCACGTTTATTTAACCTTAGAGCCTTTGGGCTTAAATTGTAAATCCATCATTCATGTTTTTTGAACGTAGTATTACTGTTATAGGATTTATAGGTAGGTATGGGCAGTACGGGTAGCCTACCAAATGAATTTAGGCTCAAAAACATAATAAACTAGGTCCATCGGTACTAGGTAGTCCATTAAGCAATAATAGAATATGAAACAGAAGTTTTGAAAAAGGTGCTCATCCTTGTTTTTTGTAAAAAATAAAGTAAGTAATAATATAAATTTTAGCTTTAAAGTTACTTACATTATTGAGATTAGTGGGACATATCAATAAAGATGTAAGAAATTCTATTAAAAGTCTTTTATTTCCACTGGTATTTCATAACACAAAATCGCACAAGATGGCAAACAAAAACGTAAGAGAGAAAAGCCTCTATCGGCAAACTGAGGTACTAAAAATATTTTTTATTGGCTTAAGTGGGAGCATGGTATTACGCCACTGTAAAATTCAAACACTAACATACATCAAGTCAAGTATGTTGATTCCTCGGCTGTATAACGTTTTTATTAATTTGAAAATGTTTTTGTGTAAAGTTGTTTTTTTTTATTTAATTAAATGTACCAAATGTACTTAGGTGTTATCCAATCTGCGGTTCATGGCAGGTGGTCAGCGTTACACCTTGGAGCCGACAAAGAAAGTTTCCTCGACGCGTCGAAGCTGTAGGCTTCATGTTTATGCATGAGCATGTAAGGTGCATCGTTGGACCACGTTGATAAGTTGCATTTAATTGCTACTATTGTAATTGGTGGCATGCTGCTTAGTTAACCCGCAAGATAGCGCTTTGTCACTGCGAGCTGCGGTTCTATTATCTGGTTATATGAATAACTACTTCGATGCCCTGCGAAGATGACGCCATCTAGTATTGCTTTGACTTTGCTTTTCCATTAAGCACAGTAGATTTTTTTAAATCATGGTTCATGATGACCTTTTTGTTGTAAAAATTAGAATAAAATGATGTAAAATGAAAGTCAATATTTTGGAAAAAACTACTTTTTATACTTCAGGTACGTCATACTCAGCGCGCCGAATTCAAATTTTCTTGCGAAAATAAATAGAATAGACAATAGAATGGCAATAGACTGAAATGCCAAGACAAAATTTGTTTTTTGCGATTTGTTGCTAAACCAATGATATTTAGGTGCTACTTTTAATCCTAATTTGTTGATACATTCTATTTATTTGCGGAAAACCAGTTTTCATGTAATTGCGTTGAGTAATTAAGCTATAATTAGCAAAACAAGCAAGAAAATTTGAATTTGGCGCACTGAGTGTGACGCAACACCTGAAGTAACAAGTAGTTTTTTCCAAATTATTGACTTTCATTTTACATCATTTTATTCTAATTTTTACAACAAAAGGGTCATCATAGTAATGAACTCATAGTTTAAGTAGGTAGTTGGTATAATTTAAGTAGAAACCTTACACTTTGTATATAGAGTCATATAGAAACATAGAATAGATATAAATACGTGTAGAGCTCTAGAAGAGCTATGAACATATACGTAAGCGAGCAATTAATAAAAAAAAAATTAAATTAAAAGTAAACAATATAGTCGTTACGTAATTTCGTACTGTAGTTTTATTTTATAATAACTTCTCAACGTAGTTTCACTGTACTGGTGTAAAGTTGGCAGCGAGCTTCCAGCATTACGATTACATAATTACCCAGGTGACAACGATGCATTCTCAACATAAACCCTTGTAGTAAGTACCCTTTCGTAGTAGCTTTTGACATTTCTTTCACTGCTCTGCATCAATTTATTATAGCGACAGGGAAACAAAATAGCTATCTTTATTTTGTTTTTTATATTAACAATTACATATTTACTTAATTGTGTATTTTTCGCTATTCATTATGTTTTTGGTTTCGGTATTCTTTATTCAAAATTAACTAAGTAGTGACCTTTTCTTATCTAATTGGAAGATTAAAAGTTAATTTTAATTAGGTATGCTACGGTTATGTATTGTGTAGGTAAGGGTTTTGTATCGTCCAAGAATACTAATATCTGTGGCTTAAACAAAATAAAAGTTGTGATTGTCTGTCTTGTGTAATGCAACGTACAACGTAATTGATGGGAGGCTCTTACTTATATAAGGGAAATACAAAAAAAATTAAGTAAAGGTGAATTCTGTATTTATAAATATGTACCTACCTACCAATACACGGGGGCGGTTTTCGAGCGAGCTGTTTTCGCGAGAGGTGCAACTAATTCCTTATACTTATTATATCAGTCGTTAAAAAATCAGAGAAAACACACGACTCGTTCTGTACATCCATAAATTAGAGAAATAGCAATTGCTATGTGTAAATTACTTTCATAAAGAAGATTAAAAATGAATGCAATAATTGAAAAAATAAGTAAAATCGGTAAATAAATCACGGAGTAATAAGCTGTTAAAGTTTCTATAGCAGGCATCTCCTGTCCCTTTCTCGCGAAACAGAGCGCCCACACAGTTACTATGAAAAATCCACCTGTGACGTCACATGCCAAAGATATTGTAGGTAAAGCTACCACAGCTTAGTAATGAGGTACTATGACGACCTTCCTCTGACGTCACTGGCCGCTGGAGCTATCTCTTTCTATTCCGATTTTTAAAATGCTTGTAACTTTGTCGTTTTTTGAGATTTTTTATTTTTGTTTTCACAAAAGTTTATTTTTTGAGGAATATTTTTAATTTATGCAAAAAAATTTTAGTCATCATGCCTATTAACAAAGTAATAAAATGCCTGTTTATTTTAAGTTAGTTGCCTGAATAAAATTATACAGCAAAATATTAATAAAAACACCAAAAACATTGCAAAGTTCCTTGCTACAGCAGCTATTGAACGCTGAATATCATTACCATATAATTCCCAGGCTACCTGCGCCCGCGCATCGCTATAACTTATTTGGTGCAAAATGAGAATGATTTGAGGCGCGATGATTTATGACCGGAGATTACGGTGCAACGTACGGGGTGTATCCAGTAACTCAGTTAAGTACAAAGAGTACCACATCAGTCATGACGTCTATATTTATATTATGGACAGTATGGACAACAATTTCTTGCCAACTCGACGTTTCTGTCCATCTGGTTTTAGAATATGAACGAGAAGAACAGAAAATAACATTGCAAACATGCGCCCCCTGATTATACTTGATTATTAATCATCATCATCATCATCATCATCATTAACAGCCTGAAGACGTCTACTGCTGAACATAGGCCTCCCCCAGGGAGCGCCACTTAGAGCGGCTGCTCGCCTCCTGCATCCATCGGCTCCCCGCGGCTTTCACCAGGTCGTTGGTCCACCTGTGGTGGGCCGGCCTACGCTGCGTCTTCCAGTTCGTGGTCGCCACTCGAGAACCTTTCAGAGACCTTTGTCAGTTCTACGAGCGATGTGGCCTGCCCATTGCCCTTTCAACTTGCTAATCCTAGAAGCTACATCGGTCACTAGTTCTCCTGCGGATCTCCTCATTTCGGATCTTATCTCGCAGGGAAACACCGAGCATTGCTCTCTCCATAGCTCGTTGCGCGACTTTTAGCTTAGTAATGAGGGCAACAGTTAGAGACCACGTTTCAGTTCTATAAGCCATCACTGGCAACATACTGATTATTAATATATTGTTTATAATAAATAAAATATTGAACCACAGTGGAAGGATTATTTAATTAAAGTTTTTTAATCAATGCTTAAAATGTCTTCCTCTACCTATAGTTAATTCAAAGAGATGAATATACTATTAGTAATAATACTAAAAACTTAATACACAATAGGTAACTTATCATAAAAGTATCTATACTACAATCATCGATATCATCATAGTATAGGCATAGGCGTAACCACGTCCAATTTGCCATTAAGTATATAGCATATTTATTGGCGAATTGATTGTGGAAATAATTATATTATCCATCGTGTAGTTTTACAGCCATTCATAAACGATTACTTATCTTTTAATAAACAGTCGTTAGTGTTTCTATAGGTACTTGCATAGCGTCATCGCCATATTTGCAGGGTTCATTGTGCATGCACTGAATCTGCGAATAATAAATTCATCATTAAATTTTTAGTAGCCGAATATTTTAATAAATAGTTTTTATGATAAAACACAAGCCCATATGACACCTTTACCTGTGTGTGTGACGCGGAAAGGAACTCGTTGGACAGGGTGATTTTAGAATTTTCACAAGAATGTACTTATGTTTTAAATGAGGTCGCACACATGTACGTTTTTACCTAGATCTATATAT
The DNA here is from genome assembly GCA_963580505.1 of Ennomos erosarius. Lineage (NCBI taxonomy): Eukaryota > Metazoa > Arthropoda > Insecta > Lepidoptera > Geometridae > Ennomos > Ennomos erosarius. The sequence continues at coordinate 11,634,510 of OY756988.1, forward strand.
CAGGATATGCCCGAAGAAACATTTTATTTACTTAAAATGGTGTGGGGAAAAGTCAGCGCCATCTCTTAGATTACTCAGGAACTACGATGAGAACGGCCTTATCGCTGCCATTATGCCCGTCAATGTTTATGTTTACAATGATTATCCCAAATATAAATTCGATTATTTTCGTACAAAACGGAGTGTAATATTGAAAATATTGACTTACTTGTGGTAAGAAACTTTGTATTTCTTTTTATTGCACTTTAGAGTGTAGTTTGTGCAACCCTTCACAACACAACTTGGCATATTTTCTTTGAGACACACGACCGATATCTTTTCACTTCCAACACAGACTGGGCGCTAGTGGATGTCAATCTGTGAAATTGACACCCTCTTTGAAGCGACGGTTTAATCTGTCATTAGGCCTGTCCTTATATATATGTCTATGGTTTTTATTAAACATTTTTTAAAAAGTTTGGTGGTTGATTTTTCATTGGTTCTTGTTCTATAAAGTGCAGTACCTAGATAAATAACCCACTGTAAATATTGCAATGATGCAAATCAACACCCAGTAGGTATTTATAAACGCAGTTTAATGATGTGAATAGGTAGGTAGGTACTTAGGTAGTCATTAATTTCGTGACAGAAACAAATGTTACCAAACGACCATGAAGTGAGCTTGACCACTGACATTGGCTAAATCGTGGTAACTTGCAAAAGCCACAAAAAAGAAGTAAAAAGAAGTTGAAGTTGATGAACTGAATCTAAAATAAATATCAATACCCTATAATGTACATGACAACAAAAACTGACAATCGAATAGACTTCCACGAGCATGAAGATTGTAACTCCATATTTTGCCACTCCAAAGCCATATTGGTAGATATTTAGCACTATCCATATCTCATTATTGACAGTTTATTTAAACGCGTTGCATCAAGCCAACATCAAGCACGAATAGATTCCGTTCACGAGTATGACAAATCATTCACGCGCGAAACGGGCGCTCGGGGCACTGTTTGATTGCAACTTATTACTGCATCGGCGCACGATTGAATCTGTTCTTGGTATAGATTTGCGTAGAGATCGCAAAAAAAGGTTCAAACTACTGAATAGAGTTGAAGTGAAAGTTTTAAGTGAAATAAAATGCCTCCTTTCCCAAGTAACTACATAATTATGACGCATCATTTAATCGCAACGTATTTATTTATACAGCTTTCTTGAATCAAGATTTTTTTTAATATCAAATGAGCTTACGTAGAAATACATGCTAGATAATATCGTGTGTAACTTGTAGGTATACCATTACAGAACAAAATAGATTTTTACAAAAAGACAGAACTAAAAAAATATTCCAGTCACATCTTCAGCGCACACTTTACCGGTTGGTGATAAAATCATTTTTCATGGAGGCTTCTTTGCTGTCCTTACATTCATAGGCCACATGATTTATCTCTAGGCGTTTAGATGCGTGCCTCTGTCGCAGGGCGTGAATGCTTCAATCATTTTGATATACAGCCTTCTTTCTTGTTCAACTAAACACCTTTAAAAGGTAAACATCGAGGCCTTTCGCAGCTTACAAATTGCTGCAAAACCAAGGAAATATTTGCTTTAGTCTAAACGTTTGTAACTGAATTCGGCTTTGTTTTGTTTTGCAGAAAAGCCAGAGCCAAAATTCGGCTTCAACTTCACTTGTTAGTTAGTATAGTAAACTTTCAACCGCAGAACTTTATAACCTGTACATTAACTAAAGCTTCTATGTAAAAAATATCATATATATGATTCTCTGAAATGTAGTAGTGGTTAGAACCTATTAGTATATTGGCATTAGCATAACCTATATATATTTTACTATGGTCTCAATGAGCAATCTGATTAAAAGTTCGATCTCTAGATCTCAGCTGCCCTTACTAATTTTTTTTTATTGTTGAAGGGATTGCGTGTGGCCACATTTCATCTGATGGTAAGTGTAGATGAAGACTAAGGTAGGACACGCTTATCCAGAAAACCCGGCCAAATCTTTCATCAAGTTAAAGATTCGGACACTATTTCGCCATCGCAATGCGTAGGTAGTGACAATTGAGCCTTTTTGCAAATTGACCATTCGATTTGATGAGATGCAACCGTACATCGTAAACATTCATAATTTGTTAATGTATTTATGAACCATTATAAGTATTAGTATTATCTGGGGTATTAGTATATTACAAAAAAATCTAGATCCTATGAAATTTTGAATACCTATAACTCATTCTAAACATATTTTCATATTTAATGTAATAGCCAATCTTGTACACTTAACGGTCAATTCCATCCTAACGAAGCTGGTGGTCTGGCACTGAGGTTATCTTGGGTGAAAGTAGAAACAAAGCCCTGGTAGGTTATGCCTTGAGCCTCTTGAGCGTTGAGTGTCGAAAGTTGCCCTTTGGTCTTTGCTAGCGACGCTGCAATTATGAGAACTGGGATGGTTACAGATAGGGTAGAGATGGTGGTATTTGTTACCAGAATGGAGGATTCTACCTAACAATAAGTATTTCGATAGTTTATGAAGAAAGTTGGAAAGAAAGGAAAACAAACCATGATTTTTTAGATTGAGCCACTGTAGGTGCTGCGTTGAACATGATTTTTATTTTTATTGTTTTTTGTAATCTTATAATTGCAATAACTATGGCTGTACGGTTGGCAACAACAGTTTTTGTAGAACTATGTGGTGCTGGAACCTAATAATTTTACATCAGTTTTAGATGCGTTATGTATCTATTTATTATACTTATTCACACATTCATAAAATGAAGTGATCTGGCAACACCATTTGTAGGGACTCCATTTTCATGTTGTCAGAACACCCTGCCTAGAATTCCCAGCGACCTGCAGGTTGCCAATAATGGTGTATTAGTGAATACTTGTTTACATAAATACTGTATACAATTCCGCAATAAAGATAAAGTTGGCTTTATACGAACACGCCTCTTTATCCTGTCTCAGAATGGCTGTGCGTTTTAACTTTTAATCATGATTCGTATCTTTTACTTGCGGCAAGGTAGGTACTTACGTACTAGGAATGTTGCCGATCTATCGATAATTTTCATCTGAAAGAACCATACTGTCGATAGCTTAGAAGGAGGCAATACTATTAATTGATCGCAATTCCATTTTTTTTTGAACGGGCTAATGATGTTGGTCTCTACCGACCTTTAAAGCGTCACCGGGCGGGAGGGCAGGCGCTTAAGGCACCCAGCCGACAAAAGTGTGGGGCAACTAGCTCAAGGGCACCCCTGGGGTGCGAGCCTTGGCTTGGGCTGTTGCCGGGATAAGAGGATCGAGAAGGCTACGTCCGCTGGAGGAGTGGACCCTATGGAAAGTCGCGACCATTCTATTTATTTGCATAAAATCGGTTTTCATGTCATCACGTTGAAGAATTAAGTTATATTAATAAGATTGGCAAAAACGCAAGAAAATTTGAATTATCGTTTACTTCCGTTTTCCTGCGCTGAGTAAAACGTTCCACCTTAATATTATTTTTTCAGATTTTAGCGAGAGAAAAAGACGGACAATGAGACCTCCTTATCTACTTTCTAATTTATTAATAAAAGTATGGAAGTATTGGACAGTAATTTAAGTAGGTACCTACCTACGTGAGAAATCTTTTCACCGCTGAGCCGTTACAAAGATGAGTTTATTATGAAAAGGCAATAGCGCAGAAACGTTTTCTCATTTAAAGTGATCTAGCAATTTATCGCAGTGACTGCAATACACCGACTGCACGGAAATGCATGCTGTTACGCACCTATTTGTTACCGTTGCAGTTAGCAGACAATACGACTTATTTACGTCTCCGAGCTCTTAGAAGTGGTAAGTAGACGCGGATGACAAATGTAATGGACACCTCATCTTTGTTTTGCTCTGTTTGCTATTCGTAACATTGGTTGGTCATTTTCTTTCGCTTGGAAAGCCATCTCAAGGTGAAAATCTGTTGCTGTATGTTTCAGCTACCTTAGCGGCTTCGGTCATTAATTGTGATACCTACATAATAATATATTATTATAATACGCTCTAAACATTGTCAAATACTTACACCCTTCATAGAATTTTTTATGCTTGTAGCATAAAAAAATTACGCACTCTTTATTCGCATTCAATTATTTTTGTAATCCTGTATAGCTGGCTTTCTTTTAGGTTTATTTTGTTTCTGTATTTAATTAATGTATTAATATCGCTGCTGAAATACCCAATACGTAAACAATTAATAAATAAAATAAAAATTAATAAAACACTAAAAAAAGGAGTTTATTACCGAAAGAAACATAGAAGCTTACCTATTTAACACATACATATTACACCTACACTGATACCGTGTTAGATAAAGAAATGAGTGCAGAGGTAAGCTATTTCTCGTGACTTGACCGATGGTGCCTCAGCGCCGTATTAGAAGCCTATAACTTAAGTCATCAGTGGCAACAAAAGATAATAGCAGCAACTTAGTAAGCTTAATGACGGGCAAAATGTATCATGTAAGTGTAATAATGGTTTGAGTTGAGTGAAATTATTGAGTAGGTACCGGTAGGTAACAGCCCCACTCACTGGAGAATGCAGCCTTATTTCCTACTGGTAGCGGGGTTCTGTACATTTGTTGAGATTATTAAATTAAATACCTATCTGCTTGAATATAAACTAAAATTACTGTTTTAAGAATATCGATTTTTATGTTTTTGTGTTCTGCTAGGTTCATAATTTACGTCTAAGATGGCTATTAGAGGTATTTATTTAGTAGGTTAGGTATCTATTAGAAGAAATTGGAATGAACAATTATTTTCTCTTCGTCATGTCTACTTTATTTGTTATTATTCTTATTCGGCATTATGAAATTGCAGTTGTTTTTAATCATCAATAGAAAATACGGATCACCTATGTGATCACTGATCGCGCTGTCGTCGCACTCGTACAGGGGCGCTGATGATGGTTTTATAACAAAAATGGGTGAATTCGGGTGTAAAAAAATACCTATCTATTTAAAAAAATCGACAGACGTGTAAACTACAGTAAAATAGTATCGATAGTAATGATTATGAAATCCCACCCATCCCATTATCCTAGCTATCCACAATTTTCTATTTAAGTAAGTAACTAATTTTATTTCTGCATTTCTCGTCTGTATTTATGCGGCTGTTTCGATTCTAGACTATAATAATAATATTTACGTCTCAGTTTGCATTCATAAATTTAGCGAGAACATTGCAAAGCGCAACGGGTGAGAAGTTCAGTAGCAAGGTGTCAAAATAAAACTTGTTATGCATTTGCGACAGCGAAAATGCCGTTACACCTCCATCCGTGACTGAATTATGACGGCAAAAAATTAGGACGTAAGGAAATTGCATTGGCCTCATATGGAAGTTATTTGTTTAAATTAATTAAATTTCAAATAAGTAGCTGTAGGACCTATATTATGTCTTTATTTCAGTGCGCATGATTAATGCATGAATTTGCGGTGAAACTCTTTATCTTGCAATAAAAGAAAATTGCTGGAGTGAGAGTAACACAGGTGTAAACTTTGTTTACTGTTGGTGTTTTAATACTGTAGAAATATAACTGTATAAAACAACTAATGAGACTTGATATAGAATGCAACCTTTTGATCTCACTTCAAGAAAGCGAGATCGTCGTCCCTGAAGCTGAGGCTTCCATAAGAGAATTACCAGAATGACGGCTATTTCGAAAACCCATAATAACCATGACGATAACTGCAGGTAACTGAAATCTCTTCGTTCGCGACCTGCCGCTAGATGTCGCTATTACGACCGTCACGTCAACAAGAATGACATTTAAATTTAGACCAAGCCCATTTGCGTTCTACCTTCATTTTCCAACTGTTACAATTTGCCTATTACCTGCAACATAAGGTTCAAATCGCGTGGGATTGCAACGAGGCCAGCGCAAGCGCAACTCGGCCGGAGCCACCTTACAAGGGTACACCACACGAAATTCGTGTTGTAAAATACCAATTTACTTTAACAATATGGCGATTTACTTCCAGCATTTCGCTGCCTTTTAAGGTGGAGCTGCATTTAGGGCAGCGTCACCGGTAATGCTCAGCGATATAAAATAAGTAAGATTCGATGTTCGGTCGTGATGGGAGAGCGCTGGGTAATTTGTTAGCTATTAATTTTACAACCGTAGTTGTACAGATGTACAAGGATCAGCAGAGTTCTACAGTTGTTTGTACAGTCCTAATACGATCTATTTTACCATTTTATTTTCTTATCGTGACGACATCGACGGCTTCGTGCTTACTGACAGATAAACGGCAGCACTAAAATAAATAACTTTGATACCACAGACATAATTACCTATTTCTGTATTCGAAACGATATCTTTTTACGGCCTATCGAAGAAAATAAACATTTACGATTGCATATAATTATAATCTATTAAAATCAAGTGAAATTTATGTTCGAAAGCAATAGGAAAGGTCTCATCTTCATATGCAATAACATACTAGAAATTGGATACATCTGCGAAATGTTTATTAAAGATGAGCTAGGAATAGAAGTCAGCAAATAGCAATTACTCTGTGTAAACGCCAACAATACCATAAAATATGGCGCTAATAAAAGTTAAAAGGTTGTCGAGAAATCCTTGCGGCCCACTTAGGTTTCCATTACTGAGATAGATAACGCAGTATGGTTTGACCAAAGACAAAGGCTATGTTTCACTAGACGGTACATGTCTAACTTGCACTGTCGACCACTACAAATAAGCCAATTGGCATACTCTCGCTCATACGATACTCAGCGCTCAAAGCGACTGCACGTGTACTGTAAGTAAAAATTATGATCTGAAAATACCATCGTGCCTGCTCAGATACTACAAAAACCAATTGGGGAAAACGAAAAAACTAGACGGAGTCACTTTTGAACAATAAGATTAGAATACACCTAAATAAAATATTATTTTGTAGATTTATTATGTCGCCAGAACGCGCGGCGGCATCCATATTATTGACATAGTGAATGAACACTGACCGTACAGCACAACCTACAAGCACTAGCGCTGCATGTTGGGATCGTCTGGTTAGACGGTTTTATGTCATAAAGCGCTCTAAAGGATTTTAGTTTATATATACCTAACAAAAATAGATACTATTTGTGCTCTCCATTGCTTCTCTAGTACGTAGTACATTATACGTCTTTGGGTTTGACATGGTCCGTAAACAGTTGGATTTCTCTGTCATACATCACGTTAATGACTGCGCTAAGGCATAGAATAGATATATGGTACCTGGCCAAGGCAAGGTTGACCAGGAATGCCTGCTGCCTAGCGATTACTAGGTACACTACTATGTTTACATAGACATAATGCATAGTTTAATTTACATAATGCTGCTTTATGCTATTAAGTGGGCTCTGTTGTCTGATGGATGGCGCCGCATGCAGCTAATGAAGGGTTTTAGTGCAATAACTATGTTAATGCTGATTCAACTGGTAAGAATGTTTTATATTATTTTGCTGAGCTCAGGAATTGAAATGAATTTAATAAAAATGTAAGCGTAGGTCGGCCCTCACTATGTGGACCGATGACCTGGTGAAAACCGCGGGGAGCCGATGGATGCAGGAGGTGAGCAGCTGCTCAAAGTCCCGCTCTGTAGGGGAAGCCTATGTTCAGCAGTGGACGTCTTCGGGCTGTTGATGGCGATGATGATGACAAAGATTTATATCGGTTTCATACAAATATGCTTTGAAATCGTAGATGTTCCGGCTGGAGTCAAGTCATAGCTCAGTTGGTAGTATCTCTGCTTTCTGAACTGTATAGGTTGTGGGATTCCATTCTCACCCAGGACCCGGGACAAACATTATTTGTGCGATGACCATAGATGTTTATTTGGTGGCCACCACGCCCACGACATTCGTCATATTAGTTTTTGGTCAACTCCTTACTCTGTGTCTGTGCTTAGTTTGTGGCTTTGATATCGCTGTGTAAAATGTCCACAAATACTTAAGTATGTTCCCTTTTATTTATGCAAGTATACATGGATTGATTGGATGGGTGCTTAGCTAGATCTAACTAATCACCGCAATTACTTACCACTGTAAATCCAGGCGAAACCGATAAATCACCGCCATTATTGTTTACTCCGCTTGCAAGATCTATCATTAATTTCTACAGAAAACGCGTAACACGTGTAACTTTAAATCATTTATAATATTTACCTATAAAACAGCTACGTATTAGTAGCTGACACATGTTGAATCATAAATCGAAGCATGTTTGTGTACAAGGAAGCACAGGCGCAGGATGCGTCAGTACTGTGCATTGTTTTAATAATAAATATGCATTGGCAAGTGAGTTACTTGGGATTCTGCCAAGTGACACCGATCCTGGTGCTGTTCTGGGTTAAGTGTTTATTGTTGTTTGAGCGACAGCAGTTGATGGCGCCAGTGTGGGCGCGACAGTTGATGAGGCGTAAATAAGCATTATTAACCGTGACAATTACCACTACGTATCTACCTTACTTATTAATACATATTCTGTATCGAGAATGAACTGATAACTGAGCTACTGAGACTTTTGAGTATCAGTAGTTCAATCAATCATGTCATAGAAGTCTGAGACTAAAAAAATCTCAGTATACCCGTGAACGTGGTGCATGTAACTGTGCCGAAATATCGAGAATTCAGAAATGATTCTAATCATGGTAAAGATAAAGACCCCGGTCTATTAAAAATCTGAGAATCATCCAGTCCTTGAACGGAGTTTATTCTCATTAGAATACCAAGTTTAACTGGTTTTCAAACAGGAAAAATAAATTACGATAAGATTGATAAGATATAAGATTTACCTTTCGAGTGTACATTACTGCACTATAAAGTATAGTAAAAAAATTGTATGATTTCCTTAGTTCCGGATAATTCCATACCACTATGAGCGTTGTGGTGGATTTCAAAATACTCAATAGTGAGTAAAATAAAATAAAAAACTACGGACTCGGGATTGGTACTGTGCGGCGCGTCATCGTCTCTCCGTCTCACGTAAGTTGTCTCGCGGCCGCGTCGCTACATTCGCGCTACGGAATGTTTTAAACCTCTATATTTTAGACTCCCCCAAATTTTCATTATAAAGTAATTTGTGAATATCGATTTTATTTAGTTAATAAAGCACTGTATAAGGACATATATTATGTAGTGACGTAAATTACTTACTTTCAAAATTAGTTCCACTTATTGCCGCGGGGAGCCGATGGATGCAGGAGGCGAGCAGCCGCTCTAAGTGGCGCTCCCTGGGGGAGGCCTATGTTCAGCAGTGGACGTCTTCAGGCTGTTAATGATGATGATGATGATGATGAATGCCGCGGGACAACTTACGTGAGACGGAGTAAACAAAATTAAGTAGCCCCCAATCTGACAATTCTGACATTGTCAAAGGCAGGATGCTATGAAAGTGAAAGAAGAATGATTCAATATTCAACCTTTATGTGAAAGTTGAATGATAGATTTTGGGGCTTTGCTCACCCCTTGACTATGAATACCACTGTAAGTTGGAAGCCAAAGAATAAGGTTTATTTTGCTGTCACGAAGAAAAAGGAACACGTTTAGCGGCATGCATGAATCACTGCACCACTGCACCACTGGTGGTACACTGGGGTACCGCGGTTAGGAAAAGTAAACGTGGTTTCTAAAAAGTTATCAGGTGATCACGTATGCCTAAAGAGAATTCCTATGATGATGTCTTGCTCCGTTCGACGTCGACTTGCGATGCGATCTGTCCGTGACGCCTAGAGTCGCTGCCGCCCGTTCGGTGGCAGGGTCCGGTCGAGTGCGAATGCGAACGCGTAATATTGATCAGGGTGACAGGGGGTGGGGAGGGGGGGGGTGTAGTACTCGTAGTTCGTAGTTCGTAGTTTTGAAATAATAGTTGTTTGTAGCACCTTTGTTTACCAGTTGATACTTAAACAGGATTTAGGAAATATAGTAAACTGAGAATGCTTATCTTCATCTAAAATCTAGAATTCTGTATGCCTTGTGAATATATTGAAGCAATCTTCAATCGTTTATGCTAAACACAACCTGTGCAAGAGATGGACAGACTGCCAGACTGACAGACTATTCAATTGGGATTATATGACAAGACAAGACTTTGAAATGTTGCTACCTGACAGCTTGTAGAGCAGTCATGCTAAAGGGTTTTCTTTCCGGGACCGCTAATAAATAAATAAATAAAATAATAAATATGTGTGGACATTTTCTTTTCCTTCGCATTAAAATTAATCTAATACTTAAGGTTCACAAAACTGTTTATAAATAACATCTACCTATTTAGTTGAAATTACCTTCATCATCATCATCATTAACAGCCTGAAGACGTCCACTGCTGAACATAGGCCTCCCCCCGGGAGCGCCACTCAGAGCGGCTGCTTGCCTCCTGCATCCATCAGCTCCCCGCGGCTTTCACCAGGTCGTCGGTCCACCTAGTGGGGGGCCGGCCTACGCTGCGTCTTCCAGTTCGTGGTCGCCACTCGAGAACCTTTCTTCCCCATCGGGAAATTACCTTAACACCTACTTTTTAATTTGAACAAATATTTTTACTTTAACTTAATTTATTCTAAATTTAGGATATCCTTTTTTGTAAGCTGTGTAATAATATTAACTACTATAGGTTTATCACCCGCGCACACTCGTTACACTCGACTAACATCTTAGCTCGAGAACTGGGGTACGCTGAAAACCAGCCCTGCGTAGAACTTTTCCACGCAGTAAAGTGCTGAGCATACTCCTGTTGCCAAGTAATTGTTATTATAATAATTGTTAAAATGTATAAAGTTATGTTCTCTGTTCTATTCTTTGGCAATAAATAATATTTATTCCCATTCCCATTCCCATTCCCATTCCCATTCCCATTCCCATTCCCATTCCCATTCCCATTCCCATTCCCATTCCCATTCCCATTCCCATTCCCATTCCCATTCCCATTCCCATTCCCATTCCCATTCCCATTCCCATTCCCATTCCCATTCCCATTCCCATTCCCATTCCCATTCCCATTCCCATTCCCATTCCCATTCCCATTCCCATTCCCATTCCCATTCCCATTCCCATTCCCATTCCCATTCCCATTCCCATTCCCATTCCCATTCCCATTCCCATTCCCATTCCCATTCCCATTCCCATTCCCATTCCCATTCCCATTCCCATTCCCATTCCCATTCCCATTCCCATTCCCATTCCCATTCCCATTCCCATTCCCATTCCCATTCCCATTCCCATTCCCATTCCCATTCCCATTCCCATTCCCATTCCCATTCCCATTCCCATTCCCATTCCCATAACCCATTCCCATTCCCATTCCCATTCCCATTCCCATTCCCATTCCCATTCCCATTCCCATTCCCATTCCCATTCCCATTCCCATTCCCATTCCCATTCCCATTCCCATTCCCATTCCCATTCCCATTCCCATTCCCATTCCCATTCCCATTCCCATTCCCATTCCCATTCCCATTCTCATTCTCATTCTCATTCTCATTCTCATTCTCATTCTCATTCTTATTCTCATTCTTATTCTTATTCTTATTTCCCACAGCGCCATCTAGCCCCAAACTAAGCATAGCTTGTACTATGGGAACCAGATACTTATATACTTTTCTTTCGTTTGTAAATACATACATAGAATACAATATAACACCCAGACGCAGAACAAACATCTATGTTCATCACACAAGTGTTTGTCCCGGGTAGGAATCGAACCCACAGCCCTCAGTTCAGAAGGCAGGGATACTACCAACTGAGCTATCGGGCCCGTCAATAGAAAAGTATTTGAGATTTTTAAAATTGCTGACAAAATTCTCAATCATGCGTAGGTTATACACATCTCTGTTTCCACATAAATTATTTCCGTTATTGGTTGCTTTTGCGTTAAAATAAATTTACCATAAGTAGGTACTTAGGGTTTGTACTTCCATTGACCTACTTATAGTACAAAGACTAAACCTAAACCGTTTAGGCTAAACGTGTACTTACTTAATACTGCTTTTAGTTATAAGAAGCTGATGATAAGTGTCATTAGGTAATGCGTTGTTACGAACTTTGCATTAGTTTTTTTTTATGAGGATGTATGACGGTACGAGGTAGTCGTTCACTGTTCACTTGAGATTAAGCGACATTGCCGCCCATAACAGTTGCAGTGTCACTCGGAACTTTAAAATAAATAAAGTTTTGAAAACCACTTCTTTTAATTCTACATCACTTAGATTAGAAACACTACTATTAGCTACTGAGCTTTTCTCTCTATGTACAAGTTGATACTACTCGGGTCGCACAGAATATCATGCAAGCCGTAAGTTGAACACAACTGTTTAAACGTAGAAAACGTAGAAAATCACAGTCCCACTAATGTATAAAATTAGAATTTCATTTGTATACTCGCCTTTCATCGTTGAGCATCTTGATAGGTATTAATAACCGGTTCATTCTGGTTTCCCAGCTGTGTCCCGCTGCATCCACTTTGATGTGCACAGTCGTTGAAAGTTCGTTAGATATAATTTGATCAAGGCCTATGCTGCTCGTTTCGCTAAACGTATATGTAATTGTATAGTCCAATAGTGTGTTTCCAAGTTCTACTCTTTGATCTTTTGTATGTATAATCATTTTGTAGTACCAATTCATGAATATTTGCTAGTTTTGGTGTCAAATAGGTAGGATAGGTAGGTAAATTAGAAATTTTAGACGTTGGGCTGACGGCACAAACAAAATTTCTTTTGAATAATTTTAGGGCTATTTATTTGAGGTATTTTTACAATGTCAATGTGGGCGATGCCAGGATTACATATTTCTAAAAGTCAACCCTTAGAGACAGTTTTATGAACCCTTTTTCACTACTGATTCATAACAAAGCTTCCAGCCATCTAAAAACATAAAATTTAAATTAGGTAAGTACGCATACAACTCTTTATTGTACAAGAAAAAAACCATAATACTTAGGTTAGACTAGACTAGGACTAAATTAGCGTAGCGTTGGAGGCTTGTAGCATTGATTACTTAGGGTGGGTTTTTCCACCAAATGGTTAAACTCTCACTTTTTGACCTTTGGTTAGAATTTGTTAGAGTTTTTATCCATTGGTTACCTAAACTATTAGTAAAAAACTTACCCTAAGTTTGTTTCATAATTGAATAGGTTATGCAAAGAAGTCGTCGATTGCACCCACCATATCCATTATCCATAACTAAGTATATTATCACTCTTATATAAAATTAAACACCCAGGAGATAGTGACTGACTGACTGACTGACTGACTGATGATGATTGACATAATTGTTCCCGGCCCTGTGGAGGTGGTCTGTCAAAAGTGAGTACGAGGCTGTATAGAGATCGGTCACGTGACCCCGGGAAAAATCTGACATTACCAGAAAGTCGTCTCCGAGATGGAACAGGTCAACGGTTCTCGGAAACTATGGGTCGGATGGGTGTCCCGTCCTAACTAAAGTTGGAGTAAGGATGTTTACAGGGAAATAAAAAAAAATGGGGTTGCCATACAAAAAAATAAAAATCCCATACAAAATGGAAACGCTTATAAATCGAAAACGGTAAGAGGTAGGTGGGGTGTGCTCAGCCAAATGTCATAGGGAATGACGGGGGCTGTCAGTTGGTTGTCATGAAAATCCAAGATGGCGGATTCAAAATGGCGGCCATTTTGAAAGTTGGTCCGATCGGGGTGATTTTTTGCAAAGGGGGGTTTTCAGGGCCGTAGATTCGATATTTGAAAAAATATTTTGGATTCCGCCATTTTTAAAGATGGCTGCCATACAATTTTTTTTTTCCATTTTTGACGGATAGTTTCTCGATGCCTATGGAAAATTTTGACCACTTTTATGGACTTTCGTGTCAAGGTGTACCAGGTGTTTTTAGAAAAAGTCACGACTTGGTCTTTCGACCTTCCGTCGTTGGGACGGTCAACGGCCTGGCTAAACGATACGAGATGGGTCATGTGCGTTTTAAGGAATGTCATAGCAAACCCTGGGACGATTTTAGAGCTGTCAAAAAAAAATCAAAATGGCGGAAAAAAAAATCCGTCATACAAATTTAAACCGCAAATGACGGCGAAACTACGTCACTTTAGTATAAAGAGCTCAAACTAATATTGTTTCGAGACCGGCGGGAAAGATCGGCAAAAAATTTTTTTTTCAAAATGGCGGAAATTTCGGTCATTGCTGAAAAAAAAGTTTATCCGATCCGGATGAAAATCGATATCTGGGGGTCCCCGGGGATGCTGATCAACATTCTGTAATCAAATTTTGACATTTGTCATTTTTCAATGGTGCTGCCATACAAAGGTACTTTTATCGAAATACCAACTTTGCTTTTTTGCGCCTCCGTTACGAGAGCTTTAGAAATGTCGGTCCTGGGGATCCAGTATAGATGTTGTAAGGGTCAAAATGCAATAACAGCGAAATTGATATTTTTCAAGATGGCGGCTGTAGACGTACCGACTCATGGTAAAAGTTATCCGATCCGAATGAAAATCGATATCTGAAAATCCCCCGGTATACTTGGTAGGAATGTCTCAAAATTTTTTTGATACCGCCATTTTGAAAAATTGCATACATTCAATTTGACTTTTTTAGAATTTTTAATTAGCAATTATCGCTGAAACTGTGAGACTTTTGTAAGGGCGATTTGTTCTCATATTGTACGGTACTGAGAGGAGCAAACGGTGATCAAAAATTTTTTTCAAAATGGCGGTCTATCAGTGCGTTCCGAAAAAAAAGGTGCTCCGATCGGAATAAAAATCGATATCTGGAGGTCCCAAAGGATGCTGATCAGCATGGGTTGGTAGAATTTAGACATCTGTCATTTTTCAATATTGCCGTCATGCATATTGGTGTTTTCCGTTCATCACCTACACCATAAGGCCAAGATATTGACAGATGCCAATTTGACAGAAGTTAGATTGACAAATGACAAATGTCAAAATTTTTGACAGGTGTCAAATGTCAATTTTTTTTTTGACAGATGTCAAATGTTACATTTTTTCAACCTACAAAATGTGACGACCGGCTTAGCGAATTGTCATTGGTATAAGTGGTCGGTCACGATCAACACTTTCAACCTGCACACGGTTCTAACACCACTGTCAAAATTAGACAGATGTCAGATGTCAATTGTCAAGTTTCTGACAGATGTCAAATGTCAAGTTTTGACAGGTGTCAAATGTCAAATTTTTTGACAGATGTCAAATGTCAAAAATAGTTTCAAATGTCAAGTTTTTGACAGACGTCAAATTTTTGTTAGATGTCAAATGTCAAATTTTTAATTCAACCTACAAAATGAGATGACGGGCTTAGCGAATTGTCGTTGTCAAGATAAGACAGATGTCAGATGTCAAATGTCAAGTTTTTGACAGATGTCAAATGTCAAATTTTTGACAGATGTCAAATGTTTGACAGATTTCAAATTTTTGACACGTAAAATTTTTGTTAGATGTCAAATGCAATTTTTTTTTTCTTCCTACAAAATGTGACGACGGTCTTAGCGAATTGTCATTGGTATAAGTGGTCGGTCACGATCAACACTTGCAACTATACACTTGTACCGTGTGCGGGCCGCTTGCGGGCCTCGCACGGTGCAAGTGTGCCGCTTTCATTCTTCTCACGGTTCTAACACCACTGTCAAGATTAAATGTCAAGTTTTTGACAGTAGTCAAATGTCAAATTTTTCACAGATGTCAAATATCAAATTTTTTTTTCAACCAACAAAATGTGATGACGGACTTAGCGAATTGTCATTGGTATAAGTGGTCGTTCACGATCAACACTTGCAACTGCACACTCGTACCGTGTGCGGGCCGCTTGCGGCCCGCGCACGGTGCATGTGTGCCACTTTCAACCTGCACACGGTTCTTAACACCGCTGTCAAGATTAGACAGATATCAGATGTAAATGTCAAGTTTTTGAAAGATGTCAAATGTCAAATTATTGCCTGATGGCAAATGTCAAATTTTTGACAGATGTCAAATTTTTGACACATCAAATGTCAAATTTTTTTCAACCTTCAAAATGTGATGTCGTTCGTACCGAATTGTCATTCGTAGTTGTCGGTCATGATCAACACTTGCAACTGCACACTTGTACCGAGTGCGGGCCGCTTGCGGTCCGCGCACGGTGCAAATGTGCCACTTTCATCCTGCGCACGGTACAAATGAAGAAGATGGCCGCCATGCTAAAGTCAGTTCTATTATCATTTTCTATGAAAAATACCGCCGTTTTGTACTTGTACTTGCAAAATTTAAAGTTTAGCACCAAGTATAACATTTTAAAAATACAACAGCCACGAAAACACCCACGCGGGCCGCTCGCGGCCCGCGCACAGAGCAAAATACTAGTTACTCTTATATAAAATTAAACACCCAGGAGATAGTGACTGACTGACTGACTGACTGACTGACTGATGATGATTGACATAATTGTTCCCGGCCCTGTGGAGGTGGTCCGTCAAAAGTGAGTACGAGGCTGTATAGAGATCGGTCAACTAAAGTTGGAGTAGACCCTGGGATGTTTACAGAGAAATAAAAAAAAATGGGGTTGCCATACAAAAAAATAAAAATCCCATACAAAATGGAAACGCTTATAAATCGAAAACGGTAAGAGGTAGGTGGGGTGTGCTCAGCCAAATGTCATAGGGAATGACGGGGGCTGTCAGTTGGTTGTCATGAAAATCCAAGATGGCGGATTCAAAATGGCGGCCATTTTGAAAGTTGGTCCGATCGGGGTGATTTTTTGCAAAGGGGGGTTTTCAGGGCCGTAGATTAGATATTTGAAAAAATATTTTGGATTCCGCCATTTTTAAAGATGGCTGCCATACAATTTTTTTTTTCCATTTTTGACGGACTCTTTCTCGATGCCTATGGAAAATTTTGACCACTTTTATGGACATTCGTGTCAAGGTGTACCAGGTGTTTTTAGAAAAATTCACGACTTGGTCTTTTGACCTTCCGTCGTTGGGACGGTCAACGTCCTGGCTAAACGATACGAGATGGGTCATGTGCGTTTTAAGGAATGTCATAGCAAACCCTGGGACGATTTTAGAGGTGTCAAAAAAAAATCAAAATGGCGGAAAAAAAAATCCGTCATACAAATTTTAACCGCAAATGACGGCGAAACTACGTCACTTTAGTATAAAGAGCTCAAACTAATATTGTTTCGAGGCCGGCGGGAAAGATCGGCAAAAAATTTTTTTTTCAAAATGGCGGAAATTTCGGTCATTGTTGAAAAAAAAGTTTATCCGATCCGGATGAAAATCGATATCTGGGGGTCCCCGGGGATGCTGATCAACATTCTGTAATCAAATTTTGACATTTGTCATTTTTCAATGGTGCTGCCATACAAAGGTACTTTTATCGAAATACCAACTTTGCTTTTTTGCGCCTCCGTTACGAGAGCTTTAGAAATGTCGGTCCTGGGGATCCACTATAGATGTTGTAAGGGTCAAAATGCAATAACAGCGAAATTGATATTTTTCAAGATGGCGGCTGTAGACGTACCGACTCATGGTAAAAGTTATCCGATCCGAATGAAAATCGATATCTGAAAATCCCCCGGTATACTTGGTAGGAATGTCTCAAAATTTTTTTGATACCGCCATTTTGAAAAATTGCATACATTCAATTTGACTTTTTTAGAATTTTTAATTAGCAATTATCGCTGAAACTGTGAGACTTTTCTAAGGGCGATTTGTTCTCATATTGTACGGTACTGAGAGGAGCAAACGGTGATCAAACATTTTTTTCAAAATGGCGGTTTATCAGTGCGTTCCGAAAAAAAAGGTGCTCCGATCGGAATAAAAATCGATATCTGGAGGTCCCAAAGGATGCTGATCAGCATGGGTTGGTAGAATTTGGACATCTGTCATTTTTCAATATTGCCGTCATGCATATTGGTGTTTTCCGTTCACACCATAAGGCCAAGATATTGATAGATGCCAATTTGACAGATGTCAGATTGACAAATTACAAATGTCAAAATTTTTGACAGGTGTCAAATGTCAATTTTTTTTTTCAACCTACAAAATGTGACGACCGGCTTAGCGAATTGTCATTGGAATAAGTGGTCGGTCACAATCAACACTTTCAGTTCTAACACCACTGTCAAAATTAGACAGATGTCAGATGTCAAATGTCAAGGTTCTGACAGATGTCAAATGTCAAGTTTTGACAGGTGTCAAATGTCAAATTTTTTGATAGATGTCAAATGTCAAAAATAGTTTCAAATGTCAAGTTTTTGACAGACTTCAAATTTTGTTAGATGACAAATGTCAAATTTTTTTTTCAACCTACAAAATGAGATGACAGCCTTAGCGAATTGTCGTTGTCAAGATAAGACAGATGTCAGATGTCAAATGTCAACTTTTTTGACAGATGTCAAATGTCAAATGTTTGACAGATGTCAAATGTCAAATTTTTGACAAATGTCAAATTTTTGACAGATGTCAAATGTCAATTTTTTTCTACCTACAAAATGTGACGACGGTCTTAGCGAATTGTCGTTGGTATAAGTGGTCGGTCACGATCAATACTTGCAACTATACACTTGTACCGTATGCGGGCCGCTTGCGGGCCGCGCACGGTGCAAGTGTGCTGCTTTCATTCTTCGCACGGTTCTAACACCACTATCAAGATTAAATGTCAAGTTTTTGACAGATGTCAAATGTCAAATGTTTGACAGATGTCAAATTTTTGACACGTCAAATTTTTGTTAGATGTCAAATGTCAATTTTTTTTTTTCGTCCTACAAAATGTGACGACGGTCTTAGCGAATTGTCGTTGGTATAAGTGGTCGGTCACGACAACACTTGCAACTATACACTTGAACCGTGTGCGGGCCGCTTGCGGGCCTCGCACGGTGCAAGTGTGCCGCTTTCATTCTTTGCACGGTTCTAACACCACTGTCAAGATTAAATGTCAAGTTTTTGACAGATGTCAAATGTCAAATTTTTCACAGATGTCAAATGTCAAATTTTTTTCAACCTTAAAAATGTGATGTCGTTCGTACCGAATTGTCATTCGTAGTTGTCGGTCATGATCTACACTTGCAACTGCACACTTGTGCAAATGTGCCACTTTCATCCTGCGCACGGTACAAATGAAGAAGATGGCCGTCATGCTAAAGTCAGTTCTATTATCATTTTCTATGAAAAATACCGCCGTTTTGTACTTGTACTTGCAAAATTTAAAGTTTAGCACCACATTTAAAAAAATACAACAGCCACGAAAACACCCACGCGGGCCGCTCGCGGCCCGCGCACAGAGCAAAATACTAGTCACTCTTATATAAAATTAAATACCCAGGAGATAGTGACTGACTGACTGACTGATGATGATTGACATAATTGTTCCCGGCCCTGTGGAGGTGGTCCGTCAAAAGTGAGTACGAGGCTGTATAGGGATCGGTCACGTGACCCCGGGAAAAATATGACGTTACCAGAAAGTCGTCTCCGAGATGGAACAGGTCAACGGATCTCGGAAACTATGAGTCGGATGGGTGTCCCGTCTTAACTAAAGTTGGAGTAGACCCTGGGACGTTTACAGTGAAATGAAAAAAAATGGGGTCGCCATACAAAAAAATAAAAATCCCATACAAAATGGAAACGCTCATAAATCGAAAACGGTAAGAGATAAGCGGGTAGCGTTCGACCAAATGTCATAGCGGATGACAAGGGCTGTCAGTTGGTTGTCATGAAAATCCAAGATGGCGGATTCAAAATGGCGGCCATTTTGAAAGTTGGTCCGATCGGGGTGATTTTTTGCATGGAGGGGTTTTCGGGGCCGTAGATTCGATATTTGAAAAAATATTTTGGATTCCGCCATTTTTAAAGATGGCTGCCATACAATTTTTCTTTTCCATTTTTGACGGACTCTTTCTCGATGCCTATGAAAAATTTTGACCACTTTTATGGACATTCGTGTCAAGGTGTACCAGGTGTTTTTAGAAAAATTCACGACTTGGTCTTTCGACCTTCCGTCGTTGGGACGGTCAACGTCCTGGCTAAACGATACGAGATGGGTCATGTGCGTTTTAAGGAATGTGATAGCAAACCCTGGGACGATTTTAGAGCTGTCAAAAAAAAATCAAAATGGCGGAAAAAAAAATCCGTCATACAAATTTTAACCGCAAATGACGGCGAAACTACGTCACTTTAGTATAAAGAGCTCAAACTAATATTGTTTCGAGGCCGGCGGGAAAGATCGGCAAAAAATTTTTTTTTCGAAATGGCGGAAATTTCGGTCATTGCTGAAAAAAAAGTTTATCCGATCCGGATGAAAATCGATATCTGTGGGTCCCCGGGGATGCTGATCAGCATTCTGTAATCAAATTTTGACATTTGTCATTTTTCAATGGTGCTGCCATACAAAGGTACTTTTATCGAAATACCAACTTTGCTTTTTTGCGCCTCCGTTACGAGAGCTTTAGAAATGTCGGTCCTGGGGATCCAGTATAGATGTTGTAAGGGTCAAAATGCAATAACAGCGAAATTGATATTTTTCAAGATGGCGGCTGTAGACGTACCGACTCATGGTAAAAGTTATCCGATCCGAATGAAAATCGATATCTGAAAATCCTCCGGTATACTTGGTAGGAATGTGTCAAAATTTTTTTGATACCGCCATTTTGAAAAATTGCATACAATCAATTTGACTTTTTTAGGATTTTTAATTAGCAATTATCGCTGAAACTGTGAGACTTTTGTAAGGGCGATTTGTTCTCATATTGTACGGTACTGAGAGGAGCAACCCGTGATCACAAGATTTTTTTCAATATGGCGGTCTATAGGTGCGTCTCCGAAAAAAAGATGCTCCGATCGGGATAAAAATCGATATCTGGGGGCCCCGAACGATGCTGATCAGCATGGTTTGGTAGAATTTAGTCATCTGTCATTTTTCAATATGGCCGTCATGCATATTGATGTTTTCAGTTCATCACCTACACCTTCAGGCCAAGATATTGACAGATGCCAATTTGACAGATGCCAATTTGATAGATGTCAAAATTTTGACAGTTGTCAAATGTCAAATTTTTTTGACAGGTGTTAAATGTCAAATTTTTGACAGAAGTCAAATGTCAGATTTTTGATTGATGTCAAATGTCAAAGTTTTAACAAATGTCAAATGTCAACTTTTTTGACAGATGTCAAATGTCAAATTTTTTTTTTTACCTACAATATGTGACGACGGGCTTAGCGAACTGTCATTGGTATGAGTGGTTGGTCACGATCAACACTTTCAACTGCACACGGTTTTAACACCACTGTCGAGATAAGACAGATGTCAAATGTCACATATTTGACTGCTGTCAAATGTCAAAAATATTTTCAATGGTCAAATTTTATTTAGATGTCAAATGTCAAATTTTTGACAGATGTCAAATGTCAAATTTTTTACAGATATCATATTTTTGACAGATGTCAAATTTTTGACAGATGTCAAATTTTTGACACATGTCAAATGCCAATTTTTTTCAACCTACAAAATGTGATGACGGACTTAGCGAATTGTCGTTGGTATAAGTGGTCGGTCACGATCAACACTTGAAACTATACACTTGTACCGTATGCGGGCCGCTTGCGGGCCGCGCACGGTGCAAGTGTGCCGCTTTCATTCTTCGCACGGTTCTAACACCACTATCAAGATTAAATGTGAAGTTTTTGACAGATGTCAAATGTCAAATTTTTCACAGATGTCAAATGTCAATTTTTTTTTTCAACCAACAAAATGTGATGACGGACTTAGCGAAATGTCATTGGTATAAGTGATCGTTCACGATCAACACTTGCAACTGCACACTTGTACCGTGTGCGGGCCGCTTGCGGCCCGCGCACGGTGCATGTGTGCCACTTTCAACCTGCACACGGTTCTTAACACCGCTGTCAAGATTAGACAGATGTCAGATGTAAATGTCAAGTTTTTGAAAGATGTCAAATGTCAAATTATTGCCTGATGTGAAATGTCAAATTTTCAATATATGTCAAATGTCAAATTTTCGACAGATGTCAAATGTCAAATTTTTTTCAACCTTCAAAATGTGATGTCGTTCGTACCGAATTGTCATTCGTAGTTGTCGGTCATGATCAACACTTGCAACTGCACACTTGTACCGTGTGCGGGCCGCTTGCGGCCCGCGCACGGTGCAAATGTGCCACTTTCATCCTGCGCACGGTACAAATGAAGAAGATGGCCGCCATACTAAAGTCAGTTCTATTATCATTTTCTATGAAAAATACCGCCGTTTTGTACTTGTACTTGCAAAATTTAAAGTTTAGCACCAAGTATAACATTTAAAAAAATACAACAGCCACGAAAACACCCACGCGGGCCGCTCGCGGCCCGCGCACAGAGCAAAATACTAGTTTTATAATATATAAAGTTCGTTACCCACTCACTCACTCACTCACTCATGATTGACATTTTTGTTCCCGAGCTCCTGGAAGTAGTGGAGAAAAACCGAGTATGAGGTTGTATAGAGAATGGTCACGTGACAACCAGAAAAATCTGACATCAGCAAAAAATCGTCTCCTTGATGGAACCGGTCAATGGCTCTCGGAAACTATAAGTCGGACGGGTGACCTGTTTTAACTAAAGTTGTAGTAAACCCTGGGACGCTTGGAGAGAAATAAAAAAAAATAGGGGTTGCCATACAAAAAAATAAAAATTCCATACAAAATTGAAACGCTTATAAATCGGAAACGGTAAGAGGTAGGGGGGGTGTGTTCGACCAAATGTCATAGAGGAGGATAGGCGCTTTCGGATGGTCGTCATGAAAATCCAAGATGGCGGATCCAAGATGGCGGCTATTTTGAAAGTTGGTCCGATCGGGCTGATTTTTTGCATCGGGGGGTTTTTGGGGTCCCTGATTTGATATCTGAAAAAATATTTTGGATCCCGCCATTTTTAAAGATGGCTGCCATACAAATTTTTTTTTTCATTTTTGGCTCATTGTTTCTCGATACCTATGGGAAATTTTGATCCTTTTTTTATTGGTTCGTATAAAAATAGACGTTCTTAATTCAAAACATTTGATGACCTGGTCTTCCGACCTTCCATCATAGTGACCATCAACGGCCTGGCTAAACGATGTGAGATGGGTCATATGCGTTCTCAGGAATGTCATAGCAAACCCTGGGACGATTTTAGAGAAAATAAAAAAAATTCAAAATGGCGGAAAAAAAAATCACCCATACAAATTTAAACCGGAAATGACGCCGAAACCATGATACTTTAGTATAAAGAGCTCGAACTAATATTGTTTGGAGGCCGGAAGGGAAGATATCAAAAAAAATTTTTTTTCAAAATGGCGGAAATTTCGGTCATGGCGGAAAAAAAAGTTTCTCCGATCCGGATGAAAATCGATATCTGAGGGTCCCCAAAGATGCTGATCAACATTTTAAAATCAAATTTTGACATTCGCCATTTTTCAATAGGGTTGCCATACAAAGGTGATTTTATCGAAATATGAACTTTCCTTTTTTACGCCTCCAATATGGATTTAATAGAAAAGTTGTTTCGGGGGATCGAGTAAAGATGTATAAAGGAACAAAACAAAATACTAATAAAATAGATTTTTTTCAAGATGGCGGATGGAGACGTATCGACTTACAAAAAAAGTTATCCGATCAGGATCAAAATCGATATCTAAGACTCCCCCTAGATACTTAGTAAGAATATGGGGAAAAATTTTTGATTCCGCCATTTTGAAAAATTTCATATTTTTTACTGAACTTTGTTATGGATCTCCAATCCGTATGAAAATTGATATCTGAGTGAACTACCTATCGCGACGACGAGCGAAGCGAGGAGGAGCTTCAAACTACCTATCGCGACGACGAGCGAAGCGAGGAGGAGCTTCAAACTACCTACCGCGACGACGAGCGGAGCGAGGAGGAGCTTCAAACTACCTACCGCGACGACGAGCGAAGCGAGGAGGAGCTTCAAACTACCTACCGCGACGACGAGCGAAGCGAGGAGGAGCTTAAAACTACCTACCGCGACGACGAGCGAAGCGAGGAGGAGCTTCAAACTACCTACCGCGACGACGAGCGAAGCGAGGAGGAGCTTCAAACTACCTACCGCGACGACGAGCGTAGCGAGGAGGAGCTTCAAACTACCTATCGCGACGACGAGCGAAGCGAGGAGGAGCTACAAACTACCTATTGCGATGACGAGTGAAGCGAGGAGGAGCTTCAAACTACCTATCGCGATGACGATCAAACTACCCATTGCTACGTTTACAATGTTTTACTAATGCGACGTTTTTTAATTGGCTTTAGCTAATCTAACCTAACTTCAACACCACTAACCTTTTTTTACCTAACAACTGAATATTTTCGGGAACCTTGAATAAAATAGACACTCTTTGAAGAAACATAACAAAATGGCCGCCATGCAAAATTAAAAGGCGCACACTATCGAAACTAATAGAGGCAAGCATAGCGTGTTTGGACTCATGTTACAGAGAACAACGGAGGCTTTCTTACAGTCTTAAAATAATTCAAAGATGGCGGATTCAAAATGGCGCCCGATTTTATAGTAACTCGGATTCGGCTGATATTTTATATTTAGGGGTTTTAAAGGATTCTGATTTCAAATTTTGACCTTTTACTTGACTGACAGCATTTTTCAAGATGGCCGCCATGCAAAGTCAAGCGCATTATCATTTTCTTTGAAAAATACCGTCGTTTTGTACTTGTACTTGCAAAATTTAAAGTTTAGCACAAAGTATAAGACTTTTATAAATACAACAGCCACGATAACGTCCTCGCGGGCCGCACGCGGCCCGCGCACGGAGGAAGATACTAGTTATAATATATAAAGTTCGTTACCCACTCACTCACTCACTCACTCATGATTGACATTTTTGTTCCCGAACTCCTGGAAGTGGTGGAGAAAAACCGAGTATGAGGTTGTATAGAGATCGGTCACGTGACAACCAGAAAAATCTGACATCAGCAAAAAATTGTCTCCATGATGGAACCGGTCAACGGCTCTCGGAAACTACAAGTCGGATGGGTGACCTGTTCTAACTAAAGTTGTAGTAAACCCTGGGACGCTTGGAGAGAAATAAAAAAAAATAGGGGTTGCCATACAAAAAAATAAAAATTCCATACAAAATTGAAACGCTAATAAATCGAAAACGGTAAGAGGTAGGTGGGGTGTGTTCGACCAAATGTCATAGAGGAGCGTAGGCGCTTTCGGATGGTTGTCATGAAAATCCAAGATGGCGGATCCAAGATGGCGGCCATTTTGAAAGTTGGCCCGATCCGGCTGATTTTTTGCATCGGGGGGTTTTTGGGGTCCCTGATTCGATATTTGAAAAAATATTTTGGATTCCGCCATTTTTAAAGATGGCTGCCATACAATTTTTTTTTTCCATTTTCGGAGCATTGTTTCTCGATACCTATGGAAAATTTTGATCATATTTTTATAAATTTGTATGCAAATGGACAATCAAAATTCAAAACATTTCATGACCTGGTCTTCCGACCTTCCATCATCGTGACCATCAACGGCCTGGCTAAGCTATATGAGATAGGTCATATTCGTTCTCAGGAATGTCATAGCAAACCCTGGGACGATTTTAGAGAAAATAAAAAAAAAACAAAATGGCGGAAAAAAAAATCACCCATACAAATTTAAACCGGAAATGACGCCGAAATCATGATACTTTAGTATAAAGAGCTCGAACTAATATTGTTTGGAGGCCGGAAGGGAAGATATGACAAAATTTTTTTTTTCAAAATGGCGGAAATTTCGGTCATGACGGGAAAAAAAGTTTCTCCGATCCGGATGAAAATCGATATCTGGGGGTCCCCAAGGATGCTGATCAACATTCTAAAATCAAATTTTGACATGCGCCATTTTTCAATAGGGTTGCCATACAAAGGTGATTTTAACAAAATATAAACTTTCCTTTTTTACGCCTCCAATATGAATGTAATAGAAAAGTTGTTTCGGGGGATCGAGTAAAGATGTATAAAGGAACAAAACAAAACACTAATAAAATAGATTTTTTTCAAGATGGCGGATGGAGACGTATCGACTTACAAAAAAAGTTATCCGATCAGGATCAAAATCGATATCTAAGACTCCCCCTAGATACTTAGTAAGAATATGGGGAAAAATTTTTGATTCCGCCATTTTGAAAAATTTCATACTTTTTACTGAACTTTGTTATGGATCTCCAATCCGTATGAAAATTGATATCTGAGTATCCACAAGGATACTGATTAACATGCTTTAGCTTCTTTTAGACATCCACCGTTTTTCAAAATGGCTGCCATACATTCTGTCAAAATCACCAACGCGACGACGAGCGAAGCGAGGAGGAGCTTCAAACTACTTACCGCGACGACGAGCGAAGCGAGGAGGAGCTTCAAACTACTTATCGCGACGACGAGCGAAGCGAGGAGGAGCTTCAAACTATCTAATGCGACGACGAGCGAAGCGAGGAGGAGCTTCAAACTACCTAACGCGACGACGAGCGAAGCGAGGAGGAGCTTCAAACTACCTATTGCGACGACGAGCGAAGCGAGGAGGAGCTTCAAACTACTTACCGCGACGACGAGCGAAGCGAGGAGGAGCTTCAAACTACCTATCGCGACGACGAGCGAAGCGAGGAGGAGCTTCAAACTATCGACCGCGACGACGAGCGAAGCGAGGAGGAGCTTCAAACCATCTACCGCGACGACGAGCGAAGCGAGGAGGAGCTTCAAACTACCCATCGCTACATTTACAATGTTTTACTAATGCGACCTTTTTAATTGATTTTAGCTTATCTAACTAACCTGTCTTACCTAAGATCTAAATATTTTCAGGATCCTTGATTCAAATTGACATATAATTGATAAACAAAACAAAATGACCGCCATACAAAATTAAAACACGGACACAATCGGAACTTATAGAAGCCGACAAGGCGTGTTTGGTCTCATAACAAAGGAACAACGGAGGCTTTCTCATAGACTTAAAATAATTCCAAGATGGCAGATTCAAAATGGCGTCCGATTTTATAGTAACTCAGATCCGGCTGATATTTTATATTTGGGGATTTTAAAAGAGGCTTATTTCAAATTTTGACCTTTTACATGACTGACAGCATTTTTCAAGATGGCCGCCATGCAAAAGTCAGATCAATTATCATTTTCTTTGAAAAATACCGCTGTTTTGTACTACTTCTTGCAAAATTACAAGTTTAAACTAAAGTATAACATTTTTATAAATACAACAGCCACGAAAACGTCCTCGCGGGCCGCACGCGGCCCGCGCACGGAGGAAAATACTAGTTATAATATATAAAGTTCGTTACCCACTCACTCACTCACTCACTCATGATTGACATTTTTGTTCCCGAACTCCTGGAAGTGGTGGAGAAAAACCGAGTATGAGGTTGTATAGAGATCGGTCACGTGACAACCAGAAAAATCTGACATCAGCAAAAAATCGTCTCCTTGATGGAACCGGTCAACGGCTCTCGGAAACTACAAGTCGGATGGGTGACCTGTTCTAACTAAAGTTGTAGTAAACCCTGGGACGCTTGGAGAGAAATAAAAAAAAATAGGGGTTGCCATACAAAAAAATAAAAATTCCATACAAAATTGAAACGCTAATAAATCGGAAACGGTAAGAGGTAGGTGGGGTGTGTTCGACCAAATGTCATAGAGGAGGATGGGCGCTTTCGGATGGTCGTCATGAAAATCCAAGATGGCGGATCCAAGATGGCGGCCATTTTGAAAGTTGATCCGATCGGGCTGATTTTTTGCATCGGGGGGTTTTTGGGGTCCCTGATTCGATATTTGAAAAAATATTTTGGATCCCGCCATTTTTAAAGATGGCTGCCATACAAATTTTTTTTTTCATTTTTGGCTCATTGTTTCTCGATACCTATGGGAAATTTTGAACTTTTTTTTTTAAATTTGTATGAAAGTGGACAATCGAAATTCAAAACATTTGATGACCTGGTCTTCCGACCTTCCATCATCGTGACCATCAACGGCCTGGCTAAACGATATGAGATGGGTCATATGCGTTCTCAGGAATGTCATAGCAAACCCTGGGACGATTTTAGAGAAAATAAAAAAAATCCAATATGGCGGAAAAAAAAATCTTCCATACAAATTTAAACCGGAAATGACGTCGAAACCATGATACTTTAGTATAAAGAGCTCGAACTAATATTGTTTGAAGGCCAAAAGGGAAAAGAACACCAAATTTTTTTTTTCAAAATGGCGGAAATTTTGGTCATGGCGGAAAAAAAAAATTCTCCGATCCGGATCAAAATCGATATCTGACGGTCCCCAAGGATGCTGATCAACATTCTAAAATCAAATTTTGACATGCGCCATTTTTCAATAGGGTTGCCATACAAAGGTGATTTTAACGAAATATGTACTTTCCTTTTTTACGCCTCCAATATGAATGTAATAGAAAAGTTGTTACTGGGGATCGAGTAAGATGTATAAAGGAACAAAACAGAACACAAATGAAATTGATTTTTTCAAGATGGCGGATGGAGACGTATCGACTTATAGAAAAAGTTATCCGATCCGGATGAAAATCGATATCTAAGACTCCCCCTAGATACTTAGCAAGAATATGGGGAAAAAATTTTGATTCCGCCATTTTGAAAAATTTCATTCATTTTACCGAACTTTTTTATGGATCTCCAATCCGTATGAAAATTGATATCTGAGTGTCCCCAAGGATACTGATTAACATGCTTTAGCTTTTTTAGACATCCACCGTTTTTCAAAATTGCTGCCATACATATTTTCAAAACCACCAATGCGACGACGAGCAAAGCGAGGAGGAGCTTCAAACTACCTATCGCGACGACGAGCGAAGCGAGGAGGAGCTTCAAACTACCTACCGCGACGACGAGCGAAGCGAGGAGGAGCTTCAAACTACCTACCGCGACGACGAGCGAAGCGAGGAGGAGCTTCAAACTACCTACCGCGACGACGAGCGAAGCGAGGAGGAGCTTCAAACTACCTACCGCGACGACGAGCGAAGCGAGGAGGAGCTTCAAACTACCTACCGCGACGACGAGCGAAGCGAGGAGGAGCTTCAAACTACCTACCGCGACGACGAGCGAAGCGAGGAGGAGCTTCAAACTACCTACCGCGACGACGAGCGTAGCGAGGAGGAGCTTCAAACTACCTATCGCGCCGACGAGCGAAGCGAGGAGGAGCTACAAACTACCTATTGCGATGACGAGTGAAGCGAGGAGGAGCTTCAAACTACCTATTGCGACGACGATCAAACTACCCATTGCTACGTTTACAATGTTTTACTAATGCGACGTTTTTTAATTGGCTTAAGCTAATCTAACCTAACTTCAACACCACTTACCTTTTTTTACCTAACAACTGAATATTTTCGGGAACCTTGAATAAAATAGACACTCTTTGAAGAAACATAACAAAATGGCCGCCATGCAAAGTTAAAAGGCGCACACTATCGAAACTAATAGAGGCAAGCATAGCGTGTTTGGACTCATGTTACAGAGAACAACGGAGGCTTTCTTACAGTCTTAAAATAATTCAAAGATGGCGGATTCAAAATGACGCCCGATTTTATAGTAACTCGGATTCGGCTGATATTTTATATTTGGGGGTTTTAAAGGATGCTGATTTCAAATTTTGACCTTTTACTTGACTGACAGCATTTTTCAAGATGGCCGCCATGCAAAGTCAAGCGCATTATCATTTTCTTTGAAAAATACCGTCGTTTTGTACTTGTACTTGCAAAATTTAAAGTTTAGCACAAAGTATAAGACTTTTATAAATACAACAGCCACGATAACGTCCTCGCGGGCCGCACGCGGCCCGCGCACGGAGGAAAATACTAGTTATAATATATAAAGTTCGTTACCCACTCACTCACTCACTGACTGACATTTTTGTTCCCGAGCTCCTGGAAGTGGTGGAGAAAAACCGAGTATGAGGTTGTATAGAGATCGGTCACGTGACAACCAGAAAAATCTGACATCAGCAAAAAATCGTCTCCTTGATGGAACCGGTCAACGGCTCTCGGAAACTACAAGTCGGATGGGTGACCTGTTTTAACTAAAGTTGTAGTAAACCTTGGGACGCTTGGAGAGAAATAAAAAAAAATGGGGGTTGCCATACAAAAAAATAAAAATTCCATACAAAATTGAAACGCTTATAAATCGAAAACGGTAAGAGGTAGGTGGGGTGTGTTCGACCAAATGTCATAGAGGAGGATGGGCGCTTTCGGATGGTCGTCATGAAAATCCAAGATGGCGGATCCAAGATGGCGGCCATTTTGAAAGTTGGTCCGATCCGGCTGATTTTTTGCATCGGGGGGTTTTTGGGGTCCCTGATTCGATATTTGAAAAAATATTTTGGATCCCGCCATTTTTAAAGATGGCTGCCATACAAATTTTTTTTTTCATTTTTGGCTCATTGTTTCTCGATACCTATGGGAAATTTTGAACTTTTTTTTTAAAATTTGTATGCAAATGGACAATCGAAATTCAAAACATTTCATGACCTGGTCTTCCGACCTTCCATCATCGTGACCATCAACGGCCTGGCTAAACGATGTGAGATGGGTCATATGCGTTCTCAGGAATGTCATAGCAAACCCTGGGATGATTTTAGAGAAAATAAAAAAAATTCAAAATGGCGGAAAAAAAAATCTTCCATACAAATTTAAACCGGAAATGACGTCGAAACCATAATACTTTAGTATAAAGAGCTCAAACTAATTATGTTTGGAGGCCAAAAGGGAAAAGAACACCAAATTTTTTTTTTCAAAATGGCGGAAATTTTGGTCGTGGCGGAAAAAAAAAATTCTCCGATCCGGATCAAAATCGATATCTGATGGTCCCCAAGGATGCTGATCAACATTCTAAAATCAAATTTTGACATGCGCCATTTTTCAATAGGGTTGCCATACAAAGGTGATTTTAACGAAATATGAACTTTCCTTTTTTACGCCTCCAATATGAATGTAATAGAAAAGTTGTTTCTGGGGATCGAGTAAGATGTATAAAGGAACAAAACAGAACACAAATGAAATTGATTTTTTCAAGATGGCGGATGGAGACGTATCGACTTATAGAAAAAGTTATCCGATCCGGATGAAAATCGATATCTAAGACTCCCCCTAGATACTTAGCAAGAATATGGGGAAAAAATTTTGATTCCGCTATTTTGAAAAATTTCATTCATTTTACCGAACTATTTTATGGATCTCCAATCCATATGAAAATTGATATCTGAGTGTCCCCAAGGATACTGATTAACATGCTTTAGCTTCTTTTAGACATCCACCGTTTTTCAAAATGGCTGCCATACATATTTTCAAAACCACCAATGCGACGACGAGCGAAGCGAGGAGGAGCTTCAAACTACCTACCGCGACGACGAGCGAAGCGAGGAGGAGCTTCAAACTACCTACCGCGACGACGAGCGAAGCGAGGAGGAGCTTCAAACTACCTACCGCGACGACGAGCGAAGCGAGGAGGAGCTTCAAATTACCTACCGCGACGACGAGCGAAGCGAGGAGGAGCTTCAAACTACCTACCGCGACGACGAGCGTAGCGAGGAGGAGCTTCAAACTACCCATCGCGCCGACGAGCGAAGCGAGGAGGAGCTACAAACTACCTATTGCGATGACGAGTGAAGCGAGGAGGAGCTTCAAACTACCTATTGCGACGACGATCAAACTACCCATTGCTACGTTTACAATGTTTTACTAATGCGACGTTTTTTAATTGGCTTAAGCTAATCTAACCTAACTTCAACACCACTAACCTTTTTTTACCTAACAACTGAATATTTTCGGGAACCTTGAATAAAATAGACACTCTTTGAAGAAACATAACAAAATGGCCGCCATGCAAAATTAAAAGGCGCACACTATCGAAACTAATAGAGGCAAGCATAGCGTGTTTGGACTCATGTTACAGAGAACAACGGAGGCTTTCTTACAGTCTTAAAATAATTCAAAGATGGTGGATTCAAAATGACGCCCGATTTTATAGTAACTCGGATTCGGCTGATATTTTATATTTGGGGGTTTTAAAGGATGCTGATTTCAAATTTTGACCTTTTACTTGACTGACAGCATTTTTCAAGATGGCCGCCATGCAAAGTCAAGCGCATTATCATTTTCTTTGAAAAATACCGCTGTTTTGTACTAATTCTTGCAAAATTTAAAGTTTAGCACCAAGTATAACATTTTTATAAATACAACAGCCACGAAAACGTCCTCGCGGGCCGCACGCGGCCCGCGCACGGAGCAAAATACTAGTTTATAATATATAAAGTTCGTTACCCACTGACTCACTCACTCACTGACTGACATTTTTGATCTCAGCTCCTGGAAGTGGTGGAGAAAAACCGAGTATGAGGTTGCATAGAGATGGGTCACGTGACCACCAGAAAAAGCTGACATCAGCAAAAAGTCGTCTCCTTGATGGAACCGGTCAACGGCTCTCGGAAACTACAAGTCGGATGGGTGACCTGTTTTAACTAATGTTGTAGTAAACCTTGGGACGCTTGGAGAGAAATAAAAAAAAATGGGGGTTGCCATACAAAAAAACAAAAATTCCATACAAAATTGAAACGCTTATAAATCGGAAACGGTAAGAGTTAGGTGGGGTGTGTTCGACCAAATGTCATAGAGGAGGATGGGCGCTTTCGGATGGTCGTCATGAAAATCCAAGATGGCGGATCCAAGATGGCGGCCATTTTGAAAGTTGGTCCGATCCGGCTGATTTTTTGCATCGGGGGGTTTTTGGGGTCCCTGATTCGATATTTGAAAAAATATTTTGGATCCCGCCATTTTTAAAGATGGCTGCCATACAAATTTTTTTTTTCATTTTTGGCTCATTGTTTCTCGATACCTATGGGAAATTTTGAACTTTTTTTTTTAAATTTGTGTCTAAGTTGGTAATCGAAATTCAAAACATTTCACGACCTGGTCTTCCGACCTTACATCATCGTGACCATCAACGGCCTGGCTAAACGATGTGAGATGGGTCATATGCGTTCTCAGGAATGTCATAGCAAACCCTGGGACGATTTTAGAGAAAATAAAAAAAATTCAAAATGGCGGAAAAAAAAATCACCCATACAAATTTAAACCGGAAATGACGCCGAAACCATGATACTTTAGTATAAAGAGCTCGAACTAATATTGTTTGGAGGCCGGAAGGGAAGATATCAAAAAAAATTTTTTTTCAAAATGGCGGAAATTTCGGTCATGGCGGAAAAAAAAGTTTCTCCGATCCGGATGAAAATCGATATCTGAGGGTCACCAAGGATGCTGATCAACATTCTAAAATCAAATTTTGACATTCGCCATTTTTCAATAGGGTTGCCATACAAAGGTGATTTTATCGAAATATGAACTTTCCTTTTTTACGCCTCCAATATGAATGTAATAGAAAAGTTCTTTCTGGGGATCGAGTAAAGATGTATAAAGGAACAAAACAGAACAAAAACGAAATTGATTTTTTCAAGATGGCGGATGGAGACGTGTCGACTTATAGAAAAAGTTATCCGATCCGGATGAAATTCGATATCTAAGACTCCCTTTAGATACTTAGCAAGAATATGGGGAAAAAATTTTGATTCCGCCATTTTGAAAAATTTCACTCATTTTACCATACTTTTTTATGGATCTCCAATCCGTATGAAAATTGATATCTGAGTGTCCCCAAGGATACTGATTAACATGCTTTAGCTTCTTTTAGACATCCACCGTTTTTCAAAATGGCTGCCATACATATTTTTAAAACCACCAATGCGACGACGAGCGAAGCGAGGAGGAGCTTCAAACTACCCATCGCGACGACGAGCGAAGCGAGGAGGAGCTTCAAACTACCTACCGCGACGGCGAGCGTAGCGAGGAGGAGCTTCAAACTACCTACCGCGACGACGAGCGAAGCGAGGAGGAGCTTCAAACTACCTACCGCGACGACGAGCGTAGCGAGGAGGAGCTTCAAACTACCTACCGCGACGACGAGCGAAGCGAGGAGGAGCTTCAAACTACCTACCGCGACGGCGAGCGTAGCGAGGAGGAGCTTCAAACTACCTACCGCGACGACGAGCGAAGCGAGGAGGAGCTTCAAACTACCTACCGCGACGACGAGCGTAGCGAGGAGGAGCTTCAAACTACCTATCGCGACGACGATCAAACTACCCATTGCTACGTTTACAATGTTTTACTAATGCGACGTTTTTTAATTGGCTTTAGCTAATCTAACCTAACTTCAACACCACTAACCTTTTTTTACCTAACAACTGAATATTTTCGGGAACCTTGAATAAAATAGACACTCTTTGAAGAAACATAACAAAATGGCCGCCATGCAAAATTAAAAGGCGCACACTATCGAAACTAATAGAGGCAAGCATAGCGTGTTTGGACTCATGTTACAGAGAACAACGGAGGCTTTCTTACAGTCTTAAAATAATTCAAACATGGCGGATTCAAAATGGCGCCCGATTTTATAGTAACTCGGATTCGGCTGATATTTTATATTTGGGGGTTTTAAAGGATGCTGATTTCAAAATTTGACCTTTTACTTGACTGACAGCATTTTTCAAGATGGCCGCCATGCAAAAGTCAGATAAATTATCATTTTCTTTGAAAAATACCGCTGTTTTGTACTAATTCTTGCAAAATTTAAAGTTTAGCAACAAGTATAACTATAACATTTTTATAAATACAACAGCCACGATAACGTCCTCGCGGGCCGCACGCGGCCCGCGCACGGAGCAAAATACTAGTCATAATATATAAAGTTCGTCACCCACTCACTCACTCACTCACTCACTCACTCACTCACTGACTGACATTTTTGTTCCCGAGCTCCTGGAAGTGGTGGAAAAAAACCGAGTATGAGGTTGTATAGAGATTGGTCACGTGACAACCAGAAAAATCTGACATCAGCAAAAAATCGTCTTCTTGATGGAACCGGTCAACGGCTCTCGGAAACTACAAGTCGGATGGGTGACCTGTTTTAACTAAAGTTGTAGTAAACCTTGGGACGCTTGGAGAGAAATAAAAAAAAATAGGGGTTGCCATACAAAAAAATAAAAATTCCATACAAAATTGAAACGCTTATAAATTGGAAACGGTAAGAGGTAGGTGGGGTGTGTTCGACCAAATGTCATAGAGGAGCATGGGCGCTTTCGGATGGTCGTCATGAAAATCCAAGATGGCGGATCCAAGATGGCGGCCATTTTGAAAGTTGGTCCGATCCGGCTGATTTTTTGCATCGGGGGGTTTTTGGGGTCCCTGATTCGATATTTGAAAAAATATTTTGGATCCCGCCATTTTTAAAGATGGCTGCCATACAAATTTTTTTTCTTATTTTTGGCTCATTGTTTCTCGATACCTATGGGAAATTTTGAACTTTTTTTTTTAAATTTGTATCAAAGTTGACGATCGAAATTCAAAACATTTCACGACCTGGTCTTCCGACCTTCCATCATCGTGACCATCAACGGCCTGGCTAAACGATGTGGGCTGGGTCATATGCGTTCTCAGGAATGTCATAGCAAACCCTGGGATGATTTTAGAGAAAATAAAAAAAATTCAAAACGGCGGAAAAAAAAAACCACCATACAAATTTAAACCGAAAATGACGCCGAAACCATGATACTTTAGTAGAAAGAGCTCGAACTAATATTGTTTGGAGGCCGAAAGGGAAAACAACACCAAATTTTTTTTTTCAAAATGGCGGAAATTTTGGCCATGGCGGAAAAAAAAAATTCTCCGATCAGGATCAAAATCGATATCTGACGGTCCCCAAGGATGTTGATCAACATTCTAAAATCAAATTTTGACATGCGCCATTTTTCAATAGGGTTGCCATACAAAGGTGACTTTATCGAATTATGAACTTTCCTTTTTTACGCCTCCAATATGAATGTAATACAAAAGTTGTTTCTGGGGATCGAGTAAAGATATGTAAAGGAACAAAACAGGATACTAAAAAAATTGATTTTATTCAAGATGGCGGACGAAGACGTATCGACTTAGAGAAAAAGTTATCCGATCCGGATAAAAATCGATATCTAAGACTACCCCTAGATACTTAGCAAGAATATGGGGAAAAATTTTTGATTCCGCTATTTTGAAAAATTTCATACATTTTACCGATTTTTTTATGGATCTCCAATCCGTATGAAAATTGATATCTGAGTGTCCCCAAGGATACTGGTTAACATGCTTTAGCTTCTTTTAGAAATCCACCGTTTTTCAAAATGGCTGCCATACATATTGTCAAAACCACCAATGCGACGACGAGCGAAGCGAGGAGGAGCTTCAAACTACCCATCGCGACGACGAGCGAAGCGAGGAGGAGCTTCAAACTACCTACCGCGACGACGAGCGAAGCGAGGAGGAGCTTCAAACTACCTATCGCGACGACGAGCGAAGCGAGGAGGAGCTTCAAACTACCTACCGCGACGACGAGCGAAGCGAGGAGGAGCTTCAATTTACCTACCGCGACGACGAGCGAAGCGAGGAGGAGCTTCAAACTACCTACCGCGACGACGAGCGAAGCGAGGAGGAGCTTCAAACTACCTATCGCGACGACGAGCGAAGCGAGGAGGAGCTTCCAACTACCTATTGCGATGACGAGTGAAGCGAGGAGGAGCTTCAAACTACCAATCGCGACGACGATCAAACTACCCATTGCTACGTTTACAATGTTTTACTAATGCGACGTTTTTTAATTGGCTTTAGCTAATCTAACCTAACTTCAACACCACTAACCTTTTTTTACCTAACAACTGAATATTTTCGGGAACCTTGAATAAAATAGACACTCTTTGAAGAAACATAACAAAATGGCCGCCATGCAAAATTAAAAGGCGCACACTATCGAAACTAATAGAGGCAAGCATAGCGTGTTTGGACTCATGTTACAGAGGGCAACGGAGGCTTTCTTACAGTCTTAAAATAATTCAAAGATGGCGGATTCAAAATGGCGCCCGATTTTATAGTAACTCGGATTCGGCTGATATTTTATATTTGGGGGTTTTAAAGGATGCTGATTTCAAATTTTGACCTTTTACTTGACTGACAGCATTTTTCAAGATGGCCGCCATGAAAAAGTCAGATCAATTATCATTTTCTTTGAAAAATACCGCTGTTTTGTACTCATCATCATCATCATCATTAACAGCCTGAAGACGTCCACTGCTGAACATAGGCCTCACCCAGGGAGCGCCACTTAGAGCGGCTGCTCGCCTCCTGCATCCATCGGCTCCCCGCGGCTTTCACTAGGTCGGTCGGTGTTTTGTACTAATTCTTGCAAAATTACAAGTTTAAACTAAAGTATAACATTTTTATAAATACAACAGCCACGATAACGTCCTCGCGGGCCGCACGCGGCCCGCGCACGGAGGAAAATACTAGTCTTACACTATAAAACTAATCACACCGATGACAATTTTAGTACATTTATAAAATATCAAACACTTGAGAAATGCGACCGTAATTGCTTTGATTTTTGATAGATGTTAAAGACCTCAACTGCTGACATATTTAATTATAAATGATAGATCTGCCTATACATTACATACCTGACCTGGCCGATGTCATTGATTGAAATAGCGATGACGCATTCGCACACTCGTATAGGTATACCATTTTAGTATAATTTAGGTATACATCATAATCATTATAATCGTCTATGTCTGTACGTTCACTGGATTACAAGCCCGATATCGAATCAGTATTCCAAGCAAAGTGCGGCAGCTACATATTGTTATTCAAAATATGAACAATCAGACCCATCGCTTTGCATTCGAACATAGCTTCCTCGATTGGCGATGCAGCAAGCATGCGGTAACATCGAATCAGCCACAATCGGATAATCGTCATCGATTCAAACCGAGATATCGATCTCAATCGATCCATTCCGATGCATCGATTCACATTGTGGGCTGACGTTGACAAATTGCACTGTAAGAACTTTATGGTCGACAAATTGAGGCTACTTGTATTTATGGGGAATCTGCAGTGGATTCTTTAGATAGGCTTATCGGATTTTAATCGATGTTTAAAGTAGTACTCGGCGCGAAGTTTTATGGGGAAACGGGCTTGCCTCGTAAAAACATACGATAAATGAAGCAATAACTCGTAACAACTGTAAACAAGTATGGTGGGTGTTCATTATCGCATCTCGCTGCCAATGCCACGACTCGAAGGAGAAGCTTTCAATTAACAATTACCCTCATCGATTCGGGGAACTAAGAATGCAGTTTGTCAAGAGTTTATCTTATAAATTGATGATGTAGAATGAATGAATAAACTGAGCGGCAGGTTTGTAGATTTCTAAGAATTCCATTGTGTGTATAGGGCGATATCGGCCGCGCGGCGCTCAATTAGTTAACTGTGTACCCAAGAAAATGTAGCTAGTATAGCATAGAATAGATAGGATTCCTTAATTTGTCTCGTACAGGCCTCCTCATTGATTTCGGTGACAACTCTTACCTATCACTATTGTAGGGCTCGACAATCCGAACTCTGTTTTGGTATGGATACCCGGTCGGTACTTATTCTAAGACCCGATCACACGTAATTCTTTTATGCGGTCACAAATGTAACACAACAAAGTTGGACTTATAGGTATTGCACGCTGTATACTTGTAAGAAGGCTTACGTCTCTCTTTAGGAGCTTGGTGTCAAAATTTTTTGGGCATCCGAAGGCTTTTTTGTCTTAATAGGCTTGAAGCTTCAGCGGCTGTTGTCTTGAAATCTTGCAACGACTCCCCTCTGAAGCACGTTAGCGCTCAGCTGTAAAATTAGTAAAACAGCTGTGACCAACCCTCAAAAGTTATATCTACGTTTTTGTAGCGGTCATATAGATAGATAATGCTTTATTGCACAACCAACAAAAATGTAGGTACCTAAGTGAAATTAATGATAGAGAGCGTTGTAGAAAAGCATTCTCATTCTCTAGCTACTTTATGGTTCTAGCTAGGCACTAAAAGTTCCAAACAACTTCAAAAACCAAGCACAGCGTTGGTTCACAAGAGTACTGCCAACGGTGTCGTTTCTTGTAAGTAGGTACTACCGTTAGTTCTATAACGATGTTTTTGGCACTGCGTTATGTGTTGAGCACACAAGCGTTGAATAGTGGGTACAGGCAGGCAGAACTGTTTGGGAAACAAGTATGACTTTTTTACTTAGACCATAGTAATTCTTAGATCTCTAGGACTAGGAGTAATGGTCAAAATGACTATTATTCCTTGCTTTCTTCTAAAATAGAATACATCTTACGAACGGTAAACCCCGAAAGTTACTTAAAGAACATAACGCGAAAATCTTTTTTTTTTTAATTTTATGGGTGGACATTTCGCACATTCCTATCTAGCTCCAATCTAAGCATAGCTTGTAC
Source organism: Ennomos erosarius (assembly GCA_963580505.1). Classification (NCBI taxonomy): domain Eukaryota; kingdom Metazoa; phylum Arthropoda; class Insecta; order Lepidoptera; family Geometridae; genus Ennomos; species Ennomos erosarius. The sequence continues at coordinate 11,673,914 of OY756988.1, forward strand.
TATAGGAACCAGATAATTGATAGAATACTTAGATACTTTTTGTTTGTGTACACACGACATAGTATAGAATACAATAACAAACACAAATGTTCATGTTCATCACACAAATGTTTTTCCAGGGTGGGAATTGAACCCACAACCTACAGTTCAGAAGACAGAGCTACTTCCAACTTAGCTATCAAGCCAGTCGACTCTAAGCTGCAACGCAGCCGGATTTATATGGGAAGCCAGGAGAAAGACTCATCATTTCATTCGTTTAAATAAAAAATTAATCACTTATTATAAAAGAGAGTGTAATGTACGAGGAAATCCGAAGAAGGACTAAAGTGTCCGATATAGCCCTTAAAGTTAGCAACTTGAAATGGCAATGGGCAGGCCACTTCGCTCGCAGAACTGACAACCGATGGGGAAGAAAGGTTCTGGTAGCAACCACGAAACGGAAGGCGCAGCGTAGGCAGTCCCCCACTAGGTGGACCGACGACCTGGTGAAAACCGCAGGGAGCCGATGGATGCAGGAGGCGAGCAGCCGCTCAAAGCGCCGCTTTCTGGGGGAGGCTTATGTTCAGCAGTGGACATCTACGGGCTGATGATGATGATGATGATAAAATGTAAGTGGCAATTTTAATAAGGACAAATGTACCTACGTTCAACAAATCAGTGGCTCATCAAAGGAAACCCTTGATCAGTTGTGGTAGGTCTTGTCTTGTAGGCCACGATGGTTGCCATTATAGGAAGTAGTTGCATGGCGATGGCATTTCGGTCGTTTGCTACCAATCCGGTATCAATCCGGTATCAATCCGGTATCAATCCGGTAATTCAATATCCCTTACGCGAAAGTTTGTAGTTAGAGCTAGCAAATTACTTTACACATACCTAAACACTTCTCTAGCGGATGGTACTACGGTACGTTCGGACATCACACGCGCCGCTATCTCTGATCAAAGAGGCCGCGCACTTTGCCATAGCCGCCGCTGGATGCGGAGAAAGCTTGCGTTACATCGGACATTTTCAAGAAAAGCTCACAGATTTAGTCTTTTAGTATCTTGTTACATTTTTTTTTTGGTTTTTTTGTTTTTGTATTCGCCGTCGCCATGAGTACGGTCATAATTTAATTTGAAATACTCCTAAGCTAGCTTCGTTTGATATGAAAATCTTCTGCCTACAGCAAGTTTTTCAAATCTAATTTTGTAAGTACTTGCCAAAAGTTTGTAAACTTTTTAAAATATGCTTTGTTTTTTGAGGAGGAAGGAAGGGTAACATGATTTTAATGTGATCTTGTTTAATTTGTGTTCCTAAGCACTATTACGGTTTACATGATTGTAGTATTGCGATAATGATCATATGCCAGGTTCCAGGTTTACCTTTGCCTTTCTTATCTTCTATGTTTTTCATGAAGTTAATGGAGTGTAGTTTAGAAGCGTGAAGAGGAAATGTTAGAGAAGAAGTAGAGTAGCAGAGAAAAGTACCTTACAATATTCTTCATAAAGGGTATAAGTATACATTGTGGTATATATATACTTAGATTTAGGCTAAAAAATAAGTTATGTGGCGTTTACGTTACATCATCATCATCATCATCATCAATAATCAGCCTGAAGACGTCCCACTGCTGAACATATGCCTCCCCCAAAGAGCGCCACTTTGAGCAGATCTGCGCCTCTTGCATCCATCGGCAACGTAATAATAAATAAATTTTATACAGTTTAACTGTACCTAAGTGAAATCAAAGAAGTATTATATAACAATAGGTAAATCTAAGTAGCAAAGTAAGTTAGCAACACCAAGAGTAATCGCAGTCTATGTTACATCGGGCGGTTGACAGCTGACGTATTTGAACAAAGTCTCGAGTCTGTATAGTCTGTGGCTCCTTGGTCAATTTATTTTATTATCTTTGTTTAGTGATTCTCTTTGGCTCGAGCCCCAGGAATAGACGGTAGTTGTAGGTCATAATAATTTGTTGAATCCTTATTTTTAACTTTAAAGTATTAAAGTTCAGTTTTTGTTGTAACACTTATATTTTTTTTATTTAAAATAACTAGCTACAGTTGTAGTTGATAACAAGTAATATTATTAGAAGTCTTACAAAATCCCACAATGGTAAATAATTAATCAATTGTGTTAAAATCCGCTATTCAATCTGTGATGGGCAGCCGTCGGTTAACACCAGGTGAACGACCAGCTCGTCATGTAATTCATTTACATAAAAACACATTGACTACAACTCGTCTATTATTTTGCTCGCTCGCTATAAGTCTGATATCCCACATAATATGCGGTAATGGAATATCTTACAAATGTTCAATCCACTCATTAGTGGGCAATTTATTTTTATTGTTAGTGTCGTGCGCCTGTGACTGGCATGACTAATTCTTCTTTGTCCGCTGCACCAATGTGTTGTGGAAACATGACACTTGGGTTGGGTATACATAATACATATTGGAGTTAGCCTTTATAAATAATAGGTTACCTAGGTTTCAAAACCCCCTTAAGAATGCACCTTTGGCGGGAATTTAAGACTCTCCGTCACATTTTCTACCTTTTCCTATTTTTAAGTATACCTACCAACCCGTACCTACACACTTGTCTTTCTGGTATTTGTTATGTGATTTTTAAATTAATGAACAATGTTATAGTGTAGTGTAGACCCATAGGATTACTACATAGTAGACCGATAAAAGAGAAAGATGCATCCAAAAAAGAAGTTTTTTAAGCATTCGGTAGTTCAGAAAGTAGCTCGTGTTACCGGCTGACAGGGCTCTTGGCAACAGTTTAGTGAGTTTGAGAGCTTTTTCAACTGCCGATAAAATAAAACTGACTTTATTATAACCATACCAAGAATTATTGTAACATAAAAGAAGTTTGAATGATAAATATTATTCTACTTCTAGGAAGCGAAGTCGATGTCATAACTTTTGTTAATTCTGAAAATGTTAGCCCAAATTAATATTATTTATTACTTTTAGGGCCGACACATATTAAACTTGAAATATATTGCACAGTATTCATTTAACAGAAAGATCGTATATCCGAAAAGTTAAATTAGCTTGTAGTGAAAATAAATTAATGTGAAGAACCCTAAATAGACGTTAATCGACGACGATATGTTTTCGGGGGAAATGTCATAATAATAAAAATAGACTGAATTCCAAAAATATCCTAAAAGTTGACGTACTGGCAACACACGACAGCGCCGTTATTTCTCTGGGGAAATAATGGTGAGTGTTGCCACACCTTGGGTGGCGGCGAACCATCGGTAATTTATTAACAGGTTAAATTTCTAATTAATCCACGCCCATGTTTTTAATATCTACGGCATCTGTGTGCTTCGTCTAATGTTGCGCTTTGTTTTGGTACTGTTGGACTGTTTACTGTTTTATTTATATCTTTTTCGGTAATGTTACGGTCTTCTTTTGTTTCAATTATATTTTATGAAGAACTAGGTTATATTTGGAAATGTGAAGCGACTTTGTTTCTAGAAAGATCTCTAGACTTTATCTATCCTGTCTGGATTTCTGTCTCCTAACCTAAGTTCATTCTATCACGTCACCGGGCCAGGCGTACCGTAACTTTCTAGGCAAGCATGCTCCATCGTCGACCGCGTCGTCACTTACGGTCTAGTGAAAACGGAGAGCCAATGGATGCAGGAGGCAAGCCGCCGCTCAAAGTGGGGAGGCCTATGTTCAGCAGTGGACGACTTCAGACTGTTGATGATGATTAAAGGTGAAAGAAAAGTCAATTAGAAGAGAAACAAAGCAAAGAAGAGCTATGCACTTTAGTACCTACCTACCTTATAATAAGACAAACCAACTCGTTTCATATTCATAGCATTGCGTGTCATTTTTTTGAGCTCGGTACTTTTCATAACTGCTTACAACTTGCAGCATGTTATCGAGGAACTTATCTTGTGTAGTGTGTAATTACTTACGAGAGGGGATTGTTGCTGACCGTACCGTCCCTTCCTTCTGCGGTAGGTTTGGAACTTTTGTATTCAATTAAAATACGGACTTTAGGTCAAATGTCATTGTCCTTTGCTTCATTTTGATCATTGTGTTATTTGAATTTATAATCATTTTCTTAAAGGTGCCTATAATATTCGTGGATCCCATGTGGATCCTCTACCTGTCTCGCGCATTGCGAAATTATTGAAGATATTAAATAATTGAATTTATTTACGAAATATCTGGCTAAACTTATCAATAACATTATCATTATTACAAATGCTCAATACTAACAACTTTTCATACATAAAAACAGCATAGAATAAAATCTTACTGATACTGTTGCATGTATGAAAACTTGTTTGGATTACTATTTAGCCAGATTTTTCGTAAGTAAATTCAGTTATTTAATATCTCAAAAAGATCGCAATGCATGAGCGAGATAGTGGATCCGCGAATAGGCAGCTTTAAATTTTGAAATACCAGCATTTTTCAACAATCATGCCGGTTCGTATCTGTATTGAGTGATAAGTTTATCTTCCAATGCCATGTGCATAAAATGCTAATTGTACCAGCATCCATACTCGTATGATTGAAGTCAAGAGACCTTAGTTCTCAAGCATCACGTGGGCAGCGTCAACAAATCAGCCTATTTCACAATACTCAGGTAATGCAATGCCATAGAATACTGGCAGCGCTCAAGTGCTTGTATTGCGTGGGCCCAACACGACTTCACGTCGGGTTATGAGCATTGCTGCCATTCGGATTAGATATAGGTGAGTGAGACAATAATATGCATTCATATCTATAATTTATACAATCCAATATTCATATTCTACGATCTAAAATGACCGTATAGTGGTTAATTTATTTATTACGATTACTACACAGACCAAACTGCAAAAAGAGCTTTCGAAAAAGCTATTTGTATTACCCGCTGTTTTAAAACCCCATATAAGAATACTTAGTTTTATTAGAAAAAGAATCCATTGGTAATGATTAATATCAAAAATGCAGTAAAATTATAATAACACTGATTAAAAAGTTAAATATAAGTACCTACTGAATAAAGTAAAAAACATCCTTGTGTATGTTATCCGCAAATAGGTCAATGGTGTTATTGTTCTTGATCTTAATACCGATCTCTTCAAATAAAATCAAAGCAAAAGCAAAATCATAAACAACAATCATAAACTAGAGGGTATATCGAAGTGTCCGATCTAGCACGTTTATCATCAATTTTATAGACACATTCGAACAGATCTAATCAATATTAAATTAACAAACTATTCAGATTACAAAATTAAATTGTTGTCAACATCAATCAATTAAATTTAGTTCCTCCCACCAAATTAGAGTCAATAATGTTCTGAGTAGAATCTATTGTAAATAACGTTTCGAAATGTGAATTGACTGTTTAACGATTGATATCAAAGGTTATGCTCAGGCTATGTGTCAAACGTTGAATTTATGATGCACTAGCGAAGCCTCGCAGTTTTACCTGATGTATATCCATTCTGTGCAGTGCATGCAATGGGTAGATCCCAACCATTTACTTAATCTTTGGTGCTAACAGATCCCACCTAATATTTTTGCAACCGATACCACAAAGCCATGACCATGTAGGACCATGTAGGACCACGAGGAAGCCTAATTCCCTATTATTTATTTGTTGTGACCCATAGAATAACTACTGTGGCTTTTTTAATAATGTGAATTGTGAATAGACACAAGGGCCCAATACAACGTAAACAACATAAAATAGTACAAAAAGTTTTTGCAAATTCGGCATTGTCATGTTAATTTGGGACCATGCTGAATATCTATAGGTTGAAGATTTTGAATTACAAGCGGAATTTCTAAATATGTATAGCACGAGACTGTCGGGCATATGCTGCGCTGCTGTATTGCATAGCCACAGAAGAGACAAGAGACCAATCTACTACTTACACGTAAAAACAACGATCATGGGATAAACTGCTATCAGTCTCCAAACCAACATCTAATGAAACATCACTGAAACATTTGTGAACCAAAGGCGTGCTTCGCTACATAAAGGAGCTGGGCTGGCATGGGTAAAGTCTGGCAGGGGGGAATGCACAGTACACCCCATGTGCGGGACGTCAGTGCAAGCCTTACTGCCCTCGGATGCAATAAGATACAAGTGGTAGTCGCATTTAGCTTCAAGAGTATGATTGTAGTTAGTGCAAATAGATCACCTCATCTAAACTACGCGCTATGTATGCCATCCCAGAATTACCTCGGATAATCGGACAAACAGGTCTCTTTAGCTTCATATAGATTTATATTGTGCAAGTGTCTGAGTGGGATGTGTTGGTAGGCTGTATAATTCACACCTGAGCTTTGATAGTATCAAGCGATATATTGGTACTTGAGACTGGTGACTTGAAATAAATTGACGCGCCTTGCCACGAATTCTAAAAGTGATTGTGAGTACTAAATGATCACAGAAACGATAATCAAGGTTCAGTGTTGTCTAAAATGTTATAACGGTTGTAGTGTCCGTTATTGTTCTATGAAAGTATTTGCTCTGAAGTGGTCTAAAAACGTAATTACACGTTTAATGAGTTTTATTTAAAAAAATAACCTGTTCGGCTTCTGTCACAAGATGGCTTACTAACGACGTATTTCAAACATGGTTGTAGTTTCAATACACAGAGTACAAGGAAATGTCAAATTCAGTTGATTGAATCACAGAGTACGTTGTCGATTTGTCGATAGAAAGCCATTAGAATATATGTCTTCCATAAAATAAGGATAGGATATTAAACTCTATACATAATTATCTTAACAATGACAGAACTTAAAACCCCCATTTTACCGCCATCTATCGGGTTTTTATAAAACTACCCTTTTTTTTTAAATAAAACGATTCATTCATCTGAAAATGTCAGTGCAATTTACTTACACGGTACAGTTATTTTCATTTCAAAACAGGGCGAGGTTAGCCAACTTTTTTCTGGTTAGAGTTGCAGTTTTAATGTAACAACAGCCTTACTAGTATTATTGTTTCCTGACAAATATAATCTGGGAATTGTTAAAGCTGAGTGAATCGGTATCTTCTAGGCAACCATGCTCCATCGTCGACCGCGCTGTCTCTTACCATCAGGTCGTGGTCAAATGTTAGCCTATCGATGATAAAAAAGCATTCATTCATTATAAGTGCAATATAGACGCTGCTCCAGTTGCAGGTACGTACCATTGTTCTTTCCATAGGATCCACTCCTACAGCGCACGAAGCCTTCTCGATCCTCTTACCTCGGCAACAGCCCAAGCCGAGGCTCGCACCTCAACGTTGCCCTCGAGCTAGTTGCCCCCTACTTTTGTTGGCTGGATGCCTTAAGCGCCTGCCCCGCCCGGTGACGCTGTAAAGGTCGGTAGAAACCAACAGCATTAGCCCGTTAAAAAAAAGGTACCATTGTCCAGTAACCATTAACTCAGCGGGCGAATACTTGGGTTTCCAATCCCAATAAGTCTATATCTATATACTTACTTACACTCAAAGATAGGTAGGTTACTAAACTACTAATAGAGACCGTTCTGTTTATCGAACTTAGAAAGTAGTTCTCTTAAGATTTGCCAATTTTGTCTTACCTAAACCAGCATCGTTAAATGATTGTTTTCCAATTTATGAGTGTCGATGATGGCCACGTTTGGTGTATACAGCTGCGTGGGCCACAATCGCTGCTTGATGGCCCACAAACACTGCCCAATGGCACTCAATAAGCCACGTAGGTGGCATGTGCATTTTGCATTTTATGAACGAAACGTTGACGAGAAATTGAGAATTTAGGTATAAAATATAAGTAGGTAAGTAGGCACTTAGTCATGTTTTTAATAATGGAAGTATAAGTAATTTTTTTTTTAATTTTTGGTAGCCTTATATTTGGCGATAATGTCTCACCTGATGATAAGTGATGACGTGGTCGACGATGAAGTACCATAATTTTATATATTATGTTGCCTAGAAGTGAAAGTTGACTTAAGCTTTAAAGACTCCCAGTTACTTGTTTGGCTTGACATTTATTTGTCTGGAAAAATAAAGTAAAATGGACGCTTATCATATCTGGGAGTTTGCCATAATCACCACTCCTAGCAGGCAGATCGAACTTGTCAAAATAAGTAGGTATTATACAACAAACTAGAATAGTTTCCATAAAATAGTTTATGCACTAACTAACACAGTTTTGCAGACTTCAGAATCAAGTTTTAATGCAAGTGCATACTAATAAAGACCGTTCTGTTTATCAAACTTAGAAAGTAGTTCTCATAAGATTTGCCAATTTTGTCTTACCTAAACCAGCATCGTTAAATGATTGTTTTCCAATTTATGAGTGTGCACAAGTGTGCCAACACGAGCGCAGAGGGAATTTACCCGCGAGAAAATGTTCATGTTGTAATAATTAACTAATAAGGAGAAAATATTAATGGCGGAACAGAGTTTTGAATTTAAACTTCTTCATCATCATCATCATCTTGATCATCTTCATTAACTGCCTTAAGACGTCCACTGCTGAACATAGGCTTCCCCCAGGGAGCGCCACTTTGTGGCAATCATGAATGATGATGGAAATCATGAATACTAATGAAACAATCATTCCAATAAAATAATCTAGGTATTAGTCATAGTCATAGTCATTTATTCATATAAGAAATACACGTCAAAAATAAACAAAATAGGTACAACAGGTACACATTAGAAAATTCCGATTCTATGACTATCTATTTGATGTCAAAAATAGAAAAATTAAAAATAGCAATTACATAAATGTCATTACAAAAAAATTTAACAAATGTCAATATAAAATAATTTAAAATGTCCGAACAACAAACCTACTACACAAAGGCCATTAACCAAGAGTTGAAGTTGAACAAACCTACTAATAATTGAAATATTATAATGTATATCTCTTTATTTTTATTATAACGTTTTGTAATAAATAATATAAAACATGTAGGAGGCCATGTGTGTATCAAAGTTGGTGTAATGGAATTTTTAAAGTCATTAAAGATGCCGTTGTATTAGAAACACGACACACCTCAACAACAAAAAATGATTTATGCATAGTGAACTAATATCCGGTGATTTGTTGCTTTATTAATATAATAACTAATATACGTGAAGATTAGTCATCTTAGGACACTCCTAGCTGGGACAAAAATATATACCTACACACTCTATTAAAATGTCTTTTGACCAGAAGTATTAGGTAGCACCTTTGCCACATATTCTGCTGCCAAGCATCAGATAGATATTAGATAGTGTGTAGAAAGTATCTGTGTTCTGCTAGGCGATTATGTAACTTGATTGCAACCAATAGAAACACAAAAATGTATGGATTTGACAGTTTCAATACGCAGTTTATGTGCATAGTTACTTTGAAAAATTTTAAATTCGGAATGAAATTTCTCCTGTTGCATTGCTGTCAAAGTTACGTAATCACCCCACTGGTGTGGAAGGATTTGAAGGGATATCTTGGAAATGAGATTTTATGCGCTAATCTCACAGTCTTGTATTTTACTCTTTTTACTAGACTGTGCTTGTGTGTCTGTATAACTGCGAATTGCAGTGTCACGTTTTAATAATTTAGAGTTCCGAGAGCCATTGCAACTGTTATGGGCGGTCAAACGAATAGCAAGCTGTAGAAGTGGCAGCGCGTCAAGAACGTGAAACTATGCAGAACCATTGCTGCCCGCGGGATTCGCAAAGTCCACGAGCACGAGCAGCGATGGTTACCGAAACGCTGACCTAACTTGACGCTGAAAGTAATCAGTTGTAAATTAGATGCCATCATGTTACATTCATAGGTAAAGAGATGAGGAAGGTGGTGACTGATTGTATCTCCTCACGATTTCGCTGTTCAATCGAATTGATGTTTAGTCAATTAAATGTGTACTTATACATACCTAGAACTTACTACTTTGTATTCTGTGGTGTAAACAGGTATGGCCTTTTGACACTTGCAGCTTCATAGGCAGATTAGTTAAATGTTTGTCTGGCTTTGACGTTAAAAGTTGGATATTTTGTCACTATCGGACCAACATGAGACCAGCATAAATGCTTTTCATCCCAGAAAATTTGGATTTTCCTAGAGTTCATTGTGAGTAAAACCGCAGTCTATCATACTTGATTTATAATCTCCCTAAGCGAGTTTCCAATGAACTTGATGTAATATGCAGCTACAGTGGTGCTATTAATAGTCGGTGCCACAAACCGTCCTGCTTATTATTTTAAAACGGTGGCGCGTCCGAGAAAAAGTGCTTTAATATGTATGGCGGTGGCTAATAGCACAAAAAGCAGCGGCGACAACGTTTAATCTTACTTTTAAACCGCCTTAAATATCGACGGAGGTGCGCAAGGCATCCTAGTCTATGTTGATATACAGGGCCGCATTGAGGTGCGATGACTGTTCTAGTGGAGCCACTGAAACTGTTTAGAGATTGAAACTGTCATCCACATTATCATTTTTATTTTATTCGGAATGGGAGAATCTGAAATTTACCAGCCAGTTGTATAATTCCTGATTCTCTATCATCGTTCATCTTTTTTTACAAACCGATATACTTTTTTCAAAATCTTCTAAATGAGTCCAGAATGAGGAGTTAGTTATTATACATAAAACCGAGCAGTTCGTAGAAACAGGAAGACTGATCATAAGAAGTAAACTGACGACGAGTAAATATTACTTATGCAATACGTTGAAGGTTATGTCCTGTACAATATATCGTTATTGTCGGGAAAGCGCCCAGCCGACAAAATTGAGAGGCAACTAGCTTAAGGGCACCTCTGGGTTGCGAGCCTCGGCTAGGGCCTTTGCCGGGACAAGAGAATTGAGAAGACCACTGAAGGAGGGAGAGGACCCTATGAAAAGTTACTTCCGTAAAAGGTCTATGGCGCAATGCAGCTTGCCTATAGCCTTTTAAGTGACAGAAATGAAACCGCTTGATGTTTCATCATTGAGTATTTGTATAGCATACTCATAGCATGTGTGAATGTTGCAGTTATATGAGCATTGAAAAAGTTTTCCACTTTAGATCCATCCCTGTTTTTGCGAGAATGCTGGTCGCGATTTCAATAAAGCAAGTACATGGCCTCCATTTCTCGTCGCTGACTGCAGTCTACTGGTTTTATGATCTCTAATTGCTCGATAAAATCAAATGGGCTGCGGTACTCCTCGCAAGAGGTGTGAGATTGGCTAATTGCGTGACTGTATTGCAACTAGTGGCGTGTAGAGATTCCCAATTTTCAAGACTCCATAGAGAATTCAGCCGAAAGGATACAGAAGCACACAATACAGGAAGAATATAGGTAACAAAAAAGTACTATGGCGATATTTTTTATGTTAAAGACAGTCAAATGAACACAGATAATAGATTTGATAGAAAAGAATGATAAAGGAAAAGGAAAGAAAAGGAAAAATAGAATTGCTCTTTCCTGTAAGTGAGACAAGTTATTGATGTCACTTCTACAGTTTTATTGATTTACTTTATTGGGCTAAGATCGTAGATTTGATAAAAAGGAATGGAAAGGCAAAATAAAATGATTAGAATGGGAAGGTAAAAAGAAGTGCAGGCTATACTGCTGACCTTATTTACTGAGATAGTAAGATGAAGATTAGATAGACTAATAAATAATACTAATCATAGTTAGTCAACAATTCTAATGGACTAATTCATTAATCGCAAAAGCTTCAAAACTTTTACAAACCTTGATGTAAGTAGTTCATAGAACTAAAAATAAGTGTAGTCTTGAGCTTTTAAACTTATATGACCTACCCTACAATAATACAGCATGAGAAAACAAAATTCATCAACATTCTTCAAGACTGGAGATCGCGACTCTAAAATGAATATGGATGCTCCACGGTGCGTAATGACTGCGATTACGACCACTAGTCCGATAAATAATCTATTAAACGCCGTTTTTATGACATGATTAATTGTTATAGAGTAAGATGATGTCGAGGAAATGAGCAATACCTACCGAACAACTATTTCACCGTTGAATGCCAAATGGCTACAGCCGTTGAGTAATACCTAAGTACAACGCGTTATATTCTATGTAGTTTAGCTAAAACTAACTACACAGTTAAAGGTAGTTTTAAGAGCGAGAGAGAGAGAGAAAGAGAAGAGACAAGGCCTGTGTCCCAGTAGTAGTATTGGGTGGATGACGATGACGACAATCGATAGGGAGTAGAGGAGAAAGATACCCTCACTCAGCAGGATAACTCATACTCTCTTGACCCACTTAAGTGGGATAACATATATTGCACAAGCTACTTAGTGGGATAAAACATGCTTTACTGAACCATTAGAGATAAGACGTGCTCCACCGACCCACTAAGTGAGATAAGACATGATCAACTGACCCAATAAGTGGGATAAGACATGCTCCACTGACCTACTAAGTGGGATAAGACATGCTCAAACGGCAACAAGTTTGCCCAATCCCAATAGATGGCATTTCCAATGTATTGGCATGCTTGGCATGCTCCAATGTATGCTTAATTGCTTAGCTATAAAAATGGTGGTTAAGATAAGCAATAGGTACATTGTATGTATTTCTCGTATCCGTAATCAGATATCAGTTAGCATAGCAGAAACACCAAACTTCGATGGCATGACCGATCATTCAACACCAGTGAATAGGAAAGGTAATTTGAGCTTATCTGTTCTGTAAACTGTCTCAAATTAGAACCATCACAAGGAGCATAAAATAATCGGTGTATTAATTATTATTGATGTCGGTTGGGGTCTTTGAATAGAATACTGTTTTGAAGGAGATGCTGGGATCGATTGCGCGAGACTTACAGAAAGCATGCATAAACAAATAGCATCGTTAAATAAGCTAAGTTGAGCTCCATTCGTTTGTTGAGCTTGAAATCAAAAAGAATCACCTCTTCTCCTGTATTACAGTAAAGCCTATCCCACTTAAAAATTAAACAGATAAGTATTTCTTTGTTATATTTACCTACTTCATGTTTTCCAAGTCGATTCTGAGTTGCGACATCACCTAGCTCCCCTATATCCGACACATCACATGTAACGATATGGCCCTGTTCTCATTAAATTCAACAAACCACACATATAATGAAGTAATTATATCAATTGTCGAGGCCGTAAAATTAAATGGGCTATTCATTCACCGTCCTGCCCAAACCGGAAATTCGGACGCGCCTTTTTTTCTAAAAAGCTGGCGGCATGGGACTGAGAAAAAGATGTTTTATCTTTAAGCTGATGACGGGTTAAAAGTCAAACAGTAGTGTAATTTATTCCACGCTAAATTTCCGTCATTAAGTCATAAATAAAACTCGAGAGCTAATGTTTATTATGATTCATAGCTTCAGGAGACCAGCGATAAACTTTCTGCAAGTAGCTTACCAACAAGACAGATCGCTCAAGTCGTTTTGTAACCTAATATTATAAACAAATTTCTTCTCATTTGATACCGCTGTCGTATTCAGTTACATATTGTCCATTCAATTCACACGTTTCATCAATTCAAAGTAAGGGACAATCAGGCATCGACCCCTACGATTCGTTCTCGCCTCACGTACGCCTCGAAGACGTGACGTGCGTGACCCTAAGTTCGGTCGATGAAGTCATAAATTATATAATGCATTGAAAATTGTTTCTCGCGAAGAGGCGCACCCACTAATCGGGTACAGAGCGCCCGCGCCCCCGAGCATCCGCAAAAAAGATTTATTGGATCGGGAATCGAGATCTCGTTTGCGTTGAATCGATTTCGTCCCATAATAGGTACGGTCGAAGATGAATGCCGAGTGAAAGTCGACTCACGATGTGATTGATCCAGTACTTGTTATGATAAACTCGGCTCGCTTTATGCGGGATCGTGATAAATTGTTCGTATTATTTTACACGTAAAAGCTATATTACCGCCAATGTCCGTAACGATTTTGACGGATGGTCCAGTCAATATTGTAACACTGCGATTACTGAAAGTATCTGCAAGATGAATTGCGAGTCTACTTAATGCTTTTGAACAAAATCAAAAAGAAAAAGATAAGAATCAACACTATAAGAAATAAGATACCACCATCACACAGAAGTCAGCCGGTCTCCACAGCAGTTAGGTTTCTATTAGTGGTCATTCTAGTCACTGGTGAACCGCAACCACAGGCTAACAAGAACTAGGTGCTTACCTACCGAGAACCATTGGCACTATATTATAATCATGACACATATCATCGAACTATAATAAGGAAACGTTGCAACAAACACGTGTCAGTACGTAGTACTGTAATTTATTCTGTGTAAGAATCTTCGATTCATTACCTATATTCAGTAGTCAACGGCTGAGCTAGAACTCTCCCTGTGAATAATATTCTTCAGTGGTTAGAACGGCATTGTCCCCTCGTCCCTGGCAGTCTTAAACTATGTCACTCAGGTAATAGTGAAGCGAGAACTTTATAAATACTTTAAATTACATACCCAAGCCCATTCCAAAATAAACAAAGTCAAATAACACCCGACTAAATGAGAGTACGTGAGTTCATTAAACGAAGATTTAAATTTAAAATTGAATGTTTACGCAGTAGGTATCGGCGTGGTGATCGATGCGAATGAAGCTATAAATTATAGTAATGCCGCTGCAAATTATTTTCTGAAGGCTCCCTTTTGATTTTGCCCTTGAGTTGGTGATAAGAACGAACAGGGATGGCGGGTGTTCTGTGAGAAAAATCTGCGCTTTACCTTTCCGTTAGCAATTTGAAGAGCTTAGAAAACGTTTTTTCATGAGTTGCTCTGGTTAGGTGGTGTTTAAGGTCATGTTTTCCCCTTAAATAGCGCTTGGAATTACAATAGTTTTCAGTTCCATCAATGCATCATCATCAACGACCTGATGATGTCTACTGATGAACATAGGCCTCCCCCAAAGAGCGCCATGCGCCACCTCGAGTGGCTGCTCGCCGCCTGCATCCATCGCCCCCCTTGGTTTTCACCAGATCGTCTGTCCACCTAGCGGGAGGCCAGCCTACGCTGCGTTTCCCGGTTCGAGGTCACCAATCGAGAACCTTTCATCCCCATCGGTACAAAACAATAATACATCAATATAACATAGAGTAATACAATTAAATTCATGATTATAAGGAGTTCTTCATCAAACACATTTTGTAATTAGAATACACTTTAAAGTTATTTCAATTTGTTAAACATGCCTTATATGCAGCATAATAATGACAGCCACGACAGCCTTGATTGCGACGAATGATTTAACTCTTCATTTCCAACGTTCAGTATCCATTTAATTTAAATAACAATTACCAACTGACTCATTCAAAATAATGACACGGAAAAATGTACTTGTGTTCGATGCAGGTATTCAGTGGGCCTAGCACGAATATTTACGCGCGCGTAAGTGTAACGTTAACGTAAGCCAGTTGTATGGCATTTGATCTGCCCCCCTATTACGATTGAGCTAGCAGCGCTACTGACGCGCGTCTGCCGCTCAACTGCTGTCAAAATTGTACGAACTTTGACAGCAGTTGAGCGGCAGGCGCAATCGTAATAGGGGGGTTTTACGTTAACGTTACACTTACGCGCGCGTAAATATTCGTGCTAGGCCTACAGAGCTGTAGTAATTTTAATACGTATAGACGCTAGAGATTTCGTATAGTCATTTTTGTATAATGAAGTGACTGACTGGCTGCAGTTTGTGGAACGGCGCAAAATAGAAGCCTCTCGGCTCAGCTTTGTGCGGATTTTTGTATTGATCCAAGTCTTTTTAGATCTGTAGTAGTCGGTAGGAGGCCTGGAGTAACATCTCTTCTTCGTTCGCCATGTCGAAGCATTTCGTATTATCTGTATGTTTTTTGTTGCTTGTATTTGGTTATTTTTCATGCCCCGGTATTTTCAATAACCATGGGTATAACCATTCTCATATCTTTTTAATAGGCGATTTAGATTTATTGCCTTCATCCGACTGGGAAATGATGTTCAGTGAGTGTCCTTGTAATAACCTACATATTTAAAATGTTAAAGCTTAAAATAGTTTAACTTTCATGTCAACATGCAATATAGGTACATCTACTCTTTTTATCCTCCTAATATACTAAGAAGGGGGAAGGGATGGAGAAAGAGAGGAAAGAGTTTCAAAGGGTGGATAAGGGGATGTTTAAGAGAAGAAAAAAGTAGCCAGGGCGAGTCAGCAAGTATGACAATAGAAAGCGAGTTCAATAGGCATCTTGACTACTATTAAAAATAAACAAGTAAATATTACTTTCATAAAGAAGATTAAAAATGAATGCAATAATTGAAAAAATAAGCAAAATAGGTAAATAAATCACGGAGTAATAAGCTTTTAAAGTTTCTACAGGCATCTCCTGTCCCTTTCTCGCGAAACTGAGCGCCCCCACAGTTACTATGAAAAATCTACTCGTGACGTCACATGCCAAAGAGATCGTATGAAAGTTACCACAACATAGTAATGAGGTACTAAACGACCTTCCTCTGGCGTCACTGGCCGTTTGAGCTATCTCTTTCTATTCCAGATTATAAAAGGCTTGTAACTTGGTAATTTTTTTAGATATTTAATTTTTGTTTTATAAATGTTTATCTTTTGAGGAATATAATTAATTTAGCCAAAAAAAATAGTCATCATGCCTATTATTATACTTGACTTGATGGCATAATTATATACATGACGCCCTTCTGTTATAGTTAAAAAATATATAAACTTATAAATGTTTTTTTTTCCTTAAAAAAGTTTACAATAGATGTAAAAAAAGATTTAGAAATACCTTGTACAAAAACATTTTAGGTTTAAGAGCTTACTAATATTGTCTGTATTACAGTTATAGAGGCACCTATGAAGATACAAACGTGCCCCACAACTTGGTTCCCAAATGCGACGGATCATCCGGTGCGGGGAAGTGATAAATCAGTTTCTTTATCGAAATGATAATTGCGTATCATTACGAATATAATCTTGATTGAATGGGGGCTTTTGTATCTGGCAAGCAATCTGCGTTGACGCCCTTGCAAGTGGCCGGATTTGCTGCACCTGCAATTTCGAGCCAGCTGGCTCATTGATTCTTTAATTGTTTGGATTTTATCCATGACCCTGTTAAATATAAAGTCTGAGCTCACACTTCTATGATTGAATAGTTTTGTACCTAATCTACTGATTTAATTGTACTCAAATGCTTTTGCGAGAGAAGAGATGTCGATTTCTACAGTTCATGGTACCCATGCTGGTGATCCTGTTTCTTTTTCGCGTCGAATAAATAACGAGTGACCAGTGCCATAAGCGCGTTTTGTCTGTTTATTATATCAATGACTCTACCAAAGTATCAAATGGTAGAGTCCAGTAAAGAAAGTGTCGAATCGAGGAATGTGTCGAATCAGCGAAAGTAGCGACTTAAAGTAGGTAGCCAATTAAAGAAAGTGTCGACCTGTTACTTGACCCCCCACTTACTCCAGCCCTGGAATCAGATGATCGTGCTTGCTTCAGGGAGGTCTTCACCTTTCATCATGAGATCATCTGACAACGTTTACGCTCATAATAACCAGTATTGTAATAAAATGAAACAATGTTCTCTACATGTTGAATTTTTGACGACGCTTTTAGTATTTTGGTTATGCGTAGGTGTTTTTTTATGAAGGAAGTATTAGCCACCCAGGTGAACAAAGCAGGTGTACCATGGGCAATACCCGAGCATTTGCCTGTGACTTGGGTTATTGGGTTGCTTGGAGTTGTAATGAATAGGTATTGCTTTATAGAGCCAGTTCTTAACAGCATTTTCTGACACAGTGTTTTTATTGAAACTCTATGAAAAGGTTTGCAGATAATAGGCATAATGACTACGATTAAAAATGAACAATTAAATATTACTTTCATAAAGAAGATTAAAAATGAATGCAATAATTGAAAAAATAATCAAAATCGGTATATAAATCACGGAGTAATAAGCTTTTAAAGTTTCTACAGGAGGCATCTCCTTTCCCTTTCTCGCGAAACAGAGCGCCCCCTCAGTTACTATGAAAAATCTACTCTTGACATGCCAAAGAGATTGTATGAAAAGCTACCACAGCTTAGTAATGAGGTACTATAACGACCTTCCTCTGACGCCACTGGCCGTTTGAGCTATCTCTTTCTATTCCGGTTTTTAAAATGCTTGTAACTTGGTCATTTTTAGAGATATTTAATTTTATTTTTCACAAATGTTTATCTTTTGAGGAATATAAATGATTTATCCAAAAAAAAATAGTGGTTACCTATTATAATGGTTACCTATTACCTACATTTATTATACGTGATGCTCTAACGGTACTATTGCTAGATGCCTTCGCTTGCATAAAATTATCCGAATGGTCAGTTTTCCAGCGAATGTTCCGAGGGGCACTGCGACTGTTATAATTATTATGGACAGGCTGTTATTAGGAATTAGGAAAAACACAAAAAGCAGAATCACGTTACAATCAATGATCAAAAGAAAAAGATTAATAAAAACAAGAGAGAGAGAGAGAGAGAGAGAGAGAGAGAGAGAGAGAGAGAGAGAGAGAGAGAAGAGAGAGAGAGAGAGAGAGAGAGAGAGAGAGAGAGAGAGAGAGAGAGAGAGAGAGAGAGAGAGAGAGAGTGAGAGAGAGAGAGAGAGAGAGAGAGAGAGAGACCGCAGAGCATAGACACCAACATTCAGAGAAGACAGAAAAACCCAACAAAAAAGAATTGATACATTTTCAATATTAGATAATAACACGGCAAAGAAAACTTTTATTATCCCTCACAGCTTAATAAAAGCCCACCGCGAGTCATGTTCCAAACATGCGATTGTGACAAACATAAAAATATTGCGTGATCATTTGAAAAACTTTACATGCGCAGGTGTCAGAATACTGGACTCCCCAGGCGTTTTTTAAATCAATTTCCGATCAATATTTGGAGCTAATGAGTTTTTGAAAGAAGTTTTTACGGAGAGCCCTCAAGGCTTTATGTTTTAAATTGCTGGTCGATGATAGGCATCGGAATAACTTAGCAAAATGGATTTGTGATGAAACGTTCGATTCATTTGTTATTACTATTTGGTTCTCTGGTGTTTTAACTAAAAATTGGAGCTGTTTTGGGATTTCTTCAAGAATTACGTTTATGCTGTCTCGGCTTTTATAATTAGTCAGCTCTTAGCTTCATCAGCCCTGTGTCCGTGTCAGCTAGAGGTCTGGTTTTATTGGCAATTATCCTATTAATATACCTATTATTGCTTCCCTATAAAATTTCTTATCTTACGTTTTATTCCTACAATACAAGTAATTCTTGACACAAATGGGTTTTGTGTTTGCAATTAAAGTTGGTAGGTATATTACATTTTATTACTTGTTCTATTGTATTGCATGTAAATACATACGATTCTGGCAAATATAAAATACTTAAGTACTAACTGTCAGTAAATATAAGAAGATACAAACACTTGACTTTTATATTTTCAAACTGTCATAAGTATGTAATTTCTTAAAAATATTTTTAAACTTTTTTTTAACGGTCAATATGCTTTTTTTACTCAAGCTAACTACTACAATAATAAAAACTAAACTAAACTAAAACTAACTACACTACACACTAACTAGCTACACTATACCCACTACAAAGAACATATGGACTGTATAATAGACCGCGATGGCCTATAGACAGTCCAAATGCTCCAGCCCACTGCCGGTAGGTACCGTACCCAACATGCTGGCAGCATTGCCTCGTTGAATTGCGATGCTGATGCGTTGATCCAAATAAGTGCCAGCATTTTGCTCACACCTCGCATCGACCAGGCGCTCTGATAGACTTCGGAAAACGCGGTGAGCTCCCGGTCCGTGGGGCTCACTTTTTTAACTTATATTTTCATTTGAGCTGATTTGATTTGACCATTTTGCGCGCTTAGTACCTATGGAGTACCCACTCATCATCGTCACCATCTGCGACGCCAACACGGGAGCAGTTGTGCCTGCACCCCGTATTCCGTTACTTTAAGGAGCTGGGCTGGCTTGGGTAGATGCTGGAGGGGGAAATGCACAATACACCCCAAGCGGGACGTCAGTGCAGGTCTTACCGCCCCCATTCCAAATTAGAATTAGACCTATGGAGTGGACCTTTCAGCCATATTCTCACTCAGACGCTATCCTATCGCATGTAAAACTACATTAAAAAGTTGAAGATCACCACAATAGTGATTAGGTATTCTATGAAACGTAATTAATAATAATCCAATAGGTAGGTACAATTAGAATAAATAAATAAACCATTTTACACAGGACGTCTCAATTTCGACGAAAAGCTACCTTAAGCATTTTTATTACTTCATTAATATCCAGTTATAATAACTAAGGGCAAATTAACTATTACTTTCCAGAATCAAAACGTTAAAGTTGTGCCTCAACTATAATAATAATTTAGACGGCATGCTCGGAACTAGAAATTGAATCTAGAAAAAGAAATACCAAATTGCAAACCATTTATACCTCCCGCATCAGAATTATTCTTAAGTCGATGTTTAGTGCAGTTAGGTACTTACTTAAACTTCATGATCAGGGACGCCGCCGGGAGTATTCCTTCAAAAAATTAAGGCTGAATCATAGAATAGTTCTAAGGGCTGAATATTTAATTTTTTCAAACGCCACACTACCATCGCAACATATCATCAGACACTCTCAGAATACCTACTTAGTTAAGTAGATAGGTAGTATAAGTATTCTTTACTTCAACTGTAGTGTCTTGCACTAGATTAGAAGGATGCACATTAGGTATGCTAGATACTAGTACTTTAGTATTCCTTTTTTGGCTTAATATTTTTGTTCTGGAAGCGTTTATTGTTCTGAATGCGTTGTCTATATTATTTAGTCTGAGAGTTATTACCTATTAATTTACCTATCTCGATCAAAAAGCTATAGAAATGAATTACAGGGATACAAAATTAGAAAATTGCGTACGTAAATTACTGTGTGTAGCCGGTGGAACTCTTAAATATACCTTTTGAAGTGCCAATTAACATTTTAATAGGTACCTATCACACATCGCGTTGTCGTTGGTACATATTTTCATAATAAACCTTTTAGTTAGGAAGCTACGTATAAAAATTGTTACGACACCATTAACAGCCCGAAGGCGTCCACTGCAGAACATAGGCGTCCTCCTTAGAGCTCCACCCTGAGCGGGCACTCGCAACTCGCACTCGCGGCTCCTGCATCCATCCGTCATGCGTGTAGGCGGCCGAGTGAGGACCGAGTGGGCACTCGGTGGACCGACGATCTGGTGAAAACCGCGGGGAGCTGATGGATGCATTAGTTAGGCCATGCTGTTATTTAATTTTATTTTACTTTATACATTTGGCGGTTGAAAAATGTTTCTAACTTTTACTTGACACTTACTTATAGGGTTTATAGGAAATTAAAATTCCCATTCCCCATTAAAATTATATATTTATCTTTTTCTTTATTATTCGTCCATGCGATAAAGCAGCTATTTATTTATAGACTACACTGTAGACTACTCTAAGATTTCGTGGAATAACCTTAATAAAAAGAGAAATAGCCAAAATATTTAGCAAAATATTGCAAAGTTACAGACGCTTATATTTTAATGTTTTACCCATAAAGACTTAGACCATTTAGAAATTCGTGTTTACCTCGTCTCCCGTAGAAATTATCAGAAAATGGTGCTTGCGGATTATAACGTTAACATCTCCATTTATAGATGCTCTAAGTTATAAAGATCCACATAAAGCAATAATTCATATTTTATTAAGTTGTATTTTTGTAATTGTTGCTATCTGAGACTTTTACCGCACTAGACAAAATGCAAACGCGCTTAACAATACAAAATATCTGCTCTGTTGAAAACTAAAGTCTTGCCAATATTCAACCGCAAATATCTGCACTTATACAAGTAATTAAAAATGACTTGCACTTTCAAACTATGCTCTTTTAAACATCATCGCAGTAAAAACGAACGCATTTCGAGTTTGTTAATTATAAAGACATTAAACATTGTCGAGGTCTATTATTGGACGCACGACTCTAACCGCTTTTGTACGTAATTGTACAAACAAAGCTTCAAGAGGTACAATTAAAAACATGTTTGTTTATCAGGTACCGTCGGAACGATAAATTTTTGCTGTTTGGTATTTTAAACTGACTATTGTAACGTACATTAAGACGTACAATGTACCAGATTTAGGCCCATTATCATCATCATCATTAACAGCTTTTGAAGACGTCCACTGCTGAACCTAGGCCTCTCCAGAGAGCACCAAGCACCACCTTGAGTGGCTTCTTGCCTCCTGCATCCGTCAGCTCCCCGTGGTATTCACCAGACCGCCGGTCCACCTAGTGGACGCCCAGCGTACTCTGCGGCTTCCATTTCGTGGTCGCCACTCGAGAACCTTTCTTCTTCATCGGTTATCAGTTCTGCAAACGATGTGGCCTGCCCATTGCTATGTACTTGCTAATTCTAAGACACAACACAGTGACAATATTTTGAAAATTAAGAAATGTATACTTATTAGTGCAGGCGACTGTACATAGATTGATTGGAGCCCGTATTTATAGAACTCAGTCGAGAATTGTTGCTCAAAATGAGATTCAATTCACAAATTATAATGTATGAAATCTCTAATCTCTAATGAAATCGCACTTGACAAAACGGAACTAAATATTCTCTAATAAGCTTTGAAAAAGAACAATATTTTGGGAAACAAGGGGCAGGTGTGAGTTATTCACTTTGAAGGTTATCCGTGTTACTACTACTATGTGGCTTCAGCTTCAGTGTGTGTCGTGCAGTATGATCGAAAGTGTCATCTGGATTTTTCTAACACTGATGACATGAAATTATCACTATAATACCTATAGGTACACTCATAATAAGAAAACCCGGAAGGCCTCCACAACCTCCACATAAAAATGCAGCACAGACAATCGGTATCATAGCAGAATCTCAGCATTAGAGCGGGATAGCGAAAGTGTCCTCTCTGGGAAATTTAAAAGAGGAAGTGGGATAGCGATAAGTGCAATGTTCATTAAAAAGGGTCAGTGAGGGGGTGATCCCCCACCCCCGGGCGATCTTGTGGTCGTCTTTTTAATTTGTTCTTGAGTTTCCAGGGTTGTGAGTTTTCCGATCGTAAAATAATATTTTCTTTTTAATAAATTTTTAACCTTTAAAACAACGGATTTTGTTATTTTTCAATTTGTATTGGTAATCAAATACCTTGTATGTGAATAAGTTAAAGAATTGTGTAATAGGTATACTTTTTTATGAGTCAAAGCTTTCGTTGCTATTTCCTTTTCTTTCTGCAATCGCCTGCGCCATGAGCAGAAGTGTATGTGTGCATTGGCCAATGGAACATGTAGAAATGAAAACTGTGCACTCGATGGTCTATCTTCTGCGAACACATTTTTTTTTCAATATAAAATGTTTATATTATATTATATTATTAACTACCTACTTGTTTGAAACATCAAACAATCATAAATACAAAAATTTTAATTAATCAACTAGTCACTCCTTGTAGGAAATGCTTGCACAGATAGACAGATAGACAGATAGACGGACAGCGAAGTCTTAGTAATTACTCGCATTAATAGGGTACGAAACCCTAAAAATAAGGCAAACAGAGGTAAAAAAAGTTTTCCCAGTTTTCTCGTGGTAGCCCTGGACCCCGAGACACCGCCGGGAGGCGCGGCGTCTTATCAACGAATTAATTCTAGACTAACGAAGACGGGACCCCCGCGATTAACACAACCTCCCCTTTGGACTAGAGCTAGGAATCTTTAGAGTGGCTGTCAATAAACATTAACGGGACAACTTGGTTTGATAAAGTGTCCCACATCATCTTCTGCTTTTCCTTCTTCGCTGCACGGATCGGTAACAAACATTTTGCAGAACTAATTGTATTGTGTCACATATTTCTTTCCTTTTCGTACTCGTTTCTCTTACGTATTCCTTTAATCTATTGTCGTAGCTATCCCAGGTCCTTTATTCTCTATCGATTCCTTACTTCGAAACCACGCAAATTCCTTGTCTTACATAAGAAATCTGCAAAAGTCTATTCGCTATGAAACGAAAACAAAACCGCGCGAAATGAATTTGGAATTGGCGCGATTTCAACTGTCAAAAATCATATGTTTTACCAAGACGTGTTCCGAAACACCAAGACATCAAAAGATATGCCCACTTATGTCAATATATTTTATTCAAAATAAAGATGACTTTAATGTAAAGTGAAGGTATATCTAACGCTGTGACACGATTTGAACAAGACACAATAACGACGTGGTTTCGAATCGTGTGGAATCTGTGTTTCCATAGAGCATAACCGCCCAGTTGTGAAAATTTTTAAGCTGTATACTTAGAGCATGCTCTAAGGCTGTATATCATTATCTCAATGTTAAGAAGCCTTAAAGAGGTAAGATTTAGGTTGCCTCATTTCTGTTTAATATCATCAGCCAGGTGATTTCCACCAAACAAACACGTGCCTGCCCAACAGAGCGCCACTCTAGATCGCCTAATTAGGTACCTTTTCAATCCATGTACTTTCGTAGTTTAAACTAGTTTTAGGTGCATTATATTTATTGTGATTAGTGTATCTTTGACATGTCTGAAGATTCCTAACTCTCTGGACCAAGGTCCGAGCGGGTGGCATATTAAGACGAAGTTGGAAGTAAAAAAAGGCGAAAAAGAGTTTTATATTCTCTCTCGAATGGAAAGAAATAGGAAAACCTTTCTCATTTAGCCCACCAGTTCTGACTGGGGTGTCGTCGCGGAAGCACTGCCTGATGGAACTTTGACAAAAACTACTCGTAATTAAGTTAATCGTACTTATAGTACACAATAATTAAGTGTTAACAACTGTTGTAAGAAAACTTATCAAGATTGTGTTACTTTGACAGGTGTTTGTGACGTATTTGAAGCAACTGACAGTGACAAAATAACTGTTTGGGAAGAATATCCGTGATACAAAGTTCGTAGAAATCTTGTGACCAAAAGCTTGTGATGGCGGAAATTGCGAAACTCTTTGGACATCCTTGCTCAGTTTTGTCTTGTTACCTTAAGAAAATATAATCTCTTTTATTCATTGTTTATTTAATTAAGTATCGTAATCGAGAAAACGAGAATCGAGGGATAAATGGAAAAGTGAAGAAAACGTGCTTGCAGTGTCAACTATCGCGATGGGTGTTAACTTTCGCCGAACTGTCAAAGTTAGTGTGGATGCAATGGAGTCACAGACTGGAGTGAATTCTTTGAGTAGTATATCTACAGTTATCTGTGGAGTGAATGGATTTACTGTCTGCTTAGCAGTTTTTTTTGTAAGTACTCTCATTCAGCATCCTGAAATATAATTGGTACTTAATCCTCTCCCAGAGAGCGCCACTATGAGTGGCTGCTTGCATCCTGCATCCATCTTCTCCCCGCGGTTTTTACTAGATCGTTGGTCCACCTAGTGGGGACCTACGATGCCTCTTCCAGTTCGTGGTCGCCACTCGAGAACTTTTTTCCCCATCGGTTGGGACATGAGGACAGAATTTTCACGCTGCTCAATGCCCATTGCACTGGCTTCTGACTTGCTATGTACCTAAATAAATAGGGCGAATTCTGTGCTTCTGACATTTGGCTTAAGGTAAGACTATTATTGCCTTATAACATGTACCTGCCTACAACAATAATAAAAAAAAATGTGTGGATATTTCACACAGTGCCATCTAGCCCCAAACTAAGCTTGTACTATGGGAACCAGATAACTGATACAATACTTATATACTTTTTGTTTGTAAATACATACATAGAATACAATATAACACCCAGACACAGAACGAACATCTATGTTCATCACACAAATGTTTGTCCTGGGTAGGAATCGAACCCACAGCCCTCAGTTCAGAAGGCAGGGATACTACCAACTGAGTTATCGGGCCCGTCAATAATAACGGCATTACAATTTTACGTGCCATAGCGCTCAGTTGTCAATACCTTCCACTTTTGGTAGTAGTCCCCCCTCCAAGTATATGACCGCAATGAACGTTGCTTACCTTTACCAATCGATTATCTGTGCTGTAAAAAGATTAGCTTCGGATATTGTCATTATGACAAACTCCACCTATAAGCGCCTAATGTTGCGTTTTATGGAGAGGCCTATTTCAGCAGTGGACTTCTTGCTGTGTGTCATGGATGAAATAAAAAAAGGAGGATTGAGTTTTGATTGACATCGAACTGAAGCCCAAAATGGCGGACATATTACATATGTGTGTCAGATGAAAGTAGGGCGACTGGCTGCCTATGATGTGAGTGTGTGCGTATTCCGCTTGTACGTACGAAGCGTTCCGGCTTCCTAAGGGTGCTTCAGTTTCGGATCAGACGGGATTCCCTCCTTCTTTTTTTATTAGCTCCATGCTGTGTGTGTTAAGCTTCGCTATGAGCGTTTTTACTAATGTAGGAAAATATATCAACTCAAAACTCACAAACAAATGCGTTTTGTAGACGTTTTTACAAAAAGTTCTCTGCGCAACCAGCTCAAAATTTAATAAAACATCAGCCTCACAAAGCTAGACTGGACAAAAAGTGCACAAATCGATAAAACCCCGTACATTCCACATTCACTCTCTTTATTAAAAAAAGGTACTTGAAACAATAATCCGTCCCCGGGAAGGGTCACATGCTTACCTACAAACCTACGAAGTACTCGGGAAGTGTACAGGACCTTCGTTATCCCTAAAATCTACACGGCGGAAAATTTCATTTCAATAGCCGCCCGCCCGCCCTGATGCCTCCTGATACCTACCAGCAAATAACTCTGCCCCGGCTTAATATGCATTAAGGGTATTCCCGAATTTTCTCCAGTAAAAATGTATGAGAGCAACCCGACCGTGACGTATAAGTGGATTATGTCACCCCTCTCTTTTGCTCATATACTCGCATCCCTTTCTGCCAAATTGTGAAACTGTTTGCTGATGTAGAGTGGAGTGAGACTTTTTACCACAGCAAATAGGCATCATGACTAAAATATTTTTTTTTTGATGATAAAAGATAAATGATTAATTATAAAAGATAAACATTTGTGTAAACAAAAATTAAATATCTCAAAAAATGATCAAGCTACTAGCATTTTAAAAACCGGGATAGAAAGAGATAAGCTCAAACGGCCAGTGATGTCAGAGGAAGGTCGTTACAGTACCTCATTACTAAGCTGTGGTAGCTTTTCATATAATGTCTTTGGCATGTGACGTCACGAGTAGATGTTTCATAGTAACTGTGGGGGTGGTCTGTTTCGCGAGAAAGGGACAGGAGATGCCTCCTGTAGAAACTTTAAAATCTTATTACTCCGTGATTTATTTACCGATATTGCTTATTTTTCCAATTATTGCATTCATTTTTAATCTTCTTTATGAAAGTAATATTTACTTGTTCATTTTTAATAGACATCATGCCTATTATTGGACTGTCGTAGTTACAAAGTACGTAATTATACTTCCACTACCATGTTTTAGTGATTGATTAGTTAAGAACTACTTTAAGTTGTTCTGGATAAGTAGAAAAATACAATTTTAAAGAAAAAAAAAACAACTACTTCTACTATGTTTTACTTAGTTATTAAGTTTACTTTAGTTATAAGTAAACTGTAAATAATAAAAACGTTTACTTTCAAATTACCTTTTTATATGTCGTAGCAAAAAAGTTTATTATATTTTATTGTGGCACTATTAATGAAGCTAATTAATTAATAATACTCGTAGATTCGTGTTCAAGCTGAGCTATTTTAAGTAACTGGACAGGTTATGATCAAAACATCCCGTTATATTTATAATATTATGCAACTGGCCTAAGAAGTTTATAATTTTAATCCCGACTATTAAACTATCGATAAATTTTGCATAATACTGTGTGAACTATTGATATTTGCATATTGAAGATAGCATCGCAAGCTGGCTTCAGCCTACACACCTATTAGTTAATATTAATGGGTTAGTATTAATTTATCTCATTTGTATGTGTAAGTCATAGAGTTGGCTTAATTTACATCGATGTTTGTCCGTAGGAAGACATCTTTATGTGGGTGCGTTTGCGTATAGATGTTGTATAAATGTCGAGTTAAATTATTACTAACACTAAAGGCGTCTCGTGGTTTTACCTGTTTTTACTCATAATCAGCAGAGAAAGTTTTTTTTTTATGACTGGATAGGCCCCCGCATTTGACCGGAATCTCACCTGATGGAAAGTGACGATGCGGTACAAGTATATAGATATCCTATCTTGCTCTCAATGTGTCAATCAGCAATCACTGCACCATCCAAGTAGGCTGATACGTTTTGACGTTTAAGTACCCACAAACAAGCAGAGTAACTTAAAGTAATTATTTTACCCATCTTTGTAAAAAAAAAAGCATTTTTACATATATGTAAAGTCGGTATCCATATTAACCTAGCTTTCATATCTCTGTAGTCGGAGACAAAGGCAGTGTGATGTAAGCATATTTTTCTGCTACGGGAGTTCGTTCAGAAATCAATACCTCTGGCTGGGCAGGCGAAATCTATACTCAACAAGTAAACTGTACTATTTGATATTTTTTGATAAAAATTGTATCTTTTTCTATTACAATTGGAATACCAGCACTTGAGATGCCATTAGAATAACAATGCATGCGTGTTCGATATCGTGTCGCTGGGGGTTTAATGATTGTGAACGAAGTAAAATAATTGATCGTTACAAACAGCTCTCAGTTCAGAAGGCAGGGCTACTACCAACTGAGCTATCGGGCCCGTCAACGTGCCACAATGACGTGACATGGTAACGTGAGTAGATATTTAACATCCAGCAGCATCACGTCTTTTCCCAAACTAAACAAAAATCTCAAAAAACGCGGGCTATAATATTTTATATAGATTTCTCTTAATTTATCATAATGATTAACTGTCCATGTTTTTGTAAAAATGATGTAAAATTATCATTAAGTATGACTTATCGCATATTCCGAGAGAAGGTAATATTTCACAGCCATTATTGCCCATGTTTCGAGACATAACTTGACTTGTGCTTAACAAGTGTCTTCATTAAGTTATGATTAATGACGTTAATATATATAATGTAAAATAATATAATGTAATGTATATTATAAAACGATAATGGAGGATTACTAAGTATTATTATTTTAATTATAGGTACATAAGTGCCTATGCATATTTTATGCATAAGGTGGAATGTTTAACTCAGCGAGGCAAATTCATTCGTTCGTTGATTACATCAGAACTAATTTTGCACAAAAAAATAGAATGTATCAACAAATTACGATTAAAAGTATATCACCTTAGATTTATTATCGATTTAGCAACAAATGGCAATAAACTTTCGTCTTGACTCTTCAGTCTATTTGTGTGGTGTTTGTCCTTTTGAGACAACTTTATTCACGCAAGTCGATTTCGGAGCCTTCAGCCTCGTCAGGCTCTTAATAAGACTAATAAGTAATAGCATGGGGTCCCATCAGGTACAAACGAAAAATAGCCCGAATTTGAAAAAAATGTAGTAATCGTGTCTAGAGAGTTACTAGTTAGTGTCCAGTGTATTAATTTGGCCCAATACTTCGCCAACACGCAATAAATGTCGCTTGATAATCTTGCGTTATGCAGAAATAAAATAATTTGTAAAATAGCCCGCGTTATTCCATTGTATGGGATGAGGCATCTGTACTGTAGGTATTATATTATCTGGGGTAATATCTACAATTATAATTATAAACACCATTGAATGAATATTTTTTTGCATACGATTTCACAAAGCGCCAACATATTTTATCTCAGACAAACACCATAAATAGTTAAATATTTCAATACTGGCGCAGACTGCACCCGTTTCGCGAAATGAAATTTAAATGAAATAACAGACAAAACGAAGACAAAACATAAAACGACGGAGAAAAACGTACAAATCGAGTCCCACTGAACATCTGTACCGGAGCTGGACAAATTGCGAGAAATAGTCTATTTTATCGCCGCTCCTGGTGGCGCAGCTTTTTATCGGATTTTAATAAAAACTAGGGAATGTGATCAACAGTTTAAATGCCTTAGGCTGGGTTCCAACACATACAGTTAACTAATGACCTGACAGCCGTTTTTTAATTTACATGCCAAATAAATCTACAAAAAATTACGAGAAATACTGTGCTTTTACTTTTTTTTATAACTTAAAAAACGGCGGCGATATTTACGTTCCAAGTGCGTATTTCCGGTCGAAGGTTTTAAAAACGCGGGCAGGCGATGACGTCACTCCCGTAGTCATTCGATAGTCGCGCTCTCGTTTGCACAAATTGCACGCCGCGAGTGACCGGAACGAGTGCGGGCGTGACGTCATATTGAGCGCGGGGTAATGTCGGAAATTCAAAAACGGGCTCAAACGTCTCGTCGTTATAACTTTCGTCGTAATACTGCATGTATTGAAGCGAAATAAAAACTAATGTAATGTACATGATCTACGCTCCGATTTAAGATGTATTTGATAGTGATATTTTGACCCGTTTGTGTTTATCGGCAGCCCATGCATTCCCACCAGGATACCTACCTAGGGAAAGGGTAGCCGCATTATCCTCGGTCTAAGTACATTATAATCTAGTGTGATCACGAAGAAACCTGACAAGCATGTTGATTATGAACCCGTCCTGATGTTCAGTGGTGGATATTTTCCGGCTAAATATGATCATAATCGTCATCACCATCAACAGCCTGACACATCCACTACTGAACATATTCCTTCCCCATAGAACACAACTTTGAGCGGCTGCTCGTGTCTTATATCCATCGGCGCCCCACGGCTTATAGCCAACCAAAAAGATGTTAATGCGAGTAATTGCCTACGAACTTACTTGGGAAACCGTGACCATGCGGGTGGATGTAGTCAGCTGTTCGTCTCCTGGTGTGGTGAAGCCTCGGTTGTATTTCTATAGGTTTCTAGTCCTATTTGTCTTCCCTTTCAAGGTGGGAATGAGAGGCCAGGGTCGTCCAGGGTGGACCACGAGAAACTGTCCACCAACCCCTGGAGCTCGTCCCCGAGTTCTTCAGAGTGTGTGTTACAGAGCGCTGGCACGTACAGTACTTGCTCTGGAGCTGTTCTGTTCTGCATGACATCATGTCCTGTAATATTGTGATTTTTGAACATGCCTCCGATTTCCTCATCATGATGTTTTCCTTAAGCAAGTATTGAATAACTGTTATTCTATTCTTTTCTAAGAATGAATTCCGCACATAACTTGAAATGGATTGAGTGGGATTCGAAAGAACTTTGTCAGTTAGAAATCGGCACCGGTCACCGCTAAGCTGAGAAAAAGAAAACAAAAGAACATAAATAACATAAACCTTAAAGTAACTTCCCGCTTTAAAAAAGTCCCTCCATATGCCAATCACCATCCTCTCGCATCGCTATAAATATCTCTAAATACCATTAATTAAGCAACTAAAGCGAATTACAAAATTTATTTAAATAGTGGCCATGTGCGAGTAGACTTGCGCACTGAGGGTTCCATCCGTAACACAAGACACTAGACACTTTACTAGGTGGTAGGACTTTTCTGCAAAGTTCATCTAGGTAGGTACCACCGCTTTGCCATTTATTCTGCCGCCAAGCAGTAGTGTGCTAGCACTACTGTGTCCCGGTTTGAAGGGCATTGCAGCTAGTGAAATTACTGGGCAAATGAGACTTTATGACCTGATTACACAGTGTAGTAATCTGATTACTAGACTGTGTGATGTCTCAGGATGACGTGCGCAGTGCAGTGTCACGCGAAACTTTATTATTTTAAAGTTCCGAGTTACATTGCAACTGTTATGGGCGGCCGTATTGCTTAACATCAGGTGAACGACCAGCTCGTCACGTCATTCATTCTCATAAAAAAAAAGATTAAAAATGAAATAATATTTTAACACTCTCAGCGTTTTTGTTTATTGTTAAATAAGTATACACTTTAATTTAAAGCTTGAACTAATCTTGTGGCTGATTTTAAGATGTACTTAGTGTATGATGTATCAATTTCAAATTATTACCTATAGTAAAATCATTCATTGAACAAATCATTGAAAAATCCAGCCATTGTTGGAGGTCAAATTCAAAATAAGTACAGAAAACCTAACTCACATTTCCGTGAGGTAGGTATAGCAGCTGCTCCAAATAATTTAGCTAGTGTCGTGAATTTTATAATTTATTCTCACTTTTTAATATTAAGAGGTTGGTAGACTCTTTAAAAATACCATTTTGGTTGGCCACACTGGCGGAAGGAGCATCCGCTGAACCATCAGCCAATTACGATGGCTGCCTTGATAGTTCCGGTAAAATAATATTGAGGTTTAGGAGGGAAGTTTTGGAGGGACGACAAGGTCCAAAAAGCAGTCAATTCTGGTTAAGCAGCCGAAGCGTCAAGACGTATTATTGCTTCTGTTCGTTTATTGTGTGCAGAGTGTGTACTGAATATTTATAGAAGAAAGAATATACAAGGATTGAATTGAAAAGGTTCTCTGTGTTTTACTTCACTAGGTACCCATTGTAATGTCGTCATTTACGACGCATATAGTACAAATGCACATGCTGGTTGAAAGAATTATTGTTACCTTTGTTTTTATTAGTTGGCAAGCAACTATAATAACAAATAATTAGACGTTCTGTGAAAATATCACCCGGCTAAACTATTTCGGTTTGGTAAATGTGATAGAGAAGCCGACTGCCTAGGTATACGACAACAACAACCCTTTACAGCTTTCCAATTATAGATAATCTTATAGTTTTATTTTAGCGGAATTACACTATATATTTGAAGTAAAACACAGAGAACCTTTTTAATTCTTGTATATTCTTTCTTCTTTAAATATTCAGTACACACTCAGTACATAGTAAACGAACAGGAGCAATAATACGTCTTGACGCTTCGGTTGCTTAACCAGAATAGACCGCCTTTTTGGACCTTGTCCTCCCTCCAAAACTTCCCTCCTAAACCTCAATATTATTTTACCGGAACTACCAAGGCAGCCATCGTAATTGGCTGATGGTTCAGCGGACGCTCCTTCCGCCAGTGTGGCCAACCAAAATAGTATTTTTAAACAGTCTACCAACCTCTTAATATTAAAAAGTGAGAATAAATTATAAAATTCACGACATTCGGCCATCCGACACAGAGCTGCCTCCTGGCGCTCGTCCACTTAGCAGTCAATTCTTGTTGTAGCTATACAATTTCTTATTTGAGCACATATTTCATTAGTACAGCTAAGAATCATTATATTTTCTACATCGTTATTTTATACTACATGTACACGTAGCTAAAGCAAAACTAAAATCCATTGCGTAGTATAAGTAGATATTGACTGTGATCACAACATAAATAACTACAATATTCGAGCACAACTATAATTACAGGCCTGCACAATCTAAGTCAACACTAAAAATCAAACAAGTCATAGTAATTAAATACCTAACTACATATAAAGTCAATAAATTTGATGTCTACCGCGTATTATTGTACCAATACCATAAAAATATGAACTAAACAAAGCTATTTATAATATGCAATATTAAATATATCTGCAATTCTTTGAATAACAGCAGGTATTGTTATTTATCAGTTATAATGTAATGACTAACTTATATTATTCTTAACAGTCCTATTCTAGTTTGCTTTTGTAATTCAACTTCACGACATTCGGTTTACTTACACTTAAACACTACAAATTCTTTAAGATATTTCATGGAATTAACCTATTGATTTTTATATTACTGCAGGATACGATATTTACATAATACTCAAGAATTAAAAGTCTAAGTATTCCTAATCAAAGTTACTGTAAATTTACGCGTGATCGTAACCTGTCAACTAATCGCCAAAATGCATCTTCATTTCTTGCCTCAGTCTGCAATCAACCCTTCATTATGTTCTTCGTGGTGTCGCTGTAGGAAACGCATTGTACACGCATTCTTTTCTCTAGTAGCATTCCTTCAGTACATTTTCCATAGTGCTGCTGGATGCAGGATACGCTTCGTGCACCTTTAAATGCCTTGAGTCCTTGGTAGAGGCGACTTCCAGCTTCATCAGAGTTCATGTCCTCGCAAAAATAAAACTTGCATTAGCACAATCATAATTTACGTAAGTGAACATAACACTAGCTGAGTAGCTATCGGTATATCAGTTACTAAATATCAGACAAGCCAATTTAGATGCAGTCATCGCGTCTTGAGTCGACATTTTAAAATACGATTTATTTAAAGTTGTTTCAAGATAAGATTACTATGACAATACAATACAATACAAACAACATCAACAGATTCATCAACATTTAACTGCTATGCAGACTAAAAACAGCATTATTTAAAACGGCGCACTTGGCCACCAGCATTTTTATTTTATAATATTTTCATAGCAAAATTATACTAATCATCCTGTCTTAGCCTGCGGCACACATAATCACTATACATTAGCACACTTACCCTGTGGCACACATAACCACTATTCCTCGGCATACTTAGCCGGTGGCACACATAACCACTATTCCTCGGCATACTTAGCCGGTGGCACACATAACCACTATTCCTCGGCATACATAGCCGGTAGTACACATAACCACTATTCCTCGGCATACATAGCCGGTGGCACACATAACCACTATAACTGTTTCAACTACCTCAACTGCTTCCAACTATCTCAAACTGTTTCTACTGTCACAAATTGTTTCGACCATCTAACTGTTTTAACTATCACAGACTGTTTAACTATCTCAACTGTATCGCCAGTCTCAACTGTTGTTACTGTTTCAACTATCTCAACTGTCCCGTCTTAACCTATCTCGACTATCTCGACTATCTCGACTATCTCGACTATCTCGACTATCTCGACTATCTCGACTATCTCGACTATCTCGACTATCTCGACTATCTCGACTGACAACTGTTTGGACTGTATCAACGGTTTCAGTTGTATCAAATGATTTGACTCATAGCCTTTATTACCTCCATCAACTTATCAAACCATAGACTATTATATTAAAACAAACTGTATTAAACCATAAAATCTATCTAACAAAAAACTATCAAATCATAAACTATTTCAAACTCAAATTGTATAAAATCCTTAAGCTGCATCAAACTTTAGACTGTATCAAAACTAACTGTATCCAACCATAAATTATACTGTACGAAAACCAAATCACACTAATACCTTATATCTCTGTAACTAAACCAAATCAAACCATCGACTGTATCAAACTAAATCATCACGTGCCTTAAATATCAGTCTACAAAATAGCTGTTCATATATTATAATTATATCGAAATTAATTCAAATCTAAATACCAAGTTGTCATATATACTTACTGAACGACGGATAAGTATGATGATAACGCAATACATTAAACAAAACCTATATATCAAACCATATATTTTAAATACCCGTACATGAATCAGTGCAATAAAAGTCTTGATATCAAATAGCAGCTTATTCCAGATAGCTGTATCTCAAATAGCTTAATAATTAACTTTATATCAAACTGATCAAATTTCATATTCTAAACCGCATTTTACAGAGTAACCCAGTTTGAAGCCCAGCTGCATCTTGAACCGTATAGTCTAACTATAGTCCAAACTATAATATCGAATTTAAGCCCATACTATATCTCTATAGCAGTACAAATTATTTGAAACGATAGCCTCAAATGTGTGTAAAACTTTCACGATTAAAATCTTTAAACTATAATCCAAGGTGAAGGTAATCAGCTCAGTTTGTAACTATTTAAATTTAGTAGGCGAATGTGGTGATGGTGTGTAGGTGTGATAGTGGTGATGTGGTGGTGTTAAGTAGCAACTTAATCATAAACTGCACCTTAGCTGTACAAAATTTGCAAACCATATTCAAAAGCCGTACATAGAATCTTTTGGAAACCGCATCAAATCCGTTAAAAGTTGTATCAAGAGCTGTATCAAGAGCTGTATCAAGAGCTGTATCAAGAGCTGTATCAAGAGCTGTATCAAGAGCTGTATCAAGAGCTGTATCAAGAGCTGTATCAAGAGCTGTATCAAGAGCTGTATCAAGAGCTGTATCGAGAGCTGTATCGAGAGCGGTATCAAGAACTGTATCAAATTATTAACTAGCCTATCCTCTCACTTTTTCCTTTCATCTAATTCGGTCCTATCCATGGAATGTCGGCACACTGCATCTCACTGGAAATGAAACTGTGCACCTGACACCTCGGTAATCAACAGGGCCATTATTCCGTATCGATTCCTTACTTCGAAACTACCAGAGTTTCTTGTCTTACATAAGAAATCTGCGAAACTGTATTCTCTATGAAACGAAAACAAAACCGCGCGAAATGAATTTGGGATTGGCGCGATCTAAACTGTCAAAAATCGTATGTTTTACCGAGACGCGTTTCGAAACATCAACACATCAAAAGATATGACCACTTATGTCAATATATTTTATTCAAAATAAAGATAACTTTAATGTAAAGTGAAGGTATATATGTGACACGATTTGAACAAGACACGATAACGACGTGGTTTCGTATCGTGTGGAATCTGTGTTTCCATAGAGAATAACCGCCCAGTAGGCGCATTCTGATTGTCATAAAATAATCTGTATTAAGCCTGGGTACTATATTGAAATACTAGTCTTTAATTTAAATCTGTGACAAGTTTAACGAGGCAAACAACGTAGTGGCGTAAATATCAAATATGATTTTTCTGTTAAACCATGAGCGCTATTATAATATACATAGGATTGCAAACCTGATCTACTGTTATCATAAGTACCTACTGTAGGTATTATATTATCTATGACATAATAATTAAGCTATATCTGATTGGAGTAGGTGGTAACTGGCACGTCAAAATTGTGGCACTAGTGTGAGTTTACTCCATTTCGAAAAAGGAAGTGAATTAGTCGATGGGTAGACTTCACATATTTTTGGCACATGAATACAAATAAATGAATATGAATAAGAAATAATACTCGCACTAAAACATTTTATAATACAGTGTGACTTTACACTGGCAAAACCAGTAGTGGGAAAGTGGCATGACGCACTTCTTATTGGTGTTAGCACTACCTTTTTATACGCTTAACCGCTAGCACCTTCTACTAACTGGTCTGATGATGGCGATCGAAGTTGAAGCCAGGATTTCGTGAATAGTTAATTATTTTACGGCCACTTGAAATAAACGCAAACGTAACTTCTACAGAACAGCGACTAAGTCTTAGGATGATCAGATTTAAAAAAAACAGTATCGTTGTTTTAATCATTTACGGTTGTTCATTGCATTATCATAATATACCAAATACTGGAACATCGGGAACTGAAATGATTCTAATCGCGGTATGGGTTCCATAAATACAAAAATGTAATTCAAGATAATGTAATCAAGTCAAACTCAACAGGGAACTTAAATGACAAATATGAAAATTAAAAAGTATTTATCAAAACCTTCTCAATAAAATGGACAGAACAATGTTAAATGCTAATAAACTAAGTAAATTAAAAATAGCAACAAATTATTGATACCTATCTACCTGGGTAAAATAAAATAGCTACTCGTATGAAATAAAATAAAAGTTTAAAACATAATACTCCAATTTGGTAACTGTTAGGTAAACTTCGTGGAACTTTGTTTTCACTAATAATTTGTCGAACATACAAGTTTCCTCCCAGTGATTCTGAGGCTTATAAATCTACAAACGAATAGACCACTGGACATCAGGTTTATTTCATTGTAAAATAATGCAATAACCATAAATCATATCTATCGCTCTCTCTCTTTCTACAATGCTCAAATAAAATTTAACAATACTTAAATGTGTAATAATTGTATGTGTGGATGGTTTGTTGTGTATTGTGTGTTGTGTGCGAGCGATATTACGGGGCCCATGTTACATTGCTAGTAGACCATACACAAAATTATCTAAAACAATGCTGACCACCCGTCATTACACCAAATTCACTCCAAAGATGCTAACTATTATTGGTTTAAGTACACTAAAATATTAGACTCCTGAGACACTATCGTCACTTTTCTATTTTGTGCTTTCGTAAACGAATTCTTTTGACTCAGTATACCTGTTGTGTGCGTGTGATATAGATACCTACATTTGAAATCAAAATTCTATAGACAACTACATTAGGCCATGTGGTAGAAAGTAATTGGAAAGGGTCGCTGTTGTCAACAGCCGACAAGAAAAACACAGTTATCTTCATCGTCGTCGTCATCACCATTAAACTGTCTACGTTAAATTACCTGCTGGTAAAACTCTGATTAAAATATTCGTCTATTATTCTTACTTCTCAGGAATTTCTACTTAATATTCACTATTAAATTTTTTTTTTTAATAATCTTAGAGTACCCTCAATTGAGATTAATCGTGTAGGCATTACAATTAAAGTCTTAAATGCAAGCCCAATCGTATTGAAAAAAGACAATACTTTACAGTCTAAGCACCATTTCACAATCATTACCATCAATCCAATTTAACAGCTGTGCCCAGTCGGCAGTTCCCTCATCGTTGTCGGAGTGTTGCCCTGACCAAACGAGTATGAAACCCCTGACACGACACAGTACACTTTATCAGGTTCAATTAGCACGGGCGGGAAGACTCCGTCAATGCAGACCGCCCATGCTTCTCAAACTTCAAGTGTCAAATTCAAATGATGATATATGTTATCCAGTGTTTCATAATTGCACAATCTCAATAAATAAAATCAAGTTTATGTTTCGATTAAGTTAACACAACCGGATTGTCTCAGTCTAGCTGACCGGCCGCGCTGACATAATCTCACTATTTTATCAATATTGCAGTATAGCTTAAATTACGGGCGTTGGTAAAAATTACAGTTACAAATCAAGATCAATCGTGGGCATGGTCATAAATTCACAGGTTCTCAGAGAAAAATTACGGTACCTTGTTTCATGTGGGTTCATCTCCTCTTCTGAATTGAAGTAAAACACAGAGAACCTTTTTAATTCTTGTATATTCTTTCTTCTTTAAATATTCAGTACACACTCAGTACATAGTAAACGAACAGGAGCAATAATACGTCTTGACGCTTCGGTTGCTTAACCAGAATAGACCGCCTTTTTGGACCTTGTCCTCCCTCCAAAACTTCCCTCCTAAACCTCAATATTATTTTACCGGAACTACCAAGGCAGCCATCGTAATTGGCTGATGGTTCAGCGGACGCTCCTTCCGCCAGTGTGGCCAACCAAAATAGTATTTTTAAACAGTCTACCAACCTCTTAATATTAAAAAGTGAGAATAAATTATAAAATTCACGACATATTATTGTTTCATTTTGTATAGTAATAAAGTTCCGTTGGCACCGTTTTAGTACGGAACCCTAAAAACTAGTAACACCACACACTTGGTAGAAGAGTCACGCGAGCACAGTTGCAGGAAATCCTAATAACAGGTTGGAGATGGCCGTGAATCAAACCACGGGAGATTGTAACATTTGCAACTATGTTGCGACAATGCTGACAAAGTGGACCTGTCGTTGGGAATGCTTTCTTAGAATATATTACTATGATAGATTTCCAAGTGTAATCACACAAAATGCATCAAACATAAACATACAATCGAAGACATCATACTTCTTTGCATACAATGTTATTATCGCTATATTGATCACAATTTGTGGTCAACTGACGTCAGTGACCACATTTTGATCAACGTTTTTTTATAAATCACGTTGTTTTTCGTGTCATATTCGAAAAACAATCATGGTGTTCTTCCTCAGCCAACATAATAATATAATAATAATAATATGAAGTCACATAATAAGTCCACATAATAATACCTACCTTAAAAAGTTAAGACGCACCATTTAGAAATATAAAAGCCTCGAAACACGCGGCTAAGTGGCAACCCTTAGTTTACGATCTAAAAACTAGGTGATAAATAACCTGTAATAAAACGTAAAACTGTGTTATGCATGCTAAGTTAGGTCATGCAGACTTAAGGTTCAAAAATAGGTAAGTATTTGCAAAGACTATTTTATACTTTTGTAATCAAATAGTAACAATTATTCCTGCTTATAGTAGATTTTTTTACTCTAACCTATATTCCTGAAGCCGCTGCTTAATCTGTACATCCTAAAGATTTTCGTTGGGATGCTACCATAGCTTAGTTGGAAAAGTGACTAATCCGTTGAGAGGCGCGGAGGGTTCAAATACCTAAAATTAATGTTTTAATGTTATAATGATTTCTACTTTGGGTGAATATTGAATACTTCAACTTCAACTCATTTGCTAATAATTATTTATTATGTAAGTTAGATTATTACACAAATGGTATAGCAGTTTATTAATATTAAAACTGTAACTTATCCATTTGCTACAAAAGCTTATACTTTTAACTGTATTTTTTATTATCAGTGCCTTTATAGTTTTTCACATAATAACGTAGCTATTATATACTTACATTATTTAATTACCACCTAATTTGCTGCACATGCATCCCAGATGTTATTCTGTTCACGTAAAATTATTATTATAATACATGTACATAATAAAGCCCGATTAATAATTATTTATATCGATCTAATAGTCCAAGAGACTATAATAATATAAGCTGTTATTTAGAGAAAGGTCAATAATTATAGGCGTATGAGCATATAAAGGTCAAACTCATTACCAGGCCTCAAATATAGCTTTTATCTACCATTTATATCTACCAGTTTTATCTACCAGTTATTATTTAAGGAAAAAACTGTTTTGTGACGATATTTAAGAAAGTTGCTATTGATTATTTTTTGTAGATTATCGAATGTTTACCTGAAAGTTCAACATCTTTATTTAGGTAATATAATAAGATATTATACCTAGGTGGACCGACGACCTGGTGAAAACCGCGGAGACGATGGATGCAGGAGGCGAGCAGGTGCTTAAAGTGGCGCTCTCTGTAGGAGGCTTATATTCAGCAGTGGACGTCTATGTTGATGATGACGATGATGATGAATATTACACCTACACTTTTAATGATTTGAATAGTTAAGTATCAAGCTATTTACCCAAAATGCACTTATTTTATTTCCCTTTGGCAGGTACATACCTAGGTAGTAGATCTGACTCTAAGGTTCTGTATAATAAAAGTTTAAAAACTAAAACACGAAGTTTTTCTTGAAAAATAGTTTTTTTCAACAGATAGTATTAATTCCTTCATTAACTACAATTATGTATCTAAGTAAATGATGAAAATGTGAAAATATATTGCACTAAACAATGAAACTCCAATAATATTATCATGAAACGAAAAAGAACAACTTTGCTTCGGTCCTACTTACCGTTCCCTTTATAACTTAGCGAAGGAATTACTCAAACAATTTAGCTGGCGTCCGCGGGCTTTCAGTCTATAAAAACCGAGGAAAACTTCTGTTTGAACGCTCATTTGAGAAAGCTTAATTGTTTGAAGAAATTATATTATTGTAAGAATGTATAGAGAGAGTGGAGAAGGTTTGTTTTAAGGGTCTGCTCAACGAGTATGAAATGGCGATGGATGTGCAAATATCTTCCCGTGTCTATAGAATTTTCAAGGATGTCAAATAGCACATCATTTATGCGTCCTTGTTGTTGACGACACAATATCACATCGACGGTGTCAGTAGGTAACTTACCATCAGGTGGGCCACCTGTAAGTGGTAAGTGATCAGCCAGTTTGCAACTCAGTTTTTATAAAAAAATCAAGCTCACTCCGCAATAAATTTACAGGTAAAGGATAGTACACTGGTTCTTTCGCTTCATCACCGCCTATCTGGCACCATTCTGTTAATACTGCAATACAGTTCGTTGCAGTTTTGCAGGTAGGTACCTATACAATTACCCACGTATCTTTGGAGGTCAGCCAAAAGCATATTGTCTTTACTAAAATGTCGGTCCTATCACCATTGTCCTATAAGCAGGCAGATTCGTGGCTATATAAGGCTCTATAAGGAGAAGGAGATGGTGGCTGAAAGCTCTAAAGGCCCTATTAAGCATCGGCTTATCGGCCATTGGAAGTCGTGGGCAAAGGCTATGGCTCTATGAGCAGACGCAGTTATAAGTAAAAGGTAAACGGAGTCATGGGCAAAAGCTATATAAGGCTCTATAAGTAGACAGTCGTGGGCAAAAGCTATATAAGGCTCTATAATTGGAAGTCGTGGGCAAAGGCTATGGCTCTATGAGCAGACGCAGTTATAAGTAAAAGGTAAACGGAGTCATGGGCAAAAGCTATATAAGGCTCTATAAGTAGACAGTCGTGGGCAAAAGCTATATAAGGCTCTATAAGCATACGGCATTGTGCATTTTATCATATTAATTTAAATTGAACAACTTACATTGCCTAATTTTAATGTGAACCATTTGAAATTTTCTCTAAATATTTGTATGGTATTTATAGCAAAAAACATGCATGATCTATTTTTCATGACATACCGAAGATCTGCTGTTAGTATTATATATTTCATTGATTTGATTTGATTACGGAGTAATGGGCAAAAGCTATATAAGGCTCTATAAGCAGACGGAGTCGTGGACAAAATCTATAGCTGTAAAACCTTTAAAAACTATGCCATTACCATACAATAGTGAATATAAAATCGTCGGCTCGTTACACAAACTGCATAAGTACATCCTTCGATTAAAATTTGTCTCGTTTAGCGAATGGTAATCGTTAAAACGAATGGGGAATGAAACCATTAAAATGTTGTCTAAGCTTGTTGAAGACCGAATAAGAAAGGTTCCGTACAAAAACCATGGATCTGTTTTAATGACAATAATAAAGAATAGAATGAGAAAATAGAAGAAGAAATGAGAATAGGTCAAAATCCTAATTGAAATTTAATTTACAGATTAATTTGTAAAGGAAAAATTAGAATCACGAGCGGGGATTGAACCCGCATCCATCCATCCCTCAAGCCAATCACTCAATAGATGGCGCTACCAACCCCGTAAGTTGGTTATAAAGGTAAAGGAAAAATTCGGACATGAGACCACTTGTCAC
Organism: Ennomos erosarius; assembly: GCA_963580505.1. Classification (NCBI taxonomy): domain Eukaryota; kingdom Metazoa; phylum Arthropoda; class Insecta; order Lepidoptera; family Geometridae; genus Ennomos; species Ennomos erosarius. The sequence continues at coordinate 11,716,842 of OY756988.1, forward strand.
GGTAGCTTAAGTAAAGCATATCCCGGCTTGAGGGATGGATGGATGCGGGTTCAATCCCCGCTCGTGATTCTAATTTTTCCTTTACAAATTAATCTGTAGATTACGCTGAGCAGGCGATACTGCTTTAAAAATCATAGAAATTTAATTTGCTGCTATTTAGTGCTAAACCTATCGCGGTTTTTTGATTTAGACATGATAAATGAATATGATATTCTCGGCCTTAGAGCTTTGAGTTTTGCATAGCACTTAGAATGTTCTTTCTATTATAGTCTTTCAATTGCTAAATGGTTTATTAATTTCAAACAAGGATCTCTAAGCTATAGAAGGCGTTTTTGCATTAGAATTCTGTAGGACACGACTAAATTCTTTTTGACACCTAGTTCTTAGAAATTGTAGAAGAATGCACATTACGTCTATTTATATTAACAAAGTAGCTCGTGTCGTAACGTACTTAGAATATTAATAAAAATTAAAGCTATAGGTTAAAATATGTAAACAATAGAAGACCTTATTGACAGACTTCAATAAGGTGTTATATTAGGTTGGGTGTAGAAATGGATGCAATGATCATTCGTTACATTATTAAATTACTCATTTCTAAGAGTAAAACTACGAGCTATCATTTAGTAAAATAAGAAAGCAAAAGAGGTTACGCAAAATAAGACACAGAGCACACTGCATCAACGCGTAACGACGTCACATTATGGCGGGCGTATATTTCCCAGGAGTGGGGTATCAAGAAATATCTGTGCGTTTTGTGGCGCTACTTGTGTACTTCAATTTATAGGATTTGATACTTTTGGGAAATTATTTTTACAGTAACTTCATAATCGTCCGTATGTTTTGTTGTTTACAATCATTGACAATTAATTACAACAGTGTTATTCGAACATTGTAAAAACGAATATGCAGATGTGCACCCGTTTGAAACCCTGCGTCCATGAGGACCAGAAGCTTCACGGGTTTGCCAAAGTTTATCAGAAATGTCTGATCAATGCGAAGCGTAACAAATAATTATACTCGTTTGATACAACGGGGAAATCAAATTCACTACCTATTGAAGCATTTGGCCTGTCTCTAACTAAGTACGGACATATAACTACGTTCCAAATGCATTTTGCCTAAACATGATTCCAATAAACCAACGATCCTTGTGTGCATGCACGAACGAATACAATAATAATTTGTTAAAGTGTTGGATTTTATTATAACCGTAATTGTGTTTCCAAAGCGTTATACAACGTCCTATTTTAAGGTTGTATACATACAAATAGTTTGAAGGTGTGAATTTCACGATACTAACGCTTAATATTATATTACGGTGGTGCAATTTTTCTCACTAACCTATGAATAGATTAACAATAACTGCTCAATTCTCTATGTAGCGAGAAAATACACACCTAGACTAATTTGAAATTACAGCTAACATTCTGCCAAATTCAGTTGTGCTAACAATATTAAATACTCATTTAAGCGATATAGTATATCAGAATGATATAATTATGACATATCTTTTAGTTATTTATTATTTTCACATAGTCTCACTAGGATTTTTTAGACTAGTCGTTTGGCTGGTGCTAAGCGGCACGGCCACCGCTCATAATAGATTGCAGTTTCGCTTGGGAGGGAACTCAAATTAATATTAAAGTATATTAATTTTCGTGGTCTCTAACTGTTGGCCTCATTACTAAGCTCAAAGTCGCGCAACGAGCTATGGAGTGTATGGAGAGAGCAATGCTCGGTGTTTCCCTGCGAGATAAGATCCGAAATGAGGAGATCCGCAGGAGAACTAAAGTGACCGATGTAGCATGTAGCTCTTAGTATTAGCAAGTTGAAATGGCAATGGGCAGGCCAAATCGCTCGTAGAACTGACAACCGATGGGGAAGAGAGGTTCTCAAGTAGCGACCAAGAACTGGAAGACGCAGCGTAGGCCGGCCCCCCACTAGGTGGACCGACGATCTGGTGTAAGCCGCGGGGAGCCGATGGATGCAGGAGGCGCGCAGCCACTCTAAGTGGCGCTCCCTGGGGGAGGCCTATGTTCAGCAGTGGACGTCTTCAGGCTGTTAATGATGATGATGATGATAATATTAATTTTTAAACAAATGAATAAGAATATAACAAACAAAATACGTAGGTGCATTTTTATATTCGCGGAATGGGTAGGTAATTAATAAATGAGGGTACTTTCCTTAGTCGTAACTCGTTAAGTAGCTCATTATTAGTATAAATAGAACGTTTTGTTTTAATCGGGCCATTACTATTTGAATTATCGTCGATCAAACAACTCAGTTGGGAAGAACATTGTGAAAAATGGAGAAAATCGAGCACCGCGCTGTCATAAAGTTAAAGTGCCAAGCAAGGTAAATCGGTTCAAACCATACTAGAAGAGATGTCATCCGTTTACGGGCAGTCTTGCCCCGGTAAAACCATGGTTTATAAGTGGCATACCCTTTTTAAGCAAGGCAGGGCCTCACTTGAAGATGATTCTCGGCCAGGACGGCCGATCGAGGTGACCACTCCGGAAATAATTCAAAAAGTGGAAAAATTAATTCTGGAAGATGCTAGACTAAAGAAGAAACAGCTCGCAGAAATGGTTGGAGTATCCGATAAAACCATACTTAAAATTCTTCACGGTCATCTCAGCATGACCAAAGTCAGTGCAAGGTGGGTGCCGAGAATGCTCACGCCGCGAGTGTTCTCGCGCTTTTTTGGACCTCTGTAATGAAGACCAGGATGGAGTATTGACTCGAATTGTTACTGGGGATGAAATTTGGGTTCATCATTATGAACCTGAGTCCAAACAAGATTCTATGCAGTGGCACAAAAAAGGTACACCACCACCAAAGAAATTTAAGGTGTCACAGTCGGCGGGAAAAATCATGGCGACAATCTTTTGGGACTCAGAAGGAATCTTGTTGATAGATTATAAAGATAAAGGTGTCTCCATAATCGGAGAATACTACGCTTCAATCTTAGAGTGATTAAAGGAAGCAATCAAGGCAAAAAGAAGGGGAAAATTAACCAAAGGTGTCCTCCTTCTGCACGACAACGCGCCTGTGCACAAGAGCCGTGTTGCGTTGGCTTCCCTGCATAAGGTGGGCTTCAATATTTTGGTTCATCTACCCTACAGTCTTGACCTGGCTCCCAGTGATTATTATCTCTTTCCAAAAATGAAAAAAGTACTTCGGGGGAAGAAGTTCTCAAGCGATGAAGAAGTGAAGGAAGCAGTTTCAGCTTATTTTTCAGACAAAGAAAAAATATTTTTTTTCGAGGGTATACATAAGCTAATTGAAAGATCTGAAAAATGTATTAGGGTTGCAGGAGAATATATTGAAAAGGAAAAATAAACTTGTATTTTTATTTCCACGTCTTACCCCCGATTCCGCGAACTTAAAAACGCCCCCTCGTAATAACACTAAAAAGTCTCATAATATTATTACATACAAGGAATGCTAATAGCGGTGTGAATTTATGTAAGTGCTCGTTAGGTGGCTTTTGTTCAACCAGCAACAAGTACCTAATGGCGCTATTAGATTGGCCCTAGTATGATACATTAGTGCTCACAATACGAAAGGTTATAGTAAAATAACCCTAAATTTAAAACGGTGTTTTGTAATGGCATCGTTCACCGCAAACTGGAGTAAACAACAATCTGGCACGATGCCGACACGAGCCGATGTATTCTCCTCAGATTACTAAACATTGATTTGTTTTTGGTTTACTTAGAATACTGGTCATTGTTTTGTTAGCACAGAATTGGCTTGTTGTTGTTTCATTCAACCGTGAACCGTGGGAGATTATTTATAGATTTAGACAATAATTGTATGTCTGAACATGAACAGGACATCTAGAGTTATCTTTGGTGTGCGGTTTTCAAGTATTTTATTAAAAATGTATTAGTTAAACTAAAATAATTACAATTATTATTATAAATGTCAAAGTCAAAGAGTTTTATTGCAAATAGGCTATTCATAGCACTTTTACTAGTCATTAGTCAAATTAAATTAAATTATTATAATTACTAAGCAAATAAAATCACAAAGTGCGCAATGTCAATTATTCATGATCATCTATTATATTATTATTATTAAAACATTTATTTTATTGTATTCTAAAGCTTTTTAAATAGAATTGAAATCGCCTATTTAAGTTTATTTTAAGTTTCAAATTATTAGAACTTTTAGCGAGCTCAAACACATTTCAAACAAAGTATCAAAACATGTCATACGTCGCACTTTAGAAAAATCCATTTCAGCTGAGCCAAGAGACGCTATAAGTCGGATTTGGTGGTTGAAAATCCTTAGAGAGGGACCGAAGATGCGCCAGAAAGAGACACGAGATAGAACGAAACGTGTGTACATAAACTGTACGTATATAAATTGAACTTTAAATATTAGAGTGTAATGGAAGGCGACGGAAAAATAATATAAAGCTAGGAGTCTGCGATCGGTTGTCGTTTTTTTTCGATGTCGGTTTACCTTGTTAGGTTTATATTGGTCAGAGTGGATTTGTATGCAGGCAGTTCTTTGATCGCATCCCATGTTGTAATGTCTAGTACTAAGACCTCGTCTTTGCATAGCTTGAAACTGAAAAACTATTTTGACGCTAGGGGACGGAGGGTTTTCATCTTTGCAGCTATTTGCTCATACCTCGGAAAGTTTATTTAAAGTTCCGAGTGACACTGCAACTGTTATGGGCGGCCGTGTCACTTAACACCAGGTGAACGACTAGTTCGTCACGTCATTCATTTTCATAAAAAAAATAGGCCTTAATTCTAAAGCTTAGGATTGGAAAATGTCTACATATAGTTCAACAAAATTAAACTAAGTAGGTACCTATCCACCTACATCAGGCTGTTTTGATATAAAACTGGATTACAATGTTAGTCACCCTGAGCATTTAAGTATTTGTACAAGGGCGCAAGGTACACATTTCCGAAGCATCTTTTACTGATACGTCCATAAATATACCTACCTTACCTACTTAACTTCCTTACGCTTTTCCCACAGAGTGTGACCACAGCCTAAGACAGGATGCAATAAAGTGCCGAGTTTACAACTTTCGCGTGTAAGAAGTGTTTAGAAAGGAGTGCTGTAGAAACGTAGCACGTAGAACAAAGGCCTTTCCGCTCATTAATAAAAAGTTCCAGCGAAACTTTTGCAATATCATGCTAGTCTACAAGACCCTTCATTCATATAAAGTCACGGAACTAAGTTTTCAATATTTTTTACTTTGGTGTTAGAATGTTTTATGAAGAGTGTAATATCGTTGGTTAGTTTTAGTTTCGTGTTTCTTTGTATTTATTCAGATAAGAATGTGCCATGTTTTTATGTTGATTTGTGGCTGTTACGATAGAATGACTGAAAAAATGAAAAGCACACCGATAGATTAAATACAGGATACTTTGTATTCTGAAAAAAATCCGCGTCAAAGCGGGATACTTTGAATGACACCGTGGGGCCCCTACGGTTTCCTAACTAACCTACTCATTCAACTTACCTACCTAAACTTAGCAGTCTATTCTTTCGAGTCAAAACATGAACGGAATTTCCCTTTTCAACTGGTTTAAAAATAGAATCTTCTAATGTTATATTTCTTATTATTTTCTTTCTTTTATATAATTACTTTCAGATCAATCCCAAAAAGATTTTATTATATGAGATTATTTTCATGCGCATGGATAAAACTATACGACTCTATATTACATACGTATCCCAGAATTTCCTCAAAGAAAGAATTCGCAATATAACTTTGCTCCGCCCACTTACCCGTATTGGCGAGCGTTATCGGGTGAAACCGGGAAAAACGGAAAGAGTTGGGGGCGTGTGTGGATATGTGTCGGGACTTTATTAGACTTTATTAGATTCCTTACCTATACCCGTGGGGGGATAACCGGGAAAGAAGGAAAGCATATTTAGATACATATAAGTATAACCTTTTTTTTTCTGGGTAAAGTGATTCTTTAATCTGATCATTCTTCTTCTCATTTAGGCAAGTGGTCAGCCCTGGTGTCGAATTTTTAGGCCAACAAAAAGCCTACACCCTAGTTCTAACTTGGCTTAACTACTGTGCTAACAGCCAGAACCAACGGCTTAACGTGCCATCGGAAGCAGGACGCTCAGTTTTAAATACCATTTTTTGAAGCAGTCGGTCACCCATTGACTCAGGTCAGTAGTGACCTTAGCGAACGCCAGATTAACTTTACCGATCGGCTAGGTTACTCATGCTTTGCTATGAGTGCTACACTGATCATGCAAATATTATACTACAATTGGTAGGTACTCCATTTAGTACTAGTTGATATAAAGGAGCTAATAAGCTGCACTACCTACTGAACCTGGAACTTTATTGACTCCATAGACATATATTAAGGACAGGCCTAATGACAGGTTAAAACGTCGCTTCAAAGTGGGAGCCAAATTCACAGATTGGCATCCACTAGCGCTCAGTCTGTGATGGAAGTTAGAAGGCATCGGTCGAATGTCATAAACAAAATATGCCAAGTTGTATTGTGAAGGGTTGCACAATCTATACTCAAAAGTGCAGTAAAAAGAAAGACCAAGTTTCTTACCTCAAGTAATTCAATATTTTCAATATTACACTCTGTTTTGTAACAAATTAATCGAATTTATATTTGGAATAATCATTGTAAACATAAACATTGACGGACATAATGGCAGCGATAGGCACCTAATTTTCTCAACTTGTCGTAGTTCACGCAAAATCTAATAGATGGCGCTGACTTTTCCCACGCCATTTTGACAAAATAAAATGTTCCTTCGGGCATATCCTGATGTCTATGATTGACCCACAAAGTCTAATGAACGTTTTGAAATTGAAGAAAATTATGAGTAATAAAATCCTTAGGCATTATTTAATGAATCAAGGTAAAAAGCTTAGGGCCTCACATGACGTGAGCTAGTTCCTAATCCAGCCGTAGCGGGCGCGCCACCTTCAACAGTTGTCGTTTAACATCATGTGTAATGTGGTCATACATAGTCCGCCTAGTCCGATATATAAAAAAGATTCTTATTTAAAAAAACTGATCTTACTTACATAATTAAAGAGATAAGTGAATCTGATATCAAGAGTGAAGCTTCTAAGTCCCAGGACCCCACACTCCATACGATTTATGAGAAATTCTTTGTTTGACGGCAGACGAATAAATTGATTCTAGTCCCGCGAACTTCTAATATTGTTCACAAGTCTGGGATCCCTTATAATTTGGGGCCCTTTTTGTAGTCACATATTTTAAACTGGGGGGCGTTTTTTAAATATAGTAGTAGTCTCCTAATTCTAAGACTTATGACAACCAAAGAGTATTTACGTATCTGTAGCTTTTTCAAGTACTTAATTATATTAGAGTATTGGCCAATCACCTTGTGTTTATACTGTCTTCAAATATTTTGTTTATGGAAACAGTCTAATACCATTTGTTAATTACGATACAATTAACGGAAAAATACAGCATAGATTTTGAGGCCCTGATGTTTCAATGCCCTTGTGTCTTTGAAAGATTACCCCAGGCGCCCCTGCGTAGAAAACTTAATATGTGAATATTTAGCATTTAATTTGAGTCGGGAATAAGCAACTTTCGCTGCTCGCGTCTTTTCGTTGTTGGGTTTACTCAGAATTTTATATCGTAAAAGTTTTTTAATTCCTGTCATGTAGTCGTTACACGAAAGCAAATTATGTTGGAACTTTATGCGAAATGTTTTTCTAATTTCAAATTAGGTATATCATTTAAAGATATTGTTCGTCGTCATTAGCTATTAGGTACCATTTGGGTTCGTAATATTATAGTGTGAAAAATACTAGAATATGGAAAATTAATAATCCGGAAAGAAACGCTGACATCGCCTACGTAGGTATAACTTTAAGGCATTGATTAGACAAGTGGCGTTATTCAAAAAGTTAAAATGTTAAAATAAGATATTATGCCTCCTTCTGTCGTCGCTCGCAAGAGAATGTCTAGAAATTCACGCCGGGAATATTCCGAACTATTTTTTTTGCCTATGTCCGGATTCCTATGTCAATTTGAAGGCCGCTGTAGCTAGTGAAATTATTGGGCAAATGAAACTTTGAAGAGGTAGGTAAATGCACTGACTGTTATGGGCTGCCGTGTCGCTTAACATCAGGTGAACGACTAGCTCGTCACGTCATTTGTTCACATAAAAAAAAGGTTGGTAAATGAGCATTATTTCCCCCCTCCTGGATTCGTATTCCTCATATCTGAGGGTCGTGATCTCCACCTTCCATGACCTTGTTTATGATGTCACGCCGTCTCCTCCTATCTTCAGCGACGTGTATGGCATCGTATAAAGTGGTGCCCAGTGTGGTGCGAATTTGGTCGGACCAGAAAATCGGGCTGCGCCCACGCGATCGCTTTCTTTCCACTTTGCCGGTCACTACTAGCTTTTCTAGATTGTCCCCGTCTTCCCTAGCGATGTGGCCAAAGTATTCTAGAATTCGTTTTAGGCAGATGGTACGATGGTACGATGGTATGTGAGCTTAAGCTGCTTAAGTATGGATGCGTTAGTCCGATGCTGCGAATACCCTGGACTGCCCAGTCCAGGGTATTCGCAGCATTCGTCTCCAGCACCACATCTCGAAAGCGTCAATGCGTTTAAGATCAGTGGACCCGCTGATCTTAGGTCCAAGTTTCAGGTCCGTATAGAAAAATTGAGAATACTAATGTGCGGATCAATATTATGTAAGTGCCATTATATTTTAGGTTTCCGATACACACCGGGACCTACCATACCTAGTCTCCAAAGTAGCCAGACTTGCTAAGTTACCTCTATTACCAAATTGCTATAAGTATAACTATGACAAAATACTGTCAACTAAAGCCTTAAAAATTAGGCCTATTATGTACTTACAATTCAAGCTGTAGTAACTTGCTCTATGTAGGTATTATTTGAATTCATAAATTGTTTTTTATACTACCATAGCCGCATCCCATCCATGCTATGTACCAGTCAAATAGGGGGAATTCTGTGGTACCAGTATGAACTTTGCATAACTTGACCGACCTGTAGAACCACTAGTTAAGCCGCTACATACCTATTCCATTAGGCGCATCATTAGAAGGCCTACAGCGGTAATGATCCGGTTAAACGGTGCATGGGTATTTTAATTAGGGAATTTCGTTCAATACTAGCCTTTATAGTCAGTTTACAGAATGGTGGAAATGGGCTTAATTAATGAATTATTGGGATCGCTCATTAAAGCGGTTTGGTGTTTATGGAGGTAGATTCATGACCGTTCTCTATTTTAATTAATGTTTCCAAATTGTAATCTTCTTAATATTTGTAATAGTCAAAGTTGAGCAACGTTCACTGCGATTAGTAATTAACTATATAATGGGTAACCGCTAGCAAAATCGGTATATTTGAGCGCTAGCGTGTTTCGGGGTTAATAAGCTCAAAGTCGCGCAATGAGCTATGGAGAGAGAAATGCTCGGTGTTTCCCTGCGAGATAAGATAAGAAATGAGGAGATCCGCAGGAGAACTAAAGTGACCGATATAGCTCTTAGGATTAGCAAGTTGAAATGGCAATGGGCAGGCCACATCGCTTGTAGAACTGACAACCGATGGGGAAGAAAGGTTCTCGAGTGGCGAACACGAACTGGAAGAAGCAGCGTAGGCCGGCCCCCCATTAGGTGGACCGACGACCTGGTGAATGCAGCGGTCAGAATCTTCTGGGCAGTTCAACCGGAACACAGAAAATTGCTGAAAAATGTTTAAAAGCTTGGATTCGTTCAATTGGTTAATTTACTAAATAAATCAATTTTTATTACTGATAATTGCTTTGATTGGTTAATTAATTGGTATTCATTGGTTGGAATTGGTTAAACTAATTATTCTATTTTCAAATGATATAATAAATATTATCATAAAATCAAATCCTCGTAAACCTAAAAACATGTGATCTATTTACAAGTAGTGAACAAGTAGTGACAACGTTAAATTCCGTTTTGATATGGATATTTCGAGGCTCATGCTTATCTCAAAGTTCTGCATCTCAAAAGCGCTCTCACAGTCTAACAGCAGTCTATAAATACGGGCCTCGATTTCTATTGACAAAGACTTCTAAAGACTGCGACCATTTGCTTATTCAGTGTGCAAGTCTACAAATATTTGCTGCAACGTGGGTACTTGATGCTACTTTGTTGGTTGCTTTTAAGTCATCAACTCATCACCATTAAGTAGGCAACACACACTTGAAAGCAGTAAGTCAAGAACAAATCCATATTTTGCCGCAAAATACAAGTGTTTAAAGTCAACGACCTAAAAGGCTAACAGTGACCAGCTTAATATTTTAGGTGTGTAAAGGCCTTGAAGTTACCGTTTTTCGCATCTTCTATAATATATATAGCTAAACAACCGTAATTTATTCTATAGAACTTAACATCAATAGACAAATGATACATAAAAACAAACCTGATTTTCCCAAATTTTCTATAAGTAGTAGTAAGTAGTAGTATTTGCAAAAATTTGCCACTGCCTGCAGTCTTATTATGCCTGCAGTCCAGGCTGGGTTGTGGCAAACACTAATATTAATTTGTTTTGTATAAACTGTTGTAAGTATTAGTTAAGTGTAAGTGTTTGGCACAAATAAATATCTTTCTTTCTTTCTTTCTTTCTTTCTTTCTTTCTATTAGTCACAGTTTGTAGTAATAGTCCTACAAACCATGACCACTATTTTAATTTCTGTGCCATGACCAAAAACAATATATACAGGGTGTAATTGAATTCATTAGCATCCTTTGAAACTAGATACCTAGATACTCCTGATACCAGTCACGTGTAGACCAACATTTTTGAATTCTAACACATTGGTTTGGTAATAATAATAACTCCAAAAAATGGAATAACTTACTTTATCAAATGCTACAATACAAAATTTAATTAAAATAATGAATTACTGTTATTAATTAGTGCATACAAGGTATAAAAACGTTTAAATGTATCAAAATCATCCGTGCCACTGCCAACTGAGTTAGGCGCCGCGGCAATCTTCATAATTTTCAATAAAAATTATTTCATTTACTCTTTACTCTTTAATAATCATCTATATGATGTACTATCATGGGCTCAATTTATGCTAATGAATTAAATTATATCCTATATTGTCAAATACTTATGCTGTCGAAGTTGAAGGAAGTGGGAAGGGAAAAGGAAAAAATGGGGAAAAGGTTGAATCGACGGCGTTCATCTACTCGTCATTTTCCCCATTTTATCTGCTTCCCGCGCCATCTATTCAACCTTTTCCGTATTTTTCCCTTTCCCTTCCCTTTTCCCTTTAACGAAAGCATCAGCAGGACAGCAGGTTGGGTGGAGAGTCGTTTATGCGACGCTAGGCGGGTCAGTTAGTAAATATTTTTTTGTTACGTATATCTGGTTGTCTCTTATAAATATTCTACTGGATAATAAATAGCCTAGTACAGTAATAAATGCATTTGAATAAACTTGCGTATAATAGAGGTAGAGTGTTAAACAAACTATATGGCGTCTGTGAGGTGCGCTGCAAGGCCCCCGCATGCTGCACACACGCTTAGAGTGCGGTTCAAGCTCAAGGGCGGCTGTGAAATTGCCGCGAAACGCTGTGCAGGCAAGAACGAGATGTGCGCGGGAAGAGGTAAGCGGGGCTTGCAGCGCACTTTACATCCGCCATTGAGTTTGAATCACACTTTACCTCTTTCCGCGCACATCTATGTTTTGCTACTGTGCAGCGTTTCGCGCCGATTAACTACTTTACATTTCACAGCCGCCATTGAGTTTGAATTGCTCTCTACAGGAAGTAATATTTGTACTAAGCAATAGTAAAGTAAGCTTTCCCTATACACGAAAACTTGACATATTGACAGCATAACCATATTTATCAATTTAATTAAGAACTTTATGCCATTTTCATGTTTAGCTTGTAATGTAAATTTGACTTTCATATACTTACGTGTATTTGCCTCAAAAATATGTCTATGTGTCATGGATTGACCATAAGCCAAAGTTTGTTTATGAAATATTTGTATATACGAGTTATACGACTACAGCGGTGCTAGGTTCTGGGAAAAATGTACGAAATTCCTAATACTTATTAAGTATGCAAACCATGCTTACATTCTCGAAATACTTGCTTTCGGATCGTTAGAATAATATTTGGGCTTAGTTCCTTGACCCGACAATGAGTTCCATTGGTTTTTGGGAATTCTTAACGAAAATATCCGAAATTTTTGATCGGACGAAATTTTTATGAAATATTTTGTTTGGGTTTGATTTAATTTGATTTACGGGAATAATACTGTTGTATATCATTGCTTACTTATATATTAAATAATTATGTGAAGAGAGTTAAAACTAATTTCTAAACACAATTTCACAAAGATGAAACAATAATAAAAGGGGACCATAATTAACCACCATGTAAATATCCAATGATTAAGCGATATGTTTAGTAATAGGGCTACAATCTAATAAACAGTAAAAAAACAAAAAAACAACATAGAAAAAAATAGAAAAACAATAAAGAAATAACACAAAGATAAATTACACAAATAACAGGTGCTTATAGAAAAAACTCACAGATTTTGGCATGTCATCTATTTTGTTTTACTTTTAGTACATTAAATTACAGTACCTATTATAACTATACGGTAATGACTAACGAGGGATAAGCACAGCCATTACTGATACTTAAAACCTGTGTGTACACAACCTCTCTACAAATATCGGTCCCGATACTCAAATCAATTCACATGTAATCCCACCTCTTATCTCCCGATGACTTGGCGTTTCAATAGAGCACAATGTAGGTCCATATTTGTCGACGCACTTACTATCGCGTACTCGTCAGTCAAGCGTGTAGCGATAGCAGAAAAGTAGTTTGATGTGCATGTGTTTAGGCTTGATGGTAAGCAGCTTATATGGAGGAATGTTTGTGCTGATCGTATATCGTAATCGATTTATTTTTGACTAGCTAGGCATTGTCTGAACAAGAAATATGGATGTGAAATCACATAACATTTTATTTATATCATTACCAAACTTCGACAATTGATGGATGTAGTGCATTTTGGGCAGTCTAGGGCGCGTTTACCAGACCTAGCTTGGTATTTTTTGCGGATATAGAGTCCGTGAATCATTACAGAAGAAAATATGTGTAATTTTGCGATTTAGTCTCTGCGATGAAGTATATGATGTAATCGCTACGCGATGTAGTCATTTTACGATTGGATCAATCTAAAACTAAAACCGACAATGTAAAATAACTGTAAGTAAAACTTCTCCATCGGTACCAATTTTGAAACTCAGTTGCTAAAACGGCCGGAACGCTTTTAACATTTGTCTTCCGTCTTCGGCTTGTTTATGCAGTCTGTAGTAGTTTCTGAGTTTCAAGTTTCCTTTAATATAAACAGGGTAGCCCTACCGCTGCTGGCAAAAAGGACAAGTACGTTGAATATTACAAAGCCTACTTACAATATTTGCTTTGAAGCGGAATGCGGTAGCCGACTACAAATATAGGTATTGTGCCAACGGTCAATACACTCACGCTTGCAAGGTGGTGGCTGTTTCAAAGAGTACCGTTAGCAAAAGAAAGAGTGAAACTCATGAACCGACAGTATGAATTACTTTTTTAAATCCCCGTACCTGTATCCCTAAAATCCCTTAATTCCCTCTTCCTTGGCTTTAACCAATAAATAATCAAAATAGTGCAGTTATTACGTGACACAATTATTATTATCATATTATACTATTATATTATTATTATTATATTTTATTTAAATAGCTTTGTCTTGTAATGATTTCACCTTGTTTTAACTCTTTACTAATAATCAAGGTTGTGGATGCATGCGGAGTAGTTCGTTGAATCTTGTTCAACATAAGTAGTAAAATCCAAAATAGTCGCTTTAAATAAACATATCACGATCACAAAAAAAATAGGAACATTTTTAATATAAGGCTAGCACGGACGAAAATGGATGTCTTTATCATAACATTAAATAATATAAAAAAACACTCAGATACTAAACTATTACACTAAACAACTAAACTAATTTATAAAACTAAACTACCAAACTAAAACTATAAAATTAACAATCTCGGACGAAAATAAATTATAATTTTTAACACTAACTTTTTTTCTATCTGTACTTACGCGTCACCATAAAATTTCTCTCATCTCTACGCAAACAGTCAAACGCAAATTATTTCGTCTAATACCGAGTTTAACCCAACTTGATAATAAAAGTATGTATTTACAAACAAAAAAAAGTATATACTCATATTGTATCAGTTATCTGGTTCCCATAGTACAAGCTATGCTTAGTTTGAGGCTAGGTGGCGCTGTATGAAATGTCCACACATATATTTAAATTAAAAAAAAACTGCATCTATAATCTTGTTTCTTTCTTATTTTCTTTTCTCATTCCAATACTCAATAGAGTACTTAAAGATATTGTTTGCTTTGGGCTTCATCATTTTCTAGCAATTTTATGTTTGTTTCACGCTTAGATTATGTTATTAAGTGATTTAAATATGTAGTTATTACGTACCAGCGTACGTAATAACTACATATTTAGGAGTCAAATTGGATGAAACTAGAGTTGATTCTCTTTTGTTTATACGGGGAGTGCCCCTTGGGGAATCATCAACGTGTCTCTGCGGAAATTAACTAGGTACTACCTACAGTATTGTCAATGCAATTTCATCTCTATTGGGATTAGTCCTTATTGTTTTAACCCATTAGTTACTACCTATTAATGTAGAAATACGGATACCTAAAGCTTCAACAAACTTGATGACAAGCTAGTCGTTCACCTGATGTTAAGCCTCACGACTACACATTTCAGATTGTAGTGTCACTCTGTCACTAAAGCTCAATTAAAGTTTCGCGTAGCACTGGTTGGTTGTCTTACTCATAGGTATATCTATTTGTATTAAATTCTACCAAGGTACTGAATCTCTCCACTTATCACGAAACCTTAAGGCAAGGAAGTCATAAGTCTCTAAACCAGATACCTCATCAGGGATTAACGTTATCGATTGTAAATGATGGCCGACACGACACCGATAACGACCACGATATCTGTGGAGAAATTTTAAGAAATCTTCAAGTAGGTTTTAGTTTATTTGAGTCTATTAGAAGTATCTGATTCTATGATATTAGCTACAGAACCCTATCATAAGTACCTACGTGGTAGGTTACTATTATTTATTTTGTGCCATAAGCGTGTCTTGTCTATTTTTTTGACAAATCACTGTACCAAAGTATCAAATATGGTATAAAGTAAGGAAAGTTTCGAATCAAGGAAATGTTCGAATCAAGAAAAGTGTCGAATTAGTTATGGAAGCCAATTATAGAAAGTGTGGAGTTGTTATACCGGACCCCGCGGAGTAGGTCCTATCATCTTAACTTAAACTACATGAATATAGTTTAGAAGTAGATATGTTCAGTCCGTCGATGTTAGTGAGAAAAAGTTGAAAAGAAGCACGGTAGAGTAAAATTTCAGCTTCGATTAGACTAGCACTTAACTAAGCATAAATTTGTTCGTTCTTGATTCAACACCCATCTTCAATACGCTCTAATTACGCCACAATGCCCCATCGATCCCCGACCTACCGCAAAAAAATCGATTCCCCAAAAATCTAATTACCGCCGTAAACCTCCCTATTGACTATAACCGACCTTGGGTGAAAAAATTAAGGCCCCGACTGACCCAGTTTGGCCCCATTGCCAAGTTTACATTGAATTTGGGGCTGCCCGTTAAGAGAGTTTGAGAAAAAGGTCTTTAATGAGTCGTCGGAAGGCGGGCGTTTAAGATCCGACGCGGATGGAACAGTTTGATACTTGAGAGATTTTGATTGTTGTATATTTAGTCGATACTTAAAGATTTTTCGGGAGAGTACGCGATGACTAGATTCAACAGAAATCTAATAATTTGTTTTCAAGTTATAAGGTGTATCAATATCTTCTAGGTAAATATGATCCATCATCAAAATCGACAGTAAGATGTACTAACTGTATCAACTATCAAAGCAAAAATACTGCACTTGATATCGTTAGCACCTAAAGCCGCTATTAATAAAAGTATAAGACTTCTGTCAATTAAAATTAATTTAATGCGATGAAAATTAAGTGTGATAGTGGTACTTACTTAGTTAAGTTAGTTATTATAGAAAATATAAATAACTCAGAGATACCTATTAAATAAATGAGTTTATTGATCTAATAATCTCTCTAGCATTAAGTTCGCCTATGTACCTACATTTTTGTTGATAGTGCAATAAAGCATTTTCTATCTATCTAATAATGTATATAAATAAAATAGTTAACCAGCTGTGTTCATTGGGATCCGGGTCTGATAAACTTCAAGGCACTTTTTATACAATAATGACAGCCTCCGTGGTGTGGTGATTGAGCAGGTCGGCTCATAACCCGGAGGTGGCGGGTTCGATTCCCGCGACAGAACAAGTATTTATGCCCGAAAAAAAAAAGAAGCGCAAATACTTGTTCTGTGTCTGGGTGTTGTGGGACCATGGTCCTCGTAGTTCCTGGGTCCCTAGATACAGGGAATCCTAGTTAGGGTCCAGGATCTATGTATGTGATCGTTGGGCGTTATTTATTTATTTATTATTTATTATAATAATCTTATTTTTTTAACATATTTACGAGCATAACTATCAAAAACACGTAAACATTGTACAATTAATAAAAGAGAATTAAAACGGAGTTCGAATGAACGGTCGCGTGCCCCTGAGGCCAATGTCCTTTAGACAAGATCGCCCCCTCGTTCTCCGTCTCTCTCTAATTAACAGATTAGTCCATACCTCCGTCTCTTTTCACCTAGGGATGTTAATATCGTGTTACTTAATACCTCACTAGGACATCGCTCCGATAATCATTTCTAGAAAATTATACCAACTTGACAATTATTCTTCAGACTTTTACGCGTGAAGTCTTTAAGATATTCAATTATTCAAAGGACCTACAAAGACCAGTGACGCAGAAACTGCTGACGCGGCAATCTTAGCATATTCTCAGGCACGCTTCGCTACGTAAATTTTCATACGACAGAATCGAGTTTTCTTTTTGATATACGGCAAACGGGTATCCGATATCAGAGCGTGAGTTAGCAATAAAAGTAAAGCATGTCGAAAAATATCGTTAAGTAGCACACGCCCCCCCTTAATAACTTCCACGCGGGCGCACCCGGCGCGCCGTATCGGAGAATTTTCATCTGAATATTTTCCTTTTTCATTGTCGTTATCTGAAAAATATGTTTTTCGTACGGACCGTGCCCTCCTCACACCTCCATACCCCCCTTACCGCTTCTAAAACGACGTACGCACCGCTCCCATAGCACGTAAAATACAAATGTGTGTCACAGGCACTGAGTTTCATTTCTTTTCCAGAGAAAAGTGTCGCGTTTCTCTCGACGGCAAAAGAAAAATAGTGCCGCACCTCTGAGAGAATTCAATCCTTTCACGAAAGAGTTAGAGCACAGTTTTGTTTGCTCAGTTTCGGGTGTTCGCGAGGGGGGTAGGTGGAATATGGGAACCGGAAGTTGGGGAGACGAGGGTCCAAATGGACGGAAGAGAAGCGAAGGCAAATAACTTCGCCCTTCTGTACACATGTATAGGGAAGCGAGAGGCACAAAAATGTTCCGAGCACCGCTCCAAGTTCCACAATGAAACGTTGAGTATTTTTGTCATTTGTCGTCATAAAATCTCTCGTCTAAAGAAATATTCGCGGGGAGATGTTTTCGCGTGTTCAAGTTACGAGATACGGGGAGGAATTACGGTGTACGAACTTTTAATTTTCTTGGGAAGTAATCCTGTCCTGGTCTTATTAATTTAACTGTGCTGTTATCGTTTAGGAGAATTAGAATCCAGCTTTTTTGAAGCAAGACGGCAATTTCTAGCTAGCGTTTGATAATAATAGTTAGGTTACAGAAAAAGACACGAACTTTGTTTAAAAAAGGCAATGATTGGCAATTTCAGGATTTAACTAACGTGTCGGTTTATAAAACTATGAGGACATCATTGGTACTAGATTTCAGTAATAAAAAAAATATTTGAACCAGAGAAATGGCTGTTGAATTGTTGTTGCTTTTCAACGTGTTGAAAAACCAAGATAATATTATCAGATCTTCAGAAAATAGATGCCCCCTAATTTATCTAAACGAGTTACCACTAAAATGTACATTTAAACGGAATTATGATTAGAGTTTAGCAATTGATACAACAGTTAAAACAAAGCACCTAAGAGATAGCCATTAATTCGCTAATAAACGTTCGTGAATGCCTTCGCATGTATCCAAGCAATTTGTAAACAGACGCCAGCCGAACGAATTGGCTTTTAAAGCCTCCATCGCGATCGCTCTTAAACCTTTACTGCCACTAAAAACTCGACAAAAAACACGCATTCAAACTGCATTAACTCCAAAATTAAATCCTTGCTTAATATCCCAACAAAATTCCCTTTGTGGTCCCGAAGATTCTTTGCGAACTCGAAAATCAAAGCTTCGAAATAGCGAAAGTTGGTGCCCTTTGAGCAGGCCCGTTATTATTTTCTCGAGAACCTCTTTTATGTAAAAGAACGCTTCAGATGGCGAGGGTGGTAAAGGGAAAAATATGACGGAGTGCGTCTTGCGTCCTTTTTTGCTGTTGCGTGTGAGAAGGAGATGGAGAAGTTGAAGTGGCTTTCGTGTTAAGAGTCTTCATACACGGGCTCTCGTTACGTTACGGCCCGGGGCCGGTGTGGGAGGCATTTTGACAAGTATTTTATGAAAAATGTAACCGCCTTTGTGACAATACTTGCTTTCGAGCGATGTCGGAGTAATGAGATGAAAGTTGCCGGTGATGTTAGGAGTTGCGTGGCGGGTCTGCGACGGCTTGAGGATGCTCCATGTTTGGGACTCGACCTATAAAACATCATAACGGGACTCACTTGTCTCCGTGGGAATCAAACGGAGAGAATTGTGCTGTGATATTTTCGTGTACTTACCCATTTATTTTTAGCAAGCTAAAACGATACGATTTTTGGCGTTGCGTGCATTCGTGCTTTAATGATTCGTAACCACAAACATTCGCTCTATGATTTTATTTGAAGTGCTGATATTTCGTTATTACGTTTTTCGATGTTTTAAACACTCGGCGATGTGTTATTCGCATTTTCGAATTTTGACACCATGTAAGGCACTCCTGAAATACGCGAACTATGGTGGTCGAATCGCTCGTAGAACTGACAACCGATATGGAAACAAGGTTCCCAAGTAGCGACTACGAACCGGAAGACACAGAGTAGGTATAAAGGCGACGCTCTACTAGGCGGACCCACGATTCGTCAAAACCGCGTGGAGCCGAAGGATGAAAGAGGCATATATAGATGTTCATAGTGGCGCTCTAAGTATTGGGGAGGCATATGTCCAACAGTAAAAGACTTAATAAAAAATTCACATTAATGACTATGAAATAAAATTTAATTTCAATGTTGCCTTCTCATTTAATTTCCATCATAGAAATTATTAATTTCTGTAAATACAATTTCAAATGAATGTCATACATTCTTATAACTTTTTCTTACAGTTTTCACCGGAATTAAGTCGCGAAGACAGGACAAGTGGCACAAAGCTCGATATAATTGTGTGCGTAGACTGTTTGACGTATGGAAGCAATAACAGCAAATAATAAACTCCGGAAGGACGAGCGTTTTCCTCCATGGAACTGAGAATACTGGATATGTATTCGCGCTTGAACCACAAATTACGATTATGTACCATTACGTTAGGACCGTGTGTCTGTGAAACATTTACATGCGGTTGTATATCCAGTATTCTCAGTTCCATGGAGGAAAACGCCAGTCCTTCCGGAGTTTATTATTTGCTGTTATTGCTTCCATTTGCATGATAAAAGCATGATAAAAACTATTAATCCGAAGTTAAAGTTGGTAACCAATGGTTAAAACTAACAAATTCTAACCAACGGTCAACATTTGTTAGAGTTTTTAACCCTTGGTTACCTTAAAT
This sequence comes from Ennomos erosarius, assembly GCA_963580505.1. Classification (NCBI taxonomy): domain Eukaryota; kingdom Metazoa; phylum Arthropoda; class Insecta; order Lepidoptera; family Geometridae; genus Ennomos; species Ennomos erosarius. The sequence continues at coordinate 11,736,872 of OY756988.1, forward strand.
GAGGATCTAAAAGCCCCTCCTAAGACGTCTTGAAATCCACTGCTCGGTTTCATTATAAAGTACATACCTGAGTTCAGAAGATCAGCTTCTATAAATTGAGGTTCTTAATCAACACGTAATAAAATAAATACAAACAAAATTGTGCATGCATCACGCGTTTGTTTTCTCTTCACTCAGCAAGGAGGACAATGACACTCAATACTCAATACTAAATACTCAATTAATTATTGCAACATATGTACATATTTTTAATACAGTAAGATACTAGGCATTTGAGGATGAAACTGCGGGGCGCCGCTAGTACCTACCTATAATAACATAATTAAGCAGATATGATTATGTCCTAAGTTATGATTTGACTTTTTTTTTACAAGTATTTATTTGTATATTTTAAAATGCCATTACTCATCAATAGTTAACGAATCCAAGCGTTTCCTCTCAGAATATTACTGGCGCGTCTCCCTCATTACTAGGCAAATCATTACTTGGTGAAATCGTATGGAATCTAAAAAGAGGGATTGTTCTTACCTCCACCCAATAACCTACCTTACCCTCATAGACATAAATCTTATATCACTATGACAAAAAATGAAATTATGAGTTGCCGTGACATGTCGTCGTTCAGCTGAAAAATGTAGTAAGTGCCATATTCAAAGTATCAGAGTCGAGTCCTTTTGTTATTGAAGATGTGATATGTCATCTAGCGTATGAAAAAATATGAGATGTTGGTATTGAGAATGAGCCTCCGATATCGCTAAGAGGTTTTTAATATCGCTTGGGACTGTGATAAGGAAATACAGAGAGAGTATATTTATTTTATATGTTGTTTTGTACTCATAATATTAAAAGTTGAAGCGTAGACGAGATTTAGGAAATTGTTTGCTGTATATTTAATAATATGGAATAAGTAAGCAATTTTATAACAAGTACCTACATCATTATTAAAGGTGGCCCAAGCTCTGTACATTTTTGGAATGTCTCTTTTTCTGGTTCTTTTGTTTTTCTGGATAATAATAACGTACTTCCCTACCGACTATTGGTTTCAGTGCTTTGAATAGAATAGAATAGAATAGAAGAATGCTTTATTGCACACCAAATATACACATAGATGCATAACAACACGAAAAAATATACACAAGGGTAGTACAATGGGCGGTCTTATCGCTTTAAGCGATCTCTTCCAGACAACCTTTGGATGGATAGAAACATATTATGAATTAGGGAGGTTGGCGATGTACAGTAAATACAAATATTAGAAATGAAAACGAATCCTAAAACTACTAAAATACATATAATACAACATAACATACATAAACATACACATATTATACATACATACATACTATTACAAAATATATATATATATATATATATATACCTTTGGTGGTTATTTAAAGGAACGTCTTATTACCATTCATCATCATCATCACCTGCCTGTAGACGTCCACTTCTGAATATAGGCCTCCCCCAGAGAGCGCCACTTCAAGCAGCTGCTCGCCTCTTGCATCCATCGGCTCCCCGCAGTTTTCACCAGGTCGTCAGTCGATCTAGTGGGGGGTCTGCCTACGCTGCACCTTCCGGTTCGTGGTTGCCACTCGAGAATTTTTCTTTGATTGCCGGGTTGGGTATCATCGGTGTATTACCATCATCAAATAAGTATACCTAAGTCCAATTTTCGTATTTTTACATCTTAAAGTAAAAGGATAGCTAAATTTATTGTTCGTCTATCACGAGTAATTTTTTAAATGTAAAATTGGACCTTTTATTATCATACACCGATTTCAAAGAGTGGAGGACGTTTTTCATTCAGTTGTACTTACCTATTTTTATTTTGTTTTTTAGTCCGTCATTTATAAGCTCTACAACACTTCTATGACGGGCCCGATAGCTCAGTTTGTAGTATCCCTGCCTTCTGAACTGAGGGCTGTGGGTTCGATTCCTACCCAGGACAAACATTTGTGTGATGAACATAGATGTTTGTTCTGCGTCTGGGTGTTATATTGTATTCTATGTATGTATTTACAAACAAAAAAGTATATAAGTATTGTATCAGTTATCTGGTTCCCATAGTACAAGCTATGCTTAGTTTGAGGCTAGATGGCGCTGTGTGAAATGTCCACACATATTTATTTATTTATTTATTTATTTATTTATTTATTTATGTGTGGAGTCTATACAGGCCGATAGATACATCAAAACCTACTCCTTGAAAAAAAAACTACGCAGTCCTTTAATACTGTCTCCTACATACTACACATGTGAATGTGATACATAAGTATCACACATGTCACTACCTACCATCTTCGCCAATAGTAGAGCAGACGTAAGCAAAAATCGACATTTTTTCCTTCACTTTCCCGCCTTCGTACGTTAAGCCCCACATGTGTTTTCCCCTTTAACATCGACTACCCAAACTATTTAAACAACTACCCTCTTTTTATCTCCCAAAAATGAACTTTAAAACCATTAACACAAGGTTGTACTCACGTACAGGTCGTATGAGAGTTACGTCAGTTAGAAAGGGTATGATAACATTCGGTTCGGTCGTCGATATCTTGAATCGCACCCGTTATCCATTTCCTCCTACTTTTGGAAACCTGCAGGTTTTCAGAGTTTTTTATTTACCACAGTTCTTTTTTAATTTCCGAAAATACATAAATAAATATTTATGGACATTTCACACAGCGCCATCTAGCCCCAAACTAAGCATAGCTTGTACTATGGGAACCAGATAACTGATACTATATTTTTTGTTTGTAAATACATACAAAGAATACAATATAATACCCAGACACGGAACAAACATCTATGTCCAATTGTTCATCACACAAATTTTTGTCCCGGATAGGAATCGCCCAGCCCTCAGTTCAGAAGGCAGGGCTACTACTACCAATTGAGCCATCGGCCCCGGCCCGGGCCCAAATAATAATACTTTTCTGATATTTCCCATTAGTTATGCTAATCGATTACCTACTTATACTCTTTCCTAGTGTTGTTCTTGCAGTAAAAAACAGATTAGTGTATTTTGTATTAAGACGCTGACAGGACCCAATGCGAGCACGTTGATTACAGCAGACGAAACTTATTTTGTATCTTATAGGGTCGCTTTATGCATAGCAAAAATATGGCGATTACGTTACGTTGCACTTCGATTTTTCATTTTTCGGTACAAATAATTAGTTATAAAAGAAATGCTTATTATTATAAAAAAAAAGCTTATAGACGGATGCATTGAAACATAACTTATGACTATGATTTATTTCAATGGGCTGTCTTATTATGATGTAACATTTTAGGACGTTTGAATGATTTTTTAGAGGTGATTACACGATTTTTTTCTATCGGGAAAACTTTTCGTAAACGTGTTTCGGTTTCGACAGATGGAAAGAAGATATGACCAGTATTAACGTGAATTTTTTTCAATCCTGTAAATGGTATACGTTTTGAGATAATCACGTTCTAAATAGTCGATTTGGGAGCATACAGCGCCTTAACAAAGACTTTCATGCTTTTGACCGTTCAATAAGATTTAACGAGCTAACCTGCTGTTTTATTCTATTTAATGTTATGTACGTATGTTTATGGAAAACATCTGAACATAAAGACTGCAGCGATAAAATAATATGTTATGAGTTATTTTATGCTGATCACAGAACAAGGGCCAAAGGGTTAAAACAACAAAATTATTACATCCTGACCCCATGAGAAACAGAAAACCCGAGATTTTCATATTTTAATGAACGCAATATTAAAACCTCTACGTCGTATTATAATGACTTCATTAGAAAAATAAAGAAAGATATTATATTACTTATTAAAACAAATAAGTTTTTTCTAAGGTTAGTAAAATTAAATCAGCACGAAGTGGAGGCGGTAGAAGTAGAGACAAAACTTCTATAATAAGTACTTTGATTGAGCTAAGAGGACCATGATAACATTTAGAAAAGTTATTGCCGTCGGTCTGCTTACCACGCGTATGATAGAGACAATATACATAAGTGAATTTACCAACATTTTAGCGTTTCGGGCGCCAATTTATAATCTTTGGGCGCCAACAGACTATGTTGACCATCTAAAACATAACAAAAACTTTTAATTTTGCTGTCAATCGTTTGAATAGATTGTAATCTATGCTTGTACGACTGACTTTCTCTTTCTCTTTCTGGCTTGTTGACTTTATTAAAAATATGTTTCGTGTATGAGTTGTCATTTCAACTTGCTAATTCTAAGAGCTGCTTATATCAGTCGTTTTACAAAACGCAACATAAAGCACAAGAGAGTAGAGTTACCTCTGTGATTTGTGGTATTTTGGTAAGCGAATAATTACCATTTTTAAAGTTTTTAAAACAATAACCGGTAGAAACCAGATGAAACCAGTAACAGCCGGTTACAATGGGGTCAGTGGAGAGGGTTCAAGTTCATCACGCGCGCGTTCATTAGGGGAATAATCGATCAGTCTACAATGAACAAAAGGCAAGGGTGAAAATGAATAAGGACAGTTTTTTTGCAATTTTTTCATTAATTTCACAGCCATCGTCATAAAGGAAAAATTGTTAATAGAAAAGAAAATGGTGTTTTCGTTTATGTTTATTTGGCTCGTAGTTTCGCAGGAGCCTAATAACCAGCTTTCTTTGATAGAAGCAGGTTTAGGAGGAAAATAAGTAGGTATCGAAAACGCCCCGCCCATACGTCTCCTCGGTGACATGTGAGTTCCTCCCTTGGCGCTATTCGCGGATTTTTTCCCATTTCCTTGCGATTTCTTACGCCTCAATACATCAGTGTAGGGAAGATTTACATGAAGGTAAGTAAGTGATATTAATGTAGCAGGAACATCATGCGTGACGAGAACAAACTTAAAAGAAATAAGGTTTGAAATTCGTCGCAAAAGTTAGATATTTGGGCACAGGTGATTTGCCACTACCACCATACCTACAGTGTGTAGTATTTATTACACATATGCTACCACTGCAGCCTATCCATTATTTTCTCAAGAAATCCTGCTTTTACTAATTATCACTACTTGAGCGTTTTTTTTCAGCAATAATTATCGTTGATATGCAGTAGTGTGCAAGCACTACTGTCTTCCAATTTAAAGGGTATTGTAGCTAGTGAAATTACTAAACAAATAAGACATAAACTCATGTAAAATAGAAATCTTTTTAGACTGTGTGACGTCTTAGGACGCGACGTGCGCAGTGTCACGCGAAACTAATTTTGATATATGATATACTGGTGTAGGTACCGATACAAAATTATTATACGTCATACGGTACGCAGCACAGGTTGCAACACACTAGCACGGCATAACGCACGGCCTGTGACGTGATCCATGTGAAGAAGTCATAGGCCGCACCAGGCACGTCAGTATCGCAGTCGCAACCTATAATTTCACTTGTCAACCCATTGTCTACCACAACGGAATATCTTTCTACCCACCAATAAACGTTGCGAGATAAAACAAAATAAAAATTTTGCTAAAATCAACGTCCTCCCATCAAATTGTATAACTGTTTAGTGAAAGCCACTGCATATAAATTATGTAAAGTAAAGCCAAGCCAATATGCATGTTGTTTTCAATTTAGCGCTCGATGCGATTCCTGGTATTCGCACGCATGTGCAAACAGTTTGATGGATTGTGATTTTGCATGACTGTGTTTTATATCAGTTACTTACTTAGTTCTGTGAATAGGACAATTCTAGGCCCTTCGTATAGAGTTCTAGGGCCAATAGCGAATTAGTCATATTGCAAATTGGGCAAAAGATATAGGCTAATAGGGACAAGTCTGTATAATGGTTAACCCTGAGGTAAGCAACGACTACGCTCCCCGTGGCTTTTACCAGATCGTTGGTCCACCTAGTAGGGGCCGGCCTACGCTGCGTCTTCTGGTCCGTGGTCGCCACTCGAGAACCTTTCTTCCCCATCGGTTGTCAGTTCTACGAGCGATGTAGCCTGCCATTTGCATAATATATACTATATGATCACAGAGCTATGAAACCAATGACTTCGCACTTAGAAAGCGTTTTTTATTTGCTGTGTGGTATAGATAGATAGATCATATATCATACATAGCAAATATATAATTTTGTTTTTTCGGAACTAATTCGTTTCAGTGGTGTGTTCGTTCGCATTCCAAGCAATTTCTCCATTTTTTAAGATAAACAGTTAAGTTGATTCAGGTTTTGTAGGGAATTAGTGCGCAAAATGTTATCCAAATCGGTTCAGCTATTTCGGCGTGAAAACCTCCAACAAATACTTCATACCACAAGAAAGCATACAAGCGCCGAATTTCGCAACTCCGACCACATTTAGAATTTGAGTCTCAAAAGTCTCTTGCCAAAGTCTGTCTTTTGAGACGTACTCAAGTACCCCCTCATACTCGTTCGATACGCGGCACTCACTCGGTACTCATTGGATCTCACCGGTACTCACTGAGTACTCACCGGTGCTCAAGTTGACAGTGAATCCGGCACTCTGTCGGCTGATTCTGAGATAGTGCATGCTTCTAATTTTAGGGGCACTTAATTATAAAAGAGTAAGGACACCATCGTTAATGAGATACCTACTTTATTATTTTTAGCACGCGGTTACTTTTATGACACTAAAGAAAACTAGAATGTGCTCTAGGTGAATTATTTCATTACGAATGGGATTTGAACCTGTGCGTCCGTCTCTAAAGCCACACAGTACACACAGTGACATGTATACGGAAACCAGTGGCCTCATAAAATATGGCCAAATTCAAAATTTCAATTTTTGCCTTTGCTTTACAAATTATGATCATTATTAAATACGTTTTATTACTACATCATTTTGTTGGCCATTATAGGTACTGGGTGTAATCGAATTTATTAGCATTCTTTGAAACTAGATAGACCTACTCCGGTTGCAAAACGTGGACCAAAATGTATGAAATCTTGATTTGGTATTGATAATAACTCCAAAAACGGGATAAATCACTTGACAACTGATATATTACATAATTAAATTCAAGTCATGAAGTATACTTACTGTTTTTAATTATGTATTCCATAAAATTATTCGTGCTTAAGTTAGGTGTTGCGGTAATAAGCATAACTTTCAATAAATAGTATTTTCATTTGCACTCTTTACTCATTCATAAATCGTCAATAAATGATGTACTGATGTACAAAATTTATGCTAATGAATTCAATTTCACTTTGTTTACGGATTTAACTGTTGATTAAATACACGTTAAACAAATACCAAGCTAATGATTTGACGCAACACAAATTCGTGGCAAATCTTTACGACTGCGTCGCAGACGGATTATGTGGGGATTTCAGCTGAAATGCGAGAGGAGAAAAATCGTCAAGTATTCGCGTGTAATACAAAAGGAGGGTAGGTTTACCCCTTCCCTCCCACCTGCCGCGACAAGGGGATGTTAGGTGAGGATGGAAGAAATATTGGATGTGGAATGGAAATCCATTAGCGAAAATAAGGATTTTAAAATAAGAATTTAAACTAAACTTTCAGTAGCTGAACCATAGACATATATATATTAAGGACAGGCCTAATGACTGGTATAGGTCGCTTCAAAGTATGAGCCAATTTCACAGATTGGCATCCACTAGCGCTCAGTCTGTGATGGAAGTTAGAAGGCATCGGTCGAATGTCACAAACATAATATGCCAAGTTGTATTGTGAAGGGTTGCACAATCTATACTCAAAAGTGCAGTAAAAAGAAAGACCAAGTTTCTTACCTCAAGTAATACAATATTTTCAATATTACACTCTGTTTTGTAACAAAAGAATCGAATTTATATTTGGAATAATCATTGTAAACATAAACATTGACGGACATAATGGCAGCGATAGGCACCTAATTTTCTCAACTTGTCGTAGTTCAGGCGAAATCTAATAGATGGCGCTGACTTTTCCCACTCCATTTTGACAAAATAAAATGTTCCTTCGGGCATATCCTGATATATAAATCTAAGAGCTGAACAGTGTAAAAATTGATAGGACACAACGGAAAGAATGAAAGAACCGATCAATGAATGAATAAACAAATAAATGAATTCAATGAAGTCTTTATTGGCTTGAATATGGGTATATAGATGGTCACAATAGGTAACTGAAAATTAGAATAGAGAAATTAATGTAAGCACGTTTCTCTATACTCTAACAGCTTTTCAATTGTATCGGAACATGTTCTCGTGGGATGAAGAAAACTGCACGATGTAAAGTAACTTTTGTAGGATAAGTCAAGAAATTGGAAGGCCAGTCACTAATGCAGCTCTCTGTAAAATAAGCCACAAACGTTAACCTCAAGGAAAAAAGGAGGTGGTGGTTCTTATCAAAGACTTCTATGTTGTTATGGCAAAACACGTGCACTCGCATTGAGTGCCCAGCTTCGTATGAGCAAAGCAAAGTATGCTGGCTGTGGTCCACGGTAGCGATGGCAATTAATGCGATTTTGCGTAAATTTTATAAACATGCTAATTCACGAGTCTTAGCATGCTAATTGCTATTGCTATGCTATTTGCTAAAATGAAATGAAATGTAAATGAAAAATGAAATGAAAAATGAAATGAAAAATGAAATGAAAAATGAATTGAAACATGAAATGAAACATGAAATGAAACTTTATATTAAAAATTAAATGAACTAAATTAATTGAAATGAAATTTCATATTTCACAATATTTCACAACTACATTTAATTTGCGAAATGCTAATTGAGTTTTAACATGCTAAAAATGAATGCGTATGCTAATTAATCCATTACTGTGGACTAGTAATGGATTAATTAGCATACGCATTGCCACTTCGAGAATTCCTGTCTAGTGTACATAGAGTAGTATACGTAGAGGTATCTGGTTCTAATTGACAAATTAATGTGAAATAAACAAAAGTTTGATGACATTGCCGTTTTGACTTGCAGGCTTGGCGCTCTTTAGAAGACCAACGTGGTCGTCTTGCCGGGAAGGGTGTCAAATACCTTTTAAAACTATCGCGGTCCTTATTATTTCGATCAATATAAAAGAGATGGCGTTAGAACTGTCAAATTAGATTTAGTTTTTTTTTAATTTTTTTTTTATTTTGGAAGTTACACGAGAAATCACGTTTCCCCACACTTGCCCTCACTCAATGAAATGAAATGAAATGAAATGATATTTATTTGCTCAAACATATGTCGAATGATAATGATGTTATAAAATTTTAATGTCCAGTTATGTTCTGCCTTAAACTAAGGCATGCAAATATTAATAATACAGGCCTAGACTATTATAAAATCAGTAATAATCACAATCATAAGTTACATTAAAAAGTCAAAGTATACATAAATTAATATAAATCGCAACAGGTACTATACAAATTTGTCGGTCATTAAAACTTAACACTATTTTGCTCTATAATGCTCATATTTATGATGCAAATCACAAAACCCATTCCATGATCAGTCCATTTATCGCACCTATTTAACAAAATCTTTTATTGAGTAAAAACATTGTTCGAGTAGCCATTTGTGCAAATTGTATTTAAATCTAGATATAGGCATAGTCCTTAACTCGTCAGGAAGAGCATTATAGATAGTTATGGCCATGAAGAATGCATTTTTTTTGCTTAACGCTAGCCTACATTGCGGAATATATAATTGGCGACTAAATTGGCTTCTAAGTTGTCTTTCACGCACTTCTTGATTTGTTTTAAAGAATTCTGGGTACTTTTTTACAAATATGGATACATTTTTTATGTAAATACAAGGCAGAGTTAATATTTTTAATTGCTTAAATATTGGTTTGCATGAGTCCATGTTGTCAGCACACAACATAGCTCTTAGACATTTCTTTTGTATCACAAATACTCTGTTAAGATCAGAGGAATTACCCCACAACAGTACGCCATACTGAAGAATTGCACCGACATACCCATGATATGCTTTCAGGGCCGTTTCCAACGAGGTAGTCTCTCTGATACGACGTAATGCAAACACAAACCTATTCAACCTGGTACAAATGTCTTGAATATGCATACCCCAATTCAGATTATTATCCAAATTGATACCCAGGAACTTCGTACAATTTACATCTCTTATTTTTACGTTATTGTACCTAATGTCTAGATTAAGTGGTCCACCTTTCACAGAATAAAATTGCATCATTTTAGTCTTGTCAATATTAACAATAAGATTATTTGAATTTAGCCATGTCACTATTGAATTTACTGTATTATTAATGTCAGACTCGAATTTAAGAATGCTATTATGTTTATTATTGATTAGAATTGTAGTATCATCTGCAAATAATATTGATTTATGATCTGTTACGTCTGGTAAATCATTAATATACAGCAAGAACAATATCGGGCCAAGTATAGATCCCTGTGGGACCCCAAAACTATTTTTCCTATAATCAGATCTATGACCCGATTTTAATTTACTCTTTTGTTCAATACAAGTTATTTCCGTACATTGCATTCTGTTACCTAAATAAGATCTAAACCAGTCATATGCAGAACCTCTTATACCTTGCTGATACAATTTGTTTAACAGAAGCTCATGATGAACGAAGTCAAAAGCTTTGCTCATATCGAAAAACAGCGCTACCACGGACTTCCTGCAATCCACACATTCTGTTACGTATTTCATCAATTTAAAGTTTGCTAACGTAGTTGATCTGTCCTTTCGGAATCCGTTTTGTTCAGGACATATGATGTGGTATTTATCTAAGAATTCTACTAATCGTTTCAACATAGCTTTCTCTATAATTTTAGATAGTACTGGAATTAGAGTAATCGGTCTATAATTGTTCACGTCCTGTGTGGACCCTTTCTTATATAGAGGTTTCACAATAGAGTATTTAAGGCGTTCTGGGAAAACCCCCTGAGCAAATGATAAATCAATAATATGACTCAAAGAAGGTGAAATTTGGAGGGAGATTCTTTTTATTAGATGAGTTGGAAGCTCATCGTAACCAAAAGCTAGAGAGTCTCTCAGGGTATTTATAATTCTCATTACTTCATCCGGGGTTGTTGGTTTTAAGAATATGCTAGACCCGTAACTTGAAGGTAAAGAGTATTTACTGGAAACGGTTGAAGCAGTATTTTTGCTTGAGATATCAACAAAAAAGTCATTAAAGGTAGAAGCAATATCTTTAGGGTTCGTAAATACCTTCCCGTTAAAATTTATCTTTTCTATGCAGTTTTGTGTGGGTGTTGATGATGATGCAGTGTGTGATTTAATGATCTGCCAAACAGCCCTGCATTTATTACTTGCTTTGTATATATATTTTGAACTACAAATTTGGTGAGAACGTGTAATACAACGCCTAAGAGTTTTCGAATAATTTTTATAAACGTGTTTTGATATTTCTTTCTTTTCTAACTGAAAATAAAGTTTTCTCTTAGCTTTATATGATTTTTTTAGACTCTTTGTTATCCACTTAGATTTGAAGGATCCTGAGGTAACCTTAACCTTTATCCTAGGAAAACACAGTTTAAAAAAAAGAATTAAACACTCATGTAGCAAAGAAAAAGCTGTGTTAGCGTCATTTTCCATTAATACATCTGAAAATGAGATGCTGAAAATACAATTTATAAATTTATTAACGTTGGTTGGTCATGCTCGTAATTCAGCACTTAATGCGTAAAGCGCCACCAATTTTAAACATTAACACTGGAAAAAGCACAAGTTTTAATAAATTGTACAATGGAACGAAGTTAACCTTCCCGCGTTCCCGCAAAAAAATCGAGATTTAGTTTCAACTTTGTTACAAACAGTATTGTCAGATTGTCACCTCCGCTAGTTCATCCCTCCACGCAAGCTCTCAGCTCTGCACTAAGGGTGGCTACCCCCTCCATCCGATGAGTGCGAAGTCAGGCGCGTTCGTGACCCCGCATCGCTGGATGACCAATCTCATCCGAGACGGGGTTGTTTGTCGTTTTTTAGGGGGGTTAGTGTGTGCAGGTTATTTGGGATATTTTTAGGAAAGTATAGGTGACTCGAAATATTGTAGGTACAGTTTAAAATTATCGTATCTCTATCTACGAAAATATTTATTTAATTATATTTCAGATAAAATACACACCATTGTTACAAAAATACACATAATTATAAATATGTAAATATAAATAAATGTGTGAATGTGAATTACATTAAATCTCTATATACATATATGTATAATGAAACAGTAACTGGGCTAGTACATTAAATATTTTTGAACATGTTGACAGCATTACATTTCGTAATCGATATATAAACATAAAGATTTGTTTTTTTGTGCGTTTGTCTGTCCCTTTGAACACGCATCACGCTGGAACCACCAAACGGATTTTGCCGAAATTTAATTAGCGTATAGATGATTGTTTAGAATAACATTTAAGATACTTTTTGTTTTCTAAAACGGCCAAGTGCGGATTGCACCTTTGTTGCACCTTGCTTTCATAAGGTTTTTTGCTTAAGGATGTCATTTTTATGGAAGAATTTTTATTTGTACTATATATAATTTTTGATTTGGCAATTTTATTTATATCTCTTCGACTTTGACTTTGACAGGATCGTTGAGAATATAGAAGGGAAAGGGAAAATTATAGGGGAAAAGGATGAACGGATGTGACGGTAATAGAAGGGAGGCAGTGCAGCCTGCCATCCTTTCCCCCTATTTTTTGCTTCTCGCCTACAGCAACAGGGCTAGGAAGTAAAAATAATAAATAATTAACCCGTGCGAAGCCGGGGCGGGTCAACTAGTGTCATAATATTCGCAGTGAAATCATTACCTGCGCCAGAGAACAGTATGGCTAATTAGTTTCAACCAGTGAAAGTTTTCCAGTTAAACAGTGTTTGCGAAGAAAATGCAGTAGAATGCTGAGAACGCGTTGACAACCACAGACCGAACTGCTAAGCTCTAGAGGGGATGAAAGTTAGCACTTCGAAGTATTTGAACTGGCGTTTCACTGTGCCTTGTGGGGGGCAAACATACTTACAAATTACAGTACGCAGACAGTATATGTCATTGCTCGAAATACTGCTAAATATATTAGCAAAACGGATTTATAGAGTAATGTCTAGACATCTTATAATCTAAAATGTTCAGGCATAATGATACCTACATGGAATTCTCCATGCTGCTTTAGCTACAATGCCCCTAATTTGTCTGTATCGTTGAATAATCCGTGTCCCTTTTTAATAAGGTCATTGCCTGCATTGTTAAAAAGAGATGGCGAAGAACGGACCTAAACAGATAAATTATATAGCTAGTTATATAGCTGCACCAAAAGGTTTATCATTGAAATTTTAAAGTGTGGATTTCATGCCAAATCGGCAAAATTTGGCTAAAAATTTGAACACGGATTACTGACACTATACCATAATTTACATAGAGTACTTTCTGTTCCAGAAAATGAAGATTTTTGAAGGTAAAAAATTTACGTGTCTAACCAAGAGACGCTCCTGTAGAGTTACTATAAAAAGTATAAAGTTTAATAATTCTATTTTTTATTATTTTAATTACGTAGTCTCTATACTGTTCATAATATTGTGACTAAAATCACTGGATTGCGGTCTTTAGAAGCGCTTACATTTTTAAAGAGGCGCAAATGAGGGGGTTCGGTTACAAGCGCGGCGAGAAAGCCAGCAATACGTCCCACCACCTTTTGTTTTTGCCTACTTTGTACTACCAGCATAACCTGACCCGCCTCCTACATATACGACCTCAAAAACCCCGAATTCAAACAGAATCCGTCTGTTCTCAGAGGTCTTTGTACGCTGGATGCATTGCAGAGTGGGACTGAATAAGTTAAAAAGAAAAATTAATGCAGCGAAAAAGAAAATGGGCATTGCAGATGGGATGATGGGATGGCGGAGTACAATGTGTAATGTACGGACTTTATGCCCTGGGAATGAATCTAATTTGCGTAGGTGTACCTAGTACAATGAATATAGGTAGGTACAGATAAAATTCGGATATAGGTATTCATCATCAAAATCAACAGCCTGAAGACCACTACTGAACATAAGGCCCACATAGCGCCAATTTAAACGGCTGCTGGCCTCCTGCATCAATCGACTCCCCGCGGTATTGAAAAGATCATCGGTCCACGCTATGCTGAGTCTTTTGCATTGCGCGAGTTTGAGCTTCGTAATGAGGCCACAGTAAGAAACCACGTCTCAGTGCCATAAGTCATCACTGGCAACACACACTGATTGAAAATCTTTGTTTTCAGGCTCTACAACGAAAAGTTAGGTCAAAGCTTCCTGAACGCTCCGAGTTGGATCCTTCGTGCTTGTCCTAATTTCTAGACCAAACGCCGTGGGAGTTTTGATATATGGATATAGACAAACAAACAATGGACTAGATACAATCTAGATCGTTTTCTACTTCGCGATAACCTGAACAGTAACAAGATGGATTATCTATCAGATAAAGCGACAGATAACAGATTCGTGATAGTTCATAGAAAAACGGGTGCAATTGTTAGAGAAAACGAGAATTATCACGCGCGATCCGATATGGTATCGGAATAAGATATATTTCACTGATATTGTTCTATTGTTTTGTAGCCTAACGCGTGTAGGTACTAAGATGGTCCGTGGTTTAATTGGTCCTTCCTGTAGGTTCTTCCTTCATAACATTTTCTTCAGACATTCGCAAAAGTATTTCTTAGTTATAGCAAAAAAATATCAACAGCCGCAAGAAGCCCACTGCTGAGCAGGCCTTGTCCATAAGACACCACTTTGCATGCTTATCACAGAGGTTTGATAAAATAAATAAATAAATAAACTATACCTAATTATTACACTTAGCAGGCATCTTGTATCGCAAAAGATTTTAATGAACCGAGGAGGATAGGTATTACTGCAGCCAATTCCTTAGATATTCCTTTAGCCGGTTCTTACCGCATCCCCGGAAAAAATGCACAAGCAAATCCAAATAAATTTTTATTTATTATGTATTTTTATATTAATTTTTATTTATTATTTTTTTTATTAATTTTTATATATTTAATCACTTAACGGCTGCTCGCATCCTGCTTCATCGGCTCTCCGCGGTATTCAGTTCGTCGATCGTCGAGTGTCGCTCGGGCGAGGCTCATATTCAGCAATTGACGTCTTAGGCTGTTGATGATGATTTACTGAATCATCTTACTTATACCTTATACCTATGTCATATGATCGATGAATAAACGACTTTAATTTATTTATTTACTTTCCAAATCGTTTACAGCTAGCTCATGCCCGCGGAATGCTTGATTGCAAAGCTAAGTAGGTTTGTAAACGATGTCCGAGCGCCTAAGTAGGCAGGTAAGAGCGTGTAAACATCTCTGCAGTTGACATGGCGTCTAATGCAGTTCTCTTGTGTGATTAGCATTCGACAGTAAAAGGCGTGTTGTTCGAACACAATTGGCTAGGTAACGTTTTACTTATGATAATTCGAAAGGTACTTTCTAGGATGGAAGCTGTATAGGTATAGTGAAACACAAAGTGTAACGTTAACGTAAGTCCGTTGTATGGGGACATGATTAAATGTCATACAACGGGCTTAAGTTAACGTTACACTTACTCCCGCGTCAATGATCGTGCTAGGCCTACAGATGCGCCTGGGACGCGATCGACGGGCTACGGGTACAGAACAGTCGTTTATTGATAACCGGTTATCAAATAAGAAAAACTACCTGTTTCCATGCAAAAAATATATTTAATATCTGCTACGTACCTACTACGGGTACAGACACCTCGCCATGGCATGTGTGTCGGTAATCCAAACGACGACATTGTACCTAAATTGTAACCTGAAATATTTTATTTATTTATTTGTTTTTTCTTATTATTAATTATTTTATTTAATCTCATTAATAGTAGGTACATAGTCCCAAATATTTAATTGTTTGGGCGTTGCACTTTTGAGGGAAGCACTCGTTTTCTACATCATAAAAGTTTTTAAATGTACTACCTACTTATATTGTACTTACCTTTATCCAGATAAAAAAAAATGTAATCATATCAGATAAGGTTACCATCTGACCGCATTATAAAAGGCAGCTACGCCTCTACCAAATGTGTAAAACATAGTACCTACCTATAAACAAGATAACATGTATATTGTATACTATTCATAATTTCATACCCACTCCACCCCAAAGAGTATGTCGTCTGAAAACCCTTTTAAATTTCACAGGTACGAAGTCACGAAAGAAATGAGATTAAAAAATAAAAAAGCTCTCCGGCCAGCTCAAAGAAGGTTTTTGTCGTGCTCTGTCAGGGTTGTCGCGCTCTGTTTTTCACTCTGTCTGAGTGCGGTGGGTTTTGGCCTTTTTTGTTACATCCACTTTTGCTGAGGTGCAATATGTGGTAGCTGGAGACAGGTTATAAAGTTTTTTGTTTTATTTGTGTACCAAACTGAAAAGATGAAACTAGGAGAAAATTAATAAAGATGATAATTATTTTGGATTCAGGACAGTAATTATTGCCGTGAATCCAAAATACCTATCATCATTTGATTCATATAATTTTCTACAACATTTAAAGTAGGTAATTTTCCCCCTTACATACTCATGGGATGCCATGTAAATGGGTATTATAATTTTATTATATACAAGGTGACCTTGAATTAGTATGTTATCCCGAAAGGGGGTTAATCTACACCGCTAGGTAGACAAAGTTTCTTCTACGACTTGACTAAATTAATAGTTTTTCATTGAAGAAATGCCACGTAAAGTTTATGTTCGCAGATAGCCTTAACGCAGCTGGGTGGTTGAACTTCGTCCTTGACCAAGTGCACATAAATGAGTTTAATGACCTGTGGTTAGAAATGAATTTATAGTATCTTGTTAACTCTCGTAGCGATCACACGTGCAATTTCGCGAGTGGATTTATTTTTTACCATGGAGATTTTGAAACACCCAGTTTCAAGTAAGGCTCTCACAACTTGTAGGGTATCATGGTCCCAGTCCCCCATTTCAGGATAACATACCAATTCAAGGTCACCTTGTATAGGTATTAGGTATATTTTATTTTAGTTTAGTTTTTATTATTGTAGTAGTTAGCTTGAGTAATAAAGGCATTATTGCCCGTTAAAAAAAGTAGATATTGGTTCCATTTTATTGTATGTAGGTCTGTACATTTTTGAATTAAACCTTCAGATACAATATTTTATTTTGGTTCAAGCAGTAATTTTTCACTTCATTTCTTATCAACCGGCACTTACTTTTAAGTTCTTTCACCGCCCACAATACCAACACGTTCACAATAGAAATCATTAGTGCGCGGGAATCGAACCCGTTACTCGGGACAATGTCGCCGCGGGCGCCGGGAGCACCCATTGTGCTGACTGTACCATTAGAGCCGGTCGATGTGGGTTTATTTCTGATGGTGGGGCTTAAATTGATTATAAAGCATTTTGATGATTTGTATAATATCATACCTGCATTTAAAAATGGTTGCATGAAACTGTCCGCATAAATAATATGTCTTTCTTTTCCAAATAATCCACCAATACATTACGTAAATCATGATAATAGTCAAGAATGTTTGGTTTATTCCGGTGTGATCCAGAACGATCCACTGGTGGATTTAATAGATTAATTTTCATCCACCTGTCAGACATATTCAAGATCAAGTCATCTTTCAAATAAAGAAAGATATATCAAAATTGGTTCAGTCCAAATGGACTCCCAAATGGGAGCTTCAATCCCACAGACAGACACACCGATATACACAAATTTACACGTCAAACTGTAACAATCTTTTGATTGATCGAAGTTAAAAAAAAATTAAGTCAAATGCCACCCTGTTTACCTATCTCGGTATTGAGTAATCGTCATAACATCTTGCCGTCCAAAAATATACCTTTCAAAGAGAAATTTGTCACCTACGCCACCTTTATAGATAGCAGGCGGTACTGCTTTAAAAATCATAAATATTCTTTATAGATTTCGTATCGTAGATTAACATAGTAGACTGCATCATCACGTTCCATCAAGGTCATTATTCCGTATCGATTCCTTACTTCACAACCACGCGAATTCCTTGCCTTACATAAGAAATCTGCGAAACTGTATTCTCTATGAAACGAATACAAAACCGCGCGAAATGAATTTGGAATAGGCGCGATTTGAACTGTCAAAAATCGTATGTTTTACCGAGACGCGTTCCGAAACATCAACACATCAAAAGATATGTCAATATATTTTATTCAAAATAAAGATAACTTTAATGTAAAGTGAAGGTATATCTGACGCTGTGACACGATTTAAACAAGACACGATAACGACGTGGTTTTGTATCGTGTGGAATCTGTGTTTCCATAGAGAATAACCGCCCTGGGCGTACAAAACCACGTCGTTATCGTGTCTTGTTTAAATCGTGTCACAGCGTCAGATATACCTTCACTTTACATTAAAGTTATCTTTATTTTGAATAAAATATATTGACTTAAGTGGTCATATCTTTTGATGTGTTGATGTTTCGGAACGCGTCTCGGTAAAACATATGATTTTTGACAGTTCAAATCGCGCCAATTCCAAATTTATTTCGCGCGGTTTTGTTTTCGTTTCATAGAGAATACAGTTTCGCAGATTTCTTATGTAAGACAAGGAATTGGCGTGGTTTCGAAGTAAGGAATCGATACGGAATAATGGCCCAGGTGAGACAGTGGCCAAATGTCATGCCGATATGGAACAAAAAGAAATTGCATGCAACTGAACACAACATTACACGTCGCAACTAATTTTCCGATTGCTCGAACGGACGATCCAACTTCCAATTTGCTGGATGGGAGCCGCAACACGCCAACACGTTGGCATTAGTCAGTTTTCCAGAAATTGCAGCGGCGACAAATTGAGGAACAGGGGTCTAGCCAAGATCCCTAACGCTAACGCCAAACGCTAACTCCAAAATGTACCAAATGACATTTTAGAAATCGCTTATTTTTCCGCAGCGCGCCATTTCAATACATTTTTGGAGTTAGCGTTTGGCGTTAGCGTTAGCGTTAGCGTTTGGAATCTTTGCTAGACCCCATAATGCATGATGTGTAGAGTAAGTATCATAAATACGCCAAGAAAAATAACTGAAGAAATCCGAAAACGTAGGGGCAGGCTTTCTGCGTGATCAATAATAAGTAATTGGATAACAAGCGACAATCGAATGTGAACGTTATTGAAACGATGCGGGGGTGACCGTCCGGGATTATTTGGCCAGGGTTGATGCTGTTCATTTTTAAATGACAACTTGTGAATTATTTAGGCATATAAAATGACTTATTAATAATTAAAAGAATGCACTCTTTTGTTAGTGCTGATTAGGCCTAACTTTTTCTTTTCAAATTACTTAAAAAAAGAACATCAGTTTGGTAGTATTTTTTAAAAGTTTGTTATCTCCGTCATTTATAAATTAACTTAGGAAAACTTATAAATATTTTTTGTTTGAAAGGATATACTTATTTGCAGATTAGTTCCGTAGTTTTGGGTTAGTATTCATCATCATCATCATCATCATCATTATTAACAACCCGAAGACGTCTACTGCTGAACATAGGCCTCCGCCACCTTGAGCGGCCACTCGCCTCCTGCATCCATCGGCTTCACGCGGGTTTCACCAGATCGTCCGGGTTTACGCTGCGTCTTCCGGTTCGTGGTCGCCACTCGAGAACCTTTGTGGGTTAGTATTAGAATGGCTAGATTTATCAAAATCGATTCAGAAGTGACACTAAGTCAATATTGCGCATTAAAATATTCATAATTTTATACGGACAGCCCTACACATTCGCATTAAGATGTCCCTTGCTAATCACCAGTTACAATTACCATGTTTGCAAAATAAACCACGTGAATTTAACCATCGAAGCGGTGCGTTTGTGTTGCCAGTCCCAATTACATCGAATATAAATGACGAATAATTTTAAGTTTGGAAACAATATTAAGTGAAATATTGTGCGTAGGGCTGGGTTACACAAAACAGAACAGACTGTAGTTTAAAAAAAGTTCTCATCACCATCATCATCATCAACAGCCCGTAGACGTCCACTGCTGAACATAGGTAGACCGACGATCTGCCCCTCTATTACGAAGGTGTTAGCAGCGCTGCTGACGCGCGTCTGCCGCTCAACTGCTGTCAAAATTGTATGAAAATTGACAGCAGGTGAGCAGCAGACGCTCGTCAGCAGCGCAGCTAGCTCGATCGTAATAGGGGGGCAGGTGTAAACCGCGGGGAGTCGATGGATGCAGGGGGCAAACACCCGCTCAATATAGCGCTCTATGGGGGAGGCCTATGTCCAGCAGTGGACATCTTCACGCTGTTAATAATGATGATGATGGAATTATTAAAGACATAGATAGTTCAAGTGTTGCAATTAAGTCTCCTAAACACAATTTATATATAGCCCTAATACAGACATTTTACTATTTATTTTTAAATTAATATTTTTTATTTATAAATCACATTTTGGTGTTACCCACAGAGCTATGAAACAAATGACACTTGGAAAGCGTTTTTTTTTTTTGCTCTGTGGTGTTACCATACAAATAAATATTATACTAATTACCTACATAGACTACATACTAATAATAGAGCTAAAATAAAATTTAAAATAAATTAAACAATAAAAGTTAAATATCACATCACATATCAAAAAGACCTTTGGTGGAGGGAAAAGTGCCCAGAACGCTGGCTGCATTGCCACGCTGTATGGCAATGCTGATTTTTTGGGCAAAATACGAGCCAGTCTTCTGGTCACCAATCGTCTCCGCCAAAAGTTTTGCCAAGTCCTTTTTAAATTCATTATTTTTAATTACATTTTTTTATATTATTCCAAGTCACAAGTCCCAACACTATACGTATAAATAATCCACTATAAATTAAAAATTCTCCACTTACCACCTTTATCATTCCTGCAGCTGGTAACTAAGTACAGCCCTATCAATATTACCGCATTTAACATGACGTTTTGTTGCCTCAAGTAATAAATACTCATGTAATCACATTCGGAATAATTGAACGATTTTTTATATGAGATTATATGTCTTGAAAGCAAAGTGGTAATCTTCAGTCAGTGAGTAATTTTGTTAAAAGGTGGCTTGTGCTAGAGAAGCCCCGCGGCTTCTCTCGAAATACGTACCTAGAAGTCTTAATTTTCGGGGAATAAATGTATACTTTTTTGATTTCGAAGTCTAATTCGCGAGCGATAAAGCTTGTGCATTTTCAAATAAAAGTTGGTTGAATCGAGGGCTCAGCGCTGAGGTCTCCTGAATCGCTATTTTGACGTCCCGCATATGTAGTATGGTGCATTACACCTGCCAGCCTGTCTATCCTATCCAAAATAGCATTGACTGTAAATGATACCGCCCAAATAGTTCAAACAATCTGGTGCTTTTTATCTGAAAAAATACTGGATCAATAGTCAATCAATGAGCTGATAGGGGAGCTGAGCAGCACGCATGTCGGCTGCCATATTAGCGAATCATGTCTTAGTAACATCAGCTACGCAGATGACATGGTGCTGCTCAGTGCTTCCGTTTGTGGGCTGTCGAGGCTGCTTAGAATTTGCGAGAGATATGCTGACAGCCACGGATTGTTGTACAACGTTAGGAAGAGTGAAAGCATGGTCTTTCGGGTTCGATATGTTCGAGGTAGATGCCTGGGTAATATACCAACAATAAGACTTAACGGCTGTCCTCTAAATAGAGTTGAAAAGTTTAAGTACCTTGGGCATATTGTGACCTCGGACCTGAAAGATGATGCTGATATAGAGAGGGAGCGTAGGGCGTTGTCTAATAGAGCTAATATGATAGCCCGCCGATTTGCTCGCTGTTCAAAGGACGTCAAAATAACTTTATTTAGGGCATTTTGTACGTCTTTCTACACGAGCAGTCTGTAAGTGGGGTATACGCTGAAACAGTACAACGCGTTACGCATCCAGTACAACAATGCGTTTAGGATGCTCTTGCGGCTTCCTCGCTTCTGCAGTGCGTCGGGGATGTTTGCTGAAGCCCAAGTGGATTGCTTCCACACAATCATGCGCAAATGATGCACATCCCTGGTGCGGAGGGTGCGGGCTGGTACTGTTACGTATCCTACGGGCGCTTGGCGATCGTTTTGACTGTCAGTACGTTTACCACTATCAAATGGTACACTTACTGACAGGAGTACAATATTTATTTTAAATTAATTAGTATTTATGATTTTGGGTTTGAATTTGTAATTTTAAATTTTGATTATTGTTATGACATTTTTATTTTATTGTATAAAGTGTATGTATAGTTTTCAGATCATAGCTATGACTCATGAAAATGTATTCTGTCGTTTGAAGATTTAAAATTTTTGTATAAAATTCAATGTTTAAGCTGTGTGGTATAATCTGCTAGAAAAAACATTTGAGAACTAATAGCCACGTAGACCTATAGCAGACAGTCCAAATGCTCCAGCCCACTACCAGTAGCTGTGTAACCTAACAGGCGAAGGTTCTTATATTCATAGTTACAAATAAGCTATTCCATCTGCTAAGGCCCTTAACTGCTATTAAAATCCAGGGTTCGTACACGGCGGCTAATACGCAAGGGTAATAACACACGACTAGCTGTGATTGTTTCTACGAATGCCCGAGAACGAGAGGTCGCTTCACAGAACTCGGTGAGGTACCTAGGTAAGGTGCACCGCACCGCACATTAGCGCCGGGCAATTTGAGATCATGGACGTAAGTAGTTGTTAAATGTGCTCTAGGAAATGGTGCATTTTTTATGGATGATTCTATTTCTCGGAAGGTGGATTTCGAATGATGCTGGTATTGCAATGTATACTTATCAAAAACGATATACTTGAATATACCTTAGTGTGTGGATATACTTATTCGGGTTGAGGTTATCACGGCTTCTGAAAATAATGTGGAATCTTTGAAATCGATGGTGCTGACTGACATCCGTATCACGTAACAATTACAACAGTGTCAGGCCTAATTTTGAAGGTTTTAGTTCTTCTTCTTCTTTAATGGCTTTCTATCGCTTTTTTGGAATAATTCTGCCAATGTCAAGTGAGTAAAATTTGTACGGTTATGTCAAGTCAACGTCATATTTCAAAACGTCAAAACGCCAACAGTAAAATGGAGGATATTTTACTGAAGGCTCTAAAAAAGCCGTTGAAGCCAAAAACGAAAATGCATGGTTTTATGATCTTGAAACCATTTGCCAACACTCGTGCACATTCACGAACACTTAACGGATAATAATCCACCCTTATTACACATTAAAGTTCAAGATACACTAGTTTTGAAAAATAAATTCAAAATTCACACCTATTTCCACCTTGTCTATTTGACAAGACCAGCACAGCAATAGTTTTAGAAGTTTTAGATCTGTCAACTGAACTTTTCCCTTTGATACTAGCGCCAGTGAACGGAACACCAATAGATTGAAACAAAAAAATGGACTTTTTAAGTCATCGATTGTCCGACAGTCTGTCAAAGTGATGTTTGACAGCAACGTTTGCGAAATTTACCCCTGTTGTAAACATGTTGCGAGTTAAGCAATTAGCCAGCCAGTTAACAGCTCTTAAATTAACAGTGCAGGGTAGTAGCTCTGTAGATATTTTTTGAGAGCAATCCCTTGTTATTAATCTTTTTCTATTGTGTATACCTCCTTATACAGGGAAAAAATCGAGTTAAGTACATTATACGGCATTAACGTAAGTGTGCGTCGCGTTGAAATTAAATGAATGACGGTGAAATCATAGCTAGTTGGTTAATAAACAGAAAACGCAAGTAAATAATTAGTTTCTTAGAACTGAAGTAACAGTCATTTAACTTACTCAGAGTGACAGCTACCTACCGATAGCTTACTGGGTAAAGTATGTACCTATGCTACGGTGGTTTTTATTAGATTTCATCATCATCATCATTAGCGATCATGAGTGGAAGACGCAGCTTCCTGCATCCTTCGGCTCCCCGCGGCTTTCACCACATTGTCGGGCCATCTAGTGGGGGGCCAGCCTTCGCTGCATCCTCTAGTTCGTGGTCCACCATACATAAATAATGCCCAACATAGATCCTGGATTTTGTATGTCCAGATATGTCCAGATATGATACAGGGAATCCTAGTTAGGATTCCAGGGACCCAGGAACTACGAGGACCAGGGTCCCACAACACCCAGACACAGAACAAGTATTTGCGCTTTTATTTTCCTGTGCACAAATATTTGTGCTGTCGCGGGAATCGAACCCGCCGCCTCTGGGTTATGAGCCGACCTGCCCAACCACCACACCACGGAGGCTGTCAATAACATATTTATTTATAATTTCTAATTCTGCTTTTCAAGGGTTTCTAACAAAACGTCTCTCCAAGAAACTCGATATTCTATATGCTCTGGTTTGCGACAAACCATAAGATTAAGTAATTACAATTAATAATTGATTGACGTGTAATTTCGCATCTTCAGCAAACCACAAATAGCCTTTTCCCATGACGGCCATCCAAGTGTATGGTTGCTGTCATCTAAGTTTAGCCAATCGAAACTTTGTGTTGTCAGTTGTAAAGTTGTGTTTTCTTTGTGAGCGTTAGAGTCGTCAGTCATTTGTTCTTTGGCTATTTCCCGAAAGCAGTAGAGAAGCTCTAGAGTCCTTGTACGGCAGTATATGTAATTAAGGTCTGCAGTGTTCTGCACTGGCATTTCATGCTCGGTTGCATGAGAAGGCAACTAAGGAAACTGTCACTTCTCATTACTAAAAAGTTGCTAAGTGCTTTGTTTGTTCATGGTAAAGGGACCGGTTACACCAAACTTTTAACAGAGGATTGATTATATTCAATGTTTTTGTTATTATTTTCTCTTTTTCATTTAATACATTTTCTACTAATGTTCGAAACTTAGATGGACTCACTTTACACGCCTAGTCAAATGCTATTGATAATACAGTAATTTTAAGCAAAGAAATAAACAGGGACCTGAAAATATAGAAAATAAGTTTTGGTAAGCAACGCATCAGTGGCACGTCTAGTGTTACAGATGTCCATAGGCTACGGTGACCTCTTCCCATCAGGAGGGCCGTATGCTTGTTTGCTAACTATAGCATAAAAAAAAATAAAGACAACAGATTATTAACCCCATAACGGGACAAGGTGAGTATTTATTGGAGTTGATAATAAAAATTGTAACTAAATTCTTTTATTATCGGAACCAAAAACAATGCTTTGTTGTTTATTTATTAATTTAAAACCACTCTGCTCATTTAATTGTTGCGTTAGATGGTACATCATTACTGAATCCTTTTCCCACGAAAATTCAATTTAAAATAAACTTGTACTGATAAAACAATCGATGGCGAACTCTACACTGGGTTTAGCAATCAACAACATTCAACTGTTTTTTAATCGCCGGTTAACATAACTGCGTAAACGGGCCCTATCTTATTTGTAAACTAGCTGTAAAATACTTGACTCGTAACTACTTATTTGACGTTGTAGTCGTGGACATGTAGTTTTTCTCCAGATAAAGACCACCCAGCGACATAACTAGATGATGTGAAAACGCAAGATTAAGGCCTGACGGACATTCATTTCAATATATTAAGATTATGGGGACGTTTATGGGTCTATGAGATACTAATTTATGTGGTTATAATACTCTTTATTGATTGGAACAGGTATTTTTCAATATTTTGCTCTTTTTTATTGTGCTTTGAATTTAAATAAAGTGTATCGCTATTGTTATTTTTCGAGTTTGAATCTCATTATTTAGATATTTGGGGGTAATATATTTGACACTTGGCCACTTTTGAATGAAAAACGTATTTTATTGAGTAGGTAATAGGTATCTAGATCAAACAACGATAAATTCATGATATTGGCGTTCGCATGACTATTAGAAAAGTAAGCCATTATAAGGAATGCTAAAAAATAATTTTAAAGCATGCCATTTTATGCATTGTACTCTGAATTCTGTTTAAATAATAGGATGGAACAGAAAATTAAGAAGTAAGAGAAATCTGGGGGCCTACCACAACCTCTTATAGTATTATTACTTCAATCATACTTTGAAAAATGACATAAAAGTAAGAATACTGTCATGTTGTAGACGCAGAGCAGTTTTAAGACGTCACGTTAAATCGTTCACTCAAATACATCAAGTTGACACCGACGTGCGATAATGATAACGCTATATAAAAATGTAGACGTCTCGTTCTCACGCAGGAATACTTTATAAGTTCATGGTACGAATTCGAACAATATTATTGTAACCTTGAAGCATTACTGTCACGAACCATGATGGTTTTGTATTAGTTTGTGGTAAGGCCCCAGGAAAGCGAAGCACAGAGAGAAATAGAAGAGAGAATAAAGCTGAGATGCGTGAAGACAGGTTGTGAAACGCCACCAGAATACTATATTTTATGTTAAAGAAAGAAAAATAAAATACGTTTATTCAAGGCATCACAGAATAGACATTTTCAAAAGGCACTAAAAACAGGGTGCAATTTGACGGCCCCGATAGCTCAGTTAGTAGTAGCCCTGCCTTCTGAACTGAGGGCTATGGGTTCGATTCCTACCCAGGACAAACATTTTTTATTTTTTTTATTTTAATTATTTATACCTGGGCCTGAAGTCTGCTATTTCAATTGTGTCATAATGGTTCATGAATGGTGCCATAATGACAGATTTGGACACTAATGGTAGTCTACTTAATTTTGTCCTGACGTTCGTGGTGCCACAAATGGGTTCCGACTGAAAATCAGTAATTAAGGTCTTACTTAGGACCTTAATTGTATGCTGAGTCGGAGGCTATTCGTGACACCACGCAGCATTGCACTGCTTGTAATCTGTTTGTGTGTATATTGTTTTGTAATGTTATGTAGTTAGTGTAATGTTGTGTGTTACTGTCTCCAATAAATGTATTTTCTTTCTTTGTTTCTTTTACTTATGGTTTGTAGACGTTGGTGTCAAAATCTGTCATCATTATAGATTTTGACACTAATGGTAGTCTACTTATGGTTTGTAGACTAACATTAGTGTCAAAATAGTGTCATTATGATACCATTCATGAACCATTATGACACAATTACACATGACGCAAAATAGCAGACTTCGGGCCCTGAAGAAAGTGGTCATCGTAGCCTAAGGACATCTGGATTGAAAGTGTCACTAAAGCGTTGCTAACCTTAGTTAGAGAACTCTTTAAACCCTCCTTTTAAAGTGCTCCATGTTGTAGCTCTGCGAACCGCTGGCTTTTTCTGCCTTTTTGTAAGTGATTCTTTAAAAAAGAGCCCCAATTGATCGTCAGTTAAGCTAGTACACAGTATTCCAATCAGCGGCAAATAGTTAACCAATCGGTTCGCGTCACTTAAGGCCGGTGCTTAAGATCCGGTAATCCTTGGTTATTGAGTGCGCAGTGTGCACCCCGTCGATACAGTGATTGATTTGCGAGTATAGGGTTACCACCAGATCAAAATTTGTCTTTGTGACTTGATATTTTATAAATTTCTTTTGTAAATTAATGCCAACAAGTGTTTATGTAAATAATAATGGCATTTAATTAATGAGATGTACAACCAAAATTGTAACCTAATTCACCCGAATAAAAAAATCATTAAGATTGTTTTTAGTACTTACTTAATTATGTAAGTAAATAATTATCAGTACCTACTCATTTAAGGCAATATTCAACGATAATGAGTACTAGTTAAAATGGCATGAAGTATGTTACTTTGCATAATATAAATAATTGAAAATATAAATACTTACCACTAACACACACACCTATACACAACTATATTAACGAATTCATAAATTCTTGAATTTCTTCTTTTAAAGTAGGTACTACTTAATGAACTACCCTTTCTATCAATGCTAAATTTAATGCATTGTACATTAGAGATTTTTTGATAATAATTTTATTTCTCTCGATTCTTTACGTATAGTAAGAACAACCGTATTTTATTACATTAAAAACGCGTCTCTGCCAGCCCTAACCCAGACTAGGTAGTTGTCGAGCACTTTGACTATATTTGTACACGGTTTAAAATAGCCGGCCCATTGAGCGATTGGAGGTACTTATTTAATCGATTAGTGAAGCCTGACCTTAAACTTAGTGAAGGGTAGTGTTTCATACAAATCGCCCCAAATGTGCCGGGATTATTTTAAAACCTACTGAAAACTAAAAGAGTATCAATTTACAACTTAAGAAATTAAAGAAGATAAGTTTAAAATAGAATAATAATTATTATTATAGGCTTTTCCAAGTTGTGAGTATTTTTTTACCTAAATACATCCATCTATCATCATCACCATCCATCCATCCATCACTACGATGATGGAACGAAAGGTGATTAATATGGCACCTCTCAGGAAATACTTGAAATGTTGTTGAGGTATTGATGTAAAATGTTATTGCAAAATTATTGCCTACTGTGTTGGTTTTTTAATTCAAGCAAAAAGTAAATTTATAAATAAGTTTCAAGAGAATAAATCAGTACAGTTGACAATGTAATAATGATGGATGACCATTCTGTGTGGCTCACTGTAGCGGGTGGGGTGCGTGTACCAGCGGTAGTGAGAGCGGAAGCATACGCGGTGGCGATTTGACTAATCGAATTTACATTTTGATTACGGCTTGAGCATCGTGAGCATACAGATATAATAAGTAGCAACAGTAGTAGTAGTATGTTGTGCGGTGTCTTGAATAAATGTCTTTTCTTTTTTTCTCTAAAAAATAATAACTTCAACAACAAAAAAAAACCTGATATTTCTTTTATCATAACGAAAATCGATTTAATATGCCGAATCATAATTGATTTTATAATAGTGACACGATGTTTTACGGAAACCATGACGGAAACCGACGCGTTACAGAATGACAAAATTCAAGAACTTAATGTCATTCACCAAAGTGCACCAAAAATGTTCAGCTTACACTCTCTCCTTGTTGACGTATTGCCTGATAATAACATATTATGGTATATCCATCTAATGGAAGAGTATCAAACAACCAAACTTAAATACTATAAGTACTTGCAATTGCCAACAAACGGACCACATCACGAAGAAAACAAAATGCATTTAATGTTTATAATGCATTTTTTATCAATCTGATACTAAGCCAACAGCGGATGACAAATGGCTGCAGAATCTACCGGTGCATCTTCACGCTGCACCGCGGCTGTGAGTCATCACTCATCCCTAACACCATCACATGCAGATTATTAAACTTGTGGATATGGCAGTAGGTAGTTATCATTCGATGCAAATAAATCTCAATAGTCCAAGAATATCGGGCGTACAACCTGCGGACGCTCGTGCGTCTTTTAATTTGTTAATCAGTTGGTATGCAAGACGTCAGCATTGATCGGATAGATATAATAAATAATAAGTAAATATGTGTGGACATTTAACACAGTGCCATCTGGCCCCAAACTAAGCATAGCTTGTACTATGGGAACCAGATAACTGATACAATACTTATATACTTTTTTTGTTTGTAAATACATATGTACGTAGAATACAATATAACACCCAGGCGCAGAACAAACCTCTATGTTCATCACACAAATATTTGTCCTGGGTAGGAATCGAACCCATAGCCCTCAGTTCAGAAGGCAGGGATACTACCAACTGAGCTATCAGGCCCGTTATATCAAGTCTTTTCAAGTTGTGTACGGAATTTGCACTCCCTCTTGCAATGGTGAAGAAAAAACATTGTGAGAAAAATGGTAGGTACCAAAAAAATCACAAAATTTTAGATCATTGCTAATTCGTCGGGACTCGGGAGCCGATGGATGCAGAAGGTGAGCAGCCACTCAAAGTAGTGCTCTCAGGGGGAAGCCTATGTTTATATCGTGGCATTTGCGGCGGTAAAATTATGGTCAAATGCTATAGGCATTCCTCAAAAAGAATTTTTCTAAGTTAAACATTAACCGTCTTACCACAAAAGATTTAAACGCGCCTTAAACACTTGTTGAACAGTTGTTTCATGAATTCCATACCACAAATCCGCGCCTAACACTCGTTTAAGATAGACGGGCGTTAAACACGTGCTAAAATTTAAACATACTCAACCCTTAGTTTAAGAGGTGTTTAACTGTCGCTGTCACCATAACACACACAGTCAAACTTCACGCTAATAACGTTCCGTTTTTTCTATGGTCACAGCTATGACGCTAACATGTATTGGATTTACAAAATGAGTTCTGCGCGGAATGAAACGATTCGTATAATGTCACCTTATTTAAAAATGTGGATCGAGTTAGACAGTGTTTAAGTAAACACGATATAAACATGGTTTTGTAGTGACAAAAATAAAACATCCGTTTAAGGAGCATTTAACTTTTAGACGCTGTCTAACTAAATATGTATCTATCTAAGCGATGTTTAAAATTATTTTTGTGGTAAGACGGTAATTATCTTAAATATCGTTCATGTTATGAAAGAACAAAAACATCTGATTAATCGACCAATGATGGTTAAAACAAATAAAACTGTCGCTCGGTGTGGCAAATGGATAGTGAAATGTGACACTGCTCTGTAGGTCTCCAATTACGGTGTGGGATCAAGGCCTTCGGACAATGGACTACAATGCTACAGTTACAGTGATCTAGGATCTCACTGTATTATCTAAGGACTTAACAGTTTGTAAACCTTTTTGCAAGAAAAAAAAAGTGGTTTTAGTTATTATCATTTATTACTGTATTCAAAACTGATATCTATCAAACGATATTTCACTTTTCTCTAAGCTGCCACTTAGTTGTATTACAGAAACGTCACGATCAGAAAATCCAAGAAGCAAAAATTTCAACAGGTTTAAATGCCGAATAAGTAGCTAAATGCACATGAAAATAAAGTCATCGTAAAGCCCCATAATACTTGATCCTAAGGGTAAGCTAGTTACAAAAAAAATGAGGAAAGAAAGGAGAGGCAAAAGACAGCGAAGAAAAAATGTAAAGATAGCAGAGTATAAACCAAGTATAACTACAATAAGCGGCCAAGTGCGAGTCGGACTCGTGTACGAAGCCGTACCATTTCCTATAAAAACGAGCAAAAAGTTTGTTTTATGGGAGCTCCCTTAAATATTTATTTTATTCTGGTTTTTATTATTTGTTGTTATAGCGGCAACAGAAGACGTGGCTTTGAAACCGATGCAACTTGTGAGAAGTCAGAGAAGGCCCATGTCATAGCCCATGTCCTATGTTGTTTGGGCTGATGACGAGGTACTTGAATTGTGGTCTCCAGTTTACCTACATCTTCATGGTCATATCCCTAAAAAGGTCGGAAGCTTGTGCTCTGTCTATTTCTATATATTCACCCTGGAGGTGTATTAGGCTTTGAATTACATAGTTTTGGTGATCTTTTTAACATAGAAGATTGTTTTAGGCAATATTATTGAGGTATATTATAAAGTGACGGGATTTTGTCTTTATTATACTCAGTATAATCTCTTCACAATTCTATATTAATTACAAAAGTTTCAGGTTTGTATTATTATTTATTTGGAGTTATAATTAGTGGAAATTACTGTTTTACAAGTTTTGTTTGAGATAGATTTGTGATATAAATAAAGCAGTTGCATTGTGATCAAAACCGAGGTATGTCGATGGATGCAACAAGCAAGCAGCCAAGGTGGCACTCTATGGATCAGTTCTATGTTCAGTATTGGGCGTCTCTGATGATGATGGTGATAAAAAAGCAGTTGGTTATCATCATCCATCATCCTCCCCCCTCTTCTCTCCAACCACTCTTTTAATTGTCTTCTTCTACCTTTACTGCCATCTAACATTCTTATTCAAAACTCTACAAGTCAAGTTAAAGGTAGCGGTAGGTAAAACATTGGAATTAACCCTAACATTGTTCTTACAACCTAAACCTGTACCACCTAATTCACCTAAGACTGCCAAAATTAGCAAGAAACCAGAAACCTTACCTGAGTAAACTAAGCCACGCAAATATTGTACTAACCTCAGTCAAAGTTTGGCGCAGACGTCCGAATTACTAACACAGTTTCAGTAGCAGTTACACAATCGAAGTAATAAAGCCACAGGTTAAGTCGGAGTGAGTGCCGTACCCAAATTCTGAAGCCACAGCTTAGTCAATAGTATCTATGGCGATGGGCATGATTGAAGAGCGAAAGGTGAGACCCAACGCACAAGGGGATTGGGTTACATGATGGTAGTATATGTCTTGACAGCAGAAGAAACTGTCACGCTGCCCACTTCAAGTAGGTACATATTATGAATGTTTTTTATATGGGCTTGCAGGTACCCAATATATTATTTGAAGATTGCGTTGTCTTACCTAATGGAAAGCGAAAATCTACCAAAACTTGTAGGTATGTAGATATTAAGCACGTTTATTTTCGAAAATATAAATATTTACCTAGGTACACACAGATGAGTGCCCTAAGATCATGCTCACCTCTATCAGGTACTACATTTTTATTCTGTGCCTCTACTTTAGAGATTTAGGCCAGCCCCGTACTATGTTGAGCGACAACTTGGTTAGCACGAAATGAACCCATATATGGATCCAAGAGGAAAGACGCCGTTGGATGGCAAAGTAGCCATCCACTTAAAGTGACGTTTTGTGGCAACAGACTGTTGTACAAAGGTCTCCCTATAGAACGTCAATGCCACCTCAAATCATCATTATCTGGAAAACATGACAGTAGATGTCTTCCAGCTGATGATTTGAGGAGCCGCCGGGAAGTTTGAACTTTAACCCCTTATCTCTTACCAATAAACACAGCAAACAGTGGAATAGCCAATTTGAAACTTAATAGAGACAAAGCACTAAATAACTATTCATCAGCTACACAATGTTTTTAAAGTAAGTGTATAAAATTGGCATGCAAAGATGTCACGCTGATTAGTCTACTTCTCAAGCATATGCTGTACGATCGAGATAATCCTGGGAGCACGTCGGGCGGGCGCGCTTGCAAGCTGCCCGGTCTGTGATAATCGATTTTACGTCCGTTTCAATTAACGTATAGCCTGCACTAGTCCAGCTATCTGCGATATGTTCAGGCTTTCAATTGAAAAAAGTAGAAAAATGTTACCTATGTGTACAAGAAGCGGTGGTTTTTGCATTTGCCCGTAGTAACGTGGTGGTTATTGGGTAGACTACGGATAAGCCTGCTCTAGTCCGTCTATCTGCGTATGTTCAAGCTTTCTATTGAAAAAGGAGAAAAAGTGATTTACCGCTAGAACTAAAGCAATACAGGCACCTTAACCTCCTATCGACGATCTTTCCAGATAAGTTCCAGATAATTATGAAATACAATCATGCTCTATTTTTGTCAGCAGACATGAAACTAAAACACCTCGTTTGTTATATAAGGCTCTTCCCCCGTGAAACTAGGAATAAGTGTTCATAAAATACAGTTTTCATTACCTTTTAAAACTCTTATTGTAGTTGTCAAACCTCATGCAGTCATTGCGGCCTGACTGTTAATAAATTCTCATTTTAAAACAAAAGACGGACGTTGTTTTAAACAAAACAAATTAACAATTTTGCATTTTAATTTAAACGCAGCTGAGTGCATCGAGCGAGTGCAACCTCGAGTTCTCGGATGCCTGCAATTATGGTATCAGTAAATACTGGATGCGTAGGTGTTTATGGTCACACGCGGCGGCTTGAATGTACGTACGCATCTGTAATACATTACCAGCATAAATAAGTATTTGAAGCCTTCACCGATTAAATTTTTTAAGCATTTGAGGCTTTGGGTGAGAAGGACAAGAAGCTGAATGGCTTGCAAGAGAAGAGGTCTTTGTCCAACAGTGGACATAAATTAAAAAAAAATCGGCGCAAATATAGTAATTTTGATAGTGTTTGGTTTCATTTTTTTTATGAGAATGAATGACGTGACGAACTGGTCGTTCACCTGATGTTAAGCGACACGGCTGCCCATAACAGTTGCAGTGTCACTCGGAACTTTAAAATAATAAAGTTTCGCGTGACACTGCACTGCGCACGTCATCCTGAGACATCACACAGTCTAGTAATCAGATTACTACACTGTGTAATCAGGTCATAAAGTCTCATTTGCCCAGTAATTTCACTAGCTACAATGCCCTTCAAACCGGAACACAGTAGTGCTTGCACACTAAAGCTTGGCGGCAGAATAACTGGCAAAGCGGTGGTACCTACCTAGACGAACTTTGCAGAAAAGTCCTACCACCTAGTAAAATATTTCAGTCGTTTGGTGTTGAGAACCTGGGTGCGTGGGACTGAGGCTTCATCGCACTATCCAAAGATTATCAGCACTCTTGTGGTTAATGCTGCGTGAGACCAAAATGCATTTGGCACAACGAATCAGCATTACAATTCAACGGGGCAATGTTGGCAGCATGTTGGGTACGCTATTACCTATTGTAGTGTAGTGGGCTTGTGCATTTGGGTGGGACTGTCTGTAGGTCAGCACGGCCAGCTTATTACGAAAAGTTCAAATATTTTTGTAGTAGTGTAGCTCAAGCATTTAGTAGTAGGTACCTAGGTAGATGGTATTATTGGTGTGGTTAGTTTTAAGAATAAAGGACTTTGCCTGTTCAAAAAAACATTGGTCGAATACCTGTTTACAGTTCAAATTATAATACCGTTAATATTTTGATATTTATTAATATTTTCTTTAATGATTGGCTTTCAACGCAAACGTTCAAAACAAGTTTAGTTTAGTTTTTATAAGTAAAGTAGGCAAGTATTTATAAAATTCTCGCGCTGCTGGGGGAAGTGTGACACTTAACAAAGGTTGCCTTTTCGAAAGTGATAAAAAGCAAGTTTATTCACTTTGCCATTTGCGTTGGAATATTAACGTCCGAGTAAAAAATGTAAATGTCTTCACAGCTCTGGAACAATGCGCCACCTCACTATGGGTTCACGAATTTGTCAAATTAAAGTGTTTAACAGTTCTTGCGTTGTTACTGGAAGAAAAGAAAAAACGTCGAGAACGAGATTTCACCGCGGCGCGTTTTTTCGAGAATTTCTAGAAAGCTCCGCTTGGGTTGTAATACTATTATATGTTCTGTGGCGTGAATGCAATTTGCACGCGAATTTAGACAAGTTTCGCCACTTGCCTGAGTTAATTGAATGTTTTTTGACGCAATGAAGCATGGACGCAAAATGGTGTAATTGGGTTTCTGGTCATACTAACTGATGTTTTAGTGCGTTGAAATGTGAGTTTTTTTGCAAGCTGCGATTGGTATCGATGACAAGTTAAGTGTCGTAATTAGTTTAATTATAGTTTGAGCTGCTGTTTTACTATTGTATCTACGTGTAAGGTATTAGGAACTTCCTACCACGAACTAAAACACCAATTACATAGGTATATTTAATCATACTTATTTTTGTAAAACTTATACACCATATCACTTATGTTTAAACGATAAATAACGATCATGCTAAACCATTTGGACCAAATAAAAATAAAATAGCTGGCTCGAGTATGATGTCTCAAATTCCTATAGTATTCCCAAAGGC
The DNA here is from genome assembly GCA_963580505.1 of Ennomos erosarius. Taxonomy (NCBI): domain Eukaryota; kingdom Metazoa; phylum Arthropoda; class Insecta; order Lepidoptera; family Geometridae; genus Ennomos; species Ennomos erosarius. Next base: position 11,772,263 of record OY756988.1, read on the forward strand.
GTAAAATCTTAATAGCTTTTTAAACTATTTTAAATGAGTTATCGCGAAAAATCAAAGAAACATAATACCGCTGGAATAATGAACAATGAAATTAGGCTTTAAAGGAGACTAAAAAAAATTCCTAGTATTCTGGCCCAAGTATAATTTTAAGGTATAGATACTATAATCTGGGCGGGTAGAGATAATTAAAGTTTAATTGGTTATACACTAATGAGATTATTTACACACTACTGCCCGGCGGCAGAATAACTCGCAAAGCGGTGGCAGACAAACTTTGCAGAAAAGTCCTACCGCCTATTAAATAAAGCAAGGCATTAGCTAAACTGCTCCAGTGTTACAGAATATGTCCATAGAGTCATCATAGGCTATGGTGACCGCTTTCTATCAGGTGAGTCGCAAGTTTGTTAGCTCCTATTCACATGAAAGAGTTACTTACATTACAAAAACAATTTCAGTATTTCAGGATTCATTTATTTACTTACGAAAGTAGGTGATATAAAGGTGTTACAAAATTATTAGTTCGCTACATCCAGCCAGTGAGGCATGTAAGTGAAAACAGCGAAACTTAACAAAATTAGCTACAACATAGGATTAACATTATTGATAACAAAATAATAGGGTAGTTTCACATTTGGACCAAATCATGCCCTTCTCCTTTAGGTATGGTTATAGCTCATTGGGAAGTCCTTCGAGGATTCATCAAAAATCGATTACTTACATACAACAAATGGAGGTTTAACAACCCATGGCGATGGATTACTTGGAACTTGTAATGAAGGGATATTATTATAAGACAAAGGAATGCCTACTCTTTGAATGACAAGTACCCAGTGTATCTACAAGGTAGTATTTCACATATAAAATAAGCTTCACATTTTGTAAAAAAACATCCAGAGTGAAATTTTCAAAAAACAAGATAAGGTTGGAAAAGCTGACTACAGGTGATCTTGGTAGTTTACGTATAAAAACTACCAAAAACGCTAACTCAGCTAAACGTTAGATTGGTTTTGATACATGTTTTGGGACGGCCTGTATACTCACTCTAGAATACGTAACTGCACACAATTGGAGTACGTAACAAGCCTCATTTGGCTCGGTGCAATTTGCAGGGGTCATCAACACAGTAATGGATTAGTTCAATTCACTTCACGGAACCTTGGAGTGAGCGCACACTAAATGATGGAAAAGCTCTGCGATGCGTCGTGTTAATTTAGTTTTGAATTAATTATTTAGTTTTCGGAATGCCTAACCGATCTCTATTATACTTTATTGATATGATGACATAATTACATGAACTACAAATGGATTCATTGGATTACCTATAGTAAATACCATTCAAATAAAATTAAGGTAACTGAGATCTTCGTGCCTAATTTTGTTTTCCGTAGTTTTCTAGGGTTATCTGTGTTTGAGAATATCATGTTTTACTAATAATACTTTGCATGAAAAGTCAATATTTCCCGCATCCGTAGCCGGTGTAAATTCAAAAAATTCAAACTATTCTTCATAATCTGTCGTTCAGTAGCATCCAGTCCTTACAATTAATCCGAGCCGGTGGCATAATTGCTGGCGCATGAGCAATGACATCCACCCATCGGCGCCGGCGCAATTGACGCCTCACCCGACCTTCTGCTTATATTTATCTCACCGTAGTTACTAAGAAAACTAACCTCTAATGTCTTTAGGTACCAGTAGAGCGATTATGTAAAGCTGTTACAAACACTGGGTTGATTGAAACACATTTGAAATAGCTACATGTGTGTATCGATAATTTGCGATTACGTAAGGGTTTTTATTTCTATTTCAATCGGTTTTTATCGATAACAACCAAAGTGAAGTTGCAGCCAACCCGACCAATTTAAAAAGCAAGGTTTATATAGAAAACGTGTTGAAATGACTAATCATTTTTATTTGGCTGCATTATACGGTTCTTTGGCCTATGTTTTTGTTGAAACAGGAAATGTCATTGTCTTTGTCAATGAAAAAATAGAGTTATAATAATTGTGACCATTTGAGGCAGATTTCTGCCATTTGGCAGAACTAGCTCTCAAGTTTACTATTTTAAAAATGTGGCATCTTTCGGCAGATATGGGGGTTATTGATATTTTGAAGTAAAAATCGGAGGTCTCATAGCTGCAGCTCTTTATTAGTTTTAATAACTTAATAATATTAATTTGTAATTCATTCATCAGACTTCCTCACTGAAGCTAGAAGAAACTAAATACCATACCTGCCGTGCGGACTAGAGGGAGTGCCTCACTAGCAACCATGTAACTAAGATAGTTTTCATCCGATCAATATCCTACTGCCGGTAAACTGGCGCGCTAATTGACTGTTATTTGTCTTTTAAGATATAAATAAAAATTGCATATGATTACTTTTTTATTCATTGGTCAGCCCCCAAAAGGCTGAAACATAAACATAAACGTCATGGGCCCTGTCGGGCACGCAAAAATTAGAAGAGAGGAGAATACATAACTATTGATAATCGCGTACAGCCAACGACGTTTTTGCGCGCCAACGTAACACGAACAATCGATCAATATTGAAGCCGCTTAAACAGGGTTAGGTAAGACGTAAAAATTATTAACCCGCGCGAGCCGGGTTGGGTCAACTAGCAATATATTATAAAAGACTTGAGGCATATTTCTTTGTTGAGGAAGATTTCTAGCCTATTTAAGGCAGAATCTGCAATTTAGATGGTCACACTGGATATAGTAAGTAAGTATTTTATGATTTACTACTTATGCGTTTATATTGCTTGAAGATGCTCAATGTGAAGAAAAACAACAATAAAAGTTCGCAAGAAACAACCTCTAGCCTGTTTCTATGGAGAATGTAATTTCTGCCGTCATTTCGGCTGAAATCTATGTACGTAATCGCAAATGTTCATATCGATGAAATTTTTGTTCTGTCAAATCCTTTTCTGTAGCAAACTTGTTGCAATCGAACTTTTATTGACTTTGATTGATACAGAATGTCGTACATAATCGCAAAACTATAATAAATACATATTTCTTAATGAAACTGATTGAAATAAAAGTTACATAATCGCCCTACTGGAGCAACCAAACTAGTTTCATTTAAAATACTTTTCATTAAAAAAAACCCACAAATCCCAATCCCTAACTCTAGGGAGTACCTTAAATGATACTTGCTCATCCACAATACTTGTTTATCAGACGATATGAATAAAGGTAGCACACTAGCAATGCACTAAACTTGGCCTATTTAAAATAGGATGGGGGATCTTTGTCTTTGCGGTTACAGAAATTTTTGTTCATAACGTGAAACATGAAGTATATTTTTAGGGATTTTTGACTTTAGAGTTCTATTTAATCTACCTACCTCAATTTTATTGATCCTATAGAATTTTAATTATAATCCTCGCAAGATTTTTTTTTTATTTGCATCAGAAAAAGGTTTATATAAATCCCCTTGAGTAAGGTGCTGTTCTAAATGTGACTCCTCCTATACTCGTTAGATCACATGTTACAACGACTATTAAATTATCATTATATTATAAGGATTCTATGATCAGAAGAGAAACAATGGAAGTACAGCGCACGAAAAAATGAGGCTTTTGCTTCAACCGAGTATTTTTTTCATCTCTGAACGCTGCTCTTTTCCAGCCCACAGTTTAATAGGTACTGCTTTAGTCTGTCAATAGCAGTCAAGTATAACCTTGATTCTGATAGTTCTTTCAAAGAAGTCCAGCGTCGAGGATTTTTTAAATGAAAATGAATGACGTGACGAGCTAGTCGTTCACCTGTTTTATAACAGCTGCAATGTCCCGTTACCAGTAAAAGTGACAGTATTGATTAAACTGGTGTTAGCATCTCTATCATCATCATCATCATCATCAACAGCCCGTAGACGTCCACTGCTGAACATAGGCCTTCCCCAGAGAGCGCCACTAAGCAGCTGCTTGCTCCGAGGGGTTTTCACCAGGTCATCGGTCCACCTAGTGGGGGGTTTGCCTACGCTGCGCTTTCTGGTTCATGCTCGCCACTTGAGATGTAGCCTGCCTATTACCTTTTCAACTTCTTAATCCTAAGGGCTATATCGGTCACTTTAGTCCTTCTGCGAATTTCTTATTTTGGATCTTATCTCGCAGGGAAACACCGAGCATAGCTCTCTCCATAGCTCGTTGCGTGACTTTGAGCTTACTAATAAGGCCAGCAGTAACAGACCGCATCTCTATCTCTAGCATCTCTACAGTTAAGGATGATTCCGACCCCTATAATAAAGTGGGCGTCGTCACTCGTCCTTAATCTACGTAACAGCAACATGTCATCTGACCTCGGGTACATCTTATTTATGGACGCGCAGTTTGAGATCACTGGTGGAATCTTGTGTTATCTTAATAGGACTTGTCAGCCGAATATGGTCAAAAGTTTTTATTTATTAAACTACTCTTGTATGCAAGTGGTTAGCTACAAAAATTGATTTTAATTTTCATTGGTCCAACGCTTTCTCTGAAGAAGAGATATGTCAATTTTTATCATGGCTCTGGTGGTCTCAGAAATTTAAGCCACCCGTGGGCTTCTGACTTGGTTTTTCTTCCACCAACCTGCATTTAGCCAGCGTGGTGGGCCTTAACTCTCTGCCAGTGAGAATATGCCCGTGGTTCAGCATAGGGTAGAAGACCGTATTGGGCTGAAAACGGTGTGGTGCGCGGCGCACCACACAAATACTTATAAACCAACGGTCATATCATCAGAGTTGTTAAAAGTCTGTGTATACAAAAACATCTTAGTTTTTAAAGATATTAACTTCCGTGTAAAAATACCTCATAATTCATGTGTATTTATTCTGAGTCAATTTTTCATTGGTACGCAATAAACAATACTGTTCTATTTGAGACCGCAATTTCGTTACGATTTCATGACAGTTTTATTACTCCTATTTAAATAAGGTCACTGTCAAATAAGACAAATGAGAATATCAGTAAGATTCCTTACTTTGAAGCAGGTATTAGTGTCAGAGTGTCCGACACTCGTGCCAAACGACGGTGATCAGTGTCCCATAAATTGTAGCGAGTTCCTGACGCCACTGTTCTGTCAGCCGCAACGCCAACTATGAAGCTTGCATTCTGTGAGTCATTCCTTTCAGGGAAGTGCTTACAGTTACGGCACTGTATGTAAATAGAAGCCCAGAGAGTACATCTATCCACTCTTTTGCACATTGATTGCTGAGACTATTGTGCTCATTGCAATGTAGAATACTTTTTATCCCGGAAAACTGAAGGATCCCGCTGGTAAACGATGGAACCTTGAGACGCCTCTAGTTAAACTATACACCTGGGGCGCCCCTAGTTAAACCATATACCTGGGGCACTTCTAATTGAACCATACATTCCCCTTTGGAGTTCTTCTAATTCATACACCTGGGGCGCCCCTTGTTATACCGTATACCCCGGCACTTCTAATTAAACCATACACCTTTGGGGCTGCTCTTGGTTAAGTCATACACCTGGGGCGCCTTTGGTTAAACTATACACCGCTATCTCTATATCTCTATCCATCTGGGGCATCTTTTTAGTTATACTATGTACAATGTACACCTATAGCTGTATTTGTACAGTGCATAGTCGCTTGATATCGCTTATTCAGTGTGCTATATTATCCCAGTTTCAGTCATGGACATGACAACAAGGTTATTCACCACCTTACTGGTACTTTAAACTCTAAGTTCACCAGTTTAGAGACGTATTTAGCTTGAGCGCCTTCAATGATGTTGATTTTTAGATTAAAACCACGTTCTTACTATTATGTATTCTGTGTTAAAACAATGAAAGGAAGTGCATGCGTTGATAAGGCCCAGCTCTCAATTGAGATTGATTAATGTGCTATTTTTGAAGCTGTTAATTCTGCTATTTTGAGTTACGTCAATTAAACCAATTGCAGCTTTAGCGGTTGAGTTTGTTTGTTTTATGGTGGTCGTAAAATTAGGTCGTAATGCTTTAGGACCCACATTAACTTGGTCCGTGGGTTCAAGAAGCCTAAGATGGTGATTATGCCTGAACCGAAGTGTCGGAAACCAAATCAACCAAGTGAATGGCCACCAACAATATGGCATTGTACAATGAAATTCTCCTGGAAAAAGCGATTAAACGTGGCACGTAGACATATTTTATTATTTGTATAAAAAGTAATGCAGGCAGAATTGCATTATCCGTGCTATAAATAAAATACCTATAAGAATATAATTATGAACATTTTTTTTATTTTATACGCCTTACTGACTTTAATAGCATTTAAATTGAATACCTGCGTTTTTACTTGCGATTCATTACAATGATACACAAAGTTATCTACGATTGAATTGAAACAAAAAAAAATAATAACTTGGTTGCTCTAGCACTCGCTTTATTATGACTTATTGACCCAGAGAACTGAGTGAAAGTATCTGTTTCATTTGCGAAATATGCTTTCATCTGTCCGGATGTACCTATCTAAAAGGTAGGACGAAGCTTTACTAGTATTTAATAAGTACTAGGTAACTATATGTACTCGAGTACAGGTTTTTTGTGCGCATTTTTCAATATCAAAATGATGCGTTCCTAACTGCCATATACCTACAAACAGCCGTAACTGGTTGCAACATTAAATAAATAAATATATGTGGACATTTTCCACAGCGCCATCTAGCCCAAAACTAAGCATAGCTTGTACTATGAGAACTAGATGACGGATATAATACTTAGATACTTTTTTGTTTTTGTAAATACATACATAGAATACAATATAACACCCAGACACAGAACACACATCTATTTTCATCACACAAATGTTTGTCCTGGGTAGGAATCGAATCCACATCTCTCAGTTCAGAAGGCAAGGTTACTACCGACCGCGCTATCGGGCCCGTCAAACATTATATTGAAACTTTTGCTACAAAAATTAAGATATTCTTGTAATGGAGCTACAATTAAAATGGTCATTTGTTAACTTCATGTTAGCATCGTTTAATTTTTTTATGAGTGATGATTGTAATTCATTCCAATCAGAATCGGTTCGTGTGTTTGTTCGTATTTATTTAACTATTTTATTAACTTTATATAAACGTAAAATATAACCTTTATCTACAATGTTGCCACCGTGTGTGCGTAGTTTCGTTTTAATTAATTTTTTTACTAAAGCTTGTTGCAATTAGGAGTTGATTGAATAATAATTACAATGCGCGATTCGTCTTCACTGTCAGTTAGGTACGTATAATGATAGAGATGTATCGATATCATCTTTCATTCGATACTAAGTATCAGTAGATCTATACATACTCGACACCGGCAGGTTCAAGTAAAACTAGTATTAATTATTTAGTAAATAAACGGGTAGTCCTTGTATGTTGTATTAGCTGTTGTGAACTTTAAATTATGCATGTAGGTTCTGCAAAATGATGGCTTATGTTTAAGCTCGTATGAATCATATAGTATATTTTACGCTCTTTATGTTATTAACGTTAGTAATAAGGCTATATATGTTAATATAATTACTTTGCGGAAATCCATATTAATTAATGCATCATCATCAGCCTAATATGTTCCCACTGCTCGGATCCTTCTCTCATATATCAAGAGCATTAGACTACTGACCAAGTTGATCGATGGCACAATCATGTTCTTGAATTTTGTGATTCTTGAACAACGTATCAAACCGAAGGTATAGATATCCAAGTATCATAAGTATAAGAAAGATATTATAATACCTAACAGAATCAAACATCCCTAATTTACACTGATTGGAATCTGACTGACAATGTTGCTAATGGGTTCAGCTCTCGGCTTGTTTTTATCGACGATGATGAAATTATGAGCTAATTTGACAGGAGTCTATTCTTCGCAGCTCATTTGTTTTTTGGACGCGTGTTTTTTATTATTCTATGTATGTATAATGTACTCGCGTATTTATTGGATACTCGAATCGTGTTATGTTTTTTGGCAACGTTTTTCGTCATTAGCCGTTAATTACTAGTGAATGGTTTAGTAATTAATTATTGTTTATTAGTTGTTTAATTAGAACGCGCTCGTGATTTGTAATTGCACACGTGTTTTGTAACAGTACTACTCCTTATGCGTATAATTATATAGGAAATAAACAAATTTGTAATGCTTCATTATTCATTGCTTCAGCACAAAATTATTAATAATTAAAAGAATAGCTATTGATGTCAATACTTGACTTTTTATATTTTGGAAAATTACCTATTTATATTTTTTTTAAAACGGGTTTATACCGACTTGAATAGCTTTAATATCACTATAAGTTATAGGTTAGGTAGGTACCTACTTGGATGATCAATATCATCATCACCATCAACAGCCTGAAGGCGTCCACTGCTGAACATAGGCCTTCTCCAGAGAGCGCCACTTTGAGCAGCTGCTCGCTTTCTGCATCCATCGGATTCCCGCGGCAATATTTTTAAGTAATTTGAAAATAAAAATGAAGCAACGACGAGCACGGATAACTATTATTTTTTTGTTGGGGAAGGTGTAATGTGTAAATCGTACCTAATGCTTATCGATATTAAATATTTCAAACTCATTTTTTTGCAATTAGTTAGTCAGGTACTAGTAACATAGTATAGCTTTGATCGCTAGCTCGTTAAGCTTTAATAATAGACACGATATTTATTTTTTCTCTAGGTAGGTACTAAATCACCATTCATTGTTTCAGTCTTCCGTGTCACAGGTATTTCAAATAAATTATAATGCTAAAAACAGGACTACATGGTACACAATATCTGGAATACCAGACATAGGTACAACACTATTCTTTGTTTAGAAAATATTAGGCTTTATGATCTAAGTTTTAAGGTTGAAAATGCACATGGTTTTATTTTCAGATGTGTAAATTAATGTTTGGTGATATTTGTAACAAAGTAGCGATTAATTCAGTGGGAGTTAATTCGCATATTAGTCATGTCGGTCATCTGTCGGTCATGCAAATTAGGTGTCAGTATATCGTGCGTTTACTTTATAATATAACTAATATGTATACCTAGATGTGATCTTTTTACTCGCAGCATAGATTAGTTAGACACTACTGCACGCAGGATACCTACCTCACAATCTGTAAGTACCTCCGTGGTGTAGTGGTTGCGCAGGTCGGCTCATAATGCGGAAGCGGCGGGTTCAATTCCCGTGACAAGACAATTATTTGACACAAAAAAAAGCGCAGACTTTTTCTGAGTCTGGGTGTTGTGGGACCATGGTCCTAGTACTTCCTGGGTCTCTAGATACAGGGAATCCTAGTCAGGGTCTAGGATCTATTTATTGGGCGTTATTTATTTATTTATTTATACCTACTCTATTTTATGCTAGAGTAATGCATTTTCCGGGATAAAAGAGTTGTGCAAGGAAAAAATGTAGTTATTGACAGTAATCTGTTCGTGAAATTACTTTTAAATATACAAACAAACAGATATAGTAGCAATTATTGCATTATTTAGTAGGGAGAGATAAATTAACTTAGTATTTATGGCTGATGTATTATTGTGTTATATACCGCGTTGATTGGAATAAGTAGAAAGGTTTTCGAGTGTTGACCACGAACCGTAGGCTGGGCCCTTATTCCGTATGACCATTCACGCACGTAACGCGGCGCGTTACGATATCTTCGTGGAATGGTTTTGGGTATAAAATGCTATTCTGTATGCCGTTGTCAAATTTGACAAACACGACAACACACGTTACACGCACGTCAAAAAACAGAAAACACTGGGCACAAACAATCTAACGCGTGGCATACAGAATACAATTTTTTGATTCCATGTTAATTTCATGTCGTGGCGCGTTAAAGCCCGCGTTTACGTTTGGAGCATGTTACACGTCACGCGTTATTGGCAAGGAATCTCATGTGTCATAGCGAATAACCCCCCAGGCCCCTACTGGGACCGACGATCTGGTAAGAACCGCGGGGAGCCGATGGATGCAGGTGGCAAGCAGCCGCTCTATGGGGGAGGCCTATGTTCAGCAGTGAAAGTCTTCAGGCTGTTAATAAATCTAACAATTATTATTATACTAATAATTAAATAAATCTACAAAAGACCCTTTGGGCAATGTTTTTACTACATATAATGGCTTACTTTTGTCATTCAAGAAATCTGTCAAATATTAGAACCTTTTTTTCCAGAAAATCTTTTAAAACTTTAAATACGGATTATTTTAGTCCAGCGAGAATTTCGAGACTTTATTGTATATTTTTACTGCCACTATGTTGTGGGGTCTGAACTATGCAATATTATCAAGTCATTAAAAAAATTTTAACACCTCTTTATATATGCCATTATAAAGTGATAATGAAGCATTTTCCTCTTGTTTTTGTTCTTATAATTGGTGTGTAATTTAATAATACAGCCACAGAATATAATAGCTATGCATCAATTTGCAACTTTGTTGCAGTGCCATGACACGGACCATGAGAAATCCTACACAGACAAGTACAAACAAAGAAAATGCAACTTTAGTTACCAAAAAACAGGATTGAAAATGGGCCTAATAAGTTAATTTTACAAATTGCATTTTAATTTCTGTAAAAATAAATTGAAAAGGATTTAATTGTGAATAAGGATCTTAAAATGTTTTCTTTAATTCCACGTGTACTTACAATTTAATTTGGTAGCGTGGGATATACAAGAAAAGTGGGTGATAACACAACTATACATACACAACCTTTTTATACTTTTTTAGTTTATTCAAATTTGTTTTATTACAAATTATTATAGTAGTATTTGACCACGGTCATGTAAGATACATTACAATAAACTTATTGACTTGAGTTGTAAGTAGCAAATAATATTGATTTAAAAGCTAAGAAAAAATAAATTAGCTGTATTTATTTATTTATTAAGGTAATCCAACAGCGTTAACAATACAATATTCAGTAACAAATTTACAGACTTAAAAGAAGGCCAAACAGGATTACACAAATTAACCACTATTAATATTTAACAAAAAGTGTGTTTACTAACTTTTAATATAAATTACATGAAAGCTGCGTTCGTATTGTGTACTTAGAGTGTACTATATGTGAATATTTTATTGTACATATAATTATTATGTGTGTATGTGTGTGTGTGTGTGTGTGTTGTGTAGGTATGTTTGTATGGGGCATGTGGGGTTTGTGGGGGTATGTGTGTGTATAAAGAAACAAAACCATTTTATAGTATATAGCAAACTATCTTGCGTTTCTATAACGGACAAGTATTTTAGAGTCTGCGCCAACTGCGAAGTACTCTGCAAGCCCCCCCACGCGCACACCGTTTAAAGTCGTTTTCACGGTGATTTGTCTGGTTCCTGGGTGCATGCATTTTTGTATTTGAAGTGGCACTGACACTGCATCTGTTAATTATCGGTGGCATCAGGGGAATGACTAACTGGTCTCGTCATTAATTCGTCTGTTATAAGGCTTACAACCAATTATTCTATTTGAAATCTACTTGTGCCTGCATCACAAAAAGTTTACAAGTATTAAAGACTTGATCACGCATGCTGGCCTCAGTGTGCTCGTAATTTAGTTGTCAGAGTTAGGAGTGATGTATCGTCTAGGCGTCAACTTTGGGCCCATTGTAAGAGACCGATTACGTAATGTACTTAGATGGATGGCAGTGAATAAGTTTCATTACTTTGGGACCTAGAAATTGAGTTTTTTTGAGACGTGCGATGACGTAGGTAGGTGCTGATGGTGATGCATGCTTGCTCTAAAAGGTAGGTAAACGTTCACTCTTGACTTGAAGCCAAATTATAATTTGCTTGGAAACAAATAAATAAATAAGTGTGGACGTTTCACACAGCGCCTGCATCTAGCCCCAAACTAAGCATAGCTTGTACTATGGGAACCAGATAACTGATACAATACTTATATACTTTTTGTTTGTAAATACATACATCGAATACAATATAACACCCAGACGCAGAACAAAGATCAAACAAATGTTTGTCCTGGGTAGGAATCGAACCCACAGCCCTCACTCAGTTCAGAAGGCAGGGATACTACCAACTGAGCTATCGGGCCCGTCAAACAAGGAAGAATAGGTAATATTAGAATAAAAACACAACAAAAAAAGGGATTTATCCCTTGTAGCCTATAAGCTACAGATAAATGGAAGTAAATAGCGATCCATACCTATAATAATAACAACTGTAATTTTTGATATTTTTTACGTTGTTATTTATTTCCATCAGGCTTCCCCAAATAAAAATGAAAACATGAAAATCTACGATACTAGAAGCTATTGTTGTAAAGCTTTGTGTGAGTATTAGTACGATAAGGCCCTTCGCACACGAGTCGTAAACGTAGTCGTATCGTAAGCGTATCGTTACCGTTAGACCAGTGGGCCTAGTATGAATATTTACGCGCAAGTAAGTGTAACGTTAACGTAAGGCAGTTGTATGGAATTTGATCGGCGCCCCATACAACTGACTTATGTTAACGTTACACTTAGGTACTTGTATCACTAATACTAATATTCGTGCTAGGCCTACTGCAGTACGATTCGCTGCAGCACTGCTTCGTATGCGGACTTGTTTGAACATGTGTGGGCTCGTATTGCTATCGTTCTACGCGCGTATTACGATACGCTTTCGATACGACGCCATGTCAAAGGGCCGTGGTAGTAAAACGCTTATAGAGCACAGAAAAGCTCCAGAAATTAAACTTGCAGGCATAAGCAAAAGAACCCGGAAGAGAATCGTTGAAGCTAGGTCACTGTTCCGTCTAAACAACGCCGATTACCCCCCAATAGATACCGGCTATTAAACGAATTATCCAGTTTTTACTATGAGTTATTGCATCAAGTACAAATTGATAGAGCGTTTTCTTTAGCCGCCATTAAATCTGTCCAGTGATTGAGAAACATTTTATGATAAAAGCTAGTAATTACGCGGTCGGTCGTGATTACTCGTGATGCGAATGTCTTGTCTTGCCGTCGCTAGCGGTGATAGATATTAGAATGTAATTTCTGGCTAATAACCCTTTTAGCCTGAAGTTAGAAGTAAAATGAGTTGTAATTCTAAAAATACGTTTTTTTTTCTTTTATAGAAATTCATAGCTTCTCGCGGGGGACGGTTACATACAATTGTTGAAATAAAACTATGAAAAGAAGTTTTAAAAGTCCGTTATTTAGTAGGTATAAAAATCCGAAAATGCCACAGGTCTGTACCAAGTATTTTGTAAATTTTTTGAGTAAACGAATAACGTGAAAATGCTAGTCTGTGTCAGAAAAAAAACTCACCACTGTCACGTTACATCCGTTCCTTTCGTGAAAAAGGTAGAATGGAACGCTACAAGTTAATGAGCAGCTCCTCCCCTACCTAAACAGTGCCTAGGTTGACAGGATCCTAAGAGCTGAAGAGAAAAAAAGGAATTGGTAACAGATATTTATTTTCGTAAATTTTACAAGCTTTGTAGAAAGCAAAAAAAAAAAAAGTCTCTAGATGATGCGGAAGTACGCGAAATTCAAGTTGTTTACGGCCTACAAGTTATCACGGTAGAATTAGAATGTTATTGGATCCAAACAAGGCCCGCTTCCGGTCTTTAACGAGGCCCACTTCCGGGTCTTCAAACAAACAAGGCCCACTTCCGGGTCTTTATTCAAACAAGGCCCACTGTCGTTATAGAGACTGAGGAATTCGTTGCCTTTAGTTTGTCCGACTTCCAGAGTTCAGCGGCTAGCTCATTCAGTTATTAGCTTCTGGATCCAGAAGAAGATTCTCGTCCTTCCACCGTCGATGAAGTATTATTACGCAGCTCAGATTCAAGATGCAGGAGCAGGAGACACGCAGGTATTAGTCGTCAAAGCTTTGACGGACGACGGGCCGGAACATGGTGATGAAGTTATATTGCCACTCAATGTTTGAAAAAGGCAAGCCGGTCGTCTCACTGGTTGACGCTCGGCGATAGATTCGTCGTGGTAGATACGGCGGCCGACGGTGACAACAGATGTAGTTTCGGCGATCAGCTCTCGGCGATAGATTCGTCGTAGTTTCGCGACTGGCTGTAGCGGATGTAGCTCGGCGATCGGCGATTTGACAATGGATATCTCGTGGCGCAGCGATTGACGTAGATGGAGATTCACTTCACAATTTTGGTGTTGGATAGCCAAAGATGGTTTTTGAAGGCGTTCTTGAGTTCCCGGGCCTTGCCTGGCCCGGGAATGGCCTTATATCAATTTAGTGTTCCTCGTTCGAGGAGTAAATTGAGACTGCCATTCCATAGCGACAGCTTTTCTAAAGAAACCTCGCTAGCATTCCAAGGTTCTAGATTTTTGCAGTTTTCAAAATTTTGAATACAGAATAGTAAAAAAAATAAATCTAGAGTCAAAATACATACAATCATGGCCAAACTATAAAATACCTCACTGAAATTGACAGTAGAAAAAGAAAAATATGAATTTGAAGAGAAACTAAATTCGAAACAAAAAAAACAGTTTCAAAACAACTGCCATCCGAGCAGTCGTGTCTAGAAATCGGGCCCGTGACCCGCGCGCAAAATCGATAAAGTGATGTAAAATTTTGAGAAAAATCAAGTTTTTTTGTGCTTAAATTACTGTGAAAAGGACTGTCAAGTGCTGTGATGTGAAAGTTGTGAATGAATAATAGAAACCAGGTAATATATTATGATATATACATACATGTAGCATTACATATTTCCCCCACGACCCCAGAAAATTTTCAACTCCATTGAAAATTTTGAAGGTTAGGAATAAAACCTTGCTCTTTCATACTTAAATCTTGCACTTCTTCTTTTACTCGCTCACAAACATACTTAGGGGATATGGTTCACATATTTGATGACGCATACTCCACAAGGAACTATTCATTATACATAACGTAGGCTTATTTTTTTTAATTAGGTGTCATTATCCGCACCTTTTTGAAAACCCGAGTAAAGATAATAAATATTTACAATTAAGAAAATGTACAACACAAAGGCTTATTTAACGAGTTGTGTACCGCTCTTTAAGAATATTACACACACCCTTGGGTATTGAAGACGTCAAGGAAATTAATATTCAAGAACCTTGTATTTAAGAAATTGCAAGGAAATTAAGATTAGAGTAACAACATGTGTAACTAAGAGAGTATAAAAAAAATGAGTAAACACAATGGCTTCTTACCCACACGACTCGTGTTAAAGGATAAAACAAAAAGAGTGAAAAAAAAAAAAAATAATAACGTTTGTAAAATGGATTTAAAAAAAATAAGCCGAAAGGGTCTAGTTTCCTTGTACAATACAAAAATAATATACGCTAAAGCTATTTACAGAATAAGTATACAATTTAGAGAAAAAAACAGAATACAACCGCTACACTATTTACACTTTAAAATCTTTTACATGCCACTTTCCTCTTAAGCCGTTAGGATCCTCTAAAATAAAGACGAGAGGTGAGAGCTTCTCAACAACTGTGCATTTGACATATTTGGGAGCCAACTTTGAACTGAAATATGCACCAGCGTTACTCTGGACGTAATTTTTACGCCAGACTGTGTCGCCAACGTTGAACTCTTTAAAGGTGTGTCTCGTGTTGTAATGAGCAGCATTTTTTGTGTGTGCAGTGTGTAATGCAACCTGTACTTTATCGAAGATGTTAGATAATAATCCTAAATTAGCGGCGTAGATGTCACGAGGAAGAAAAATGAAATTATCAAGGTTGGAGCAGTTAGTGTATAGTGAACCACATGGTATGGTTTCACGTCCAAAGACCAGAAAGGATGGAGAAAACCCAGTTGTAGAATTTACAGAACTGTTGAGTGCATATTGGATTTTCTGCAAATGTTTGTCCCATGAACGGTGATCATCTCCGACCAACTGTGAAAGTGCGGTGATAATTGTTCTATTATACCGTTCTGTGGGGTTTACTTGAGGGCAGTATCGAGGTGAATAAAATATAAAAGGAATTTTATACTTATTCAGAAAACTTTGAAACTCATTAGATTGAAATTGTGAACCATTGTCCATGATGATGGTTTGTGGCACACCGTGTACCAGAAACACATTATTTTCCAAATACATGATGATATTGGAAGATGTAGCGCGCTTGATAGGGAACATAAGGCAATACTTTGAAAAAGAACATGTAACCACTAGTATGAATTGATTACGTTGTCTTGTGAGTGGAAAAGGGCCCATTAGATCTAATGAGAGGCTTTGAAAAGGTCTTGAACAAATTTTTGGTTTACCCATAGGACCATATGGAGAATGATTCGAATGCTTATAAGAGAGGCATGTTTCACAAGAAGAACACATTTTAGCCACATCTTTAAACATACCAGACCAATAGTATCTTAAAGAAAGCTTCTTGTATGTTTTGAAAATGCCAGTATGGGGATTACTTTCTGAGTCACCATGGCAAGTTTTGATGAGATTCATTCTCTCAGAGGGAAGTGGAACTTCTTTCCAAGCAAAATCTTCATTTAGATAATCAGGTGAGTTATTATAACGGTATAAATTATTGTTGAGAATTTTGTAATTTGGATAAGCATCAGGATTATCTCGACAGTTAGTAAAAAGTCTATTATATAGTTCCAATTGTGATGCATTGTCTCTAGATATGGGTTCAACACCACCAATAATAGCAGTATCGGGTATTTTATGACGCGACAGAAGGTCTGGGACAACATTTTCTTTTCCTTTTTTATGTTTTAGGTCGAAGTTAAAACAAGACAGACGAAGACTCCATCGTGCCAATCTGCCAGAAGGATTAGACAAATTTTGGAACCACTTTAATGCTGCATGGTCAGTGTATACTGTAAATCGTTTACCGTTATCAAGATAACAACGCCAATGCTCAAGTGCAGTAATGACAGCTAAAGTCTCACGTTCTGTAGTTGAATAATTCTGCTCATGCTTGTTTAGAGATCTACTCATATATGCAATAACAACTTCTTTATTGTCTTTTTCCTGAGTCAGCATAGCACCTATCCCAAAGTTAGAAGCGTCGCAGTGAACGGAAAATGGATAGTCAAAGTCAGGGCAAGATAGTATTGGTGTTGTAGTCAAGCATTCTTTTAATTTAGCAAAAGCAGAGTCAGCCTCAGCATTCCAGACAAATTTTTTTGGAGATTTTTTTCCAGATGACGTTAATTTACAGAGTGGTGAAGCAATAGTACTGAAATTAGGTATGAATCGGCGAAACCAACTGCACGTACCTAAAAATTTTCTTACTTCTTTTTTAGAGGTAGGAGCAGCGTAAGCTAGAATCGCTTCAATTTTACTGGGATCAGCCCGCAATCCTTGCTCATCTACTATGTAGCCAAGATATTTCAGTTCTTTGCGAAAGAATTGACTCTTTTCAAAGTTAATGGTTAGACCAGCATAAGAAAGTTTCTGATGAACTTTAAGTAGGAGTGAAATATGTTCCTCAAATGTCGCACCTATGATTATTATGTCATCTAAGTAACAGAACACTTTATTCTCAAACTCTGGAGTGAATAAACTGTCCATAAGTCTTTGTTGAGTTGCTGGAGCGTTTGTCAATCCGAAGGGCATAACAGTGAATCTATACATTCCTTTACCAGGTACGTAAAAACCAGTTTTATCTCTGTCTTTGGGATGTAATGGAATTTCCCAAAAAGCCTTTGCTATATCGATACTAGACAAATATTTAGCATTTTTGAGGTTATCTAGTATCTCAGAAACAAAAGGGAGGCTGTAGGCATCTTTACGAGTAATTGCATTCAGCTTTCTGCTGTCGACGCAGAAACGCCATTCTCCGTTCTTTTTTGGAGTGATAAGTACTGGAGATAACCAAGGACTCTCACATTTTTCTATAACTTTTAATTCTAGCATTTTATCGACCTCATTGATGAGTGCTTTTTGCTTTTCTGGAGAGAGACGATAACAACGTTGTTTTATAGGTAAAGCATCACCAGTATTGATCCGATGACTAACTAAACTAGTACGGCCTAATTTACCTCGTTGTTCAAAAGAAATACTTTTGAAACGCTTGATTATGTCATTAGCAATTTCTACTTGATTCCCAGACAGATGATCAAATGTTGATATTTGATTTTCAACAGCACAAGTTGTAAGATCTTTAGATTCGAGATTGAGTTCAAGAGAAAGTATCTTTGGGGAGAGTTCGAATTCTTTCCAGAAATCCCACCCAAGTATCAAAGAAGGATAAATATCAAGGAAAACATAAGCTTTGATAACATGTGTCTGATTATGAAATCTCAATGGCAAATGAAAATAACCAGAAGACATTGCTTTTTGTTTATTAGCAACCATAACTTGAGTTGGAGACTTGAATAGTTTAAAGCCTAACTTTTGGATATCTTTATGAGAGTTATTACCTAAAATAGTTATACAACTTCCACTATCTAAAAGACCGGAAAAAGGTATATTGTTTATAGACACGTTAATAAAAGGTCTGTTAAAGTCTTTTTCTTTGTCGTAGAAAACAGAAGTTGTTTTGTAGCAAAACATAAAATTTCGAATAGTATTTAACCATTGATTCCAGTCGTTAAGATCAAAATTATTGTTATGTGATTTAGTGAAACCATTCAAGTCGTCAGCTAGTTTTTTTGTTGATTTGATGGAGCACATTTTGGACATTCGCTGATTCTCACGCCTTTACGACCACATTTAAAACAAATGAGGTATCTAGGCTTAGTACAAGTTTGTAAAGAATGGCCTGTGATACGACAGCGATAACAGAATTCTTCTTTAGAAATGTCATTAGTTTGAGATGACGAGCGTGGATGTTTATCTTCCTGCACTGCATTAGTGTACCTTACGTTTGGAGACGCTTTAGGAAGTGAAGCTTTAGAAAATGAAGGAAGATAGGCAAATTCAGCAGCACAAGAAGTGTCTTCAGATCTAGGCTCATGAAAATTTTTGTCTCGTTCAGAAATGCGTTCGTAACTTTGACAAGTAGAAATTAAAGAATCTATCGTTTTAATATCTTTAAGTGCAACAAAAACTGAATAGCACGGTCTTATATTATGGAGTAAAATCTCTAATTGTTCGCTCTCGCTAAGTTTCTTTGAAAGACGAGCAAACATACCGAACATAATTGAGACGTAAACGATAATGGTCTCAGTTGCTCCTTGCGTTCTATTCCTTATAGCTTCCAACAGCTTATAGTCGTAATCATGTATACCAAAATCTCGAATCAGCAATGTGCAAATATCTTTCCACGATAAGGTAGGATTTCGATTATACTGAAAACGAAACCAATGAAGGGCATCACCTGTGAAAATCTCAAAGGCGTGCTTGCAAAGCATACCTTCCGGAATGTTTCGAGAAATCCTAAACTCGTCCAATCTTTGAAGAAATGATCTAGGGCACGATTTTCCATTGAAAGAAAACGTTTTGAGCTCCTTCACAAAATTATCCGAAGTGTGATAGTTTTAGTGTTAATGGATATGTCGTGGCGCAGCGATTGACGTAGATGGAGATTCACTTCACAATTTTGGTGTTGGATAGCCAAAGATGGTTTTTGAAGGCGTTCTTGAGTTCCCGGGCCTTGCCTGGCCCGGGAATGGCCTTATATCAATTTAGTGTTCCTCGTTCGAGGAGTAAATTGAGACTGCCATTCCATAGCGACAGCTTTTCTAAAGAAACCTCGCTAGCATTCCAAGGTTCTAGATTTTTGCAGTTTTCAAAATTTTGAATACAGAATAGTAAAAAAAATAAATCTAGAGTCAAAATACATACAATCATGGCCAAACTATAAAATATCTCACTGAAATTGACAGTAGAAAAAGAAAAATATGAATTTGAAGAGAAACTAAATTCGAAACAAAAAAAACAGTTTCAAAACAACTGCCATCCGAGCAGTCGTGTCTAGAAATCGGGCCCGTGACCCGCGCGCAAAATCGATAAAGTGATGTAAAATTTTGAGAAAAATCAAGTTTTTTTGTGCTTAAATTACTGTGAAAAGGACTGTCAAGTGCTGTGATGTGAAAGTTGTGAATGAATAATAGAAACCAGGTAATATATTATGATATATACATACATGTAGCATTACACCACCTCCTAGGTATATTGCGTGGAACTATACGATTTGTAAATAATCCAGAGGTCCCTAAAGTCCCTGTTAAAGACCCAAAAACTTCACTAACGTTACTGTCAACACCACAGAATAAGCAGTACGCGCAACATTTTATCCACAACAATCAAAATACGTAAGTTCGTTGTTCCTATGCTATGTAGTATGTACATTCCGCACCTGGCATCGTATCTATTCATTACTGCGCCGGCGTGCAATCTCCAATTCTATGGCCGTAATGAAGGACCACCGTCAATTAAACACACATTACTGGAGGTAAGCGGCGTACACTTGGACATAGAACTCTATAAGGTATTCTATAGCTTGATTTATAGTGTGTGTGTAGAATACGATTTATAAACAACTAACATCACTGCGTTGAAATTCAACGAGGCAATGCTGCCAGCAGGTTAGGTACGCTACCGGTAGTGGGTTGGAGCATTGGACTGTCTATAAGCCATTGTGGCTATATTATACATATTATTAATAAGCATATCCCGGCTTGAGGGATGGATGGATGCGGGTGCAATCCCCGCTCGTGATTCTAATTTTTCCTTTACAAATTAATCTATATTATTACACTACACAGCAAATGTTCT
Organism: Ennomos erosarius; assembly: GCA_963580505.1. Lineage (NCBI taxonomy): Eukaryota > Metazoa > Arthropoda > Insecta > Lepidoptera > Geometridae > Ennomos > Ennomos erosarius. Next base: position 11,792,860 of record OY756988.1, read on the forward strand.
TTGTTGTAGTATAACCACTACACAAATAAAAACAAGTAATATAGAAAAAAAAAAACTTCGACTAAAATTTGGATACCAAATATCAAATTAAGAAGGCACCTACACCGATCGCTAATTTGCCACTATTGCCCATTATTTTTTTTTGCACGAAAACAAGAAGTGTTGTCTAGATTTTTCTCGGCTTAAATGTGTTTTTAGCCATGTGTATTTGTTTTTGTAGTATTCCCTGGTTTGTCGTTTTCGCTGTAGGTAAATGCACAAAACAATTGAAGATAAATAGATACTTGATGTAAACCGCGGGGAGCCGATGGATGCAGGAGGCGAGCAGCCGCTCGGAGTGGCGCTCTCTGGGGGAGGCCTATGTTCAGCAGTGGACGTCTACGGGCTGATGATGATGATGAGATACTTGTTCCTTTTACCTGTTTAATTACCTGTAAATATCCCATCCGGTTCGATAGGACTGCCACCTATAACTGTTTTCAATTTATTTTGTTTTTTAATTCAAAATTACATTAAGCATTTTGCTTTCACCAGTACATCCCGCGGGCTCAGCGCGGGTCAAAGTTTTGTACATCGATACTACCAATTTTGTAATTGATGTTGTAACGTTATCCGATGTTTGGCCTAAAGCATCTACAATTTTGAATGTGGCTTGTCTTTGTTCGCAATGTGCGAGGGTCATAAGCAAAAAGAAAGAAAACAAAATTCAATTCGGAGAGCACTTAATTTTTTTAAGAGGCTCTTTTCAAAGGCTTTCTGTCCTTTTTTGACCTTCTATCATCATCAAAGTTTAGGTGTAAACTCACCGGCGAATTCATCAACTAAATCTTTGAGCACAAGGCCAATTTTTTTAATCTATTAATCAATCTCAGAATTGTCTTCATCGGACCTAAAACCCTGGAATTATCTCACGATTACATACAGACCATTCAGATCTTATAGATAATAGTATATGTTAGCAATATTAGAATAGTGTTTTATCCAATAATTAATAAAGACGTTGAATTTGTAGGGGCAGTTTCTGAAGTCGATTATAATAGCTGTTTTCATGTCAAGGAAATACCTAGTTTAAAGTTAACAATGACATTAATAAAGCATCAGCCGAACGACTCGCCATTCATTAAAATAAATAAAGTATAATAATTTAGAGACAATTTTTTATTTCAAACAGTAAAATATGAGGAACGGATAATTTAGGGTGGAGCTGCATAGCGATTCAGGAGACCTCAGCGCTGAGGCTCAGCGCTGAGGCCTCGATTCAACCAACTTTTATTTGAAAATAGAACGGAAGTAGCGTCATCGTTTCTGCAAAAGGCATGAGCTAGGGGAGAGCTTTCCGTTCTATTTTCAAATAAAAGTTGGTTGAATCGAGGCCTCAGCGCTGAGCCTCAGCGCTGAGCCTCAGCGCTGAGGTCTCCTGAATCGCTATGCTGCATCGTACTAGTCATAAATAACTCTCTAGAATTGCATGAAAGCTCATTATACCTTAGGTTGATAGGTCAATTGGCAAAGTTGATTCTACCGACAAAAGGTGAAAGACGACGTACAGTAGCTATGCCAATTTAAAGGCGATGTCACACATAACTCATCGCTGCCCACTGTAATGAGCTTTCATACCTGATTGCCATAAGATAAAGGGTAAGGTGAGGCTTTGCTAGGCTGGTTGGTCAGTGTGCGACTAGCTTTTTGACTTAGGTTAAACTGTTCGTTGTTGACAATAATTGAGAACCAATCACAGCAATGGCAATGAGCAGGCCACATCGCTCGTAGAACTGACAACCGATGGGGAAGAAAGGTTCTCGAGTGGCGACCACGAACTGGAAGACGCAGCGTAGGCCGGCCCCCCACTAGGTGGACCGACGACCTGGTGAAAGCCGCGGGGAGCCGATGGATGCAGGAGGCCAGCAGCCGCTCTAAGTGGCGCTCCCGGGGGGAGGCCTATGTTCAGCAGTGGACGTCTTCAGGCTGTTAATGATGATGATGATGATGAATCACAGCAATAGATCCTTTCAAAGTCGTAGACATAGATGTCTAGCTAGGACAGATTGTCCAATTAGATAGGTTCAACTTCGACAAAGAGGTCACAAGAAGAATCCAACTCGGCTGGGCAGCGGGCAGTGTTCGCGAAGCTTCGTCCTATCTTTTTTTTATGAGAACGAATGGCATGACGAGCTAGTCGTTCACACGATGTTAAGCAACACGGCTGCCCAAAACAGATGCAGTGTCACTCAGAACTTTAAAATGTTTTTATGTTTTATGTTTTTTATGTTTTTATAGGGGTCAGTTGGATTTTGGCCCGCCAAATGCGTAACATTGGCTGGCGGACTTCACGCAGTCGCGTGTTCCATGTTAAAATAATAAAGTTTCGCGTAACACTGCACCGCGCACGTCATCCTGAGACATCACCCAAATCATGATCAAATCATAAAGTCTCATTTGCCCAGTAATTTAACTAGCTACGATGCCCTTTAAACCGGAACAGCATCGGATTTTGCAGATCTTTTCGCAATCCTGGCGTAGCGCAGAGCCTTAGACCGTTATCATCGTCCCTTTTACACGTAACATATTTTTAACTATCTCATATATACAGAGTTATTTATAACAAAAAAAAAATAGTTCATAGCGAAATATCTATCTCTGCTTGAAACCTTTACCCCTAAGTGCTATTAATCATTCCGCCCCGCCCAGCCGACGACGTCGCGTGATACTTCACCTCTTCATTCCACATCGGGTAAATACTTCGCTAGATAGTATATTACTTATCATTTTGTTCTAGTTGGGGTAAAATATTGCTGTATTTTTTACTACAAGGGGCACCGCCGAATGGACCGACGCCAATAGGTTTATTGCCCACCTCCTTTTTTCACCAAAATGTAACAGACGCGTGTGACGCGTATTACTGCACCATATATTAATTACTGCCATAACACTGCCATACCAGTCTTCTTTTGACTAATACGTTTATGGAACAAAAGAGACTGTCTCAGTTCCCATCATCTCCAAAAATACCCTCAACTCAAATAATGTATTTACAACCAGACAGTCTAGAGTCGTGCGTCAACGGCGGACAGCCGTCACTTCCAATTAAAAAGTAAAATTGTATACTCATTAATCATAAAATAATTAACCAAAGAGTAAAGTTTCAGATAGGTGAAGGTAACATTCCGAGAATACTTATGATATGTACAGACAGCAACAAAAATACAAAAAGAAACTCTTCATTTACTGCACGTTAAAATAAGTGGAATAATCTCCAAAACTAACCATAATGACGTGTTATAAAATTGGAAATGTAAACGAAAATGATCAACAACGTTTGTCGTTGACTGTACAGCTGTTTTAAATACAGGAAACGTCAAAGTTCATGGTACTCGTAATATGGAAAGTGAAAAGTTAATAATGGTTTTATTTTGAACAGGTGTATATCAAAGTGCTGTTTAGGGAATTTTTAGACTATCACATTATTAGGCAATTACGAAGTGTAGGCATTGAAGGTTAGGCAATCTGCTTCTTAGTAAATTCGCGTTGTAGGCAATATGCTGCAATCATTTTAGGCAACGTGCTCAAAACCGGTTTTGATTGGTAATACTTATTTATAGGAGTTAAAACAAACTCCATAATGCTAGCACACGTGAAAGTTGTTTAGTGGAAGAATAGTTCTTTTGTGTTTCGTTTCTCTCTATCAAATGTGAAAAGGGCAACGTTAAAACAAGAGAAAACACTGTGTAGCTATTCCACTGCTATACAGTGTTTATTAGTGGGTGACAATATTATATACCTAGACAAAATCTAGCAGATAGGTTAGGATCTATTTACAAGATTTCGTCGAGAGTCGAGTTAGAGGTAGGGTCAATAAAATTAGAGTTCTACTATTATGGAAAACAGTGCAGAGCAAGGCAGTTATTTCGTCTGAGTTGAATGATCTAAATGAGCTTACAAAATTATACCTAGTCAAAAAAAAATTAAATTATTTAACCTCAAATACCCGATATTTATGCTCGTTTAAAACAATAAAACGAAAAATAAGTACACAAAACTGGTACATCGATTTGGGCGCTACAGAATAACACCCTCGTTTTGGCGTGGGGGTTTAAGATATAAGAGATCTATTCTGTGGTTATTTATTTTTCTTGTCTGTCCAGCCTACAAAGTATCAAGCATAACTCCGCCACACTTGCGTTCTTTAATTAAAGGTTAAGTATTTGACGCATCCATACGAACTTTCTTATTTATCTTGTTTAATTAAATGGTTTTTGTTTTGTTGATTTGGTATCTCACGTCAGAAACGTATCTATTCTTCTTTAAGTCACGTTCAAAGAGTTTTTGTAAACTTATGTTCGAGGAAAAGTCGAATTCATTTCTGTTTTAGTTTTCTTCACGGTTTTTGAGTTGTTTACTTATGCACACTTTTCTGATTCGTAATGGTGAAAAAAATATTTGTTGTAGTTAATTTGGAAAAGTATGTGTGCGTTTTATTATTTATTTGTTTAAGTTTAGAAAATGTTATTTATTACATGTTTAAAACACCGTATAAAATACCTACATCCAAATCAACCATTTTGGTGTTTTAATTAAATGTTGGCCTTACTTGATTTCGGTCTTTCCCCAGAGTATCTATAATACATGCAGCATTTTAAAAGAAGGAGAAAAGAAGTGACTGCTTTTTATCATGGTCAGGGTAAGCAAAGCATTGGTAGGTAATGGTTGGTAGTGGTAAGTGGATAATAATGGTGATCTCTTCCTAATGGAGGTGATGCCGCAAAATAAAATAACGCCCAACGATCACATACATAGATCCTGGACCCTAACTAGGGTTCCCTATATCTAAGGACCCAAGAACTACGAAGACCCCACAATACTTTGACACAGAACAAGTATTTGTGCTTTTTTCCTGTGCACAAATACTTATCCTGTCGTGGGAATCGAACCCGCAGCCTCCGGGTTATGAGCCGACCTGCTCCACCACGACGCTACGGAGACTTGCTTGCTACAATGAAAAAAAACTTGCTGTAATACCTACTATCGACAACAACCAGAGTCAAAATCGTCACATTTTATTACGGAAAATTAATTTTCTGGTAAATACCGCGTAAAACCGCGCCCTTATTTCGAAATGAACAAACATTGCACTCATTCCATTACGACCTATTTGTTGGACATCACGAACACATTTATTCCACCAATTAGAAAACTGGCTCAAGTTTAACAACCCTATTCCATGGGCGATAAAGTTCATAATAGATTTTATTAAATATACAAATATGTAGTGAAATATATCGAGACTAGTTGTATGTAAATGTTTTTGCTGTTTAAATCTTTCTAATCGAATTGTAGGTCTAGATATATGCGTTACTTTGCATTAAAAGTCATTTTAAAAGTGTATGAAGTCAATTTAGATAAAAACTAAAACTGCGTAATAATCTCTCCAAATAGATAAGAAATACTTATAGATTTTAATACATGGGTGGCGAACCCGTTAAAAAAGTTCAAAATTTACACCCATAAATCCCAAAATTTTGATATAAAAAAATGAAAACGAAATGAAAAGAAATGAATGAAATTAGAAACATAATCTTTAAAAATCCTTGGAAAAGTCTTAAATGAGACTTGACTTTATTTTTGCTGGACCTTTGTAATTTGTATATCAAACGAAAACCTCCAATAAATGTAAAAATAATCATATATATTGAAGTAGGAATAGTGAAACTTCCTCTAATTCATCTATTCTGTCTGTAGAATTAAAAATACTGAATGATTTTCAAAATAAATCTCCCAAGCAAAACTGCAGGCATAAGCTAGTACCCAAATTAAAGGAACGATGTTCATATGCATTAGGATAATTGCACTGACCATCACCCGACTTGTTATCAAAAATACATTAGACATTGTCGAGTTAACTAGATTATAACTCTGTTGGATGGAAAGCGTAGGGAGCGATTTTTGTTGGCTTTTGAAATGTAAGTCATAACTTTGTTTGAATTCAATAGAGTTTGTATCATAAAACAGGCTCTATCATGAGAGCTGGAGTTTTAAAAATTAAACAGAAAGTGCCATTGTACTCTCATCATCAGCTCAGTAGTAACACTAGACATGCCACCAATGCTCATCATCATGAACAGCCTGAACACGTCAACTCCTGAACATCGCCTCCGCCATAGAACGCCATTTGAGCGGCTCCCCGCGGTTTTCACCAGATCATCGATCACCTAGTGGGGGCCAGCCTACGCTACGTCTTCACCACTCGAGAACCTGCCTTCCACATCAGTTGTCGGTTCTACGAGTGACGTCACCTGCCCATTGCCATTTCAACTCGCTAATTCTAAGAGCTATATCATTGACTTTAGTCCTCCTGCAATGTATTAGATGTCTAAGATCTGTGATTACCTATCTTTTATAGTTTCCGTAAGATTTATTCTCGCACCTTCGTTAACGATCATTTGTTGTCAACAAACTAGCCAATAAATTTGTCAAGAGGGTCATCTTCCATCTCATACTCATCGTCCGGGATCCTTCATGACCATAAAGGAGAGAGCCTCATCAGTAACACACCGCAAGGTGCCGCCGTCAAATGCCACTTTTCCTACAATAAACTTATTTATTATCATTTCTGCCAGTGTAGTCTGACCCCTCGCATGGGGCCCGTGTGAAGTGTCAAGGGTCAAAGATGAGTGGTTACATGTAATAATGTTTGTGACACACTGATGCTTAAATTGGAGAACAAAAAATTTATTAATGAGCACGTTCGCGAACTAGGAAATCTTGTATTATGTATCATTGTAGTTTGTTGTTTTAAAGATTAAAACGAATAGAGGTTATATTTTATAGGATTATAGTGTGTTTGGTTTTTGGTATATAACACTGAAGCATTTGACCATATTTCACCCGATGCCAATAATGAACAATATGAACGAGTAGCGCACTTGTACGCCTGGATTGGGAACTGGCTCTAAATGAGGCTTTCGTGGTAGTAGGTAGTCAGGCGACTTAACTACTCTACTAACATGCCGAGCTATAATTTTCTCACAATATTTTCCTTTACTGAATGCTCAATAACATTGAAGGATGAATTGAGATCATTGCTTCAAGATGGTGTATGTACGGTTTAACTTTGGCAAACAGTCTGCGTTTTGAAATTCCTAGAGCGAGACGTTTCTCTTTTAGTATTAATACCTAGAAAGATATGGAAAGTACAGGGGTAATTTCCCAATTTTTTTTGAAATCCTTGTTGAATTTTTGTAATGAGATAGTGCCTGTTATAATTGAGACTTCAGAGGTACCACATTGCTCGTCAAACACAGCTTGATATTTCAGCAATATTACAAACTGAAAAGTCAGTTCTACAAACTAGCTAACCGTGAGTCCCAAGTAAGGAAACCTATACACCAGTAGTTAACAGCTAGCCATAAACTTGTGCACTAAATTATTAACAGCGGCGTAAACCTAAGTGTTGTCAAAACCTAGATTTGTGGTCTTGAGCCGTCCGGACTCCGGGTAATGATGCATTCGCGGCGGTGAGTTTACGGCACTCTGAACGGTCAGCACTACGTTTCCACGGTATTTTAACAACTATATAACGTTTTAGTTTTATGACTTTTTCATGTGGCTACGACCATTGTTGGTACTTAGACATTTCCCATATATCTACCTAACTAAATTATAAAATTATAGTTGGCGGAGTGCATTTTTGAAATGTCTGGTAGTGTTTCCAATGGCCAAAGTTGGTGCCACATTGCGTCTATAATTTTTTTTTGTTGTTAAAGGCGTTAAAATTGTTCATTTATTTATAACACCATATCATTTCATTATTGAAAAAATAACAAGATCATTTATGAACAATAACTTTATCCTAATAGACTAAAAATAAAAAAAACAAAAAACAAAAAAGACAAAACAAATACCTATTACTCTTGTTATTTTTTAATTTGGAAAAAAAGACGACCATCTCTGCAGAAGCGATAAAGAGTAGAACACACTGGTGCTCCCTGTCGCGCGGCTTATTAGTAACGCGTTTTAAAGCAGTTGAGGTTGAGGAGTTGCCAGTGCTTAGTTACTTCTAAGCCTACGCCAGTTGTAAGTCGCAACACGTAGCTTTTATAAATTGGATTGTAATGAGCTACCGCATAGCAACACCTGAGCTGATTAGCTATTATATTGTCAATCAATTGGCCAAATGCAAAGTTGACGATTGAACACTCGCGTCACGATGAAGACGTTTCGATCGTCAATAGAATTCAACGTCAGTAGCACACTAGATTGACAGTCAGCTATAGGTACAGTGACGTGAATAAAAAATAGATACGACGCATTATTTTGGACTTTTATATTAAAAGGTAAGCAAGTGTTAATTTTACGAAAAGGTATACTTACTAAAATGGCAGCACTATTTAACTGCCCCCTTTTCTAAGCCACTCCTAGTTTCTTCGAGACAACCTACTTTAGTTAGTCACTATCAAATTCAGTTTACTTTCTCCCCATATATTAATATAAAATTACTTTCCTATTTAAATTGATTATTTTAGTATGTATCCATTACTTGTTGCAGTAACTGAAAAAACTGATCACCTTGTAGCAGGCACGTGGTGTAGCTAGCAAGAAATATTCTTAAAGAACAGCAAATGATGCTATGAAACAGAATAGATCAAAGAATAGATATTACGTGGTATTTAGAATTAATATAAATCTGCCACCAATTTGAAAAAAGAACAAAGAAATTTGTAGATCCCCAATCATGAATTGTCGTTTCTGCCCCAACTCTTCATTGGCACGACAGTTACGCGCGCCCGCACGATCCAACCATTGTATGGTAATGTCTTCTTACGCATGCGCGGTGCGTCTAGCTGGAATCGACGCATCTAAGATTTTTTTAGAACTACCTTCCCAGAAATTCGGGATGCGTACCTACCTGTCCGCTTATATTTTGTTTCAGTTAAAATATTTATCAGAGCAGTAGCTGAGGTTGCCATTTATGTATCAGCATATATAAAGAGATATAAATTCAAATTTCTTTATTATCGGACAAAATAAGGTTAGGATGTAAATAAAGATTCCGGCCATTTTATAAAAAATCTCTGTGGTGATGTCAAGTTAGCAATTTCATTTGAAATAAATTATTTTGGATGTGAATTAGTGCTGTTTTGGTAAACCTATAGAGCAGTTTCTCCAGCGTCAATTATCGAGTTGAAGAATTGTTTTAACGTGTTATGAAAATCCCTACTTTTTAATCAAATAAAAAGAGAATTTACATAGAATCGCAGACGTCAAAAAATTGACGTTTAAGGCGCTGAATGCTCCCAATTCGACTATTTTGAACGTGATTATCCCATTTACAGGATTGAAAAATATGCACGTTAATACTGGTCATATCTTCTTTCCACCTGCCGAAACCGAAACACGTTTACGAAAAGTTTTCTCGATAGAATAAAATCGTGAAGTGACCTCTAAAAAATCATTCAAACGTCCTAAAATGTTACATTATAATAAGACACCCCATTGAAATAAATCATAGTGATAAGCTATGTTTCAATGCATCCGTCTATAAGCTTATTTTTTTTTATAACAATAAGCATTTCTTTTATAACTAATTATTTGTACCGAAAAATGGAAAAGTCGAAGTGCAACGCAACGTAATCGCCATACTTTTGCTATGCATAAAGCGACCCTATAAGGTACAAAATAAGTTTCAAGTTTGTCTGCTGTAATAAACGTGCTCGCATTGGGTCCTGTCAGGGTCTTTGCTACGTCCATGGAATCAGTTAGCTTTATAACAAAAGAAAAATTTTTTGTTGTAAAAAATCTAGTAATTATTTTTCATGTTTTCTATTAGTAGAACAAACAGTAATAGATAAAATGGTAGGCTAACTACCCAAGTTAAGTCACTCGTTTACACTGTTCTATTTATATCCCAATCCCAACCGATGGTATGACTTTTGGGAAATACCGAGACAGTCTTTGCAGAGTTCGCGGCAGATCAAATTAAGATTGGATAATTATTAGATCAGAGCTTGTCGTGATGAAAGGAGAACAAATGGGTTACGTAAGGCCTACGGGTTTACAGATCCTGGACAGATAATATGGGACAGTATTACTACAAGTCGAAGTTAAGCAACGAACTTAGAGAGGGATTATGCTTGGGGTTTCCTTGCGAGATAAGATCCCAAACGAGATGATCTACAAGAGAACTAACGTCACCGATATAACTCTTAGAATTATCAAGTTGAAATGGCAATGAGCAGGTCACGTCGCTAACGTCGCTTGCAGAACCGACTGATATGAAAAAAAGTACTCGAGTCACAATCACGAATCGGTAGACGTAGCGTAGGCCTTTGGGTGAACCGGCGACGGTCAGAACCACTGAGAGGCGTTGGATGCAAGAAACACACATGCTGCTCAAAGTGGCAATCTATGGGGTAGGGCTATGTACTAAGCAGTGGACGTTTTTAGGCTGATGATGATACATGATACATGATAGATAGACCCAGTCAGTAAAAAAAAGAAGTAGGTACTAAATTGCTTTATCCTATAAGAAAGGTTTCGCTAATAAAATAACTAAGCGGGTAGGAATAGCGCAAAGACCAAGCACCGCAGATACGAAATCCTTAGATTTTCTTCGCAATCAGCTTTACCTACCAATAAAATATTCATCGTATCTTGATACTTATCAAAAACATTGTCAACTCAATGTTGGTTTGCGGCTAAAATGTCGCCGCGAACCGGTCACTTCAGATGGCAACATTTAAAATTCTCAAATTATCATAATGCAACGATCAATATTCGATGTTTGCTTCGTCGAGTGAGAGTCCCATTTACATGCTGATTGCATCCCGCACGTCCTATGTGGTGGGCCACGAAAGTAGCGGGTATAGGACAGCGAGAGCGAGACGAAAGAGGAGCGGGAAGCAAACTTGCTTATAAATTAATATTGAGTGGGTATGGGTAGCGAAAGTAAAAGAAAGATAACTTATATAGTGAGTAAATACTTGGGCAGCGAAGATGCAAAGAATGAGAAGCGGAAAGCAAGTTGCTTACATTAATTTATATGTGAGGTAGCGGGGGCGGGAAGTAAGAGGAGCGGGATCGGTTGTTCCCGCTCTGCTTATATCTTATAGTGGGTGGGTAATTAGAGTGCATGGAAAGAGGAGCTGGAAATAAACTTGATAAACACTTATACTTAGTGGGTGCATGGGTAGCGAGAGTGCAAGCAAAGAGGAGTGGCAAGCAAACTTGTATACAAATTGTAGTGGGGTTACGAGAGTTCTAAGAAAGAGGCACGAGAAGTAAACTTGCTTATATAATTATAACTTGTAGTGGGTAGGTGCAAGATCAGAGAGAAGAAAACTGTATTAAAAAAAGTGTGGCAAGTAGAGAGAGTTATAAAGGAAAGTAGAAACTACCAAGCTTTAATGTGTAGTGTCAGAAAGTAGGAAGAAAGGATGGCAAAAATATTAATAAGGAACGTGGAGAGCGGAAAAAATAAGAGGAAAGCAAACGTCTTCTCAGTGTGGTATCTAGCATGAGCGGAAAGAATAAAGAGAGACATTTATGCATGTACATGTTTAGGTATGTAAATGCTTCCGTGTTTGTATTTATCGCGATAGTTACTTAATAATGAAGGTTAAACCACCTACAAGAAAGTATTTATTATGATTATGTAAATTGAAACAAAATCATTTCAACCGTCATAATATTCGCTATCTACGACTATAAGAACGCCATGTTTGTAGCCCATCTGTTTTGCTCTTTAGTAAGGTATCCATAAACGAACCGGGACATTTTCGTATGCCTATTAATGGCGTTTTTAATGAAAGCAATACGCTGTTCGAAATTATGATCGGGTAATTGTGGGTGTTATAATGAAGTTGTAATATTTGTGTAAATATTATTAGTAAAAGATTGCTACAAAAAGAATATCTTCGTCAATAGAACATGGATATATCAGTACAAGCTATTTGAATATGTAGGTTTGTATTAAATTAAATCACAACGCTCTTAATGAGATATTTATAAATACATCAATAATTCATCCATCCATCAGGAAAAATTGTTTAGTTTGCTGAAATTAAACAACGAAAAAAAAAGATTAAAAAAACTTTAAACTTAGCTTACTTAACTTTTTGTTTTAGTAAAACTACTACCGTCATTACTTGGATGGTTGATCGCTACAAAAAGTGATATGTGTCGCAAAGCGATAGTCGTTAAGCCAAGTTATAAGACATGGCACAAACATTTTGAATAATGTATTAAAATTTCAAATCATGGCTATTCTATAAGTACTTGAAAATATCGCTAAACTTTACATACCGTAATAACTATGGTATAAAATTATAGATTATACATTATACATGGATAAACTTACGTTATAAAATAAGTACCATATTTTATTACTTATTACACAATTGTTAGATAAAAAAAGCCGTCGGTCCCGGCTGCTGTCGAAAACCAATAGTCGTTAAGCCAAGTCAGAAGCCTTCGGGCGGCTTAAAAATTCTGACGCCAGGACTGACCACTTGCCTACGCGAGAAAAAAAAAAAAAGAAAAAAAGACGTAAGATTTTGTGGTCAATGATTTTGGTTATAAATACTTATTAACTAACTAACTAACTTCTTAGAATGGCGCAGTGACCCAAAATGAGTCTTGGCCTCCGTTGGCCTCCGATAATAAGACCCGCCACTTCGATTTAAGTATCCTGCCTGAGCTAATTCCTGCCAGTTTCCGGCCCGAAGCTTGCGCAGATTTTGTAAAATGCGACCTCGAAAAATTCTGACAAATTACCAGACAGAGTTTGAATACTGTTCAATTAATTATTACGGATTAAATAATATTTATTGTAGTCTTTATTTTTGATAGAATTTCAGTAGAATTTCGTAGGTTATAAAACTTATAAATTATAATATTATGAGATATAAATTACATCTAATCTAGCACGTTTAAAGTAATAGTAGTATTTAGTATCGATTAATAAAAAGTTATAGGATTAGGTTTAATAAAATGATACATATTTATTTTATTAAATGATAAATATATTCATTAAATTGCAGTTTAGTTTTACATAATTTACAATGAATATTAAACAAATTTTAATACGTAGACAGCCATCAATCTTTTTACAACAAAAACGTTTGTTATTCGCAAAAATGCAAAATAATACTACGTGACTAATTTGAACAAAACAACCAAAAAAACGTATTATATTCCGAATAATAATTTAATTACCTCTGATTTATGAGCCTCGTAAGTTTATGACTGTGTTGATTTATGGATACCCACCCTTAATTAACGGGGAGTGTCGAAGAGTAATGTTGGATCGTTAAAAGGTGAAATTTTTTCCGTCAAATACCATGATAATGTGCTTATCATAATTATTATAATTTTATGAAGTCTTCGAGTTACAATTATTAACATATCATTTAATATTGTATTTTGTCAAGATTAACCAGGCGGGTAAGCGATAACCAGTGGTTAAATTTTGTTATAGTTTTTAACCAATGGTCAACTTAACTACGCATCAAAAACGCACCCTAAGAAGTGCAGTTTAACATAATAATTAGTTAATTACTATACGTAATTATTGCTGTATTTTGACTAACTTGTCGTAAATGTAAAGTATAATTTCGCAAGCAAGCAATAATTTTTTTTTTTGCTCGGTGTATAATCCAATTTCAGTGCCTAAACAAATGGTCGTGACTAAGTTTATCTTTTTTGCTTATTAATACTTATAACTACCGGGTTGAATATTATTGTATCATAATTAACAAACAAGAAGCCACCTTGAAAAACAATTAGCGTCAATTTAGATCTCATAATTCAAGGATTCAATTTCACAGTTTAAAATTCTTTAACATATTAATGAAAATTATATGTTACAAGATACAATATAATTTAATGTTTTCAATGTAGTAGATGCTTTAGTACTTTGTCATAGTCAGGTTTATTGTAAAACTAATGTAAGATTTTCATCATCATCATCATCATCATCATCATCATCATCATTACCTACTGCTGGACATAGGCCCAAGGTATGTCACTGAGGTCTACGGCCCTTCTCACCCAAATGCCAACCACTCAAATAGTTGGAGGGCATCCTATACCACATGCTTACTTATCAGCCTCAAGACGTCCACTGCTGAACTTAGGCCTCCCCCACAAAACGCCACTATGGGTGCTTTTTGAGGGGAGTTTGCCGTAATCACTAGTGTTTGGGAAATTAAAATGAAAACAACCGAAATTAATGTGTGCTTACTTATGGGAAAGTTTTTTTGCAAGAGGCAGAGACAACAACGATTGACAGCTAAGTTTTTAAATGTCATTCGATATCATAGATAATAAAAGTGGACTGTAGTTTTTAGGTCTGTTTACTCGATCAAGCCTCAATTTAAGGTCCGTTCACACGGTGATGTTTCTGTGTTAAACAACTAGTGATGGATTAATTAGCATTCACATTCATTTTTAGCATGTGAAAACTCAATTAGCATTTCGCAAATGAAATGTAGTTGCGAAATTCTGTGAAATATGAAATTTCATTTCAATTAATTTAGTTTATTTTGAATTTAATTTTAAATATAAAGTTTCATTTCATGTGTCATTTCGTTTTTCATTCCTTTTTTCATATAATTTTTCATTTCAGTTTTCGTTTTATTTTTCATTTCAACTTTCATTTCATTTTTCATTTCCATTTCATTTCATTTTAGCAAATAGCATAGCAATAGCAATTAGCATGCTAAGGCTCGTGAATTAGCATGTTTATGAAATTTACACAAAATCGCATTAATTGCCATCGCTAGTAATCACCACGCATAGCAGTCGTCTTATTGATTGCAGACAATTTTAATGTACCGAGGAGAAAGCTGCTGGCCCCATTCCTTGTATATTCCCATAGCCGGCTCTTCCAGCCCCAGGCAAATTTTATTTAGATAAAGTTGTTGTTTTTGTAACAACTGATAGAAATAATATCATGTTTTGTATTTATACTTTTGAACAGTAATGTGACATGTGTCATTTTATGTTGATGCTAATAATTATAGAAATAACAGTCTCAAAATGAGCTCATGCTAACGTCATTTGGTACTCATTTTGCAAATAATCATCATTTGTGTGATGCTTTAATTAACTTTTGAACAGTAATGTGACATGTGTCATTTTATGTCGGGCTTTAAGACGGGCTCGATAGCTCAGTTAGTAGTAGGTATCCCTGTCTTCTGAACTGAGGGCTGTGGGTTCGATTCCTACCCAGGACAAACATTTGTGTGATGAACATAGATCTTTGTTCTGCGTCTGGGTGTTATATTGTATTCTATGTATGTATTTACAAACAAAAAGTATATAAGTATTGTATCAGTTAACTGGTTCCCATAGTACAAGCTATGCTTAGTTTGGGGCTAGATGGCGCTGTGTGAAATGTCCACACATATTTATTTATTTTATTTATTTATTTATGTTTATGCTAATAATTATAGAAATAACAGTCTCAAAATGAGCTCATGCTAACGTCATTTCGTACTCATTTTGCAAATTATCATCATATGTGTGATGCTTTAATTTGTCATTTAAATATTAAGGTGGTAATATAATAGTTGTAACGGAGATAATAAAGAAGGTAGATTGGTCGTAAGAATATTATGTTGTAAAGCTATAGACCCGGGAAATCGACGGCCAATGATGTCACCTTACCTACCGCAGTATCTGTTTCATCGTAAAATATTCTTTTAAAAATACAATAATTTAATTATAATTTATTATCAGCCTGTCCGCTAAGTTCTGAAATGAGGAGATCCGCAGGAGAACTAAAGTGATCGATATAGCAAGTTGAAATGGCAATGGGCAGGCCACATCGCTCGTAGAACTGACAACCAATGGGGAAGAAAGGTTCTCGAATGGCGACCACGAATCAGAAGACGCAACGTAGGCCGGCAACACTAGGTGCAGCGACGATCTTGAGAAAACCACGGGGAGCCGATGGATGCAGGGGGCGTACAGCCACTCAAAGTGGCGCTCTCTGGGGAAGGCCTATATTCAGCAGTGGATGGCTTCAGGCTGTTGATGTTGATGATGATGATGATGATGATGATGATGATGATGATGATCTGCCTGTGGAATGGGTGCCTGTGGCAGTAAATAAATAAGTAATAACTAATTTGTTACCATTGTTTACTCGTGCATTTGATTTTGGGAAGTTAAATGTTATAATTTAACAACACAGAAATCAAAATAATACACATTCATTTAGATCTTTGATTATGCATAATTATTTTAATAATTTAGTAATCACGATGAATTTTTTATTATTTTTATTTTATCTGTTGCTGTTGCTCAAAACAGATTGTTTGTTATTCATACTTTGTTCGTGTTATTTGTCGACTTACAAACTTTAAGATATAGTGTCTGGGACTGTAAACTTTATAATAATAATAATAAATAATAAATATGTCACACAAATGATGATTATTTGCAAAATGAGTACGAAATGACGTTAGCATGAGCTCATTTTGAGACTGTTATTTCTATAATTATTAGCATAAACATAAATAAATAAATAAAATAAATAAATATGTGCGGACATTTCACACAGCGCCATCTAGCCCCAAACTAAGCATAGCTTGTACTATGGGAACCAGATAACTGATACAATACTTATATACTTTTTTGTTTGTAAATACATACATAGAATACAATATAACACCCAGACGCAGAACAAACATCTATGTTCATCACACAAATGTTTGTCCTGGGTAGGAATCGAACCCACAGCCCTCAGTTCAGAAGGCAGGGATACTACCAACTGAGCTATCGGGCCCGTCGAACTTTACTGCTACGGTACAAAATTTTATGCACCAATAAAACACAAGACAAAGAAATAAAATATTACAGACACTAGATAAACCGTTGAGTTTCAATAATACAGCTTTCAGTTTTATTGTTTTGAATTCCTGATTTCTTACTAAAGGTACAAGTTCTTAGCCGACTGCAGTGCAGAGTGCAGCAGCAGAAAATCCAGTCGAGGTTCGGCGACACGGACGTCGCGCGTCGCTACAGGATTTTCTTTTTCTATGAAAGATATTGAGGCTACATTTTCCTTTTTAGGGTTCCGTACCCAGAGGGTAATAGTAAACGCTGTTACAATGGCTCCGCTGTCTGTCTGTCTGTCTGTCGGTCTGTCTCTCTGCCGGTCTGTCCGTCTGTCACCAGACTGTATTTAACGAACCGTGATAGTTAGTCAGTCGAAATTTTCACAGATGATGTATTTCTGTTGCCGCTATAACAACAAAATACTAAAAAACATAATAAAATAAATTTAATAAATTTAAGGGAACTCCCATACAACAAACCTGAATTTATTGCTCGTTTTGGAACCGTCCAAGCGCGAGTCCAACTCGCACTTGGCTGTTTATTATAAAGGCTCTTTGAACGACGCAGGTACCGACATAGCAACGGACAGTCCGTCCGGTTTCGTAATGTTTGCGGTGGATATTTGCGAGCGGCCGGAAGACAGGTCACTGACCTTGTGTGTCAACAGGAGAGCCGTCAACGTGCACAATAAACATGACATGGTTCAAGACAGGGGATGTAGCGGATGACGTAGTGGCATACTCGAATTAAAAAGTAGCGGATGTCGTAGCGATGAGCGTATTTACTGTCGTAGCACGTAGCAGTAAAATTATTAATACTGTCAGTAAGGTCATCCTAACAAAGAGCTCAAAAGAGTCGCAGCACAGAATAATGGTTAATTGTCTTGGAATTGATAGCAAGCACTGAATGGTTGTAGCCCCTGGGCTTTACCTACTGTTAAGTATTTTGTGATTGTAGTTGTGACGTACTTGAGATGTTTTAATGTACATCATTGACTATAAATCCAGTTAAAAAAACATTTACTTCATAAAAAAGGTAAAAGGTTAAAGGAGTCGTAGTGATTGGGCGTATTTTATATCGTAAGAGGATAGTGTCAGAAGTTGTGGAAGTGGTATAGCAATAATGAATTGGAGTTGTACTTACTGACGTACTATAGGATGCTTATGATGTGTGGTATAATATTTATAATAGCAAAATAAGAAACGTTGAGGCAACTCCCTAGCGGGAGTCGTAGCAAGTGGTGTAGCGCGGATGAATTAATGAAAGTGTTCCGTTTCATCCATTCATCCAATTCCCTTATATTTTTCCCTCTTCCTTCTGTATTTCTTTAGACTGAGATAAGGCGTAACACTAATAAGCCTATTCGAAGCCAGGGCGGGTCGTTTAGTAACTATTATAATTATTGTTGAGGCTGACTTATTTCTTTTCTTTGTTTCAGATGGCAATAACGATGCGTCCACCTCGTCGACACGATACCTCCTGTGCGTGGCACCATACGTCAAGAGCCCCGTACCCAATGCCGGTACTTGCTTGAAACAACACTGGACGTTCTCACGAGATCCGTCGGAATTTGATTATGTTTCTATCTCATATAACGGTCTGCAAGGAATACCTAAGTTTGCTAAGGCTTTAGTGTAGTAGGTACTCAACACCATTATAATATACATCATGCTCAAGGTATTATCCCATTCGTCTTGCTTATGGCGCCAAGTGAAAATAGTAGTCATCAAATCGCGAGTGTGCTGTATATATTCTAGATAAGCATGTACCCCACTTCTTATAAAACAGTGGCGCAAAACAGATAAGTAATCTCATTTGTGGCAGTGGTCTCCTGTCCCAAAAAAGAACATTAGGTATAATTATTAAACCTACAGATTCCACGCCACGAATCCAGTCTAAAAATAAACTTCATCCTCAGAAAAGTCACACTCCCACAAAAACAGCATCTTACTGCATTACAGCAAATCGCGTGACCATTACCTTGGATTCTGGCAACATCTATACCGAGAACAGAACCACTCAGTATCACCGACTGCTTATTATGTTTTTACTAGAACCCTAGCTATACACTCGGGTACTAATATGATTCTTAGAACGCACTAGTTAGTGATACCTAGTACCTTATGTGAGAACTGAGTTTTGTGTTATTCGTCGATTTAGACATGGAAAAGTGATGGTCTTTCAGAACTTGCGAGATTCTTGTGCTCAGTGTGTGTATGTAATGAATAAAATGATAAGTACCGACTAATTCCTGATGTTTTTTTTAATTCTGTATAGGCACATTTGATCACATTTCTCCTGTGATGTTAAGCGACAATGCGGTCGACGACGGCGACGTAGCACGCTTTATGAAACCTGTATGGGATTCAATTTTTTGGCAGGCGTCTTGGTGATCGCAGAAGTTTTTAACGAACTGAAAAGAATGCTGGCTGCTGCCTACTTCCTAGGACATTCCCACCGACCAGAACCGTAGTTAATTTTTGCAACTATAGCTGCCTTAAATGCCGGAGAAACTATGTTAAATGGACTAATCAAAATAATTATTTCGCGGCAGGAGATAATTGCAAGACCAGACATGAGCCAGTCAGTGTGGTCGTGTTATAAGAAACTCACTGATGGCAAAAAACCTCTTCCTGAAGGCTACATATTGAATGAACCTACTTTAAAAAAAATGGAATCGTATTTCTTGAGGCTGTTGAGGAAGGATGAAATTCATTTCACTAAGAAATAGGTAATTATACCTACAAGAAGAGCATAGAGAAAGTATATAAATGGATTGCAGATATGAACGAAAAGTAGACGAAATGGTCACGTATGAGGCCAAGACAGGGCAACGTGAGACAAATTTCGGCCGAATAGGGAATCTGTCCAATCTAGAATCTGACAAGACGTACCTACTACATAAAATCCAAAGTAAAAGGGTAAGAAGATATGGTCTTCAATATTATTATTACCTACCTTGTTAAATTTTATACACTTTATTTACAAAAGTATATCTCACCAATGCCGTTTTATAGAGTAGTAAAAAATAAACACTCTATTTATTTTTATAGCTTATTTAATTCCATCGATAAGTATGTCCACAGATAGCCGTGTATGGCGTCATAAAAATATGTTCGTGTGACATTTATGAAAAACTTGGCGTCATTGGACAGCGATCCTTTTAAAGTTAATGATATATCATTATAAGTATTTTAATTTATAAAACATGCGCTATTTATGATACTTGAGCATATTTTAAGATACATTACTAATTATGAATTTGGATCTCTGTATACACGAGTCTTGAAGGTAAACGGAATAAGTTGCCCATGAGAACGTAAGATTTTCTAGAGCACTTAATAGATTTGCCTACTTAGAGACGATAGCCGTTCATCCGTTAGCTTGGGCCTATTTTTTCATTACTTCGATTGCATGGCTTTAATTTCTACTATTTAAATTCTCTAGGGATTACCAAGTTGCAAACAGTTTCGTTGAGAATTCGTATCAGCAACAATGTAAGTAAATTACAACCTTATTCAGGACACTAATATCAATTAAAAACACATTTGTCTTAAGCGAACGAACGCTTAATTGGTAATGATGGGTTTTATTAAGTCCACTCCTTTTAAGGTAGTGGCACAGAATAAATAACAAGATAACATTAGTGGTGATCATTTGGAACTACTTTTGTCCCGAGCAGTCATCAGCTGGACAGCTGGTTTTCTGAGGACTTCAATAAATGTAGAGAATAAATTGAATTTCGAAATCGATTTTGGGAATGCTCTATTTATGGGACAAACATTTAAACCCATTATTGTATTAAACTAAAACTAGACTTAAAAACTAAAACTAAATACTAAACCTAAACTTAAAACATTATAAAATAAAATAAAAATCACAAATTATCAAAAAGACCCTTCGTGGAGGGGAATGTTCCCATCCCAGAATGCTGGCGGCATAACAGTCAGCGTTCTTGTCACGATTTTGGTGAAATTTCTAATAGATCATGATTATGAAAGCAACTATATCGTTTGAAAAATATAATACGAATTTCTTTTTTAACGGAGTTCTGAAATAATAAAACCCAATAGAACCTCCTTGTATGAAGTTAGTTGACAAAACTTAAAGCTATACAAAGACCTTCAGGCCTACGATACCCTTATTTCAAATCAAAGAAATTAAAATATAAACCCACGCATTTCTGGATACTTTATTTTGCTCATTAGTGTCAGGCTGTAGTGATGTATACAAAATGTTTGCCGTGTAAACATGCGTGCGGCCCACATGGTGCATTGATACTGGGTGACCACAATATGGACATTTGGTGAGGAAATTTTGAACTGGCCCATCCACTCGCTACTTCCACCTGAATCCCCATAGTTCACTTTGACTTGCGATATCATAAACTTTCGTTCTATCTTTTCGTGTATGGACCTTTCTTCTTGAAGCACGTAGAGCTTTGCGTTCAAATTTTTAAGTCACCTAAGAGCTTTTGATTTGGCTTGTTTGTACTCTAATTTTTTGTCTTTTTTTTTATTGTGGGTCGCGGTTCCATGCTGCGTCCTTCTGACTCTGTCTTTACCTCTTTTTCCTTTAGAGTTATAACCACTCTTTTGGGCTTTCTGTCTCATTCTGCCGCTATAAATGTTATTATATGAGTTAATTGTTTTTTATCTAATCTGTGGTTTTTAACTATATGCCCACTGTGTTCATCCATTGTTCTCGAAGACAATCCTGTTAGGTTTAGAAAGCCATTGTGGTTACATTTTTGTAAGCAACTGCGGTGTCCCAATTTAGATTGTATAATTCATTAATCTTAGGGATGGTGGGTGTTAACATTATTAGATCCAATCGAGACATGATTTGTGGATGATTTTGGCGTAAATTATCATAACACAACAATTATATTCAATTTCGAAATGTAAACTTGAATTTATTGATAATTTATGTTAATTGTGAGTTATTGACGCTATCTTTTATTGATGTATTTTTATTGGTTATTGGACACTAACACGCTCTCTCGTCGCAGCTTTAGGTATAAATATTTACGTGTATATTTAATAGAAGGAATTCTTCGTTATCATAGTGCCTAGAGATCATCAATTTGATCTGGGATAGAGCAACACTGTTAGGAAACAAAGTGGCGACCCAATCAGACATTGAGATCACAAATCAAAATATCAAAATAGCAGGAAGTCGTAGATATATATACCTATAGGGATGAGGGATGTATGAAGTTTTGTCCACCTTGACACAAAACTACTAACAGAACCAAGACCACCAAGACAACTAACAGAATATCTTCGACTCCTCTAAGGGAGACACTGAAGGAGTTAAAGCGATGAAATTGATGATGATGATGATGATGATGATGATGATGATGATGATGATAATGCTTTGTATGTGTGGTGCTAAATAAAAAATAGGCTGCCAATATTTTTTAAGTAGCAACTGAAGCGACAAAGCCTGCACGCCATATTATTATAATAACGTTATTCTCTAAATTATAATTTCAGACTTGCAGAGCTTGGCCTCACATAATCAACAATCAAGCCTACCTCTCAACGAACACGAATGTCATGAATGCGGTATCTAAAGTGGACGACGTACAGTTCACCACCAAAACGTCTGACGAGTTGCTTTACGAATATCACTCTTACATCGTACAGTCATGAGTTATAGAAGCCTACGATTGTTTCTTTATATCTACCTACATTTCGATAAACTGCAAAAGAAAAGCAGATTACAGATGCGACGACTGGCGTGGTTTGTTAGAACGACGCACGACGTAGACGCTGAATTTTTTTTACTTAGGCATTGGTTTTGGTTCACAGCATTTGTTAGGTACAAATAGATTTCTAAGTCGGCCTTTTATTTTGCTTATTAATTTAGCATAAACGAAATATAAATACACAAAATTCCTACAAAATAGAGAGTTTTGCCGGAAAAGCATTTTGTCAACTTGTTAGAGGCCCTGTACCAGTCATTGCAGCTTGTCTAAAATCTCGGTGAATGTCACCAACACAATAAATTCTCTTTATCTAAATGGACGCACAGTTAAAGCGCACTAACCCACGTACAGTTACGAAAACGCGGTTGTTCACTACACTTTTAATAGTACTTACGCGATCTTTACCCTCAGAATTCAGAAATGCTTCTAATCACGGTAAAGACCGTAAGTACTAAGTATTAAAAATGAATGACAAAGATTTTGATAACATTATTGCAGCTGAGGTATTGCGTTGCAAGAAACACACTTATTATAATAGATACGAATACGCTGAGTTCTCGGGACGACACGTCTGTAAGTGCCTTAATTCTCCTCGTAAATTAGGGAGATTTATTAATTCCGTGGTAATTATATATATATATATATATATATATATATATATATATATCTATATATCTATAGGTACTAGTGTTATAGTTATAATAGCAATTAAATTACCCATAGACTATGCTACAACTGGAAGCAGCATAGCGATTCAGGAGACCTCAGCGCTGAGCCTCACCGCTGAGGCTCAGCGCTGAGGCCTCGATTCAACCAACTTTTATTTGAAAATAGAACGGAAATAGCGTCATCGTTTCTGCAAAAGGCATGAGCTAGGGGAGAGCTTTCCGTTCTATTTTCAAATAAAAGTTGGTTGAATCGAGGCCTCGCGCTGAGGTCTCCTGAATCGCTATGCTGGATTGCAATGGTAACAAGAGCAAAACGAATATAAACGAATACTTTACGTGATAACTAAAATCATTGACAAAATAAAAAACAATAATGCAAACCTCAAGCATCTTTTAGATTCGACAAATAGGTCGCGTTTCAAATATTAAATGATATACTCTTTTCCGCTTTACGATGTGTGGCTGTGATTGATCGCCGATGCTCGATGGACGGTGGTTTTTATAATTGAATTATTTATCAGATCGTTCCTGCAAGATAAGGTTTTAATTAAAAATTCGAGAAAAACCATGAACGCCCCATAATTGTCAGTTCAGATAACTAGAATTATGGTTTAAATTAATAATAAAATGGGTAGTGGGACAGCGTTGCACATCATATTCATTATATTTTTAAAACTAAATACACAATATAAATTTTATCGTTTTTTTTACATAAATCAATGGCTGTCATTATGGAACACCTGGAACTCGTTGTAATCTTAATTTAAAAGAAGAACAATATTATTTTAATATTATAAATGGTAGTATTTAAATAACGATGAAAAAACTACGCCTAAAAACAAAATTTATCGATATTAAATTCAAATTGCAAGTAGGCATGCATAGTAATCATGTTTGAGTGTAAATTAATGAATATTATTGACATTTGCGTGGATCACAGATGGCGATGGAATTAGCATCAAAACTCTTTTGAACATTTTTTATTTCATCCATGTTCCACATACCTACTTTCGGTATTTGGCCATCTAGGCCTACGAGCTTATGCCCATCAGTAGACTGATGCAGGCTGATGATGATGATGATGATGACGATAATGCTCTGTTGAAAGAAACATTCTGAATACATTAATTTATTTCAATCATATTTAAAGTTTATAAAATCACTAACCGTTCTTAAACAATCTTTTGATATACTTAAGGAATTATTTTGAGGTTTTTATTACAATTAATTAAAATAAAATATAACCAAACTCACACCTAACTAATAGTTACGAAAAAAAATCTTACACACAAACAGCTGTAAATCTCATAAACTATTATTAAAATTATTACCTTCATCAAAAGTACTTACTAATTCTGCTACCTAACCACAGATTTGTTAATAGTTACGAATACAATCAAGGCACATAATAAGCACCACCAAAACTACGTAAGTAGGTGTCGTGTTGATTATAATACCACAATTATTATTATATTATTATTATTTATTATTATTATTAATTAGAATCGTAACAAACGTGATCATCTTTAAACTGTAACTCCATCAAATTTTTTGCGAACCTATTCAAATTAAATTAAAGCGCCACTCAAGTTGTAACCGCCACTAAACCCCGTAATTTGCCCATTAAATCTACACAACACAATAAACTTTACACAAAGCGGTCCGTAAACGCTCCAAATTGGTGTACAATCTAGCAATCACTTCGAGTTTCTTTAAAATTTACACCGAAAATAAAAATGTTGCGCACCGCTGATTTCTGGTAAAGCTGTATTTTTTTCAGTGAAGATTTTGATATGATAAGAGCTGTCAAGTGCTCGGTTACTTTATGTTCTCATTTGTAGCCGTGAATGTTAATTAGACAAGGTTATAATTCAGGAGCTATCGGGAGGAAGTATCGCTGACGTTTTATTTCGGTAACGTTGTGTGCCTAACTTATATATTTTATTTTGGTATCACATTGTTTACTAATGAGGTTACAACTGAAGTAATTGGTGGAAAATATTTAAGTATCTATGATGCACATAATAGGTTCTTGTGTAGCAAGCAGCGAGCCATTGAGCATGTCTTTACCTATCTGTATAATGGCAAACAAATTAATAACCATCCAACCATTAACCATTTTTTTCATTCAAAATAAATAATACCAAAAATCTAATAAGTTCCAAATAAATAAAATTTAGCACGAATCTATTCCGTGCATAGTATTTATGTGTAATTATTCTAAGATTATCTGTAACTTTCCACCATGCACAACAACATGACTTACGCTTCGTCTTCCGGTTTGTGGTCACCACTCGACCTTCCTTCCCCATCGGCTGTCAGTTTTAAGCCTGCCACTGCCATTTCAACTCGCTAATTCTAAAGCTATATCGGTCACTTTAGTTCGCAGGGGAATACAGCATAATCAAAGTTAACGTCAAAATTAATTTAGGTGGACATAGAAGAAGAATCACATTTAGGCAATCAGTAAACATACTAAGTTTTTGTTAAAATGAAAATCTGTAGAAATGGGACTCAAGAAATGGGAATCTGTAGACATGGGAACCTGTAGAAATGGGAGTCTGTAGATATGGGAATCTGCAGACATGGGAATCTGTAGAATTGGGAATCTGTAGAAATGGGAGTCTGTAGACATGGGAAACTGTAGAATTGGGAATCTGAATTGAGAATAATCCCATTAATGCTCTGTATTTACGAAAAATGTTGATGACTTTACCTCTTGAGACCACGTATAAATAGCTCAGACTGGTTGATGCGGTGCACAGCAGGATTCGAACCATTGCATATTATTTAGGATATAAGAATTCACAGTGAGCTACATGCACTCGCGCTCTCCAATATAATACTTCGTTCATAAACAGCCTGAAGACGTCCACTGCTGTACATAGCCAGTTTGAGCGACTGCTTGCCTACATCCATCGGATCCCGCGATATTCACCAGATCGTCGGTCCACCCACCAGGGGGCTGGCTTACGCTGTGTCTTTCGATTCATGGTCGCCACTCGAGAACCAGAGAAGAGATATTTACTAGATCAACGTGCTACAACTTAGACCACTCGTCCCTACAGGTGAGATTGTGGTCAAACGCTAGCCTAGTCATTGATAAAAAAAAAATCCAGCTAGTGTTGATCTAATACCTGTTACCATCCTGTTACGTTATATTTTCAAGATGTTATCCAATCTTTTTGACTTTAACACATTGGTATCGCGAAGTTGACAGCCGAGAACAATTCAATAGCTTCACACAAAAGCTCGGATTTACATTTTATATACGATCTGGCCATAAACATCTGCCGGACATTTTTAAAAGCCATAAAAGTCGGGGTTCTAGAATACATAGCTACTTAGATTTATGGCTTTCGGTTTATAGATATGTCGAAACTTTGGAATTCCTTCTCTGTATACCTATGTTAGCGATGGTGAAGACGTGATTTGCCGGAAACGCCGGATAAGACTGTTGTTGAGCTTATTTGTTTCTATTGCCACGGAACTTTGATTTTACTCCACTAGAGAGTATGAGCTGTATTCTACTACACTAGCTCAGTATACCTAATCTCTCATCTCAGTAAGATTAAATATGTTTGATTATGTTGTTTTTTTATCATTGACCGTTATTCTTGATTACTCTAATCCTTACTAACTTATCTAAATTGTAATTACCAGACTTCGATTAATGTGATCAATTTCAGTATTCACAACTTTTAAAATCTAAATAAACGATAATCCAATGCCAATGCAGGAAGAGAGTGGCCACTCAAAGTAACGCTCTTTGGGTAGGCCTATGTTCAGCAATAGACGTATTCAGGTTGTTGTTGATGATGATGATGATGATGATGCAGTTGCACTCGACAGTTTCAACCGCGTTTCATCATACATTCTGAAACCCTTTATTTAGGGGAATACTTTTTAAACACTATTTTATTATAAAACGAATACACTCTACAAATATTAAGGCCCATATTCAAAAACCAATTTTAAATGGCTCCTGAAATGTGTTCTAGGTGATACAATTTTACGCTCAGGCAGCTCAAAGTATGTTTTCATTTGCCTATTATATGTAGGTAAAATCGCCTTATAAGTCTTTAGGTCTAATGGCTATAGGTTACCTGTCAGTCAGCAAGGCACTCAGGATAAAGCCTTATGATATACAAAATTTAATATCTGGCTTTTTTGCTGCCAATGTTTTAGCCGGAGTCTGTTTTAGCCGGAAGACATTTCGCTGAACAAAAGACATTTCCACTATGGATTCAGCATTGTAAATAATCATTAGCGACCATTTCACAGATTATTCTGTTAATGTATGCAGCTGAGGGTATTAAATGCGATATGGTGATGGTGGAATGTTAAGCTTTCGGTCTAAACCCACCACGCCCACAGCTACAATAATATATATTATGGAAAATTGTATTGATGTAGTATGCCTAAATTACAGCTTCGTGCTTGTAGCAAGTGTCTTTTAATCTGATGGTATTCGTTACGACGAGTTTTCAAACAGACACCTATTTAAAAAAAAAATGCCCCTCTGTCCGAGCATTTGAAACTTCTAATCGGGTGGAGCTAGATGCGCCGAATTTGAGCTCGTTTCATTAGTTGTGATGAGACCTTACCCCTAAAGCGACTGGACTAATAGTAACATAGTAACGTAGGCCGGCCCCCCACTAGGTGGACCGACGACCTGTTGAAAGCCGCGGGGAGCCGATGGATGCAGGAGGCGAGTAGCCGCTCTAAGTGGCGCTCCCTGGGGGAGGCCTACGTTCAGCAGTGGACGTCTTGGGACTGTTAATGATGATGATGAAGAAGGAGAGAGTTCAAAGACTGCTACTGGATTAAAAAAAGTACAAAAACTCTGCTTGCCACATCTAGCTCTGTCTGTCTAGGAGTTTCAAGTTTTCGAAGTCTACCATTTGCGAATATTTTTACATAGTTCATTATTTGCATCCATATGTTGTGATTTATCTTCTTCGATAAGTATAGGTTTGTTCATTTTAATAATAACTCTGAAGCAGCCTCCAAGCTGTTTACAACATAATTCGCTATCTAGATCTTGTTTTGTATTATATCAGATCATGTTATAGCTACCATGTATCCTATAAAAAGGCTAGCCCATTTAAGGCAAAAGACCCGGCTGACATTTCCCGATATGATGACAAGTCTTTCTCTCACATCGCAGGCTTGTAACTCAAAAAATGTTAAACCGATTTACGTGAATCTTTAATCAAACAATAGATCCTTTATTTAGCTTTGTTTTGATATATAAATAATTGAATTGGAATGAATAAAAACAGAGTTACAGCAGATTTAGTAGTGGGGTTTGTTAGTTTGTAAGCAATGTTGGATGACGGTGTCTCCGCGTGCGCTACTCATTTTTTGTTATTGGACACATGGTGAGCGACTACTTTGTCGAGATACACACGGGATATACCTTCAGCTTTCAGAACTAAAATTGAACAATTTTTTATTCGTTTTATGTTTCGTAATTTTATTTCTCCTTTGGGACTTCTATCTCGAATTTAGGTTTTAAGACGTAAAACGACAAACAGTATACACTAGGATACACATATTATTTTGTATGTAGCGGTTTGTGTCTCTTTAAATTGCAAATTCAAAACCAATAAAATTACATAAAATTATAAACTTTTATTTTAGCTTGTGATTTGTGTTGACACCCTACTCTGAAACACTGTACCAAAATTAGGCCAAATTTTGTTCAGAACAATAAATGTTTACTTCTGAAAAAGCAACGACATTCTACGTTTAAATTACAAACTATTACAAGTTAACATTTAACAGTAAAAGTTTTATAAGCGCTGTAAAATACCGTGTGTCGCAAGCTTTCTTGTTGCGATAGCCGCCCGGTTCGGCGAGTGCTGCCATCCCATAAAGCTGCAACTGCTTTTTGTTTCCCCGCGCCAATTATATGGCAGCCCGTACGAAATTCATTGAATGATTTCACGTTTTTCAAGTTGAATGAACGATTAACAATGTTGTGTGGCCTTACCTTACGTCTAATAGCCTATTAGTGTCCCATGAGTGGGCAAATACTTGAAATCTAAAGAGTGATGGTAATAGACCATGTTTAAGGAATGATCCAGAACAGCAGACAAGAAATAAGGCTTCCTGAGATGTATGGAAAACATTTCTTGTAAGCTTCTAAGTATTGATGGTAAGTATTTTCTGGAATGGTATACAGTTATGTTTTTATTACTTACTAGCTGCAGACTAAAGTTTACTGCAGAAAAATCCCTATCCATCAGTATGGCCTTTATTTATGTCCTTACATATTGGAATTTTCCAAAAAAGCCCTGGTGAGCAGGGTGCAAAATATCTTTATACCAAAATGTCAACATTGGTCTAGCTGTTTAGTCGTAAAATGGTAACAAACCGACATAGTTATTTACTCTAAAATTGATTTTAATGTTTTGTGTAGGTAAGTGGAACCCTGGCTTCGTTATCATTATCACCCCCATTATTCTATGACTATGACTATGACTGACTACAACTATAACTAAGAATATACCGTGACTTAGACTGACTGTGACATCATGGGAATCATTTTAAAGTGTAAACCGCACTTCAGGTATACTATAAAGATATTGACATGTACATTTATGTGACTGTGACTACCTATGACTATGACTGAGACTACGAATACACTGTCAATCACGATCACAAGTACGATTACGGTTACGGCTACGGCTACAACCATAGCTATTAGTATTTTTATGCATATCTATGTAAACAATTTATTATTCCTTTTTTGGCTATACCTATTTTCAGTTTTACAGCTTACACTACTTATAAACGCAATGTACATAAAAACGGTCTATAAAAAGCTCTGGTAGGTACTGCCACTTTACACACCCAGCTAGTGTGACCAAGATACCAACGTTTATTTCAAGGCCGTACTCGACATAGCAACTAGAGAATACCTAAAACGATGACCTAATATTTCGTACTGTAAAGCAGTGAACAAGCTTTGTCGCTTTTCTGTGAAGACCAATATTGTATAGAAATGTTCAACACTTTTAGAACTTTGTAACAGTTTTACATTTTGCAATTTTTGGTCATGAGTCACGTTAATAAACATATTTTTTAATTTTCCAAACTTCCATGGTAAAAAACAATCCACTCAAAAAAATGCACGTGTGATCGCTACGAGAGTTACAAGATACTATCAATTTATTTCTAAACACAGGTCGTTAAACTCATTTATGTGCACTCGGTCAAGGACGAAGTTCAACCACCCAGATGCGTTAAGGTTATTTTCGAACGTAAATTATAAATGGCATTTCTTCAATGAAAAACTATTAATTTAGCAGTCATAGAGGAAATATTGTCTACCTTGGAGTGTAGATTTACCCCCTTTTGGGATACCATATCAATTCAAGGTCACCTTGTATACAAAGCCAGCTTTATGATTTCATATTTACATTTGTTGCTAATTCCCAATTTTTTTTTGTAATGCCCAACGATCACATGCATATATTCCTGGACCCTAACTAGGATTCCCTATATCTAGGGACCCAGGAACTACAAGGACAAGACCCCAACACCCAGACACAGAACAAGAATTTGCGCTTTTTTTTCTTGTGTTCAAATACTTGTCCTGTCGCGGGAATCAAACCTGCCGCCTCCGTGTTATGAGCCGACCTGCTCAACCGCCACACCACGGAGGCTGTCAAATTGCAGGGTAAAAGCGAAATAAGTATGCAATAATAATATACGCGTCATTTTAAAAGTTATCCGTCTTACCACAAAAGATTTAGACGCGCCTTAAACACTTGTTGAACAGTTGTTTCATGAATTCCATACCACAAATCCGCGCCTAACACTAGTTTAAGATAGACGGGCGTTAAACACGTGCTAAAATTTAAACATACTCAACCCTTAGTTTAAGAGGTGTTTAACTGTCGCTGTCACCATAACACACACAGTCAAACGCTAATAACGTTCCGTTTTTTCTATGGTCACAGCTATGACGCTAACATGTATTGGACTTACAAAATGAGTTCTGCGCGGAATGAAACGTTTCGTATAATGTCACCTTATTTAAAAAATGTGAATCGAGTTAGACAGTGTTTAAGTTAACACGGTGTTAACATGGTTTTGTAGTGACAAAAATAAAACATCCGTTTAAGGAGCATTTAACTTTTAGACGCTGTCTAACTAAACATGTATCTAAGCGATGTTTAAAATTATTTTTGTGGTAAGACGGTTAGTTTTCAGCAAGGTAGCCACAATTGCGGTAATTTGTAGGAACGGAAAGCGTAGAATCGAATGTGAAACGACTGGTGACTTAGGTGACAGTGACAAGCTATGTGAATAGTCTTCTTCTTCTTCGTTAACAGCTGACTGATAGATAGATGAGAGAGAAAGCTAGAGTGTGAGTAAGGGACGGATACGAAGCTTACGAAAACGACGGAGTGCTGTGTTACGCAAGGGGATAGAAATAAACCATAAGTTAGAAGATTCTTACAAAGAAAATATTAGGATATCGATTGATGTGATATTTTGAAGTATTATTTACCAAATATCTGATAAAAGCGGACCCATATAATATCCCTGTCTTACTCTCCCTATATTTTTTAAAGCTTTGTAACTGAACTTGTGTTGCATAAAGTCACTGTCATAATAGTACATTGGAAAGATGATGTAATGTTCGGTCGTTGACCTCTTTTTTTTTAACGTACAAGGAGCAATATGAATTAATATCATACTAATTAATAAGTCCTGACTGACTCAGATTCCCACACGACACACGACGCATGTGGTTCAAATAAAATGTTGCTCTTTTTACTGTTGTTTCATTATTTATTTGTTTGTTATTGTTCAAATGCAGTGATGGAGTATTTTTATCATTGATTTTTTTGAGATTCACGTGAGAAGTTGTGGAAAGTAAACATACATAGTTCGTTAGTAATTTCTAATTAGTAGTACCTACTAGGTACTAGGTACTAGGTAGAAGGTAACCTATCTGGTACAACACAAGTGGAAACAAATTAATTACATGGTAATAGGCATGATGACTACTATTAAAAATGAACAAGTAAATAATACTTTCATAAAGAAGATTAAAAATGATGCAATAATTGAAAAAATAAGTAAAATCGGTAAATAAATCACGGAGTAATAAGCTTTTAAGGTTTCTATAGGAGGCATCTCCTGTCCCTTTCTCGCGAAACAGAGCGCCTCCACATTTACTATGAAAAATCCCCTCGTGACGTCACATGCCAAAGAAATGTATGTAAAGCTACCACAGATTACTAATGAGGTACTATGACGACATTGCTCTGACGTCACTGGCCGTTTGAGCTATCTCTTTCTATTCCGGTTTTTAAAATGCTTGTAACTTTGTCGGTTTTTGAGATATTTTATTTTTGTTTTCACAAATGTTTATCTTTTGAGGAATATTTTCATTTTATGCAAAAAAAATTTTAGTCATCATGCCTATTATCCCGTTAATAAACAATATGTGAGTAACCTACCTGGTAGTTGAATGGTAATTAAAAAAGTTTAATATTTCCAATATTATAAGATTAATTAATTCCACCAGTGTCCACGCCCAGGTTAAAGTCTAGGCATGTTTCACAATAACAAAATAAACATTACTATATTGCAAATGCGAATAGCAAATGTGTCCATTAGAGTATATTCAACA
This sequence comes from Ennomos erosarius, assembly GCA_963580505.1. Taxonomy (NCBI): domain Eukaryota; kingdom Metazoa; phylum Arthropoda; class Insecta; order Lepidoptera; family Geometridae; genus Ennomos; species Ennomos erosarius. Next base: position 11,825,738 of record OY756988.1, read on the forward strand.
TACAATTAGCAATATATCAGTGTCCAGGGATTAATTACAATGGCAAGATGTTTCCTGTTCGATTGCTTTCAGAGAATCCAATGTTTTGGTTCTATTTTACCACTGGCTGATAAATGTTTATCTGAAAATTTACTTAGTTAACGGCTGGCAACTGGAATACATTTTTTTTATTCAGTTTTTATAGTATTTGGCCTAGATTAAGTATGGACTTAAGTTTAATCCTTATTTGCAAAAGTATGTTTAAATGATTTTGCTGAAAACATCGTGGTGCTGCATGACGAGAATCTGTAGAAATGAAAATCTGTCGAAATTGGAGTCTGTAGGCATGGGAGTCCGTAGAACTGAGAATCTGTAGAATTGGGAAAAATTCATTGATATCTGTTACTTTAATGTCTTAATTAAAAGTTTTGCAAATTTCCTATTAACATCAGAAAATTGTGAAACCGTCCTTCTGTTGGCTCTCATTGCAATTTCATAATACCTAATGGTTTGATGAAATGCTTCGCTGCCACGTAACCATGGTTTCCCCAAGGCATTGATCGTTTCACAATGCGTTTAATATACTCTAGAATCATTATTGGAAACATTTAGAAACGAAAGTGGTAAATAGAATAAGAATTTTTAAGATGACCAATAAGACTTTTCCTGTTAGAACTCGCAACGGGCAGAGTACACCAGTAAGATTTTTCTAGTTAGCTAAAAACGGAATATGATTGTACTCAAATAAGAAAAACTAGACCCGTCAAATTATCGTTAAATGATAAAATTAATAGCAGCTCACAGCTGGTACCGGACGTCGAAGAACAATATATCAACGCTATAAGCCCTTACACCTAAGGCGATACAATCCCACAAGTATATAGAAAGGTATAGGGTCAAGAAGACAGATAGCCATTAAATACTACCCAATTATATTGACACCTAACAAATTCAAAGTTACTTTCTTAACACATAAGTATTCCAACTGGCTTCTAACACCTTTCCGCTGACTTATACTCAACGGCACCAACCTGCGTACAACATTATTCACGTGGGCACATCTCCTTTGTAAGACTACTTTGCCGCAATTTAAATTTAGAAAGCTACCTGTTTAAGAAAGGTGTTGGTTTTAATTTTGATTGTGACAAGGTTGCTGAGTGTTCGGGCGTGTAATAACAACGGTTGTGAAAGAGACAGGTTGCGCTTCTACACTTTATGTCTAGGGGATCAGGGGTCGGTGTATTTACTGCCTGAGAGTGGGCAGCTATCGCCGAGTATTAATAAATTACTTCCAAACGAGTATGTTACGAGACAATAGAATTTGGAGAATATTTTTTGTCGATAAGGGAGTAACATTTATTATGGTATTTTACAAGGGATTTCTGTAAAATAAGTACAATAAAATTATGCTTACTCGAGATTTAATCAAAAAACTGTCTGGTGATGTTTATACTGAGTTTTGTCCTTACACAAGGTGACCTGGAATTAGTATGTTATCCCGAAAGGGGGCAAATCTACACCCCAAGGTAGACAGTGTTTCTTCTACGACTTTCCTAAATTAATAGTTTTTCATTGAAGAAATGCCATGTAAAGTTTACGTTCGAATATAGCCTTAGCGCAGCTGGGTCGTCATTGAGCGAATGCATATAAATGAGTTTAACGAACTGTGTTTAGAAATTAATTTATAGTATCTTGTTGACTCTCGTAGCGATCGCACGTGTAATTTTGCAAGTAGATTTATTTCTTACCATGGAAGTTTGGAAACACCCAGTTTCTAAGACTGTCACAACTTGTAGGGTATCATGGTCCTAGTCTCCCCATTTCGGGATAACATACCAATTCAAGGTCACCTTGTATGTTATGAGTTATGATAATCAGTTTAAGTTGTAAAAGTAGTACCACAGATTCACGGATTACAACATTTGCGGCATGAACACTTTAATTTACGGGATATTACGCTGATGTCTCAAGATGACGTGATGTGCATGTACAACTCTGTATGCAAACACTTTATAATGTTCTGCTGTAGGTGTCAATGGTTAGTTAGAGTCACACCATTTCTTCACTTCTTCACTTTGTCAGCTGGTAGGTCCACTGCTGAACATAGACCTCCCTCACTAAGGTTCACCATAATCACTATTCTTGGCAGATATCTTGATGATCGCGGGTCTTATGGTAACGAGGAGATTTTATTTTTTTAATTTCCAGAACCAGGCAGTCTTCAAGGCACGAGTGCTCAACATAAATCTACAGAAAATTTAACTGTATCATTGATTCCATCATCACTTCCGTATACGCGTGGGAAATGGACACTCAAACCTAAACCAAAAAAGCCAAGTCATAAAACTGTAATCACTGTAACTCTCTCAACTGTAAATAGCCTCTCCTATGCCACAACAACTGCAGTGCAACTTTACGATTCACTTTGGTTATCGCTTGTCGCAATAAGCAACAAACAAAACATACACAGTAGGTTAACCTTAAATTAACGCTGGAAATTAACTTGGACATCGGTAATATATAAGCTACTAAGGTGGACCGTTGGGCATTACTATGTCATTCATCATCACCATCGTCACCATCGTCATCATCAACATCATCATCATCACCACCACCACCACCACCACCACCACCATCATCATAATCATCATCATCATCATCATCATCATCATCAACAACAACAACATTCTGAAAAGCACACAGTTTTATTCCAGTTATTACCAACGGAGCTGCCTTACCCTACGTCATCAGTCCATCGAGTCACAGAGCATCCAACGCTAACTTCGACAGATCGGCAGATTTGCTTTCCTCCACTCTAATTAAAATTAATTTTATAGTTACCTACCTACCTACATACTACTGCAAAAAGATACCCTACTCATTGTCACGTCAGTTAACGAGCTGATCCACGTCGGTCGGTGATCTTGAGATTACAATATTTTATTGACTTTGCATTAGTGTATGTAGATTTATTATCGCCGTTTATTTGAAGTATGCTTTCTGTGTTATATTTATATGCAAAAAACATAAACGTTTCAGCAATACTGTTGCGTCTTCTGTGGTCAAAGTTATTGAGCTTTAGCATGAAACGCAGTCTTTCGAGGTCCGCTAAGCCGCAATGAAATGGCGGGATGAAGACGTAGGGTCCGTAAATTTCCGATTACCAGGCTTCGTGACTACTCGAAATGTTTTTATGGAATGAATGTTTGTGGTAATAAAGTATGTGCTCGTTGCATAATTTGGTATCAATCGGGAGGTGTTTATAATAGGCATAATGACTACTATTAAAAGTAATTAATACTTTCATACAGAAGATTAAAAATGAATGCAATAATTGAAAAAATAAGTAAAATCGGTAAATAAATCACGGAGTAATAAACTTTTAAAGTTCTATAGGAGGCATCTCCTGCCCCTTTCTCGCGAAACAGAGCGCCCCACAGTTATTATGAAAAATCCACCTGTGACGTCACATGCCAAAGATATTGTATGTAAAGCTACCACAGCTTAGTAATGAGGTACTATGACGACATTGCTCTGACGTCACTGGCCGTTTGAGCTATCTCTTTCTATTCCCGTTTTTAAAATGCTTGTAACTTTGTCGTTTTTTGAGATATTTTATTTTAGTTTTCACAAATATTTATCTTTTGAGGTATATTTTTAATTTATGCAAAAAAAAAATTTTGTCATCATGCCTATTCTCTGTTGCGATATAAACCTACTATAAGTAGTTTACATAATATAATAGAGATTCTGATGTATAACCCATGAACATGGTGCAAGTAACTGGGCCGTAATATCAGAACCTCAGAATGATTCTAATCACGGCAAGATCCCGTAAGTACTTTCAAAAATGTAGTGAAATATCGTAAAAGATTAAAACTGGCATTATAGCTAGTGAAATTACTGGGCAAATGAGACTTTATGACCTGATCACACAGTGTACTAATCTGATTACAAGACTGTGTGATGTGCGATGTCTCAGGATGACGTGCGCAGTGCAGTGTCACGCGAAACTTTATTATTTTAAGGTTCCGAGTGACACTGCAGCTGTTATGGGCGGCCGTATTGCTTAACATCAGGTGAACGACTAGCTCGTCACGTCAATCATTCAAATAAAAAAAAAAACTAGAATGTTCAAAGGTTAGTTTTTATATTTTTATTTTTGAGTTAACATGGCTTTATACATCACATGCTGCGTACATTTTGCCTGTATCGGCTGTCTGACTCGTGTTTGTCAAAGCATTCAGAAACGATTAATGAGCTTTAAGACGCTGACAGAACCCAATGCGAGCACGTTTATTACAACAGATGAATTTGAAACTTATATTGTACTATATAGGGTCGCTTTATGCATAGCAAAAATATGGCGATTACGTTGCGTTGCACTTCGACTTTTCCATTTTTCGGTACAAATAATTAGTTATAAAAGAAATGCTTATTGTTATAAAAAAATAAGCTTATAGACGGATGCATTGAAACATAGCTTATATGATTTATTTCAATGGGGTGTCTTATTATAATGTAACATTTTAGGATGTTTGAATGATTTTTTAGAGGTCACTTCACGATTTTTTTCTATTGAGAAAACTTTTCGTAAACGTGTTTCGGTTTCGGCAGATGGAAAGAAGATATGACCAGTATTAACGTGCATTTTTTCCATCCTGTAAATTGTATATATTTTAAGATAAAATAATCACGTTCAAAATAGTCGATTTGGAAGCATTCAGCGCCTTAAACAGATAACTCATCTGCGTTTAAAACATTCGTGTAGACACTTCAACACCTACTAAAATTGTAATCTTTCAATTAGGTACCTACTACCTATGTATATAGATACCAGTTTTTATAAAATCGATAAATCGTTTCTGATCAACGTAACTCGTCAGCTCGCGCTATCGTCCTGTCCAATCGAATTAATAGATACGTCATCCAATAACTCCACGGTTCCAAATTTAAATTAACAATTCCAAAATCGAACCGAAAAAACGTCGTTTTAACGGTCTTTTTTTAAAAAAACACAAGGTGCGGACTCGAAGATTGCTGCGCGAGCACACACCTGCTTTTTTTATTCTATTGAATGGATATTTCCGAATTTATTTATAACAGGTGTTTTATAAGTGAATTGGACCATTATGAACGAAGAGATACGTTCGGAAGCTAATTAAAGAAAGATTATAATTTTTAAAAAGGGATTATCGTGAACTTTGATGCTTAGTTATTATTTTTAAAAGCGTTAAATATTATTAAGCTTTGTATTGAAGTAGCGGCCTTTAATCCTGGTTTACTGGATAAGGATGGTAATTTTTTTTAATAAAGCAAGTAAAGCTGCTTTTGGAAATGTATGACTGTAAAATGTAGGTGCCTACTACATAATGTAAGCGATTTGTGTGGCAACCGCGTTAATACGCAATTATGTCTTTTAAGGCAAGGTGCAAGTAAAGTTCGCTACTTTTTGAAATTACATTCGTAATAAATTCGTGGTAATCGCCTTTGGAATGCTCCTTTGCGTGCATTAGCTCCGGGCGCTTTACTTTTGGGGAATAAAGTTGAAATAAATACATGACTACAAATTCTACCTCGATATAATTTATTAACGTTAGGAGAAAACCCCAGTAGTATAAGCCTGAAGACGCCCACTGCTGAATAAACCCTCCCCCAACAAAGTGCCAATTTGAGCGGCTACTCAAACGCTTTTTTTTTTTTTTTTTTTTTTTTTATTTTTTTTTTTGAACGGGCTAATGGTGTTGGTCTCTAACGACCTTTACAGCGTCACCGGGCGGGAACGCGGGCGGGCGGCTACTCAAACGCTACGGCCTTCTGGAAGTTCTGCATCCATCGGCTCCCCGCTGTTTTGACCAGATCGTCGGTCCACCTAGAAGGGCCTTCCTTCACTGCTTTCCAGTTCGCGGTTGCCACCCGAGAATCTTTATTCTCCATCGATTGTCAGTTCTAAGAGCTAGTGGCCTACGCAGTTAGGTATATCTACACCTAACAATATTCCAATGTTCCTATGTATGTATGTATGCCATAAAACGGTAACTTCTACATGAATTATAATAATTAAGATATGCTGTGTTTTCGGTAAGAACTGCAGTGTGCTTCATCCGTAATATACCTAATGATGGAATTGACAAGTATTTTCTGAAATAAGTGATGTAAAGTACCTATAATGTACGTGATAAAAATAACCCGGTAAAACAAAACTAGTAGGTAAATTAATTAATAAGTAGGTAACTAAAATTAACAAAATGATATTATTGATTGGTTAATGTACGGAAAACTACCTTTAAGTAATGTAGCGAGCTAATTTGTTGAGGTGAATACATCAGGAAACGAAATTGTGATTGATAATATGTATCTACCCCCATTTTGTTTATTTAGACGTTTTGGTACAAACTTAATGGTTAAAATTATGGTGATTTGGTTTTGATTATTTTTCATAAACATAACTAGGTAATAATAGGGCTATTTTGCAAGTTTATATAATTGTGTTATACACTGTAGGTGTAACAAATAATTATTGTATATTATTAAATTGTTTTTGAAAAGTACTACAGAACGAAAGAGACTGAACCTCACAACACGGGATTTATCCTAGTGTGGGGTTAAGGGATCTGCCACTCTTCTCACATTAGTGTAACAAATTAGTTTACCTTTAATAGTTATTATATAAGTTAAGATTTATTTTTGTGTGAAATGCCCATTGTAAGTGTACAAGGAAATAAACTTCATTTCAAACTTCATTTCATTTCATTTCATTTCAATTCTAAATGTTTTACGCAAACAGTTTACATAGTACCTACTAGTATTCGAATAAATAACTAGGTAACAACCTTACCTATAACAACATACAGTAAACGTTAAGTAACGCTTATTGCTTTCTTTACTGTTAGTATTTTCTTTGTAACCCTCAGTCGAAGTATTCCGTTAACAATATCTCTATAAACTGTCAACACAAAGTCTATTGAAACTTACTACTGTTACGATCGTAGCTAGCAGCACAGTACACGGAGTTGTCAGTACGTAAGGTTTTGCTAAAAATATTGCTCTAAACTTAACATAGTGTTGCCAGCAAAACTATTAGAAAATCACCAGATTATTTACTAGTGAAACCGTAAAGGAGAGAAAAGCCATAAATCAGAATCTATTGAAATACGGTTTTCATTTCTGTCAGATGTAGCACCAAAATTTACAGAATATTTTAGAAAACTATGCATTATTTGCCTTAACAGTCATTGCTGTGAAAGGTGTATTTGTTTGTGGATGAGGTAGGTACATAAACGAATTATAAAATCACTTTCACTGACTGCGAAGACCTAGTTGCACAATTACTTTATTGTACTTTATAAAAGCAGCGCGTCAAGTGATGTCAGGGAAGCGCTTAGAGCATTTAACCAATGGAGATGTTAACGTTATAATCCGCAAACATCATTTTCTGCCGATTTTTACGGGGGACGAGGTAAACATGCATAGCACACGCGCAAACCGCGCGTGTAAACGCATGCTGCACACCATCTTAAAACACGCACAGCGTTATATAATATAGCGTAGTTACACAGTGTTTACACGCACACTATGATAATGTGTGTGACCAAATAGCGCCATAATAATTATGATAGGCAGAGGGGTACGCCTTGCCATGCCACCTCCATTTATAAATGCTCTAAGGGGAAATGTCAAAATTATGCATTCGGCACCCATCGCTGCCTGTGTTTGTAGACGGTCGCTCCATGACTTCCGCGGGCAGCGACGGGTACGCAGACGCTACGGTAATACCGAAGCCTTATCATAATCATCATCAGCCCATAGATGTCCACTGCTGAACATAGGCCTCTCCCAAAGAGCGCCACTTTGAGCGGCTGCTCGCCTCCTGCATCGGCTCCCCGCGGTTTTCACCAGGTCGTCGGTCCACCTAGTGGGGGTCTGCCTACGCTGCGCCTTCCGGTTCGTGGTCGCCACTTGAGAACCTTTCTTCCCGATCGGTTGTCAGTTCTGCGAGCGATGTGGCCTACCCATTGCCATTTCAACTTGCTCACTTTAAGGGCTATATCAGTCACTTTAGTCCATCTGCGGATTTCCTCGTTCCGAATCTTATCTCGCAGGGAAACACCGAGCATAGCTCTCTCCATAGCTCTAAAAGTACATGAGCACAAATCGAAGGAACAGCCCCCCTATTACGATTGAACCAGCAGCGTTGGTGACGCGCGTCTACCGCTCAACAGCTGTCAAAGTTCATACAATTTTGATAGCAGTTGAGCGGCTGACCGTGCCGTTATGACAACTACTCTCCATAGCGTTGTATACTTGATAGGACTTTTCGCTCCCACGTTTCGTGAGTATTTTGATAGTAGCGAAAACATTATAGGTGTGAGTTTTAGATACTGCTTTCCGTTGCCATCGCATCTAGGTACACATTTTGCAGACAATATGTCGTAACTGTCGTCGATCGTCGCGCCATCTTTAACGGCCTCAGATAAACTGCCACTGATTGAAACGAAGAATTGGTTTCTATACGCAATATCAAGAGACAGTTGGGTACTGGAGATTAGCTGTACATCCCCAAAAAAATTGAAAGAATAATAAAAAAATATTATTCTATTGAGCTTCGTTTTTATCTCGAAAAGACACCATTTTTGGTCTATTTACTTACTTTACCACGTTTACAAATACTTTCATAGAAACATAATATTCAGTAAAAGACTCATAGTTTTACAGGAAGTCTGATTTGATTATGATTAGAACGTCACTTTGGATGATTTATTGATTTATTGACTATCATTAAAACTTGCCTATAATCAATTAAATTTATACTTATCTAATATCACAAGCTAAACTTTAAAAAAACCTACAAAGTACCTACATCATCATGACACTGTCTAAAGACATGCTACCCTGTTTCCGTTTTGTTTATTAAGAAGCTACAGTGACCACACGCTATTAAAAATAACTATAAAATGAAGAAATACTCTTTAAAAACAATCCTTATTTTCGTAGACGACGTTAACCGAGCCGCGTTTAAAATACTTCATAGTTATCTCCTAACCACTATCCAAAACCGCAAAAACAAATGAACGTTTAGAGAACATTCAAAATATCAACAATACATTTTGTTGTTCAAATCCAAACTCTAACACAAGAAGTTAATGATGTAGTTTGACGTTTAGAGATGTGCAGAAATGTTAAATGATTTTCTTTGTACCGCAAAGTATTTTAGTTACAAATGTGATTTTCCTAGACTTATATTAGTAGAGTAGGTAACGAATATTTATTTCAAGAATATACTCTTGATGTATATCCGGATATAATATTATTACAATAATATTGTTCGCATTTTAAATTATAATTAGGTATACATTTTAAATTTGGAAAAAAACAACCAAGATTATCTTTACCGATTGTTATTTAAACCCTGGTTAACTCAATAAGATCTAATCGCGTTGTTTAGGTACAAAAAGAATAAAAAAATATGATTAAATAGAGTATTATATTCGGTGAAACATAATTTTTTTCCTGCTCAGTCCGTAGGTATACCTCGAACGTTGAGAGAGTCTGGATCTACCTAGCCGATGATATACTTAGATAGTTTTAGTAGGTCCTATTTAGTATTATGCAAAAGTAGTTCCACGTATAGGATATCCACTCAGGCGCGGCGCGGCGGGCGTAAGTAGGTCCCAAAGCGATCCAAAGTAAATTAGAATTTACTAACCTCAAATAGCGCGGTATCGTTTTGCATATTTGCGGTTTATACGAAAAAACTAATCAGTGTTTTAAAATTTAAACTAGTTTTGGTAAGTAGCATTACTTGGCTTTCTAAACAAATGCATTTTTACGTGTGTTGTAGTATAAAAAACACACACAATAACAATACACATAATAAAGGAAATAGCTCTGACGCCAGCGCGCGCCGGCTCGGCGCGAGTTGCAATTTAAACTAAGGCATTTTTTTTCCTCCTGAACCATAGAGACTTTTACTTTATTCGATAGTGATGTTCAACTAGTTTTGATTTTAGTCGATTTATAACGAGTGACACCACTAAAAATTGAATAGTCGATGTTTTGACATCCCTAGTATTGCAATCAGCTGTGAGCCACTATTGTGGTCTCTATGCACTTTAGGTTATTCGAAGCGGGTCACAAATGTGGCAGAAGTACCTGAGCGGTTAAATATACATTCCTGCATGTATATTATGCAGGAATGTATGTTTAACCGCCCTTGGTATATGCACAAAACGTTACTATGGTGTACAAATCAAAAACGATAAAAGCAAATCCCCAAAAATCCATCATTTTCCGGCGTATAGTAATTTTGGATCAGTTATTCAATCTTTTGCTTTTTTTGTCATTGGATTATAGAACTCGATCAAAAAAAAGAAAAGCCGGTTTAACTAATCCAGAACTACTCGACGTTTATTAATAAGGGCGTCAACACTAACGTCCTCAATAGTAGATATTAGGTATAAGTACCTACATACTGCTTACTTACTGTTTTATAAATAAATAGTTACATAATATGTATGCTTGCCAATCAAACATGAGAATGTACTAACAACATGAATGAAAGTAGGTCTTTACAAACACGCAACTGACTTTTTATTTTTATTTGTCAAACGCCCGCCCACATGTCAACTGTTTTTGTAACGTAAACAATTTTTTCACAATTTTAATCGGAGGTTAACAAACAGATGGTTAATAAGATTATTCTTAGTAATAAAACGAATGCATGGAAGATATATTATTTTATATTTGGTTTCATACTACTGGTTTATAACTACACATTAATATTTACTCTGCAGCGCGATAGTTACGTGTACTTACAATGTACATGTACAGCACTCGATGCCAGTTATGGCACCTTGTAACTAGAACGGTAGATATCCAGCTCAATTATATAAGAGCAGACTAATCACCGGTTAACTTAATCTTCCATGGAAGAACCGGGCCTTATGGTCCATAAGCCATAAGTGTAAGATTTCGTGTACACTTGTTAACCGTAGTTTATACTCGGTCATTAAACACATCCTCATCGTTTGTTTTAGTCAGCAAATAACGATTCGAACATGCCTTGAATGAAATCTTTCGAATGAATGTCGCTTAAATTTGCTTAAATTAAATTACATTGAGTTACTATGTAGCTATATTTGTCTATATTTGTCAAGCAACACTCAAGTTGTGATGTGCAACGTTCAACTCGCGACCGTAAAGATTTGGTAATGCCCAGGCGACGATTACACTTATTTCAGTCAAATGCGTACTGTAGGCCATTAAAATATATAATAAATTACCACTAGAAATAAGAGAATTATCACTTCATAAATTTACAACCCAATTGCACAGCTTAATAATGAGTTTCCGCTTTTACTCTCTTGACGAATTTATTAAATGAAAATTTTAATTGTGTGCCTTAATATCAATTTTATATAATGCGATTGTATCAATATGTTTGTAATTGTAATCTAAATAATTGTATGCCTTCTTAAGGTAGAACATGAGGAATCGAATGACATTCTATATCACCTTTATCTGTACCCATGTTTTGACAATTAAATTCATTTCACTTCATAGCTTAAAACGTCTGTTTTAAATAATACTTCAATAGAGATCGTAAGCTTAAAGTCGCACAACGAGCTATGGAGAGAGTGCTCGGTGTTTCCATAAGACACTCCGAAATGAGGAGATCCACAGGAAAACTAAAGTGACCAATATAGCTCTTAGAATTAGCAAGTTGAAATTTCAACGGGCACATAATTCGTAGAACTGACAACCGATGCGGAAGAAAGGTTCTCGAGTGGCAACCACGAACCGGAAGACACAGCGTAGGCCGCCCCCCCCCCCCCCCTTGGTGGACCGACGATCTGGTGAAAGCCGCGGGGAGCCGATGGATGCAGGAGGCGAGTGGCCGCTCAAGGTGGCGCTCTTTGGGGGAGGCCTATGTTCAGCAGTGGACGTCTTCGGGCTGTTAATGATGATGGTGATGACAATGAGTATGGTCAATCATGGATTCATAGCGAAGCGTAAAGTGGCACAATGAGCTATGGAGCTCTGCACGGTGTTTCCATACGAGATAGGCTCCGAAATGAGGAGATCCACAGAACTAAAGTGACGGATATAGCTCTTAAAATTAGCAAGTTGAAATGGCAACGGGCAGCCCATATCGCACCGTAGAAGTGGCAACCGTTAGGCAAGAAAGGTTTTCGAGTGGCGACCACGAACCTGAATTCACAGCGTTATTGTAAGAAAACAGGAGCAAATTAATAAGTTCACGACAAGTAAATTGGACATTTTTATTTTTATCAAAATACCATAACCATACACAGGCTAAAAGTACTTTTCTGCTAACACAAGATTTTTAATCTAGAAACTACTCATTTCTCTCGCGAGTAAAGCCACATATCGCAGCAAGTGCAATAGTTTAAAAAGTGATATCCAACATTGTAATCACAAAGTATGAAGTTACCTATTGCACTGAACAAGATTATACTAATTAAGTACCTGGCCGGGTTATTTGAAGCAGTTACGATTTAAACACCTCCGCGGTCAGCTAATTGAAACCTATCAGTGTCGGATCACGATGGCTGGTGTTGCCAGATAGAGATTTTTTCCTGAAAGTAGTGGCAATTTATAAGGTACTTAAAATTGAGACACCATGAAAATCATAAGGTGCAAGATTGGTAACCTCGTTGAATGGCCAAACTTAGTCTTTGACCGAGGTAAGAGCCAGCTCTTTGGTCACCTTTGGTAGTTTCTATTAGGCGTACCTAATTAGTTTAGATTTAATTTAGTTTTTAGTATTTGTATTTTGTATTTAGTTATTAAATTTGTAGTTAGTTATTATATTAATAAAAAGATGTTGAATTTAAAAAAAAATTATTGGAAGTATTAGGTGTTTAGTATATATTATTATTGTAGTATTTAGTTAAAATATTAAAGGCAATATGCCCATTAAAGATGTGTAATTTGTGTTGTATCGACACATTTAGGTAATGAGTTATCACAATTTAAAACTCTAATCAGTAAGAAAGTTTATAAAAGCTAAACTAAGAAAACATTACATTGTAACATTAGTGTACTTAACAATTAAATTAATTAAAGAAACGAACATAAATCTATCTATCTATCCATAAATATAAAACCCCGTCCGGTTCCAATAAAAAAAAAACAATATCCAATAGATTTTGCCGTTTGTAAGTTTTTTTTACTGCACCACATAAAATACACATAAACTGATAAAACATCTCATTTGTTGATTGTGCTAAAAATCTATGGATTATTTAAATAACAACGGAAGTTCCAATCGGCTAGTATGGCAACACCACACTTGCACGGACAAACGCACCGCTGAAACTGCCCATAAACGCCTTCCGCCGATGCCGCCGCTCGCAACAAATTGAGCCAAATCAAATCCGATTGAAACTTAATTTAAGTAGGTACTTACATGAAGCTGAGCTATTGGACAGGCAAGATTACGGCTCGGCGCAGTTTCACACATGAATACACATCTAAGTATCTATAGTATCTAATATTTATTATGTAGATACTTCGTATGTAGGTACGTAGGGTTGGCGATTGCACACAGAACGGGGAAAACGCGGTGGTTAACAAGATAGAGTCCAAAAACTAAAACCCGACTACCTAATTATTTATGATGGCATTTTTTCCCTCGCCCAAATGAAGGGGGGGGTATAGTATAACTAATGATTACACCTACCTGTGTGCAAAAATGTGTGTTTAGTGATTTTATTTTTTGTTAATTATATTTTCAAGTACTTTTATCATCTATCATCTATGCTACAACTTTACGAGCGCTGAGCTGTTGCGCGTTAAATTGAGGTGGGAGGAAGCTATTTTTTTCAAATTACAACATCGTTTAATTTCTAAAGTATTGATCTTACAGTAAAAATGGATAGAATCTTTTTTATGGCGAATGTAATATAGTTTAATTTCAAAGAAGTAATTATAATGCTAATCCTAAAGGTTTTTGAGATATAAGCAAATATCCGAAAAAAATGATATTCAAACCCTTCTCCCTCCCCCTACTAACCCCCCACTCTCGGACATTTTCACTATATTCATCAGTACATTTCAAAGTATAACTGTGCCAATTTTTAAGAGTACACGAATGATTTCGGCTGTTTGTTTAGCGATTTTTTTTACTATGAGGTGGAATGGATAGGTCATAAAATCCGCCATATTGGGTTTAGTAAAATTTAATGTAGTCACCCAAAGTGTCAATACGCATCGATTGGTATCAAACTTGATAAAATATGATGAGTAGTTAAGGCACAACCAGGGAACAACAAAACCAGAAAATTCGCGCCTATTTTCATATGTAGGCTATACATAGTTATACATAGATATAAAAATTATACATATTCGAAACGTACTCATAAAGACCTTTCATTTGATTCCAAACATGACATGTTTATCGAAAAAATATTTTTTTTGGTCCGCGAATTTGTTTAATATAATCCGCCATATTAAATTTAATGTAACTTTATATAGCCTATGACACGCAGAGTGTTAAGATCTATCGATTGACACCTTGCTGTTTGAAATAAGATAAGTAATTTAGGAGATACGAGGGAACATATGAACATACATACATACATACATACATAGACAGTCAAACTCATAACCCTCCTTTTTGGTAGTCGGGTAATTTTATCAAACTTGCCAGGCATGTAGGGTACGCAACCTACCGGTAGTGGGCTGGAGCATTGGGCTGTCTATAGGCCATCCTGGCTAGTTTACAGTACAAATGTTATTGTAGTAGGTAGTGCAGTACTTAGTAGTTCTGGTTAGTGTAGTAATTAGTTTTAGTTATAAAGACACATTGGCGGTTTAAACATTAAAATTGTTTTCATTTTACTTCGCGTCACATGTTTGTTCACACGCTGGCCGCAGCTGGTCCACGTTTGTGTTAATGTAATGTAACCTAAAACTCTTAAAAGCCAACACCACAGTTCTAAGATTAGCAAAGACAAAAGGGCAAGTGCTAAACCCCAATCTGTACCCGGTAATTAGTTACACAGTTAATCCAGGCCAAGTACCATTTAACTGAACACGGCTTGGGGCACGATTCTCATGCCAACTTGTAGGTCTCCACGGTTACCTACTTTAACAGCGACTGTATGTAACAACTACAATTCTTTTTCTTGCCATTTTAATCAAACCTACTAAACCTTCATGTGTGAATTTTTGGAAACGGCAGAAACGTTTTTAATAGGTTTAATCCTTTCGTCATTATTGCATTGTTTAGTTTACCCAACTATCAAAAGTGGGAGGCAAGGTAAGTATCTACGCTAAAGGATTAAGCAGACTACGCCCAACTGGAGTAATTTTATGTACGTTCTATCTAATTTACGGGGGTACATCGACTTTGCCGATGAAGCAGGGTAAATAGGTCTAAGGGCTGTTGATGGGAGAAAAGGATTGAGTAGAATATAACGCTCAAGTAAAAGAGTGGTCCATATAAACAAAGTCCATTCTAGCTAATCCACGGGGTATGGATACTCCCGAAAGCTCTAAAAACCCCGGCGAGCTATCAGTATTGTCACTGGTCACTGTTCCCTAAACAAACACCTGTTTACAATGGGTGTCACAGACAGGCCCCTGTGCAGGGGCTGCATGGGGGCAGAAGAAACTGCCGCACATGTGCTGCTAGAGTGTAGCAGTGTGGCCACGCAGCGAAAGAAGTTTCTCGGGACTCCGGGAACAACCCAGTGGCCTTCGCCGACATTCCCGGACCGCTGGCCTTTCTAGATAAGATCGGGTGACTGTACTGATGCCACCTCACGAAGCAAGGACCACTGTGCGTAGTTGTGGAAAAGGAGCCCGCACACCAAGTACCAAGTATGAAGATATGTGTGTGTGTGTGTGTGTGTGTGTTTGTGTGTAGGTGGGTGTGTGTGTGTGTGTGGTGGGTAGGTGGTGATGGTTGGTGGTTAGGTTAGGTGTCTGGTTTTGTTACGCGGGGGAATATTTATGTGCTAAGTATAATTTTATTCTTTACGAAAGCTAGCTGTTCAACTACGTCTTTAGGAAACAAAACATATTTCCATGCATGTAGTAAGGGTCACCAGGGTCACGGTAACAAGCCTGACCCGCTATCGGAACGGTGTCAAACTGTCGAGGGTCAAAAGTCACAGAGTTGCAGTTTGTACCAGTTCCATCTTCAAGTAGGGCGACCGTGACTTGTGAATTATAGAACTTTAATATAGAATATTGATGAATACTTGCAACGTACTACTCCTAAGTCCTAACCGTCAAGGAAAAATGATTTGTGGAATAGAATACGGGTTGCTTATTATTATAATTTTTGGTTTTATAAAAATTAATAATAAGGATGGTGATGGTCGGGATTACATTACCATGAACCAAATAACTTTTTGCAATAATTAGGTACTCAACTGAACAGTTTAGTTTATTTTGGGGTTAATAAACTGGCGCCGCGCGGTAGGTAATTAATTAGGTATGTAAGCTGCCTGCCAAGGTGCCCAGCCTAATGAGAATGACATTTGGCACATCCCACTGATAGGCCACATCCGCACGGAAGCCTACGCTGGTTTGTTCCAGCGTTCACGTAAGAACTTACAACTATACCTGGAAAAGAAATCTTACGCATAAAACTTCACACACATTTGCTATTTTGGAAGGTTTAAACTTGGAGCTAATAAAAAAAGGAGGCAATCCCGTCTGATCCGAAACTGAAGCACCCTTAGGAAGCCGGAACGCTTCGTACGTACGAGCGGAACACGCACACACTCACATCATAGGCAGCCGGTCGCCATACTTTCATCTGACACACATATGTAATATGTCCGCCATTTTGGGCTTCAGTTCGATGTGAATCAAAACTCAATCCTTCTTTTTTTTATTTCATCCATGGGTTTACAGGTCTTTTAATGAATTTGATAATATTATATTGAGACCACGAACCGGAAGACGCAACATAGGCCGACCCTCTATTAGGTAAACGCCGCGGGGAGTCGATGAATACAGGCGAGCAGCCGCTCAAAGTGGCGCTCTTTGGGGGAGGCCTATGTTCAGCAGTGGACGTCTATAGGCTGTTGACGATGATGATGATTTTTTTTTTAAACTTAATTTGAACGAACCAAGATAATGCCGAAGTTTTAGTGTTTTTATTCGTGTTTTTTCGTGTCTTTATTTCCCAGATTGTCTGGTAACCCTACTCATGACTCAATAAGACGGGCCCGATAGCTCAGTTGGTAGTATCCCTGCCTTCTGAACTGAGGGCTGTGGGTTCGATTCCTACTGGGGACAAACATTTGTGTGATGAACATAGATGTTTGTTCTGCGTCTGGGTGTTATATTGTATTCTATGTATGTATTTACAAACAAAAAAGTATATAAGTATTGTATCAGTTATCTAGTTCCCATAGTACAAGCTATGCTTAGTTTGGGGCTAGATGGCGCTGTGTGAAATGTCCACACATATTTATTATTTATTAGTGAGTCAACACAACAGTGTCGTGTCGAATGATCATAAAGGCTCATTTACTTAATCCGATTGTATTCAATTCAACTGTTAATTGCTTTGGCAACTTACGTAGGAGTCTACTAGTACTAATTAGAAGTTCGATTTGCATTTGAATTAATTGAATTCAAATGTCAATGGGCATGCGTATGAGTGGCATTGATATTATAATCGTCGCCTACATAACAGTAGTTTAAAATGCAGTTACTTATATATTATAAAAGTATTGTAACTTATTATACTAATATGCTATCCAAAGCATTCCTCAGTATATTGCCTTCTAGGCAAGCATGCACCACCGTAGGCCGCGTCATCACTTACCATCAGGTGACACAGTGGTCAAATACTATGCTCATAAATTATAAAAAAAAATAAAAAAAATCCAATAAGTGAAAAACTGGTCTATCAAACATTTGGGTTTTGGGTTCGATATGGATCGATTACTTAGGTCAAACTAGCTGTCAGTCAACTTGTCATTACGTCATATCCTTTTTTCAACCAATTGCAGATTTAGCCAAATTCTCCTTTCGTCAAGTCTTCCAATCGTCAATTGTTCTTACGTTTATTTTTATAGCGATACAAACAAGAACATAAAGCAAATAATACCTACATTCAATCTATAAACAAATAACAAAACTGTAAACTGTAAGAAATAAAATATCCAACCGAAAAAATCGAGCAGCTGATCAATGTTCGTCTATACTATAGTAAAGACATTTAAATGGAAAGGAAATATACTTACCTGTTTCTGTCCATTCAAAGTTTGTCTGGAAGAAATCGCTAGCGATAAGACCGCCCATTGTATCTACCTTTTGTAAAAAAAACTTTGCTAGGTACTTAGTAGTATCCTTTGTTGTAGTATTGTAGTATTGACGGGCCCGATAGCTCAGTTGGTAGTATCCCTGCCTTCTGAACTGTGGGCTGTGGGTTCGATTCCTACCCGGGACAAACATTTGTGTGATGAACATAGATGTTTGTTCCGCGTCTGGGTGTTATATTGTATTCTATGTATGTATTTACAAACAAAAAAGTATATAAGTATTGTATCAGTCATCTGGTTCCCATAGTACAAGCTATGCTTAGTTTGGGGCTAGATGGCGCTGTGCGAAATGTCCACACATATTTATTTATTTATTATATTATTGTTTGTTTTATTCTATTATTTTATAATTTTGCCTATTGTTAATACCGACGATGCAGTTAATTAGTATGTTCCTGTAAGTACAGCTCAACTTCACACCACGCCTATTCCAATAATGTCTGCCATTCTCCACACCATTTCGTTTACTCTATCAGCAATTAAAACCGCGAAAGTACACCATAAACCGTTTTACAGCCATTACAATGTGTGCTTTGTTTACATACGCGTCCATTGCGGCGACTCTATTTGATACTTATCGATGGAACTTGGGGTAAAGACTTATTAAGAATGGTTAATGGTTATGTTAATGAGTGGTTAACGCGTGACCATTTTTATGATACAGGCAACATCACGTCAGCTCATTAATAGTCGATTTGGAGTCAACTTGGAGTCAACTTGGAGTCAATTTGGAGTCTTAACTGGATTGCAAGGACTCGAACGCACTTGACGGATTGGATTAAGTCTTCTAATATAGTACACAAAAATTAAGCAAAGTGATTGCATGAAGGATAACAAGAGAACACTACTTAGGTAATTACTTAGGTCACTATGCAATAATATTTGTCAGGTGGCCCAATAACAATGTATCAAGAGAAAATTCCAAATAGTGATTAGAAATGCACAGTATACCCCATGCGGGACGTCAGGGCAGAGTTAGTCCTGATCGGTCACAGTCTCTTTCGGTCACAGTTTTGCAAACCCATACAACGAGTTTCGATCGGTCACACCTTCAAAATAAATACATTTATTTTATTTCTTCATATCCGAATCGGTCACACTTTTTTACTCACTCATTTAAAAGTACAGTCAGCTGAAAAAGTCCATTCACATTAGTTCTATATTAAATTAAATAAGACTTGATCACTCAAGGCTTATGTATTCTAACTCAAGAAAATGTGTTCACTTGATAGTAGCGCCATCTTAAACAAGACAGTGTACATAGTTGATATTTTTACATATTGTAATTATAAGTAATGTAAGTGCTCTGCGGTGATTCGCCTGGCTCTCTCGCTCTTCTATGATACTTAGGCTGTAGTATGGATGGATACTTTGAAAGATGAAGTGAATAATAAGTGATTAGTTTAGAATTTAAACCTCACATTAATTAACTTGATTTTTCTGTGGTGCATTCAATAAAAAAGGGCTCAATTTTTTTATTGATTTATTTATATGATCATATTATTAATATCACACTAAACATTCATAATAATGTAATAATTAACAAAAGAGACGTGAATTATTATGATTAAAATTAACATCATAAAAAGAAAATCAACATCATTATACAAAATATTAAAAAAATAACATAATTAAGAAAATTCAACATCTAAATGCTTGTTTAAAAATAACACACTAAAGAAAAAAATTAGTCTTTTTATATGGTGATTAAGGCAAATCCTCCCTATGATAGTTGGCGTTTTATGGGGGAGGCCTGTGTTCAGCAGTGGACGTTTTCAGGCTGATGATGTGATGTGAATTCTTTTTACATACATTTCTATAAGTAGAACATTTAAAAAACAGTCTCTTAGCTTAGATCACTAATTACTTATTCAACAATAATATCAGTTATTCAAGTTTTATAAATAAGTAAGTATGATAAACAAATCCACAACATTTATTTAACTACAAAATATTTTAAAACTACCATAATATAAAAGACAACATCTAAGAATTAGTTTAAAAAGAGCATAATAACGATAAAATGTCTTTTTACAAACATTTCTATTAAAATAACTTTTTTTTTTCAAAGATCAGTATTTGTTTAGTAATTACTAAATCAACAACAATATCGGTTACTCCAGTTTTATGGATAAGATTGACGATAACTATGATAAAACAAATCAACAACATCTATTTACCTACTAAATATTTTAAAACTAACATAATTAAAAAAATCAACATCTAGGCAAGCGTGACACCTAGACCGCATCCCTGGTGGGATATTGGTCAAGCGCAAGCTTATCAAGCGTTAAAAAAATGTCTTTTTACAAACCTTTCTATAAAAATATCCTAAACATCAATAAAATCAGTATATATACGATTAATTACTTCTCAGTTTACACTGTATTGTCTGCTTAATAACTGCAGTGACCTAAATTACTATAGTTTCTTATCAATTCCAAACTTCGAAATGTGCAAATAATAGTAGCTACCTGGATATAGTTGTCCCCTTCTGACCTAGTATGAAATAATCCCTCTGCTTAAGGACATTTAGTAGGTAGTAGTCATAAAAGCGGCTTGGAGTAAAAAATCAGTAGCATCGCTCTATACTTACCGCACTGTAGCACGTGATAATATATTACAGTGCTCTTTCTCACCTAGCATGTCAAATTCTGCGTCGAAGGTCATAAAAATGGACCTTGATCTACATAGTAAGTTGATTAAATTTTGCGTGATAGATGCCACAACTAGCTTATTAAAATGTAAATTGCTACATACATAGTGTTGCTGACTGTACTTTTTCTCATTTTTGGTACTTATGGAAAAGTGTGACCGAACGGTATACGATTTTTAAAAATTTATTATTTTTTTGGAATGTGTGACAGAACGGCCCTAGTTTTTTATGCATGACCGAAAGAGACTGTGACCGATTAGTACTAACTCCAGGGCAGGCCTTACCAAATAGTACCTATCAAGAGATAGATATAAAATTATTTTATATCTGTTTTTTTTTTTTGAACGGGCTAATGCTGTTGGTCTCTAACGACCTTTTCAGCGTCACCGGGCGGGAGGGCAGGCGCTTAAGGCACCCAGCCGACAAAAGTGGGGGGCAACTAGCTCAAGGGCACCCCTAGGGTGCGAGCCTCGGCTTGGGCTGTTGCCGGGATAAGAGGATCGAGAAGGCTACGTCCGCTGGAGGAGTGGACCCTATGGAATGTATTTTTTTATATCTGTGATTTTAACATTAAATATTTCAATCATTGTGACGACCTAGCAAAAGTATTTCACTATGTCACACAAAGATAAATCTAACAAAAAAGACTTCAAACATGAGCCATCACGTCCAAAATAGGTGTAATAAGAAGCCGCCAATTATAGGTTTATTATTCGTGTCAGCCATCATTCGAGCCGTACATAAAATTACCTTTAAAATTCCATTTGAGGACGCCTCCGGTGCGAGAATTCAAATCACCGGTTAAGTTTTAAGCCAGTCTCTAAACTTATTCATTTCAGATTCACGTTTATTCACATCAGCAGTCAGGAGACGTCTCGTGCTGAAGATAGGCCTCCACAAAACACCAGTTTGGACACTTATCATAGTGGAGAAAATCACCTCCATTGGCGGCTTGGTGATTGCAGAAGATTTGAATGTATCGAAGAGAATGCTGTTGCCACTTTCAGAATCTGCAGAAGGACTAAAATTACCGATAAGCCCTTAAAATTAGCAAGTTGAAATGGCAATGGGCTGGCCACATCGCTCGCAGAACTAACAACCGATGGAGAAGAAAAGTTCTCGAGTGGCGAACACGAATTACCGAAGGCGCAGCGGAGGCCAACTCCACACCGGATTGACGATTTGGTGTAAACCATGGGGAGCCGATGGATGCAGGAGGCGAGCCTGGCGCTCTCTGGGAGAGGCCTATCTTTAGCAGTGGACGTCTTCAGGCTGTTGGTGATGATGATGATTCATAGAATGTCCCTTTAGCCCGCTCTTACAATTGGGAGGAGATGGGGTGGTATTGTAGTGTGGTAATACCTGCTATTCGCACACCGGGTAGGTATGCACCGTTTTAGCCTTCAGTCAGTTCCATCACTCATGACTGATGGATGATTAAACGAATAGATGGCACAATTACTCACACCGATATTCACACCATTAATCACACCGATTTCAGTTAGGATCCATCACAATACAGAAAGAGCAGTAGACGTCTCTTAAAAATCTAGTAGGCTACTGATAGACTTATTTGGCGGTTGGTCATCCCTCAGTCATAGTCACACCCCCGTATTCTGAAACATTTCACCAAAAATTCTTCACTTGACTTCCACTTAACTTTGAGGGAAACTCAAGGTACATCGCGACATATCTTGATATGACAGTTGCTTTGCTTCCCTCGTTTGAGAAAAATTGACTCAGAAATGTCAAGTTGATTATATATTGTCAATTAAAAATACCAAACCACAAAAATGAGGTTAACTCAAGGTTAAGTCGGGTGGTACTTAAAATATGGGGATAGTCCTAATTGGTAAAACTGACAGCAAATCTTACCGTGTAATAGACGCCTTAGAGTGGCATCTAACACTATTTACGCTTGAGTAGCATACTAATAGAGAGAAGTGATGTACGCATTTCGGCCGTGATGAGATTAAAAATTTGAATGTGTTTGGGTAAAAACGGTAAGAACCATCGATAAACAAAGAGTAAACATAAGGCAAGTCCTTAGATGTAGATGCAGTATCAATCAACGTAAAAAATGTTTTGAAGAAACGTTAAAAACTAAGAGATCCTATTAGTGAAAAGTAACATAATACTACAATAAGACCACCCATTACACTATCTTATAAAAAAATGTTTGTTTTGTTGTGTATATTTTGATGTGCACTAAAGTGTCTTATTCTATTCTAATATTGCTCTAGAAAGTTAGGTCGTAGAGTATGATGAACATTTATGCTAAGTGTACCAAAATTAGTCAACGGAGACAAAAATTAGTACTTCTCTAACACGTAAAGTAAATCGCGGGTGAAAGCTCGTAAATTATCTATGCTAATACTGTGAAAAGCATCATTAAAACTAAACCCATAAAAACAGTAATATTATTAAAATACTGCATCTAAAACAAAGCTAGTAAAACGGCCATAAGGCATCTCACGCCCAACGGCAACGATTACGACACTGTGACACAACAAAAATCGAAAAACCATTAAAATTACTATAACAAACTTCCTATTTTCGATCGCTATACAACATGAACCTCCCTATTCAGACAGTGTTGAAGCCTTAAATGCTGTGACAACGTAATTTTGGGCGGTAAAGAATTTGGTAGTTTAATGGTAAAGCGTAGGCTCAAAATGCTATTAAATGTTGACCTCCATGTATCGTAATGTTGCATCGCAAAATAGAAGCAGCGTCGCGATGAAATAGCTTTTAGTAGAAAACAGTTGAAAAACACACCAAAACATTCAAAATAACTACCTAAGTACTATAAGATATAAGTGCTGACGCCAGTGTCGTACTTTAAAAATCAATGCTCTTTTGCAAACACCGGTTAGTAATGTGGAATACAGAAATAACGGTTAATAAGTTCTAAAACATGTATTGGACAAAATGTTCGCTGAGACAACATCGTCAACTTGAGTTCAAGATTGAGCCACGCCGCTTTTAAATCAAGACAAATCTAAATACAATCTTATCCCTATTTTATAGGCAGACCTCGATGAATGAATCTCAAGATTGCGTAGTTTATAAATAATTCAAGTTTGCTTTGAATGCTCTTCTGTGATATAGGTAGATTGCATTCGTTAAGAGATAAGATATAAGCTGGGATTTTTGAGTAATTCCTACGATAACTTGGATACATTATAACTACCCTTGGTGTTGTAGGTGTCTATTAGACGACGGTAACTGCTTACCATCAGGCGGGCCGTCTGCTTGTTTGTCTGTCCATGTTATAAAAAAAAATATTTTGGGAGCATGAAAAGTATAAGACTGGTGAATTATGTAAAAATCTTTGATCTCCAACTATTATTACTGGGAAACCTTTCGGAAAACAAGGATTGTAACCAGGGCCGTCTTTAACCTATTGGAGGCCCTGAGCACATAGGATAGTTGGGTACATACTGGTCAGAGCTCTATTTTATGACGAGACATAATGAAAACTTAAAAGAAAATCAGTAGTTTATAAACAGATGTAAGGTATTCAAATATTGACAGCATAGGCAAAAAAACGCGAGCGAAGCGAGCGCAATATTTTTGGTAGTTTATAAGTAAAACGATAGATAGTAAAACGATAGCGCCTACACCGCGGGCGCGTAAAATCAGAGAGCTTGGACTGAAGAAAGAACGCCACTGTAATTGAATATCAATAAGAAAAACGCAAGCGAAGAAAGCGCGCATATTTTTCAAACTAGGTCCGGAAGATTTCATAAAAATAAGTTTGTAATGGGGTAATAATTTAGCTCAAGGAAATTCAGAGAAAATTCGTAAAATGCTAGCGCGAGCGCGGCGAGTTCGAATAAGCAGAGCGTTTGGACTGTAAAAATTAACGCCACTGTAATAAGACGGGTATACTAATAAAAAAAAAGCGCGAGCGAAGCGAGCGCGAAATTTTTTTAAACATGTGCTGACAGATGTAGTAAAGTTCGCCAGGAACTCGGAGGCCCTATGAATTGTGGGGCCCTGGTCAAGTGCCCAGAGTGCCCAGAATTTGGAAAAGAGGGGCCTGATTGTAACACTTTAAGTCGATATCCGCGTATCACATACCAGAAAAGACTAGTTCAATAAATTTGACGTAGCAATGGGAATGCTAACTGTACATTTCTCGAAAAGGGTATTCCTCAAAAGGTATCTCAATGGCCCACCATCATTCTTCCTTAGGCACTGAAATGGCAGACCAAAGCAAAGCGGAAGGCGCGAGCCTATTATTCTATTCTCACACCATAGACAGACGAAGGAGCTGTCTTTGTCCAGACGTCAAAACAATTACAGACCATGACAGACATAGGCATAGCCATTTCGGAGACATAGCAACAGTCCATTTTTAGATTCTAGACGCATCAAAACCCACTAAGGTTAGGTACAGTCGCCTGTACTAATAAGTATACATTACATAATTTTCAAAATATTGCCACAGTCTTATTTTACTGACTAGTCTCATCTACATGTTTTTATGAATATGGCTATACATTTTACCCCACAAATTGATTTTTATATGATTTTTGAGTAATTCAACACAGTGACAACATTGCAAATTATGAAATGTATACTTATTTTTTTTATGTAATGAGTGACAAACAATCAGGCGGCCCACCTGATGGTAAGTGGTCACCACCACCTATGGATATCTAAACCAAGGGCATTGCCGGTGCGTTGCCTACCCTTAGAGAAGACTGGTTTAACACTTTTCTTGCACTTATTAGTGGCGACTGTACCAACCCTTTACATCCATACTAACAAAAAATAAACTTCAAAAGTGGGACTGCCAATCTATGTGATTTGTTATCTAAGGCACAACGAATGATCTTGTTGTGGAGATACTTTGAAGCCTGAGAAAGGATTTGTTCACACTTGGAAAAGAGGGTCTATTCTATATTTTTACCAGAATGAATTTATGAAACTTTTACATAAAAAACAACTCATAACTCACAGCCTTACTTATGTTAAAAATCTCATCAGGTAGTAGTTCCTATGTAAAATAAATTTCATTCAAATAAAAAATTACAATTCCAAGTATGGTAAAATCTTCTGAGTAATGTTCTTGAAATACCATTCAATGATGATTTCCCTATATCGTAATTCAAGGTGTTTTATGGCATACGCGATGGATTTTGGCCTTAAATAACTAGTCAAAACCATTATCAGCTTCATTATCAAACTTATTCGCGTCATCGCTCCATACAAACGAAAGCATACAAAGTGTATATGGCGCTAGAATATCAAACAATTTCAATAGATTATCTTTTTTTTTCAATATTTATAGTCTATTGTAGTCTTAAGGGACGGCCTATCATTTCGGCCTCCGCCCACGCGTAGGGAATTTCAAATGATTGTAAAGTTTATTGAACTCACACACGAACTATAACCAGACTACGTTGAACATCATCATCGCCATGGAACTGAGGTGTGACAACGGCATAAAGTTCGAAATCCTTTAAAAAACAGTTTGAAACAAGCAAAGCTGTGCCTGGTTCTTGTTGTTGACCAAGACAAAATCTGTGATCGGAATGAACGTAGATGTTTTGAAGAGGAGAATGTTGAGTTTTCTGTGAAAAAGGTGTTTTCGTTTCGTTATTTATTGTACGCTTAGAAACCCATTTGTGGTACTTGAGAAATACTTCTGGATGCTGAAGCATCTGTCCCTTCGTAACATACCGTATAATAAACTAGTATTGGCACTGCTTTTTGAAGAGCACTGAACCCAGAATGCGTAGTTGTTTATTTTAATTTGAAAGTTATATAATGACCAGAGATAGTAAGTGTAAAGTATAAAACCACAATATTATCACAGTACACAAGCTATGCTGTAGTAGAGATTCACTTTAAATCTTAATTTGAAATAATGGAAGCCAAATGAACGGGATCCGAAGACCTAAGTACACAACTAATTGCAACTACGGGAAAAATTGACCAAATGGCAAACGGCTCAACTAGGCTCAACTAACTGAATCTTAGAGAGCATTAGAGTCCAAAACACGTGGACACTGATGACCTTTCGGGAAAGATTATAATTATAATGTTGATGGCAGTGGTCAACAATAGATGAATGAGAATAAAACAAAGGATAATCACACCGCACACCGCCTCCTCGTGACATTTTGACAATAAACAAATCACTTCAAATTAGTCTAAACGCTTTCACATAATAAAGGATCGTATTCATAAATTGAATCAAACCATAACTCATAATTATAGCTAATTAAAAATTACAATGAGCCGGAAGGACGATTGTGCGGCGTTCTGCTGGTAATGTGGATGAACTTCAATTGGATGGAAGAGGTAAACAATAATTTTGTTAATAGCGTTAGAGAGACAATGGGTTTTGTTTTGCCGTAGAGAGGCCTCGAGTTTTTGTTTTAAGAGGACAAAATTGAAGTCTGATTGGATATTTTTGGTTACCTTCTACCAAAAACCGTTGACCCGTTGAACTGTTTATGTTACGTTGGGTTTTGGGTTTGGTCCGTTACAACCTATGAAGATCACCTTTCTGTTTATGATTCCGCCCGGTGTCGCTGAAAAGTCCGACAGAGACCAATAGCATTCGCCCGTTCAAAA
This sequence comes from Ennomos erosarius, assembly GCA_963580505.1. Taxonomy (NCBI): domain Eukaryota; kingdom Metazoa; phylum Arthropoda; class Insecta; order Lepidoptera; family Geometridae; genus Ennomos; species Ennomos erosarius. The sequence continues at coordinate 11,853,281 of OY756988.1, forward strand.
AAACTGAGCGACAAACCCAAAAGAAACATTAAAATTCCCTTCCCATCGTCTCTTTTCCGTCACAGAACAACTAGACGCGGTGAACCCTTCTATCCTTATGTCGTTGACGTGCCCCATGTTCGCACAAATCGTTTTGGAAATTCTTTTATAATCCGCACATCTAGGGATGGAACTTGAAGCTTCATATAACGGTATTTCCTTCCACATATAATCTAGGCGTATTCAAGAGCAGAGTGAATAGGTATCTTTTGGGTAAGCGTGTCCCACCTTAGGCTTCATCTACACTTACCATCAGGTGAGGTGTGACCAAAACGCAAACCCATCGACAATAAAAAAAACCCTACATTATCACGAACGCCTCAGCTTAGAATAATTGTCATTTGACACCTATTCCTCTAGTATTCTAAAAATTTTCCAATTATTTCAAGAATCAAAAATATACCATCAGCGTTAATTTTCCCTTCAATAATCCTGGTCACCCCAAAAAGCCCTTCACTTTCGAATGACAATGCACGCATTCGACCGCCCACGGCACATCCGGCATTTTTGTTACCGTTTTATTTCCTTCTACTTATGGAGGGAACCTTTGGAGTAGTCAACCAGCTGACTAATTTACACTAGAAGGGTTTCCAGGTCTTTTACACTTTGAAGTGTGTTATCGATACTCTTCTGCTGTGATTAACAAACTTACGTACCATTATTTTATTCTGTGTGTCACAGCCACATATTTTATAGAAAATCTTCGTCACATAAGAACGATTCCAATATGAGCTGTCAACCGTAGTAACATATTCAGTAATCTGTAAACATACAGAATTTAAATGCATTAAAAAATCTCATCTATAGCCCGAATAAACTGCCCAATTTTCTCTGTATTTTATATCTTGTCATCTATATATTTTCTAACATTCAGCAGATTTATCTATTCTGTGATGTGTGTGTGTGAATGCATGCGAGCGGCCGCTCAAAGTGCGCTCCCTGGGAGAGGCCTATGTTCAGCAGTGGTTCTTCAGGCTGTTAATGTTGATGATGATGATGTGCTGTGAAACTGTACCGGGACTTAGTTAGATTGCTCAAAACACCAGTCCTTTTTATTATCATTCGGCAATGTGAGGGACCGAGATGTCTGGGGGAAACCTTTGCCCAGCAGTGAGATAGTATAGGTTAAGGAAAAAATGTGTTATTCGCATATTCGAATTTTGGTACGGCTATGTAGCGCACTTCAGAGTTTTCTTGTGAAGATGTTTAAATGTCTTTGGTTTGGAGATTCACAGTTTAGTGTGGAGCAGTTAAGTACATTTTTGTAAGAAAAATTATATATTTTTTAATATTGTTTTAAAGACAAATGCTTATCTAACTTTTGGCATCGGGTATGGACACAAATTTATATTTTATAGCAATATAAAAGGGTACGATTTTACCAGCCTCGCATGGCTGTCAACAGACATATGGTCTTTTGAGTTATCCAACATCTATATGTAGGTACCTACGTGGTAGGCATTAGGTATATACACACATACAATGCGACGTTACCACAACCTACGGAAATAAGGAAGCGAGTGCACAATAAGGGCACAGATGGTCCACAGCTAACAAAGGCCGCAATAGTGCCTACAATAAAACGAGATATAATTGGCCACGTACGCGATACTGTAATGACGGTAGGCAACTTGATTGCGCACTTATAGGTGGGTGTGATACTATCGTCACTTCTGTAAGTTTATTTAATCGTGATTCTGGGATTGGTTGAGTTTTAGCGAGTAGCGAATTGTGATTTAGTATCCGTCTCATTTAACCTTACGTGTTCTAGTATCAGCAAACATTATCAGTCTGTTTTATCGAAATTGTAGCTTGAAAACATACGCAACCCCATAAAATGCGACTTTGAGCGGCTTGGTAAGGATCTGATGATCACTGATCACTGATCACAATCACCTTAACGTGGCATTCTGTGAAGTTACGAACATCTTCAAGCTACAATTTTGTTAAAATCATGCTTGTAAGTTGTTTGGAAAAGATCACTTTTTGCAAAATGGTTTGTTCGTTAGCAACCTACTTGTGTAGTAGTAGTAGTATCTGTTGTGTTAAATATTATAGTGTGCAATACAGTGTAGGTACTTTTATTCTACTTACATCACTTCAATATTTAACATTCATTCACGATTACATCACAAATTCACCGGTTTGTTATTAAATTTTATTTAGGTTCAAATCATGGACCTATTTCTGCTTCTTCTTCCTCTTCTTCTTCGTTAATGGCCTTTTGTTTATATTGTTTTATATTGTCTTTGGCACCAGAAAACGCTGTAACAATGACTCCACCTCCCCCATACGCAACGTCTACAATAACTTTATCTGTCTTCTGGAGGGTAACGCGAACAACTATTCCACTGACCAGTCTAGGGTCCGATAACGTCCGTTAATTGCGTTTTACATAATTGCAATTTTACCTACCAATTACGGATGCTATCAGACAGTTTGTTACTTTAGTGCAGGCTTGAAATGATATCGCTGGAGCTTGACGTGATTTATGAATTGATTACCTATTGATTTAGGAATGGAACAGGTAAAACTGTTAATACATAGACATGATACCTAATTCCTAAATAAACTAGCAATCAACGGGGTTTGAACCAGCACCTTGCATTCACCCGCGCCTACCAACTCACCGGATTAGCTGCTCTTGATATGACCCTAACCCGTTACAATTAAGCAATGTTTATATTATGCCCAGACACTAAAATTTCTACCCCAAGTTGTGATATACACTTCTTCAAAATCATCGGAGACCGCGACAAGACTATAGTAGCCTTAGTGTCGAGTGTGTCTCGCTCTAACAGCGAAGATAATTTTCTCGAGGTGCGTAACTGCGCATGCTAGGTGTCAGATTTTATATGCCGCCCAAAGTGGCACGTCACGCTCAGCGCGCCAAATTCAAGTTTTCTTGCCTGTTTTGCCAATTATAGCTTAATTACTCAACGCAATTACATGAAAACTAGTTTTCCGCAAATAAATAGAATGTATCAACAAATTTGGATTAAAAATATCACCTAAATATCATTGTTTTAGCAACAAATCGCAAAAAAAATCTAATTTTGTCTCGGCTTTTCAGTCTATTGCCAATTGTTGCTAAACCAATGATATTTAGGTGATACTTTTAATCCTAATTTGTTAATACATTCTATTTATTTGCGGAAAACTAGTTTTCATGTAACGGCGTTGAGTAATTAAGCTGTAATTAGCAAGAAACGCAAGAAATTTTAATTTAGTGCGCTGAGCATGACGTACCACCTTAAGGTTTTTCACTTGCCTTAATGACTATTGTCTTAATTTCAGACTACAGTCATACCCTCCGAAGTCTGGTAAAAATCATTCCATCATTGTTACTGGGTCCACTCATGGAGCTAATAAAAAAAGAAGGAGGGAACCCCGTCTGATCCGAAACTGAAGCACCCTTAGGAAGCCGGAACGCTTCGTACGTACGAGCAGGGCACGCACACACTCACATCATATGCAGCCGGTCGCCCTACTTTCATCTGACACACATACGTAATATGTCCGCCATCTTGGGCTTCAGTTCGATGTCAATCAAAACTCAATCCTTCTTTTTTTTATTTCATCCATGGGTCCACTATTTACTATCTGATTGTAACATTTGTAATTTTGGGTCAGCAGCAGCACTATCAAGGCAACCATATCCACATCAATCCCAACTTTATGGTCCATGACAACTCCTCATTGTCATAGAAAATAGACTGTTACCATAAATACTATTACATGTCACAAAAGATACGATCTTTACGAGTTTCGTTCGAAATTGTGTGAATACCTAAATGTCCACTTAATTAAAACGTTAAGGGGCCGTGCTCGACTCTTTTTGACGGAAATCCTATTAAAATGCCCTTTGTTTGTCAGTTTGTTCATTTGAAACGGTAATTAGATGGTAGATATTAATGGAACCATGAAAGTTTAATGCTAGTTTTCTACTTCAATATTAAAACTAAACTATTTTTAATCTTTTACACTATAGCTAGTGTAATTACTAGGCAAATGAAACTTTATGACTTGATCTCACAGTCGTTTTTTTTTTTTAGATTTTGGCTCCACACGTCGGTGTCAATTTAGCCAGTGTCAAGTATTGTAATTTTTATCGTTAAAGAATATATCACGTAAAGTCAAGTCTTCGTCATAGTCATAGTCCAGTCTAAGTCAGGTAGTCGTAGTCCAGTCTAAGTCATGCTCCAGTAAAGTGGTGGCAACTTTACTAGAAGTTTCTATGGAATTTTGGAAGCAACACGAAAACTCACGTTTCACCATATTATATCACTTGCCCACACTCATGCTCGTAATTCAGCATTTAATGCGTAAAACGCCACCAATTTTAAACATTAATACTGGAAAAAGCACAAGTTTTTAGAAATAATACAATGCAACGAGCGACGTGAACATTTCCGCGTTCCCGCCAAAACTCACAGTCGTTATTACTCTGTTCTGATATCTCAAGATGACGTGCGCAGTGCAGTGTCACGTAAAACTACATTGTAGAGTTTCTAGCGACCATTAACTGTTATGGGCGTTTGTGTCGCTTAACATCAGGTGAACGACTAGCTCGTTATGTCATTCATTAACATAAAAACACATTGCAAAACTATAATATATGTGACAGCTTACCGACTGCCACAATAAAAATATACCTATCACTCTGCCCCTAGCGCATGACTCGCAGAGATGAAAATTAGTCGTCGCGCCTATCGTCATATCCTCGTTGGTTGTCTAGGTATTCAGGCAGTACACGCTTGATTTTAAGACAATTTTATGACCTGTGGACTACTGCATTTGTTGTGGTATGGACAGCCTAACCATTAACGTCACGTGAACGACTAGCTCGTTACGTCATTAATTATTATAAAAAATCTGTGGACAAAAAATGTATCTTAGAAATATAACTTCTAAAATCTGCCATTAATAAAATTTAAGAGAAACTAAATAGCAGAAAATTTATATTTTCCGCTATCTCGTTTGTCGTACTCCATATTACTAATCGAAACTAAAAACTCAAAAAAAATGGCACTCCAAACTACAGTAAAAATTATGGATAAACAGGGTTACAGGAAAAATTGTGCTAGATCCGTTAAGAGCGTGGAGTACCCATGATTTCTGACTTATTTCACTATGAAACACCCTAGGCTAAACTAATAATATTTTTGTAGATATCCCTTAGAAAACAATACAGTTTCTAATATTTTTTTTATATCTTAACTTTCACTTGTCTACTACGGTCTATGCAATTAACTTATGTACTATTTTAATGATTGACGTCCTAAAGCATCTTATTACACATGTAAAAATGCAATAATAATAATAATAAGAAGACACAAAATATTTCAATGAAAAAATTAAAAATTGAATATCTCGAAAAGGGTAAAGTTTAGCCTAGGGTGTTTCATAGTGAAATAAGTCAGAAGTGATGGGTACTCCACGCCCTTAACGGATCTAGCACGATTTTTCCTGTAACCCTGTATATAGATAGATAGATAGAGAACTCTTTATTGTTTCACAAATAAATACACACAGGAATAAAATAAATCTTACGAACTAGTGCAACAATGGGCGGTCTTATCGCTGACAGCGATCTCTTCCAGACAACCTTTGGATGGACAGTATCAGTAGAGAGAGAATAAACGGCGGTGCAAAACAATTTAATAGATGAAGTAATAACTACATATAGGTATATTATAATATATATAGGTATATTAGCTATATTAGGTTATTTCTATGTAATAAGCCATCATGTGTCTATGCAAAAAAGAATTCTTTTCGTATCTGGCGTAACAAGTAGGTAGTGGTTTTTTAATACAAATACAATGATGTAGGTACATATACTGAGCTCAACATCATTGCGCCATCAAAATCAGGAAATGACTCTATCGCGCGCCGCTGCGCTTAACTCGACCATAGACACAACCCCTGACTGGATGAGACACTAAATGTAAAAATTAATAAGTTACTATAACTGCAAACGTAGACTCCATGTGGACGTAGATTATGTTATAATCAATATAGGCAAAGCATTTGATCGCTGTCTCTCCTGATTGGTGCACGATGGTGCATGCTTGCCTAGAAGATACCTGTTCACTCTAGAGTTAAAGACTCCCAGATCATTGTTAGCTGGAAACAAAAAGGCCAGCAAGGTGTTCCACTCATTGGCTGTTCGCACTATGAAGTGCATAGCTTAGTGCAGCGCTTAGTGCGAGTTGATGGTATTTCCACCATTAAAGGTGCCGTGTTTTGGTGTGCCTTGATGTCTGATGAAAGAAGGGAGATGGAGGAATAAGATCATAATGGATACGGCAAGGAGTAAAGTGCATGAGTAAAGCGATTGCATCGTTAATTTTTGATTATTTTCGAAGCAAATCTTGCAAAAACTGACATTTGTAGAGTGAATTTAGGCCATTAAGACAAGAAGGTTAAATCCTCAATTCTTGAGAGTATTTAAATTTAAAAATGGAATAGGTAAGAGATGGAGCTAATAAAAAAACAAGGAGGGAATCCCGTCTGATCCGAAACTGAAGCACCCTTAGGAAGCCGGAACGCTTCGTACGTACGAGCGGGGCACGCACACACTCACATCATATGTAGCCGGTCGCCCTACTTTCAGCTGACACACATCCCTACATATAATAAATGTGTAATTCTGATGCGCTACGGAACACACACATAATGATGTCCAATCTTATTTATCCCATAGGTTCTATGGTTCAAAAAATATCGTAACCGCGATGCAGGACTTCAAGGCTTTTTACCCTTCTCCATACATTTTCTAATTTATCGTATCTAACGCCATCTAGGGACAATAATTTGTAGCTGTTTGTTTGTTTGTTATTGAACAAATCCCTAGATACTGAACTGATTTTCATGCGGGTTGCACTAATATGCTTAGAAATAACCAGCGCACAACATAGGATATATTAAAATACAAATATCATTAAAAAAATTTGGTCAAAATTATTAAATATCATTACGAAACCGGACGGAATTTTATACAACATGGCCGCTTCATGGTGAATTTTTTTTGGCTACTGACGGTTAGTTTGTGTCACAGTAATTTTTTTTTATGTTGTATTATGGCTCCACACATAGTGTATTTAGCCAGTGTTAAGTAAAGTAATTTTTCGTCGTGTTGTTATTGAATATTTCACATGTTTCACGTTAAGTCCATCTGGAGGCACAGATTAAAGAAAAAAAACGTGTGCAAGGCCATGAACAAAGAATAATAGGAGTTAATTTCGGTAGTAAATATGCATTAAACAGTGGAATGAAATTTTACAATTTATTAGATTTGATTAACCATTATTAGTTTTTCTATTTAAGCCCTTGCAGGTTGTTTGGGATTTTTGGAGTAAAATAGATATACCATCAAATAATATGTAAGTAGTATGAATAAATTGCATTCAAGATACAAACATGTTAATTATACTTAAGTGCCCGCAGATTAGAGAAATAACCGGCCAAGTGCGAGTTGGGCTCGCGCACGAAGGGTTCCGTATCATTATCTATGAAAACTAGCAAAAAAACGTTTGATGTATGAGAGAGAAAAAATACTAAAATACAGAATAAAATAAGTATTTAAGGGTTAAATACTTATTTTATTCTGTATTTTTAGTAATAGCGGCAACAAAAATATATTTATCATCTGTGAAGATTTCAGCTGTGTAACTATCACGGTTCATGAGATACAGCCTGATGGTGACAGACGGATAGACGGACAGCGAAGCCTTAGTAATAGGCTTCCGTACCCAAAACGGACTGACGACGTCTGTCAGGCTGTCTGTCCGTCTGTCACCAGGCTGTATCTCATGAACCGTGATAGTTAGAGCTTTACCCTTGGGAGTATAATCTTGACCCTTGCTACGCCTATTTTTGGCATTACATGACGTTTATGTTTGGCCCACAGGTCTGAGGGCCAATGCATACTATTACCACCATAGGCTAATGCAGTGGGCCAATGATACTCTTACGTTACGTATAAATTAAATACTCTTTGAATGATACAGAAGTATAATAATACTCTTTGGAATGATGGAAGTAGATTTTTTTCTCTAATCTGTGTACGAAACATGTTATGTAAAATGCCCTGGGGGTCTAGCAAAGGTCACAATCACTAACGCTAACGCCTCACGCTAACTCCAAAAATGTATCGAAATGACATTCGCTACGGAAAAGTTAGCGATTTCCGAAACGTCATTTCAGTACATTTTGGAGTTAGCGTTTGGCGTTAGCGTTAGCGGTTGGTATCTTTGCTAGACCCCCAGACTTTACCCTATTGTAAAAATGTTTTGAAAGCCTAGATTTTAATATAATATAGGTTTTAATTAATCATGAGTTCGATGATACTTATGGAAATATCATCGAAAATTTTTCTATAGTTAAGTAGCCATGAGTGGAGATTTCATCAAAATTGGTCCAGGAATATCAAAGATAATTATTAGCGTACCTACGCTGTTTTGGGAAATATTATAATTAATTATTTCATCCATGATTAAGACATGTCATTTTTACTTCGTGGAAGTGATTATACGAGCAGAAAACTCAATGTGGCTGATAGAAAATCAGTTTTTAAAAATAAAGCCATTACCCAAACCGAAACCTAAAAAGTAATGTAGTCCACGCGTGGCAACGCCGCGGGCAGTAGCTAGTATGTAATATGTCCGCCATTTAGGGCTTCAGTTCAATGTCAATCAAAACTCAATCCTTTTTTTTTTTATTTCATCCATGAGGTAAGATTCAACATTTAGATAATATTTATCATAACAGTGGCTTTTCTTTAAGTGATTCAAAATACTTATTTTTAGACTGTCATGTCACTGCAACCTTGTACTATGATATTTTATTCTCTGCTGCAACTAAAATTTTCTACACAAACAAAGCGCAAAGGATAACCATGACCATCAAATAAAACTAAACACAAAACCACACTCACACATAAAAAATACACACATTCACAACACAATCACAGATTCCAGAGAGATTACATATTTATAAGCCGATTACGTTTGACGTTCTGTCAAATAATGACAATGATGGAAACTGTGACCGAACGGGTCTGTGACTGGACGGGACTTTGACCGATCGGCGCTAACTCGTTAGAACGCCGCGCCGCGCCGCGTCGAGAGGAGAGAAATTGCCTCTTCCATCCTCCTTAGTTCCCGTCTCGGCTAGCCTACCATTACACGCACGTTGGCCACCGAAACTAGCAATATTTACACATTAGCATGCGCCCATTGTGGCTACACATTCTATTTTTAAATTAAATTATCCGTTTACAAAAAAAGGTTTCACAACAATGATCTATTGTCCAGCAGCATCGTTTTGGTTTGTCACAGTTTTGGTTCTATCTACCTCGGTATATATACGGTTTACCATTATGATGAAGATGGTCCTAGTAACGAAAGATTTTTTATGTTTGGCTACAGGCGATTAGCGTATTTAGCCAGTATCAAGTTGTGCATTATTACTTATGTTGAAAGAAAGAAGGAAAATATTCAAGGCACTTATACGATCATCAAAATGAGTCAATACATTCTCACACATTCTAGCACATTAAATTTGTATGGACATAAGTACTTAATTAAGCACAAGGTATTTTTTTTTATGTATTAAGATATAAAATAGATAAAAGTCAAGCGCAAGCCTATCAAACGTAAAAAAAAGTAACGGATAATATAATCCATTAAATAACTTTGGATTAATAAAATTGTAGTCAAAAGTACGTCGTAGTGTTGCAAGGTATCACACATAAATTACTATTAAATTGTCATAAAATTAAACCAAGATATTCACGGTCTGCTTAAAAAAGTTATTAAATTATAAAGTTTACGATTCATTTAATAATCTTACACAAATTGTAAGTGCTCCCATAAAAAATTACTTATCGTAAAAATATTACTAAAATAGTGTTAGTTCTAGGCAATAAACTATTATTTATTCTAGAACACTTAATGGTGGTTCTGTAATACCAGTGCTGTAGAATAAAATAATATTAATAATATTGTGTGGTTACAAGTATTAAAAGTTTCGCGGGGACCCGATGGATGCAGGAGGCAAGCAGCCATTCAAAGTAGCGCTCTTTGGAGGAGGCCTATGTTCAGCAGTGGATGTCTTCAGGCTGATGATGCTAAAGCCATAAATTAATTTCAAAAAACGTGTATTATAATGCGCAGTTGCACACCAAGCTAATGAGAAAGTGTCGGCGAATCAGCTCCGTAGAGGGTTGTCTCTGTCAGCCAGAGGGATAGATAACCAGCTAGTATCACCTTCGTAGAGCGTTGCAATAATTGGCAAAAAAAAACTAATTTTGCCTTGGCTTTTCAGTCTATTGCCAATTGTTGCTAAACCAATGATATTTAGGTGATACTTTTAATCATAATTTGTTGATACATTCTATTTATTTGCGGCAAACTAGTTTTCATGTAATTACGTTGAGTAATTAAGCTGTAATTAGAAAAAACGCAAGAAAATTTGAATTTGCCGCGCTGAGCGTGACGTTCCACCTTAAAGCTTCTATGTTCGATTGTTCGCGGATCCTCAATCTTGCCCGCGCACTGTGAGATTTTTTATATGTAATTCGGTTATTTAAGGCCCTGACAGGACCCAATGCGAGTACGTTTATTACAGCAGACAAACTTGAAACTTATTTTGTACCTGATAGGGTCGCTTTATGCATAGCAATTTGCTATTAAATGATTTTTTAGAGGTCACTTCACGATTTTTTTCTGTCAAGAAAACTTTTCGTAAACGTGTTTCCGTTTCGGCAGATGGAAAGAAGATATGACCAGTATTAACGTACATTTTTTTCAGTCGTGTAAATGGTATAAGTTTTGAGATAATCATGTTCTAAATAGTCCATTTGGGAGCATTCAGCGCCTTAATATGATCTTGTGAAACTGTTACCCACTTGGTTTATGATCATAACACTGCATTGCCATGTCACGAAAACCACCGAACACACGTCGTAATGACACGAACACATCACGAAGGCTCTGACTTTCACCGAACAATACCGAACATGAGCGTATCGTGATAGCAGGCACGCCATTTACGTTAAAATTGACAATCCGATCAAAATTATTAATAAATGTTTTGTACCTGGCTATTTTTGTGTTTCTATTAAATCTAGGCTTTCAATTGAATGGATAAGATAGATTAAATACTTACTACCTACTTTAGGTTTTTGTGGCGGCTGGCCTTCACTGCGTCTTCCGGTTCGTGGTCGCCACTCTAGAGTCGTTCTTCCCCATCGATTGTCAGTTCTACGAGTGATGTGGCCCGCCCACTGCCACTTGCTATAATACTATCGGTGACTTTAGTTCTCTTGCAAATCTCCTCATTTTGTGTCTTATCTCGCAAATAGACTTCGACCATAGCTCTCTCCAACTTTCAACTTTCATTTTCAGGCTTTCAGGCCAGTCGAATGTCGAACAATGGTTAACCCTTAGCAAACATAAAGCTTCTGCAGAATGATTCGACCAAATATAGACATGGACAATAATGGACATGCTGGGTATAACATAATGCCGCGGCTGGAGGCAGCGACTGTCAAACAATCCTGTGATCTGGAATTATCGAAGCAAACCACACCTCGTGCAGTAAGGAAATTCAGTACCCTGGCTTTATTGCATAGTTAAAAATCAATTGAGAGCGAGGTAGGCCTTAGTACCTACCTCGGAATTTCAATAATCAAAGCACATCAACAGCCAGAAGTTGCCCAGTGCAGAACATGAGCCTCCCCCATAAAATACTTCTTTGGACGCTTGTCATTACCATGCTTGGCATCTTGATGATCGCTTGAAGATTTTCAATAGAATGCTGCTGTCCACACCCCATGGATATTCATTTAGCTGGCTTTGGCAGGCTCTTACACCCGGGAAGAGATGTTGCATAGTGGTGATCAAATCAATCATATAAAATTAATGGTTATAGATTAGTGACTAGTGATATACCCCAGCATGACATGATGGTCTAGCATGCGCACCGCGAGAACAATAGTCGTCGCTATTAGAGCGAGACGCACTCCGACGCTACCATAGCCTTGTCACGGTCTCTCACGAGAAAAAGTGTCGAGATAATTTTGTCGCGGTGCGCATGCTAGCCGGGCTGGACACCCTGATTTTAAGTATGGAAAATCGTTGCCGTTGTGTAATTATGAGGAGGCAATACCAATTACATACTAGCTATCAGATTTGATAAGACTTATTAATTTAATTTAATTAAATTAATTTAAAAGGAAAAGTGTTTTTGCTTGGTTAGTAATTCTCTATGACTTTAATAATTTAACACTTTTATTAATAAAAAAATCAAAGTCGTATCATGTTGTTAATGTTTATGTATAAGCCATAATTCCCATTCCACACACACACCATCCATCCATTTACACTCATAACATTTTTTTAATGGTTTTAGAGTTAATCAATAAAATGTTGAATATCCCTAGACTTTGTTGATGTGTGTATATCTAAGTTTAAGGATGGTATTTGAGTGTCTGTCAGAAGCAAAATTAATTATTCATAATTTTTCTATTTCATCATCAACAGCGTAATCATCGTGAGGACGTCTGCTGCTGAATATAGGCCTCCCCCAGAGAGTGCCTCTGAAAAGCTGCGGCTTTTTCTGTTTATTCTGTTTTAATTATTAACTAGGTAAGTAGAAGTACACAAACTTTTAAAATACTTATGTGGGTATATCAATAAAGTCCACTGGTCAACTGTCGAAGCTCTATTACTGCGCATGTAACAGAAAGCCTCAGGGTATGATTGTCAAGGAACCACCAGTTCCACGGACGTATCAATTTACTGACGTTGAACCGGTGGTGTTTTAAATGAAAATTGGCCTTTGAAGGCATTTCTTTATGGTAAGTTTTTGGCAACTTTTTGCGATTTGAGACTAAAAGATATAAAAAAGAGATGTACTTAAAGAGATATTATCTTCCTAGATTCTTATTGATACGATTCTAATAACCGATTAATTTCGTTTATTATAGTGAGCATTTTTCGATAAAAAAGTTTAACTATAATAATAATAATATAAAATCTTGATTGTAAAATAGGAAGTAGGCAGGGTGGTAGGGCAGGGGGGGGGGTACAGCTAAATAACGATGGTCTAAATAGTAATTCCTCTATGAAATATTTTTTTTATCATCCGCTTTTACCTTGGCGTTTTTTTTTTCTCATTTTCAATGAATAATTTTTAAGGATGGAACCACACTTTGGTCGTAATTTGACTTTTTACTAACAATACATGTCTATGAACAATACATTCCATCATTCACGTTCAAATAACTTGTATTCTCCAGGGATTAAAGAGCTATTTCACGGTTATTTCAAAGTTATTTCGGTTTACGAAGAATAATCTAGCTCTTTTCGAATAGACGTGACAAAAAACTTCTATTCAAGCATACCAACATGACCAACTCACATGTCGCACAGAATACGTTAATTTCAAACAGCTACTTCACAGACGACATGCAAAGCCATAAAACGGTTCTAAAATCTATTTTCTGACCCATTTCCCATTTATAAAACTTTTACTACCGGTACTAGGGTTCTAAACATGGGGCACTCGAATGTCTAACGCAGCTAAATTAGACACCATAACCAATTTATGTAGAACCCTACCTTTATTTCAACCACTGTTATTGAGGAACGATTTGATATTAAACAGAAGGGCAGGGGAGGTCTATCTGAAATGGATAACGGTCATTTAAATAAGATTAAAAACATCATTAAATGTGTCACTTAATTTTTTGTAGTGGAATTATAAATTTAAGGATAGAAAAAGTTCGATGACAAGAACTGAGTGTTATTGTGTTTTAATAGCTTTCCTAGAGCGGGGGCGAGTGTTATAAATTATTTTTATTTACTAATCGAATTACTTCGTACGGTTACTTTTCAACCGACTTTGAAAAAGAAAGATGTTGTATTTTTATTGTTGCCTCGTTCGGTAGTCCAACCTAAGCCATAATTGCTTTTAGTTTCAACGAAACAACAGGTAAATTATTTTTAAAAAAATATATTTTGTCTTTTCCTTAACTTTATTATTAAGTGTGTGTATTATAACAATTTGCTACACAAGTATTTCTGGTACATTAACACAGTAGCTAAACATTCATAAATTATCAAGAACATCATAATTAACTATTGTTATAACAAGCACTTCTACTTAATACAAGATCTCTAACATATTTTTTATGGGTATGAATGACGCGACGAGCTAGTCGTTCACCTGATGTTAAGCAATACGGCCGCCCATAACAGTTGCAGTGTCACTCGGAACTTTAAAATAATAAAGTTTCGCGTGACACTGCACTGCGCACGTCATCCTGAGACATCACACTGTCTAGTAATCAGATTACTACACTGTGTAATCAGGTCATAAAGTCTCATTTGCCCAGTAATTTCACTAGCTACAATGCCCTTCAAACCGGAACACAGTAGTGCTTGCACACTACTGCTCGGCGGCAAAATAACTGGCCAAGCGATGGTACCTACCTAGTCGAACTTTGCAGAAAAGTCCTGCCACCTAGTAAAATCAAAACATAAATCATAATACTTACATTTATCGTAATATACACATAGGTAGTATAATTCATGCACTCGACTTTACGTCACTTTTAACTGACATTTAGTGCCAAATATATTTTATGTAAAATATAGCGTTAATAACGGGCATAAAGTTTCATGGAGGCAAACACATGTTAGTGATTCGAAACACCCGCTATGTTTGATAGTTCGATCATAAAGCCACAGCGAATGACAGTAGGCGACATTGAAAAGAAACTACATTTCATTCTTACATTTTGATAGATAGTTCATCTGTTTCACAATAGATGGCGCACAAATAAATTTTGAAAGGTTTACGTTGTGGTGATCCTTCGTGACACGAAGGAATCACCACAACACGAAGTTTGTGCTCATCTTATTATTATGTGAGTAATGTAAAATAGTAGTTTAAAGCTCAACAAAACTACATTACTACTTACATTATGGATGATATTAAGACAACGTTTAATTAAATTTGATTTCTATTATTATTTTTGAAATATTTAAGTAAGTACCAACCTACATTATCAGACTAGTTGCTGTTTTCATTTTACGTTAAATTTTCATAGAAACTGCCCATATTTGTAACTCTACGCTAAGCATTTAAATTTAGCGATGGTGATAGTTTTTATTTATTTCTTTCGACATACTTACCAACTTGCAAAACTTTATAATTAATTAAAATCATGATAGGGTACATTTTCACTTCACGTAAATTATTGAAGCCGTATTATTTATCTAGTTACTTTCCCCACTCAAAGTTACAACACACTGTGATCAAGTTTTGCTTTTATTTAATGGTTGGAACGGAATGTCCACTGCAATCACAGCGGTTTTTTAGAGATGTAACCGGTGGACATAAAATTGAAATGGATATGGCAATCGACGATTCTGAACTTGCGTAATGTTCTGGAGTTCACACGCAGGTTCTGATGTTTTAAAGATGTGATTTTATTGAGAACTGGAGACCTACCAGCGTCAAATAGCTAATGGTTCATTATGTACAATTTATTAGTCCGTAAATGAGCTTGATTTTTACCGTTTTGTCACGGTTGTACTACTTGTCATACGCCTAAAAAGAGACGTCCGCTTAGCGGATAGTATGAAGACGTTGCATTGCGTTGGTGGTGAGTGAAAAGTGTCGGATATGTTAGTAACTAAATATCATTTTTACCATCATGGATAGGCTAACATTTGCGGACTCAATGTAAGTGATGGCGCGGTCGACTATGGAGCATACTTTTGCTTATAAAATATCTTTTAAGAGTCATCTGAAACATAATGCAAAAACGTTGTTGCACTGACGACCTGACTGAAACTTCAATTATTCTGAGCTGCGGCCACACTACCGGAATAAACCAATAATTATGGCCATAAATCGTTTCTTTACTATACTTGGGTTTTTCTCAATTAAGTAATTGAGAAATGTTTGGCATAACTCTCGGTAGTATGGCCGCAGTATAATAGAGAATACGACTAAGGCAATGTTGGATCCATGGATGAAATAAAGTTGGATCTCATTTAGTAGATTATCTTACACCTAAAAAAGGTAACAGGATAATTATGATGGGTGAAAGCTTATTTAATTTACTTACTTTAAAAAAGAAAGATTCGTAAAAACATCCGCGTTTTTATGAAATTTATGCTCAATTTTATCAATAATATTTTTTTTGTTGTTCTCAAAGGAAAAAAAAGAATAAGTACTTATAATGAACTATCTGCGATGGGGAAGAAAGGTTCTCGAGTAGCGACCACGAACCAGAAGACGCAGCGGAACCCTTCGTGCGCGAGTCCGGCTCGCACTGGGCTGGTTATTTCTTTCTTTCACTAGGTGAACCATTTTAGATCCTGTACTACACTACTACTACTATTGTGTTAAGACATATTATACTCTATTTAGTTTTTCCAATTTAAAAAAATGTTCGAAAACAGTATTTATTTTAGTAAATATAAATAACCTATAAGTAATAAAATCGGATATTTACGATCGCATATCTGAGCTAAGAAATGCAAATCATTATATTTTATTATTTTAAAAGTGTATTTATTTACGTAAATTGTATAATTATCTGTGTAAAGATATAAAAATATCGTAAAAACTTCTATTTAATGTTCTTTTGACTTTTTGCCCCAAATTTGCTTTATTTTAGTAATGATTAGGTTTCTGACACGTTTGTTTTTGATTAGCTTTTATGAGAGGCTGTCTTATATACAAATGGAGAACAATCAATTAAGTAGTGCAAAACTTTAAAATATTATATTTGTAAGTACAACAATCAACAACAACAAAGAACAATTGAACAGAACAATAATTTTTTTTTTGTGAAAAATTTTAAATTTTTTTTTAATTACTGGTTTTTGGTATACCTAGGTACTAATCTACATTGTGACAACTACGTACGGAAACCATAAACCAAGAAGTCTAAAACTTTAAATAAAACTTGACACCATAAAAACATTGCTGTCCCTTTCAGACAGATTGAAATGGCAAAGACCGCAATTACATTGCACTAAGGAAGTCTTAAATAGTATTCTATAAGTGCATAGTAATAGTATACTTACATAGTATACAAATTCATGCCCAATAGGTACCTAATTACCATTAGCATATATAAATTGAGTATACCTACCTACATGATAGTACCTACAACATTTAATAATTAAAATAAATATTGATTTTTTAAATTTAATTTTGTATATATCAGTCGATTAAGCATTTTTTGGAATCACCATTAACAGCAAACCAATGCGATAGTTGTCAAAAATTTTGGTCCCACAAGTGACCAGTGACAGAAGTATGAATAAGTAACCTTACAGTTAAAGGATGCTAATGCATTCAATAACACCCAGTATAACCTAACCTACATCGTAGATCTGGCATTTTAAAAAAAGAACTCTATTTCTTAGACTTTTTAATTTTTTGTAAATTATGAAAATGGAGTTATTCACTAACTAAGTAATACCAGCATAAAATCAGTGGAACAACTCCAATCGAGACTGCATACGAGTAAAACAAAAGAACCCTTCAAAATTACCCCTTTGAACGCGCCCGCATGGCTTTAGCCAAGCTGTGATTTTAAAAAAAAAACACTGCATTCAACCTAGTAGGTAGGTACCATTGTTTTACATTTTATAGAGCTGTTGCTAGAACAATAGATTAATTGTTTCTGGCGCCCCGGAGTTTGTTCTTTATGCAAATTAATTTTTAGTTTTTTTTTGTTATTGAATGGGTAATGCGGGCGTCTCGGTGAGCACGTGTGGAGTTGCCCTACTGTTTTGTTTTTATTCTGTGGACTGGGCATATTTAGCGCCAGTTATAGTGTTCGATTTTCAAAAATCCTCCGGGGATTTGGTGCCTACGTGGTAACTTTTTGTTTTATTTGTAGGTACTTACTAGTACACCACAACGTTTCACGATAATGTTAGAATGCTGATAGCATTGTGCATTGTTATGATTACCTACATGACATGTAGGTAATCAGGTGCATTGTGTTGCATATTATGTAGGCACAATAAATAGAGAAGACAATTTCCCAAAATGTCCCATTAATTGCACTTCATCTCATTCTCAGATCATCCCAAATTCCCAATCACAATAATTGGTCCCACTCGTCCCACCCTCCCCAGCACGACAGGAATCCCTCTCTACCACACCAACCCGACCATTGAATTTACAAGGTAAGTTAGAATAAAGGCAGGAGCATAATGTTTTCGTGGTTATAATGATGGTGATGACGATGAAGCAAAACAAAAAGCGTAAAATAAATACGCATGCAAAAAGAGACTGTTTCCGCCCGGGATCGAACCGGGGGCCTTGTGCGTGTGAAGCACACGTGATAACCGCTACACTACGGAAACTTGAAGATAGTTGTTGAAATTTCAGTATTGGATCTACAGTTAGCTCTTGTCTACAAATTTAAAATGAAATCGAATAAGACGATGTTCGCCTGATGTTAAGTGGTATAATAATAATATACTCAAAGCTCAAAACACATCTAGAGATAATTCCGTTATTTTCTAGAAACATTTTACATTATGAGTAAGTAGGTATATTTTATTTCATTGAATTACAAACACCAACAGAATTAAATTTAACAGTTGTTATGATTTAGATAAAAGCTAACGCGTCAACAAAAAAATAACTAATCTTTTAGATTTGGAAATCGTTTACTGCACAAAAACTTGGGAACAGAATGCACATAGCAAGTAAAGTTATTGCAAAAACACAGTGGTAACAATTTAATGATTTAAATAATGATTAATATGCTTATGTGGGTACCGGAAATGACTAATAAGTACTTATAATCCAATTGGACGGTTATTATAAGTAGTGGAATTTTAATTAACAATAAACCTATATAACACAAAACAAAAAACTACCTATTATATATTATATCTACTTAAAAATAAAAGTCTAAAGAATACTTGAACGTGTCAATACTTGAACTCTATAGACTGTAAAAGGTCTATAGATAGTTCAAGCAATCCATGGAATCGGGCAACGTGCCGATAATGCTGGCAGCGTTGACCCGCTGTATAGCGAGGCTGATCCTTTGACCGAAGTAGATGCCAGCATTTTGGTCACGTGCCGATTCAACCAAACGCCCCGCCAAATCCTTGTAAATGTCGAAGGCACCCGGTCCCCACGGCCCCAGTGTCTCTACACCAAACGGCACAAATATGAAGCCTCTGTCAAGGCGAATATTTGCGCTGCTTGGCGAATTCCGCAGCCGTAGCAGCGGCGCCTACCTGGGTGGTTATTCTCTATGAAAACACAGATTCCACACGATACGAAGCCACGTCGTTATCGTGTCTTGTTCAAATCGTGTCACAGCGTCAGATATACCTTCACTTTACATTAAAGTTATCTTTATTTTGAATAAAATATATTGACATAAATGGTCATATCTTTTGATGTGTTGATGTTTCGGAACGCGTCTCTGTAAAACATAAGATTTTTGACAGTTAAAATCGCGCCAATTCCAAATTCATTTCGCGCGGTTTTGTTTTCGTTTCATAGAGAATAGAGTTTCACAGATTTCTTATGTAAGACAAGGAATTCGCGTGGTTTAGAAGTAAGGAATCGATACGGAATAATGGCCCTGGTGTGACGTGTCCGGAAGATGGGACGGTGCCAGTGTATCAACACAGGTGGCGTCCCACACTAAACGCCAACCCATCTTCCAGGGGATGAGCGTCATACCATCGGCTCTTTTACCGTCGTCGCGAATAATGCCACTGGGCTCTAAGACGGCTGCGACGTTGATGTTTCCGAAGGCCCGACGTATGACGTCATTCAGAGCACTATGGCGAGGTATACGGCCAGCACTTCTACTGCATGATAGACCATGGTGGCCGAGACTATTGACCCTTTCACCGCATTTGCATCGATGGGGAGCAGCCCAGGGAGCACCGATGCGCAGTGATATGCCTAGACGGAATGTGTTGTCGTCGAAGTGTTCCGAGATGGTGTGTTAAGTAAGTAGTTGAGTATCATCGTATTGTAAGTTTATTATAACTACTTATGTATTACATCAACATCCGGAATACTCTACTGCTGAACAATTGAACATACGCCTCCCTTACTTATACCCTCACTATTGATAAGCTTAACTATAAATTTTGTACCTACTTGTTTTTGTTTTTTGTCATAAATAAATTATTTTTCTTTCTTTCTTTCGTTCGAATTTAAAAAATCGGAATTTTCCGATAATAAGCATGGTGACTACTATTTTTATTGCATAAATAAATAATATTCCTCAAACAATAAAAAAGCCATGGAAAAAATATATCTCAAAAAATGCTTTTACAAGCATTTTCAAAACAGGATTAGAAAGAGAAATCTCAAGCAGGCAGTGACGTCAGAGCTGCGTCCTTCATAGTACCTCAGTAGGGCCAATTTTAAAGGCTTTTAGTTGACAGATCTAAAACTGTTGCTGTTCTTGTCAAATAGACGGCAATGTAAGAGATAGATATATTTTTATTATAAATACTGTCAACTAAAGCTTTCAAAATTAGGCCTAATAGCTCATTACTAAGTTGTGGTATTTTTACATTCGCTCTTTCTTAGGTCAGCGATTCAAACCCGATCATGCTTTTCGGAGGTCACGGTAGCTTAGAAAGCGATTATTTTTAGGTCCCTAAACAAAACAGCTTTGGAATTGAGTGGCAATCTAAAAGGTTGAGTAAGTAGCTTCCAAATCGTTTTTAAGTGGGTTTTCTTGGCGCGTTTTGTTTGGCTTTTTGTTTTTTTTTCCTGAAATATTCTTAGACACCATGGATGTCTTTGAATTACTGAAAGTGGTCCGTGACTACATAAAGTCTAAGAAACCCAATGGAGTCATAGATTGACTAATATCTTTATAAGAAGCCGTGAGTCAACTTGGAACTTAATTGATAGCCAATTGGAATACCTACATTATAACCTACAGGGCTTACAAGAACCGCGTTTTTCCTCCTCTGATTTCATTTGATTCGTTTAATTATTGTTCTAAATGAGCATTTATTTTAAATGTATATAGGTACCTAAAAAAATGACGTTCATGCTAGTATCACTCGGTGTTGTAAATTGAAGTTTCTAGACTGCGTGATGAGAGAGAGAATAATTATTGAGCTAGCTAAATAGTACTAAAGGGGTTACCCTATAGTATGACAGTAATCTGTGCTAGGTATATAGGTATGCGTGACCACAGAATAGATAATAATTTAGTACTACGTGTAACATTAGAGTGAATGTTTTGTTTTCTTATATTTTGGCTCCACACATAGTGTATTTAGCCAGTGTCAAGTATTGTAATTTTTCATCATGTTAATAGAATATTTCACGTGAAGTCAAGTCTTAGTCATGTTCCAGTAAAGTGGTGGCAACTTTACTAGAAGCTTGAAGAATTTTGGAAGCAACACGGAATATCACGTTTCACCACATTATATCACTTGCCCACACTCATGCTCTTAATTCAGCATTTAATGCGTTAAACGCCACCAATTTTATACATTAACACTGGAAAAAGCACAAGTTTTGAGAAATAATATAATGCATCGACGTGAACTTTCCGAGTTCCCGCCAAAACTACTGCCAGATATTAATATGGGAAAATCATAGCATCATAGGTACTTAGGTAAACATAGTAATTATATTATCTGGAATAGTAGGTAGGCTAGTTAGGTATCTACTCTTGCGTAAATAAAAGATCTGAAAAGAGCGAAAACTATTGCTGTCCCTCTACAACCACGCTTTAAATACAGTAGTGAGAGTGAGTAAACATTTTTCCGTAGCTTTTGTTATTGCATTAGCGTGCTTAGCTTGAGTTTTTATTTGCGGAATTCCTTAAAAAGAAAATGGCGGCTAAACAGTTGACAACCACTGCTATTCTAATTTTAAAATGAAATTCAATAGTAAAATGGAACGCAGTATTTTTTTCAAAAGCTTCGTTTTTTGCAAAGTCCCTGATTATTATTGGGCCCCACGATTCGACCCTACCATATAAAGATTCTTAAAAAAATCCAAACAATTTTTCCCGCCCGAATTCTTTTCATTTGCATATGCGTTCATCAAAAATGACCCTACGTTAAATTTAACTTTTTTTCTTGACACTTTAAACTTACTAAGAAAAAACAATGCAAGGGTCGTTTTTTGTCGAAAAAATAATTGTCATTGAAAAATAAAATCACGATTTTTTGTTTCATAAAACATCTGCTCCGTTTTAATATTTTTTTCTTTGTTAAGCGTAAGCTGTTTATTTGCATATAGATTGTAATAATTTTAAATAACTAGCTTTTTCTGGCATCTTTGTTTCCATTTAAATCAATAATTCAAAACAAATGGCCGAATATAATAAAGTTTAATTTTTATTTATTTATTCCGAACTGTACATTTAACATTAAAAAATGAATATAAAATTATTAAGTAAGTACTTACTGGCTATAAAATATGCTTAGCAGCAGAGGCAGCTCACGATACTTAAGTTTAAGTACTATTTTAATTGACAAAACAAATAACAAAAACGCTACTAATATTAAAAGCAAAATATTAAGAACACAGGTTAAAAAGTTGTTGTAATACTTAGAATTTTAGAATAGGTACTGTATCTGCTAGGCGATTATGTAACTTGATTGCAACCAATAGAAACACAAAAATGTATGGATCTGACAGTTTCAACACGCAGTTTATGTGCATAGTTACTGTGAAAATTTTCATATTCGGAATGAAATTTCTCCTGTTGCATTGCTGTCAAAGTTACGTAATCACCCCACAGTCCTGCGAGCGATGTGGCCTGTAAATTTTATCTCAATACTTATATTTAAAGACCGCGCGAACAAACCAAATGGATAGTTTTGATCGGTTCAGGTTTTTTTAAAAATATTTATAGCTACGTATAGTGACCATAATTATAATATTAAAACCCGTCTAACTGCGGTAAACATTTACTTTTGGAAACCCAGCATCTACGATATAAATTGTTTTTTTACCTACACCGTTTGACAAGATTTACGACCGCTTATATGATGAAAATTTAAAATTAGAAAGTCATTAATTTACAAAAATGGTGTTCGATTATTGAAAATAAATTTATTCTGGAATCGCTGGAATCTGTCTATATTCGGCTAGTGTCCGTTAAAATAGTTCTTCTTTTAAATAAATGTCTTTATAGTTTTAAAAATTAGAATTTCATCAAAATTAAGTATTCTTAATATGAATATTTTTCACTTTAATTTTGATTGATAAATAATTCTAATCAACGTTTTAGAACAGAAAACTTCTACATGCATAAAAAGTCAACATAATGGTTATTACTCCGGACTAGATTCTTGAACCGCCCATTAAATATATGAATATGTTTAATTGGCTATAACGTTTTTTTATGAATAGCAAAATAACTTTAATGAGTAATTTGAGCTGCTATTTGACGGGTAATTTATATGCTTTTATACTATATTGACCATTATGATTTATAACGATATCAACGTATAGTTAATACAAGGAATACCTTTTAACACCGCTGTAAATATTATTCTAACGGTATTTAAATGCCCAGTTCCGAACTGGCCGTAAATAATTAAGAACGAATTTAAATTTAGAAACACTGGCCAAAAATACTTCGATTAAAAATCTTAAGTCAATTATTTTGAAGCGAACGAACTCGGAACACGCCTTTTTCAAATTATATGAAAAGAAGTTCCTAATTTGAATATTTAAACGTGTAAGCTTCATAGTGCGTTCACACAGAATTGGCAACAGTTGCGCCACATTTGCATACGATAGATCTCATGGGAACCGCGCAACTTTTTTACATGACATTGTACTTTATAATGGACAGGTATCTCAAACCGATTGACTACTCGTACTTATGTAAATTTACATTGACGATTTAAATTTATTCGTATAAATTCTTCCTATAGGCGCAATATTAATTCTTGTGTCGGCTCTCGTTCGCAAGGAGTTGTATAATATAAAATAAACTATAAATGTATTTGTTGTATAATGTAGTAGCTTGCTATTATGGTAATGTAGGCAATAAGTAAGTATTGAGAATGGGTCACAGTGGCAATAGCGCGTTAAAGTTACGGGGAACTGTTTTTAAATTTACATTTTGGTTGGCAAAACAAAAGTAATTCAATATACCTACCCTAAAAATTAATATACTTATACTTCAGTTATTCCACTCATTACCAATAGTCTTCTTAATATTGATTTATTATTATAAATAAACATAAGTACAACAAACAACAACACAACACAAAAACAAAACAAACAAAAAAAACAGCTAAATACGGCACAGCTATTTTTTTTTAAATATGTGTGGACATTTCACACAGCGCCATCTAGCCCCAAACTAAGCAAAGCTTGTACTATGGGAACCAGATAACTGATATAATACTTAGATACTTTTTTGTTTTGTAAATACATACATAGAATACAAAATAACACCCAGATGCAGAACAAACATCTATGTTCATCACACAAATGTTTGTCCAGGGTAGAAATCGAACCCACAGCCCTCAGTTCAGAAGGCAGGGCTACTACCAACTGAGCTATCGGGCCCGTCACCGTATTGGGCCTTACTTATAAACGCCGTTCAAAATTAGTCAGTGTTTAAAATGTTTTAGTCATTTACAACATGAAAATATCGAAATAAATAGATCTATTCACCTACTTAATTATTTAAATTACGTCTACTATTCAAAAAGAGCTTATCATGACAAAAAAAATCATAGATAAAAAATCTACTTTATATTAAAATCTTTCCAACGAAAAGATAGTAACGGTACTTTAATAAAACTAAAATTATATTGATCTTTCCTCTAATTTTAGATTAATGTAATATATCGTAATAATTACGTGGGAACCCGCTCCGTAGAAAGGTGTTGACCAGCAGTTGTTTATGTTCTAACGGTAGTTGCGCATGTGAACGCGCCTTTAGATGCGTAGGCGCTTAGATTTGTCGAGGGCTTTGCCGCCATTTTTAAATACCGCTACTCAACAATTTGATAGTTTATTTTAAGCTCTATGGAGAAGTTATTAAGGTTTTGTATAACATTTTGGTACTTTTCAAACTGTTTTACTTTGTGGTTGCAGTTTATGATTGATTGGTGAACGGGCTTGTCGGATTCGAGCTACTGTTTCCTAATAAACATAGGTATAGATATAGTTGTGCCTATTATGTTTACAGTTCGTATGTATTACCATAGCCGGAGGAATCAAAAGTTGACACCGAAGTGTTATGTTACAATCCGTTAAGCTTCAAATGTTACTCATAAATCTATAGGTAAATAAATAAAAAATCTATTTGTTGGTAAGCAATCACATGAGAACGGCCGGACTGATTTTGTAATGTTTTTGTAGTTTATTTTGTAAGTTTTTATGTTTGATGGATGATTTGACGGGCTAGTTATTCGCCTGATGTTAAGCGACACGGCTGCTCAAAACAGTTGCAGTATCGAGACTCTAACACTGGAATTCATAGTCAAGATGGGGGCTCCTCTTGGGGATCTTTCAGGCGCTGTGTAGTTTTATGCATTTCATAAACAAAATTAAGGAGCCCCCAATCTGACAATTCTGACATTGTCAAAGGCAGGATGCTATGAAAGTGAAAGAAGAATGATTCAATATTCAACCTCTATGTTAAAGTTGAATGATAGATTTTGGGGGTTTGTTCACCCTTTGTTTATGAATACCACTGTAAATATGGTAAAGTTCCGCTTGACACTGCACTGCACACGTGATCCTGAGACATCAGCAGTCTAGCAATAAGATTACTAAGAGTATGAGATCAGGTCATACAGTCTCATTTGCCCAGTCTTTTCACAGTGCCCTTCAAACCGGAACACAGTAGTGCTGACACAATACTGCTGGGCGGAAGCATCTACTGAAATCAGTAGGTATTCGGATATACCCAGATACATAAACCAATAATATAAAATAGATCAATAAAGCATATTTTTATCGTCTATCTATGTGATAACATCTAACAATCTCTAAACAATCTATAAAAAACTCGTACCTACCCTCACGTCCCACCCACATGACCCATACGGAAAAAAATCGCAAAACCGCCCCCACATAAGGGAGCTCGCGAAATCGCCCTTTGCAAATCAATCAGAACATGAACTACCGATTGGTTACCCCATACCTACAAAACCAGTATAAAGAGACCTATCAAACCAAAATACTTTCAAACAATAACTCAGAGACATCTAGGGTGAGAGAGCTCAAGTTAAACTAGTCTACTCTACCATGATCCATTGAAACAAGACCTTTCAATTCAGTCGCATCGCTTCTGATATGTTCTTTAATCGAGGGTCTTATAATGTTGGACGGTAACACGTATGATGCAATCAATTTTTTATTTTTCCCAATTTCCCGCCATTCCGTCCGTCCACAACACATCCCGTAGGGAACGGACCAATCAAATTAAATTTCGCGATTGACGTTCCACCGTTTGAATTTGGAACTGAGTAATTCCGAATATTGGTTTTTAATCTAAGTACGTGAAATACGGTTTTAAGCTTTTTTTCTAGCAGATAAATTATTATAAGTAGAGCTATGAGTTTTGGCGGGAACGCGGAAAAGTTCACGTCGTTGCATCGTATTATTTTTCAAAACTGTTGCTTTTTCCAGTGTTAATGTTTAAAATTGGTGGCGTATTACGCATTAAGTGCTGAATTACGAGCATGAGTGAGGGCAAGTGATATAATGTGGTGAAACGTGATTTTTCGTGTTGCTTCCAAAACTCCATAGAAGCTTCTAGTAAAGTTGCCACCACTTTGCTGGAGCATGACTTAGACTGGACTATGACTACTTGACTTAGACTGGACTATGACTATGACTAGGACATGACTTTGCGTGAATTATTTTATAACACGATGAAAATATAATACATGAAACTTGTAATACACTATGTGTGGAGCCAAAATAATTTAAAAAAAAAGTAGATCTATCAAGCGAGTTTGGTGCTTCATCAACAGCCGGAAGACGTCTACTGCTAAACATAGACCTGCCCTAAAAAATTATGCTTTGGATGCTTTTATTATTAGACAAGTATGGTCCATAGTCCACCACTATAATCAAAGTGAGAGATCTCACCTGGGCGGTTATTCTCTATGGAAACACAGATTCCACACGATACAAAAAACGTCACGTCGTTATCGTGTCTTGCTCAAATCGTGTCACAGCGTCAAATATACCTTCACTTTACATTTATTTTGAATAAATAAATATATTGACATAAGTGGTCATATCTTTTAATGTGTTGATGTTTCGGAACGCGTCTCGGTAAAACATACGATTTTTGACAATTCAAATCGCGCCAATTCCAAATTCATTTCGCGCGGTTTTGTTTTCGTTTCATAGAGAATACAGTTTCGCACATTTCTTATGTAAGACAAGGAATTCGCGTGGTTTCGAAGTAAGAAATCGATACGGAATAATGGCCCTGATAGTACCATCTCATCTCTTCCTGTGGGTGCTGTAACAGCAGCATTCTCCTAGGTAAGCACAAATCTTCTGCAATAAACAAAGATGCCTGCCAAGCGTTGTGATTACGGCAAATTTGGACGCTTAACAAAGGGGTTGTTAAGCGTCCAAAGTAGAAATTTTGCGTTAGGCATGATCAGTAATGGACGTATAACGGCTGTTCAGGTATTCATCATCATCATCATCATTAACAGCCTGAAGACGTCCACTGCTGAACATAGGCCTCCCCCCGGGAGTGCCACTTAGAGCGGCTGCTCGCCTCCTGCATCCATCGGCTCCCCACGGCTTTCACCTGGTCGTCGGTCCACCTAGTGGGGGGCCGGCCTACGTTGCATCTTCCAGTTCGTGGTCGCCACTCGAGAACCTTTCTTCCCCATCGGTTGTCAGTTCTACGAGCGATGTGGCCTGCCCATTGCCATTTCAACTTGCTAATCCTAAGAGCTACATCGGTCACTTTAGTTCTCCTGCGGATCTCCTCATTACGGATCTTATCTCGCAGGGAACACCGAGCATTGCTCTCTCCATAGCCCGTTGTGCGACTCTGAGCTTAGTAATGAGGCCAACAGTTAGAGACCACGTCTCAGTTCCATAAGTCATCACTGGCAACACACATTGATTGAAAACTTTTGTTCAGGTATTGTGATGTAGATATTTGAACAGTTTTATTTATAGGACCTGGCCTTCTGGCAAAGGCTTTGAAAAATCTAATCAAGTTCTAAATTATTTTACCGTACCGATTATAATTTAGAAATTTAAAACAACCAACGTAACAGATCACCTCAAGGGTGGCTCCCCTATTACATTAATATGCTAACCCTTTCCATTATATCTAAAAAATGCCTACGTGCAACGTTCACCTTTGGATGGGATTTTTTTATTCTATTGCTATTATTTTATAGTGTGACGTACCGCGCTCAATAAGTCTTGATCGTTAATAATAATAAAATCATGAATGCAAAAATAATCATCTCCTATGAAATAAATCAAACTAATTAAATTAACCATTTTACCGTTATCAAGTTAGTATTTGATCATTATAATAAAATCAGTTACTTGTAGCTATAATAATATTTATAGATTATGTTTTAATGCAATAAAATTAACTGATTATTAAAAATAAATCTAGACTATTATTATTTAATATTTGCATAGTCGAGTTATATCTTTTTAGTACCTACTTACGTTGACCACCATAAAAATACAACACGATGTAATAAAACCAAAGTTTTATTTACAATCAATAAGTTAGTGTTAGAACGAATAATAAGCCATCTTTAGAATACCTATCATTTATCAACATAAATTCCTTAAGGATCAAGATTCGTGGTCGCTTTACGATCCCCTTCGCGCTGAATGCGCTTGCAGCATGACGTATCACCTTCGCATATTAATTCACCGCTTAATTCCGATAATAATATCTGGACGGACCACAACTCTTTGTTTTACCCCGTTTTATACTGGTAACGTTAGTAGTACGTTACCCTAGAAGTTTGGTTTAGGCGCGTACACACGGCCAAGCATGCTCGTTCGAAAGCTTGAATAAAAAATCCTATGGTACATAGTACCTACAGTTAGTTATTAGAATATAGGTATTGTAGGATTACTATTATAATAGTATAGTATAGTACTTAAAATTTTTTTTTGTTTTCCTATTAAATTTTTTTATTTCAAGAACGCAGGCAATGCTTATTAGAGTTATAAGGCGGGCATTTATAGATA
Source organism: Ennomos erosarius (assembly GCA_963580505.1). NCBI lineage: Eukaryota > Metazoa > Arthropoda > Insecta > Lepidoptera > Geometridae > Ennomos > Ennomos erosarius. The sequence goes on from OY756988.1 coordinate 11,882,567, forward strand.
TCTTCTAGGCAAGCATGTACCACCGTAGACCACATCGTCGCTTTCCATCAGGTGATATTGCGGTCAAATGCAGGTCTATCCGGTTATAAAAAAAAAATAAGGCGGGCAGGCCTTAAAGCATGATCCCAACCCAGCACAAAAACAAAACCATTAGAATAAATGATTGACTTATTAATAAAATAAAAAATATAAAATAGTTGCTTTATACGGCACGCGGTGGAGTATACGAGAAAGAAACTGAAATAAAGAGGTTAGCGAGGAAGGTTAATATATTATTAGGTATAGTAGTAGTAGTAGGTGTAGTAGTGTATTGGAGAAGTTTTGTCGTTGAACTTAACCACTTTGTTAGAGTGCGATTCAAACTCAATGGCGGCTATGAAGTCAGCGCGAAACGCTGCGCTACGCTGTAGCAAAAATTAAATCACTTCACAGCCGCCATTGAGTTTGTTTCTACCGTGACGTGAATTTTTTCATATTATGCATAGGTACCTCCAAGACGAGCAAGTGCGCCAAGTAAGTTCACCGTTTGTGTTCAACTTTACGACTTTGTTACCCTGTAGGTAAGCGTCGGTACGTTACCCTATGACGAGGCAGTTGGACAAAAAGAAAAAAATACTTTTTGTTCGTACGTCGAGAAACAATGTGTGGAGAATTCCTTTGAAACGATTTATGAATTTTATAATTAGGGCATTTTTATATTTAGTCAGAAGCGCGGGCTGTTTTGGAATTTTTAATATGGAGGTGAAATAGGCCAATTTTCTGGCCGGTTACGAGCATTTTAGGGCCAGTTATGTTAGTAGATTACATACGTGGTTAGAATCGTGAGAGTTGCTCAGAGGTTGTGTAGTAATTATGGCAACAGTTTTGTATTATTATAAATCATAAATATTAATTAGTGTGGTGCTCTTACCTCATCTGATTTTAAATAGATATATATCGTTATAGGTATCTGTGGTGGTTCTTATTTAACAAAATCAATAAATGGTAATTTAGTCGCTAGCATAGGTACTATAATGAAGGGAGGAAATAATAATTATGGTATAACGGTATAAGAAAGAAAGAAAATACATTTAGTCAGGACATCACACAACATTACATACAACGCGAAAAAAAAACAGAGAATAAAAATAATAGGTAGGTAGGTACCGTCGTACTATATGTAATGTTGCGTGATGTCATGATATAGGTCCCGACTCAGCATGCAATCAAGGTCTTGCGATCTCAATAACTGAACATAGCAATCGTATACACTAAAATATGTATTTAAAGCACATATTTAATTAATATACTTACTTAATACTAAATACCACTGCTAATTTACATAATTAAAGAATTTAGCCACTGTTTGATAAATCCCAGATAATATACCTACAGTATGCCTACAGTAATAAATATTTAATAAGGAACGGTATATTAACTTCTTTATAATAACGTTAAAACTTTTTTGCTCTGGTTATTTCAGAAAAGAAGAACGTCATTGAACCCTCAAAAATGACATATTGACATGGCTCATAAAATTGTAAGTACGCAAAATGTAACAAAAACATAAAAAAAGCATAATAAAATAGTATAATTATGTAAGAATGTCGATATGCCGTTTACCACTCCAATAAATAATTCCAAAAATGCATAAACTCCCTGGAGACTATATTATCACATATGACAAGAAGTTCATAGAACAGCACGAGGACAGCTCAGATTTTGAAGATAACTGTATTCCAATAGTTGCTTCTAAAAACGGCAATCACAGGCTTATGTCAGGTGAAAAACACAAAAACAGGACACGCAACAGTATGCAACATTACTACAAACCAACAAACCCGTATATCGACTGTGACGAGTACCCAGTTAAGTTAAAAAAGGCCAAAAACACACTTGATTACAAAACTTACAACCTGGAAATGCAAGAACCTAAAATAAAACGCAATGAGAAATCAGATAGAAGACCTAAAAGCACAAAAATCGATTACAACAAAGGAGATGAAATTAAAACAGTTACGTCAAAGCTTTCAGTGATAAAACATAAAGTAATACCATGTATATCCAATATATTTAAATGGTCTATTAATTCGACAAAACACAAGTCAGTTATTGAGGAAAACAAGCACGCGGATAACTGTTGCCAACACTGTAGTAGCTGCGAGAGGAGACGAACAAGGAAATTGTATCGAAAAAACTATGCCGTTCAACCCGTTTACGTCATTGAAGGCAACGCTCACAGAACAACAGGCACATTTTGTCCACAGAAAAAAGCAGAAGAGCAGAATCGCAACCAGATTATAAACACTAAAAACCAGTATTCAAGTACCGTGTCCTCGTCTTCCGAAAGTGAAATCCAGTCGGTACAAGAAAGACAGCACCAGGTCGAAAAGTTCAGGAGAAGATTAAAGACAGAGATTTTAAATGAGCATTTAAAATATAAACAATATCATAAGAAAAAAACTCAGAATATTCAGTACCCGTCAAAAGACCACAAAACCCCCTACCAGGTATTTACAACATACGATTCTAAAACGGCGAATGTGCCATCAAATTCTAAAGTCTGCGATAGTGATAGAGTTCCAGAATCGTCATCGAGTTTCTGGGACTACCTATTTGATAAAACCAGTAAAAAATATCAGACTCAAAGACTAGAACTATCAAAGCCATGTCAATGTGGCAGTAGCCAGAAATTGGTCTGTTCTCCTGAAGCGTGTCACCAAACCAAGGTTGACACAGTACAGCACCAAAAACTACCTCTGAGTACGGTCTGCAAAAATTATCGGGCTAGTGCTATGAAAAACCTTTGCGATTGTAAGAAAAAATTCGAACAACAACAACAAGCGTACGCGGAACGTGAATTGGCGTCTAATCAGCTGGATGAACGCGTCATTAACTGCAAGCCTAAAGACGTTGGATGTCATTCCCAGAATCAAGCGTCATCCGGGAACATAGTACCACAAAACGCACCCTCGTCAATTATCTTGAGATCTAAAACAGAAAAAATGGATAGCAGCAACATCAAAGTCACCTGCAAGTGCCATGTTAAACCAAAAAGTTCACCACAAACAACTTCAAAAGCACTTAATACGCCAAGCCTAGAACAAGACGTTACACCAAATCTAGAACACGACGCCAAACCGTGTCAGGAAAACCACGATGCTCTTACAAAGTCTTTGGCAAATAAGTATAACGGAGAAATCCTTTGCATCCACAACCCTCCTTGTATTCTCATCAATGGCTGCTTGAACTTGCCTCCTCAAAAAGAATCGCCAGCATTGGAACTTTGGCCGGTGACAACGATAAATGAACAAAACTCATATGGTCATAAAGAGAAATCGTTCTGCGAGCAATGCTGCCAATATCAAGTCCCATGCGTGGAAGTACATAAAAACAGTTATGATCACAAAACCGAGAAAAAAATCCAGAGCATCTGCGACCATGACCCTCCTTGCGAAGTGGTCAGAGGCTGCTACAAGCCCAAATATGACCCGAACCTTCAGAACTCGTGTGTTCACGTGCCAATGTGTGAGAAAATACCTGAATGTATTGTTGGGAACAAGAACGGGAAGTGTTGCGTGCATCGTCCAAAATGTCGTGATATACCGATCTGTTCGAGGAACTACGTAATATTGACTGCTAGAGAAGATATTGGGACGCAAATGAATCCTGAAGCGAAGGGAAACATGACTGTTTGCCGGCATGAGCCGCCGTGTATCAAGATCCCTAAGTGCCTTGGCAGGACTATGTGCGGCTCCCTCGTATCTGTGGATGCTATCCCGGATTGCATGCACAATCCAACGTGTGACCTCATTCCCGCCTGCTGCAGGAAGACTGCAAAAACAATGGTTTCTGTAACATCTCAGTATCCGAATTCGTGTCGTATAACCTAGGAGACAAGGTTCCATGTTAATACAGCATTCTGTTAATTTTTTCGATAGATTGCCATTTTTTTTATCAGCGATAGGCTAACATTTGACCACGGTCTCACCTGGTACGTGACGACGCGGTCGCCGATGGAGCATGCTTGCCTAAGAAGACACCGGCTTAGTCTTTCCTTAAAAACTCCCAGATTATATTTGTCAGGAAACAAACACGCTGGTAAGGTTAATTTTCTAATAGGTACATTTGGAATGATTTAGTTTAAATAATCACTTCCTATTAACCGACTTCCAAAAAAAGGTTCTCAATTCAGTTTCATTTTATATGCTTACCGCAGAGCAGCGTCATTTGAAACCAATTTGTAATTTTGTTTTTTATTTGTCATGCAATTTGTATTCATATTGGTCCCCATCAAAACTAGTGTTATAGGTTTTTAAATCAAAATACTTAACTGGAGATAAATTGACGTAACCTATTTTTCAAAAATAATTCTTTGGCCTTCACCCATGAAATTTTGATTACCTCATGCTTTAGTTTGCTCATTTGCTTCCGAGAAAATGAGCTTTTGTTATATTAAAATGTTGTTTATTTAGAACCTTGTCTCCTAGCCTATGCCTTTCAATCAAGGGATCAAAATCAAATTCCTCAGAGTACCAGTGTTCCAACACAGCAAACTGTTCAAAATAATGACGAAAATATCGTCTGGATTTAAATGAGTAACTCTAAACAACAATAAATAATCAAACAGTGAGTTAATCAGAAACTTTATATTCTAAATTTTTTTAAACTAAGTTTCTAAGTTTTTTTAAACTGAGCTATCAGGCCACATTGCTCGTAGAACTGACAACCGATGGGGTAGAAAGGTTTTCGAGTGGCTGCCCCCTACTAGGTGGCCTGACGATCTGGTGAAAGCAGCGGGGAGCCGATGGATGCTCCTGCATCCAGCCCAAGCAGCCTTCACGGTGGCGCTCTCTGGGGGAGGCCTATGTTCAACAGTGGACGTCTTCAGGCTGTTGATGATGATGATGATGATGATTTTTTTTTGCTCCTGCCTATGCTTATTTGTTTTGGTTAGAACCGCGAGAAGCCGGATGCGGTAGGTTAGTAGCCGGTCAAAGTGGCACTCTGGGGAGACCTATGTTCAGCAATGGACGTCTTTAGGCTGGAGATGCTTCAGTCGCGTGGACTACCAGTCTATCGCAATATCAAGTAGGATCTTTCCCAGAATTCAAACTATATACATGCCAAATTTCATCAAGATCGGTTCAGCCATACAGTCGCAATAAAGTCAGTATGGACAGATTCCAATCGTAGGTAACTAATTATAAAATCTGTCTATACTGTTCAATGTAATCTTGGGTAGCATTATACAAAAGATCCAAGATAATATAAGAAGTCTTAGGAAAGTCAAATTAATAGCATCAACATTTCGCCCATTCCAGTTATCTGGTTCCCATAGTACAAGCTATGCTTAGTTTGGGGCTAGATGAAATGAAATGCGCTGTGTGAAATGTCCACACATATTTATTTATTTATTTTGTTCGTGTTCATTTTCATTCTGATTTTGAACTTCTATTGTTACCATTGTCTTATTGTTACAAATCGAAGTATAGTCAAATTTTGTATTCAATATATTTTTTTTTTGCTTTCAGGAACGTCTGCTTTAGATTAGACCTGAGTTCAAAAATCAATACTGAAAAAAACTTCAAACCAAACCCCATCCTTGGAATTGGTCTACTGTTCTTAACCTGTACTGTGACGTGTGAAACAAAAGTACATTGTAAGTGCTATATGTTCAACAGAATAAAGCTATAGTCAGTCCCACGTTTGTTTTGTTATAAGCTCTTTTAGAATTGAGAACATGGCAGTACTAACGCCTTGTTCTAATAATTTAATGAAGACTAATAGAAGTAACAGAGGTTGCATGTTTATTAGTAGTGGAGAGAATAGAATTAGTGTCTTAATTAACGCAACGAATATTACAAATGTTTGTCTGCCTTACTTCGTCTATTTCATTTGGTAGTTTAGGTGTTTATTAGTATGTACTAGGTACTAGGTAGTAGGATTTGTCTACAGAATTCGTCTACTCTAGGTAATCTAGGTACTACCGCTTTTTCAATTAATCTGTGTGCAATCACTACTCTTTTCTGGGTTGATGGTCTCAGCGGCTTATTCCACAAATCCCCTCCAAAAATTTCCTGCAATTCCGGCAAATGCCAGGTTTTTGTTTTTGTCCAGAAATTCCCTTTGTGTCTTTGTATGCCGGTCGGGGATTATTGGACAAAAAGTCCGGAAATCCTCATTACCATCTAGTGAAATTACTGGAAAAACTAAACTTAATGATCAGATCCTTGCAATACATCATAATTCATTATGACAATCTATACTTTTGATGCCGAAAAATAATGTCCACGGGAGAAAAAAACATAGACCACAGCCAGTGCTAAAATAAACAAAAACACAGGTTTAAAATAAGAATTTGATGACTTTATTTATCATTTATGTCTCGGACAACTACCATTTGAATAAATTTCGTAACATTATACCAAGAGTGACTAACAACGAAGAGCGAAATGACCAAACTCATTGTTTTGAGTGTAGCATACTTAATTTGAAGTCAATTCAATGCAAATCAAGAGATATCTCTTGGACATTCTCTCACGAAGAATTTGACTCGCCAGTTCACATACAAAGTGAAATAACAAAGTGTGGCAAATAACATTGTCACTAATAATTTAAAATTCTTCATCATCATCATTATTACCAATAGCCTAAAGACGTCCACTGCTGAACATAGACCTCCCGCAGAGACCACCATGAGCTGGTCGCGTTCTGCATCCATCGATCTGGGTCCGTACTGTGAGCTCTTAGCGCGATTCAAATCAAAGCGTATATTGGATCGCAATGTTTTTTTTTGTATGAATATTTTGACACGCGACCCAATATAGGCTCTTTTTTGAATCGCGGTTAGAGCTCACAGTACGGCCCCTGATCCATCGGTCCAACTGCAGTTTTCACCAGATCATCGGTCACCAAGTTAAAAAATATTCTCATCAAATAAATAATTATAAATTCTCCCGATTGATGCTAGTGTAATTATAGTAGCACTCCATCTCCTTCCGTAGGTGCCGTAAGTGCCGGGAATATCCGAGGAAATAGCAGCAAGATTCTTCTTTGTCTTCTAATTTGGTCGCTTCATCCAAATTGAAAGGGAAAAGTGAACCGTGTAATTTCGCCTTTACAATCTACTGCGACCGCTAAAGGTGAAAATACATGGTTCACTTGTCTTTCAATTTGGATGAAGCCACCAAATTGATCCGTGTAAACATAAAAGTGAATCATTCAATGTCATTGAAGCTCATCTTTTCCTTTCATTGCTGCTCCGTTCAACCAAAGTGATTCAATTTGGTTGAACCGCGTATTTTCGCCTTAAGGCCCTTGCCAATACGTTAGTATGTAAGTATGATGACTATGGGAAACCCCTCCTTAGTAGAGGCCTGCACTTTACACAAGAAAGCGGAAATGGAGATGAGATATGAAATTATAATTTACATTATAGGGTGCTACAGATGTCTATCAGATAGAAAGCTTTTCGTCTCAGAAAATATAGAGTACGGAAATCGTGTAAGTTGCAGATATATTTTGTTTTGTATATATTTTTATAGGTATAAATTCTTGCTTTCCTTTTTTAATATTTATTTTTCGATTTTATGATAGGTATGTAATTATCACTGTTTGTACCAGGCAGAGTGCATGTGTCATTGGATTATTGGATTGATTTTATTTACTGTTTGACCGGTGGGCTAAACTCACTACTGAGTGGAGCCCACAGAATGTTAGACGACGTCGCAGCAGGCCCAGAAAGAGACGGCGGGATGAACTGGACTTTTATTGTAAAGAATGGCAAGAAATAGCAATACACCGTGATGCGTGGAAAGAGGGTAGGGAGGCCTTTGCCCAGCAGTGGGACAAGACAGGCTAAATAATAATAATAATAATTAAATCATGTTGTTTTGCAATTGTATGTTCCATTATCTGTTAGGTGCTCCTATGAAATAAAATAAATAATAAATAAAATAAAAAGGGGCAAAGTCAAAGTCAATTGATGTAATTTTTATAAAACTACAAATGCAAGCCAAATATACCTAGCAAGCCTATATCTCTAATCTAGACAGATCTAGTATCAAGGGAATGCAATATTTCGAGTTAAATTATACATATAAATAAAGTACTAACTCATAATAAGTATTACAATAAATGAGTTTGAAACAAAAAGTTCCCTTTCCTTTAAATAAAACAGATTAAACTAGCAACACAGAAAGCAAAGAAATACTCAGTCCACTTAAAATTCAACGAAAATTATCAAGCAACGGCTAGAAAAAATAAAACAGAGATGAAACCAGCCCGAAGCGGTCCCTATAAACATTTCTAACTTATAGTTTAGTAGAATTTTCTAATCTTTAGGTGGCCGACCCAAGAATTTTATCATTTGTACCGTCTAAATGGAAGAAACCAGTTGTGAAGGTACCTGTAGAAATACAAATGTGTACTGCAAAGCGAAATCAGTCATATTTTTGTACGGATAAAGCTTAATTTCCATTGGTTTTTGAGGAAAATTTACGACTTTTCGGTGCTTGTTAAGGCTGTGATCAAAAACTAATGAGTAGAGAACATTGAACCCGACCAGTTTTGGTTCGTTAGGGTTCCGCCAAACTTATTTTACGGTAAATATTTCTGGGTTCCGTATCGGTGTCAATGAACTGTCTCTAAAACTTTACAATAAAGATGGTGAACTTTTTTTGTTTAAAATAAAAAATAGATTCCTGTACTATCCGTAAAGAGAACGGCGCTCTTTCTGTTTACTGATTCTAAAAATGTTTTTTTTTAAGGTTTAGTTTCTAATTTTCCGGAAGGTTATTTTATATTTATTCAATTATCCTATTTTAATAGCTAGCTTGTATTGTACAGTATATACACTGAATATAGTGCAATGCCGAATAGGATCCGAACCAGCAGGGTTACTCTTGACACTCGATTTCAATCGTAATTTGGGATTTGGAACGAAATCGTGGTATTTGGTACTCTTGAATCCGATACTAGCGCACGATTGGAATCTTTGTCCGTGGAATTTTATGAAACTAAATGGAATCGACTCATTTTTATACCATACGTTTTTTCGGTACTCTTGACGCGATTTGACGTTGACAAATTGAGCTTGAAGTCGAGTTTGCGATAGAATTTTTACAGTTTTTAAAAGTTAACTTTTTTGCGTTTGTGTGTTTTGTGTTCTGAAGTAAAATGGCACGTTTGTCTCTTATTTTTAATATTTTGGACAAATTTATACACAAAATATACACTCAGTCTTGTTGATGACACAAACACAAACACATGATAATTCCCATGGGCGGAGCGCAACAACCTTTTGCTATCCCTGGATTATCTTGTAAAAAATCCGCTAGATCCTCCAGCTGTTGGTAGGTTGGCCTAAAGATATTATAGTCCTCAAAATTTTAACAACCAGCGGGATTTGAACCCGTGCCCTCCAACTCACCGGATTGGACGTTCTACCAACTAGAGAGTTGGAGGGCGCGGGTTCACATCCCGCTGGTTGCTAAAATATTGAGGACTATAATATCTTTATAGATATACCTAAAGTGTGGTTTACCCTTCAAAAATCATTCCTATGCGCTTTTATTTTCTTGAAAGTGACTAAATATCATCAAAAGTGATGGTTTTTGGTAAAGTATTTTAAATTTAAGTAAATAAGTAAATAAATAAATAAATAAATAAATAAATAAATAAATAAATAAATAAATAAATAAATAAATAAATAAATAAATAAATAAATAAATGAAATGTTTTCAACCAATTTTGGTATTAGTATTTTCTATTATGTTGAGTATGGCAGCACTTACATAGTGTTGTTATTTTGTGAGTCACAATGGTGTCGATTCGGTGATTTTAGAGAACTCTAATTTTAGCCTACTTTAAAATTTTAGTTTACGTCGAACTTAATTTAGGATTGCTTAGTCGTGCACCTAAATGAAGTAACGCCACTCGCGCCTCTAGTGTCCAGTAGCTGCACTAGGTAATAAAAAATCTACAAAAATGTACAGATAACGTTCTTTAATTATTTACATATTTAAAGAACGTTATTTATTTATCGTAGGTACTTACTAGGTACCTATTTAAGGATGTAAAAATTGACCAATAAATATGGCATATACATTTTGCTGCATTGAGTTTTAGTAAAGGCGTAAAGAGCTAGCCCTGCCGCCCGTTAGGTGGATCGATGATCTGGGGAAAACCACGGGAGCCGATGCCGATGGATGCAGCACGCGAGCAGCCGTTCAAAGTGGCGCTCTATGGGGGAGGCATTTGCTCAGCAGTGGATGTCTTTAGGCTGTTGATGATGATGATGATGATGATGATGATGGTGGTAGTGATGATGATGATGGTGGTGGTGATGATGATTATGGTGGTGGTAATGATGGTGATGATGATGATGATGATGATGAATATTTTCTGGTGATGCTTTGAAGAAACCAGGACTAGTAACACTAGCCGCTACCTGCAACGGCTGTGAAATATTTTAGTTGTGCATTCTTATCACAAAACAACCATTTTATCAGAGAAATTACTGGATTCATAATAATCTAATTTTAATCGCCATATTTTAGGTGCCGTCTATTTTGACATTTTACGTTTAAAATTTTAGGCAGAAACTTCTCTAAAATGTGTTTGCCGAATAGCTTAAACATGCTTGTAAACTAAGTTGAGTAATTTAGACGTATCGTCTCTAAATTTTAGTTAGTGGTGTCATGTCCGAATAGCAAAGTGATGTATGACAGCACTAAATTAAAATTAGAGAAAATTTAGGTTAGTCGGTGTACCACCGAATCGGCACCAATGTTAAGTCGATCGCATATGCGATTTCAATTTCCAGCTCGATTTTGTTCAAGGGTACCAAATTATTTAACATTGGAATTGAGATTGATTCGGATTAGAATTTTAGTGAAATTGGGATTGGATTCAAGAGTAACCCTACAGGTTGCATCGGTCTGCAAGTTGCACGAGCTACTCTCTCTTTGAGCCAACTCACCAAATGATAACAAGGTTTCACAAAATACAAAGTTAGGTTTTTTTCTCTTTCTAACCTGTTTTATGTGTGAAAACTTCTTTGGATAAACACTTAATAGGTAATGATATTTTTGTTTTCACGATTTTAGGCAGACTTTTCGTAAGTAAATTGAGTTATTTTGTATCATCAAAAATGACGCAATCCGCGAGCGAGATAGTGGATTCGCGAATATAGAAGCAGGAAAAATACTCCTAGCCAAATCGGTTTAGCAGGGTAGTTTGTAATAAACCTACTTAAATAAATACAATCCTTTCTATGCCATACTTAATATGGGAATAACTTAATATGGTTTGTTTAATATGGAATTTTACAGTATAAAGTAAATCCGTAATTGGATGTATGTTCTAGCAATATTAAATGAAATTGTACCTTGCCTTAAGATCTGTGGATTTTGTGAATAAAATATTAATAAATAAATAAAACTTATTCAAATTCTACAAAAATTCTTTGCCCTACGTCCGTCGTGTCACGACTCAAGCCAGTAAGGAAAAAACACAGAAAGGTATTTTACCTTGCACCATAATATTTTCGAGTATCACTTACAAAATAAAATGATGCCAAAAGGTTTGAGAGTTCACTCCAACTCCACTCGAGTGCTGCTCATAACTGGTTTAGGATTTTTGAGTACGTTCAAGTTTAGTTTTTAAATGCGTGTGGGTGTGGATATCGAAAGGTTGGGAACTGGCAGGTAAGTAGATGAGTCAAGTAGACTGGATCAAGTTACTTTAATCACAAAACTAAAAAGTGAAAGATTATTTACGGCTTAGAGCATTTATAAAAGGAGGTGGCAAGGCAAGGCGTACCCCTCTGCTGGTCATATGGCGCTATTTGGTCATACACATCATCATAGTGTACGTGTAAACACTTCGTAATTACGCTAGATTATAATATAACCGTGTGCTTGTTTTAAGATGGTAAGAGGTGTGCGTTTACACAAGTTTGCGCGTGTGCTATGCATTTTTTTTCTCGTGCCCCGTAACAATCAGCAGGAAGAGTGCTTTCGGATTATAACGTTAACATCTCTATTGGTTAAATGCTCTAAGATTTACGGAGGTCGATTTGGAGTCACTGTGAAGTTTCTTGTTGCTTCTTCTACACAGTTGTACTGGAAGCTTCGGATCAGAATATTTTTTCTGCGTTATGTCAAATTACTCCTGGATTAGGTTTAGGTAGTGGGCTGGAGTGTTTGAAGCAAAAAACCATTACGCATAAGAACAGCAACAAATTAAATTATTTTTCTAAATAAGCAAAGTATGTACCTATGCTTTGTGGTGACTTATATAAAAGCGCTTAACTAACTTGAACGCCTCACAAAAATGCTAAATTATCTCGAAACACTAAAAATCGCGAACCACTTTTTCCGAACCCTTACTTTTTATACTTAGGTCCTGTGGTCCCCTTTTACTGTGTGCTTTTTCTCTCAAAAACAAGTCCCGCAATAACTTAAAAATCGGTTGAAAACCCAAGAGTTCGAAGAATCCGATTACAAACAAAAGCTGTTGCACACACATAATATTATAACATAATCATTAAATTAAACGCACCAGGAAGCTCTAACTGCGTGTACAATGAACGTTGCTCGCACTAGCTGCTTAGAAAAAAGAAAATCTAATTATATCAATAATGATTTAAAGGTAAAATGGCCTGACCAACGCCGTTCACACGACAGCACAGCGTTCCTTTAGGGATGAGATACGTACCTACATACATCCTCGTTTTGTCGATAAATATTTATAGTACCGGCAAAAATATAGTGCGAGACAAGCCATGGTCTGTGTCTGCAAATAAATAAATATGTGTGGACATTTCATACAGTGCCATCTAGCCCCAAACTAAGCATAGCTTGTACTATGGGAACCAGATAACTGATACAATACTTATATACTTTTTTGTTTGTAAATACATACATAGAATACAATATAACACCCAGACGCAGAACAAACATCTATGTTCATCACACAAATGTTTGCCCTGGGTAGGAATCGAACCCGCAGCCCTCAGTTCAGAAGGCAGGGATACTACCAACTGAGCTATCGGGCCCGTCAAATGGCTTTTGGATAATGGTGTTAATTGTTCTATGCAAAATGTTATCTAATTTGATAGTTATAAAAATGTTGCTGTCTCTTTCATATTCAATTAAAATAACAAGTACCACAATAGTTTTAGGACTGTCATATTAAGCATAAAATATTATAGAATTATATAACAATCTCAGACAACATAGAACTAACACGTGTATAATTAATGCATTTAATAGCTATTTCAGTACTTTCGTTTATGTAACAAATAGTATTCAATTGTCTTATAACATATATCCTTTAATTTTATACTACAAAACTTCACCCAATCTTATTTATTCGCATTTTCTCATAAACATAATCATATGAAATAATAAATTACATCAAAATTTAAATTACATACATCAATATTTTACCATCGACAACTTTGCAGTTCATCCCTACTACATTCCTAAGTTCCGTGACTCAAAGCGATAAACAAACGAAGTGAACAAAAACTCTTTTCTTTCATAGTAATGAAATCACTTGAAAATGTCGAGTGAAACTTCCACGAGAGATTTGAAATATTAATCATTTAGATAAGCAGCTTTGTAATAAAAAAAAAATGCTCGGTAAGTATAATTTTAATAAACAACCCTCACACTTGCGATTTAAGTCATGTTTTCAACTTTTTTGGCTGGCCAAGTCTTTTTTTATTGCTTTTTTATAATTATGATTAAAAAAATGGAGATTGCCAGATCACGTCAATTTGAATGATGATGGTCATAATGCTGGCACTTATTTGGCTCAAAGAATCAGTATTGCAATTCAACGAGGCAAATACTATCGGCATTTTGGGTACCTACGTTACCTACCGTTAGTGGGCTAGAGCGTTTGAACTGTCTATAAGCCATCGTGGCTAGTATATAATGCAGTCCAATATTCTTTCTGGGTAGTGTGGCTAGTAGAATTATTTAAATGGTGTTTAGTGGGTAGTGTTTTTAATATTCTAAGAGTTAGTTTGAGGAATAAACGTCATTTAATATTTACATATAAATAGTTATCTAAAATGTCGATATAGCTTCACCGCATCTCTAATATGGAAGCGATGTTATTGACAAATTACCTAATAACCAATGACATCTTAATTCCACCATTTCGGTTTGCGTTTCCAAAATCTACATAATTTTAATCAGCATATCAATTAGAACTTGATAGTTATATTTATTGCATTGGTTAGAAATACTATTGGCAATTTTTTAAACGTTTAATGGCCAACACAGTTTCATTAAAGCTATTAGGAAATAAATACGAGCCATCGGTTAGCCTTTCACCGGGGAATGATACGTAAGAATGTATTTAACCGCCAAGCAGTAGTGTGCATTGTGCAAGCACTACTGTGTTTCGGTTTGAAGGACACCTAGTGAAATTACTGGGCAAATGCGACTTTATGACCTGATCTCAGTAATCTTATACTAGATTGTGCTGATGTCTCAGGATGACAATTTAATATTGCCGAGTGACACTGCAACTGTTATGGGTGGCCTTGTCGCTTAACATCAGGTGACTATCTCGTCGCGTCATTAGATTAAAAAAAAAACATAAAATTTAAGAAAGGGAAGAAAGTTCTCGAGCGGTGACCACGAACCGGAAGCCGCAGCGTAGGCCGACCCCCACTACGTCGACCAACGATCATGAAAGTCGTGGGGAGCCGATGGATGCAGGAAGCGAGCAGCCGCTGAAAGTGGCACTTTCTGGGGGAGGCCTATGTTTAGAAGTAGACGTCTTCAGGCTGGTGGTTGATGATGATGATGATTAATAGAAAAGCAACATTCCTTTAAAGGCTCGCCAGGCTGTGTTTGCTGTAGAGTCCCAGAAGATGTTCTTCATGTACTGGTGGAACCTGGTACCTGTGGGGTGATCACGTAACTTTGACAGTAATTCAACAAGAGAAATATCATTCCAAATTTGAAAATTTTTACAGTAACTATGCATATAACCTGCGTATTGAAACTCAAACCTATAAGTAAGTACATTTTCTATTTGTAATGGTTGCAATAAAGTTACATGATCGCCTAGCTGGTGCTCATTCAAACACGGATCTTACTTTCTTGATCTTGGTGCCGTTCAAGCGCGGTTTTGTCACAATGAAAAGCAGCAAAAGCATTAAAATAATGTATGATTTAATTAAGGATCAAAACCGTGAATGTACACAATGGTGCCAGTATCGTCGCAAAGCGAAGCGACTCAAGGTACCTAATAAATTCCTATCAGTAAGATGTTTGAAATCCTCAATTTTTCCTACATAAGTAAAACTAGGTGGACCGATTGATTTGATGAAAACTGCATCCCAGCAGCCGCTCAAGGTGGCGCTCTCTGGGGGAGGCCTATGTTCAGTAGTAGACCTCTTCAGGCTGTCGATGATGATGATGATGATGATGATGATGATGAAATAAAACTACATTAAAGAGTTTTGAAAAGTTGCATTTGTTTCACCGGTTCTAATTCCGAAGCTTACTTAACCAAATTCTCTCGATATTGGGAGTTCGATGGTGGGAATACTTATTGCCAAACAATTTTCTAATGGACGCGGGTTCTAATCCCATTCAAGATTTAAGTTTTTTCCAAAACAAAAAAAATAATCTTTCTATTAAGAAGTTCAACCAACTTTTTAATCTTCATTTTATTGACAGGAAACATTATTAAAATAAAATTAAAGTTGTCACAAATTTCAAGTTGTCATAAAAATAAGAAATCGATGAACATTCAGAAAATTCATATTATTTTTATGTTAATTTTTAATGACTGGGATAAGTTGGGACGGGCGTTGTCTAAAACGAAATAAAAGTATGTTTCATTACATAAAAAAGCGCTGCGTCCAAATACATTTAAATCCATACTTGTTTAGGTACAGTTGAAATATAATAATAATAATAATAATAATAATATGTGTGGACATTTCACACAGCGCCATCTAGCCCCAAACTAAGCATAGCTTGTACTATGGGAACCAGATAACGGATACAATACTTATATACGTTTTGTTTTTTTTTTTGTAAATACATACATAGAATACAATATAACACCCAGACGCAGCAAATATAAACATCACCAACAGCCTGAAGCATCCACTGCTGAACATGGCCTCTCCCAGAGAGTGCCACCGACTCTAGTATATGCCATAGCTCAGTTGGTAGTAGATCTGCTTCCTGAACTGTAGGCTGTGGGTTCGATACCCACGCGGGACAAACATTTGTGTGATAAACAATTGAACATAGGTGTTTGTTCTGTGTCTATGGGTGTTATATTATATTTTATGTATGTATTCACAAACAAAAAGTATCTAAGTAATGTATCAGTTATGTGGTGGCCATAGTAAAAGCTATGTTTAGTTTGGGGCTAGATGGCGCTGTGTGAAATGTCCGCACAAATTTATTTATTTACATTACAAAAAATAAAATTAACTTTTTATAGTGAATTTAAGTGTTTATTGTCTACTAAAACTTAAATAACATAATATATATACTAAACTAAACATAAATACTTTAAAACTAATTCACTGTTTATTTACATGAAAATTTACATATAAAATTATTATTAACTCAAAACTACACTAAAAACGAAATCACTAACCTAAAATTAAAAAATTATAAAAAGTAAATAAAGTTTCATTTTAAACTTCATTCCGAAGTTTAAAAATGAATCTTCATTCACATTGCAAATAATTAGTTAGTTAACGAAGTTAACGCCTCGGTTTAAATAGCATGAATAATCGAACATGGTGGTCTCGAACCGACTTGAATTACGGGTAAATCCAGTTTTTATTGATCTGGTCCACGCCCAAACTCCAAAATGGCATTGAAATTGATGCTTATAAATTGGGTACTGGCGTACTCTAACAGAATTCTAAATACTTATGTAGATACCTATTTTGAAACTGCTTAAATGCCTACCTAAATAGATTTTATCTAATATAGAACTGTGGGGCGATTTGTAAGTTATACTTGCATCGCTGAACTTGGGCACGTGCTGTCAAAGCCTAGTTTAGCGCGGCCGAACGTTTGCGTACACCTTAGCAATGATTTAACTAAGTATTAGATCAAAAACAGGGATGGATACCTAATGATTTATCTCAAATTACAGTACCGGCGGAAAAATAGATCTGTGAAAAACGCTTATTTCGATAAAATATTTAGATGTGAAAAGAAGACGTACTACTGAACATAGAACCCCAGAACTTCCCTCATCATCATCATCATCATCATCATCAACAACAGCCTGAAGATGTCCACTACTGAAGATAGGCCTCCCCCAGAGATCGCCACTTTGGGCGTCTTCTCGCCTCCTGCATCTATCGGCTCCTCGCCGATTTCACCAGATCTTCGGACTACTCTTTGAAAACTACCCGATCATAGGTTATCGTAAACTGACACGCTGGTAAAGAAGGTGGGGGAACTTCAAATGAAATGGGGTAACTGAAATAACTATATATCCACTTAATTTTAAACTTTATTTAATGAAAAAATGGTTATTTTGTTTTTGATCCTTTCTATCGAATTCGAATTAAGTCGAGATACTTATGTTGAGGTTAGGTGTTGGTACCCTGAGTTGCTATAAGTTCCTAAATTTGACTCCCGATTCCAAGCAGCAGCAGCAAGCGACGACGAGTCACCACGACACTAATGAATTCTATGTTTTTCTAAGAAATACTTGACGACATGTCGCTATCTATACAGTATAGGTGGTTATGATGTTACCATAGACATATATATTAAGGACAGGCCTAATGACAGGTTAAAACGTCGCTTCAAAGCGGGAGCCAATTTCACAGATTGGCATCCACTAGCGCTCAGTCTGTGATGGAAGTTAGAAGGCATCGGTCGAATGTCATAAACAAAATATGCCAAGTTGTATTGTGAAGGGTTGCACAATCTATACTCAAAAGTGCAGTAAAAAGAAAGACCAAGTTTCTTACCTCAAGTAATTCAATATTTTCAATATTACACTCTGTTTTGTAACAAAATAATCGAATTTATATTTGGAATAATCATTGTAAACATAAACATTGACGGACATAATGGCAGCGATAGGCACCTAATTTTCTCAACTTGTCGTAGTTCACGCGAAATCTAATAGATGGCGCTGACTTTTCCCACGTCATTTTGACAAAATAAAATGTTCCTTCGGGCATATCCTGATATATAAATCTATGGATGTTACCTACTATTAGGTGCCCTTATATTTAACAATAAAAGAATTGTTTACTTCACTGGTTTTTATTGTCACTGCTACACAGTTACACCACAAGCATTAAGAACAATTATTACGAAGGTTTGAAAAGTGGGCGACGAAAGAATAAATAGTAGAAGATGCCAAAAAGGGGGCAAAGATCTACGATTTGTATGGAAGGTACGAATAAGGGACAAAATCAGAAAGGGGGAAAATCGCGAACACACCCTATTATTATAATTTATATTAATTAATTGTATTGTCCGTTCTCTGACTTTGACGGAAGAGAGTAAGAAAGCGATATGCCGCCAGAGCGAGACATAATTTAGTTGAATACTAAGAAGGTGTAGACTGTAGTGCATTCCACGAGTAGCTCCCAAAAGATAACAGAAAACGGATCCCATTTTTCGAAAATCGCCATTCAACCCTAAAATATGTCAATTAATCTCAGAGTCCCGTTCCATCCCATCGGATACCACATCAAGTTTACTATTAGTACCCCAATATCGATATATTATAAAGTGCTTTAGGCGATCGCATAATGAACTACCAAAACTTCGTATTCAAAGTAGATATTAAACCATAATTTTACCATTATCGATATAATAAATTTATCAATTATTATCTTAAATAATTTAGTATTTTCCTTAGATCTCGTAATATTATTACAAGATTCGACAAGTTTATCACTAGAATATTACTTAGGTTTAAACAGAACTGTGCCAGAAACATAAATTAGTTTATCTATTAATAGTTTATTGATGTAACAAATACATTAATTACAAGAATTTATTACAATTACGGTTAATGCATGTCCGAGATAAGTGTTCGTTGTAATTATTGGCCGTTTATAAAGTTTATGACTTAAGTAAGTAACTGCCAATTAAATCGTACATAAATCATGAATTAAAGATGGATTCATCTTTTTTATTCTTCTTTAGATAAAAAATAAAACACAGATTTACAGGATCAAAAAATATTATAAAATTATAATTAGGCCTGGTTTTTAGATCCGTGGTTAAGGAAACAAATTCTAACCAATGCTCAAAATTTGTTAGATCTTTTAACCATTGAATACCTTAATGGTTTTATCGAACGTTATCTTTTCGAAATAGCTAACCTGAAAATATGAAGCTGAAATAGCAAAACAGGGTTTTCAGTTACAGATACTATGTAACTAATTAGACTTAGGCGGCCAATAAACATAAATATAAACCATTAAAAAAGGTATTAGAGAAAAATTTTTGACCAAGTATAGAGATGTATCGTAGTGAAGAAGGAAGAACAGAGAGCATGAAGATCTGGTGGTTGAGCTAAAACATCATCGGTAAAACAAAGGCTCACAGACATAGCTGCCTTGGCCACTTTGGACGGATCGGTGACGATGCGGCTGTGAAACAAGCGTACATGGGACGGCCAAATTACCAACGACCAGTTGGCCATCTTATACCGGTAGCGTGACGAAAAGGAGAAGAACCTACGTAAGTTCCTGGTCTAAAACTGGGAGGAGCTGGCTCTGGATAGATTAAAGAGGCCAAGACTTATTCTAGGTCACTCGTGAGCTATTCTATATAGTGCGACATCCCACAGTAGGAATACCGTCATCGAGTACCTCAATAGGCTATCTGTAGATCGTTAACCGACACATAAACATGTAAAAAAAATCAGGTCTGCCATTTCCGATCCTGCCGGGTCATAGAAATCCGAGAAAATGCGCGTTATAAAAATTACGTCATAATGTGTACCCGAATGAAAATCCTGGCAACAGTTAACCATTGACTAATTACGTAAAAGAAAATAGGTCTGCCGGAAGTACCTGGCAGACCCTTACGAAGTGCCCTTCACACCATTTACCTACCTCAACAAGTACCCCGATGAAACCTATGCCCATTAATAGCCAAGGTGTCCTTGATAATAGATTAAAAGGTCTGCCAGGTCTAAACCTGCCGGAACTTAGTATTCAAAGCATTTAAAGTTAGATTTCCATGACCCGGCAGGACCGGAATTGGCAGACCTGATTCTTTTTACATGTTTAAGTGTCAGCTAACGATCTAAAAATAGCCTATTGAGGTACTCGATATTTGTATGGATTTGTGCTGTAGGATCTCGCACTGATAGTTTAATTAAAACAAAAAATTAGAGTCCTTCGCTTGACAGTTGGATCCAGGGTCAGATTCAGACACAGACCAAGTAAAGCATACTACGTATGGTACGGCACGTATTTTCAGGAAGTTCCTCACTCTGCAGCCCTAACCACTGGTGGCTTGGGCCCTACCTGCCTGCTGATGTAAACCTAGACATTTTGTATATTTTATCTGTATGACTATGGGTTCCACCTGAAAATCAGTTGTTTGAGATCACACGCTGACTTTAATCGTATGCTGAGTCGGGACCTGGGTCATGTCATGACATCACACAATGGTACATTTTTATCTGTTGATTCTCCCCTGTAAATTTTTGTATGTTTGCTACAATGTAATGTTGTGTGATGTCCTGAACAAATGTTGTTTTCTTTCTTTCTTCATAATTATAAAATTAAATAATGTGAAAATTAATAATGTAAATTAAATAAAAGAATACGATAAATACATTATATCAATTCAAAAGTAGGTACCTATTATTTGTAAAAACCAACCAAAATCAATACAGTCTTAATTTTACATCACAAATGGAATAAATATCTACCTACGGCGGGCCCGATAGCTCAGTTGGTAGTACCCCTGCCTTCTGAACTGAGGGCTGTGGGTTCGATTCCTACCCAGGACAAACATTTGTGTGGTGAACATAGATGTTTGTTCTGTGTCTGGGTGTTATATTGTATTCTGTATATGTATTTACAAACAAACAAATATTATAATAATATTAATATTATAATCCGTTATCTGATTCCCATAGAACAAGCTATGCTTAGTTTGGGGCTAGATGGCGCTATGTGAAATGTCCACACATATTTGTTATTATTAAAATAACAGTATTTGAAAAAAAGAGCTTTTGTAGATAGATTTTAAAATGTTCTTCTGTTTTGGTTTATATTCTTCTTTCTTGGTTTGGTTGGTTATTCTCCTTTGTTGATTTACAATCTTCTTTCTTGGTAGATGAAGAGTGAAAAACGTAGAACTTTGGCAAACCCAAGAGCACGGTATGAAGTTCCTACAAGTTATGTGATACGTAGGAACTCTATACCTCGCTAGTGGTAATCACCAATTTGAAATCTTCTTAATTCTTCGCTCTTCTTATTTATTCTTTCTTCTTTGTTTTTTGTATTTTATTGATGTCCTTGTCAGCTTTTTTTTTATTTATTTATTTTTTACCAATATACACAGTGCAAAACCTGAAACAAAGGGTTGTTTTACTGCTCTCTCTCTCTTTTCTCTGTGAGAAACTTGAGGGAAAGCCCGTGGCCTGGCTGCGTCCCAATCATCGAACAAAAAAATATCTTCGCCCTAGGTGCGGAGTGTTATTTAATTTTGTTTCAATGCTCTGTGGTCCCAATAGTCACTAAGGCCTTAGCAAGAACTAAAGGTATTCGGCTGATTACGAATACACCGCTACTCTACCAATGCGATATAGTCAATAACTGTTGGCTTCTTCATCATCATCATCATATTTAACAGCCTAAAGACGTCCACTGCTGAACATAGACCTCCCTAGGAAGTGCCACTTTGAGTGGCTGCTCGCCTACGCATCTATGACCTAAAAAAGCAAAATAAAGTCACGGAATCAACCAAACTTTGACAGTGCTTGATATTAAAGCATAAACATTAGCATTTGAACTAAACAGCTGCTAACACCCTGCCATGATTAATTTTCTTACAATATTTACATATTTTACGGCGCGGGGTAAGCGGGGTAAGAGAGCTTGGGCAGATATCTTTCATCCAACCCTTTAGCTTCCTTTAGGTATGCAAATTGTAACCGGTGGGAAATTTTTGGTCATTTGCATAAGAAATCTTATTAAAAACTTGGTTTGGGAAGTATCTTGATTTCTTTTTTTATTTGAAATGGTCGAAATGAATATCCTAACCACAGAAGATTTGTCAGAATTTTGTATAACAGATTTTTTTATGAGAATGACAGGACGAACTAGGCCTTCACCTGATGTAAAGCGACACGGCTGCCTATAACAGTTGCAGTGTCACTCGGAAGTTTAAATTAATAAAGTTTTGCATGACACTGCACTGCGCACGTCATCCTGAGATATCACACAGTCCAGATTACTAGACAGTGAGATGGTCATAAAGTCTCATTTGCCCAGTAATTTCACTAGCTACAACGCCCTTCAAAAAATAGTATCGCCACTGTCCGGTCCTTGCTTGGCTTTACTAGGATATTGGTATTGTTAATTGTAACGAGAATGGAACTATTCAAGACTTAAATTTACCAAAATTGTCTCAAGGTGCCACTTTACGGTCGAAACAGACATCTAATACTATAGAAATAATGTCTGTGGGTCAAATCTTAGCTAATTTATGCTTATGGCGCCCTTATAGCAAACTTGAAAAAGAATGAGACTTCCAAAAAAGTACACGCTACCCTTTTATTTACCCCGCGGCCGCTTTAGGTATGCAAATTCTAACCCGTGAGAACTTACAGTCATTTACATAAGAAATCACCCAAAAAGTATCCAGTAGCGATTTTATTGAAAAAATTTTGGGGTCTTTGATGTTTTGGAGCTTTTGGGATTTGGGACAGGTGTTGAGATATAATATGTAAATGAAACTATGTATACACAATTATCTGAATTTTGCTATTGAATTCTTTTTCTATGATAATGTAAATTTTGGCAAACCATGAGCTGCTTCTCAGAGGTTGGGTGTAATTTTTTATAAGAATTTCCCATAATCGTACTCGTTATTATGTAGTGACAAGTAAATTGCCATTTAACTAATTAAAGGTTAAACCCATTATTACCTGATATAATGCCGAATTAACTAAAATATCAATCAAGTATTAAATTGTTTTATTCCCGTAAACAGAGTTGCAGTTTTGAAGGATGAAAATTTTGTTTTTTATTTTAATTATAGTATCTGCATAGCACTTATTATAAGGTCAGTTAATAATTGAACAGTTCTTAATACCTATTAACAAATTCAAAAAACAGTATAAAACAAAGCCGTTACAATAAATAAGTTTGAAAAACCTAAACAACAGAATAATAACAACAAAAACGTAGCCATATTTATGACATTATAAAACACCCCGATGTTCGAACTATAACGATTTAATAATCATAATAAATAAGACAGTACGATACTATCTTTAATCCACCTGACCATTATTCCGTGACCTGTTAATTTCAAACTTGACAGGTGACATGTGGTAGATCTGCGGGTCGATGTAATTTGGTCGTTGCTTACCCCCTGTAGTTAGCAAGTATAGGCTAATTACTAGAGGGTGTATATGTACATTTTGTAGACATGTCGGTTATGGATCATTAGGAAGGAACTTCACGTCATGTTCAAACATTTTTTTCTTTCTTCTTTCATATGCGCTCCAGACTGTAAGAGCTAGTTCATCCGACATGTGGTGGAAATTATTATACTTAAATTAGGTACTAAGTACTAAATGCTTTTTTGGATTTAAATGGTTTAGAATTATACTAGAGTTTAGTTTATATGCGGAGCAGAACTGATGTTTTTTCTTTAATATATGTACATGTAGTTTGTTGGATCATTGTATTGGATAATTGGATCATCATGTTGATAATTGTGAGTAAATGAAGTACGTAGTTAGGATTACTAATATCAGTACTAATAAACATGGCACGACTTAGAAACAAACTCCTAATTTGTTAGTTTGTAAATCGTAGGTAAATAAATAAGATTAATACTTACTTATAATAATTTATATTTTTAAGGTTATAAAAAATCATAAAATATTTTACTAAATAAATTATAGTAACCTAGCGCTAAAACATCGATGACTTATTGAATTTATCAGTAGTTTTTATGATAGTTAATATTAATAAGTACCTAGCTAAGTACTGGAAAATACATGGACCATCTGTTTTACTACGTTTTCCTAAATAGTTATTTTACTTATTTTCTATATTTTATCGCGATGATAAAACCACGTACCTACCTACGTCTATCGCTCGTAAAATGTTAATGACATAAACGCAACGATATTATTTTAGTTTATGTCATTAAAAGGCACTGCACAAACTTCATAAAACATCATGAAAATTATAGAATTCATTATAAATGTTATTTAAGGGGTTTAAGTAAAGGCTGTTTAGCGGCAAAAATATGTTTTCAAAACTTCATAAATTGTTTTTTTATATACAACAACTATCTTTTGCTGTATTTTTGTGTTTTCTTGGTTTTTATATGCAATAAAAAGATTGATTATTATTGCTAATATAAAACATCTTAAAAAGAATAGGATTTACTCTAAAAGTGATTAAAAGAGTTTTAGATAAAGGCTGCCAAAGCCTTGATGAAGCTTGGCGGCCAAAATCTGTTTCTAAAATATGTATTTCTTTATACAACATCACATAATCTTACGGAGTAACTAATACATAATCTGTACTAAATCTTTAAATCACATTTCGCTAGACAATCCCGCAAATAAAGGTGTTCACAGGCGGGGGTAAAGACGGCTATGCGCGGCGCAAATCCCACTCATTCCGAGGATTCAACCCCGAAATTAGTTCGCAAATCTCCGGCTTACCACTCCCCCGTTACAGATGTAAATTGTGTAAAAACTCTGTAGGTAAAGGGATAGATAAACAACGCAAGGATTGTAATTGTAGGACTGTATTATATACTTATTATTATAATTTATAAAATAAAAGCACTTTGGTACTTCGTACGAGTTGGACCGGGAGTAAACAATGTACACAATGGTTATGCGCAATTAGTTCTGGTAACAATTGCATGGGCGCCCAAGATACAGGCTTGTCCTAGTTTGGGGTCCGTAGTTAATTATAATTTTGAATTAGAATTATGCCATACTTTATAAGTATTATTTTGTGTTTTGTCTGTGGTTACACATACAGATTTTTTTTACTACCGTCTTTTGTGACATCATAATTCATCATTTGTCATAAGATTTGTCTTAATACTGTGTATTGGTTTCATTATCAACAGCCTTAAGACGTCTACTGCTGATCATAAGCGTCCCTCAGAGAGTGCTACTTTGAGCGGATGCTCGCCTCCTGCATCCGTCCGAATTATAATCTGTTGCATAATGTATTGGTTTGTATTTACCAAAAACTGAGCTGTTGGATGCAAGAGGCAAACAGCCGCTCAAAGTAGTGCTCTATAAATAAATAACATATGCTCAGCAGTAAACTTTCTAAGCTGATGATAATAATTTTTACCGACTTCCCAATAAGAGAAGGCTTTCAATTGGTCACGTGTTTTTGACGTACAATCGTACCTAATTTTTAACTCGTCCTTAAAAAATATTAACCTAAGGTTAATTTTTGGAAGCCATTTATTTATTTCATGATTTAATTAAGACCCTAACTTTAATTTAAATGCTACCACGTAGCAAAATACCTCGAACCGAAATCAGTAAATGTTATCAAAGGGAATCTACATAAAAATCGTAAAGTAAGAAATGAACACCACCCAAGTGGTAGTTAACGCGCTAAAATATAAAAATTAACGCACGACCACGTGCCGCGTACAATTAACAACGTTTCCTATGTTTGCGTAAACTGTTTGTGTGAAAATGGCGTCATACCGTCAATCCGAGTAGCTTGAACACGTTAACAGGTTTTAAACAATCCTATAGGTAAATTTGTGGGCAAAAAATATTTAACTATTATTTCCAAAGTACTTTGTTTTGACATTGGACATTGAAGCGAAAAGTTCATAGGGATTTACTTTATACTTTTATATCTAGCATTGGTGAAATTATAATCTGCTAATGACAATGGCGGGGAGAGGACATCATCCCATTCCTACACAATTAAACATAATAAACAAAAATTCATCCGATTCTTCATTAGTTCTGAAACATTAGTTTATTGTAAGTAAAAGGTATAATTATGTAGGTAGCATTATAGCCAATAATTTTTATCAGGTTATATGAAGGAATAATCTCTGCTTCCCGGACATTTATTATCATACTCGCAATGGTTAAAAATAATTAGCACAAGCTACAAAAATCTGTTTTTATTTTATTTTTCGCTTCAGAGTAAAGCTTGCACCTACCAAGATGGACATCGAGTTATAGAGACAACGCTCTACAGTGCTACATACGAAGCTGACTATCTCCGTCTCCCAGTGAGTGAAAGAGACGATGCTCTACCAAGTCTGTTATGTCGATGTGCACCGGTAGTTTTGTGCTTACTTTGGAAATGATAGAACCTAATAATGTTATTTCGGCCACAATCGGTAAAATGTTCTGTCATTTTTCCGATGGCCGAAGTTGACGCCACTTTACATCTGTCTATATACATACTATTATTTCTGCGTCATATTTGACTGCGTGGGTTTTTGCCCTTGAAAGTAAAACAGCTCGTCAAAAACTAATAATTGTGTTAATCTTTTTATAAACGCAACATATTACTCCGGTTAAACTGTGACCATCAACTTTAATTCCGGCTAAATAATGTATGAACAGCTCAATTCAGACGCCACGCAACGTTACGTAGTAAGTGCTGTTACACACGACACTACTGCCAAGAAGAGTGGCAAATATGGGGCGAAAAGACATAATATTGCGTGATTAGTGAGGCAATTATCGATAAAAACATAAAACGATTGGCATGTTACGATAAAAATTGTAATGCTTGTCGATAAAATGTTATTTTTCGAAAACGAATGACGTTATAAACTAATGATACACTAGTTGTATTATTTCACAATCAGAATGCATAAATGAATAGCAAGGATTATTGCGTTATCCATCATGCAGTTTGATAACTGATTGTGTGATATGAATTGAAATAATTTCACCTAGCATTTTTCAAGATAGCCCGACAAATGCAATAAAGAAAACTGATTTTAAAAACAAAGCAAATCATTCAAGAAATACCTGGTTATGAAAATGATTAAAATAGCTTGCGACTAAGTGCCGTTACACACGACACTGTTGACTATAGTGGGAAAAATATGGACTGAAACACGGCAAAAAGCATTAGTATGTTCTAGTAATAGCTATCTAGATATCGATGGAATTAATTATGCTTATAAAAAGCAAATGTATATCAAAACAATCAAAAAACCTCAAAAAATTCTAATTAAGCCACAGTTATTCTCAATTTGGTTTAAAATAATATTCAATTAGGCGTGACTCGATCTATACGGGTCGATATCGATGTAACATTTGCCCCATCACTAGCACTTAGCGCTCGCGTGTTCTGAAACAGTTTAACTCTGTATCTTTGCCTGACGCAGCTCTACGAATCCCTAATAAATATAACGTCTTTGGTACGAAACCAGTCTAGTAAGAACTTAGAACTTATTTTTTTTCACTAAACAGATCTTTCTAGTTGTGGTGGTCCATCGAGTAACAGAAAATTCATCATCACCAACAGCCTGAAAACGTCCACTGCTGAACATAGGCCTCCCCCATAGAGCGCCACCTTGAGCGGCTGCTCGCCTCCTACATCCTGCGGTCCCCCGCGATTTTCAACAGATCGTTGGTCCATCTAGTACGGGGGCCTACGCTGTGTCTTCCGGTTCGTGGTCGCCACGAATCAAGAGTACCTATGTAAGAAATATTATGTCATGATTTTAATAAATAATGTTTATGTGCTAATTTCATAATTATTATTTATTAGTAATAATTATCATCTATCGCGAATCACGATGAACCTACACTCATAATTTTACAAAATATATAATGACAAAAATGAGCACGTGTTAATGTTTTTGCATAAGCCATTATTAAAAGTGGAGAAAGGCGGTAGGCAAAAGTAAATGCAGGCATGCGTGCGTTTAAGTTTACGACGCGACGTTTTCTGCTCGTTCCATATTTCAAATTTTATAGGTGCAATTTGAAAAATGGCGGGTTCTAAGCTGCAGTTTTGTTTCATCCAAACGCTTCCATTTTTCTTTCATATTCTAAATGGCCAGTGTTAATATTAAAAAATATATTATGAAATACTTGCACCAAGTTGTGGACTTTTTGTGTTTCTAAACAAATGAATAAATTAGCCTCAGTAATAAACGTAGTTTAGTTTAGTATAAATTATTTTTATTATTATACTAAAGCGAGTTTTACTAAACTTACTAGAACTTGTATACCCAAAAACAAATCGTGTAACTAGTATGTATGTTAAAAGTTAATGCGTTTCTTTCCTTGCCATGCATAATTTACGATTTACGGCTCTTTCCGTACTTATCCACGGGTAAGATAGTGGCAGTTAAAATGAAACGCTTAAGTATTTTAATACCCGTTTTGTATGAGCTATATTTATGGCAATTTTGAATATAGTTGTGTTATTATATCAAACGATACAATATTTTCTGATACCTGTATGGTATTCTGTAATACCATACAGGTATTACAGAAATGAATGTACACGTTATAATGAAGGTCATAACAAAGTATAAAAATTCAATTCTGCTTTTTTGGCGGTTTATACAGCAAGTATACGCTCTCTGTGCAACGAAGATATGCAATTTAAGAATCAAGAATTTTATCATGGCAAGAAATGACGTGTAATTTGTTGTCATAATTTTTAATGTTCATTGCATTATGAAAATGGTGTGCATGATATTCATGGAAATAAGTAGGTAGGTAACTTCCTTGGTGATTGAAAAGTTAACGTTCATTCATCTTTATAAAACTGCTAATATTCCAATTAGTAAGTTTGTTTATAAATAATAAATACACAATTTATTTTAATTCGCGTTGAAACTTCTAATAGCAAAAAGCGATATCTAAAAAATTATTAATATAGTTACATTTCTCATGGCACGCGCTTAGGGTTGCCCTTGAATCAACGTTTTGAACTACAAAGGGCAAAACTAGAAGCAAAAAGGGTCGGCCATAATAGATACGCGAATCCTAACAATAAAACCCAATGAGATCTTCGAATTGCAACCGGTCAAACGAATTTCAATCCTAGAGCCATCACCATACGATTGATAGAAATATTTCTTTTCTATCGAATTAGATTTCAAATTTCGAATCCCCTTCGGATTTGGCGGGATAACTTGTAGGCGGGAAAAGTGGTCGTTCGTTCAGTAACGTCAAAACAAATTAGCGGTATAGTATAGCGGTACGGTTGCGTATGTGCGTAGCAACTAGTCCGAGTATTGATCTGCCGGTAGGTGCGAGTGGGACGGTGATAATATTATGAATATTGAATCCGAGTTCACACTCCCCTTTACGCTGTTTGATCGATGTGTGGCCAGCCTAAGTGGTAATGAACTTATTACATAAATTCCCGAGGTGTAATTCGAAATTCGATTGCCAATCTTTTTCAAATAATAACTAGGTACTCACATTCCCAACTGTGTAACCCGTGTACAATTTATTATTGTAAAATATTAGAAATGGTGAAATAAAACCGTGACCTGGCTTTACAAATTCCGTAAAAGACGTACTATTTATTACAGCTAAGTGTCATTAACCCCGCTGTTTGTTCTAACCGAATAACCTTACGTGTTTGTAAAAGTACAACTAGAATAAAAACGCACCGAGACTAACCAAACATTCATTTTATTATCGCTCCCACAAGACCAGTCCAATATAATTCAACAAATTGCCTCGAATCTCCGAATCATAAACCAACAAGACCCCAAAAAACTAACCGATTAATTCCATTTTCAAACGTAATTGTCTTTATCAACTGCAATTACATCGATAACAGTTCGGAATTTAAAAAAAAACGTATCGATAATTACGCGATAGCTAGCTGGCAACCGCAGAATTGGAATGAAGCGTTCCAAATACGAATGACTAAATTGGAAGTAATTCAAATAAACTCGAACAGAGAAATTTAAAAAAGTATCGTTAATCAGATAGCTGACCAGTTACACCGCAGAACTGGAGTGAAACATTCCGAATTCGAATTACGGAATTGCTTATAAGTAATTCAAATATTTCGATGAGTGGAGTGGGTGGCGACGCGATCAGTGATGGGGTAAAAATTACCCCCGAGGGCATTTCGTGGGGTACACACCCCTGTTATATGTGAGGGTGTGTGTTTATGTGTGATGGAGGGTATGATAATGGTGTATTTCCGTCGTCGAGTGCATCCCTGCTGATGTTCTAGGTAAACGTGGAATACGCTCGAAATTTAGCATAACAATTTTTATTGCTTCATTACACGATACAGCAAGAAATATAGGGTATTTTATTTAAAATTTAATTTGTTATTTAATTAATTTCGTTTAGCAATACTAGCTAGCATTACAAAACCCCCTTAAAAATTCTAATCTTCAAAAGAGTCCCTACAAAATTAGGACTCTATTTGACATTATCTGAGGGCAGGCCACATCGCTCGTAGAACTGACAACCGATGGGGAAGAAAGGTTCTCGAGTGGCGACCGCGAACCGGTAGAGTGCAATGTAAGCTGGCCCCCGATTGAGCCGATGGATGCAGGAGGCGAGCAGCCACTCAAAGTGGCGCCATCTGGTGGAGGCCTATGTTCAGATTGTTCAGCAGTGGACGTTTTCAGGTTGTTGATGATGATGATGAAAAGGAAACACCATAATTTAGTTCAAACACAAATTTCTCTACATCTACGAAAGGAATATAATCATTCAGTCGACTAATTATTACAAAATAACGTAAAGGACCTCAGGGCACAATGCACAAAGACATTCTATTGTGTCACGTAACAATGGCTGAGTCACACGTGACGGCCGGTATAAGACAATGCGGCGCGCGACACATCTACAACCCGTATACGGCTGTTACTGTTGAGTGACTGGTGACTTTTTAATCTGACTAACGGATATCAAGAAAAATACTCTTCGAGCTATATGTATAGCGAACTGAAAATGGCGGGGAAATATGGCGGCAACGACTTAATTATCTTCTTCTTTAATGGCTTTCTATCGCTTTTTTGCAATAATTCTGCCAATGTCAAGTGGGTAAAATTTGAACGGTTATGTCAAGTCAAAGTCATGTTTTGTCAGTTAGTTAAAACGCCAACAGTAAAATGGTGGATATTCTACTGAAGGCTCTAAAAACGGCCGTTGAAGCAAAAACGAAAATGCATGTTTCTATAATCTTGAAATCATTTGTCAACACTCGTGTAATAACGGATAATAATCCACCCTTATTACACATTAAAATTCAAGATACACAGGTTTTAAAAAATAAATTCAAAATTCGCAACCGCCATTGTCGGAGTTTCTTCAAAGACCCGCGACTTAATTATACTTACAACACACTCTACGTCAATGTCACTGGCTGAATCAACTGTCAACAACCTGAAACAAAAAAAAAACTTATTTAAAAAAAATATAACACTATCCAAAGAGGGAAAAATAACGCAGCAAATCTATTTTGTGTCATGTCAATGTCAAAGTATCGCATCAATCAACCGAATGCAGCGTTCAAATATTGGAATGTTTTTGTTCCAAGTTCAAAATACCCGCGACCTTGCCACGGTCAACTTGTGACGGGTTGGCCAAATCGTGGGTAATGCACACCTAGCTTTTTGCCAGAGTTTTTGCACCTCAATGGAAGAATGCCAGTCATGTCATTTGCATCACTAACAAGGTACAACAATAGCACAAATTAAAAAAAACTGTCCAAGTTCGAGTCGGACTCGCGCACTAAGGGTTCTGTACCATTATCCATAAAAATGAGAAAAAACCCGTTTGTCGTATGGAGCCCCCTTAAATATTCATTTTATTCTTCTTTTTTAATATTTATTGTTATAGTGGCAACAGAAATACATTATCTGTGAAAATTTCAACTGTCTTTTTTTTATTTACTATATTACTATCATGGTTCATGAGATATAGCCTGGTGACAGACAGCAGAGCCTTAGTAATAGGGTTTGATTTACCCTTTGGGTACGGAACTCTAAAAACGAGGTGAATGAACTGTCAAATAAAGTACATAATTACATTGTTTTGTCAGAACTGAACACCACAAAAAAAACAAATTACAATAAAACTGAAATGCATGCGTCATTTTCAATTCCAAAACAAGTTTCACGACCGGATAAAAGAAAATTATCAACCAATTCAAAAGGTGAATGAACTCCTTTCAAAATATTTTTTTTGTACAGACGGATGTTGCCATCAAAGAAAATGCAAGGTCGAATCGAATAGAAGGTTAAAAAGATAAAATAATACATAATATTAAATTGCAGAGCAGTGCAAATTAAACGGTTCATTTAGTTTTTCGACTTTAACCGCTTTGTCATTTATCACCAATCACAGAACTCACAGAGTTGCAAGTATAGCGGTTATATACTCTTTGATGACACCAATGACAGATGGAAGACGGGCCCGATAGCTCAGTTGGTAGTAATCAGTAACCCTGCCTTCTGAGCTGAGGGCTGTGGGTTCGATTCCTTCCCAGGACAAACATTTGTGTGATGAACATAATTGTTTGTTCTGTCTCTGGGTGTTATATAGTATTCTATGTATGTATTTACAAACAAAAAGTATCTAAGTATTGTATCAGTTATCTGGTTCCCATAGTACAAGCTATGCTTAGTTTGGGGCTAGATGGCGCTGTGCAAAAAGTCCGCACATATTTATTTATTATTTATTTTTAACAAAACTAATCAACGAATGTATAGCGATTATAATAATTCTGTTGTTGTTTTGACTTTTGTTTGTATTAGGTACTACCACAGATTAGAAAAAAAATGTACTAGATACTACTATTTTAATATCTGTGGTATTAGTATTGTACTATCTAAATCTATTTATGGGAGTTTTGGCGGGAACGCGGAAAAGTTCACGTCGTTGCATCGTATTATTTTTCAAAACTTTTGCTTTCTCCAGTATTAATGTTTAAAACTGGTGGCGTTTTACGCATTAAGTGCTGAATTACGAGCATGAGTGAGGGCAAGTGATATAATGGCTGTGGTAAAACGTATTTTTTCGTGTTGCTTCTAAAACTCCATAGTAGCTTTTAGTAAAGTTGCCACCATTTTGCTGGAGTATGACTTAGACTGGACTATGACTATGACTAGGACATGACTTTGCTTGAAATATATTATAACACGATGAAAATATAATACTTGACACTGGCTAAATACACTAAGCGTGGAGCCAAAATATAACAAAAAAAACCTTCATTAATCGTACCTATAAAGTATAAATAAAGCATGACTCATGAATTCATAAGTGTTTTTGCGGTGACGATGATTTCGATATTTTTTATCGACGCCGACGTGCAACGTCCGCCATGACCTGTATGACCTGACTCTTTGTTGAGGCCGTCCTTTGCTTTTTGCGCGAAAAATCGGACGTTCTGATTAAATTGACGGTCGATATGGTACAATATAAATCGATTGTGACTCAAATCGATTGGGAAAAATGTTTTGAAATAACTATGTCCAAGAGTTTGATGTTATATTATGTGCCGTGTCAGACTTTTTTTTAACGGGCAACGTGCCTTTATTTCTTAAACTACTATACTAACTAGAACTACTACTACACTACCTACTACTATTAACAT
The DNA here is from genome assembly GCA_963580505.1 of Ennomos erosarius. Taxonomy (NCBI): domain Eukaryota; kingdom Metazoa; phylum Arthropoda; class Insecta; order Lepidoptera; family Geometridae; genus Ennomos; species Ennomos erosarius. The sequence continues at coordinate 11,916,360 of OY756988.1, forward strand.
TTGAACTGTAAACTAGCCAGGATGGCCTATAGCCACAGACTTTGTTGCCATTTTACATGTTGGGTATCCAATGAGCGTACTTAAACAAAAAAAAAAAATTCTATGCTAGGACGTTTGTATATATTTTCCGCGTATAGTGCACCTATTAAATTTCAAGAATTTTCTCCAAAGATCGGACAGGCATATAGTAGCCATTGGATTCTGTAGAGGTATAGCCAAACGTCAATATATTACATCAAAGTTAACATGGCATTATAATTAGAAATAACTGGCAAAACACGACACATAACTCTGGACTCGAGAAAACATTTGAAATCGGAAAACACAAATAATATTGGCCAAAAACAAAAAAGGCAAATTAAAAAAAAATGTATTATCTTTCGAATTTCAAAACCGGAATAGAGAGCGCGGGAATAAAGTTTATGACACAACTACACGGCACTAAAAAGTGGATGTCACAGTATAATTCTATGCTCGACAACATCAAATCAAAATAATGATTTAAAAAACCGAGTTTCAAAATATTAGTTAAAAGTAAGAATGCTAGGAAATTTCCAAATAGCTGTTTTATCTCAAAGTTAATGGGACGGAAAGGTGCAGTAAAGATAAAACACCTAATAGAACATCCACTTAGGAAATAATTACAGACAGTTTATCAACCTGTATCTAAATTATGTTGTTTCGGTTACTACAACTATCTAAAGAGGAGATTTTAAAAAGAGAATGTTTTGGAATGATTGAAGTAAAACATAACCAATAACAAACAAGTCGGCTTTATGCGAAAACCCAACATAATTAAAGAATAATAAAAAAGTTATAAATTCGACATTCTATTTTTAAATTTTTAAACGTTTTTTATCATAAAAATCTAATTAGTTAAGCGTTTCATGCTTCACAAAAATGCCTGTACAAAATCAATTACCTGTGAACGGTTGATTTGTACAAAAATCGCGCGAGAATCGAGTCTCGTGAAAAAATATAATCGCTTGGCGCAGGGTATCGAATGCGATAATAATCGAATGCGATTATAATCGCCGGGGATTAAAAACTTTTGATTACACCGTTTAGCGAACGTGTTGTGTGAAAGAATTTAAATTATTGTTAGTTGTTGATTTTTGTACAGGATCAGAATTTATGATTCTGTATGTGGTGTGGACCTTATTTAGGTACTTTTGAAATTTTTATTTTACGGACCGTATTCTTTTTAATATTAGTTAAAGATTATTACCTCACTAATTAAATTGAATTGGCATTTTTAAATTACGAATAATGACATGCTCGTCAAAAAAAAAACGAGTTTTACGTATATCTCAGTTATAACATTTTACCATTATTTGTACTCAACATAGGTAAAAGCCAATATAATGACCTATTTAAAAACTGAATAATAAGGAAAAATAGAGAGTTATTTTTATGTAGAGCTCTTACCTACAAAGCAATTGTTAACAGCTATTATAAGCACTTGTAACATCAATTTTAATATAAATTTAGCATACGCTATTAGCACCATAATTATAATTTATAAATAGCTATAGTTGCTCTGCACTGCATAGACAAAGTTATAACTATCTTCGGCTTTTCATCGCGGAGTAAACCAACGTAAATATTATCCTCGATATTATGAACACACATAAACAAAGTATAAGGTCTCACGCTACGAGAAGAAAAAAAATGTTGTTTTTAAAAATGGAACAGATTAAATCCTTTTTTTCCTCAACCGGTCTAGTAGCAGGTGCAGTGGTAAAAGTGTTATGTGATACGCAGCCATGAATACAATTTTTCTTATAGAAGTGCAATCTCAAATTGTATCAAATAGGTTTAATATTCAATTTAAATTAGAATTTAGAATTGAATTAAAAAAAATACGGTGGTGAGCTATATTTGTTAAAGTTATAACAGGTCACACAATAAGTATCATACATTTTTATAATTTAAAACATCCGATTACCTTATAAAGTTTAAAAAAATACCATTAACTTTATACCAAATATTGCGGCTTTTGATTATTTATAGTTTCATTGCATAACGCCATCCCGTCCCGTGATGCAGGTTCTACTATTCAATTTAACATTACGGGCTTCTCTGAAACATTTATAATCGTTTGAAAAGAAATGTGGACTTTAATTCTCAACCTATAAAGCACATATTCCTTTGAGATTATTTTCATGAATGTATAGCTAGAAATAAGTGCCCCAAAATAATAGCACAATTTAAAACGTAACCAAGAACTAAATTGACAAAAAACTAATGCAATTAACTACAATGGGGACAAATTCTACGAAACGATCTTTGTGTTCACAAAACATCCATAAACAGTATTTTAATAAGGCGTTATTTATTTTTATTACAAAAGGTCGTACTTTGCCTTCGACATAAAGCCATTTAATAATAAGTTTGTTGTGATGAGTGCGTATCATTTTGCTTATAAGTATAAAGTTTTCAAGAATTTTTGCATTTTATTTTTATAATAAGGTGCGAACATGTTCGTCGAGCTTGTTTATCAATGTTTAATTAGTAGCAAAGTTCTGTAATGAAAAATAAAGCCATCCCAATTTAGATGTAGTACTTACACCTACAAAATGCGTTTAGCTATAAGTACAGTACCTGCTCTATTAAAATTAATATACCAATTTCGATGTTTTTATATACTAATTTTGTGCCAAATTCTCAAACTTTATAAACAGTGGACTAGGTGGTAGGACTTTTTAAAGTTCGTCTAGGTAGGTACCACCGCTTTGCCAGTTATTCTGCCGCCAAGCAGTAGTGTGTTCCGGTTTGAAGGGCATTGCAGCTAGCGAAATTACTGGGCAAATGAGACTTTATGACCTGATTACACAGTGTAGTAATCTGATTACTAGACAGTGTGATGTCTCAGGATGACGTGCGCAGTGCAGTATCACGCGGAACTTTATTATTTTAAAGTTCCGAGTGACACTGCAACTGTTATGGGCGGCCGTGTCGCTTAACATCAGGTGAACGACTAGCTCGTCACGTCATAAAAAAAACAGTAAAAGTAGTTGTCAATAAGTAATTATTTCTTAATGATTATCTCGGTCTCAAGCCTCATCGAATCTATAAAGGATTCTTTTCTACGAAACCCCAAAACCGAAGACGAAAGAATTTTTTAAATGAAAAAATAGAAGGTCATAATTTTAACCCTTCATTCGACGTATGCTATCGAATTAACTTCTATCCTATCCCCAATTTCGAAAGTAAAATAAATAGGCTGTAACCTATTTTCGAGGCGGATAAAAAAAATAAAACGTAAAAAACGCGATACCTGCACTTAAGCGAAGCGAGTGGCCGCGTCAGTCGAGATATTGAGTATATGTGGAGGATACAGTGAGAGCATAATAAAAGGCTTTATTTAAAGTTAAAACAAAAAAGTGTGGGTCGAAAACGAAAACCTCCACAAAATTGCCTTAAACAACAGCCACAGATTAATTTTCAAACGGAAATTCTTTAAGGAACCTACTGCTTATTTATTTCTTGAAACTAACTTCGTAATGCGTAAAAAACATCATAATCCTCAGTCTGAAGACGTCCATTTTGAGCGGCTGCTCGCCTCCTGCATCCATCGGCTCTCCGCAGCTTTCACCAGATCGTCAGTCAGACAAAAAAATAATAAGGTATCTTCTAGGCAAGCATGCACCACCATTGGCCGCGTCATCACTTACCATCACGTGAGTCAGTGGTCAAAATGCTATGTCTATAAATTATAAAATAAAATACCTATAAAAAAATATTGTTCTCATTGCACCCCAAGCACAAGACCACTCGTCTTTCAACCTCAACCTTTCAAAGCATATTATTTACTTTTTTCTTAAAAAGTGGCACAAAAAATGGTAAGGAATGGATTTGAACGCTCACCAAATGTCTCTGCACCCAGCAGGTTGGCGTATCGTCGTTTTTGAACGCATTTCCGACACGTTCGAAACCTGGAACGTAAGGAGATTTCTCTTTGTAAAGTCACAGATTATAGAAAAACAATTGAGGTAGAGTTTATTATAGACTCCGTCTCACGTAAGTTGTCCCGCAGCAATAAGTGGAACTAATTTTGAAAGTAAGTAAATAATATCGATATTCACAAATTACTTTATATTGAAATTTTGGGGAGTCTAAAATATAGAGGTCAGCAACATTCCGTAGCGCGAATGTGGCGACACGGCCGCGGGACAACTTACGTGAGACGGAGTTTGAGGGTTACTTTTTCAAAGTTCTGTCTATCTAGGCATAATATTATACAATAAAGTAGTTAACTATTGCTATGACGTCACGTCGGGATAACAAAAAAAACATGCTGTTAATTATAAATTTAATAATAATATTTTATCAATACAATTTTTGGAACTGCAATAGAATCGATTATTATAAATTTATGTAAACAAGTTATACAAAGTAAACTAATCATATTAAATGATTAAATAATTTTTATAAACGCTCACCTTAACGAAATTAACATTAGCTTTAGTAATGTTTTGTACAAATATTACCCACATAACATTAAATTAACTTTAATATTAAACTATAAATCTGAATTGTTTATGAACACACTGCTACAATTAAACTGAGTTATAATAAACGCAAATAAAGACATACACGTGTCCTTGTAATTAACTATTGTATTAATTAACTAACTAGAACTTTGCCGCATTAAAAATCAGGACGGTTGTCTGAATTCCTATTGTAATAGAAAATGTATTTTATTACGGTAAGGATTTCAAGGTTATCCATTTTACTTCATGTTAGATATAATAACACCTACTTATTTAACTATATATTTTACACGTGTAAAAAAGTAAATAATAAGTGACTAGTGCCTTTTCATATTGTCATAAGTTATTATTATACTTTGCTTCCCGTGATTTTGCTTGCGGATAAAAATATTATTTGTAAAATAGCATAGATTTACATAATTATCAAATTTCATTCAAATCTCTTCTTGGGCTGGGAATAAGGAACAAGAAGGAACAAACACACACGTAAATAGGTGTGTACATTTCACACAGCGCCATCTAGCCCCAAACCAAAGCTTGTACTATGGGAAACAGATAACTGATATAATACTTAGATACTTTTTGTTATAAATACATAGGTACATGGAATACAATATAACACCCAGGCACAGAACAAACATCGATGTTCATCACACAAATGTTTGTCCTGGGTAGGAATCGAACCCACAGCCCTCAGTTCAGAAAGCAGGCGTCCTACAACTGAGCTATCGAAAACTTCATAAAAGTATTAAATTAAATACCCTATAAAAATTTAAATTTTTTCGTTTTTTATCTGTATTTATAAGAGTTCCTGTTCCGTTTAGGAGTGTTTTCGAGTAACGATAATGCGATCTACCTACCTCTACATAATATTATGACGAATAGTAGAGATCTTTTTAGATTAAAACATTTTATAGTAGGTAATACCTACCTAGACAACGACCTCAATTAACTAGAGTGTTAACGTACCTAATTTAGTTTTATTTTCATGTGAACAAAGCGACCGACGAGCGATAATATCTACACGTAATGTTATTGTTTTATATTTAAAGAATAATCGTGAACCAGTTAACAAAATAACTGGAATCAAAAAAAAACATAAGTCGAATTACTAAGCTTCCTCTCTTGCTTACTAGACGGACGTTTAGGTTAGCACATAATAATAGGTAGGACTTAACACTACCTACATTACATAACACACACAATACTAAAAACAATTCAAAAAAAATTAACTGAATGGCTCCGCAAATGGAGTTAAGCATAAGAGTATTTTAAGTTATAATAAAATAATATATTTCTAATAATAATAAAATTTCATTTTTTGTAACACATCTCGTTTTGTACTTCGGTTTTGTATGATTTTTTTTATGACGTCACGAGTTCTTTCACCTGATGTGAAGCGACACGGTCACCCATAACATGTTTTTACACTTTCAATTATAATACACGATAAAATATAATTAGGTAAAATAGTAATCCTGAAATCTAATTTTTTTATTTTTTTTTGTGGCTAGATAAAATAAAAATTGTTTGTCTGTTAATGTGCACATAATAAATATATCATTATTATTTTAAGTTGTGAACTATGAAATCCAATATTAATTTTATTATTCCATTGTTCTCTTGAGCATATTTTAAAAGTACTTGATTTGATCGTATCATGTCACCCTATTGGATGCATTTTGGCGCGCATTTGAACTTTTTATTTTTGTAATGAATAAAATCCAAGATGGCGGCCACATACGCGGGGGAGCGATTAGCCGGACCGTGGTTATAGCCACGCCTGTGCCAGGGGTTGCGTGCAGCAAAACAGAACATACACGGCGATGTTCATAAATTACTGGACTACATGGAAAAAAATGGTTATTATATTTTTTATCTTTGTAGGCGTTTCGTTCGCCTTTTGCAAATCTCTTTGTTAATCAATATTTGACAACTACTTTCCTTAATCAATAAATAACATATTATCCAAAATATATTAAACCCGCCCAACAAAGATTATAGCTCGTGAACATGATTTCTCCTACTAACACTCGCTTTCGCGGGCGGGGGGGGGGGGGACGTAACAAAACGAGACAAAGTCATACGAAATTACAAAGAACAGAGCAGGATAGAACAAAAGACACATTGGGTGTCCCGTTTCCTCTCATAGAACTAGCGGTTGAAATACACCACTAATTTTCGTAGTCAACTAGATAATAAAATAGTCAATGCCACCCAACGAGGTTCGTAGCGCGTAAACCTACGAAGCGTATAGGCGCACGTGGCTTGCATAAAAAAGTTCTGCTTGGAATCTGAACTGTTGATCAATCGATTAGGTATTCTTTTTGAACGATTTAAAGAAGTGACAGATAAAAATAAGTTGTAGAACCTTATTCATGTTAACACAATATAGAAGAAACCTTTAAAAGCTTGTTACCATTTTATAAAACCTATGATCATCATCAAATCAATATAAGTATTTAATTATAAAAATTTGGTCTAAATCTGAACATTGAATGTTTTTTGAAAATGTTGAATGCATCATACTTCTTAATCGATATAGATTTTTTTTCCACAGTACTCTCTCAATGTTACCTGTACTGAAAAAAGCGAAGCGCCTTTAATCAAAAAAGAAGAAGAAGAAGAATGCAAATGGCGCCAACATAACAATGGTTAAATTAGAAACTGCTTCTCATAAAAAGCGAAGAGAACTGTTCATGCTGATAGATTTTTATTAACTCGATTGCCCAATCGCGAAGCACAAAGCTATAATTTGAAATTAAAATATGGTTATAAATTGCGTCATTCTGCAATGGAACCAATAGCATTACCGCGTCGTTTCACGTTTAAGACAGCGTGCTGTAGCGTGACTACCTCGTTCATAATAATTATTTCTTTAAAAGTACTAACTACTATGGTAAATGGAGTGCTTACCGCTCTGCCGATGACAGGTGATAAATTAAATTGGGTCAGTTTTTGTTCGTGATAAATTTTTTTATTGGCACTTGTATGCGTAGGCTTTTCTCACTTTTAGTCTTGTTTTTAATATTGCCACTGCACTACTGGCCTGTGTTGCCACTACCCTTTGCTGATATTCGGTAAAAATAATTATGAAAACACGACGCAAGTGTCCCAGTAGTTTATAATAAATAGGATAGAAACTCTGGTCGTGCTATTTGTTTTTTCACTACGAATTTGTACGGAACGATGATTGCGATAAAAGCGATTCGGGGCCATGGGGAGTAACCCATTGTAGCTTATGGTTGTATTCAAAGTACTTTAGTCATGGCTGGATCACGATGAATATAGCAAACAATATTTTTTTTAATGTAATGAGTGACAAATAAGCAGGCGGCCCACCTGATGGTAAGTGGTCACTGCCGCCTATGAACATCTGCAACACCAAGGGCATTGCCGGTGCATTGCTTACCCTTAGAGAGTATTTAATAATTAACTGAACGTACTTACTAATGAAATTATTCAGACAAAAAAATCCTACGTTTTGTCTGCCATTGGACAAGGCCTTTATTTTAAGTTAAAGCAATTTAATTATTAAAAATAAGTGACTGACTGACAGATAGACAACGTATAATTACCTACAATCTAAACTGATGAACTTAGATGCTTGACATTTAGGGCGTATCTTCCAATATTTTGTAGGATTTTTTTTATTCAACCCCTAATTAAACGTTACACGAGTGAAACCGCAGGCTACCTCTAGTATCATGCAAAATGAATGGCAAATACACAGTTATTTCATTTTTTTTAATTGGTTGTAGTTGTAATTATATAAAAAATTTACCATAATAGGAATTTTTATTTGCAAAGGGCAACATTATTATACGTTGGTCAATACAAAATTACCTAAATACAAGAAACGAAAAATTACCAAGAAACGACTAGTTATTTTATTTAAGTGAGTAACTATTAATTCAGTTGAAACACGAATACCATTAATGAGTTATTTCAATATTCAATGGAAGTTTAAAATTAAAAATGTCAGTACAAGATACATATCGGCAATTAAGTCAATAATCGCGACACAGTTAATTAATATTGTTAATAACACTGGACATGATTAATTTATCTTTCATTCGGAGAATCTCGAATTGAGGTGGTCTATTTAATGAAGTAAATATCAAATCGTCAGTTGCCTGGAAGACATCACTTTTTAAAGTGATAAGGCCTCTAAGTGACAACCGACGGAAGAAGCAGCGTAGGCCGGCTACCACTAGGTGGACCGACGATCTGGTGGACGACGAAAGCCGCGGGGACCCGATGGATGCAGGAGGCGAGCAGCCGCTCAAGGTGGCGCTCTATGGGGAGGCCTATGTTCAGCATGGACGTCTTCGGGCTGATGATGATGATGATAATGAAGGCCTCTTATTGTGCTATCTGTTATAGCATATTTTAGTATTTTATGTATTCTTTAAAACTAAAAGAATCTGGTTTAAGCACTTATTAAGTTAAAGTTAATTACTGAAAAGGGTAAAATACCTTTCGTCCTAATTTATTTTCTCGCATTTCTAAAAAAATTTTCCTTATTTTTCTGAATCACGTTTAAAATACAGATGGACAATCTTTTTGGAATACGAACTTGGGTAGGTCGAACCGGTTTCGACCGGTTAAAACTACTTATTAAGGTTCAATGTACAGAAACAGAGGAACGCTTATTATCGATGAATCGACGAAAATATGGTCAAATTATCACTTATTTCTTACCGACACTAACAGAACGATCAAACATTTAAAACGATCTACTAATATAATAGCTAACTGCGAAAATGTACCATTTTGACAATGTGGTTCGATTTGAAATATATTGACTGCAAAAACGCCTTGTATTATAAAAATTCTTTGTTAAATTACAATATTGATATAAACCATACATAAACACAATGATTACTATTAGCCTGATTACACCTGCCGAGTAAAACAGCGAGTTAGTGCTTTCGGCCGAGTACTCGGTATTTGTAAACACACGTCGAGTGCACGGCCGAGCACAACAGGCCGAGAGAGCCACTCGGACCTTGTTGTATTTCCTAGGCCGAGTGGGTACTTCTCACTTCTCCGCACCGTCTCGCTCGCTCACTCGGTGGGTCTGAATACGCGCACTCGCCACTCGCCACTCGTGACTTTTTCCCGTACATTTTCACTCGCACAAAACGTGAAACAATGACTGTCTCGCCGCAATTTTAAAAATGTGTGTAAACACTTATTCTGCCATATCACTGTCTCGGCCCACTGTGGGCCTTAGTTCAAACTTTCGAGTTGGGTTCAAATGGATGATTTTTTGACAGCTCCCTGATAGTTATTTACCTACACTTCTTTACTTATACTGTAGGTAAGTACCTACATCTTACTAACCTAACAGAAAAATAATACATCAATTAAAAAAAAAATATCTTGTTTCCAAAAAAAATGGAATACTCCAAAAAAGCAGAAGCGCGTAAATTATCCGACAGTTGTGTGTGGTCCCAACTCCTTTCAATGTCACCTATAAAACTTTATTGAGGAAGCAACTAAATTAAATAAAGAACAAGCAAAGACCTCGTGAATCAGGCGACTTTAATGTGACATAGAACTTAAAACCGCCAAATTTAAATTAAAAAGTTCAGTGCAAAATAATCTAAATCGACTCAAATGAGGGCTCGGTCAAAATTACTACAAAAATGCACTAAAAACAGCTTTAATGGAAAACATGTGTTTCCATATTTACAATGATGTTCGAGTTGCACATTTAGTCAAATTACAGGACGATAAGTACTTACAACGTCCATTCAATAATTTCAACACATTACTGAATATGGCAACATTATTCTTTTTTATATTGCAGGTTTGGGGTCATAATGTTATCGTATATTAGGGTTTTTGATGGTTTTTAATCAAGCAATTTCAAATTTTCTGTACATTACTGTGTCTCTAAGGTGCGTATTTTTTGCTCCGTGTAAGATAAAGAATGGTTAAAAACTAACAAACTTTAACCATTGGTTACCTAGTGAAATTACTGGGCAAATGAGACTATGACCTGATTACACAGTGTAGTAATCTGATTACTAAACTGTGTGATGTCTCAGGATGACGTGCGCAGTGCAGCGTCACGCAAAACTTTATTATTTTAAAGTTCCGAGTGACGCTGCAACTGTTATGGGCGGCCGTGTCGCTTAACATCAGGTGAACGACTAGCTCGTCACGTCATTCATTCACATAAAAAAAATACCTTAACTATGGATTAATAAATCCACCTTTAAGTAAACAACCTGTTATAAACTTTATTCTTATTTTTTTAGTTCTATTCACTGTTCACTCTACGATTGATATGAATAGTAGGTACAATCAATTCTATTGATAGGAAAATGTTTTTTGTTTACAAAGTGATCTGTTTATTATTTTCCGACCACATTTACACACAAGTGAACAAAGTTGCAGATGTCATCGACCTAAAGCATAGTGTAAAACTATTATTATATTTGTGAGATAGCAGTTCGCAGACTATAATAAAATATGTAAACACAATTTATGTTTTGTTGCGTAAAATAATCTACAGTATTATTATACCTAGGTAGGTCTGTATGTCATGACTTACCTACATCTTATTTTTAAGTTATTTTTTTTAGTAGGTAAGAAGCGCCCCACGGTTCGCCAATATTTTTGGATTTCTCGCCATAACTGAAAATTTTATAACAAAAAGATATTTCTTTATTCATCCTGGTAATAAAGCAATGCGTGTTTTTATTTCATACCAATTGTGCCACCATTTGCAAAATAAACAGAGATATTTTCCCGCCAGAACTTTTACTAATAAAAATAAGATTTTATCCGAATTGGTTCGGCCATTGGCATTAAAAAAAAACAGACGTTCGCTTGCCATAATTCTCAATATAAATAAAAATGTTATCCTAATGTTCTTAGTGTGTAAAATGTCATACAACCAGACATTAAATTTTATAAGGGATACCAGATAAGTACCTACCTAGTTATGTAGTACCTAACTGATAGCTTATTTAAAAATACATTATAAATATACTTATGGAAAACCCAGTCTGTCAGTCATGTCAACAAGTCTGAGTCTGCATTTTCCGTATTTATTAACTGTGGTGAACACTAGAAGGTATTTTTTGACACAGTTTACCTATCTATTGCTATAAATAAATGAATTGTAAAGGAATTAGGTATTGGACGTATGAACCTGGCGTAAGGGTTTTTTTTATCAATCTTTATTTATCCACATTTACAATTTGAGCATAATTTAAGTATAAGTATCAAATAGGTTAGCGTTGTACTCTAGATTCTGCGGTAGAAAAATCTGCGATTTAATACAGGTTTTAATACTGCAATCTATTATAATAACTGAGATAGGTACAATAATAATTAAGTCATCATTAAACATTCTTACATAATTATAAAACTGTGTTGTTAATTATATTTACTGATGATTGGTGAAATGAAACTTTTGATAGGGTAGGACCATCCCATCTCTTCCCGTGGTCGCAGTAGGATCCGGCTAAAGGAATATCCAGGAAATGGGCAGCAGCTTTCTCTACTTACATTAAAATCTGCGATCTCCAAGCTTCCTGCGAAGCGTATGGTGATTATGGCAAGTCTTCGTGACGTTTTATGGGGGAGGCCTATGTTCAGCTGTGAACGTGTTTCAGGCTGATGATGCTGGTGGTGATGATGGTAATGATGCTGGTTATGATGATGGTGACTATGATGATGATGATGATGATGATGACCTGATAGGAGGCTTGCCGCCGTCGGATAATTTTGTCGTAACATTTTAAATTGTGATGTAAGAAGGCGTTACAATTTATAACGCTGTCTTTATTACATTTTTAATAATTCCACGATTTCCACGTGAATAGTCTGTTGTATTTTCTCTAATCTATGGCATGATTACTACGACAAACTTGACGTTCGCACGAGATAGCCACAGATTAGAGAAAAAACAATATGGCGAAACGCAACGACAAAATTATCTCACAGCTAGCGAATTACCTCAAGTGAACAAGATGTAAAAGTTATAATAACTTATTTGAAAGCTAGCAAGTTTTATTAACACATTATAAATTAACTATAGAATACCCGATAATGAAAATGGTTAGTTAACATTATGACCACAGATACTCGTTAATAGTTTATGACAGATAATAAACCACGCGGCTATTTCGCGAGTATTTGTTAACGTTGAAGTAACTAACATGACTTTTTGATGTTTAAATTTAAACGCTGGCAACATAATTATTATGAGTTATGACTATGACTAAAATAATTGTTCGTTTGTCCAATTTATATAAACGGTTTTAACTCTGTAACTATCCATTTATTCTTAAATTCATTATACTTACCGTTTGTATTATACATTCAAAAAACTATAAATAGATAGTTAAATAGACAGTTGGCTTTTAAAAATGAGTAAGAGATTTTTATCTGTGCCTGCATACAGCTCTCTACTTATCACAGCTTTGAGTCTCCGCTCAGTTAAGCTGTAAAGGTGGGTAGAGGCCAACAACATTACCCATTAAAAAAAAGAAATAAGCTTAGGATCGGACCAATATCCAAATGGCTTCGTACATAAAAGTGTTTCTTTTTAAATTTTGCATTTACGTGGCCGATGTAGTTTGTGAACATTTAGCCAAAATCTATTAAAAAATAACCTCTACCATCCACGTGTTTCCATCACATATTGCACACAGACTCAGTAAACACGTATGTTTTTTACTAGTTTAGTCAAACGGAGTCTTACCTACTGTTTAGCATAAGAATAGTGGTTACCAGCTGTGTTCGGCCATCTGTGTGCTTCTTGTTTATTGCCAGCTCTATACGTGTACGTTCGTGGCGTTCGATTTTTGAATATTTAAAAAGCTAAGCATCTATATGTCGTTAAATATGTTTTATTTAATTCTGATGAATGGCTATTCAGAGTTTCAGAGCATTGTAATATTAAGCTGAATAACGGTTTAAGAAATAATAATTGCATGACCAAGAATCACAAAATTCCCCAAAAAATTTGTGTCATTCACCAACCCGCATTGGCCATCGTAGTGGATACCTAAGCCACCTAACAACACTATTATCACCTGACCAAAAATCGTTTTTTTTTTGTCATAACCATTCGTGCCTACAAATTTTACGCCAATTTCTGATACAGAATTATCCTGATTAGAAGCTTGATGAATTTATTGCCATAGCTATTTATCGATCTAACCCTATAACCCTTTTATTCTAAACATCTGCTCATTAATATTCATATCAGCAGCTTGGTACCTTAAAACTATAACAACCGTGAGACACAGAGCACGATAATCCTAAATTTATGACCACTGAACCGTCTCAAAAACTACGATTCAACCGTAAAGGCATTAGAATCAAGAAAAAATATATCACTAGCTCTCTTCTCACATAAATTACTGCACATCTATGCACATGTATGGGAAATAACGAGCTAAACAATAGGTTTAAATCTTAATAAATGATCGCATTCAAATAGGGGAGCAAGACATTTGAATCTTAACCCTTTGAACGCGACACCTGGTCTCCGAGACCGGAGTCAAAAATTCTTTCACTATTAGCATAATATTTATAATGATGACAATGGGATGCGTTTTGAAAGTAGAATACCGTCGTTGCTTCTGAATTATAATACGGTAGTGTAGATAGGGTGTGTAACAAAGACTTGGTGGTTTTTAAGATGTTCCTCGAACGTGTTAGTGTAGTTCCTGTAAAGTTAACGATGAGAGTTTAGACCAGTCGTAAACCCGATTTCATGGGCTGTAAAACTGGTTGATTGCACACTTGAGTTAAACAGCTTAGTTGTTATGGCTAATGCCAGCTTAGATGGTATTTTACGATTAAGTTTGACTACAGATGTAATAAACTGACTGGACGTAGGAGTATCTGCGAAGACCATTTATTTTGCTCAAGATTAAAATCTGTACATTCAAAAGCAGTGAAATTTAACGATGGTGAAAATTTAATGATCGCCATTCATTGAATAGATAAACATTTTTTCTCAAGCGTCGGTTAAATCTGAAAGTGATACCTCCGAACAATGCAAACAACTATCGGACGAATCTTCAGATCCAATTTCGGAAACGAACAAAAAATCATTTAACCCTAAATAGACCGTAGCCTTTGTCTAGAGGCCGTAGAATGATACGCATTAGGGGTTTTTTGCCGCGTTATGAATACATTTAAAACAGGAAGGATGTGAAAGTTAAGGGTATTGAAGACACCGTATGTCGGCGAAGGGTTAGAACAGACAAAGAAATAGCTGAATAATAGCCGAAACATTGTAAGGAATGAATTATTGCTGCATTATGTTGTGGTCTATAATTTTTGGTCGAGAAAAATATAATAAAACGATGTTATGACGTTAAAAATAATGATTGTACTTGGTCGCCCTGCATAATAAGTGCTTCACTTCCGTCGGTTAGCCGTAATATTTATTATTATCATGTTCTTAAAAAATAATACATTAGTCATAGTAATGACCAACAGAAATATAAAATTAATTCCATGTTGTTAAATTAACAATGTTAATGTCTTTGTTATGAAAACAATTTCGATATGACACCCAGCTGTTAAATAAAACTGACAAGGCGATGTCAACCTTTTAAATATGACATAATCAGGGCACTACATGTTTTGGTGACGCCAAGGAGAAATTTCATCGATGAACAATAAGATATCGATAAGTTTCACCTCAAACCATCGATCAAAACGTTATCGATACTTTCTATTTGAAGGATAATGTTATCGATAATACTATTTGACATTGAAAGTAGTTGATAAAACAATACAAAGTAGAACTGATAATGAAAAATAAACAAGTTACACATGTTTCTGATAAAAAAGAGGTCTTCGATGGTATTTTTTTCATATAATTCTTGATGAGTGTTATTCGATAGTTAGCACCTTGACCTCTGAATTTAAAAACGTCCCAATCAAAAATAAGCAAAAAGCTAAACGTGTTTGATTGGCATTTCTGTTAGTGTGATAGGTTTTTTGAATAGGTATTTTATAGTCTTAATTTTAAATTATGAATATCTATTCAAAACTAAATGAACGGTAGATCTAATTAATACTGACAAAAATATTGTAAAAATTTCGTATTTTTATATGCAGAGGCCAATTATTTAAAGATTTCATTAATTAAACATCATCGTGTTTGAAATTTTTGTTTTATTTATTTTAATAACTATACAAAAATATCGGTCCCCTTGGTAATACGGTGCAGACACTGTAAAATCTGATCGTGACCGTGGAGATTCATTATTGTAGGCCTTGATTTGACTACCATACCCGCAGGTTACGAATACGCAGCTTCGACAAGGCCAAACTGTATTCAGCCGAGCTGGGATGCGAACCCGGGTACCACGAGTCGTCATAAAGCATAACTAGCTTCTGCCCACCTACACCAGCTGCGCATTGGAGTAAAGTGACAAAAAGTCGCCATATATTTTGGATTAGCGAATTTAAATTTAATTTTGTCTGCATCTTTTGTCACTGATCATTAATAATCATTTTATTATTCATAAATTATATGACATTTATTGCTATTTCTATTAAATTATTTTTGTCACTACATAATTTTTAACATAATTTTTGTTCACTGTATTTCTAATTATTTTATTAAATTCAAGTTTCCATGATAAAGTTATGCTAAAGCTGTGAAATTGAAACAGAATAAATGTAATTTATTAAGTAGGTATGGGCCTAAAGAATCTCATGTTCAGAGAAAAAATTAAATTAAAAACATAATTGGATTGCCATTGAAATAAGGAGATTGGTATTTACCTTGGAAATAATTTGTGTCGATCACGCCCACATCTGAAACAAACAATGAACACCACATTATTAAATATTACTAAATAAAACACGATACAATTTTTACAGCTACAAGTTAAAAACTTTATATTAAATCTAACATGTTTGACTGTAGTTTACATCCAGATAAAAAACAAAAAAATAATCCTAAATATTACACTAAAAATTCTGTTAACAAAGAACACAAGAAAAATAATGGTTTGTCTTTAAAAAAAGTAAGCTATCTTTTTATTATGCATATTTTTAGTTAAAATTATAGTTAAAAATAGGATACAATTTATTTTATTCATAAAGTAACCTGATATCGTGGCAACAGTCATTTTGTACATGGAGCCGTTTTAATGCCAACTGCAGTGCCGTTTTATGACATTTGTAGTACCAACATGACGGCGCTCCGTAATATGACTGCGATTAAGTTTTCTCTTTACTGTAATTGTTTTTATTCAGGGTTTTACTGACAACTTGTCGTAGTAAAAGTGGTGCATAATGTGTAACGGAAGGTTTTATTGCCGAAGCCGGTTTTGTGATAGCCTCATAATCTATTCAGCAACTGTAGTGGCAATATTCATAAAAAATAACGGTTTTTGTCTGCAAATGTGTTATTTTTAGAGTTGAGACAAATACTAGTTTGCTACCTGATGATCATCAGAACGCTTATAAATCATCCAATTTAACTAAATATTACCATTCAAAAAAATCAATATCAAAGTTCAGTTGTAAGACATATTTAATAATTAAGTATACTTCGTTTTTTGGCGTCTGTAGTAAGTAGTTGTAAGTATAAGGCGTACCTACTTATTTAAATTATTTTGTTGTTTTTGCTTGATATCACATTGAAATACACTATGTATGGAGCCAAAATGTAAAAGTCACATTGAAATATTAATGTATACGAACAACGAACAAAGCGATTTCACAAAATAAAGATGAAATATTTGGAACGAACTAATTTATTCAAGTTTGGTTTCAAATTGCACTAAAGTTAGGTTTTAAGTTGACACATAATAGATAATTACAATAAAACCACAAACAAGGACCAGCAACATAAACCGTAGGTAAAACAATTGCATTGTGAGATATACAAATATACCAGGTTTATTAGCATTATTATTTATTTGTTATTCTCATTTAGACACAACGTTTAGTTTATTAGTTATCATGAAGCCAAAAACAATAGCTGTCGGTCTCCGTACAGAAATACCAATGTCCAATTAAGTAGTAAAATAATCCAAGCACGACACATGATTTATTAAATTTTATCGCACGAGGTGTCAACAAATCTTACATAACCATCCATCTTTGTCTAAAGCGACTTATCGTGGACGATATCGGAGGCCCATACATTATTTATGCATGCACAGAATTTGCATCGACTTTTGAAGGGTTAACCCGCGTTGTTCGCTACTGTGCTTGTAATCGTGTTGCATGCGTAAACAAATGCATTAGAATTTTAAATGTTATCCTGATTTTATTTTTCTCCGACTAAAAATAACCGTTATGTTTGCTAAAAACTATTTTCAGTTTTTAGCTATTTGGCTATTTTTTCATTTTACTAGTTTAGCTACTTAGCATATTTCGAACATTGTCGAACACTAAAGAAACGACGCAACTAGCGTATTTGTTTTTCATGCTCTATGTTCGTTATGTAGTTAATTTTATTTTCAAGTAGGTACGGTGCTCATCGATTAGTATCAAATGTACTTGATCATGTTATTTCTCTCCTCCATCAACTTCGACATTTACCATAACAACATGTGAGTAATCCGATCTCGCTCGCCTTGAACCTACAACGCAACATTGTATCTTAAAAATTTATAAAAGTATCACGTTGCCACTTGACTTCGTAGAAAGAGCCGCAATATGGCAGAAATAGCTTACTCGTAAATCGATATCTACTTCAACATCGATCAATACAGTTTGCAGCAATAAAACACCAAAAAAATGTTCACAAAAAAGTTACAATACGTAAAAAAGCTTACAAAAAAATGGAACGCAACCGCATTTAAAAAACGAACACTCGAAGACGCAGCGCGATTGAAGAAAATTATATTACAATAGTTTACATTTCCAGTTGTCAAATAAAAGCATTCAAGTGATTGTGGCCTATTGTGCCACGGTGGGCTATGGATTTCTAAGCTATTGTGTTGTTACCAAGACAGTAATGAATTGCTTGTTATTTTACGATGTCAAACATGTTTTGACAGCGAAGAATGCACAGCGAAAGTTAGTACAAGATGCTCTTTGTCATAACCTCAGCCATATTCATGCTGGCATTTAGTGTAATGAATAAAAATAATTGAATGCGTTCAGCGGTTATTGTTTTTTATTGAGTGCTTTGATCATTAATGAAGTGTTATTATTCATATCGTGAGTCGTAATATTTTTGTATTGTGTTGGAATTAAAGGTTGCACTGAATATAATTTTAATAAATTTGCTGATTGCTAAGCTGCTCGCTCACGAAATATGTCAGAGTCAGAAAAACCTTTCACTTCGCCCAGTTTAAAATTACAAGTATCCTATTAATAAATATTATTCCATTTTTGAATTCAACAGATGTTCAAAATTATCTTTAAAGTTTAATTACATTGCTCAAGTATCAATTTTGTATTTCGAATATTATTAAATGGAATTGCCTCCACAAATAAATTAACAATAAACATAAAATCATTTGTAAGTGTCACGATCGCCCTTGGATTCCTAAAGAAACATGATTCTCAAAGCTATAAATAATGAAATATCTATTTCGACAATGCACTTGAGAATACGGGCATCTTTGTTTAATTGCCTGTCAAACCAACTGACATTCTAACCTATTGCGGAACCAAAAAAAAAACAATCTTATTATGAACTTTTTAAATAGTAATTTTATTGAATAGCAGGTCTTCGTGACTCTGTGCTGTTCAATTAATCCGATTTTTTTGTGTGAGAAAATTCTTTGTGTTTTTTATGGTTTTGTACCAATGAATGGTTAAATAGCTTATATAACTGCTTTTATTTCTTGGTTGCGACTGCTGCGTTTCTGTCACTGCAGTGTTCTTATTAGTCTAAAAATTAATTAAATGCATAAAATGTTGCTGAGTGGAACAAGACAATGCATGAAAATAAATTAAAAGTAACTATTATCTATGGTTCGATCACCAAGTCATCCAATGGATCAAGTGGCTTAGCATTACTTTTAGTTGTCATTATGGCAACACTATGCGGTCATAGTGACCTCTGTAATTGAGATTATAACTCCATATTTTAACAGCGAGTAGAGCGGGTGTCATTTGTTTCTATTTTCAGCGCTGACCCGGTTTGAGTCACTGCCAACTGCAAGCATGTTTACCCTATCTTGTATTATAATCTATGTAGGGTTGGCACACGTTTGTTTGGTAGAGACCAACATCGTTGCTTATAAATAATCGATTTTGGAATAAAGTAAATTATTATAGTAGGCCAGGGTTGATAAACATACGTAAGACAAAAACATTCCCATCATTATAAATACTAACTAATGATATGAGAAAATGTAATAAGCAAGATAAACTACATTTTAAGACTATCTAAACTTTATTTCAGAGACCTTAATTTGGCCAATAGATAAAAAATAAAATAAATAATGCCCAACTATCACATACATAGATCCTGGACCATAATAACTATGATTCTCTGTATCTATAGGGACCCAGGAACTATGGACTAGGATCATGGTGCCACAACACCCAGACACATAACAACACAACACACAACAACAACACCAACAAATACTAATAACAATAATAACAGTAGCTTCAAAGGTGAGAGTTAAATCAAAAAACATTATGTTATTGGTTATGACAGAAATCCTGATACCAACATAACCAACCCTAGCTAACAAAATGTAAGCAATTTCGGATCGATGTACGAAAGATGAATCGCTGTTTTGGCAAAACTTCACCCAACTTGTAAACAAACAAGATTCGAGTTGTGCAAATTGAATTGAAAGTAGAGGGTAGATTAATAATAAATATTTTGGTATTAAAATTGTACAAATGAAAGAGATAATTTTGGAATACTTTGAAAAAACGTCTTTGAAAAATCTATAAGTCTTGTACTTTCATTTCTTTTGAAAGTGATTCTTTATATCTGTCTGTCTACCTATCTGCATGTTACCTTTAGTTACCATTTTCATGTGTAGATACTTTATGTCTGTTGAACATAAATTATTTATAAACCAAATTAGGGCATGGATATAAAACATCAACATCAACATTATTATTTAAAATCAAAACTAAAATAATTGCTAAATTAATGATCATTTTATCTTAACCCTGAAGTAATCACGAAAGTAACATAATAACTGTGAAAACATACCAAAACTACGGGGTTGCCAACTTATATTTAAAAAGAAACATCAACAGCAAACCACTAAATGCTGTTAGTTAGGTACCAACTTATAAAATTACCGCACTTAAAATTCATTGAACCGATAGTCGCAACTGGTAATACCATATAGGTAGGTAGTATTAATCTAGTATTGTAGATACTATTACTATATACTGCTGTACTATTATTATATACTACCATGCCATTAATGTTATTGGCGATCGCAAGCCGATATTATGTGGTCATTTGCCGTCGAAGCGATTGCTGTACGTAATACTTTATTAAGGTAAATTTTTCGCAATTTTATGCCCACTTCAATTGCTTGATGTTTTTTGTACTTTCACTTTGAAATGCTAAGTGTGAAGTGAATAAGATAATGTTCATCATTAACAGCCTGAAGACGGACTTCAGGCTGTTAATGATGAACATGGCCTCCCCAGGCAGCACCACTTTGAACGGCTGCTCGCCTCCTGCATCCATCGGCTCCCCGAGGTTTTCACCAAATCATCGACATATAAGAGATTATAGTGTTTTTTTTTGGGTACACGTGCTCCGTCACTTACCATCAGGAGTTATTGTCAAACGTAACCCCATTTTTGAAAAAAAGTGTCAATTTACTAACAACAATGTTTTTTAATAAGGTTAGATGACTACATTTCGTTTGAAGGATTATAGAGCTATTCGGAAACACAAGCGCTGTCAAAAAGTTTCACGCCTTATTAGCCGTTCTGATTGAATTGTGATGAAACAACATTAAAGCCCATTTTATCCAGAAAAAATGTTATGACACCCATTCCATCACTTACACAGCTGAAATCGGGAGGCACTAGTATATTTAGGAAAGATCCATAATGGCAAACAAGGAATTAAACACTATTCTAGTAACGAACCACTACTTAACCTCTTGTAATATTTAGTTTACAAGAAACATGAGTCCACATTACCATGACCATGATAAAATCCTAAGTCCAATAACCGAGACATTCTATTGCAATCCACATTTGGCCTTGAACCATCATCATAACAATAAATTGTTTAAGCCAGAGATGCAGTTGAGTCATCCTGTAACTAACTTTGTTGGTAATATCGCCCACACGGCGGTTATTTTCACTACAACACCTAAATACATTGAGATAAGAAGCGTGGCGTGGTCGCTGATTTGCAAAGTCTGTTTAATATATTTGCCTTAGTTGCTTGGCTTATGTCATTTATGCCAAGGGGTATTGTAATAATCGTATATTAATTAAATGTGATTGAAATGACGTCAGCTTTCCTGTTTGTGATTAAAAGACTCACAGTTGTGTGGACTTGTGGAATTAACAATGTTAACATACAGTTTTGCATTTTAGTGATGGTCATGGAAATTTATTTTATGATAAAACACTTACTAGCTTTTAATTTTTATAACTGAATAGGTATTTGACCGCAATTTCATCTGATGGGTAGTGACGACGCGACGCGGTCTACGTTGGTACTTACATGCTTGCCTCGAAGATACATATTAACTCGCGATGGCATTAATAGTGTTATTTTGTTTGATGTCTTATAATAGCTATATATGACTAACACACACACTAAGATTTTTATTTTTTTGTAAATAAAAATATGATATAATAATACGTAGATGAAAATAATCGATCAGTCTATTTTTCTATCTATCTTAGGTACAAAATTGCGGCTTAATTTAATTTAAGATTTGCTAAGTTGTCATATAGATTGTGATGAAGTAACAAAAAAAATACAACATCAAAGATAAATGAAATAATAAAAACCAATAAAATGCACATATCAAACTATTAGAACGTGTCAAGAACTAAAGCAACTAAATAGACAACAATTACACACAAACATTTAGCTCGTAAACTGACAGTGAAATATTTTTAATTGCATCCAAAATGGCGTGCGGCCAAACAACTCACGACGAATAAATTCCACCGTGAGTGCGTTTGACGTGACGAGTTGGTTATAAAACAAAATTTATGAAGTGGCAGAGAAAGTACCCTCAATGTGGACACTTAACATATTTGGGATGTAATAAAATGCATACATTAATTACCTGATGACTTGAAATAAAATATCAGAAATAACGAATACAGAACAAAAGCAAGGAGACTCTATCGTAGATATAGTGAACTAGACTGTGGACTCTGCTATAACAATAACTACACCTAATAAATACATCAATCTACTGCTTTGTAGTCCTATCAAAGAGATAGGGCAGAGAAAACCATTTTAAGAATTAGTAAAACTAGTAATTACTACCTACGTTCAGTTACAACATTCAAACAACATTGAAAACAGGAGAAACATTTTCATAAAATTAAACAGACATATTAACCCAAACCATAAAACGCTCAGAGGAGTAGGTGATATAGTTTTAATGATGATGTATAGCATAATACGATGTTAAAATGGTATGTGCAGCCGCTCAAAGTGGCGCGGGGGAGGCCTTTGGTCAGCAGTAGACGTCTTCGAGCTGATGATGATGACGAAACAGACAAATTGTGAATAATAATTCCCGACGATTAATATTCAGTTTTACTTCCTAGAGCCCCAAGGGTTTAGATAAGAGATGCCTATAAATAATAATTAACTGTCAGGAATCGACCCTGGCCGCACTTTGCGACTAACGATCCTAATCTCCCTTCAGGCAGAATAAATTAATAACAGAAACGGCTATCTGATTTATAATATCTTCATACAATACGGTTAATATAGGTACTTGGGTAATCGTATAAAATTGGAAAAAGCCTTTACAAGAACTTCCACGAGGACAATAGTAGTATATCTGTTCAATTTGGTAATAAATGTGTGGCGAAACTCTTTAAAAATGTATATGTCACCGTATTATATATACGAAAAATGTCTATCCCAAAAATTATGCAGAATAATTTAAAGAATAATCTAGTGGTATGATTCAATTTGTAAGACGGAGTTTATACAAAATTTTTAGTTACCAATAATAAAGTACACGATGGAAAATATAATTATATACAGAACACTGATGTGTAAATAATGTATTTCCTTACAAAGGAAATACTGATGTTTAACTGATTTTTTTTGTCAATTTTGTCGGTCTTGCTCGATTATCGTTATATTTCAGACGAAAAAATCTAGAGATAGTAATTTTAAGTCTAGAATGTACATAACAGAGATATCATGACTAAAATTATTATATAAATATAGATTTAATAGGTACATACAGTAAGACTAACAATGCTGCATCATAAAAACAGGAAGGAGTGGGTGATAGTACTGATGATGATGTATAGGATGTTGAAATGGTATGTGCTAAAGCTGAGGGCTACCATAAAATAAAAGCAACACCTTAGGAATTTAACATTGTGATGAATATAATTCAGAGCTTACGCGCTATGTGTTGTACTATGCTAAATTGCCAATGGCAGTTAGTTACCTGATGTTAAGACATATTATAGAACAACAGAGTCACTCAAGGAAACATTTTGGACAATATGGAATTGAGAATTACGTATGAAAAATCTTACCAGATACGAATTAGTGATCAATTGGAAACCCAATTAGTGGATGGACTTCACATATTGGTAATTTTCATTGGTGATAGAGTTTTCCTTGACTTTCTTTTCTAAGGAAATGATTTTAAAGTGTAAATCACAACTTAAGGTATATCTATAAAGATATTATAGTCCTCAAGATTTAAGAAAGAAGAAGAAGATTTTGCAGCTAGTGGTCGGGTAACCATAGCTCAGTGGTAGAGCGTCCAAGCTGGTTGCTAAGGTTTGAGGACTATAAAATCTTTCTTTTCTATGAGTTAGATGTACGATAATAAGTAAAAATATTGTTCTCGCCTGAATGTGTAGGCAATTACATTTGACTATTTACGTTTTGTTAAACTACCAATGTTTCTAAAATATTGTAAATCAAAGTTAATCGATAGAGTAACAATTTACACAAGAACATAAAATGAAAAAAAGAAAGAAAATACATTTATACGTGACACTGACACACAACATAAATAAAGCCTTGTAGTAACTGGTATTAATAACAATATTGATAGCCGGGTGTTGTATAACTAAATAAAAAGTTAACTATGGCAACATGGCAATGTAGGTAACTGAAACATTTTTATCCATCCATGTACCCTAGCAACACAGATAAGGTTCCACAATAGGTACTATTTAAAATTTAAACACACATCCAGTGAAACATGAGTTGTTACGTTTGGCATTTCAAATTAGCATTTATTTCGTCCACATAGCGTCTATGTATGGAAAATAAATGAAATCACCTTTGACGAAAACAACGGGTTTAAAGGTTAAGCCAGATAGAGGGGGGCAGAAGATTACGTAAGCCTGTGATAAACATTATTTGTTTTTAATTTTTAATGGCATATAATTAAAAAAAGGCAGAAACGTCATTCGTTGAAACTTAAAAATTACCAATCAAACACAGGAAGAGAATGTATAATAACTTATTTGAATTTATAAAGACACAACCAGACCCACCTTTCCATCTACGCTCTAGTATGAGTCTAGTAGATGCAAAGGTATTTAGATTTTTTAGTTTAAAATTGTGTTTGTTTCTTGATAAGGGCTTTAGCGCTTAAATCGCAGTAACAAGATAAAAACATGTGACTGTGGTGTTATCACCAACAATTTGCTGTTGCCAAGCGGATTGATAACGTGGTGCACAATAGTACCTAGGTACTTATCTGAATATTGTGGTTGGCAAAAAATATGACGAAGATTCACACAATTTCAGGCAAATTTTATTAGCGTATGTAATTTTTGTCAAGTTTTTGCGCGGGCTATCATTTTTTTACCCGAATCATTTTACCACTTGACATGATAACCGTTTTTATGGTTGTCGTATAATTTACAAAAACACCGTCATTTTTTTCTGGTCAGGTGCCGCAAAAAGCAAAAAAGGCGCGGGCAAAAAATACTCGGACAAAAAATGCTCGTGCAGAAAAACACCGTCCTGGAGCAAAGATTATTTTCGATTGCTAACATTTTTTGTAGTTAATCCTTTGCACACTCCTACTATTGTGTATTCTTTTACTCGTATCTTGGATTAAAATTTATGTAATGTTTATAATCAATGCATTTTTTTGTAATTTTCAGTTTCCGTCGGCTATCTGGTTCTAATGATGGAGTTTTATCTTCTTAAGCAGTTAGTTTTATTACATAGAAAGAAGAGTTTGATGTTAGTAAAAATGTACTCACCAGTGAAATCAGATGTTGTTTTATCATTTTCAGTTGTTTTATTTACTCAGTGTTTTGCCTTAGGCACTTTAGCATTAACGCAGTCTTCTTTTGTCCATGCTCGTTTACCGAAGCACCAATGGTCACATAATTTTTAAATTCCTGGTCACTTAGAATTTTTTTGAAGGTTTTATTTTGTTTATTTGCTTGTTTTAGTTTAGGTTCATCAAGATAGCATTAAGGATTGTTCGATTTGTTTTCTCGTTTGGTTTAAATAGTATTACTAAATATCACTAGTTCTTCATGACGCTGTTATAATTTTACGACTTTTCTCAGGTTCATGACAGCTTTGTGTTTTATGATTTCTGAATTCTTTTCAATATATTTGCTAATACGTAGTTCTTCTTGTTACTTTACGTTTATAATGGTTAAAACATATTTTATGTCAATATTATCAACTTCTTAGCAACTTCATTTTATTTAATGTTTTCATTATTAGCAGATTTTCTTTTAAAAACACCATCTGCACTAAGTTGAGTTTCATTTTTAATTGTTTTTAAAGTTTTTTCTTTATAAATTTAATTATCTGTATCTATTTTTTAAAGTATTACTGTCACTGCTGCTTCCGCACTATAAGTCTTTTACCGACGAGTGTCTTATTGGAAATCGGAACTGTTTCTTATTGGTAAGTCCGAAACCGCTAGAGCACGGTGAACTCGCATGAGTGTAAAAAAACAATTGACGATGCGTGTTCGCGCGTCGATCGTCGTCACAAGAAGACGCTACGCGGGCGACGCGAGCATCAGCCGTGCTCCAAGCCAACGGATTGTGTAAACGACGAAATGCGCGCCACTCGCTCGGTCGGCGTCGCACGGGCGGGGGCGGGCGAGCGGGGGAGGTCGCTGGCTCTCTCGCACGCACACATCCACCCTCATACACCGCGCCATCCATTACTAACGTTCCTATTTTGAATATGCGACGCGCCAATCTAGCTCCTATGCCATAGTACAAGGGATGTGACGAGCGAACCACGACGACGATCATCGTGCATGTGAAGCGAGAGGGCGCTACTATCGCACGTTACCGGATAGAGAGGGGACAACATCGGTAGTTGAGCCGCGTAACGCATGTGTGTCCTCTTGAAACGCTCAGCGATGCAATCGCGATGCGGTGTCAGACTTTGTGGGTACGTGGATGGGAAGTGCTGTGCCTTAGAAGTTTTGAAGCTTTAATATAAGAGGCTCTGTGTCACTCTCTTTCATTTCAGCTTAATGGGATATTTCATTACTGCGACATATGGCGAGCAGTTGGAACGGCTCTTCTTACTGGTGTATGTTGTTAATTGATATGTTTTCACGGCTCAGTGAATATGACTGCCTGGACTTGATACTTAGGTTACCCAACCCGCTCTACATTGATGCGTACATTTCTACCTGACGTGTTCACGTTATAGAATTGCATTTCAAAAATATTGTGTCTATGATATCAATGACTAGATCAAAAATCAATTAAAGATTATCAGAAATCTCATCTTATTGTCTGTGGGTTTTTCTAACTACATGATTTTTTGATGATGATTTTCGTGCGCTATTTGATTTCTAAATAAAGCTTTTATATCATGTTACTTTTGCACCTATTAAATTTTTATCGGCGGAGCGATCTAATATCAAAATTTCAATTTGACTAGATATCAGATGAAAAACACTTAGGTAAAATGTAAGTTTTAGAGATACATAAAATGTGTCGATAATAAAATCATACATCACGCTATAACACCAAACATCGTTTACACAAAGTTGTCGATGGAAGTAGGTACACACTCCCACTCACTAGCCCACGTTCGCGATTCAAAATTCAAATTTACGAATTTCTATTGGTCAGAGGCAATAGAAGGCATTCCACGACTATTTAACGGCAACTGGCCGGTTTTATGTTTACGCGACTGGTTTTTTTTATCTTTTTTTATAACGAGAATTTTATGTGGCCAGCATTTTCGAATGATTTATCTTTTAAATGTAAGAGTGCGTGGTGCGTGGCTACACAGGTGTTTGTTACGGCTAATTTATTATATACTTACAGTAAAATACATATTTTCTTCACTTTTGTATCTTGATTATAAATTGCTATCCGGATTGGTGTTGGTATAGAATTTAGTTTTGGGTTTAACGGGTTTTTTATCATCAATTCATCGTGTAGAGGTATATTATACGATTTTTTGATTACCGTTATAGGTCTAAAAATGAAACCTCTATGTACCCCGTTATAGTTTTAATGGTTATGCTGTATTAAGTCTTTCTAATATTTGAAAGTATAATTATAAGAAAAACAATGAATGTAAATTATAGTTTAACGTTTGATGGTTATAAGGTAAATTATTTTATTTCTATAATATAGGTCAGTACCTACCTAGTGCAGTATTGACAGAAACATGAGTGCAACAATGTAAGACACAATATCATGAAAAAATATAACATCAATTATTTTTTCTGAATTAAAATTAAAACATTGGAAGGTTGGTTTTATAAATCAAGGATACAATTTAATTAAACATGTGCAACACTAAATAATTAATTCCTATTTTAAAAACCATTAATCTTGATAAGTCTTGCAATGTGTCAATAACAGGAAATTGCAGCAAACTGATAAACTTAGCAAATTGTATGTAGTTCAACTGCAGAAAATTGCACTCGTTCGTTTGTTATGATCATAGTTTTAATTCAGTTTGGATGTAAAATGATTTAGACGATGATTCGGTTTGTGTGACACAATATGATAGAATATTTTAGACGATTTTCACAAAAATAAGGAGAGATATGTTTTGTATATAAAAATAATAGTTTTTCTTCGTTTTATAGATCTATTTAAAACTACTAAGGCTGGATTTTACCAAAGTAGAATAACGTTATTCCGAGTATAACGTTCCGAGAATAACCGAGTTACACGAATATAACTATTATACCAACAATTTTGAAGCTCTTTCCTTGGATACAATCAGGATAGGTTCCTTTTAAACGTCATTTCATTTGTCAATCAGCTGTATCCGAGGGTAACTATTAGCGTTATGCTTGGAATAAAACTTATTCTACTTTGGTAAAATCCACTATTCTACATAGCTAACTTAATTCAATTATTTGTTGACTAAGAGTAATCTTATTAGACCTAGTTTTAGAGTAAGACGTGAAAAACATTGTTGATTGTATTGACTGATTCTGTCCATATTACATTTATTTGTCGTTCATCTATTTTAAGATGCTTCTCATCATCATCATTATCATCATCATCATTGTTATATTGGTCTGGTCCCATTTTATCTGAGGTCGATGCAGTAGGTACCCATCTAGTATCTACCTGTACTTATCATCTTAATTTATTTTTTTCTATCAGCTTTCATCATTAATTCATACATTTCTTTAGATGATTGGATAAAATGAATGCTATTGAATTTTACTGAATATTTTTAGCAGCTTAGGTACCTATAAGAGCCATTTTTAGTCTAATAAATCTGTCAATTCTACAATAATTTTATTGAAGCTACTTTTTAGTAAGTTTTGTATAACAAATTCAGTTTTTTTTAAATTATGTTTCCAGAGATGTGTTATTTTGCCAGTGTTAAATCTAGGAAGCAGAAAGAAAGTTTTGCATTGACTTTGACTTTTTTTTTACTGCTACCAGTAGCAACAAAACAGAAAACAAAGTCGTACAGCCAACATGATAATATATTAACCTTCATGATTTAAATATTTTTATCTCCTCAAGTGTTAAGCCTTGATAGTGGCAAGACTCACCTGACGTTGGTTATCGTACAAGATAACGGTCGAGTACGCGATAACAGAAATAAGTATTTTTATGTACATTTGTAGGATTGGTAAAATACATTCAGTCACAAAGTCAAATGTTTACAAACTAAGGCTGCGATGCACCATAATCAGAGTTAAAGTCAAATTTTGACTTTGGCCCGCCTGCAAACCTTAGACGGTGACGGTTAAGGTGACCAACGATTAAAAACTCAAATTTCGACACTTGATTAGAATTTGTTAGAGTTTTTAACCATTGGTTACCTAAACTATTGGTGGAACTGGGACTCTAAAATTTCAATTCAGAATTCATTTTTTTTTGTTTGGTGTTGTGTTACTAGATTTGAAGTTGCAAATTTAAGGTTAAAATAACCACAGAGTTGTCATAAAGTTTTGTGGCGAAATTAAAGTAACGTTTGCTCTATGTCTTTTTTTTATTGTGGACTCTACGCGTAGGTAAGAACTACGTAGTGTTGCTTCTATACAGCACCTCAAAAGTTTAGTAGCTTTTACAGACTAAGATATTTATTATTTTCTTTGTAAGATAAAATATTTAACTTTTTTTTGCTTTAAAATTTCCGATTTTTACTTTAAGTATTACTCTAGACAGCTACAGCTTTAGCTTATATTAGATTTACAATGTATTGTCCCACAGCACACTTGCCTTCGTAAATATTTCATACCTTGTCCGTTTTCTGTTTGTACGTGAAAATAATATTTTTGTCGTAGAGCCGCTAATTTTCACAGTAGCTTAGTCAACATTATCATTCACTATTCAATTCGAAGGACAAACACCACGGAACTCGTTCGATATACAAATTTTAGCGGGAAAACGCGTCGTCATTGCCACGACGACGGATATCGAACAAACATCACTAGTTGCCACACGTAACCCTACCACTAGTGGACCGATTACTCTGAAAAAAAAAAACAAAAAAGAAACACACCGCGCACTAAATTCGAAAATTCAAATTTTAATTCGATTCGAGTATCGGTAGCCAGCGCGTCGCGTGCAACGGTATTCAGCTGATAATCGCAATAATTAGCGGTATTGTTTTTGTTGCGCTAGTGGCGACCGCTCGCGGCGCGCCGCGGCACTGCAACTCTTCACTTTTTGCTCACTAACAACGTCTCTTTCCCCCTTTACTTCCGCACCGGCTTTTTACAGAGGGCGCAGGCGCCCCTGACATTTTTTCAAACCGCGCCCATGTTTCTGTAATTTCTATCGCGGCGCGCACCTTCACTAAATACAGTTTTTTTCGGTAACTTTTTTCGCGACGTCTCTTTCTAACGTCCACATTCGCTAACTCCCCGTCCCCCTTCTCTAACGGTCATCGGTTGTTACTACTTTAACACTAACGTTTCGGCGTAACGTTCTCTCTTTCTACTGACGCCGCGACGCTTGTGACGCCAATTATTTTTCTATTCCTCGTCATACAAAACGCAATTCCCTAAAAATAGTTACGCGAATTTCAACCGTATTGCCATGTCATAAAACCTAATCTAAACTACGTCTAATGTAGTTGCGACTTTACGGTCTAACGCAAAGAACGTAAAGTTCCGGCCATTTTTGCGATAAAAAAATCGCGTGCATACACGTAACCAGCCCCGCCTTTGTATACGCACATATTGCTGTCTATTTTACTCCTTTTTTTATATTTCAGTTGCGGTCTCGCTCTATCACGCACACATGCATAAATCATAAAACCGAATGCTTCGGGACATGGAGCAAATTGCAGCAGGCCACCTGGTGGTGAGTAGCGGAACTTTTTAGAGCTTTCACGTGTGACGTAGTGAAAGCTTTCTCCTGAGGGTGGCAGCACTGGATAGAAAGGGGTTGATTTGGTTTTAGTTCACGATTTCGCCGCGCGTTCGTAGCGCTAAATCCGTAGCATGAACAAAAAATATTTCTCTTTACGCTACGCTCTACGGTTGTGGTTGTTAGCTGCTACGATTATATCGAACGAAGTTAGTTATG
Organism: Ennomos erosarius; assembly: GCA_963580505.1. Lineage (NCBI taxonomy): Eukaryota > Metazoa > Arthropoda > Insecta > Lepidoptera > Geometridae > Ennomos > Ennomos erosarius. Next base: position 11,947,970 of record OY756988.1, read on the forward strand.
TCGGTCGGCTAAAAGTTTCATGTCCGTTTACCATTCAATAACGCCTATAACAATCTATAAATGTATTTGATATGTTCACTAGGTGGTAGGACTTTTCTGCAAAGTTCGTCTAGATAGGTACCACCGCTTTGCCAGTTATTCTGCCGCCAAGCAGTAGTGTGCAAACACTACTGTGTTCCGGTTTGAAGGGCATTGTAGCTAGTGAAATTACTGGGCAAATGAGACTTGGCGACCTGATTACACAGTGTAGTAATCTGATTACTAGACTGTGTGATGTCTCAGGATGACGTGCGCAGTGCAGTGTCACGCGGAACTTTATTATTTTATAGTTCCGAGTGACACTGCAACTGTTATGGGCAGCCGTGTCGTTTAACATCAGGTGAACGACTAGCTCGTCACGTCATTCATTCTCATAAAGAATTATATGTTTTTTCTATTAGTCCAAGTTTTGTCATTGATGTTATTCTAAATCCAATACTTTTAATTTAATTTTTGTCTATTTTCGAGGGAATTATTGTGTCTGCTCTAATATGTATATTGTTGAAATTTTGTTGTATAACATATTTATCCAGCGTTTTGTTACGCTCAATAAATAATGACGCGATGAACTGGGTATCCTACTAGCAATAAATAATTGTATAACGCATCAGCTTTCACAATAAAATCACAAATAAACTACATTATTGGTCTAAATAAAAACCCAAACAACTGGTTTAAAGGGCATTAAAATTAAATCTTTCGCGTCTACTTAAAATTTAATCAAGATACATTTTACCACATTAGCATGTTATTGGGTGAGTTTCGGTGAGATCCTAGCAGGGGGCGCTTGATCCGGTTCTATTGGGCCACTGGATTAGATTGTGTAGGTACCTACTAATTTATAAAATAACCGTCCAAGTGCAAGTCAGACTCGTGCACAAAAGGTTCCATATATTTATTTATATTTTTTATATATTTATTTTATTCTGTTTTGTTGTTATAGCGGCAACATAAATAGTTACATAAAATCACTGAAAATTTCAACTGTCTAACTACCACGGTTCATTGAGATACAGCCTGGTGACAGACGGACGGACGGACGGTCAGCGGAGCCTTAGGAATAGAGTACGGAACCCTAAAAACTAATTGCAGCTGCAGTTATTCCCGCGCAGGTCAAGTATTTGTGCACAGGAAAAAAAGCGCAGATATTGTGTTCAGGGTCTGGGTGTTGATGGGCCATGTATGTGATGAAAAAAAACGTTTTTCCAATTTTTTTTTGAATCTATGACATCATTTATGTTGTCAATCAACGGCTAAAGTATTATTATGGAATTTATCCTAGAGTTTAACCTGTGTTATAAATACTACTATTACCTGGTTTAACTGCAGATTTGACTTTTTGGCAACCATTTCTGTTGATAATGATTTTTTAATAAGTATAATAGCATTTCATTAATTACCTATTAGATAGATTGATAACTCTTTATTGCCCCATTAAATATACAAGTCAAAGGTAACCTTAACAACGATACAAATGCTACAATGGGTGATCTTATCGCTGAAAGCGATCTTTTCCAATTAATTCTATTATATTATATAGGTTTTGTCGCATTAATGTGATGTGTTTTTCGTTCCGTTATTTATAAATTATGTATTAATTAAAACGTTACAACCGTATCTATCTGGAACCTGATAAAACAAGTTCGTGTTATAATTTTCCACTTGTTGGCTTATTTATTATATTGTTCTAATTACTGTTATTTTACAGCGGGAAAACTTTTTTAATCTGTGTCACAGTCGTCCGTCACAGGGGACGGTAGACAAAATTTTCTTTTCCCGTTTCTTGTGTTTTGACGGGCCCGATAGCTCAGTTGGTAGTACCCCTGCCTTCTGAACTGAGGGCTCGATTCCTACCCGGGACAAACATTTGTGTGATGAACATAGATGTTTGTTCTGCGTCTGGGTGTTATATTGTATTCTATGTATGTATTTACAAACAAAAAGTATATAAGTATTATATCAGTTATCTGGTTACCATAGTACAAGCGAAGTTTAGTTTGGGGCTATTAAATGGCGATGTGTGAAATGTCCAGACAATATATTTATTTATTTTATTTAAGGCATTTTCTTCATACTTGCTCATTTCAAGTGGAGTAAAGGTTTTGGCGGGAACGTGGAAAAGTTCACGTCGTTGCATTGTACTTATTATTTCTTAAAACTTGTGCTTTTTCCAGTGTTAATGTTTAATGTTGGTGGCGTTTTACGCATTAAGTCCTGAATTACGAGCATGAGTGTGGGCAAGTGATATAATGTAGTGAAACGTGGTTTTTCGTGTTGCTTCCAAGATTCCGTAGAAGCTTCTAGTAAAGTTATCACCACTTTAGGGCATGACTTAGACTGGACTATGGCTGCCTGACTTACTATGACTAAGACTTGACTTTACGTGAAATATTCTTTATCGATGAAAAATTGCAATACTTGGCTAAATACCCATGTGTGAAGCCTAAACATAAAAAAAGTGGAGTAAAACAGCTAGGGGAAAGAAAATTTTGTCTACCCTCCATGCTTATGGAAGGACGCCATTCTCTGAGGAAAAGAAATAGTGTAGGCCATAAACAACCACAATGACCAAGTGCGAGTTGGTGAATGACTTTTTTTTCACCGTTGTAAGAGAGTGCAAATTCCGCATATAACGTAAAAAAGTCATAGTGCAGGGTCGAGCGGGATTTGAACCTGGGTGGGGCAGTTTGAAAGACACACGGGTTATCACTACGCCACAAGCAATTTGATAAAAAAATTGTAAAGTGATTTATTTTACACAGTAGGAGAAAAATAATATTTTTGTTGTAGGTAAGTATATGTCTTACTTTTATTTAAAACCTAATTATAACTGTTATACCGACTGCGTCATATCATGGGGTCCCATCAGGTAGAAAAGAAAAATAGCCCGAACTTGAAAAAAATGTAGTAATCGTGTCTAGAGAGTTACTAGTTAGTGTCCAGTGTATTCATTTGGCCCAATACTTCGCCAACACGCAATAAATGTCGCGTGATAATCTTGCGTTATGCAGAAATAAAATAATTCGTAAAATAGCCCGCGTTATTCCGTTGTATGGGATGAGGCATCTGTACTGTAGGTATTATATTATCTGGGGTCATATGAAGGTATGTAGTGGGTATACTGTACATAGCATATATATACCTACTATACATACTTTTAGTTAAGTAAGTGCTTTTATTTTCTTTAGCTTTTCAGAAAAAACTTAATACATATTATAATCAATTAAAATAGTTTGCAATGCAAGAATTTTATTAGTAAGTAACCGTATCAAATCAATTAGCCGCGATCTACCTAAACAACACTCAAGACCACAGATTATACAAATCCAATTTGCTTACAATCTAACAGTCGTGAGTGGCGCCCCCTTGATTAATTTAAATCAACCGTTAACTATCAGATTATTATACAAATTGGTGCACAAATCGTTGAATTAAATAGTTTGATAAGACGACTTGTTTACTTGGTCTAAGTATAACTTTACTGTGAGTGCTATATCTTGAAGAACTAGTCCACTGCTAGTAGTAACCAGCCCATAAAATATGAGGTGGTAGGTAGGACTTTTCTGCAAAGTTCGTCTAGGAAGCTAGGTAGGTACCACCGCTTTGCCAGTTATTCTGCCGCCAAGCAGTAGTGTGCAAGCACTACTGTGTTCCGGTTTGAAGGGCATTGTAGCTAGTGAAATTACTGGGCAAATAAGACTTTATGACCTGATCTCACAGTCTAGTAATCTGGTTACTAGACTGTGTGATGTCTCAGGATGACGTGCGCAGTGCAGTGTCACGTAAAGCTTTATTATTTTAAAGTTCCAAGTGTTATGGGCGGCCGTGTCGCTTAACATCAGGTGAACGAAAAGCTCGTCACGTCATTCATTCTAATAAAAAAAAGTTCTTTGTCCATTCGCACCAGCGAATATCGTTAAAATACTTATTGCTAACTCACTACTTACTTTGTGATTACAGGCTAATCAAATGGTTTTACAGGCAGGGGTCAAGTAATGCACCAGACGCATTCGTTATCCACCAACCTGGGGCCGTACTGTGAACTCTTAGCGAGATTCAAAATAGAGCCTATATTGGATCGCTTGTTAAAATCTTCAAACTAAATAAATAAACTTACATACGTGGCAGATACCTACAGAATGATACTTCCGCGGGCCTAGCACGAATATTTACGCGCGCGTAAGTGTAACGTTAACGTAAACCAGTTGTATGGCATTTGATCTGTCCCCCTATTACGATTGACCTAGAAGCGATGCTGACGCGCGTGTGCAGCTTTACTGCTGTCAAAATTGTATGAACTTTGATAGTAGTTGAGCGGCAGACGCAGTCGTAATAGGGGTGTTTTACGTTAACGTTACACTTACGCGCGCGTAAATATTCGTGCCAGGCCTACTGTACCTATACCATGTATTCTGTGCCTCTAGCTTAAAGCGAAGGGTAGGGCCAGATGAGTAGGTCGAAATTCTTTCATAGAAACATCGACCTTAACGTCGTAGACTTAATATCAATTCAGTATGAACTTCCGCGAGGCGCTTACGACAAAACACGCACGAAATTACTGATTTTGGAGGTTTTTAATTAATATCTATGCTTGTATAGTATTTTTTAAAATTATGAAGTCAATATGTGAATGTTTGTTCGGCATCCACTATTATTTTTTATAAAAATATCATCATCATCATCATCATCAACAGCCTGAAGACGTCCACTGTTGAACATAGCCCCCCCCCAGGGAACGCCACTTAGAGCGGCTGCTCGCCTCCTGCATCCATCGGCAAATAAAAAAATATATTAGATGGAAACTGTATAAAATGGGTACAACCAAATTTTTAAGGTATTTCTGCGGTTTATTTCTATAAAGAGCTGAATTTATTTATCTTCTAATTGCGTTCATCACATACAAGTTAATGAAACGAATTACATGATACATTAAATTAAAGCTCCATGATCTAAATTCGTCGGAAAACGGTAAAAAACACCATGGGTTTCCCTACCCTTCGCCTTAATAAATGCAAAGTGAAAATAAATAATAATAAAATAAGTATGCGTGGACATTTCACACAGCACCATCTAGCCCCAAACTAAGCATAGCTTGTACTATGGGAACCAGATAACTGATACAATACTTAGATACTTTTTTGTTTGTAAATACATACTTATAGAATACAATATAACACTCAAACGCAGAACAAACATCTATGTTCATTACACAAACGTTTGTCCTGGGTAGGAATCGAACCCACAGCCCTCAGTTCAGAAGGCAGGGATACTACCAACTGAGCTATCGGGCCCGTCAGCAAATGAAACCAGTATAGCATTCGAAATGGATAAGCCCGTCTTCATGTCACATCTACACAGTGCCTTCTGAGAGCTGCCTTATTAGGGTTCCCGATGCTTACTAAATAGGAGCAGTAGAACCATCCTAGTTCTTAGTACCTAACGAGTAATGAGTAATGAGAATCATTAATAAACTAATTGTTGTTTATTCTGAATCGTGCTCTGATGAATAATTTAACATCGACTATTCGCGACAATGGTCGGTAAGCAACTGGAAGATTAAGGTTTAAAGTAGACTTTAAAAGTTAATGATCGTTTCTGCTGGGTTAGGTAGCTACCTGGGTGTTAGCTATCCTTCTTGTTTTATTTCTACGACAAGACTAATGACAAATTCATTTTTTTTATGGGAATGAATGACGTGACAAGCTGGTTCACCTGATGTTAAGCAATACGGCCGCCCATAACAGTTGCAGTGTCACTCGGAAATTTAAAATAATAAAGTTTCGCGTGACACTGCACTGCGTACGTCATCCTGAGACATCACACAGTCTAGTATAATCAGATTACTACACTGTGTAATCAGGTCATAAAGTCTCATTTGCCCAGTAATTTCACTAGCTACAATGCCCTTCAAGCCGGAACACAGTAGTGCTTGCACACTACTACTTGGCGGCAGAATAACTGGCAAAGCGGTGGTACCTACCTAGACGAACTTTGCAGAAAAGTCCTATCACCTAGTACCTAAATCTCCGGTAATGATCCATTTTTTATGCCCAAATAAGCTCACTTTTGACAACCTGATGAAAAGCGATGATGCTGTGTATGTTGGAGCACGTTTGCCCACTCTAAGGCAGTGATGAACTATCCCGATTCGTTGATGACCGATTTCGAGCCGGAGATGACCAATCTCGAGCAGGAGATGACTTATCTCGAGCCGGTAATGACCTAGAGCATGGCACGACTTTGCGTATGTCAAATTGTGTCCGTTGCGCCGCCTTATCTTCCCTCCCATATTATTATAACATCAATATTTATGATATTTATAGCAGTATCGCCTGCTCAGCCAACTATCCTGCCTGCTCAGCTAACTTTTACAACCAACTTACGCGGTTGGTAGCGCCATCTATTGAGAAATCCTTGAGTATTATAACATCTATGTTTAGCACATGATCAAACAACAAGAATAACGACCAGTTCATATTCTATAATGATCTATCTCAAGGCAATGATGAACTATTCCAATAGGGTGATGACCTGTCTCGAGCCGGTGATGTGCCCATTGCACCGCTTAATCTTCCCTCCCATTTATTATCTATGTTAGCACGTGATCAAACGACAATAATAACGACAAATCATATCCGGTAATGACCAAGGCAGTGATGAACTATCCCGATCAAGTAATGACCTAGCTCGAGCCGGTGATGACCTTGCGCACAGCAAATTGTCTCCGTTGCACCGCCTTATCTTCCCATTAACATCTATGTAAGCACGTGATCAAATTGAATTGACCCTAATCTTAGGTGTTATTTTAGTCCAGAGCTTAATTAATTTGACCTCAATTAGCGTGGTGCAGTTCATTATAGCTGAGTGTTTGCTTTGTTATGTTTTATTATAGGGACCTATCAGAACCAGTTAATTAAAGACCTTGTACCTACAAGTCATTTTAAGAGCTGTTTTTCAACTCTCTACCAAATAGAAGAGTGTTATAGGTATAATGTTTAGGTTTCACGTACCCTCCAATAACACGTTAGCGCTCAGTTGTAAAAAGCACTTTTTGAAGTGGTCACCCATCCAAGCGATGACCGCAATGAACGTTAGTCAAGCTTCGCTACGAGCGATCAAATGAAACAAGTGACTTTTCTTCCCTACTTCTCTATTCCTAACCCTACAAGTCTTAAACGTTTTCTCTTTGTTTGTATTTTTGTTTGTTTGTTCGTTTGTTTGTTTGTGTAGCTGTCTGAACTAATTTCGGTGTTTTTCCCACTCCAGTTCATACGGTAGCTAATTATTTATGTACCTAAGATAGATTTATTTCATTTCATTTAACTTGGAGTAAGTAGGTAAGTACTAACAGCATAGGTACATAAAAGTTAATAGAACATGATTATGATAATTAATACCTATAGATATTAACAATGCTTCCGCATACGATTTATTCCATTGTCCCAGATACCAATAAAATGACATCTTCATACATATTCTAGGTAAAAAGATTTCCAAGTCTTTTGTTATAAGTAATATGATTCACGCAATAATTCTATAGGGTGACTCAGAGAGGCTTGCGGCTGGTAGGTACCTAACATTTCTTTGTGACGTTGGAACATCGGTTGGACAAAGAACATGTTCTGATTATTATCGTGCTTAATTATGACAAGTGGTTATAAATAATTAAGATTGATTGTTTTGGTAATTAGAGACGAGTTTAAAATGAGAATTTCTGATTTAGTTCAAATTGATACTTACTAAATAATATTGTTATTAGTCTAATACGTTCCCACTGATGGGACACATGCCTTGTCTAACAGGAGAGTTTAATCATCATCATCATCATCATCATCATCATCAGCCTAAAGACGTCCACTGCTGAACATACATAGGCCTCCACCAAAGAGCACCACTTTGAACGGCTGCTTGCTTCTTGCATCCATCGGCTCACCAAGTGGGGGGGGACCGGCCTACGCTACGTGTTCCAGTTCGTGGTCGCCACTCGAGAAGCTTTCTTCCCCATCGGTTTTCAGTTTCTCAGAACTTGGGTACGAGAGCTCGCTCAGCCACATTCAATCTCTATTTATGTCTTACCTACACATCCTCTATGCCCACATACGTATCTTCAACGATATCAAAGTTGCTTATGTTTATATAATTATATACAAGTTATTTTATATTTAGTTCAAACCCCTTGCAACTGGGGCCAAAATCTATCAGAAATTTTCAAATCAACACAAATATGTAAATGAACTGCGGAAGAATCGTAGTTCCACCTCTTTCGGTCTTTACAACACGCCCAACTCGAAACGTTTTCTCATCTAAGTATTTTGAGTAACACTTCATCAGTTCACCACAAGATCTTATAGCATTATTACTTCAATATTACCTCAATCTCACATTGACAAACTACATAAAAGTAAGAATACTTTAATGTTGCAGAGCCAGAGCAGTTTTGATGACATCACTTTAAATACAACTGTCATGTCATACCTTTACATCTTGTTGACACTGACGTGCGACAGTGATAGCGCCATATTAAAATGTAGACGTCTCGTTCACACGCTGGAATACTTTATAAGTTCATGGTACGAATTCGAACAATATTATTGTAACCTTGAAGCATTACTGTCACGAACCATGATGGTTTTGTAGTACCTTGTGGTAGGGCTGCAGGTCGATTTTTCGTCATTTCTTTCTAACAGTCCCTACCTACAGACAATGGAATGGCATCATTAAAAGGAAATGGTGAAGTATTCACCTAAACACCTAAGATAATGAATAGCCCAGTCATCCAGATTACAAAGTGTTCTGAACATTGTTGCTGTAGCCATGCCATATGAAAACATCCTCATTTCTAAAGATTTTCATAACAAAGTGTCAAGTGTATGTGACACTCATTTAAACATATTTACTCTCTCAATTGTAACCAATTATACACTCTTAGTGTGACCAAAGTATTCCCCATACACACTTGAACTTTAAAGGTCCTGTTCTGCACCATTGTAAATGCATAACTTTGTAATGTCCTGATCACGACGACTGATTTGCACTTAGAACAAAACCAACTTTATCTATAAGTTAAACTCTTCGAAAATGAACTTTAACTACCCCAAATTAACGGTCATAATTGCGTGGATAGTTTTGTAAATGGCATGTGCACTCGGCTCTAATATTGCACTCAATATAACCACTTGACTGCTATTACAGTCTCCAGTGTTTTACTAATAACACGCTAGTTTTAGTATATACCCATTACCCACCGACTTTAAATCAGAATTTTGAGTTGGGGTTTCACATTGGCAACCACAAGTTGCCCAATCATAGTAGTGCGCCGACCAATGAGAGCAGCGCGTTTTCCTCTGCTCTTGAATCAGATTTCTGTTTGCGAGAAAACCACAGTGCCAAGCAATACATAATACTTTGCCTCTCTGAAGCACTGTGACAAGTCACGCATGTCGCATCATCAACAGCCTGAAGACGGCCACTACTGAACATAGGCCTCCCCCAGAGAGTGCCACTTAGAGCGGCTGCTCGCCTCCTGATCCATCGGCTACCCACCCACGGCACGCTTGTTATTTTTGAAAAAAAAAAAACTGCACTGACAGCGTGCATTGTGCGTTATTTGTTTTTTCTAAAAATGAGGCAACGATCTGGGGGTCTAGCAAAGACACCAACCGCTAACGCTAACGCCTAATAACGCTAACTCCAAAATGTACTGAAATGACATTTCGGAAATTACTAACTATTCCGCAACGAATGTCATTTCAATACATTTTTGGAGTTAGCGTTTGGCGATAGCGTTAGAGTTTGTGATCTTTGCTAGACCCCCTGGATCGTCCATCATCCCTAGCCCAAAGTTTTTATCCTGATTAGAGTCACTTTTGGCAACATCCTGGAAAGTGATGTAGTCAGAGATGGCGAATAGACCGATTAATGTTTTCAGGAAACAGTGAATCATAATGATATGAAGTATGTACCCAATTTCAAAGCGGAAAAGGTTGGCGTTATCGGTACTCCACCATTACTTACTTCATTGCAACCATTAATGACACTCTAACACTGAGTTGACGAGAGCTCCGTCACTTTTCAAGGTTATAGTGGATAAGACACGACACAAGGCAATGCTTTTAATTACAGATAATTGTGCATGGGAGAATTCATTCGATATTAGATTGTTGTAATTCTTCGTGTGCCATGTCTTTTTGTTTTTGTCATAGGCTTATGCAGTCTGTCTCGATGTTCGTAGAAGTTGAATTAAACCCCAGATAATATTATACCTACAGTACAGATGCCTCATCCCATACAACGGAATAACGCGGGCTATTTTACGAATTATTTTAGTTCTGCATAACGCAAGATTATCAAGCGACATTTATTGCGTGTTGGCGAAGTATTGGGCCAAATGAATACACTGGACACTAACTAGTAACTCTCTAGACACGATTACTACATTTTTTTCAAGTTCGGGCTATTTTTCGTTTGTACGTGATGGGACCCCATGATTAAACCAAGACCTACAAAATGTAGGTTTTTGCAAACACTAGATCACGGGCCTCAGATTTGAAGATGAACTTCCGCGAAGTTGTTTGTTTTGCTATTTGCTTTGACATGAGCAGTAACAATAGTAAGTATACAAAATATAACTAAAGTTATAATTATGTGGCCACATACATTGAAAGGAAAGAATGAAGCTAATGTATAAGTATAATTATGGAGGAATAAGGTAGTGGTAGCCAATAAAATTTAAACAAAGAAGTATAGATAATTGCAATGTAAGGAATTGCAATATTAGATTAATCCATGATGATCACATAAAGGTTATGTCATTGGACGGTTAATGTCACAATTCTACGAAGTAAAGATTCATTAAGAATGCATATAAAAGTCTACACCGTCAGCCCTTTTGAACTAGACTTTACAATTTGTGCAGAATTAGCTGTGGTCCTTTATGTCCGCCTACAGTATAACTCGAGGTCTTGGCACTATTAAAATGAAAATCAATCAATCAATTTATTTGCTTGCGAACATATCGTATCTCTATTTCCGTCGTCCTGACAAGCAAGCATTTTCTGAAAAATGTCGTTATTTGTTCAGTTATTGTAAAGCTGAGTAACTGTAATAGAAACTTCTTTTTTATCCGAAAAGAAGAACTTTAGACACTTTTTGATTACTAAGGTTTGCCAAGAAGCTAAGATCAACTGATGGTATTTCCTTACTTTGTCATACTTGTTGCAATCGAAAGAATTTATGATCCAGCAGGGCTTGTAATACCTATTACCTAGCATATTATAAAACATCAATTGATTTTTGAGTAAAACTACTTGGAGCTTCTTTTTAGCTGCTAAGTATGGTAAGACCTATAAAAGAAAATAAACCTTAGGAGAATGGATGACCTTATGCTTCACCCAAATAAATCCTGGCATCTGCTGATCAGGGGGGTTTTTTATCTGAGCGAGTACACCCGCATCTGGTATTTATTTACACGTCTTTTGTTAAAACATTATAAAATCAATGTAGTACAATAAAATAATATCTTAGTGGAAATCCATGTTCTCATTCATCCTACACTGCCGGCTAAGTTTAATAATAGAGATAAATAATACACTTTAATGTCAGCAATCTATATGCAATTAGGCATGCCATAGATCTATCCACCTACATGGGTCTTTCAAGGTTCGAGCTTGCGCACGTACTTATTATTCCGTTGATTGAGCTGAGATGGATGGATACAGATTATATTATACTGACTTTATCTGCGTTTCTACAGGTCCTTCTCTCCTTTCTCTCTCATTATTCTTGTCTATTTCATATTTATTTCTGTTGTTTGTCTATGGATCACAAAAAAGGCGTAAAGATTTTCATTCATATATTTTTAAATTCTAAAATATAATATTGTTCGTTTTCTTTATAATACAAAAAGCTATAATTACCAATGTTAAATTATAATTATTGGTCTGTATGATCAGTATTTCGCTTTTCGAATTGAGATATCAGTAATCAGAGGAAGAAGCCATGATGATGACCGTAATGGATAATAATCATCATCATCATCATTAACAGCCTGAAGACGTCCACTGCTGAACATAGGCCTCTGCCAGGGAGCGCCACTTAGTGCGGCTGCTCGCCTCCTGCATCCATCGGCTCCCCGCGGCTAATGTATAATAATATTTTATGATTATCTATATTGGGAAAGCTGTAAGGGATTGTTGCTGGTAAATGTATGTGACAAAGAATAAGAAAAATATTTGTTTTGACAGTTTTATTACAACAATCTGGGAAGGCTAAGGCTAATATCGGTCCAATAATCCCTTACAGCTTTCCCAATATAGATAATCAAAGTTTTTTTTAGCGGAATTACACTAGATATTCTTGTTTCATTTTGTATTTAAGATGAACTTCCGCGAGGTCACGCCTGATTCAATCAATAATATTTTGTTTTAATTCCTTTGTTTTAATATATACTTAGTGAAGTGAACTTTGTGGAATTTAATTTGTTATGACTGATACCGGCCTAGCGCAGCTGGATCATAAATATAATAGGTCAATAAACAATATTTTTATTTTAAAAGGCGATAACGAAGTTGCCGAAGCGTTTAAGCTGTTAAAATGAAGCTAAACGAAACAATACAAACATCAGTTTCTCACAGTTTGTTGACCGACTACTTACAACCAGCTACTGAGCAAGTAAACGCATATCTTATCGGCAACAAAGTGCATGATCAGGCGATGTTTATTCAAGTAGCGGAACTATTGAAGTACAAGAGCCCACTGTTGGCAATTGAATATTATATTTTATCTAGGTTATTACGCATCACAGAAAAATAGGTGTGCGCACGATTTGTACCAGTTTAGAAATCATATTCACCAGAACCTTGTAAGAGAGTACTATAAAAGTATTGAAAGCCGAAAACTTAAGGTTTGACAGAGATGGGTGTTTTGCTTAGTGTGGAAGTCCGATGCTGTTGTATATTTCTTTCCTCCACTGCATGGAAGTTGGACGAGAGTGGAAATGAAGGGAGAAAGATAGGTATGTTATTAAGATAACTTCTATAGGAGAAACAACATTATAAGAGGATGTAAATATTTCTCTGGAGTGTTTTTAGAAGACGGTGGCTACTTAGCGCATCGACTTTGAGAACATGCTCCAGGGTCTTAAGTTTATCATATTATATGGCGACCATAACGTCATGGTTTCATGCATTTGTCTTAGTAACAAAAAGTTTTGACAGCATATCATCACGTTTACCATTGGAACAGCCCATACAAATGGCGTCCAATACCATAGACCTAACAGTATTTGCATGTCTGCCTTCAACTTGATCAGCAATGAGAAACCTTGTCACAATAAATTTTGACTCAGCTCCATACAAAAATATTACTAATCCAGAACATTTTTATTGAGAGAAGGTCGTATGGTATAAAGAATTGGTCGCTGTAACGTCAAATTTCGCTGGAACAGTCTCCAGTTGTGATTCAATGCACACAATTTATTCAATATCTTTATTAACCACCGGTCGAGCGGGCTGAATGCATAATACTTGCATATCTAAATAAGTATGTCGCAAATATGAAACTACATGGATAAAAGTATAGGCTGTTATAATTTTATTGTCAAGAAATATGATCTTAATCGCATGGCACTCCAAGAACTTGTGCAAAGTAAACGGAATCACTAGGTCATCGACGTAGGCGAGTGCAAATTCATTAGTCTTGTTTTAGCTTTTGCTCCTAAAACTTTATTGACTCCTTTCGAACTAAGATTAGACCATTAGACTCCAATGCACCCGGTTAATATATGATGATCTGATGATCCTGTGAAAGATTTACCACGTTTATGAACAATTTATACAGAAAACAACAAAAATATGTGACACCTGACACCTGCCTGCCTGCTGTGTTAGTATTCCTTGTTAACTAACAATTTGTCCTGACACGCTGATTCTGAATTGAGACATCACATAATTGCATATCTGTAGGCAAATACGACATACCTTTTGTTATGAATGTGCTTGATTTAAGGCCGCCTTTATAGAGCTGTCAGCCAGCTCGTAAAGCTTACTAGGTCTTGTAATACAAAGGTTTTGATTAAGTACTTGCACGCAGAAGGCATGCATACCTACCATGTAGGAATATGGTAGGCATGCAATTGCTCGTAAATGTCACCACGACATAATATCACAATTTAGAGGTCTCTCTTATAAACTGCTGTTTTATTGCTAAAGGCTTTGTAGTACAGATTTGTAAATGTATATCTATTTGTTGATCATGATGTTGCTTTTTATTACCTCAATGTCTTATAAGGCAGATATATCTATTGAAAATTTTCGGGAGTGCGCTTCTTTACCCCTTATTCCTTACGTATGTTAAATATGTTTTTTAAATATGTGTGTACAAATCAAAGATTATAAAACGAACCTGTTAGTAAGCAGTTACCTGCGCTTAGGGATACCCGCAGTAATGAGGAGATAGGTACCTACTCCTTTCGGCCAACTCTTGTAGTGTATCAGAAAGCTCATAATGTAGTCCTAAAGTTCCTAAGACCCACCACATCTTGTGGCTATGTGAACTTGAAAGGGCTTTTTTAACTATTGTATTTACAGGCCATTATGGTTATTTTATTCATACAAAGTGGGTGGTGGACTAATACGCATTTTTTAAAATAATGCATTGAATTGTTCAAAATAATTGTCTTCGGCCTTGCCATAGTCCCGTATATTTTTCAAATCTTTACAAAAAACCTGATAATCATTAACACAAAAAATTTCTAAATTAGTCATGCCGTTATTAAATGATAAGAACAAGCAGCGTTGCATTTTTATATATAATCGAGAATGAAATGGTTTTTCTGGCAATTTGTTAAAATTGGAAGAAGGAAGAATATTCTTAAATTTTTTTATCGATCACCATCCTATGTCAATGTTGATGGTGGTCAACATTATTATGATTGATCACCTTGTCCTTGTTGGTATTGGGTGATGATATAATGACCATAAGTCATAATAGAATAATCTCATTCTAGGAGTCTGTACCAAAAAGGTCCCAGTACACAGTTAACTTCCTGCTCTTGACAAGAATGCAATTTTCGAGAACATGGAACTGCAGTTCAAAACCATGTCATTGTTTAATGGAAAATGGTTGCAATCAAAAGTGGACTTGTTTGGAATAACTAATGGTCATGGATCTATCCTTTGTTCTATTGATCTATCAGTAATTATTTAAAACATGAAAGGACAAATGCTTTTGAGCAAGGCTGCGTGTATTTTGAAAAAATAAAGGTAACATTTTAGTCAGAAAACACGCTAACTATTGTAAATCCTCTATTGAAATATTTAAATCTATTATGAATAGTTTAAGTACCTATCCAGCAACAATGTAATACTTTATCTGTCTAAACGGTCGCTAAATGGATTGATCAATGTTTACATAGTATTTATTACTCTTTGTTCAGCCGCGGGCTTTACTTGATTCTTGCATTACTCGTTATATTTAGGAATGCTAACTATTTTCCGGGTTACGGCAGCCATAATTCACCTTGGCTGGCAGTTCGAATGCAGCCTAAACACAATTGCTATGAAACCCTATCTGATCTCTATCTGACAACGGACTGTCAAGCTAAAGTGGGCAGTGGCCAGCACCACCTGACCTTCCATGCCCTTCTACCTTCCCAAGAACCAGCACAAAGTAAGGACACGGTATCAGTACCTGCGGATCTCGGTTAACTGGATACCTTAACAGATTTTCTGTCAAGCATAATCAAGTTATTTGTGCCGTTTGCAACACAACTCCTTAACTGGCTCAAATCCTGATTTGGTTGAAATGGAATGCTTTCGATAACGCAGACTAGTGTAGGCTCTCGGTTTCATCTACTTTCTTTTGAACAGAATCTAAATCTACTTTCTTTTAAACAGTATCTAATTAGATTATAATTATACTTAAATAAGTAATCATGACTTTTATAGTTGCTTTCGTATACTTACTATGATTTTTGTAAACTAAGTTAGAGTGCGATGGGGTTGGCATACCAGAATGGGTGGAACCTTCTAAATAAATCAAGATAACAAAGTTATTATGGTGATACCTATTTGGTTACATTGTCAGATTAGTACTATCATCATATTGATGCTTGAATGAGTTGCAACGTTGAATCACTGTGTCACTAAAAACCAGTACAAGCTTGGACCTAGCAGATAAAAGAAGTATCTTATTTGTTGTACCAATTTTATCTTTCCAACTTGCCTTGCTTCAACATAATATAAAGCTTGAATGATCTTTGTCACTCACTAGTTGATTTCCAACAGACTGATCTACAGATAGTTAAATATACAAATGTAAGATGTAAGTAGAGATTGCATATAACGTGGAATGTAAAGATAGCTGCGAATGGAGCCGAGGAGAAAGATAATTAATGATTGATTTTAATGTGATGAAACTGTGATATCACGCGGAATTATGTTCCGTTAGGATGCAGTTATCTCCAGACTACGTTTCATCAATTTTAAGATAAATATACATTAACTGAGTAAGTACTTATATATAATGACAAAATATAAGTAGATAATATATTAAGTATCTATTTACATCTACAAAAACACATTCATTTCTATTGCCTTCCTTTTCTAAGTGATAGACAACTAAGTAAAAAATTGACTCATTCAACCCACCTACTTTCCAATCCAAGCAATCATAATTTATAATTTCATATTACTATAAGTTTTGTATTTCACGGTAATTGTATCGTAAAAATTTTAACGACATTTTTTTACTTAAGACATTTTATTTTAATCAGATCTCAGCAGGAATCTAATTGGCAAGAGTTTTACGACATGTTCATTTGTTAACAGCATGTAGTAGGTACGTCTGTGTGTATTTATTATCTTACTAGACCAGCGTGCTGCACCTTAAATCACATGTCGCTTCCCATCAGGTGAGATTGTGGAACGCTGGCTTAATCAAATAAAAAAAAAGTTATGCTTATTCCACTGCTGAGTTAGTTTTACCAGACTATAATATATATCCAAGCCTTTACCATAGTCTATCTATAATTGAACATGATACTGTACTTTTGCACTGGCAAAGGTACAAACTTCCGCACCAAAATGAGTCACCACTGCATTACTGATGACTTCAATAAACAAGTTTTGCATTGCAAATGCAGGACGAGAATTGCAGATTGACAGTTCAACTAACGAGGCTCGGCTAGGATAGATAGATAGATAGATAGAGCACTCTTTATTGTTTCACATATAGGATGATCTTGAAGATAGTATTATGGTTGCTTCAAAACTAAGCAGTCTTTATACTACGTTGATAAACTTGATAATTTAAATGCCACTGCAGTAGCAACCTTGATGGTGTCCAGGTTGTTCCTTTTGGTCTTCATTTTTGTTCTTAAACAAACGGCGAGTATATTTTTGTAGTAGTTCCAGATGTTAATTACTAAGATGCATGAAAAAGAACTTGGCTAGGATGGAAATATCAAAATAATTATGTTTACAATAAGGCCAGGTCTTTTGTGTTAATGATTTACCCTTGATAAACTTAGCAAAAACTATTACCAGAAGTCGTTATTATGTATGTTTTGTTTGTTAACTTCTAAGAACAAAAAAATAATAATAAATATGTGTGGACATTTCACACAGCGCCATCTAGCCCCAAACTAAGCATAGCTTGTACTATGGGAAACAGATAACGGATATAATACTTAGATACTTTTTGTTTTGTAAATACATACATAGAATACAATATAACACCCAGACACAGAACAAACACTTATGTTCATCACACAAATGGGTAGGAATCGAACCTACAACCCTCAGTTCAGAAGGCAGGGCTACTACCAACTGAGCTATCGGGCCCGTCAACAATTTAATTCATTATCAATAAATAAATTGAATATTACGATCAGGATATTGGTCATTAGGGTAACTGCCTCTTGCTTCCTCACCTTGACAGAAGCGGAGTAACACTAAAGCATTTTTTGATTATGTTTGATTTCTAAACAGAAATTTTAGTCAAGTTATTCCGAGATTATTATCTGCCGTTTTCTAACCGGATCCCTCGACGAGCTCAATGAGCATCAGTGGCATAGTAATGAGCTTTGAGAATGCAAAAACTAATTGCAAGCATACGTTGAATTAATAACACGATGAGATGACTCATGCTGTTATGATACGAGTAGTGCAGCAGTGGTAATACAGCGCAGTGAAGAGTAGGATTTTTCAAAGACATTGTTTTAACATGTACACGAATTTTTATATTTTCGATATAGTTAGCTCCCATTTTAACTTAAAGTTTAATATTATGCAAATTGTATAGTTCTTCATACTTAAAAACATTATCATATTTTACGATAAGCGTTTCAGCTATTAATACAGATAGCCATATTTAAATAATATGTCTCTTAATTAACTCAATACAAAAACAAGTTATCCACTACTACTTTATACGGTTTCGATGTTATTGATCCCAACAATTAGTATTAAAACGAAAGAGGATATAAAAATGTGGTCCTATAACCGCTCCTTGAGGGACGCTATTCAATATACAGGTTCTCGATGCAAAAATAATCACGTATCGATGGCTGCATTATCGTAGGCCGTACACGTGCCGAGACGTTTGTGGTATTGCATGCTAATGGAGTGGTGGTAAGACTAGTGGCAACATTGTCAGTGGGTACTTAGTGTAGTTGATTGTGTCAAATGCTTCCGACAGATTTACAGCTATAAGTTGTTGGTGATTTGTTCGTGATGTTGTTTATTTGTCTTTATATTATACTAGTTGCCCCGCCCCGGCTTCCTACGGGTTAATTAGTTTAACGTCCTAACCCTGTTTATGGGAGAAGTGAAAGAGAAAACGATAGGGGAGAAGGATCCGTTTCCCCTATATTTTTCATTTCCCTTCAACCTTCCCTTCGACAGGATGAGTATATGAATACATCGGTTATAAATATAAATAAATAATTTACAGCCAAAAAAATGTTGTATAAATAATACATCCTTATTGCTTCGTGCATTTCTAACTTGGCCGTTTTGGCAACCAAAAAGTATCCTAATGATTTTCTAAAAATTTTACTATGACCATCTGGGTTACCACATACTAATACAAAACCATTATGTTTCATGGCATTATTATTTCAAGGTTACAATAATATTGTTCGAATTCGTACCACGAACTTATAAGGTATTCCTGCGTGTGAACGAAACGTCTACATTTTTATATGGCGTTAGCACTGTCGCACGTCAGTGTCAACATGAGGTAAAGGTATGACATGACAGTTGTATATGAGTGAACCTTTGATGAGGGAAGTAAGTGAACGATTTAACGTGATGTCATTAAAACTGCTCTGGCTCTGCCACATTAAAGTATTCTTACTTTTATATCATTTGTCAATGTATGATTGAAGTAATATTGACGTAATAATGGTATAAGACGTTGTGGTTGCCCCCCATAACTTTCAACAAAATCTGTTCAGTAGTTCCAGCGTCCGTGATGCGTGTTCGAAGAGACAGATTAACAGACACAAAAACCTAAAAAAATGTTTCTATTTCTATATCGACTAAGAAGTCAAAATTTTCAAAAATATCCAACGTTCAGAATTAGCCCAATTACAGTTTTATTTTATGTATGGATGGATATTGTTGAGGTTCGACAGTACCTACTACCTATACTAAGTGTTTAACTCCCTTCATTATTAAACTAATCCAGCCCAATACATTTAATTGTAAATAATACGGACGGACGGGCCCGATAGCTCAGTTGGTAGTATCCCTGCCTCCTGAACTGAGGGCTGTGGGTTCGATTCCTACCCAGGACAAACATTTGTGTGATGAACATAGATGTTTGTTCTGCGTCTGGGTGTTATATTGTATTCTATGTATGTATTTACAAACAAAAAAGTATCTAAGTATTGTATCAGGTATCTGGTTCCCATAGTACAAGCTATGCTTAGTTTGGGGCTAGATGGCGCTGTGTGAAATGTCCACACATATTTATTTATTTTTATTTATAATAATTTATGTACCTAATCAAATTGAAAAGAACTATGAATCCATCTAAAAAGAAAAGAATTTTCTAAACAACATTGGTATTTAGTAATAATCCAAGCTTATATGGTCGAAGTCTATGAATTGGTGTATTTTAATACAATTCAGTCATCGTTTTCAAATGACGTAGGTCTAATAGTAGGTACATTGATACATTATAGTGTTATACCGCAACATAATTGTTTATTTCATTAGCCTTACGTGACTGGTCTAGATTAGGTATTGGGAATTTTGCGTTCTCTAAAACGAAATCAGCTAGACACATCCGCAGAAGGACTCAAGCCACCGATATAGCCCTTAAAATTAGCCAGTTAAAATGGGCAGACCACATTGCTCGCAGAACTGACAACCGATGGGGAGGAAAGGTTCTCGAGTGGCGACCGCCATTGGATGCAGGAGGCGAGCAGCCGCTCAAAGTGACGCGGAGGCATATGTTCAGCAATGGACGTCTTCAGGCTGTTGATGATGATGATGATGATGATGATGAAATTCGTTAGACTGCTATGCTGAACCTAAACCGGCGTAATAGGAAAACTATGTTTTTAACCATTAGACTCACGTCAACATATTTAATGACGGAAATAACGGACGATAATTACGGAAAGTGGTGCGATTGCATTTCAATGCCATGTCAATTATAGCCTTTTTGCCTCAGTTTTCTTGACACTTCTTTGTCCTATGATTAATCTTGGCATAGATAAATTGAACTGAAATTAATATTGTTTTGGAATATATTCCGTTGGCGCAGTTTTATTTATAAATGCTCTTTTAATAAAATACGTTAAAGCCATTATTTGTTATGCCATTCTATCTTTACTTTTCTGCAATTATGTTACGATCTTTTATTTTTTTAATGACTGTAGTAAATTACACTTTATTATTATTAGATCTGTAATAATTTATTGAAGTTTTAAAGATTTAAATAAATTACTACTTAACATATAAACTCACGGATACTGTTTTATTTAAATAAACTTTATTAATTTTTAACTTCCGAGTGACACTACAACTGTTATGGGCGGCCGTGTCACTTAACATCAGGTGAACGACTAGCTCATTGTCCCATAAAAAAAAACAATCACAGAAGTATACCTACTTCTTTAAAATTTTCACCAAAGATTTTAAATTTAATGTAGGTAGGTATACTTAGGTAAGTTAGGTATACCAACTTGCTAGCCAGATTTCAAAACATCAAAAATCAGTCAAATTCAATCTTATTTTGTATTCTAAAGTTACCTAGTTCTTTTTAAATCAAGCAGTAAAACCAAATAAAAAATAAAGAGTAAAGATAACTTAAAAACTATAAGAGACTGCGCATTATTATTTTCTTAATTCTATGTTCTACTTCTAACTAGAAAATATCTGTGAGCATTTTATACGCCTCCGAAGTTTGCAGATATGACGCTGCTTACGGATAAAATTGGAACTACAACCACCAGAAGTTGTGCAAAACGAAATTCGTGTACTCACCACTCCTTCAATAGATGGCGCTACTAGTCTTCATACTGCGATCCTGTAACAAGAGGTTGCTATTATAAGTTTCGTACAAGTTAGAATATTAGGGGAGATGTTTTTAAAATTATTATATTTAGGTACTACATTTCAAAAGTTTGCGTAAAATGTGAGTCACAGCCAAATAACAAAGAGGCAGAGACCTTATTTTGGCCCGTCGTAGCCTAAATACCCAATATTATACTTATAATTTGTATAAAATAGCATGTACCTAAATCCTGTAATATTAGAATGTAGGGGTATTTTGTAGATCAATTCAGTAGAAAAGTACCTAACTATTTATAAATGAACAGTACTTAGTTAGGTAAACATTTTTACTAAGTATTTAAAATTGGCAAATTGGGTTAATTATGATCTAGGTAGAGGTGTAGGTAGGGTCTAAGAATGAATGAGTACCCACTTTTAAAAATTATCAATTTCTTTCGAAATCTATTATTATTAGCCGTGAACGTCCCACTGCTGGGCAAACGCCTCCCTTCCCTCCTTCCATTCTTCACGATTGAGAGCTTTTAAGGTCCAGTCCGGGCAGTGGGAATCAAGCTCATCCCGCCACCTTTTTCTGGGTCTACCACGGCGCCTTCTGATGTTCTGCGGTGTCCACATCGTTGTCTTTGCCCACAAGTCATCTGACATGCGGCAGATGTGGCCGGCCCAGTTCCACTTCAAGATAGCAGCCTTTACTCCAACGTCTGCGATTTGTGTTCTGGAGCGCAGTATGGTGTTTCTCACGCGGTCTGTTAGTCTGATTCCTAGAATAATGCGCTCCATGGCTCGCTGGCATACCCCGAGTTTGGACCTTTGCTCGGAATCTATTATGATAATAAATCCTCATTGACAGGATTTAAGACTTAAACTAAGCTTTTTCTAATTTTATATAGGCAATAGAAACTACTTAGGTTTACAAAGTGTTAAATAATATCTTAAAGCCAATGTTTTTTCTATTACTTAGAAGTAAAATTCCAATCGGTTTTATCAATATTGCCAATCTCTATGAATATATTTCCGTAAAAACATACGCGCTTACGGTAAAGGTTTCAAAAAACTTTACCAACTCAGACTTTTAAATTAAAAAGACAAGGTAATCCAATACCCGTTCCCCTAAAAATCTTATAAGAAACTGTCAGCTGTCACCCCTAAACTATCGGGGGTTGTGTCATCCCCCCTCGGAGACAGAAATCGATGGGCGTCACCTAATATTGAGGGGTTCACCCACCCCACAGGTCAGTTATATTTTGGCTGGCGACACAAAATTATGGGGTAAATAAAAAAAAGTGAATTTTTACCAGTTTTTAGAGACAATTAGGATGATTGGTCGTTCCGATAATTATGTGGTTAGTGATAATTTTTCCGTATAATTTTTTTGGTAATTTTCTCTATTAGTGACAGTATTGTAAGGTTATTAGTTTTGTCGTATAATTAGTTAGATATAATATTTACAGTTTTGATTGTTTCGTTTTGGTGTACTGGGGCCGTACTGTGAGCTCTTAGTGCGAGTCAAAACGGAGCCTATATTGGATCGCTAGTCAAAATCTTCATAAAAAAAAACAAATCTATCCAATATAGGCTCTGGTTTGAATCGCGCCAAGACCTCACAGTACGGCCCCTGTTTTAGTGTAACGATTTTTGTATGTGATTGTGGGAAACCTCAAATTATCTAATTTTTAGGGTTCCGTACCCAAAGGGTTTACTAAAGCTCCGCTGTATTTCTGTCGTCTATCTGGCTGTCTGTCGACACAAACATGAAATATGATAGTTAGACAGTTGACATTTTCACAGATAATGTATTTCTGTTGCCACTATAACATCAAATACTAAAAATCATAATTAAATAAATATTTAAGGGGGCTCCCATACAACAAACGTAATAATATGTTTGCTCGTGTTTATAGATAATGGATAATGGTATGGTATGGTGGCTGGTGTATATATATGCCTACTTATAATAGATACTACTTGATAGCTATTAAATATTGTTTGAGTTTGATTGGCGTCGACTATAAAAATTAACAGCCAAAAATTAAATTTTTAAGCACTATGAAAATTATCTGCCCTTATCTTGTTGTTATTAATCTAAGTCCTACCACGCAGTAGGTATACTGTTATTGACTCTGTAGCCATAGGCATATAATTTTTATATTCATCTAAACATAAATAGCTAAGTCGATATCATAAATAGCTAAGTCGATATCTAGGTTTATTTAATTATAATATATAGTAATACATATCTATATTGTACCTACTTATATATTTACATTCATATTTCTATAACTTCTCAATTCTATGCATAACTAGTTTAGTATGGATCAAAACCTCATGTTATTAAATAATGTAAAATTAATAATTCGTCACTATATTCCTGAATAACTCGTCTACCTATTATACACTTGCATTTTCAAGTATATTTTATAGCGGCAGGGTCAGTTCATGCTATATGTCACTTATGTATTTTGTTGTCATAATAAGTCTGTTATCTGCCTAAAATTGTTTACTTACATCATATATCTTATGCTCAACTATTGGTAAGAGTTTTGGCGGGAACGCGGAAGAGTTCACGTCGTTGCATCGTATTATTTTTCAAAACTTTGCTTTTTCCAGTGTTAATGTTTAAAATTGGTGGCGTTTTACGCATTAAGTGCTGAATTACGAGCATGAGTGAGGGCAAGTGATATAATGTGGTGAAACGTGACTTTTCGTGTTGCTTCCAAAACTCCATAGAAGCTTCTAGTAAAGTTGCCACCACTTTGCTGGAGCATGACTTCGACTGGACTATGACTACCTGACTTACACTGGACTATGACTACCTGACTTAGACTGGACTATGACTATGACTAGGACATGACTGTGTGAAATATTTAATTTTTATAACCCGAAAATATAATATGAAAATATAATACTTGACACTGGCTAAATACACTATGTGTAGAGCCAAAATATATTTAAAAATAAACTATTGGTAATCTGTTAATTGCTTTGTTTGTTACCTATACTTTGTAGTTTTATGTCTTTATGTAATGCTGTTGATTACCTTAAGAACAATAATTAATTAATAAATATAATTAAATTAAACATTAATTCATGTCAATATAGACGGGTGAGTATCTATTCTAAGCAAATTGAGGTTATCATTGGATAATAGTGATATGACTCATGGAGTAAGAGACAATAATAATCAATGTATGTACCTATAATAGAGATGAACCAAGTCAGCTATGTATTATAAAAATATCAATACTGGTTTGTGATGTTTATTTTTTATAAATGGATAATATGAACAGCCTCGCTATGCTATCAGCGGTGTGCCATAGTGCGGGGAAAGGTTCCGTTTTTCGTTTAGGGTTCCGTATCCAAAGTGCTAAACGGACCCTATTACTATGGCTCCACTGTCCGTCTGTCCGTCAGTCCCCTGACTGTATCTCATTAACCATGATAGTTACACGTCATAAAAAAAATCCCATTATTGGTTTTATTTATATTATTTTAAAAACCAGCAGTATAAGAGCCGTCTCTTAAATTAAAAAAAAACTTTAAACAAAAATTTACAGGCTAACAAGTAGGGACGGTTTTACTAAGTATTCGTTTGTCCTATCACTAGTTGCAGTAATATATTCCCGCAGGTTCACTGTCAAGGCCCACGTGGTATTGTAATAAATTATAAATATTTATATATGTTAGTTTGTGTTGGCAAACAAGTATCGCATAATAGTCACATAAGGGTACGAACACACTTAATGATGTCGTAAAATAGCTTTCGTATCCAGTGATGCCGAAAAGTAAAGGTATTCTAAGCCAAGCTAATTCAGTGTCTTAAAAATATGTTATACTGGATCAGACAAAAATTAAGACTGAAAAAATTGTTATTCGGTACTTATTCAGTATACAAGGTGACCTTAAATTGGTATGATGCCGAAAAGTAAAGCTATTCTAAGCCAAGCTAATTCAGTGTCTTAAAAATATGTTATACTGTATCAGACAAAAATTAAGACTGAAAAAATTGTTATTCGGTACTTATTCAGTATACAAGGTGACCTTAAATTGGTATGATGCCGAAAAGTAAAGCTATTCTAAGCCAAGCTAATTCAGTGTCTTAAAAATATGTTATACTGGATCAGACAAAATTTAAGATTGAAAAAATTGTTATTCGGTACTTATTCAGTATACAAGGTGATCTTAAATTGGTATGTTATCCCGAAATGAGGGGACAGGAACCATGATACCCTACAAGTTGTGAGAACCTTACTTGAAACTGGGTGTATCCAAACTTCCATGGTAAAAAATAAATCCACTCGCAAAATTACACGTTCGATTGCTACGAGCGTTAACAAGATACCATAAATTCATTTCTAAACACATGTCGTTAAACTCATTTATGTTCACTCGGTCAAGGACGAAATTCAACCAACCAGCTGCGCTAAGTTGATTTTCGAACATAAACTTTACATGGCATTTCATCAATGAAAAACTATTAATTTAGGAAAGTCGTAGAAGAAACATTGTCTACCTTGGGGTGTAGATTTACCCCGTTTCGGTATAACATACCAATTCAAGGTCATCTTGTATACTTAGTCAATATATAACTATTTTTTTATATTTATTTCATTCATATTTTAAGTTACCTACCACCTACCTAACCTATAACTACAAGGTTACCTACACGTTTTTAAATTATCATATCACAAGTCGTATCATATCATATCGTGCAATTTTGCGAGTGGATTTATTTTTTACCATGGAGGTTTTGAATCACCCAGATTCAAGTAAGGCTCTCACAACTTTTAGGGTATCATGGTCCCGCAGACACCCGATTTCGGGATAACATACCAATTCAAGGTCACCTTGTATAGTTTTTTTTTGCACACCAAAAAGCATGAAGAGAGTGATATTAAAGTAAAGTACAATGGAGATACCTTGGATTAACTAATCGGCTATCTTCATTTTATTTGTGGGTGAAACCTTTGGCGCTTGTAACATGAATATAAACCTGAATGTATTAAAAATCAATGCTAAATACTTAATAGCTTACTTAAAATAAATTATTCGTAACCGTTACAGCAACACAATTAGTGTGTTCGCAACTTTACAAAATATTGGAAAATCCCATTGAGACTGGTTAAGTTAAAACAGTAGTTTATGATTACTTGAATTGGTTAATCAAATAAGCAGTTAAATTCCAGTTTCTGATATAAATGGTAGTAAAACAAATAGATTAACCATCATTTAGTAATTCATTTCCTTTGCAATAAATGTAATAATAAATTACTCCATAGTAAATGCTATGGCAGTTAATAGCTTATTATCACATGAAATGTGGTAAAATGCTATGTTTGACTAAACACACAAGTAGCGGAAGAATAGTTATTTAGTGTTTTGTTTCTCTCTATCAAGTTTGAAATGGGTAAAGATGAAGCAAGACAAAACACTGATTAGCTATTTCATTGTTATGTAGTGTTAATTAGTAAGGTTACTTAATAGCTACCTAGTAATATAGTACCTACATCAGTCACTTAATTATCTTCTAAAATGACGTTGGCCCATCTTAATACGAGTACTCTAAGCACGAGTTTAGATAGTTTACTAAAACTTGACTCGTTTACGTTATCTCCCTTTTCTCCCATACATTTCTCTGCAGCGCCTCTAGCGGACACGTTGATAAACTAAAAATGGCAGTACAATAAATGGATTCGCGCGTATTCACGTATTGGAAAACTCGTAGTAGGGGTACTGACGGACGACTAGCTCGTCAAGTCATTCGGTTACATAAAAAAAATCGTTGGTCCATATATCAATTTTTTATCATCATCATCATCATCATCATCATCATCATCATCATCATCATCATCATCATCACCATCCTGAAGACGTCCACTGCTGAACATTAGCCTACCCAAAGAGCGCCACTCTGAGCGGCTGCTTGCCTCCTGCATCCATTGGCTCTACATTTTATAAACGTTGTTTTTAAATTTTTTGAATAATTTGTTTGTATTACTTTTTTATGATTAGGGTTTGGTTACAACCATAAAAATACTCAGTTATACTAATACTTATTATTCATAAAATAGCCAATTTCCAAATCATATAGGTTCTTACCCCAAAAAACCACCCCCACTCTCGGATGTTATAAAAAACCGGTAGCAAATGACCCCTCCGGTATTGACCCCTCAGTATTGGTTAGGGGTTAGCATACAATGGGTGTGGGTTGGAACACGATATTTTGGGGTAAAAACTTCGATTACATCTCACTTTTTCCGTATAAATGTTTACCTAGATTTGTAATGTAATAATAATTATTTTTATTAAATAATTTTTTTTAATAATAATAAAAAGTAATTAAAGTAAATAATCTGTGGACTACAATTGCCTGCCATCAGTTTCGTTATCTTCGACAGTAATTTTGACCATGATTTAAGTCCCTATGAGAGAATAAAAAACCTATTAGCAAATAAGTATATATACCTAGTCATTATTTTGATTGCAATCATGCTTATATCTTATTCAAACTACGATTATTATTTCTATTTAAATACCTACTACATGAAGAACTATGAATTCTACGTTATATTATTATTTGGCTCGACACATAGTGTATTTAGCCAGTGTCAAGTATAATAATTTTCATCGTAATATAAAATATTTATTTCACGCAAAGTCATGTCCTAGTCATAGTCATAGTCCAGTCTATGTCATGCTCCAGCAAAGTGGTGGCAACTTTACTAGAAGATTCTATGGAGTTTTGGAAGCAACACGAAAAATCACGTTTCACCACATTATATCACTTGCCCTCACTCATGCTCGTAATTCAGCACTTAATGCGTAAAACGCCACCAATTTTAAACATTAACACTGGAAAAAGCGCAAGTTTTGAAAATAATACGATGCAACGACGTGAACTTTTCCGCGTTCCCGCCAAAACTCAATTCTACGTTCATAAATACGTTATTTGTATTTACGCATAGACAATATTACTGACTTTTGAACTAGAAATATTTTTTAGACTGTGTGATGTCTCAGGATTACGTTCGCAGTGCGCAATGTATACGCGAAGCTGAGTTCCGAGTGACATTAATCCATTGTAGGCGTGACGCTTAACATCAGGCGAAAGACTAGCTCGTCACCTCATTAAAGAATGTAAACGTACATTGAAAAAGGCAGATACAAAATCACAAAATGTTTACAGCCCCTGTATCATTCTTACCAGAACATTTTTACCCTATCTTTTATTCCAGGTACCGACAACAACACAATACTTCATTTTGTTATGCAAAATCTAACGTAACCCAATATGCAAATCTGCATCCATTTTCATGTAAATCCATTTTTTTTCTCAATGATTTTGCAGGCCCCGTCGATGGGGTCGATGGGATTGGCACGCCTATTGATCTTTCGAGTGATTTATTAGCTTATAGTGTTTGTACAAGTCTTCGGAATAGTTACGGACTTAAAGAGTTGAAAGCTGGTTGAAAGTTTAAAAACATGTTCAAAAAGTATACACCAAGTTTGAGAGATTTTATGTACCTACCTATTTGTATTCTGTCTACTTAATTTTTTTTACCTGCAGTTGTACTTGAAGCCAGCTAGCTAGTTTGCTAGGTTGTTTTAGTTTTAAGTGGTAGGACTTTTCTGCAAAGTTCTTCTAGGTAGGTACCACCGCTCTGCCAGTTACTCTGCCGCCAAACAGGTAGTGTGCAAGCACTACTGTGTTCCGGTTTGAAAGGCATTGTAGCTAGTGAAATTACTGGGCAAATGAGACTTTATGACCTGATCTCACAGTCTTGTAATCTGATTACTAGACTGGGTGATGTCTCAGGATAACGTGCGCAGTGCAGTGTCACGCGAAACTTTATTATTTTCAAGTTCTGAATGACACTGCAACTGTTATGGGCAGCCGTGTCGCTTAACATCAGGTGAACAACGCGCTCGTCACGTCATTCATTCTCATAAAAAAAAGATGTGTGGACGTAGTATGGTCCCTCCCGGTGACGCTGTAAAGGTCAGTAGAGTCAAACAGCATTAGCCCGTTCAAAAAAAGAGCTTAATCACCATTTCACATTACTTAGACGATTATTAACTTGATTGCAACCAATTAAAACTAAAATTGTAAAATAATTACCGTTCCAATACGTAGAAAATGTTAAATGAGGCATTTGTAGCATGTTGAAAATATCACACACGTGAAAATGAGTTCAATCTATTTTTTATAAAAAAAAAGTCAAAACAGAACGTTTAATAGCTTAAACTCCAATTATGCATATAAGTTAATAGTTCACCTTTAAAAAATTCACACACAAACGTCTCTAATTAAAATTAATTTATAAACTTAACCCTTCAACCGCTACTGGGCCCCTAACAATCATTCTTTAACTTCGAACCCTTGAGACTTTAACGAACGCATACAAAACTGTATGCAAATATAAATCATCCTTACAATACTGCATTCATACACAGGTGTTGTCTGTCACACACAGTGATCGTAAAAAAATCAATTGTTAACTTGATATTAAAATAATTTAATATGCGTGTGAAACAACGTGAAAACTGTTGGAGATTTATTGATAAAGTCATACATAATTATTATTAGGTATAAAAAAAATAACGATCATACACATAGATCCTGGACCCTAACTAGTATTCCATGTATCTCAGGATCTATGAGGACCATGGTCCCACAGAACAAGACGTAAGTACTTCGCTTTTTTAGGGTTCCGTACCCAAAGGGTAAAGCGAACCTAACGTCACTTCCCAGGTGAGATCGCGGTCAAATGCGGGCCTATTCAGTTATAAAAAACACCCCCATTACTAAGGCCTAAGCCTGGCAGCTGTCTGTTTGTTTGTCTGCCTATCCGTCTGTCAGCAGGCTGTATATCATGAACCGTGACAGTTAGACAGTTGAAATTTTAACAGATGTATTTACAAATACTAAAAAACAGAATAAAATAAATATTTAAGCTCCCATACAACAAACGTGATTTTTTGCTCGTTTTTATAGATTATCGTATGGAACCCTTCATGCACGAGGCCGACTCGCACTTGGTCGTTTATTTTCTGTGTACAAATACTTGTTCAGCAGTGTAATGGGTTTGATATTCTGATACTTCTGAACACAACATTAATATTAGATTCTCTACGTCTATAAAACATCATCTTCATAACTTAGTCAATTTTATACTAAAACCACTCCTTTTTGAATTAATAAAGTTGGCATAAAAATTAATATAATTTCCATAAAACATTATTTTCAGCGAACGTGGCTTACAAACGGTTGGTTGGCTATTTTTAATTCAATTTGCATGAAAGTGTACAATTACCACTTAACTAGCTAAGTACTATGTATGCCTATTTTGTATTCTGAAATAATTATCGTC
Source organism: Ennomos erosarius (assembly GCA_963580505.1). Lineage (NCBI taxonomy): Eukaryota > Metazoa > Arthropoda > Insecta > Lepidoptera > Geometridae > Ennomos > Ennomos erosarius. The sequence continues at coordinate 11,978,904 of OY756988.1, forward strand.
ATGATGAGGTACCTCTATGCACGCTTACTTAGTTCCGCTTATACTTCGTACGCGAGTCCGACTCGCACTTGACCGATTTTTTTCTCTCTAAAGACCACAAGTTATTTTTGTTATAATTAAGTATAGATTTCATGGCACAGTCGACAATAAACACAGTTTTTTGCAATTTGGTAAAAATAGTTCAAACCTATACTTTTAAAATCAATGAATCATTATTATAACGACCAAAGTAGGTAAGTTAAGAGAAACATTCCATCACACCCAGAGATGCACAAAACCATTCACATTTTACAACCAACTCTCAGCGTATGAGAATTTCAATCATAACTTTCTATAAAAAGTTTCTCCAAACAAAGTATCGATTTCACACACTAAAAATTGTCTGCGATCAGTACTCCATATAAATCATCGTGACACAGATTACATTGTGGAGTCAACCCTTCTACGATCTAGCAAGAAATGGGTTGTACAAATGGTGCCAGTATATCAACTTGCTACGAAATTCCAGCTTGAACCTGCGATGAAGTTAGTATTAAATATTTACAGTTACACTACTATTTTTGCGAGAAGCCTTCAGTTTATTGAAACAAAATGTGTCAAAAGCTTTCTCGGGGCTCAACTATATTTCCTTACAAAATTTGGTTCGAGATAAATACACCAATTACTCGTCGAAAGGTAACAAAAATACAAGCACACCCAACCAGATAGAGAGAGGTACAGATAATTATATGAAAGTTTATGTGCAATTATTAATATCCTATTTCTATTTAGATATTAACATAATTTAATTTTTACACCCAAACAGTATAATGTGTTAAGTTTAACGCGAATATCTGCGTGTGTACTTGTGTAGCACAATAGCTCGAATCTCGAAGAACTATTAGAAGTTATTAAGCCAGAATTTTTATTTAAAAATTAATAAACTAACTAATAAAAAATTGGTATAACGTACCTATGACTGAAACTGATTTACTGCCAAAATTTCAATACTGTGCATCAACGGATTCACTTTCTACGCAGGTGCTTAATCGGCCCAAGATTTCCGCCCTAAACGAAAGGGTTAAAAGACAATTGTCTATCAAAAAAGCACCCCAACATCCCTTTGTCGAATCTCAGGTGATGTAAGGATGTTTTTTTGAACTACACAGGTTATAGTGAAAGTATTTTTTTTATTAGAGGGCTAAAGAAATATTGAGCTCCTTTTTTTCAGTTAAAAGTTTGACAATGGTTTATTCAACAGAAGTGAATCAACAGTCACTGAGGTGGTGTTTTTTCAGTTGATAAATTCTGCGCAAGTTTAGTTTTGTGAGTGCTTTACCTACTTTAGGACAAGGTATGAAATCAAAATTTTGATATATGCTATATTTATTTATCTAAGTAAGTAAGTATTGTTCGACTATTGGTGACAAAAGATTATTACTTAATTGATTTTCTTTTCAATATTGCTGCTACTATAAGACTCAATTTTTTTTTATGTAGGTTTAGGTTTAGGTAACCGTGTGTCGGGACGGGACTACATAATTTTATTAGGTATACACCAATTATAGTCTTTCGCCTAATGCTAGCTAGCGTCATGTTGGTTGCCCATAGATAATATCTAACAGTTAACAGTAACAGTGCCATTCGGAACTATAAATTTCATAGTTTCTGGTTACACTACACTGATGTGTACCTACCTCGTTATGTGACATCAGAAGGGTCATTCTCATTTTTACGATTCTCATCGTCACCTTCGTGTCAAATTTCTTTAGTCCTTTCGACGACGAGACTTCTGTTTGTGTGACCAACATATTATATTCTCGTCGTAATAAGTGCTATCGGCTATTTTACATAAATAGTTGAATTAAGGACTAAATCAATTTTGACACAAAGGTGACGATGAGAATCGTAAAAATGAGAACGATCAAGAAAAGTCTAGTATAAGATCACTCACAAATCAACTTTATACTCAATAATATCAATTCACCCAGCGAGCGTGTACTAATGAGTTTCCATTGTCGATTAATTTTAATTACTAAGGTATTTCTCGTAAAGTCTTGGTCCTTTGTTTTACAGTTTTACTAAACAATAATTACCACGTTCTAAATAAGGAGAAAATTAATTAGAACAATGTTGCATCTGTTAAATGCCATTTTCTGATTTGGATAGTGCACTATTGAACGCGCCTAAATTGTTTGGCAAGTACCGAAGTCTTTGGTTTCACAGCCTGGGGTGCGGTGCCAATTTTGGGCAAACAATAATATGGGTACAGTCAGCGCAGAAATTAAACTTGCTTCATATAAAGTAGACGCTCTGAATAACGGCTCTGTGGTGTGGTGGGTGAGCAGGGAGGCCACCACAACGTCTTATAGCATTATTACTTCAATCTCACATTGACAAATGACATAAAAGTAAGAATACTGCAATGTTACAGAGCCAGAGCAGTTTTGATGACGTCACGTTAAATCATTCACTCAAATACAACTGTCATGTCATACCTTTACATCATGTTGACACTGACGTGCGACAGTGATAGCGCCATATAAAAATGTAGACGTCTCGTTCACCCGCAGGAATACTTTATAAGTTCATGGAACGAATTCGAACAATATTATTGTAACTGAAATATTAATGCCAAGAAACATGATGGTTTTGTATTAGTTTGTGGTAACCTTGCAGGTCGGCTTATAACTTAGAGGTGGCGTGTTCAGTTCCCGCGTTAGGCCCTTTTTGTGCACAAAAATACACTCACTTGTTCTGTGTTTGGGTGCTGTAAGACCATGGTCCTCGTAGTAACTGGGTTCCTCGATACAGTGGGTTCTGCATCTAATATTATGATTGTTGGGCATCATTATACTATTTTTATTACTTATGAATCAAAACTGTGCAACATCATGTTTCAGTTTAAGAAGAGTAGACTCTATAACAAAAGTCGCGCCCATTCTTCAGGTAAAAACAAAATTTGGTGAGCTTTAAAAATATTTCATCATTACCCAGTGTATTAATCTGATTACTGGACTGTGTGATGTCTCAGGATGACGTGCGCAGTGCAGTGTCACGCGAAACTTTATTATTTTAAAGTTCCGAGTGACGCTGCAACTGTTATGGGCGGCCGTATTGCTTAACATCAGGTGAACGACCAGCTCGTCACGTCATTCATTCCCATGAAAAAAATTATTATATCATAATTATTAGGTAAGTATTCAAACATGGTCATTCTACTGCAGGGTAAACCCTCATGTCTATTTCACTCCTCCCGTTAAAATATTTCTGCAGCCAATAAATACTTCATAGTAGTACAGCTCATCTCCACCATACCATGCCATCGCTGAGCTAGTGAGCTTAGTGCTAAGCTTAACGAATTTTGTATGTGACTGTACCACGTACCACGAATGTGCTACTTTGAAATAGAAACGAAACGCCTTCTATGCAACTGTTCCGCATTTGCCATTGTCCATATCATTTTCAATTGTAATAGCTTTTATTTTATTAGTCAACATTCTAGTTACATATCGGTATGCTTGTTAGTCGGCTTAATGAGTCAGCAGTATGTTGAACATTCGATAAAGACTCCATCGTAAACTAAAAACCTTACGGTCAATTATTTAAAATAACTTTGCCTTATTTACACTAATATCATTTTATTTTAATACGACTAATTGTATGCTTAGGAACCGATACACGGCCGTTAACAAACAGATGTTGCCAGTTACAAAATGGACATTTTATCCTACTTTATAAAAAATATATAAATATCAGTTGAACGGGGTAAATAATTTTTATACGTGTTTTAGATGGACAGGAGGCCCTTAAAACGGACATATAGATAGGCATATCGTAGAATTACTTAGAAAGACATTGCATTACAATTACCTGTTAAATGTTGCCCGTGGGGTGCTAGCTACAGGTGCAGTTAATTTAGTACTTAGGCATTGTACGCTGTAGGGATGGAAAGGAAATCAGACAGGACGGATTGCCAGTTAAAAACTTCGGTACCTATTCGGCGTAAATATTGAGTTAAGTTGGAGTTTAGCTTTAAATGGGTTTAACAGTTATTTAAACTAATTATTTAAACTTTAGAAATAAAATATAAATAAATAAAAAAGAAATAACGCCCAACGATCACATACATAGATCCTGGACCCTAACTAGGATTCCCTGTATCTAGCGACACAGGACCATGGTCCCACAACACCCAGACACAGAACAAGTATTTGCGCTTTTTTTTTTTTCGGAACAAAATACTTATCCTGTTGCGGGAATCGAACCCGCCACCTCCGGGTTATGAGCCGACTTGCTCAACCACCACACCACGGAGGCTGTCGAACATGACTGAAACTAAACTATCTAAATCTAAAACTATAAATAACTACACTTATAATGAGGCGTTTTATTAAAAAAAAAAGCTGTAATTTTATAAAGACCCGATTTAGATGGCGTTAAAATAGGGGTTTTATATTGTGTCATTGTTGAGATAATTATGTGTCGAGTTTAGTGTCCTATCCTTATTTTATGGAAGGCATATACTCTATTGGCTTTCTATCGACAAATCGACAACATACTCTGTGATCCACTCAACTGAATTTGACATTTTCCTCGTACTCTGTGGTTTGAAACTACGGCCATGTTTGAAATACGTCGTCACTACGCCATCTAGTACCAGAAGAGGAACTGTTATTTTTTTAAATAAATTGTCTCATTAAAAAAGTTAGTTTATATCGCTGTCTATAAAGGTAATGCCTAGTCTTTGGTCGAGGTAATTGCCAGTACTTTGATGGTCACCTATCATTTCAATTGTTTCACATTTTTTTTCGCTGTAATGGTCATGATGTTTCCGGAACCATGTCAATCCATGAGGGATTGACTACTTATGTATAACTTAACAATTAGCTATGGGAATAGGCAGACTAATTCACTATTTAAAGTGAGATACGAGGTACCTATGCGTGTGTATGGCGTACTTATATAACTAACTTTTAAGTAAACAGTCAAATTAAGTTAGGTTCTCAATCGCGACAACTTTCAAAGTGCAGACCAGAATAATAGTTTCACAAACGGTCATCATAACATCGTCTGCATAGTGCCGTGCCAAGCTCGTAAACATGCCGAAGAATATTCGGCAAAATGTAGAATGCCGAATATTGCCGAAACTAACGACTTTGGCACTGCGCCGCTGAAGAAATGTGCGATAAAATGATTGGTGGCACTAGAAAATATGTACTAAGAAAATATTTTGCTGTTCGGTGATTCAGTATTTATTTGTGCCATTTGGAAATTACTTTTTTTGTACCTAGCTGTAGACATGTAGGTTTGTTCGATGCTAATTTATAATGTAAAGCATAATATGTTTGCAGCAGTAGTACCTACAAAAGGGATTTCATATTCTTTGCACTACGTACATTATTTTGTTGTAAACTAGTTCTTTTTGGTATAATATTTTATTAGAATGATTAGGTTAATTAGTCAGGCTAGCACTGCGTTCGATCCCCTTTCTGGGCGGTTATTCTCTATGGAAACACAGATTCCACACGATACGAAACCACGTCGTTATCGTGTCTTGTTCAAATCGTGTCACAGCGTCAGATATACCTTCACTTTACATTAAAGTTATCTTTATTTTGAATAAAATATATTGACATAAGTGGTCATATCTTTTGATGTGTTTATGTTTCGGAACGCGTCTCGGTAAAACATACGATTTTTGACAGTTCAAATCGCGCCAATTCCAAATTCATTTCGCGCGGTTTTGTTTTCGTTTCATAGAGAATACAGTTTTGCAGATTTCTTATGTAAGACAAGGAATTCGCGTGGTTTCGAAGTAAGGAATCGATACGGAATAATGGCCCTGATGTTACAATCATGGCCCAAACATGGTGGCATGCTACGCTTGGCATTGTATACTGTTTTTGCATTGCAACTTTTCGCCTTCACAAGTTCACATACTTTACGTAAACGCCATTTATTTCCTATTCAAATATATATAAATAAATAAATATGTGTGGACATTTCACACAGCGTTACCTAGCCTCAAATATTAAGTTATTGATATATGTGTGGACACAGCGCCATCTAGCCCCAAACTAAACTTAGCTTGTACCTACTATGGGTATATAATAACTGATAGAATACTTATTATATACCTACTTATTGTTAGTAAAAATAAAAAATACATCATAGAATACAATATAACACCCAGACACAGAACAAAACCCTTCCATCACACAAATGTTTGCCCCGAGTGGGAATCGAACCCACAACCTATATATAGTTCAGAAGAGAGTTACTACCAACTGAGCTATCAGGCCAGTCAAAGTCAGATTTCCGACGTTAGGGTGGCTAAACCTTAAATTCTAACATTCGGGATAAATTCGGCTTCAAACCGGAAGTCCGGCCCAGACGATTGAAGATATCTAGAGTGCGTTCAGACTTCGTGTTTTACCTAAATAAAAGATACATTACTTTTAATATACTGTTAGTTCTATGTCTATGTGTTACGGTTCAAAATTGCTTGAGCGGAATAAAATTTTCGAGGTGTTATTTTGAGTATTAGGTATTCGAAAAAGGGAAAATTGAAAGCCATTTTGTAAACTTTAAGGTATTGTGTTGCTCGACAGGTTTCGATAAAGTTTTATCTGATACGTCAATGGACGGATGCAAATTGTGATGAAGTTGGTGATTTATTTATTTTAAAGCGTATTCTTGTTGATTGACTTAAAAAAGAGTTAGAGTTAGATATATGTACTAAAGCTACCAGTTTTTACTGACAACCGATGGGGAAGAAAGGTTCTCGAGTGGCGACTGCGAACCGGAAGACGCAGCGTAGGCCGGCCCCCACTAGGTGGACCGACGATCTGGTGAAAACCGCGGGGAGCCGATGGATGCAGGAGGCGAGCAGCCGCTCAAGGTGGCGCTCCCTGGGGGAGGCCTAGATTCAGCAGTGGACATCATCAGGCTGTTGATGATGATGATGATGATGAATAAAGAATAATCAAAATGTAGATGGCTCATTTAGAACAAGGAAGTGAAGCAATTTAAAAGTATTCTTTTCCAAATACTGAAATTATTATTATCAATAAAATAGAAAAATAAATAACAATAGATGATAAATTAACAAAGAGCACGGACCCAGGTGTCCGTGGTAAAGCAGATTAAAAAAAAAAAAAAAAAAAAAAAAAACCGTACCGTTTTACCCGCTTATTCTCTCATACATGCCTGCTAGTGCACTAAAGTTTCGTACTTATCTTAGATTATAGGCCTTTAGTCTAGGGCGAATAGTCAATGCAGTAGGTGAGTCATAAACGGATAAATGTGAACTTTGGAGCCGTCCAATGTTAGTGCAGACGGGCATCAAAGTTCTAGTTATTATAAACTTAGTGGAGGTCTAATGATAAAATTTTAATAAATAGTAATGATTGCCCTTGCTTGGCCCAATGACCTTAAATGGTTTTTCCCATGAAACGTAAAAAAAACTTAACCTAGATTTTTCAATGTAAAATTACTAATGGGCAGAAATCAGGCGAAGTGGGTATACCTACTTACCAACCTATTTATGAAGGTATTGCCACTTAATTTTTAAACAAAGGAAATCATAGTTTATTGTAAACTTTCTTAGTATTTATTAAACCGACGTTATGCTTAACATTGCTTCGGATGCCTATCGCACTTCGAAAATTGAGGTGGGCGGTATGGTAATCTTTGTAGAAATTAACAAAAATCTCTGTGATTTTGTGTAGTTCCAAATGATTCTGTGTAGAACTGAGTGATTATATGTGGTAAGTGATTGTTTATTGTTTTCAGCGGAATCACACTAGATATTTTTGTTTCTTTTTGTGTATAATTTGGTATACGGATTTTTTTAGCTACTGTTGTTGAGGCTTGTGTAGAACTCGCCATCTTTTTTGTTCTTTCAGTCTGAGGGCTACACAAAAACATGGAACACCACAGAACAAAATATATCTATGGTTATACTACCGATTTCCATATCACATGAACGCTAACAAAGCATACGGAGGTAAATGTAGTCCTGACACGACAGCACAACGATGTGGTGTGTTTGAACTGTGCCAGTTGGTGGAAGATTTACTGGAACGCTGTTAACTGGATTAATAGGTGGTAGGACTTTTCTGCAAAGTTCGTCTAGATAGGTACCACCGCTTTGCCAGTTATTCTGCTAGTCGTGTGCAAGCACTATTGTGTTCCGGTTTGAAGGGCTTTGTAGCTAGTGAAATTACTGGGCAAATGAGACTTCATTACTTGATCTCATAGTCTAGTAATCTGATTACTAGACTGTGTGATGTCTCAGGATGACGTGCGCAGAGCAGTGTCACGAGAAACTTTTATTTTATATTTCCGAGTGACACTGCAACTGTTATGGGCGGCCGTGTCGCTTAACACCAGGCGAACGACAAACTCGTCACGTCATTCTCATAAAAAATACTGACAAACATTACAAGATTTTGGTAAAGCAAAGGCAAGATGTTTTCAACTTTTTCCTACCTAATACCATCACGAACTGGAAGTGGGACGTAGTTTGACACAAGTTGAGGCTGGTTTAGGTTTAATGTACGCCAATTTTCAGTGCCACTTTTTTGTTCTAAGGTATTTTAACCGACTTCAAAAACAGACAACGCTCTATTTGGCTATTCTATTTTATCTAATGGGTTGCCATTTATAGTGTTGTGATTATGAAAGAATTATTGATGTTGGAGATAGTTCAACCTTGGAAGAGCTGATCTCTACCATGATGAGAAGCATTTACCTACGCTATCAAAATCACGTGTCTAATATTAATGTTCCATTGAAACATTGAAGTCTCATAAAAACATAAAAGTAAATAGTTGTCCTTAATTTATAAAATTTGCTTTTTTAGATTTTAAGCGAATATCTTCCATACGCCGAAAGAAAATGGTCTAGAAAAAAATGAAATCGTAACATTTTCAGGCCCTATTATTCCCTACCCTGTCATGGCACTACCATAATTAACCACAACTACTCGTCCAAGTTACAAGTCGAACTCTTTTATCTACATAGTTACTGGAAAACGCAAACGCAGCACACCAACAAACCGAATACTTAAACGCGAACGTTTGCGTTTAACCATCGACTTCCGTGCGAGTCGCATATAAAAGCTATTACCGGTTATAGACGTATGTTAAGGAAAAATAGATTTATATGACAAACCCATTTACATAAGTCGTCGGGTATTATTGTGTCTATAAACATACAAGCCTTGAGTCATGCGTGCGGGGTATAATCAAAACGCGAACTGTAGTGGATTGTGCTAGTCTGTCAAGAAGGAAAAGGTTCATTTGTTTTGAAATAGGAGTCTTTGCGAGAATTGCCATAACGAAAATAAGCATTTTCACGTACAAAAATATTTTCTTTTTCATTTCCATTGACATTTATTTGGGTAGGTATACCAGTCGATTTAAAAATTTATAAATATGTATACGTACTGGCAATTTATGGGGTGCTTCCACGATACCTAGTACTACTACATTTCTTCAACTACCTATATATAGGTCATATAGGTTATATTATTATTGATGAAGTAACAGAGAGTTTCGAGTGACACTGCAACTGTTATGGGCGGCCGTATTGCTTAACATCAGGTGAACGACTAGCTCGTCACGTCACTCATTCTCATAAAAAAAACAGAATATTACTAATAGGTACCTACTACTAGAAATACTTGCTTTGAGACGTAGTTTAAGTAATGTAGAGACACAGTAATAATGCAACCTCAAATTTTTAGATGTTATTTAATTCACTCAGTTCATATAAAATCATAGAAGAGCAACTGGAGCAAATTACAGGAATAACACTAAGAAGCTTATCTATATTGAAAGTTTCGGTTCTATCTCCTATTGTTTTTTTTTACAGATGTGTGTGTTTTTCGCTGTTTTCCTCGTAAACAAACTACTCACAATTTCTCCAACAGAAATACGAGAAAAAATAAATAATATGAACATGTGCGGGCTACACCCAAGGGTACTATATCGCGAAAATCACCCACACACCCGCAACAAAACAAGATTGTCGTATACCCACGTGTTTTATTCTTGTGTGCGTGATCTAAGCCTTTCGATGTGTGCATGTGTGCGATTTCTTTCCGGCTGATCTGTATTTTTACATGTGATCGTGTATACACACACATACACAACCCTTTTGTTAAGGTGCGTTCTTTTCCCTTTTTCCAATTACTTTGGGGTGGCGTTCGTTTCTCGGGAAACATGTTTTTGATGTCGCCGGTGACCGAGAGTCCAATTTGCTGAATAGTTTGAGAGGTTCTATTGTGTGCGTTTTTCATAAAGCGTTTATTGGTTAGGTACGGGAGGTAATGAGCGAAAAAGTCTCGTTTTATCTGGCCCCCTAAAGTTCAGCCATGATTAGTTTTATATTTATTACAAATTAGTACTTGTAACCAAACCACGTCACGTTACTGCCAAAAGATTAAATAAGGAAACGATTATAGTTGTATATTTTATGACAGTAACTCTAAGGGTGGGTTTTTTGATTAGTAGTTAGGGTAACCAATGGTTAAAAACTTTAACAAATTTTGACCGTTGGTTAGAGTTTGGTAGAGTTTTTAACCGTTAGTTCTAAAAACCTACACTAAGGAGACTGACCACTTGCCTACATGAGAAGTAGAAAAATACTGTCGTGAGAGACATCACAATGTTTGACGTTTCCACTTTCTAAATTTTCTTGGTGGTAATATCGTTGAACATGGTAAATCTTTGAATATAAATATCAGCCTTTGTGGCTTGGTAGTTGAGCAGGTGGGTTCATAACCGGGAGACTGTAGGATTGATTTCTGTGACGGGACAAGTGTTGGTGCACTGGGAAAAACAAAAGTGCAAAGATCTGCTCTGGGCCATTATTCTGTATCGATTCCTTACTTCGAAACCACGCGAATTCCTTGTCTTACATAAGAAATCTGCAAAACTCTATTCACTATGAAACGAAAATAAAACCGCGCGATTTGAATTGTCAAAAATCACATGTTTTACAGAGATGCGTTCCAAAAAATCAACCACATCAAAAGCTACTACCACCTTTGTCAATGTATTTTATTCAAAATAAAAATAACTTTATGTAAAGTAAAGGTATTCCTAACACTGTAACACGATTTGAACAAGACACGATAACGACGTGGTTTCGAATCGTGTGGAATCTGTGTTTCCATAGAGAATAACCACCCAGTGTCAGGGTGCTGTGTGGAACCATAGTAATGGTTCTCATATTTCCTGGGCCTAATTACAGGAAATTCTAGTGTGGATTGACTGACCTGAATTGTACTATCGAGAATTCGTATAATTTATTTGTGCGTAATAATTGAATTACAAAAATAACACTCAAATCTAGAACCTTAAAGCTTTTGCCGGCAGCGGGACAAAGTTGATGTTAGTTAAGGCTGCATAGTCAAGGCGGAACCTCTTGATACTTGCTGTATCAAGGAATACCTACCTATAACTGCCATTAGTACTATATTATGTGTCTTTTCTTCAATGTGCTTGTTCATTATTTTAGTTTAATACAGCCTAGCCTTAACATCGCGAATCTATTCCTACAGTAGTGTGCGTAAAGGTAACTCGTGCAAGCATTAGTGTGACTTCTATTCAATCTTCTTACGTTCCATTTCGCAGGGACATTTGATTCCATCTCGTTCCCACCCGCAAACACCAAATACGTCCATCCCGTTCATACCTAACGGGCTTAGAACCTCGTGATATATTGTATTGGATGGATTTTTCGTTTGAGAATGGAATTTCTTTTTGGTATTTCACCTGACACGAGGATGTTCGATCAGACCGCAGTTTCCTTTCCCATTACTTATGAGGTGAATTCGATTTCATGTGATGTTATTATTTTATTTGCTTAGTTGGGAATTTGAAATGTTTTATGGGATGACGTTTTCGTTGTAATTCAAAATCAATACAGCTAGGTAATGAGGAGATCCGGAGGAGAACTAAAGTAACCGATGTAGCTCTTAGGATTAGCAAGTTGAAATGGCAATGGGCAGGCCACATCGCTCGTAGAACTGACGACCGATGGGGAAGAAAGGTTCTCGAGTGGCAACCACGAACTGGAAGACGCAGCGTAGGCCGGCCCCCCACTAGGTGGATCGACGACCTGGTGGAAGCCGCGGGGAGCCGATGGATGCAGGAGGCGAGCAGCCGCTCTGAGTGGCGCTCCCGGGGGGAGGCCTATGTTCAGCAGTGGACGTCTTCAGGCTGTTAATGATGATGATGATGATGACAGCTAGGTAGTAGGACTTTTCTGCAAAGTTCGTCTGGATAGGTCCCACCGCTTTGCCAGTTATTCTGCCGCCAAGCAGTAGCGTGCAAGCACTACTGTGTTCCGATTTGAAGGGCATTGTAGCTAATGAAATTACTGGGCATATGAGACTTTATGATCTGATTATTAGGCTGTATGATGTCACAGGATGACGTGCGCAGTGCAGTGTCACGCGAAACTTTATATTATAAATTTCTGAGTCACACTGCAGCTTTTATGGGTGGCGATGTCGCTTAATATCAGGTGAACGACTAGCTCGTCACGTCATTCAATGTCATAAAAAAGTTAAATAAAATGTGTGCTTCAAATGAACCAATATTCTTTCTTTTTTTTTGTATATTTTCAAGGATCAGATAAACAATAACACATACATATTTTATCTTAAAAGTAATACTAAAAAATCTAAATAGATGAGTACCAACATCATTGACCACATATTACCAGCTGAATGCTTATTTATATCAAGACAAGATACAATATAATATACATGTACTTATGTAGTATTTGTAATTGTACGATATAGGTAGATAGACCTATTAAGTTCAAATAGCTCAAAAATCACAAACAAACTTTATATATTTTAATATTTGCTTAATAAGTACAGTAATAGAGTAGCCGCTCAAAGTGACGCTCTATGGAGTAAACCATTGGAAGTTCATCATTGGAAGTCTTCAGGCTGTTGATGAATGAAGAAAAAGAAGAAATAAAGATTAAGTGCAGGGGCCGTACTGTGAGCTCTTAGCGCGATTCAAAATTGAGCCAATATTGGATCGCTTGTCAAAATCTTCATACAATAAAAAAACGAAGCGATCCAATACAGGCTCTGGTTTGAATCGCACTAAAGCTCACAGTACGGCCCCAGTACCAGATTGAAATAATTGTTAGTTCACAATAAATCGATTCATCATAACGTGTCAGTTGAATTGTATTGAAGTGTTAAGTAAAATGCTTCTAGAGGGCACGAGCGTAGGTAATTTTGAATCTGAAATAAATAAAAACTGGAAAGAGTAAACATTTCTATTGCTGTCTCCATCTCTCTGCACTTAAACACAACAGTGGAAAAGGGAAACCAACCGTAACTGGTTTTCACCAGAATCATTTTTTTTTTTCATGACACTATACAAGTACCTTCGCCTTTTAAAATACTAACACCATTAACCACCACTAATGTACCATTAATGCTAACAAAGGTGTTTAGATTAATCATAAACACGAAAACCAAGATATCACGAATCAATAAATTAAAATAACGTAGAAATAAATTAACATAATTGTATTAAAATTGCCTACCATCAAATTGTTAATCAGTAATTAAATCAATAAAACCATCAAAACCAAGAATATTTACAACAAAACAAATACGTTTCTATCTCAGATAATTAAAGTTTATGGACGGTGCTTCATTAACATGTAAATGTAGGAGTTTAAGAGGGCAAAATTAAAAACAACGGCCTCTTTAATGTTAGGTAGGTACATACTTACCTACTTATAATAGTTCCACGTGTAACATTCTACTTAAATATATATTATAAAACCTAAAATCGGGACATCTACATAACTTAGCCAGTATTTTTTCCATGATAATGCGTAAGGTTTAAACATTGTTCTTTTTTTTAAAAAAACCCCCTAGTACGAGTTTTCCAATACGTGAATACGCGCGAATCCATTTAAAATTTGTACTGCCATTTATAGTTCATCAACGTGTCCGCTAGGGGCGCTGCACAGAAATGTATGGGAGAAAAGGGAGAAAACGTAAACGAATCAAGATTTAGTAAACTATCGAAACTCGTACTAAAAAAAAAGATGGTACAGTACCCCTAGTAAGAGTTTTCTAATACGTGAATACGCGCGAATCCATTTAAAATTTGTAGGTACTGCCATTTTTAGTTCATCAACGTTTCCACTAGGGGCGCTGCACAGAAATGTATGGGAGAAAAGGGAGAAAACGTAAACGAATCAAGATTTAGTAAACTATCGAAACTTGTACTAGATCCCTGAGATAGATAACTTAAAGAGATCTTAGAAAAAAGCTATACAAAACTAAGTTTGACCTTGCCTGTTTTATGAGCGACTATCCATCCCTTCACAGTTAGTGGCAAAAGTGTGCCGCATTCGGCGGAAACAGTAGCCAAAAAAAGATCTAAGATAATTTTCTCAGTGTCAGGCACTAAGCAAAGAAAATTTTTGTTTATTTATCTAACCCTAAAACATCAGAAAAATATTCTAAAGTCTAGGTACACTATAATTGTTATAATAACCCCACAGACATGATTTTTAGCTCTGACATTTGACAAAAATGAGATGCACTGTAGCTGCACTATTTTACTTTTGTGGCAGTATCTACTATTGGTACGATTGGTTGGATTTGAATTTGGAATGATGTCGGATTGAAAGGTATCCTGGAGCAAGTCACAGGCTTCACGCTAGGCCGTGCCAGTGTGTTGAAACCTTCCGGGATATTAAAATTAACGTAATAGAAAATGACGATCATATTCATAAGAATAATAATTTATTTATTTTCTCCCATACACAAGCAAGAAAATTAATTACTTACTTGTAGAAGTCTAAGTAGATGGTGTTATTTTATAAAAGTAGGTACTACAAATAAGCATTGTTACTTTTGAGAGACTGGTACCTAATGTAGGTTTACAATTACTTGTAGTAACGGCAAAAGCCTTATTGTATTAAAAATGTTTCACATATCTTGACATTTTCTTAACATCTACATATTCCGTATCATTAGACGAAAACAGACAAAGGCACAAAACAAGCCTCATTCAAATGTTGCGAAAAAGGAAACCGTATAATCTAAGACCACCCTTCGGGTATAACAGAAAATTGGAGCCGTCGGTAGGATATATTTTGAATTTTATTATGTACTATTTTCTATTCCGCTCCCAAGGTAACCCTTCCTTACAAAGGGGTTTCAGAGACATTCTATAGGTGAGGGAGGGGGAGGATGGGGGTGAGAAAGGGTGGCTGTTACCCCTTTCCCCCCTCGAGGCGCCCCCTGTCCCATCTCGTTTCTGTGAAGGATTTAGCAAGTAGCACGTGTAATATACATGTGTACAGACATACTTATTTTATATTTGTGAATTTGGGATCTTCTTTGAGCGCCCTAATAAGGTCATTGTTTGGGTACAAGAGATTTTTTGAAGGATTATCGTTGTTGACTCTAAAGGGTGTTGTCACAGTGTTATCCGTTTAGGTTTGTTGCTTATTCGCAAGCCTTTCTTTACATTGGCGATTTGTATAAAGTATTTGAACCAAGCTCTGACAAAAATGTACCTTATGGTATTTAAACTAGACATTTTTTACTAGCCTGATGGCTCAGTTGGTAGTAGTCTGTCCTCTGAAATATAGGCTGTTGGTTCGATTCCTCGAGAAAAACATTTGCATAATGAGGTGTTTGTTCTGTGTCTGGGTGTTATAATGTATGTATTTACAAAACAAAAAAGTATCTAAGTATTCTATCAGTTATCTTTCCAAGTTTGGTTTGATGCTAGATGGCGCTGTATGAAATGACTACACATTAATTTTTTAATTAATTGGTAGAGAAGCCGTGGTTATCGATATTGATAAAAATATGCTTATGTAACTTCTTGAATAAGTACCTAGGTCTTGTGGAAAAATCTGCCATAACTGTAGCTTATGAAACGAATGTTCCGCAACTTTACAGACAGCATATATAGATTCAAATCTTCGTGGACACAATTTTTCATTACATCAAAATTAAACTGATGACTGCTAATACTATTATAAACCACAAATCTCTCAAAACCACAATAACACCGTAAGTAAAAGTAACAAAGTTAAATCACAGCCTGAAAACAGTTAAGTAGTTTCAATAAACATAATGCGATCTTTATTTCCAATTCCAAAAGCAATAAACAGTCACTGCAGAACATTATGGCATCATCCAATAAACGGAAAAACGAATAACAAACCAATATTAACGATAAACGATAATAAGCCAATATTAACAATGCGAGTCGTAGTCAATTGTCATAGTAATGGTGTGCGATGTTTCGTGATTTCGGATTATTGTTGCTAAAACTGCTTGCTGGTTTAAAATTAAATTTTGATTTATTGGACACGCTTCTGATTTATTAGTCTGCTATTTTAGATAAGCATAGACCAAATTTAAGGAATGTGTTGTTTGAGAATTTACTAGCTCTATAAAATCTCTGATTTCTGTATTTTTGAAGAGGTCTAGAAAACCAACAAAGTCTAATGATGACATAAATAGAGTAGACAATTGCAAAACATCTATTTAAAAGTACTAAAGCCCAATTTTTGGGCTATAAATCTAACCTT
Source organism: Ennomos erosarius (assembly GCA_963580505.1). Lineage (NCBI taxonomy): Eukaryota > Metazoa > Arthropoda > Insecta > Lepidoptera > Geometridae > Ennomos > Ennomos erosarius. The sequence continues at coordinate 11,995,500 of OY756988.1, forward strand.
CCTCAAATTCTAAAAAACCAAATTAGGCCAAAAACTAAATTATTCCTAAAAAAATATTCTTCGTATTGTCCTGATTAATTTGTATAATGATCACGAACGGGATTTGAACCCGTATTGTGTTCGAGAAATGGAATTCACTCGAATTTCTTTCAGAAATGAGGTTCTTAGCACTAGTTTCTTGTTTTGAGTAACGTTAGGTTCCTTTTCTTCTCCTAGTGCAGGAAAGATAGTAAGTTCTGGTGCTGGAATGTTTACGTCTTCAATGCATTCTGAGTTGGCTCAACGACTATAGACTATTGTCTTATGACCACACCCACGACAAAGAAACAATGCCTTCCGAAGTGACCCGTCCAAGTAATGACCGTAGAGTCACTACGAGCCCTACGATAGGTCACACAACACCAAAAATTCATAAAAAAATTACATCTACCCTCAAAGTTCATTCAAATCAGCTGAAACATCTCAACCTCTCCGAATCCCCGACACCCCAATTAAACCCGGCACAATGACCTACAAGCCCCCTCATTAGGGGTGGGGTGAGCCCGACCTACGGCAAGAATTAGGAAGACAAGGGAGGAAATAAATGAGAGTTTAAGACGCTGCCGCGGGCGTGATATATTTAAAAAGTCTGGTGATGTAATGTTGGGATGGGTTTATGCGGGAGTGTTCAATCATACACTCACGCAACTTCAGTTAGTATGTCGTAATTAAAAAACATATGAACATGAACCAGAAAGTGCAGCGTAAGTAGAATGACCCCTGATAGGTGTAGCAATGTCCAGACTTACGCGGTAAGTCCCCAGACTGGTTATTGTGTACTCTCTTTCTCACACTGACGGACTTGTAAACTGGTAGGTGCAGGATGGCAAGCGTACATTACCAGAATGGTTACGTAATAAGCCTGCTGGTCATAACCACAACGAGCCGCAGGATGTAAAAAAGTAAGAGGCAAGCAGCCACGCAATTTGGCGATGGCGTTCTATTATAGAGGTGTATGTCAAACAATAGACATCTGATAATGATGATTTGCCGTAATTCACCACCACCATCAGCACCCTTGCTCAATGCTAGCCTTCCTTTCTCGTTAGCATTATTTACTAGCAATGATCGATTATTGCCTCCGATCCACCTAAATCATTCATTGATGCAACTTAATTATCTCGTGACATGTTTAAGTATCTGTCACCTCGCTAAGTTTGTCTCTACAGCGCTACCAAAACACACTCTACTCTCGAAACAAGAACTAACTCTCACAACTATCCAGCGTTTTCCCTCCAAACTCAAATCAACTTTGCCACTTTCACTCTCGCACAACACCATCCAACGTATAATTAAACGTTTCATGAATGGGAGCAAGCGAGACTGAAACACGGATGAAAAGAGACGGAGCACGTCTGGTTCGCGTAATTTGTAAGCGCAAATTATGGGGGTTGAGGGTGAGAATTAACGTTTTAACAAGGTCGCCGAGTTTAAATTGCGAACGCGGTATTTGGGTTGTAGAACAGCTGATTGTGTCGGTCGATGATACTGGCTGGTTTCTTCAAGTGTGGAATAGAAGAACTTTTGTCTATTGCAGTCGAGATTAAGTTTGAATTTCGAACGAAGTATTTTAGGTTGCGCTTCCACTGATTGTGCCACTATAGCGACCAAGATGGTGGTCACGTAACTTTTATAGCATTTCAAGAGGCGAAATGTGATTCTTTATTTAAAATTTAAAAATTTTATGGTAGCCATTTGTACCAATTTGATATTATCATACATAGCCATTTACTTTAGAAACCTACCTAATAATTTGCATAAATGTTTAACATCATTACATCACAGGTTCTATAAAAATATCATTGCCTTCATCCACAACCTTTTTATTAAAAGAAATGTTTCAAAAAAGGTAACTGGAACACAAATCAAGAGTGCCGTTCAAAAGACAGCCTTCCAATCCCTTTGTCAAACGACCACGCTTCCCCAAATCAACCGTGTGTCCTCTATAATAAACCAATAAAAAAACTTGCCAAAAGACTCGCTCAAACGAAGCTTCCTTCAAAAACCGACAAATTACAACTGGAAACAAAACGAAACGACAAAGGAAAAAATCGAACGCCGCGAAAATTTAAATAAGGAATCATTTCTTTTTCTTTTTCCGCTCGTTTTTTCGTTCGCTGTCAATCATTTGTCTTGGGCACGGCGGATCGCTATTTTCTTTGTTGATGGATAGGATTCGCTTTTCTTGGAAACGTTTTGGGGGAATCTGAATCAAACGGGGTATAGCTGCGTAGTTCATATTTCAAATGTGTTCCATTATTTTGGTAGCGCGCAGTGGATGTAGTTTGAAAATGGAATGTAATTTATATTCCGGATATCTAAATCTATGATAATTTCATCATGAAGTTTTCAATATATTATATACGTATTGAGACTGGTTGTAAAGATACGTTTTGTTTCAATCCTCGCCTAATATTTTCTTTCCAGCCAGAGTCAATCATAAAACTGACAGAAAAAACAAATCGTTCCAAATATGAAATAGGAAAAAAGAGTGAATCTGATCCATAACCATAGCTTATCGTACATTACAGTCCGCCAGTCATGTAGATTGGCATCCGAACCGCATGGTAATTCTGTTTTCTTACCCACATTACCGATTCTGTGGCGTCCTCTTTGTATTTGGTTAAGGGCGGATTTACATGGAATTCATAACCGTACGGCCTCTGAATTCATGTTTGAGTATGTTTAAGTAAATAAGTATATTTGGTTTAGGTACCTACTACGAATATTTTATCTATATGAATATCTCTATCGAAAAGCAATGAAAGTATGGAAAAATATGGTAATATTAACGTCTAGATAAGTTTGCAGAAGAGCATAGTAGAGTAGCAAATGAAAATCATTTTGGTATACACTTTTTAATACAGAATCGATAACCGAGGGGAAGAAAGGTTCTCGAGTGGTGACCACGAACCGGAAGACGCAGCGCCCACTAGGAAGACCGACGATCTGCGGGAAGCCGACGGGTGCAAGGGGCAAGCAGTCGCATTTATTTATTTCAAGCTACGAAATTACCTATCAAATAACGCCTACAGCTTTGGTTTATACTTTCAATAAAATCTATCAACTTTTTCGAATATAATATAATATTCTAAGGCTCATAAACCATACCAGCTGTAAGCAGTTCTATCTATTTATAATATCATGGATTAGAATAGAAAGAATCGACATAATTTTATCCGCCGTCCAAGTTGTGCCCACCTGCTGAATATAAAGGCCCTATTTATTGTAATGTCATATTAGCATTAGCATTACGTCAGTATATCTAGATATGAATCATGCATGCTAGATACATCCTAATGACAACGTATTAACAGTATGGCTAGTTTGGAAAACGCACAATACACCCCAAGTCGGATGTCAGTGCAGGGGGCCTCTTATAGCATCAATACTTCAATCATACATTGAAAAATTACATAAAAGTAAGGATACTGTAATGTCGCAGAGGCAGAGCAGTTTCGATGACGTCACGTTAAATCGTCACTCAAATATATCATGTTAACACCGACGTGCGACAGTGATAACGCTATATAAAAATGTAGACGTCTCGTTCTCATGTGACATTACTGTCACGAACCATTTTTTACGACCACGAACGGTTTTGTATTAGTTTGTGGTAAGGACTTACCCCCATCTTCTTCCATTATATAAAATCCTGACTAGGTGACAGCAAACAACCACTGGACGTAAAAACTTGTAATTTATAGGATGGCTTCCTTTTATGACATAGGCGCGTGTTAAGAAGGGATTTTAGTAAATGCAAGCCAAATAGGTTAAAGGGGTAAAGAATGTTTGTATGAAAAATCCACATTTGTAACGTATCGTTTTGAAACTTGGCACATTCAAACAAGTATAAAAATAAATGAAATAGCGTTTCTTAGTTTTTGAAAATCAACCCTTGGGGGGTGAAATTTTTAGTTCAAGTTTGTATGGAAAGTTCAAAAATTTTTGACCGTTCATACGGAACTATGGGATGTGTAAAGCTCATAAACAATAAATATAACACGGGGATAGCCCTCAGGGTTGCATTTAACGTTGGCGAACGAAATTTGAGCACACAGTAGTAGTAAGTGTAAAGAAACTCAATGTCCCCGCACACCTCCGCCAGTCGACAGCTATTGCCCGTGAACCGGCCGCGAGACGCGCGCTGCGAAATCGCATTCATTTTGTGTTATTTTGCCGTAATTATCGTGATTTGTTCGTTTTGATTGTCAATAACAATATACATCGTTTAAGTGAATCTGATCGTGTTTCGAACTCATTTCCGTACCTTCAGGACCCCCTGAGAAGATATAGCCTCATAGAAATAGATTTCTCTCAGCAATTTTTGAATTTCATTCCCTAAAGGGGTAGGTAAAAATAAATGGCTATTGGGGATAGTTTACACGAGCAAAGCGTAGAAGCTAGTATATAATAAGAATAAGAAGAATAAAAAAGCTAGTTTATATGATAGATGCCAAGCACCCATACTGCCAATACAGTGCGTCCCAAAGTCCTAATCGCAAACCCTACCGCGTATCCAAACATGACGTGCCTACAAAACTAACTGAAGTAAAACGTCTCAGACTCAAACCGCGCTAACCCTATAATAGTACCTTCTGTCTCCGCTAGATGGCGTGGCACGTACGGCACGATCACGTGACCAGAATACCAACCGAAGGGAGTAGATGAGAGTTTTTAAAGCTCCTGGTCTCGGCTCTTTAGCAAATATAACTGGATTGTGACTGGAATAAGCCAATTGTTGAACGGGGGTAGTTGGAATAAAATTTTTGCGCTACCGTTCCGCTTCGTTTGGCGCGAGGTGCCTGAATATTCGATTTGGGAAAAAGGCTGTATAAGAGGTAGAATGAATCTATGTAAAGGAAAAATGGTTGCTATTTTACTAAAGATGCTTTCTAGGTTTCTTAAAGATTATTACATCATCGATATTTTATTATTACATCTTCATATCCCGTCAGGTGAGAGCGCGGTTCAATAAGTATAAGTTCAAAGTACAAAACAGAGTAACTGTGGTGATTTCGTCCAGTCTGTTGCAAATAGGCTCTTTTTAGCATTTTTACGTGTAAACACCTTGGCCGAAGTGTAAATATAAGTAGGTATCATAATCAACAGTTCGCAGACGTCCACTGCTGAACATAGAAGACCCCCAGAGAGCGCCACCTTGAGCGGCCACTCGCCTCCTGCATCCATCAGCTCCCCGCAGTTTTCACCAGGTCGTCGGTCCACCTAGAGGGGGGTCTGATTACGCTGCTCCTTCCAGTTCGTGGTCGCCACTCGAGAACCTTTCTTCCCCATCGGTTGTCAGTTCTACGAGCGATGTGGCCTGCCCATTGCCATTTCAACTTGCTAATTTTAAGGGCTATATCGGTCACTTTAGTCCTTCTGCGGATTTCCTCGTTCCAGATCTTATCTCGGAAGGAAACACCGAGCATAGTAGCTATAAATACTTAATCAAAATTATTGTACATCAACATTATCATCATCATCAACTGGCTGATGATCACTGCTGAACATAGGCCTCCCCTATAGAGTGCGACTTTGAGCGACTGCTCAGTGCTCACCTTCTGCATCCATCGGCTCCAACTTCGTCCAATTAAAGCATATTAATTACAAAGTGTTCAAATAAGAGTAGGTATTAGGAATAGGTACGCTGTATTCACGCGTAGAGAAGTCATAAAGCTTGCGTTTCAAATCTTGTAATTATTCGATAGTCTTCAAGGTACCTAATTTTCATTTAATGTTGGTTCGTTTACAAAAGCGAATATTTCTATTTATAAATACTGCACAAGCGTAAAATATACAGTTTATAAACGAAACACCTTCAAAACCGTCACCAATAACACAAAATATTCTAATCCAAGCTTTAGAATTTCATATCCCATACCGCACTCGAAATAGAAAGAAAAAATCATATCACGCCTGAGTACGCGATACATTTCTTCATATCCGTTGTAGTAGAATGAAAAATGCGCAAAGAGTTGACTGCTTCCACCCCCCACCCCCTTGTTATGGGGGTAGCCAGTAAAAAAGGTCTACAAAATGGTGCTTTATGGTTTACGCACACAGATGAAAATTGCAATGGCGTAGAGCCGTGCTAAGTGTACGGTCAGTCATCGCTACAAAATTAAAACAGGTAAAAAAATATACACCAGTCATTATTTTTATTATTTCTTTGTTTTTTAATAGATAGAGTTGTCATTTTCGGTAATCCACTGTTTGACGTTTAATTCCCTTCCCTTCAAAAGTTTAACAATTTAACAGCCAATATCTCATTTTTTTAGAAAAATGTAGGTTTGATCTTTGATACTGTCTCCATTATTTCTCGATCCCCCAACCCTATAGGGGGACACTACAAATCCGCTAAAACGAGACGCGCCTATACGTTAGAACGGGACGGGGACTACCCGAAAAGATGGATGGTACACACAATGTCACCACCGCTATGCTGAAATTGTATATTTTATATTCGGTATAAAAAGGCTTCCATAACATACGATATTAAAAAAGACCGCACCAGAACATTTTCTGGATACTAGTTATATTGCGAGGAATTTAATCTTGCTGTGACAAGGATGAGTACTAAAGTAAAGGATTATTGAATGTTAGAGATTTTTGTTTTATATATGTGAAGAGTCAATTTCGTGTAGGATTCGGTATAATGAGATGTGGGATTTGGGATGTTCGGATGTGGAATGGCGGTTTGATTTGTATGGTTTGTTACGAGAGGACTTTGAATATCGATGACTTGTTTGGATTGGTTATTTTATTTCACTCGTTTGTAGGTACAGTTTTAGTGGCAAAATAGTATCAAAAGTGGAATGTTCGTACTTTAGTTCTATCTTTTGAAGAGAAACCGAAACTGGCAGTTTTAAATTTTTCTAAGGCCGTGTATTTTTTAATTTATTATAAGGATACCTTTTTACTTACACTACATAGATACACTCGCCAAAAATATATAAAAAGCCATTAAATTAAATAACTTAATATATAGGTGAGTTTCACAGTTCAAAAAAAAAATAACGTTAACCCTCTTTCTAATACTTTGCTGGAAAGGAAAAGGAGGCCTTGGATTTGCAGAAAACTGAAGCTTTACTTAAAATGCGACTTTCTTGGAGAATATAAAAAATACAGAAAAGTATACATATAAGTAGAAACGAAACATTACTCATAAGTAATAATATCTCCTTACTATTTAACTTTCACATTTCATAATTTTCTTATTTTTTTCAGGTAACAATCTTCAGTTGACGCATAAAGCTGCATACTGACTTATCTCAAACAGCGATCTCAGTTCGCAAAACACCATCGGGAAGACACTCGCGGTGCGCTATCGCTCGCCATTTTGTAGGAAATAGCTCTATAACGGCTTATCTCAGAGCTTAGCGCCCGTGTGTACTGGTCTTTACTTTTATGAGGAAATCGAGAAGGGTTATGATTTATAGGGGTCTAGATAACGAAGAGTGTTATGGTAGAAAAATATAGATACCTTTAAGAAAAAAATCTAAGCTTGTTAACATTTTTTATAATAAATGATGTGTGGACAGCAGAGTTCAGTTTATCAAAGCGAAGCGGTCAGTGGTACCAACTTTGCAGAAAAGTCTTACCACCAACATAGTAAAGAAACCTTTAAACAACAAAAAAAAATTAAGCTGACTTCAATCGCCTTAATTTCATACTGAGAAACACTTGGAAGACATATACTAAATATGCCTTTTTTGTCTCAAGAATCTAGGATTTGAGCCCTCAGACCATATGCACATTAATTTTAGTTATTTTGATTGAAAAATCAAACTCCTAACTCGGATTTTGCAAGAAAAAATTATGGGACTACTTAATCTGAAAGGTAAATATAATATCGATCCAATTCGATATATACTTGATGTTCTAAATGACGATGTTCTAAAGTAACTTCCATTTAATAATACAACCAAATTGAGAACTACCTCTTTTTGAAGTCTGTTGTAAAATAGTTCTACCTTTTCCCTATCACCGGCTTGCATCGCAACTAGCCTATAATGCCCATTATGATGCAAATACTCCAATTAGCACGATGCGTGCCCCGGTGGGCACAGAAGGGATACCAACACGCATCTGCTCAGTCATTTGCCTAACAATACCTGAGATTTTAATATTCGAGTTTTGAATGTAAGGGCATTTCCGTTGAGCTTAGATATTTATTGGAGGATTATTACCAGAGTTTAGTACATATAAAACTACTTATAACCAAGTTAGTAACGGACAGTACACCAACCTGACGGCAAAGAATGAGAAGGTAATAGGATCACGAATGATTTTGTTTATTTTAAGACTTTCTATTCTGTGTTTTCTAGATCTATGGTTTTCAGAAATAGGAAAAATTCTAAGGACACTGTTGATTTTGTTTTTTCTTCGTATAGAAAATAATGCCATACATAAAACTAAACATAATAAAAAACACGAACAAAACAAAACTAGCGTTGGAAAAACACTTATATAGCGAAGTTAAAAACCAGAATATTTAAAAAAATTCTAATATTATTTTATCAGTTCAAAATTATTGTAATATTTAAGAAAAAATACTCTCCTTCCATTACGTTTATAATTTTGTTTGTTTTCCAAATTCAAAGTCTAGTTTCCACCAAACTCGACGCATCAAGGCTATTTATTTTTCCCGCCTTTTGTAACTGTTTTTTTTTCTGCTCGTGGCAAAGGCAAGGCGATTCATAAATCCTTAACGCGGCTGTCAACCGCACGCCTAGTGAGCACCCATATATTATAGGGAGTTTTTTTTTTGTTCCATTACGTTGGTATAGGTGTTTGCTTCTGATTCTGATGGGTTACGATACAAACAAAGTAATTGAAGGAAGGTGGCAAGAAAGTAATGGGTATTTTTATGCATGTTCTTAAGTTTTATAGCTATGCAGGAAATATTATTTTAGCATAATAATTATTTATCTATTAGACACCACACAACTGGTTTAACCGTTAACGTAGCTCTGCTGTACCTTATAATTATACTCTGGTTTTTAAGTAGATGCCAATTAAGTGTTGAGGACAAATTTCTAAAAACTCTTTGTGAAAAAATTTGATTTCAATATTTTACCTATTAGCATTTAGCCAATAAACTCATATACGCACAAGCACTTGACGCCGCTATTAAAAAATAATCCGCCATTATTACCACCACATTGTAAATTCAAATATAAGCGGAAACACCAAATTTTCCGCACTGCACAGCGAATCCATTCTGGCAGCACTCCATGACTGTACGAGCGAGATAGATGGATAGTTGCTGCATAAAATAATGATCAATCAGAAGGGGATGACTAGCGTTTATTGGATCCACCGCAATGTGACCATGCTAGCCAACACTGACGGCGTTTCTTGGCAACAGTTGTTATCTTCCGGACCATATTTCTCTATGCAAGTGCACGGTGATAATTTCATGCTTTCATAGTTAACGGTTCTCTTTCGAATCGGAAAATGTGCGTGAATGAATGTCTTGAGTTGTAGTTTGATAATTGTTTTCTCGGTTTTCAGCCCCTGTTGATCACTTTTTTCCTAATCTGAAAATGAAGAATAGAATGTAATGTTTTTTCCTCTAATCGCTCTGCTCAAATTTTTTGCTCCACTCCAAACTTTGCTCCATTCTCGAGCACAAGGCAAGCCAGACAAATATATTGTTGGAAACTTCCTCACTTCTTGGAGTGGTTTCAGAACTTGCTGTCATAAGTTGAGCATCCGAATACTTTATTTTTATTTATAACCACACTTCGAAACTCCTTCGTGTTTAGTTGGAGTTTTTGAATAAAATCGCGGTAAAATGTGTGAAAAGCTGAAAAATCATGAGTTTGGTTTTCAATGTTGGTAATGTTGTTTTAAGGAAGGAGTTTTTTTAAGTCGTGGCCAAGAGCAATGTAATGGAGGATCGGCGATGAAAAGATTCTTAAATGAGTTTTTATATAAAATTTTTAGACTACCTATCTTTACATTTATAACATTTATTATATCAAAAATGTAAAAATATTAAGAAACAACAAAACTGAAAATAAAATTATTAAAAATATTAATAAGTTGACAAGTTTCACCTGGTGAAACACTATGGTGCCTATATTTCATAGAATTTAGTAGAATAAAAATTCAAGTTGATGTTTTTTCATTCTCATATTATAATTGATAAACTCACCTAGTTACACCTAGTTAACTAAAAAAGTAAACAAAGTATCAACCCTTACAAATGAACTACGAAAAAATAACAAGAAGTTTCCGTAACGCCATGCACGATCTCCCAAATAATATTCTAACAAAGGGGCTCTGGGAAAATTGAAACCTCCATATGTAAGGAAAATAGTCGAAATAAAAGTCGTGTGGGGAAGTAGGCAGTCGAAACCCGAAACAAAAGCGTAACGGCCCGCGCAAGCTCTACACGTTTTCAATTGTTTGATTGGCAATTGTTTTTGACAGCAACCAATGAGATGTCACATTTTGACTCTTCTAAACAACTCTAGCTACGTTATAAACCTTCCGATATTTTAGTTGTAGGTATTATGTTCTGTGGAAAAATTGCTGTTAGCAAACAGCGTCTTGTTACTGCGAATCGGTTGATAAAACTTTTGATGATGTTATTATAGACATCATTAAGTAACCAATACATTATTTAGCAAAATAAAATAATTTCTTTTCTACTATACCACGGACTAAAAAGACTATCAAGTATTTTAGTTTGTAAATACTGCCTTAAAACGAAGATTTCTAGCTTCCTTCTTCATAAAAAGTTGCTATTGAAAGCAACCATCGCTAAAAGCATCGAGCGTGCGGAGATCGTAAGGAAATAGTCTAAGGCGCTCGAACGTGGGGCGGGCGGGTGGCGTGGCTTTTGACAAAACAGGCTCGCGCGACATATGCGAGTACGAGTAACACATTATCTATCACGGAATAAGAAATGATGGGTAGACTTACCACCGTTTTTTGAAGTTGTTAAACGTATTTATGTATTTATCCTATTTTTTTTTCTTTTTTTTTTTGGCTCCACACATAGTGTGGAGCAACACTTGCCCACACTCATGCTCATAATTCAACACTTAATGCGTAAAACGCCACATTTTATACTTTAACACTAGAAAAAGAACAAGTTTTTGCAAATAATACAATGCAACGACGTGAACTTTTCCGCGTTCCCGCCAAAAAAACCGTATTTATCCTTATTGCACTGACTTAAGGGTGCTCCAAATGACATCGTCACGTCACCTTGTAACTAATGAAATTTCATTTCCATTTATTTTCATTCAGAAAGCAAAAAAGTCTTCGTCATTTAGTTTTTCACAGTAACTATAATAATGCATATAGAGAGGCTCTGTAATCGCTCATGAGACTTTTAATCTAATGCATCTATGATTTGAATCCCGTTCGGCCTGCACCAATGACTTTTCAGGTTATGTGCGGACTTTTGCACTCGGTTTCACAATGGTAAAAGAAATCATCATTCTATTTTCAAATTCTTAAACGTTTCGTTGGTAAAATCCAATTTCTATAAAGCAGGACTCAAAAAAGGTTGAATAAGAATAGGGTGTTTCAAAAAATTAAATAATCTACATCGACTCCGCACATCTCTGTCCACATACGCCATATGACACATGTGTGACATAAAGCGAAGTATTGATCTAGTCGACTCCGTTCCTTTTGTAACATAGTTTATGTATGCTTAGAATTTTTTACTTCTGAAGTAATTTATTGTAATAGAAAATGCGGCCGCCATTTTGAATAGAGTGCTTGTAAGTTGGTAGGATTGGATTTTCATTTTTTGCTCTATGGTGCACTGGTATATAAAAGTCTTTGGAATGACTTTATTGGTTACGGATAAACTGCAAAACGTTACGAAGATAAATTGCATATAGATAGATAAACTCTTTATTTTACAGCATAAGTACCGAAGTAAATATTATTATAAAAAACCTTATTATTATACATATTTATTTATTTATTTTTTTTTTATTTATTTATTTATTTACCAACCAAAATACATATCATACATAACTAATGAGGAAGGGCAATGGCCCCCTGTATAACTAACAATTTGATGTGTAATTATTGGCTATCGTGGTAAAGGCATGTCACTCTCATATGAAGAGATGAACATAGAACACTACAGAAAATTTTAAACATTTCTGGCAAAAAGAGAGGTTGAAAAAATTGTAGTTGAAGTGTGTGAAGAATGATAATTATGTGTGGTAAGGAAATGAATGTTGAGATGACGACTGACACAAGTAAGTACTAAAGTACCTAAAAAGAGATAGCACTGACGCGATATAGTGAGAAAAGGGTAGGTTGATGATTATAATAGGTACTATACTTAAAAGTAAGTGCAATTTAAATGAACCATTGAAGAAATTATAGTACTAAAGTAACCAAACGATAAAAATATTTTATAAGTAATGAAATTGTTGTTTGTTCCGGCTTTTACTAACCTAATTTTATCGCTCTCTTACTACAAAACTGTCCGACTGTCAGTTGTCATTGTCACCTATAAATTCTCACAGGACATTAACCAAGCACGGCCAATAAACTCCTATTTAAATAAACCAATCAGTTGTATCGATTTTGAATATCGAACGTGTATCGAACGTAATCCTTTGAGTGCCACTCTCGTACACTTTAGTTTGAAAAGGATGCTACCGGTGCTCTTATTGTTCGCGGTAATTTATTGTCATTGGCAACTTTTGAATGTAGAGCATCGTTCCAAATTTGAAAGCACCCTTTTATATTTGGAATGGTTTTATTTTTCGAAAGAAGTTAGGTGGGCAGTGTTACCTTGTACTAAACATAAATTTTCTTAAAAATATTTTTTAACTTGTCAAGTCGGTGTAATACATATATCACAGTAACAGACTTACGATATTAATTCAACAATTCTTTTACAATATTTTTATGTATAAGTCACTTTACTTACATTAAGTAAACTAACTTTTATTATTAACAAATGGGCAACAAAGCTTCGTAATAAAACAAATGATACAGAAAAGTCCTTGACTTAAACAAGCGCCTGCAGAAAGTGAAACGTTAAAAATCGCGGGAAAGACTTAAAAAAAGAACACGTTTGCCTGCAAGTCTTAAAAAGAACGTAAAAAGAAAAAGGACCACTTCAGCGAAAGTGCATTAAACATGAGTGGGCTAGAATGAGATGGTGCTATACAAGTAAGCACTTGTCTCTTTCTGCAGCTAAGAAAACGTTCTTATGAATGAAAATTACTTTTTTTCGCACCATTTGCTAACTTCAGGGGCATTAGTTAGGTATTATAATATTATCTGTGGTTCTGCTGTTTTCAAGGAAATCAGTGAAAGTTGTCTCGTTTCAAACTGGGACATAAAGACATAGTTGCAAAAAGAAATGTTTTCCGAAAAACTTTTTAAACCCGCTTATTACAAAGTTAAAATGGCAGTTGGCACTCCTAATTAATCGTTAAATTACATAGGTATTAAATTATTAACCTCGTAACAGAATGTATGCCATTTTTTAAATAACAAGATTTTATTTTGAAAGCCATTTAATTGCCTCCAAAACATAAAAATATATCCCGATACATGTCGCATTCAACCGACATGCGGCAGATCCCCGATAAAAAAAACAACCTTTGTCTATGCCACCTATAAAATATAACCGACATTTTTAACATACGAATAATACGCATAAATTTATCTATCCATACATTAATAGAAAGGGTTTAATAGCCTATAAATCAGCATTTTAAACAATGGTTAGTCAAATTCGGGTACAATGCGAATACTCTTTTGTGTTTCATAGACAAGATTTTTTTGTTGCGTAGACCCGTGAAATGTTTGTTTTGTTGGCAGCGAGTAGTGTTTTTTTTTTGTTCGATGATCGATACTCCGATGATTGCAATAACAGAGGTTTTGTGTTGAAGTGTTTGCATTATTGGTAAATATTTGGTGAAACTTGTTCCGTATTGAGTGAACTTTTTTCTTCGGGGGTTTTGAAAAATTTAATTACAGCTTTCGAAAGTATGATCAACTTTTTTTTAGATTTTATTATACCGGTTACCGATTACGAACCGTGAGACGCAGCGTAGGCTGACTGGCCGAAGATCTGGTGAAAGCCGCGGGGAGCCGATGGATGCAAGAGACGAGCAGCCACTGAAAGTGGCGCTCACTGGGGGAGGCCTATGTTCAGCAGTGGACGTCTTCAGGCTGCTGATGATGATGTTGTTGATGATGATGATGATGATGATGATGATGATGATGAGTTTAGTATCGCCAGACATCAGCCTAATACGTTTCATCTGTCACAGGGAGAGAGTAGGCCGTAATCCACCACGTTGGCCAAGTGCGGGTTGGTAGAAGATTTACGCTCTCGAATATTCATAAAGATTCCGGTTTCATCAATGTTTTCCTTCACCATTGTAAAAACAAGTGCAAACTCCACACATAACTAGAAGTCATTAAAGAAAAGCGAGATTTGAACCTAGGATGCGTAAGTTAGAAGTCGCACTGGCAACCACTAAGCCACTCGCACTCGTTAACATAATATGCAACACTATTATTAATAACAAAATCGATACGATCAAGTTTCTTGCATAGTTATTAGTCTATGGTACAATGCGGTCGACGAACCGGAAGTCTCATCTTTTGTAGACAACCCTTCCGGTGTAGTATCTTACATTTTTTCAATAGGCTAAGAGTTTATTTCAATAGGCCATGAGCTTTTTGTGTAGGCCATTTTATGGTGTATAGCCGTGAGAGTTGGGGGCTGTCTTTTTTGATCCGATCTTGAGTAATCGATTCGGTTTGGATCATAACTGAATATTGATTGTGATAAGTGACGGTCATCTGTGGTTTAATATTTCATTGATTGTGGCATTTGTTGTTTTTTAAATCCTAACATAAGAAATACTTATTTTTTACTATGTAAGTCAATGTTGTATTTTAATTAGTAAAACATGTTATACTATGAAATAACTTTAAATTAAATTAAAGATATAGGTAATTTTTTGAAAAATATTTTTTTTATTGAGTTGGGTATGTTGATAAAGAAAAGCGCATCCTGCTACAAAAAAATTATTAACATTTTTTGGAAAAATATCCACAATTTTAAAAATTAAGTAAGTAGGTACATATTTTTGATGGTAGATAGTTTGTGTGATGACTTATGGCACTGAGAAGTGGTCCCTTACTGTTGGCCTGATAAGTAAGCTCAAAGTCGCATAGCGAGCTATGGAGAGAGCTATGCTCGGTGTTTCCTTGCGGGATATGAACCGAAATGAGGAGTAACCGATATAGCTTTCAGAATCTGCAAGTTGAAGTGGCAGTGGGCAGGCCGCATCGCTCGTAGAACTGACAACTGTTGGGAAAGAAAGGTTATCGAGTGGCGACCACGATCCGGAAGACGCAGTGTAGGCTGGCCTCCTACTAGGTGGACCGACGACCTGGACAGAACCGTGGGGAGCTGCAGGAGGCAAACAGCCGCTCAAGGTGGCGCTTTTTGGGGGAGGCCTATGTTCAACAGTGGACGTCTTCAGGCTGATGATGATGATGATGATAGTTTGTATTTTTTATAAATAAGTAAAGTTTCCCATATGACGACGTTCTACGTTTTTTATATTTTAGACATAAAACGAATCTTTCTGCAATGGCAACAAATGGAACCTTCTCGAACAAAATGGAACTTTCAACATCCCTTCACATAACAAGCCCACGTAATCCTTATTAATAAACCAAATTCATCAATACCATCCCCGTTACTATCACAAAAGCACCCTTCAATAAAAATAATAAACTAAAAATTATATGCAAATTCACGAACCATAAGTTCCTTTACAAAAAGTTAACCCTTTACGCGCGAGGGGCAGATATGGTAATAATTTATCCACATTCAAAAGATAAGGTCATGGGACACAATCTGGCCTCATTTTCGATTCGAGTTTATTTGTGTGTAGACGTGGTTTTAGAAGCATAGTTCTTATTTTAAATGTTGGTAGTGAATTCTCTAATTATTCCAAAAAAATTATGTATCAGAAAAACTAAAACATGTGCCAATAAAAAAAACTAGACCATAAAGTCAAAGACTGTTGTAGAGCTCGAAAACATGATCGAGTCTAATATTCGATACACAAAATATCAAATTGATTCTATCATTCGAAATACAAAAAGTCGAAGAAAGATAAAACTAGGAAGGAGGTCAGGTATTAAATTACTGCAAGTGCTACTAAATGAACTTCAGAGCGAATCACGAAGATCGTCTTGTTCAAGATTACGAATGAGGTCACCATTATAATAATGAATTGGTATGTAATGTTTTATTAATTTTCTTATTAGCTATGAATTTAAAAGCCGCCCGAATGATTTTTAAAACTTTTTTTTTTACTTATTTGGTTATGATGCTAAATGATTTCACTGCTTTACTGATGTGTAAGTTATGGCAATCATAAAATCTGATAAATGTTTAATAAGCAGTATCGACAACATTATAAAAATTGTATCTCAGTAAAAACATAACGTGTTCATTAGCCTGTTCCAAAATTAATAATTTATAGCATTTAAGCCCTAGTAAGTACGTGAATGCATCCAAAACATTATGGTAATTATCAGTAAAAAAATAACTTATGTCCATTCTACATTGATAACTTTATGAAACCTGCAGAATAAGTAAATTATCAAGAAAGACACGTTTATTATTATCAATGACATTTTTAATCCAATAAAAATAAATTGATGAACTGTTCGAAGTTTAAAAATGTTTAAAGTCAAGAAAAGTTTAATAGCGGCACTCGGTAGTACCGCAATAATGATGTTTCATTCTCCAAATCGAATAATGCGTTCTAATTTTAAATTTTAATGCGGCCAGTTCTGTGTAGCCTTTTTAAAAGCAGCCTGATAGTTTTATGGGATTAAGAAGCCGTGGTAAAATATGAAAAGTGTAATACGTTCTGTAACAAAAAGGTTCAAGTTTTTTTCTAATTAGGAATTGAAAAGTTTACGCTCTGTTGCCAGTTTAATTTATCTTAGTGTTGAGGAAGCTTATCGATATCGATAAGTATCAGTTTTAATTGTGAAATGTTTCGAGTTTTTGATTTTTTTTTTGTTAATAATTTATTGATATTGATAAGACGTCCGTAGTGGAGCTTTAAAGTAATACATATATACTTAATGGCTCTGTATATTGAAAAAAAAATGTTTTAGTACAATACGAGCGGTAATGAACACAGTCAAGAAGTAAACATTAAGCAACTGTAAAGCCGATAAAGATAAGCGTGAAAGTAAAAAAATTATCTGAATAGTGATGTACTGACTCCGACATAAATGCAAAATAAAATGTTAAAATTAATACTTAACTCACTAAGTAGGTACTTAACTTATATCAAATAAAGCCCTAAATGCTAGGCAGGAAGAGACATCAACTAACAATAAATAACGAATACTTAGCTAATATTTATGTGTTCTGGAATGTTTCATAAAATATAAAAATCCAAAAAATAATAAGTATCGCTTCCACACGTGTAGGCACCTAATAACTTTTAATAAAATTATAACTTCCAAAAGTACTTGACAAATCATTTGTTTATTAATAACTCATAGCTAAGTATGGGCTATAGGTATGGCAATATCCAGAGAGTGGAGAGCAGCATCTTAAAGGTACATTAAAAAAACTTCTGCGATAACCAAGCAGCCTGCCGAGCACAGTGATTATGGCAAACCTTATAATAGACAAAAAAGAGGATATGCGTCCAAAGTAGCGTTTTATTGGGACTGTGGGGGTTCAGTAGTAGACGTCCTCTGGGTGTAGAAGTAGTTTACGGGCCATTCATGATTTAGAGGACTTTTAAGTAATTAGTTATCTATTTATCTTATCTGATAATGATAGATTAATTAGCATTCGCATTAATATTTAGCATGTGGAAGCTCAATTAGCATTTCGCAAATGAAATGTAGTTGCAAAATTCTGTGAAATATGAAAATGCATTCCAACTAATTTAGTTCATTTTGAATTTAATTTTTAATATCAAGTTTCATTTTATTTTTCATATATTTTGTCATTTAATTTATCTTTCATTTTAGCAAATAGCATAGCAATAGCAAATAGCATGCTAAGACTCGTGAATTAGCATGTTTAGGAAATTTACGCAAAATAGCATTAATTGCCATCGCTACTATCTGATATAAAACCTTATTGAGTCCCAATAAGGAAAAGTAACCTACAAATCAAACAACCCAAGACAGGGCTGCAGTACTTCATAAATTGGAATAAACAATATCCTAATGGAACTTGTAACTGGATATATTTGTCAATACATTTTCCATCGCCTATGACTCTTATGTACAAGAGAAATATGTCCAAATTGCAAAAAAACATAATTAATAACGGCACAACTCCAATACTTTTACAAGGAAAATTAAGCTCTGGGGCTTGTGAAATAAGACTGGTTTTGTTGGAACGTTTTATGACTTGGATCGTTTTATTAGCGATATTTTCCCTATACTGTTTGCACATGTTTGATCGATTGACAACTTGAGGGTGGGGGGGTTTCATTCGTTAATAATATT
This sequence comes from Ennomos erosarius, assembly GCA_963580505.1. Taxonomy (NCBI): domain Eukaryota; kingdom Metazoa; phylum Arthropoda; class Insecta; order Lepidoptera; family Geometridae; genus Ennomos; species Ennomos erosarius. Next base: position 12,014,070 of record OY756988.1, read on the forward strand.
AGTCCCGAATCCTATATCAAAGTGTTTCTAGTTCACATTTTGTCTTTATGTGATGCATTTTGTTTCCAAAACCAAACAGTTTTAGTTCTAACACAATTATAAGCTTAACAAATACACAATATATTAAAAGCGAGTTTCAATATTACATAATAAACAATGCTGGGTTAGAATAACTTGTAGAGGATTAACTCTGACATAAAACCCGCAGAAAGATATAAACTCTATAGACTCATATAAACTAAACAACACATAAATGTTTAAACAAAGTTTCAACAGTAAATATCGAATTGAATCATAAATAACCATAAAACAAATTAACTGGCAACATTTATAACACGAAACAAAAGTTCCCGAGTTAATCGGTAATTACCCTAATAACTCCGGTTTACCATAGACCATCCCCGCTCATAAAACGCAACTAGCGTGATGAATAAATTCCGAATTCGAACTTTCAAATTTAGAAAAGTAAAAGAAAAAACGTCGTTAATGGCCAGTAGCGATCATAGTCGATTAACCAACTTCTTTATTAGGCATCTTTTAAATAGAAAACAACGAAATAAAATTTTACTGCTTCTCGTTAAATGAATAGCGACGCGTTTATGTCCGCATTTGGTCATACCATAAATTAACTAAGACAAGCATAAAAAGCAGTAATGAGGTGGACTTTGACAGTTTAGTAAAACCTGGGATCTTGCAACAAAGTAACTAGGTAATTGCTGTGAAAAATTTGATTTATTTTCATCTTGTTGGTCTTTTTACATATTGCAGTAATATATATGGCAGTGGATTAAAGGAATGACTCGTTCAACATAAAAAGGGGTAATTAGTTAACGTTAGTCTGCTTATTAACAATGTTGCTAGCGGAATAAAATCGTTAACATTCGATGGGCACTATCGTTCAGAAAAAGAGGTTTTATTTTGTATAATTACTATTATGGTATAATGATATGATATCTACCATATCAATATTTTCTACTTAAATGTTTGGTTGTAAAGTTGGTTTGGTCTACATATTTTATATTGGATTTACATTTAGTGGATTACTATTACCACTTAATAATATTACTAGTCAAACATTATTTCATATCACATAAAATTTTATTTATCGACATATTTTTAAACATTAATCTTTATTCTTTTTCTTTTTTTTATATTTTGGCTCCACACATAGTGTATTTAGCAAGTATTATATTTTCATCGTGTTATAAAATATTTCACGCAAAGTCATGTCCTAGTCATAGTCATAGTCCAGTCTAAGTCAGGTAGTCATAGTCCAGTCTAAGTCATGCTCCAGCAAAGTGGTGGCAACTTTACTAGAAGCTTCTATGGAGTTTTGGAAGCAACACGAAAAGTCACGTTTCACCACATTATATCACTTTTCCTCACTCATGCTCGTAATTCAGCACTTAATGCGTAAAACGCCACCAATTTTTAAACATTAACACTGGAAAAAGCAAAAGTTTTGAAAAATAATACAATGCACCGACGTGAACTCTTCCGCGTTCCCGCCAAAAAACCTAATCATTATTAATTACTATCGATATCTTTGGAAAAAAAACTGTCACATCTCTAAAATATACTTACTAAAATTGTCTGCATCGCCCCATCTAGAAAACGGTTTTCAAAAAGGCATTTTCCGATACACCGCACGGGAACCTATCACGAAATAATACGAAATCTCCATACATTATTCTATTGATGGGGTGAACGACATAGTATATACGTATAGATGTAGATATACCGCGATAGTTGGTACCACCCTCACCTTACCCTCCTGCGTGTATATAATATGTGTGTGTGTGTAGGGCAACGACAAAATCGATAGGGCTAACTCCTTTGCGTAGGTTTTCACGATTTTTGATCTGTCAGATGTTTCCCAAGTAACGAAACTTTTTGATACATTTTTTCGTATTTGGAATTTTTTAGCTGGCGTTATACGCAAGCTGTGTCATGGCCGAAATTAAAAAGGATCGGATTTTTGGCGCTAATTGATGTAGTAGCTGTGATATATATATTTGAGTAATATCAAGAAATTATTTGTAATCGTGCTTGTGGGTATAATAAACTTTCAAATAAATAAAGCAAACGTCAAATGAACTTTACTTCCTTCTAATGTATTTAACTCGCCGGATGCTATTCATTTATATACTAATAATTGTCTAAGTAAATATTATAAATGCATTCAATGGTTTCTGTGTGTATAATTGTGTGAGTAAATATTCCTCTTTATACCGCAACTGCTGAACGGATTTGAATGGAATTGGGATGGAGATATCTTTAATGATGGATTAACTGATAGAATAGGTACTTCAATCTGCGGGTGAGATCTACCTAGTACCTTCGGCCATTCTTATGTAGACGCGTTAAAAATCAATAAATCCCAGATAATGTAATGCCTACAGTAATAAATACATTTATTTTTTATTGTAATACCGTCGCATAAATTGCTTATGCTATGCTAAGTTAATATCTTATAAAAAAGTTGTTACCATAAATCACGTTAAATCTCTTGACATTTAGCTTCCAGTTACAAAACACAAGCCTCTGTTGCTTATTATTGTAATTAATTATGACAACGAGGCGTGGAAGCTGTGACGGGTGTCAAATATGTCAAAAACCAGTTGACATGTCTGTCAGCCCGTCCGTAGGCGGCAAACGGAAAACAGTAGCGTGGCATTCCAAGCCATACATAGAAACCGGAAGTCAATTTATGCTGTTTATCCTCCTTATAAGAATGTCATTGTAATTAATTAAATAAGTTTTTAAATTGATTTGAGAGCTAGTCTTATTTTATTTAATGGTATAAGTACCAACTATTATAAAATTAGTGCTATATAAATTTTGAAGGCTACTACTAATAGGTGGACCGACGATCCGGTGAAAGCCGCGAGGTGCCGATGGATGCAGGAGGCGAGTAGCCGCTCAAAGTGGCGCTATCTGGGGTATGTTCAGCAGTGGGTGTCTTTAAGCTGTTGATTATGATGATGATGCTGACATTTGGAGTTTGTAGACATTTTGTAGTTCTTGTAAAAGAGTAAATTGCCTACTTGCAAGTCTATTTTAATAACTGCAAGCATATTATCGCGAATGACGTAGGCATAATAATTTCAATTATTAGCCTACAAAAACAAAAAACAAAATTAAAGAAAAAAACTGGGAGTCAACAATTTTGAATGTCAATTTTGGTCTCTGCACACGTCCACCATCATAACCTTTATTTTCAGCAGTTGTTTTTTGACAACTCGATTTTTATTTGTCACGATAATACAATTTAGCCTGGAAAAGTAGAATGAAACCATCCAAAAATAAAATTACGATTTAGGTTATCTATAATAAGAGTTCTAATTTTCAATTTATTCTGTATGTTTATGGAAGAATTATTACAAAATCTTATACATGCCAGACCTTCTTAAATTAATCATTCATGGAATCGCGACTATAGAGAAGTAAAATATTTCGTCAACCTCATCCAAAATTATTACAAACTGTCAAACTTAATTGTCTAATTCTCACCTCGTCCACGCAGAAAGTTTTTCAAGTTCAGTTTTTCGCGACGCGATACTAAACAGTTTTGTCAGCACTAAAAATGAAATAATTATAAAAAAAGAAAAAGTAACAAAAGGCGCGATTCCAATTTCGAACACCAATAGAAAAAGAAATAAAATTCAAATTTGGAATACGGAGACGCGTCCCGAAGGAAAATCGAGAAAATCGTCGTCTCCATGCGGCGTTCGGCGAACGAATGTCCCGCTCAAAGTACGCTACAATTTCCTTCGCGAAAACCGAATCTACTGCGCTGTGAGGATAGGGAAGGGTGGTTTTTCCTTCGAATTTCATAAGTATCTACCTTTCTTTATATCTAAGCGCAAGAACTACGCTCACCCCTTGAGAATACCTCGTGAGACTCGATCGTGCGTCAACCGAGAAACAAACGTAACCGCCTTTCTATCCGCATTCCATTTTCAATTTAAATCTTATTGGAATAGAAACAAAATACAATCGAAGGGAAAATAGTGATGTTACTTTATGATTTCATCGATATTTCTAGTAAGGCAACGGTAACATAGATAAAATGTATTGGGTGGTGAGTAGAAATATATTTATGTATGTAGATTCGCGTTTCGAGTAAGATATGGTGTGGGCTTCGTTTCACGTACGACTGTAGAACTTATATCTAAGTCAAAGAAACGCTGCTTCATCGCATTTTGTCTGGGAAAAAAGCTATTTGTCAAAATGAGGTATCATATTGAGTTCTTTTATTATTTTTGATTCTGTTTGATAATTAAAGTTGAAGGGTTTAGGATGGAAAATATGAACCAGTAATTTATATGTAAGGCCATATTGTTATTATAAAGTTCAACAGAACTAATAGGCGGAAAATGATTAACCATCCAACGTGTTAATTTTTACGCCTGAACCGTAACCATTCGTGTGTTAAATTATACGCTAAAATAAGTTTTACGGTTAAACGATGATGGGGTAGGAAAATTTGGTTCAAAGTGGCACGCCGGCGGAAATTTATCAAATCGAGAACAAAATCGATTTAAGGGTTCGGCGCTTCAATAAAAATGAGTGCAATGACACACATTCCAAATTCGAACGTCTTAAAATAAATGCGAAATGATTGAACGAGCAACAAGTTCCATTCATTCACGGGAAAACGAGAAGGCAATCCAATTAGAAAGGGAAAGAGAGGAATTTAAAAAGTGAACGCCCGGAAAGTTAGGCGGGAAAGCTCCGTGCTAATAACCTGTTGCTTCCGCGACTAAATTAAATATTAGAGTTGACCATGAGAAACAAAAATATCGAGTATTGATACTTTTTAGCTGACTTTACTAAACCTTACCTAACCGTTAACTCTAAAGTGAGGGACCGTTTCTATTGCATCGATTTTCTCCATTTGATATTTAAGAGTCTATACCGAAATTGCGCCCATTTATCATTTTCACTATATTTATAAGCCTGCCTCCCTATTTCAGAGGAGCGTTTTGAATTATCTCGAAATATCGATAGTCGCGGCTGTCACCCCTACGCTTCTTGACATGACGCGTGAGAGAAACAGTAACATATGCAATTCAAAGAGTGAAAGGGACAGAAGACGGGACCGCGACGAGATAAGTGTTCTAATTTATACTCAAATTGCGAACGTCGTCACGAGAACCACGTGCTAAATAACCATTCTATTTTCAAAACGTCTTAACGGGCTCACTATATTTTATTAATTTAATCTTTAATATCTGACGTTAAAGTCGAAATTAGCAAATATGGTAAGGTAGGGTAGGTTAAGATATATAATTTTAAAATTTTTCATTTTTGAAAACCGTACTCGATTTTCCTCTCGTTGCTAAAGAAGTTTAGCTCCTATTGCTATATGTATTAATTTGATTTTCCTATGACTGGTTACAAATTAATACATCAGATTTTAAAAGAAAGCTCTTGCATACTAACTAGGGTTGTGTCAAGGTTAAAGGAGTATTTTATTAGTCGGTTAGTAGGTTAACTGACATTTAGGGGATGGTTTTGAGAGCAGTTTAGCGTTTTAATTGCCTTGAACTTGACAAGTTTGAAGTTTGGAGATAGAGGCTACGATCGTGTCCACACCTACTTATATGATATTTCTATGAATGGTTAATTAAAGTGATACTCAAAATGATTTTAACGTAAAATGAACACTGGCTGAATCATTTCAATAGCGTAGAAAAAAAAGCAAACCGGCCAAGTGCAAGTCGGACTCACACTTGTACCTTTATCTATAAAAACGAGCAAAAACCATTGTTTTATTCTGTTTATTAGTTTTTAATTTTGTTGTCTATTACGTTTTCAATAGTACTTACGGGATATTTACCGTGATTAGAATCATTTTTGAGTTCCCGATATAAACAACCGTTTAAAACAGTGTTTTGTTGTCAACTGTCTAACCATCACGGTTCATGAGATACAGCCAGACGGATAGACAAACCGACAGTGGAGCCGTAATAATAGGGTCCATTGAGTATGGAACCCTAAAAATGTTCCATAACAAGCAAAAATTCCAACTAGAACCCTTGAGACTGCGTTCGGCATTACGCGAACCCGCTGGTTTCAGTAAATAATAATTCCACGATCGCTGCATATTGTCGTCTAACAAGCAACCCTTGAGAGGTCGATAGGGGAGTAGGCCAGACTGGATACTGTTGTATCTAGTGACTTGGGGGTTTTACGTACCTGCCGAAGTGTTGAAAGTACAATGATAGGTACAGTGTAGTATTTGAGTGTATCATTTAATGTACCGAGAAGAAGGCTGCTTCCCATTCCGTAGATACTTATTTCCCTTAACCTCCTTAGATAGCGCTTACGGCACCCATGGGATGAGGTATTTTACTATTCTTTTTTTTTTTTTTAAATTTGACTAAGCCAGCGTTTGACCACAATCTCACCTGATGGGAAGCGACGATGTGGTCTAAGATGTAGCACGCTGGTCTAGTAAATACCTATTCACTCTTGCTTTGAACAACCCCGGTTTGTATTTTGTTCTCACACGAGTGTGAGAATAGTAAAACACCCAATTTCAATATCTAATAACAGTTTTAATTTCTAATAATATTTTCTAATTGGTCCTACGACAACGAGGCCAATATAGAAATTGGAACATAGAATTTTTTTTGAGGAGATATTGTCCTCGCTCCATTCTATCGCCACGAGGTACGAAGGACTTGTGCCTACCAATGCACTTCCTTATTTGTAATATTCGTATAATAATATCGATGACACTCAGTCGACTCGTCAGCTTACGTGCGCGCTGTATGTAAATATGTGCTATTGATGCGATTATTATTTTATGGTCACCACTAGCCTCTCATCCATCTACAGGTGTAATTTAATTCATTAGCATAAATTGAGCCCATGATAGTACATCATTTATAGATGATTATTAAAGAGTAAAGAGGGTAAGTCAAAATATTTTTATTGAAAATTATAAAGATTGCCGCGGTGCCTAACGCGGTTGGCACGGATGATTTTGATACATTTAAACGTTTTTATACCTTGTATGCACTAATTAGAAACAGTACTCCATTATTCCAATTAAATTTTGTATTGTAGCATTGGATTAAGTTATTCCACTTTTTGGCGTTATTATTATTACCATACTAAGATGTTAGAATTCAAAAATTTTGGTCCACACGTGACCGGTATCAGGAGTAGGTACCTAGTTGCAAAGGATACTAATGAATTCAATTATACCCAGTATAGGACACGCATAGGTTATAGGCAAAGTGGTGACAACGACGACGTGATTCAAAGCCACTAAAATCGACCAAGATCCGTCTGCAACCAGGATGGGCCAAAATGAGGTCGCGCTATAGCATTCACCATCTTGCCCCGGCGGTAAATAGAAATTGAACCCACGACAATAAGAACCAATCCCTAAATGAAAAAAAAAGTAAAACTTATTAAAAAAATGTGACACTCTGAATTCGCAAATACAGTACTATTCGGTAGCACTGTAGGCTGTCAAACCGAATGGGAAATATGGTAGAAAGAGTGACTGGATAACAAGCGCACACACGCACAGCGCACATGGGGCTTACACCGCCATCTTGGGACCTCACTATCGAGGAATTCAGTTCGCTTTTTTTTAATACAATAGTTTCTTTTATTTATTTTTTGTCTTGTAGCGATCTAAAATGATCTATACAGCTTGTAAAATTGGCAAGTTGAAATCGCAAAAGGCAGGTCACATCGCTCGTAGAACTAACAACCGATGAGGTAGAAAGGTTCTCGAGTGGCGACTACGAACCGGAAGACGCAGCGTTCTCCCATGGATTGACGATCTGGTGAAAGGCGCTGGGAGCCGATGGATGCAGCTCTCCGGAAGAGGCGTATGTTCGGCTGCGGGTATGTTCAGGCTGTTGATAATGATGATGGTCACTATAGCCTATGGACATTAATTACAGCAGGGCCCTTATTCCGTATCGATTCCTTACTTCGAAACCACGCGAATTCCTTGTCTTATATAAGAAATCTGCAAAACTCTATTCTCTATGAAACGAAAACAAAACCGCGCGAAATAAAATTGGAATTGCCGTGATTTGAACTGCCAAAAATCATATGTTTTACCGAGACGCGTTCCGAAACATCAACACATCAAAAAATATGACCACTTATGTCACTATATTTTATTCAAAATAAAGGTAACTTTAATTTAAAATAAAGGTATATCTAACGCTGTGACACGATTTGAACAAGACACGATAACGACGTGGTTTCGAATCGTGTGGAATATGTGTTTCCATAGAGAATAACCACCCAGACGTGCCCCTAATGAGCTGCTTAATTTGAAAGTAATTACATTACGAGCTATTCGTTCGCCTGATGTTAAGCAATAGTTTTGCGTGCGCTGCGGCACATAGTTACGAGTGACATTGCAATCTGCAATAGGCTATGACCATTCACATCAAGCAAACTAACTACTAACTAACTACTATTAAACCGGACATCAGCATACAACATTTTCATAGACCTTACTTCATAAAATTCAAAATTCTAACAATAGTCTCTTTGTACATCCTAGAAATCTGCAAATTCGTAAAGAAATACCCTCAATTTTTCAAAAAACTGGCTGATGGCAATCGAGACTACGTACTACGATCAAACTACAAATATGATTTAGTTATACCAACATCAAAATTAGCAATGCACAGTTCCGGCCCGCGTTCAATAGCCATAAAAATATTTAACAAATTACCACTCCATCTAAAAGAAATAGAAGAAGAGAAAAAATTTACCGTAGCCCTAAAAAATGTACTACTGACTAAAAGTTACTATACGCTAGACGAATTCCTTTCGGACAAATTAACTATTTAATTATAGACTAGATCGATTCGCTCCGCACAATATTGCTATACCCAAGCTGGGTCATTATGTAACATACTTAAATATGCTATTTAACACCTGCATGTAACCAATAATGTTTGCAATAAATGATTGAGTATTGAGTATTGAGTATTGCAAACGACTAGCCCGTGACGTCACTTGTTAGTATTAGTGCTCTAATAGCTTTGGTATTTATATACATACACTTTTTTCCACACAACCATATCAAAATACAGAATACCAAAGCGTCCTCCATCCGCTGTTTCAATGCGTTTTTGACACGACGTGTCATGTCTCCCGCATCACTATGAAAGGGTGACTTCCCCACCCTACCGTTGTCAGAATTTCCCTAACTAGGCGTTTTCTTTCAAGTATTTTTGTGATGTTTTTCATACAAATACTCAGTATATTTAAACGCTATTTTGTGAAAGAGGTTTTATTGTGTTTAAATAATTGAATACTCTTTTGTGATAGAATAGCAAACATATCGGAACTGTCTTAAAGTTTGTGATTCCATTTTCAAATTATCATCATCATCATCATCATCAGCCTGAAAACATCCACTGCTGAACATAGGCCTCCCCCAGAGAGCGCCACTTTTAGCACTGCTCACCTCCTGCATCCATCTAGTGGGGGTTGGTCTACGCTGCGTCTTTCGACTCGTGGTCGCCACTTGAGAACCTATTTTCCCCATCCTGTGCCCTGCTCATTGCAATTTAACTTGCTAATAGTTCTAAGAGCTATATAGCACTTTAGTTCTCCTGCGGATCTCCTCATTTCAGATTTCAAATTAAGAATGATTGAAAAGGTAGTTAATTCCACTTAGACCAATTCCGAAGAGAACAAATCTGCTGCAAAACACAGCATGCGCTCAATAAACTCTGTATAGTAAAAGGAAAGTAATTTGTCCGTCGATTTAGCTGAGCGCTTATTTTTGGGCGCCAGTAGGAGTGGGATCGAGTCGCGACTGAAACAAATGCTCTTTATCCGTTCCTTCGTTTAGGGAGGGGAAATAGTCGATAATTTTTATGTCGATATGAGAATATCAACTTGTTGTGCTTTAAAATTATTGATTTATAAATATCACAGCCAAAATATAACTGCGTGTGACAAATAAATAATTCTCAGATGTATAAGTTTTCACCAGGCTCATACAAAATCCATACATTTTAAATAACCAACAAACTAGGTCATTTACTATTAGTGACAGAAATTGATTATCTTTAATTAACCATCATCATCATGTAAATTACCGTAATTACGTATAAGTTATAATTTAATTAACGTTGTAACATATTTGCATTTAAACGCTTTAAGCAGATGCAAAAACGTCATTGATTTACGGAACCGTCTCTATTTATAATAGATCAAAGAGCTAAAGTGCCTTCTTTGAATAAGTAATTACTGATGCATTCTTGCAATGGATCGTAATTATCGCAAACTAAACAACATCCATTCGTGCATAACATTCAGGTCGCAGTTTCTTATGCTAGGACGGGACTATAATCATTATGTATCATGGATATGTATAACGGCGTCATATTTCAAAGCAAATTAAACTTTATCTCTGACAAGAAGACTTTCAATACATTGCGAGAGCAGAGAGTTATTGGTACCCATAGACAATGAATACAATGAAAGTAAATTACTTGACGTCCAACTTACTAATAATATTTAATGAGTAAGGTATACAATAATAATCACTCTTAACTCTACTAATTTTTACGACTAATTCTTTAGTGTACCATAAAGTTTAAATGATTTCTTAACAAACCAAAGAGCTAATTACTTTCGAAAACTATATCACTATCACTATATTGAAGTTATAATTTAAACTTATTTTAGAACTTAGATACCAGATTATATAAGGTTAAATAAAATGTAGTTAAAGTTGAGTATGCTTCGTTAACAGTAAAAAGTAACAATGCTCATAAATTCAGTGATTGCTATCGCGAGACTTTTCTATGATAATAAACTGGAATAGACGGGCCGATATGTTAATCAATAGCCTACTTAGATACATGATATTTTATTACCTTGGTGCATAATGTTTTACCGTTATGTTGCGTGTATGTTACGAATTTCCTCTACTCAAACCTTCTATTATATTATTTATGTTGTGCACTTAAGTTTTGAATAATATTTTAATATCAAAGTGTAACTAATTAATGTTTCAATGTGATTTTCAGTATATTTTTATTAGGTACTGAGTAATTTAATCATGAGATCTTGTTCTGATTTAATTTTGAGCTTTGGATTATCAATAAATAACGGGAGTCAATAGACTAAACCTATTTTTTGCGATATTAATTTATTTTTGCGATTATAATTTAAGTATAAAAAAATATTAACACAACAAATTTTAAAAAACCTTTGATTCAACAAAAAAATCCAATATAGTCATCAACAACGTATTTTCACGAAAAAACGATGAAAAATATCGAAATTTACATAAAAACATTGTCACATCTCTAAAATTACACGGAACAGGATCGCGTTGAAGCGGAGAATTTCAGGGCCACTATAAATGTGTAGAGTTTTGTTTCTGACGTTTCACCATCAATTACTTTTTCGTACACTACACAGTACAAATAAATAGAAACAGTATGGACCTCTAGTGAAGTAATTTAAGGACGTACGTATGATCTTTAAAATTATAATCAAACGATTTCTATAAATTGTATATTTTATGAAGCAGACGGACATAATTAAAAGAGTTAACTTTTTCCACCTTGTCTAGTGCCACCATGGCAGACGCTAAAAAATAGCCGTGTTTGGGATGTTTGCGGGAGTAGACGGTAATAGTACAAAAAGTTGCCATTAGTCTAAAAAATGAGTAGGTATGTAAGCAGTTGCCGGTACAATAAAAGAATTAACTGTTATTCAACAACTGTCTTACATAAAATTTATAATATAAGTATCAAATTGACAAAAGTCCACCAATTAAAGAAAACTGAGACTTTTATAACAATAATTTCATGTTAATGTTATGGCTTCAGTGGTTGGACGTGTAAATACTATAAAAAATAGTTTATTACTTAATATAAGTGATGAATACGCAGTGTTATCCTCAGCGAAATGCATAGCTAACATATTGCACTAAAGGTGGAATTTTAATCCATATTTAAGGGAAACGATGGGTTAAAATGCTAACAAATTATAAAACAATGGTTAAAATTTATTAAGATTATTTAACCATTGGTAACTTTAACCACGGATCAAAGAACCCTACCCTAAGAAGACGGTTCGTGAAAAACTCCTTACTGCAACTTGCTTTATACCACACTCAAGACGCGGTACAAGCCATTTGTTTTTATTTATGACCCCCACTTACTAAGATAGGGGTTTACTTACTATTTGGGAACGGTTTTTGAGAAAGGGATATTTATAATGTAGATGAAGAATTGGTCTTCAAGGGAGTGAACTATTTGACGGGAAATAATGTTCACAGAAATTGAGGTCTTAGTTAAAGTAAAGTTTACACTATTATCTGGATCGTGTTGATGATAAAGAACCTGAAAAAACTTTTATTATGTCTTCAATTTACAAAAAAGCTCTTTTAAGATAAATTAATCAGATCCGTTATTAACATATTAACGTACGGTTATGTCTATTAAAGCAGAATGAAAGCCCTACAAAAGTCCTAAAAACTCGTTCCAGTTTGTTAGTATTTCTCATTATTTTCACAATATTTTCAGTACATTTTATTACATACTTGGAGAATTTCATAGAATACCAGGAACCGGTGACATGGAAAAATGGATATTATTAAATACACTAGCGTACCGAGTTCACAAATAGGGACGTGCGATACTTGGTCATCGATATCGATAAAATACTGATAGGTCCTTAGCACTAATCTATTCCGCGACCACAGTCCGTCATTGGACTTTTCAGAGTGGTGGAAATTAAGCTCCCACTCTATGTCCTAAAATACAATTTATATTCTTATACAATCATTATTAGACTTCGAAGAGAATAAAAAAAAGGTTACTTAATTATCTACCTACTTATACAAACACAAGCTGTCGAACTGCCACAAGCATATCACAGTTCTTAAAAATGGTAGCAACTAACGGGATATAAACCCGCGCCTTCCAACTCATTGGATTAGGAAGAACGCTTTCGGAGATTCTGAACTGAGCTGTGGTGATGGAGAGTTAAGGAATGACTAATCTGTGCAGATATATGTCCATAATATTTTATAGTACTAAACCGACACAAAACTCTAGAATAATATTGTTTTTGAGAAAAGGTGACCTACGTGACATTTTCAAAATGTCGTTATTTTTCTATACCTAACCATAAACCTAATAATACCCATGGGTAAATAAAAAATGCGCTTAACTTATTTTATTGGTAGGTACTAAATTTATCTCTCATTTGGTTGAATAACTTATTTTTAACTTTCCTTTACCCCATCCCTTCATACTCACACATGCGTATTTATCCCGTCGAATGTCACATTCATAAGTAAAAATTTAACATTCAGATATGACTGTACCCTTTCTTTATCAAATACACACACCCAACATTATAACAAGGTTTTCTCCCATAGACACGACACTAACACATCAAACCTTTTATAGGCTAACAATCACGAAAATCAACCTAAATCCTAAGCTTAGAGAGTGCATTTTTCAAATTTCGATCCCGAATCCACAAATGTGCAGTACAAAATGAATCTTATCTGCAATACAGAAAGCTTTAATTAGACTGACATTAGTTGGCTTACGACCTTTCGACTCAGAATCGAACCAAAACATTTGAATGTAAGTTAGGACGAAAATGACCTCTAGCTCATAAATTATAGAGTAGATTTTTCAATAGCGTAGATATAAATTCGGTCCCTAATTTGCGTGGGTGAATACGCGGGAAAACAGTAGTGTCCAATTGGGGTAATATTTGGTCTACTGCGCATCGATTTCGCGCATTTACAACATGGCGGCATAAAGGATCGACCACGCCATTTTGCTGACAAAAATTGTGTAGTTTTGTAAAATTAAAAGAGAAATGTATTTTCTAGACCGTTATTTATAAAACTATGTGCGTCAGTGGTCAATTCTTCAGTTTCTGACAAGTGAGTGAGTTAATTATGTAGTTCGGTAGTTGGAAAATATATTTTAGTTAATGAATCTCCATGCAAAGGCTCCAAACTTATTTGCTAGAAGTTCTTTCAAGGTATAGAGAAATGTTTTTTATTTGCTTTGGATTAGTTTTTTTTTTTAATATTTTGGCTCCACACATAGTGTATTTAGCCAGTGTTAAGTATTATATTTTCATCGTGTTATAAAATATTTCACGCAAAGTCATGTCCTAGTCATAGTCCAGTCTAAGTCAGGTAGTCATAGTCCAGTCTAAGTCATGCACCAGCAAAGTGGTGGCAACTTTACTAGAAGCTTCTATGGAGTTTTGGAAGCAACACGAAAAGTCACGTTTCACCACGTTATATCACTTGCCCTCACTCATGCTCGTAATTCAGCACTTAATGCGTAAAACGCCACCAATTTTAAACATTAACACTGGAAAAAGCAAAAGTTTTGAAAAATAATACAATGCAACGAAGTGAACTCTTCCGCGTTCCCGCCAAAACTCCTTTGGATTAGTTAATCCACCTTTTGACGTTTTAGATGAAGTTCGATATTCGAATAACAAGAAAAGACAAAAATTGTAGTAACTAATTCAAACCTAATTCACGTGTATAATAAGGCCGTTAGGTTTTATTTTTATTACTTTATAGAAAACAAGCTTCAAAAATAAAAAAACACATTGGTACTGTATGTACTTAGTTTGTGTAACAAAATATTTGTGAAAACTATTTTCTAGTGTAGCTATATTGTACCTGCCTACTCTCTTCAATAAACTATGGTAGGTAGGTAAATTGTATTGATACATTTTTAATGACGCCATCTTTGTGCAAGGTACCACTCTAGTAAAATAATTACTTATTCAAAGTTTCAACTCGAAATTCCATCGCGTAATAATTGTTTTATGCTCATGGTACGTGTAAACCCTATTTTATTAGCTCGAAAATTATTTTAAATGTGGTTTTCATTATTGTTTCAGGTACTACAAAATAGACACGGATGAAATCTGCAAAACATTCGGGAGTATTCAGTATCATTATTGCCTTCAACATTCTTTTATCAGTTGGTTTGGTAGTATTTGTAGCAGGAGTCGTGTTTAAAAATAGAACATTTTTTATTTTATTATAAATGGTAGCGTTTGGCCGCCTGTTCAGATATATTATAATATAATATAATAAGATTATACGGCCTATATTATAATGAGCGTAATATTTTAATTGAAACGTGATATTGCTGAACTGATTTTGATGAAATTTGACAGAGTTGTTAGGTCATGAAATAATTAATCTATCGATTTTTTGGCCAGCTTTTTAAACGCTAATACTTCTGAGTGTGTCTTCATATAACTTCCTTGGTCTTCAGTCAGTCGCCTATCTTACCACAGATTAAAAAATAACTTTTTAGAGTTACCTTAAATAACCCGTAGCTCAAAGTCATACTTACTTACCTAAAAAAAATATGAACCATATGATATTGCCGTAACATTGTTACTTGACTATATTTCACCGTGTGCTCTTTCTTTGGGCACTGAGCAAATATTTAGTACAAATTTATTTTTAAAGACCTAAAAACTTAAATAGTCGGCAGTTATATTTTATGCTCCACCCAACACTATATAACAGATAAAAAAAATATTAGCGCGACACCTAACACCTTACCCGTAAAATACCTTCTACCTGTCAAAGAGTTAACCCTAAGATGATTTACCGGTGATTTCTGACATTGTTACTTGCTTTCATTGTGAACTCCTTGGGAACGAATTTGAATATCCATTGTGATTATAATTTATTCAAATCAGGAACACAATGAAATGTGTAATTTAATAATTTTATTGATAACTTTTTCATTGAAGCATTGTTGTTTGCACGCGGTTGTTAGATTGAAAATGTTCTCAGGGCTAACGAAAAAGTAATAAGTGAGAAATATAATTGATATGAAGTCGTTAAAATAAGGCTTTCACACATCAATCTTTAAAGCGATCTACGTATATTTATATTGTTAATACTGTCATTACAAAAATAAGCTGAATACCGACTAACTAATGATTATAATGCATCTATTTCTCCGATAAAAAAGAATTTACAACATGAATACTTTTTTTTATGAGAATCAATGACGTGACGAGCTGGTCGTTCACCTGATGTTAAGCAATACGGCCGCCCATAACAGTTGCAGTGTCACTCGGAACTTTAAAATAATAAAGTTTCGCGTGACACTGCACTGCGCACGTTATCCTGAGACATCACACAGTCTAGTAATCAGATTACTACACTGTGTAATCAGGTCATAAAGTCTCATTTGCCCAGTAATTTCACTAGCTACAATGCCCTTCAAACCGGAACACAGTAGTGCTTGCACACTACTGCTTGGCGGCAGAATAACTGGCAAAGCGGTGGTACCTAGACGAACTTTGCAGAAAAGTCCTACCACCTAGTAAAAATTAAAATGCTATTAAAATGCTATTATATATTATATTAGTCTTTTGTTTCAGTTCAA
Organism: Ennomos erosarius; assembly: GCA_963580505.1. Classification (NCBI taxonomy): domain Eukaryota; kingdom Metazoa; phylum Arthropoda; class Insecta; order Lepidoptera; family Geometridae; genus Ennomos; species Ennomos erosarius. The sequence continues at coordinate 12,030,506 of OY756988.1, forward strand.
TTGTCAAACCGTGCCAATCCTCGCTAATGTGTGAAAATAACACTATAAAGTTGTTGTAACATTACTAATATGTTATGTTAATATTATTTTTTTGCTGTTTTACTTTTTTATTTAGTCTGTTCCACTTATTCCTTACTTTCTTAAGTTTCATGCCATAATTAGACATAAGCTCTGGATTTTTATGTATCATCTCTTCGTTTTGCGTTTGTTTGTTGTGTAAGTCTAATATTTTTTTATTTCTTACAGGGCTTTGCAGTTTTCACAAAATCATCACGGCTTCACCGCGGACCTGCCCTATACGCACTGCCATTGAATTCTTGATGACCCTCTCCCTGGTGACCCCACCCTCGGTAGAACCCTGACTAGGATTCCCTGTAACTATAAGGGAACCAGAAACTACAAGGACCATGATCCCACAACATCCACACACAGAACAAGTATAATTTTTTTTTTTTGTTTCTTGTTCACAAATACTTGTCCTGTCACGGGAATCGAACACGTCGCCTCCGAGTTATGAGCCGACCTGCTCAACCACTACACCACGGACGCTGTAAATTTAAAGTAACCTTTGTAATAGTAATTTACCTGAATATATAGTGTTTTTTATACTAGATACTGAATAACTTAGGACAGTAGCTATATATGTTTGAGTATATGATTTAGTAGTGTGAATCTGTGAAACTAATATAGGTAGTACCTACTTAACTAAGGGCAGAAAGACACTATAGCCTTTACTTTTTTATAACTAGCATTTGTTTAGTCTAGTAACATATTGTCTATGATTGTTTCAAAAACAGGTATACCCATCTGTTTTTTTTTTAAACTTAACCCTAAACTTTCGATTTCTATCCAGTTTTTACCCACTTCCTGACACGCATCTGTGCGACAAAAGTGGCATAGACTGTACAAAGAGCACATAATTCTAATTATGCTTCGACAACGGACTATGACGTATGAAAAGGACAAAAAATAATAGAAAGGTCGGTGAAGGGTTAACTTTTTGCTGTGGATTGAAAGCGAACACTTTTATATGCAAATGAAGGAGACATTTGCGTACGTTTTTTCTTTAGAAAAAAATCACGTGCAGCTGTCGCTTGGTTCACTTCCTGGTTTTATATTTTATTTTAATAGATAATAATAAAAAAAAAATAAACAAAAATTGTGTTGATGCAATTGTCCTATTTCCGTTTAGGTAATTGTTCATTTTCAATACAAGAGATGGGTTTGATAAAACTGGGGAATTTTCACTGTCACTGATTCATATAACTAATTTATATTTTAGTCGTAAGTAGGTAGTGGATCTTATTTTAGTTTATATTTTTGTAATAAAGAATCATAAAATTCAAATATCAAAATCAGTTGAGAGAATTGACCAATGTTTGTAGCTATGTCAATTTTCTTTGAAGATTTGATATGGTTTTTCTTATTAGTAATGCATTGTCATAATGACATTAGTGTGATACGACTAAACTAAAAAATTAATAAAATTAGTTTTAACACTCCTTTTATTTATTCATTTTATAGTTTAGTCGTAGTGCAACTTAATTTAATAGTAAAAAAATTAACTAAGAAAATAATTGCAAATGAAAATATTTGAAAACGAATTCATGTTATCAAAAAAAATGTCTTATTGGTCCAGCCGTTCTCAAATTTACTCGATGACTGACATTTTTATTTATATAGACAGACAACAGTTTTGTATCTCTATTTTATTGAGTTAGCAATTGGAAAATTGTCATTGATGTATACTTTCTCGTTAATTATTATTGTAAGATACATTATTTTAATAAAATTAAAAGAATTGATATAAATTATTAAATTGCTGCTATAATCATTAATCGCTTATTTTATTGTAACATAACAATAATAAACCATAATAAATTGTGTGTTATCTAATTTACCTTCCACCATAATAATTATATTGTGACTACTCCATAAAAACAAAGTCCCTTCTGACAACGACAAAATACCATAGAAATAACAATAAAACTGTAGAGCCGCGTAATTAGAAATTGTCGTAAATGTTAGATGGTATCGTTGACCACGGATACGCATAGACATTTAGATGGACAGATAAAATAGAATATATTATTATGGTCTATTTTACCCTTTCCGCATGAGTTTGTATCGAAAGTAGACGGGTTGATGTTTCTGTTAGCGTTACTTCAATTTTTTTATCCTAGAGGTCGTTAACGAATAAGTAGGAGGGTAAGTCTAGTCTACATCTATACTTACTTACCTATGTAAATCATACTGATTAATATAAAACAACCGGCCAAGTGCGAGTCGGACTCGCGCACGAAGGGTTCCGTACCCTTATCTATAAAAACGAGTTATATATCACGTTTGTTGTAGGTATGGGACAGTGCAGACGGACAGCGAAGTCTTAGTACCTTATAAGGTTCGCCTTACGTTCTGAGTAGGTACCTGCGGAACCCTAACAAAGAATCATTTAGTTTTGATTCATGTACCAATGAACTAAGTGGTCCATGCTTCGGAGGACACGTAAGCCATAGAATAACTAATAGTGCTGAACAGTTAAGCCGTCAGCACCAGATGCACCCGTGAAGTAAAATCAGAAGCATTGGGTAGTTTAGTGTTAGTGGAAAGCGATGACGTGGCCTACGATGGTACCATTGACTATGCAACCAATCTTTGGATGGAACCAACATAAGACAAAACCTATTCACTCTTGACTCGAAGACTCGCATTAAAGTTCGTGCCAAACGTTTAGGCGACTTTGAAGTGCGCATCTCTTACCATGCACATCTAAATTTTGCTACTGCGCAACAGACATTAATCCTTTATTAGCATTTCTGGTATTACATATAAATAAATAAACACTTACTAATTGACAATCATAATTTTCTACTACTAAACAAATAGCGCATGCAAAATTAGATTTAATAAAATGATTACAAGCTAGGTGAATAAAACATCACGTTGATATCCAGTCCAGAACATCTGTATCCTGGGAATCAGTGGAGATTCACGAATAATTTTTAAATTAAGTGTGTAGAATTTACATGAATCAATATGCATAAGACAGGGTATTTAAGGTTAGATTTAAAGTATGACAAACAGAAGTAAGTAGGTAAGTACGTATTAATTACAAATGCTTATTCATCTGAGTATCGCGGTGTGTTGGCACCTGGACTAGAAAATCTGTATCCCAGGTGCCAGGACATTGAGTTAGGTGCAGACTCTACTAAGATTGGCTCATTGGTCGTTTAGGTATACACGGGAGAAGATAACTGGTAACCGATGCATGGGGGAAGAAAGGTTTACGAGTGGCGACCACGAAATGGAAAAAGCGCAGGTAATTTTTGAAATTCTTGAACATGGTTGTTTCCTCAAGATATTTTACAATAAAAAGTTACTTGAAAAGTCATGGTGCAGGGCCAAGCAAGATTGAACCATTGAGCTACACCATTTGGTGGTAGGCATGATGACTAAAATTTATTTTGCGTAAATTAAAAATATTCCTCAAAACATAAACATTTGTGAACACAAAAATAAAATATCTCAAAAAACGACGAAGTTATAAGCATTTTAAAATAGAATAGAAAAAGATAGCTCAAACGGCCAGTGACGTCAAAGCAATGTCGTCTAGTACCTCATTACTAAGCTGTGGTAGCTTTACATACAATATCTTTGGCATGTGACGTCACAGGTGGATTTTTCATAGTAACTGTGTAGGCGCTCTGTTTCACGAGAAAGGGACAGGAGATGCCTCCTGTAGAAACTTTAAAAGCTTATTACTCCGTGATTTATTTACCGATTTTAGTTATTCTTTCAATTATTGCATTCATTTTTAACCTTCTTTATGAAAGTATTATTTGACAGCCTCCGTGGTGTGGTGGTTGAGCAGGTCGGCTCATAACCCGGAGGTGGCGGGTTCGATTCCCGCGACAGGACAAGTATTTGTACCCGAAAAAAAAAGCGCAAATACTTGTTCTATGTCTAGGTGTTGTGGGACCATGGTCCTCGTAGTTCCTGGGTCCCTAGATACAGGGAATCCTAGTTAGGGTCCAGGATCTATGTATGTGATCGTTGGGCGTTATATTTATTTATTTATTATTTACTTGTTCATTTTTAATAGTAGTTATCATGCCTATTGGTCATAACGAGTATAGTTTGTTACCCAGTTAGAATGAGATTCAAAAACGAGGGTTACTACCGCAGAACCACGATCCCCGAGACCCACGTTCCGGAGAACCACGATTTATTTTTATCGTCATAAACTCAATTAAAAGTTAGTTTACCTTAAAAGTAACGTTAGCAGAAGAAGTGTTAATAAAGTATATTAAAATGTCATTACTAGACAAGATAACTTAATTAAAAAAAACAAAATATAGATTGATACGAATGCTTTATTACAGAAACAAAAAATATATGCACATAGGAGAAGAAAATGGCGGCTGTGAAGTCGGTGTGAAACGCTGCTTAGTAGGTACCAAAGTTTAGATGTGCGCGAGAAGTAAGCGGTAGCGTTCAGCTTTTAGCGCACTTCACAGCCGCCTTTGAGTTTGTTTCACTCTAGCTACCAGTTTGCCATAAAAATAAACAATAAATATCCAGTGTTTTATTTCGCACTCAGCCGTAGGCTATCCTAAATTCCTAACCCTATAATGATATCTCGTCAGTAAGTTCTTACAAGTTTTATTGGGTAATAATTTAGCCCAAGGGCCTAAATGACCGGTGCGGACGCCGAGGTGTTAAATGCCAGTCTCAACGATGGATGGTGGGTTAATATTTTATTTGAATATTGTAGAGTACAGTAAGTATTCAAAAACATATTAATATAAACCAGAAAGGCTCCTGCGGTCATACCCACCCTCCCTTAGTATTTTCTCTGAGTAAAAGTATCCCTATTATAAGTAAGTACCTACCTAAGGTTCTCGAGTGGCGACCACAAACTGGAAGACGCAGCGTAGGCCGGCCCCTCACTAGGAGTCGATGGATGCAAGAGGCAAGCAGCCGCTTAAAGTGGCACTCTTTGGGGGAGGCCTATGTTCGGCGGTAGACGTCTTCAGGCTCATGAAGATGACCTTCATAATCCTGTATATTACACATGTTCACTTTGGTATTACCTTTATGTCTAAATAGGTATACTATAAATAATAACTAAATAATAAATATGTGTGGACATTTCACAGCGCCATCTAGCCCCAAACTAAGCATAGCTTGTACTATGGGAACCGGATAACTGATATAACACTTACATACTTTTTGTTTGTAAATACATACATAGAATACATTATGACACCCAGACACAGAACAAACATCTAAGTTCATCACACAAATGTTTGTCCTGGGTGGGAATCGAACCCACAGCCCTCAGTTCAGAAGGCAGGGCTACTACCAACTGAGCTGTGCAGAATTGTATCCAAATCAATTCAGCCGATGTGGTGAGAAAGCCGTGCCCATACAAACGACTTTAAACAAACATTACCTGCTCCTTTAAAATACGACCGATGCGTATCGGTAAAATAGGGTTAGGGATTATGGACGTAAATTAATGTCTTATGCATAGACATATATATTAAGGACAGGCCTAATGACAGGTTAAAACGTCGCTTCAAAGTGGAAGCCAACTTCACAGATTGGCATCCACAAGCGCTCAGTCTGTGATGGAAGTTCGAAGGCATCGGTCGAATGTCACAAACAAAATATGCCAAGTTGTATTGTGAAGGGTTGCACAATCTATACTCAAAAGTACAGTAAAAAGAAAGACCAAGTTTCTTACCTCAAGTAATTCAATATTTTCAATATTACACTCTGTTTTGTAACAAAATAATCGAATTTATATTTGGAATAATCATTGTAAACATAAACATTGACGGACATAATGGCAGCGATAGGCACCTAATTTTCCCAACTTGTCGTAGTTCACGCGAAATCTAATAGATGGCGCTGACTTTTCTTACGCCATTTTAACAAAATAAAATGTTCCTTCGGGCATATCCTGATATATAAATCTATGGCTAAAGGCGATCGCTTTCAAGAACAGATGCCATTTTTTATTTTCTTCATGGTAAGCGTGTTATTTTACAATGTATAGGCAAAGTATTTGATCACTGTCTCATCTGATGGTAAGTGATAACAATTTTCATAAGCATAAAGAGATCTTTAGGGAAGCAACAACGGTTAAGTAGTGTGATTCAAACTTAATGGCGGATGTGAAGTGCGCTGCAAAGGCCTCGCACTCTGATGCGCTCATCGCTTACCTCTTCCCGGGCACGTCCAATTCTTGCTACTGCGCAGCATTTCGCGCCGGCTTCACAACCGCCATTGAGTTTGAAGTGCACTACTTTTCGGAAATTTTGATATCGGAAATTTTTCTCAGTGTGGCCGGCCTACGCTGCGTCTTCCGGTTCGTGGTCGCCACTCGAGAACCTTTCTTCCCCATCGGTTGTCAGTTCTACCCCAACTAAGAGCTAAATCGGTTACTTTATTCCTTCCGTGGATTTCCTCATTTCGGATCTTATCTCGCAGGGAAACAAAAGTGCTAAACAGTAAATTATTCAAACATACAAAAGTAGGTAGGTATAAGTAATTATTCCTGTTTTTTTAAAGAATACTAGGACGTCATTATCACACAACATCTTGCAACTGACTAACGGAAACCGCTAAGCTGCTTGCTATACTTATAATCTAACGATAATTATCTTATAAGAAAGGGGCTATACAATCAGATATCATGGCTCCGCCCACAGAAATCACAAATGGAGTTTAAAATTACTTATAAAAACGTCTTATTAGATAATAACACCTAATAAGTAGGAAGGTACATACGTAGGTACCTACTTTTGCTCTTGCCACACTTGCTAGGTATAGCATTTTAGTAGAATGTGATTATTGTAGTAGGTAGTTAATTTTTAGTTGCTTACTTTACTGGTGGCTCCACCTAGTTATAAGCACAGCTAAGGTACAAAGCTAGAATTCGTTCCTATAATGAAGAATTTTATTATCAGCGATAATAATCAATTCAATGTTTTCAATTGGGGTATAGTGACATCTATTGGCGGGCTTAGCAACATCTAGTAAATTTTTAAAGTTGTTATTGTTGTAGCAATAATAAAGATTAATCTTTAGTATCTAATTTTTATATTAGAGAAAAATGTTAGACGTGAGTTATAGAACTCTACTTTTTTTACTATACCTATCGTGCGTAGTAACATTACTAATAATTCATAGTGCGTTTTAAGACGTTTTAGGTTGTCTATGAAATATTAATATCTGTGGTAGTAGGTAGGTAAAAGCAGGCAAGTGTTGTATGTTTACAAAAAAAATACGTATATAAGGGAGACAAATGATTTGATTTGAAAATATAATTAAGAATTGCAAAATAGATACTAACGAAATCTTATTGGTTGTTTGATTAATTTTATTACTATTGGTCGACAGTTTGTCTAATAAGACTAGATGCGCCATCTAGCGTCAGATAGCAATACTACAAAACTAGGGTCGGTAAAACAGTTCACCGAATGCTTCGGGACGAGACATGTGTAAATAATTATTAGAAAAAGTTATTTTTCGGGTAGGAACTTTTTTCTGCGTTTGTAAGTTTATGAAGTTCCATGCAAAAAGTTTTAATACTCGTAATAATTTTTAGCAAAGAGTTTTTATTGGACAACTTTATTTTGGTAAGAGAAAAATGAAACCTTTCTTAATTTGTATCTCTAGCTGTTTTGATGTACCTACTTAGTAAATCTCTATAATAGGCATTTCATTTGATCAAACACATATATGAACAGATGTCAAAGAACGCACATTGCGGCATCTTTTATACAAAGACTTCTAGTAGGAAAGTAGTACCTATCAATCAAATAACTTTTTTAGACACCTATAATATAGGTTCATTCATACAGAATAATACCCTACAATCTAAATTACATAATAATAATAATTTTAGGTATCTAGGTATGTTAGTAATGGTAGTGATCATGGAAGTAATCGTATACCTAATTATCTAGGTAAGTAGGTATGTGCCTACTATACCTACCTAAACTTTTATTAATATAGTACCTAGCATCATATCTTTCAGTTTAATTATTATACATTATAATATATGAGATAAAAAAATAGTTTTACAAACTATTATTTGAAATCCAGCAATTTTATTGTAAAATATTCTGTTAAATAGATGTAAGGCCTGTCTATTATAGCTTAGAGTCACGAGTGGCTAACCTAAGGTTAAGCTAAGGTTACGACCACGAGCGAAGCGAGGAGGAGTGTTAGGTTAGTTTTGACCGTGCTAGAAGTTTCACAATTACAATAAAACGAAGTGATGCCGATTAATTATAAATAACCGCAAATTCGACCGTTTTGTTGTGAGAAACATTGCCCGTTTGCAATAAATCGTCAGTTTATAAATAACCACGTTTTTATAAACAAATAGCCCTTACAAATTCTTCTTGGATTCTTTTTTAAATTTGAAGCAAGGACTTTTTGCAATTGTAAGTTCAATTAGTTCTTCTTGCTACACATTAAGAAGTTTGCGTGATCAACTAAGCATGGATCAACTTAAAATGGTTTACTACGCACTTATAGAATCTAAATTAAGATACTTACAGCATTCAGTTTTGGGGGAATAGTTACGCGTATAATTGTAGTAAGGCATTTATTTTACAGAAGAGAAGTATTAGAACAATGGTCCGTATATCACAAAAAGAGTCATGTAAAAAACATTTTAAGAAATTAAAAATTTTGATTGCTATTTTGCAAAATTTAATGTTTTTAAAAGCCAACTGAAGGCATTCCTTTTGGAAAAGAGTTTTTATAGTATACAGGAGTTTATGTCTACCGGCTGATTGATTGTTAAACTAATTTGGGCAACTTAAAGTAAAGTAATTAAGTAATAGCGTGACACGAGATAATTTAATAATAATAATGATAATGATAAAGTATTTAAAATTTAAAATTTTGTAATAGTATATAATAAGTAGTGGACATAATTTTAACTTTAAGTATGACATTCAAACACGATTTTAATTGTTAATGAATAAATAATACAATACAAAAAGACGGCGACATATTCATTTGTCCCAATACCTCGCCAACATAAAATAGAACTCGCTTGTAATTTTGTGTTATATAGCCCGAGTTATCCCGTTCATTGAGATAAGGTATCTGTACTGTAGATAGGTATTATTGTTATCTGTGGTTATGGAAATGAGACTATTACTACGGTTTCTTGAAGCCGTAATATTTTTATGCTGCTAACTAATACATAAACTGTGATACCACCCTCACATACCGCGAACTGCGAATCTGGTTCAGAATCTAATATTGCCCACTCAAGTTACGGCTTCGATTAAAAAAAAATAAGGAGGTTTGTCGCGATGAAAATGAAAAAATACCACCCCCACACTTGGGGCTTCCTCCCCGCGATATTAAACCGTGCAGGGGCTGTTGTCATGGTTGAATCGAAGGTTGCTCAGAACTTTCTATGTAGATTTGGGAAGTGGATACATACATAATTTTATTTACGGGTTGCTTCAGGAAAAATGTATTATTTAGTTTGAAAGAAAAAGAAAGAATGAACACATTTATTCAAGACATCACACAACATTACATGTTTACAAGGAGGCACACATACAAGACAAATCACACAAAATATGTAAAAAAAAACATCAATCAATTTCAAACGATGCTACTCATACCAGATTAAAATGAGATTATATTAGATTATTAGCTACATATTTTATAACTAGATTTTCATTATGTAATGAATAATTTTCACGTTACATTTTTTTTTCTTCTTTTTTTTGGCTCCACACCTAGTGTATTTAGCCAGTGTCAAGCATTGTAATTATTCATCGTTAAAGAATATATCACGTAAAGTCAAGTCTTAGTCATAGTCCAGTCTAAGTCATGCTCCAGGAAAGTGGTGGCAACTTTACTAGAAGCTTCTATGGAATTTTGGAAGCAACACGAAAGTTCACGTTTCACCACATTATATCACTTGCCCACACTCATGCTCGTAATTCAGCACTTAATGCGTAAAACGCCACCAATTTTAAACATTAATACTGGAAAAAGCACAAGTTTTGAGAAATAATACAATGCAACGACGTGAACATTTCCGCGTTCCCGCCAAAAACCCACGTTACATTTATAATGAGACGTTTTATTGAAAAAAAACTAGTTCCGCTTCTGTTACTAGATGGCGTAGTAACTACGTATTTCAAACATGGGCGTAGTTTCTAACCACGGAGTACAAGAAAAAGTCAAATTCAGTTGAGTGGATCACAGAGTATGTTGTCGATTTGTCGATAGAAAGCCATTAGAGTATATGCCTTCCATAAAATAAGGATAGAATACTAAACTCGATACATAATTATCTTAATAATGACAGAAAGTAAAACCCACATAATAACGCCATCTATCGGGTCTTTTTAAAATACACCTTTTGTTTTTTTTTAATAAAACGCCTTATTGATAATCAAACCAAAGTTTCAGGTAAAGGTTTACAAAAAAGTTTATAAGTAATACATATAATTATTATAAATACCAATATTATTATAATGAAATTGGCTTTATCGACTGATTCCAAATGAAATATGAACTAACCACAGATTTATATTGCAACGCTAAATATTAAATTCACCTTAGAATAATTTCCAATCACGCAGAACGAAAATTATTAGCGTTGATGAAAAAATCACAAGCTGCGGAAATGTAGAGAGCTGTTGAAACTTTTGTTAAAATGAAACTGAAATATTAATACTACCTAGTAAAAACTACGGAGATGAGCTTGGAATGACTCCCCGCGGTTTTTACCAGGTCATCGGTCCACCTAGTGGGGGCCGGCCTACGCTGCGTCTTCCGGTTCGTGGTCGCCACTCGAGAACCTTTTCTCCCCATCGGTTGTCAGTTCTACAAGCGATGTGGCTTGTTATTGCCAATTGAACTTGCTAATTCTATGCGCTATATTGGTCAAAGAAAGGCCAATGACCATAGTATATCCCGGATCCCCAAATCCCCACAAGCTAGACCGATGACCTGATGGCCTAGCGTGCGCGCCGCGAGACAACTTGTCGTCGCTGTTAAAGTGAGACATAGTTAGGCGCTACCCATAGACATATATATTAAGGACAGGCCTAATGACAGGTTAAAACGTCGCTTCAAAATGGGAGCCAATTTCACAGATTGGCATCCACTAGCGCTCAGTCTGTGATGGAAGTTCGAAGGCATCGGTCGAATGTCACAAACATAATATGCCAAGTTGTATTGTGAAGGGTTGCACAATCTATACTCAAAAGTGCAGTAAAAAGAAAGACCAAGTTTCTTACCTCAAGTAATTCAATATTTTCAATATTACACTCGGTTTTGTAACAAAATAATCGAATTTATATTTGGAATAATCATTGTAAACATAAATATTGACGGACATAATGGCAGCGATAGGCGCCTAATTTTCTCAACTTGTCGTAGTTCACGCAAAATCTAATAGATGGCGCTGACTTTTTCCCACGTCATTTTGACAAAATAAAATGTTCCTTCGGGCATATCCTGATATATAAATCTATGGCGCTACCATACTTTTGCCGCGGTTTCTCACGAGATAAAGTGTCGAGAAAATTTTATCGTGATGCACATGCTAGCCGGGCTGATCAAGACAGTGGGGAGTGGGGGTGTATATCTGTGTGCCGAAGGACGCAACCCAAAAGTTGCTCACAGTGATGCTTTATGCTGGGAGGCCTAGTTTAATTAAGTATGTACTTAACAGTATTTAGTGAATACTGTGCATATTATTAATTTTTATTTGTATAATTGTTTTAATTATTAATATTATTATTATTTATTTATTTTTATATGAAAAGTGTATTCCTTTACTTTGTGACTTGTAAATTTTTTACCAATAAATTGATTATGATTATGATTATCATTTCAGTAGATGTGGACTTCGTTTCGTTGTCGTTTAGAAGATTTAATTATCGTCTCTTAATGTCTCTTCTGTGGCAGTACAATATCGCTCTCGTATTCTGCCAGTCTTCTTTTACGGAATGCAACAATGAAAGCAATAACTTGTTAATGTGCGGCTTCCTAGTTTATCTGTTAAAATGAAAGAAAGAAAATATAATATTCGCGACAGTAACACACAACATTACACAAGAGTTTTTGGCAGAAACGCGGTTCACGTCGTTTCATTGTATTATTTCTCAAAACTTGTGCTTTTTCCAGTGTTAATGTTTAAAATTGGTGGCGTTTTACGCATTAACTGCTGAATTACGAGCATGAGTGAGGGCAAGTGATGTGGTGAAACGTGGTTTTTCGTGTTGCTTCCAAAATTCCGTAGAAGCTTCTAGTAAAGTTGCCACCACTTTACTGGAGCATGACTTAGACTGGACTATGACTTAGACTTGACTTAACGTGAAATATTCATAACACTGAAAAATTATAATACTTGACACTGGCTAAATACACTATGTGTAGAGCAAATATATAAGAAGAAAAAAAAACAATACACAAAAAAACAACCAACAAAACGCAAAACGCAACGAACTGAACTCAAAATTTAATTCCAGACAAGATTTAATCAAGTTAACTGCCGACCCCCAAACAATAGAAAATCCATTGTTATGGCGACAGCAGTCAAAGTATAGACAAACCTTACTTTCATCCAACAATTGTTAGCAACACCAAGAGAAATCGCAGTCTATGTTACATCGGGCGGTTGACAGCTGACGTTTTTGAACAAAGTCTCGAGTCTGTGTAGTCTGTGGCTCCTTGGTCAATTTATTTTATTATCTTTGTTAGTGATTCACTTTTGCTCGAGCCCTAGGAATAGACGGTCGTTGTAGGTCATAATAATTTGTTGAATCCTTAATTTTAACTTTAAAGTATTAAAGTTCAGTTTTTGTTGTAACGCTTATATTTTATTTATTTAAATTAACTTGCTACAGTCGTAGTTGATAACACAATACTTAGCAGTTGCAGGAGTTTGAACAGCCGCTCAAAGTGGTGCTCTCTGGAGGATCTCTCAGCAGTAAACGTCATCAGACTGTTGTTGATGATGACGATGATGATGATGATGATGATGATGATGATGATGATGATGATGATGATGATAGTTTCAACAACTCTGTAAATATCCTAACTGATGCTGCAAAGAGAAAGCTTGCCAGCTAATTGATAATCACCGAGCATTAGTGTCTCGGGCGACCGCGACTCCCTACGGGGTCCCTCAATCTTCAGGGGTCTTTAGGGGTCTTTAAGGGTCTACGGGGGTCTGCCGGGGATCCTAACGAGTATTAACAGGTAAAACTGTGATTGGGTATAAGTAGCTTAATAATGATTGAGCGTTTTACGATATTTTCGATGAAAAATCCTAATTTATGTTAATACAAGGAGTTATGTGATTTTACCTGAAAATTACCCGTTTTCCGGTGGAAGTACATCAAAACAGCTGGATTGATTTCTATGAAATTTCTCACACGGATTGTAACCGCAACTTTTTTTTTTCTTATATTTTGGCTCCGCACATTGTGTATTTAGCCAGTGTCAAGTATTATATTTTCATCGTGTTATAAAATATTTCACGCAGTCATGTCCTAGTCATAGTCATAGTCCAGTCTAAGTCAGGTAGTCATAGTCCAGTCTAAGTCATGCTCCAGCAAAGTGGTGGCAACTTTACTAGAAGCTTCTATGGAATTTTGGAAGCAACACGAAAAACCACGTTTCACCACATTATATCACTTGCCCCTCACTCATGCTCGTAATTCAGCACTTAATGCGTAAAACGCCACCAATTTTAAACATTAACACTGGAAAAAGCACAAGTTTTGAAAAATAATACAATGCAACGACGTGAAATTTTTCGCGTTCCCGCCAAATAAAAACAAAATTACCTACTTTAGAACTATTAAGCTTGTAAGCATTGACTATAAATTCAGTAGACCAATGATACAACTTCTTGTAAGTTCCAGAAAATTAAGTGTTTTCGCTGGTCATCTAGACAAATTCTGACTTGCCACTGGTTAATTACATACCTACTTTATAGTATGGAGCCCAAAATGGCGTACCGCGTACCACCGAAACATCCAATGAAAAATTAATGAAAAACGCATCAAAGTCGAACTTATGCTAAGCACACGATAAATCTACCCCCGCGGTGGTTTCCTCACAATTTATTCTTACCCCCGGCCCCTAATCCTGTTATTAATGGTATTTTGCCTCCCTTAAAAATGTATGGCCATTGTATGGGATGGAGATAAAGCGCTTAAATCAGCTGTATCGGGAATCAAGACTTACTTAAGGTTTGATAATGACAACTTATTTCTAAAGGTCGCACCTCATTACACCGTCCTAGCACCCGACCAGCATCACTTCGTCGCTCAGCGTCACAGGTAGTCCACGGGTTGACGACGCGTTGTTACTTGTGAACGTCGCGTGATCACACCGACTTGTCATCGAGTGGTCCACTCGCCGTCCGCGCATGGACAACTTTCAATCGAGGCGATCCGGTGACCGGTCGGCTGGACCTCTACTAGGTGTCCCGACGCGGCGACGATTTGATGAAAGCCTTGGAAAGCCGATGGATGCAAGAGGCGAGCAGCCGCTCAAAGTAGCACTCTCTGGGGACGGTCTATGTTCAGTGCAGTGAACATCTTCAGAGTGTTGGTGATTATGATGATGACGCCTTCATACTGTAAAAATAGAATGAAACAAGTACCTACCTATGTAGGTACCTACTTAGCTACTTACCTAGGTAAGTACCTATGCCTAAAATTCGAGGGGATTTTTCATCTCATATAAAATTTATATCAAATAACAACCAATTTCGCCCGAACCACCCCGCCACCTTTATTAGAAAAATATTTAATACAATTCGCTTCTGCCATACGAATTTAACTTTTAAACGTGTTTAAAAAGCATCGTTTTCGCAAAATCTTTTACTGAAAACAAAGAAATAATACAAAGTCTCATCAGAAACGAGTACTATTGAAATGAAATACAAAATGGTGGAATGGAATTCTAAAATTGGTCTAAAAGGTGACGTGTTATAGTGCGGTGCAAAAGAAATGGGCGCGCGATACTGCGGCGACCGAGTTGACAGTTGACAGTCACGCGATCCTGTTTCCGCGTAGGCTTGACAGGTTATTAGAAAAGTGGAATAAGTTTAGAAGTACAACGTTAATGATTGTTTGCAGTAGATCATTCTATCCCCCTTACTAATAAACACTGCATAACAGTAGAAGTAGTTTTATCTTTGGCAATTTCAAACTCAATAGAAAAGGACAAAACACCAAATAGAGTAGTTATTTGGTGTTTTGTCCTTTTTTGTTGAACCGCTACACTGTGTTAATTTAGTAAAGGGGTTAGGTAATGTTTATTCTAACTGCATAAAACAGCAATTTAAAACGTTGCAATTGAAAGCGAATTCAATTTAATTTATTTTATTTTATTAAGGATAACAAACTTTTGTGAAAACTAAAAACTGACAAACAACATTTTACTTAAGTTATGTATGTGGTCATAGAGGAATTACGCTGGTAATGTAACTTTCAAAATATCTTAAAGGTAAATAAATATCTCTAAATAGGTTTCATCTCTACTTATATAGGTAAGAATTGATTGAATTAATGAATTAACGAATTAAACCTTATTTGCTCGAATATAGATAACAACTCTACATAGGTAATTTTAGCTTATGTAGGGATATCGATTATGATAAAGGAATAATTTAGTTTAGAAGTTTAATAAAAAAATCGCATTGTAAATTCTTACAGATTCAATGTAACCTATCATTAAAATCATGAAACGCAGTTTTTCTATTTGGAAAAACTATTTTTAAATAGGTCAATAAAACAACCAAACAACCTATAATACAATAATTCGTAATAAATACTATAACATCTATAAAATTTTTTTTTTTTTCAGTGTAACTAAATCTAATACTTTATTACTTTAACAACGCATTAACTAATCGTAAAATCATTATGAATTTAATTAATACGGTTAAAAAAACAGCTACATTGCCCGCCACTGTACGATGAATAAAGCCCGAAGCGGCCTCCGGCTAAATTTTAATAAGATGTCACTGCCATATCCTTCGAAACAACAACAAAAAACTCCTTACAATAGCACTGAATTACTTACAATCTTAATTGGGCATAATTTCTTTAAAGGGATAATTTTATAGGGTATTTCTAATTTTTCTAATAGGGAAAAAATGCCCGTGGGCATCAATTTGACAGCTCGGTCTCTAATGAATGTGATAATTTTGACAGTTTTTCTGTTTTATTTTTTGGTGTTGAGGTGGGCTGTTTTTTTTGCTTGAAGTGTTAATTGCAGAGATTAGTGTTTATTAGCATCTTTGTGATTTAGGTGTTTATTTTTACCTGTAATAAATATATATTTTTTATTTTTATAAGCATTTTTAAGGCAGTGATGATATTGCTTTTAGAGCAAACCGTAGCTTATACCCTGGATAGTAAAATCAAAATATTTTGTCCAGTTTAAGGTTTTGGGATTGTAACGCTAGAAAAGGAATTTATTTTTTAAATAATGGTAATATTTAAACGTGTAATTTTTAGTGCGTTAATATTCTTATACCTACCTACTATTCCGTAATCTTGATTAAGACTATATAGACATATAGTTTTGATTTGTAACGGGTAATGGGGCGTTGTACACCGCGTGTGGTCCACACGGTGTGAATCGCCAACTGCTCTAAATGTAGTACCTCATAATTTTTAGTTCGCCTTTTGTTTCTCGCATTCAAATTTGGTATATTTTATTCTTAAGCTTTCTTCAAAGCGCACTTGAGTGATCGATCATACGTGAGGGGAGGTAGGGAAAATAGCTAACAAGTGACGCGGTAAGAAGAGTAAAAATAATTTCTATTGCGCCTGCCTCCGTGTTGGCAGTTTGCACGCATCCAATACTTAGCGCTACTTCTCTTTCACAGTATATTCATGAGTAATATAATAAGTGAATGGAACGCGTTCTGAGAAAAATATGTCTCGTAGAAGAACTATTTTACATTGTATTCTATGTATGTATTTACAAACAAAAAAGTATATAAGTATTGTATCAGTCATCTGGTTCCCA
The DNA here is from genome assembly GCA_963580505.1 of Ennomos erosarius. Taxonomy (NCBI): domain Eukaryota; kingdom Metazoa; phylum Arthropoda; class Insecta; order Lepidoptera; family Geometridae; genus Ennomos; species Ennomos erosarius. The sequence continues at coordinate 12,047,570 of OY756988.1, forward strand.
TAGTACAAGCTATGCTTAGTTTGGGGCTAGATGGCGCTGTGTGAAATGTCACACAGCGCCATCTAGCCCCAAACACATATTTATTTATTTATATAGTATTTCATTCATTATTTATTCTGATACTTCTGCCGCATAAATAGATAGTAGTATGCTTTAGATTTTTTAAGAATTTGCGTTTTCCATTCATAATCATTCATTATAATAATTCAATAAGGTTTTCACCAGGTTTCTTGGTACATACATGGGCGAGAATTTTTAAGTTAGCGATAAAAGTTGGTGAGTAATCGGCAGTTTATTTTAAGGTATACTTAGATTTGTTTTAAAAGCGTTTATGGTAAGAAAATTACTCTTTTGAAAAATATATAAAATAAAGGATAAATTTATAAATTTTTAGACCCTAGTTTGTGCCTAGTACCTAAATTGTATGTATCCGTAGGTTTATAAAGTAGGTATCGCATGTTTAACACTGCTTTTCAAATAGCTTCAAATTAATAAAAACGAAAGAAAAACTATATCAATATTTTAAGACAAAAACGCACATAAAATACCTACCTTCGAAAAATTTCGCATATTCTACATAGTAACGCGAGTTTACCACCAAAACGGAGGGTGGGGAAGGCGGAATGGATTCTCGCGATATTCGGCAGCCATTACTCCAACCCTCCGAGCCACTCGCGCCCTCACTCCCCTCACGGCCTGTTTACTAAAAATGCGTTCAATTTTATATGCGGGCTCTATATAGCTACATACTGTGTGTACTCAGCTTTAGCAGGCTTCTTTATTCAAACAGAATAACAAGCTGTCTTTGCCTCTTTGCAGTGACGAATGAACGAATGAAATTGCACACTTTTTATGTTTACAGGATTAGCAGTCCCTTATCAAAGCAATTGGTTCGATTGAAGTTTGAATGTAATTGGCTAAATACATAGAGCGTTGCCAATACCATATTAAAAAAATTACGTTGAATCAGATTTTTTTTCACCCAATAACAATATGCACACGAGACATTTGTGGTGCTCTCTGGAGGATCTCTCAGCAGTAAACGTCATCAGACTGTTGTTGATGATGACGATGATGATGATGATGATGATGATGATGATGATGATGATGATGATGATGATAGTTTCAACAACTCTGTAAATATCCTAACTGATGCTGCAAAGAGAAAGCTTGCCAGCTAATTGATAATCACCGAGCATTAGTGTCTCGGGCGACCGCGACTCCCTACGGGGTCCCTCAATCTTCAGGGGTCTTTAGGGGTCTTTAAGGGTCTACGGGGGTCTGCCGGGGATCCTAACGAGTATTAACAGGTAAAACTGTGATTGGGTATAAGTAGCTTAATAATGATTGAGCGTTTTACGATATTTTCGATGAAAAATCCTAATTTATGTTAATACAAGGAGTTATGTGATTTTACCTGAAAATTACCCGTTTTCCGGTGGAAGTACATCAAAACAGCTGGATTGATTTCTATGAAATTTCTCACACGGATTGTAACCGCAACTTTTTTTTTTCTTATATTTTGGCTCCGCACATTGTGTATTTAGCCAGTGTCAAGTATTATATTTTCATCGTGTTATAAAATATTTCACGCAGTCATGTCCTAGTCATAGTCATAGTCCAGTCTAAGTCAGGTAGTCATAGTCCAGTCTAAGTCATGCTCCAGCAAAGTGGTGGCAACTTTACTAGAAGCTTCTATGGAATTTTGGAAGCAACACGAAAAACCACGTTTCACCACATTATATCACTTGCCCCTCACTCATGCTCGTAATTCAGCACTTAATGCGTAAAACGCCACCAATTTTAAACATTAACACTGGAAAAAGCACAAGTTTTGAAAAATAATACAATGCAACGACGTGAAATTTTTCGCGTTCCCGCCAAATAAAAACAAAATTACCTACTTTAGAACTATTAAGCTTGTAAGCATTGACTATAAATTCAGTAGACCAATGATACAACTTCTTGTAAGTTCCAGAAAATTAAGTGTTTTCGCTGGTCATCTAGACAAATTCTGACTTGCCACTGGTTAATTACATACCTACTTTATAGTATGGAGCCCAAAATGGCGTACCGCGTACCACCGAAACATCCAATGAAAAATTAATGAAAAACGCATCAAAGTCGAACTTATGCTAAGCACACGATAAATCTACCCCCGCGGTGGTTTCCTCACAATTTATTCTTACCCCCGGCCCCTAATCCTGTTATTAATGGTATTTTGCCTCCCTTAAAAATGTATGGCCATTGTATGGGATGGAGATAAAGCGCTTAAATCAGCTGTATCGGGAATCAAGACTTACTTAAGGTTTGATAATGACAACTTATTTCTAAAGGTCGCACCTCATTACACCGTCCTAGCACCCGACCAGCATCACTTCGTCGCTCAGCGTCACAGGTAGTCCACGGGTTGACGACGCGTTGTTACTTGTGAACGTCGCGTGATCACACCGACTTGTCATCGAGTGGTCCACTCGCCGTCCGCGCATGGACAACTTTCAATCGAGGCGATCCGGTGACCGGTCGGCTGGACCTCTACTAGGTGTCCCGACGCGGCGACGATTTGATGAAAGCCTTGGAAAGCCGATGGATGCAAGAGGCGAGCAGCCGCTCAAAGTAGCACTCTCTGGGGACGGTCTATGTTCAGTGCAGTGAACATCTTCAGAGTGTTGGTGATTATGATGATGACGCCTTCATACTGTAAAAATAGAATGAAACAAGTACCTACCTATGTAGGTACCTACTTAGCTACTTACCTAGGTAAGTACCTATGCCTAAAATTCGAGGGGATTTTTCATCTCATATAAAATTTATATCAAATAACAACCAATTTCGCCCGAACCACCCCGCCACCTTTATTAGAAAAATATTTAATACAATTCGCTTCTGCCATACGAATTTAACTTTTAAACGTGTTTAAAAAGCATCGTTTTCGCAAAATCTTTTACTGAAAACAAAGAAATAATACAAAGTCTCATCAGAAACGAGTACTATTGAAATGAAATACAAAATGGTGGAATGGAATTCTAAAATTGGTCTAAAAGGTGACGTGTTATAGTGCGGTGCAAAAGAAATGGGCGCGCGATACTGCGGCGACCGAGTTGACAGTTGACAGTCACGCGATCCTGTTTCCGCGTAGGCTTGACAGGTTATTAGAAAAGTGGAATAAGTTTAGAAGTACAACGTTAATGATTGTTTGCAGTAGATCATTCTATCCCCCTTACTAATAAACACTGCATAACAGTAGAAGTAGTTTTATCTTTGGCAATTTCAAACTCAATAGAAAAGGACAAAACACCAAATAGAGTAGTTATTTGGTGTTTTGTCCTTTTTTGTTGAACCGCTACACTGTGTTAATTTAGTAAAGGGGTTAGGTAATGTTTATTCTAACTGCATAAAACAGCAATTTAAAACGTTGCAATTGAAAGCGAATTCAATTTAATTTATTTTATTTTATTAAGGATAACAAACTTTTGTGAAAACTAAAAACTGACAAACAACATTTTACTTAAGTTATGTATGTGGTCATAGAGGAATTACGCTGGTAATGTAACTTTCAAAATATCTTAAAGGTAAATAAATATCTCTAAATAGGTTTCATCTCTACTTATATAGGTAAGAATTGATTGAATTAATGAATTAACGAATTAAACCTTATTTGCTCGAATATAGATAACAACTCTACATAGGTAATTTTAGCTTATGTAGGGATATCGATTATGATAAAGGAATAATTTAGTTTAGAAGTTTAATAAAAAAATCGCATTGTAAATTCTTACAGATTCAATGTAACCTATCATTAAAATCATGAAACGCAGTTTTTCTATTTGGAAAAACTATTTTTAAATAGGTCAATAAAACAACCAAACAACCTATAATACAATAATTCGTAATAAATACTATAACATCTATAAAATTTTTTTTTTTTTCAGTGGAACTAAATCTAATACTTTATTACTTTAACAACGCATTAACTAATCGTAAAATCATTATGAATTTAATTAATACGGTTAAAAAAACAGCTACATTGCCCGCCACTGTACGATGAATAAAGCCCGAAGCGGCCTCCGGCTAAATTTTAATAAGATGTCACTGCCATATCCTTCGAAACAACAACAAAAAACTCCTTACAATAGCACTGAATTACTTACAATCTTAATTGGGCATAATTTCTTTAAAGGGATAATTTTATAGGGTATTTCTAATTTTTCTAATAGGGAAAAAATGCCCGTGGGCATCAATTTGACAGCTCGGTCTCTAATGAATGTGATAATTTTGACAGTTTTTCTGTTTTATTTTTTGGTGTTGAGGTGGGCTGTTTTTTTTGCTTGAAGTGTTAATTGCAGAGATTAGTGTTTATTAGCATCTTTGTGATTTAGGTGTTTATTTTTACCTGTAATAAATATATATTTTTTATTTTTATAAGCATTTTTAAGGCAGTGATGATATTGCTTTTAGAGCAAACCGTAGCTTATACCCTGGATAGTAAAATCAAAATATTTTGTCCAGTTTAAGGTTTTGGGATTGTAACGCTAGAAAAGGAATTTATTTTTTAAATAATGGTAATATTTAAACGTGTAATTTTTAGTGCGTTAATATTCTTATACCTACCTACTATTCCGTAATCTTGATTAAGACTATATAGACATATAGTTTTGATTTGTAACGGGTAATGGGGCGTTGTACACCGCGTGTGGTCCACACGGTGTGAATCGCCAACTGCTCTAAATGTAGTACCTCATAATTTTTAGTTCGCCTTTTGTTTCTCGCATTCAAATTTGGTATATTTTATTCTTAAGCTTTCTTCAAAGCGCACTTGAGTGATCGATCATACGTGAGGGGAGGTAGGGAAAATAGCTAACAAGTGACGCGGTAAGAAGAGTAAAAATAATTTCTATTGCGCCTGCCTCCGTGTTGGCAGTTTGCACGCATCCAATACTTAGCGCTACTTCTCTTTCACAGTATATTCATGAGTAATATAATAAGTGAATGGAACGCGTTCTGAGAAAAATATGTCTCGTAGAAGAACTATTTTACATTGTATTCTATGTATGTATTTACAAACAAAAAAGTATATAAGTATTGTATCAGTCATCTGGTTCCCATAGTACAAGCTATGCTTAGTTTGGGGCTAGATGCCCCAAACACATATTTATTTATTTATATAGTATTTCATTCATTATTTATTCTGATACTTCTGCCGCATAAATAGATAGTAGTATGCTTTAGATTTTTTAAGAATTTGCGTTTTCCATTCATAATCATTCATTATAATAATTCAATAAGGTTTTCACCAGGTTTCTTGGTACATACATGGGCGAGAATTTTTAAGTTAGCGATAAAAGTTGGTGAGTAATCGGCAGTTTATTTTAAGGTATACTTAGATTTGTTTTAAAAGCGTTTATGGTAAGAAAATTACTCTTTTGAAAAATATATAAAATAAAGGATAAATTTATAAATTTTTAGACCCTAGTTTGTGCCTAGTACCTAAATTGTATGTATCCGTAGGTTTATAAAGTAGGTATCGCATGTTTAACACTGCTTTTCAAATAGCTTCAAATTAATAAAAACGAAAGAAAAACTATATCAATATTTTAAGACAAAAACGCACATAAAATACCTACCTTCGAAAAATTTCGCATATTCTACATAGTAACGCGAGTTTACCACCAAAACGGAGGGTGGGGAAGGCGGAATGGATTCTCGCGATATTCGGCAGCCATTACTCCAACCCTCCGAGCCACTCGCGCCCTCACTCCCCTCACGGCCTGTTTACTAAAAATGCGTTCAATTTTATATGCGGGCTCTATATAGCTACATACTGTGTGTACTCAGCTTTAGCAGGCTTCTTTATTCAAACAGAATAACAAGCTGTCTTTGCCTCTTTGCAGTGACGAATGAACGAATGAAATTGCACACTTTTTATGTTTACAGGATTAGCAGTCCCTTATCAAAGCAATTGGTTCGATTGAAGTTTGAATGTAATTGGCTAAATACATAGAGCGTTGCCAATACCATATTAAAAAAATTACGTTGAATCAGATTTTTTTTCACCCAATAACAATATGCACACGAGACATTTGTACCATTATTATATATTTATGGCATCACGAAGATTAGTGATTAAAAGATTCAAGATGCAGCCAAACGGGCTCAACATTTAGGCCAATAAAAAAATATTAAAACATATTTTTATGTCAAAACTTTTACAAAACACCTTTAGATGGCTTAAAAAACAAAATATCAGCCTGTACGTTAAAGTACTAAATTTTGAATATGGTACACACGTCTTTCACAAATCAGTGACTGTCACATAATGCGCGCGTTAACCCTTAATGCGGCGATTGTGTTTTTTACTCAAATCCCGATTCCCGACGTAATGAATTCCTGTTTTTGTGAGTATTACTTTCGTCCCGGACAAATTGAAGATGGCTGAACGTCTCCTTATAATTATTCTGAGCGGTTTAATGGGGTACTGTGGTCCTTGAACATTTACTTCGCATTTTTTCTTTGGAGTTATTTGGATTAGGCTAAACACTAAACAAAGTTAATTTATGTTTTATTTTTCAGGTATTTTATTATTTAGTACTTTATGTAATTATTTAAATTGTCACTAGCGTAATTAACAATATGGCCTAATTTTTTGAAAATATCATCAGTCAAAGAGAGAAAAAATGTTTTATAATTCTATCATCATCATCATCATCATCATCATCATTAACAGCCCGAAGACGTCCACTGCTGAACATAGGCCTCCCCCACTCGCCCTCCGCATTCATCGGCTCCCCGCAGTTTTCACCAAATCATCGGTCCACTTAGTGGGGGGCCGGCCTACGCTGCGTCTTCTGGTTCGTGGTCACCACTCGAGAACCTTTCTTCCCCGTCGGTTATAGGTAATTCTATATTAATGCAGCGCTGGCGAGAGTAGGTATCGGCAATGATTCACCATGCTAGCCAAGTGCGTGTTGGTGGATGATACATCTAATTGAGTTTAGTTCCTTGAACGTGCAGTTTCCTTCATCATTAGAAAATGAATGCCAATTCCGCATATAACTTGAAAAGTCAATAAAACGAGATCTAGCGGGATTCCACATTACTTACCACAATACTTTGGATTAAAAAATATACTTACTAGCTGCCATTAATCCTACTGGATCTTCATAAAAAATCTACTTTCGTACTGAGTATATAAAACTAACATCTATTTTTTCAGGGAGTTTTCCATCACATGAAAAAATTATTATTTTCCACAGAATAAGAAACAGTACAAGCCCCCAAAAGCTGCCTCAAAGTTGAGAAACAGTGGCCAGTTCCTTAATTCATTCAAGCTCTTTAACAGGCCCAAAAGAACGTCAATGTAAACCTGTTCCCTTTAAAGCCAATTTCATTGCATTTATTCTCGTGTTTTTATGGCAACACCGCTTTTATCTTGCCATCTTCTGCTACTTTTGAAATGCAAGTTTTGAACTGGCAATCAAGCATTTTTCACTAAGAACAAAAGAAAAATATAGACGGCGCACTAAAAACTAGAAAAGTAAGTCACAAAAAAAGGAATACGCATACGCAATACAAAATCTTCATGATTTCGATCGCAAATACACGATGCACTGCTTCAAACTGCTTTTTTGTGTCATAATAATAATAATACTTAATATAATAATGCTAGAAGCCACTGATTTCTGAAATACAGTTTAAAAACTAGTTCGTGAATCTATGGATTGTATGGAGATGTATGGAGTGTATGTGGATGTAAAAATATTTATGGCAATAAACTACACCGACGCATCTAGGTACGCAGGTTCAAATCCTCTGGGCCCTGCTCTAGGACTTTTCAAGTTATGTTAGGAATCCGCTCTCGCTCATACAAATTTACTCTGAAGGAAAACATCGTGCGAGGAAAAAAATGAGGCAAAATTGAGGACATTTTTGTGGCTTCAACCAACCCACACATGGACAGTGTAATTTATTTATTTACTATCAAATTTACATAATATAGCTTACAGATTAAGTCCAAAACACTTTACTGCAAAACTAAGGTAAGTAAATATAACTTTTGCAAATGTACGTACCATATCATTAAACAAATCTAGTCCTGGATGTTGAGCGAGCATGTTATTGATTATATTGGATTATGGCCTACACTTTAATTTGTAAAGGAAAAATTAGAATCACGAGCGGGGATTGAACCCGCATCCATCCATTCCTCAAGCCGGGATATGCTTTACTTAAGCTACCGTGACAAGTGGTCTCATGTCCGAATTTTTCCTTCACCATTATAACCAATTTACGGGGTTGGTGGATTCTAATTCTTCCTTTACAAATTAATCTGTAGATTACGCTGAGCAGGCGATACTGCTTTAAAAATCATAAATATATGGCCTACACTCTTGAGAGATAAGGTCTGTGTCCTGCCAGTGAGAACGCATTGGGATGATGATGTCATGCTGCCGTTATGCTAGGCTAGGTATATTTATATTTTCTGTGACGCTGCTGATAATCTGATCAAGATAATGACTTTGTGATTTCGGATTATTCCTTTTTAAGATTCTGTACCCAAAGGGTAAAGCAACCCCTATTACTAAGGCTCCACTGTCCGTCTGTCTGTCTGTCCCATCTGTCACCGGGCTGTACCTCATAAACCATGATGGTTAGACAGTTGCAATTTTTACAGATGATGTATTTCTGTTGCCCCTATAACAACAAATACCAGAATAAAATGAATCTATTTATCTATCTATCAAGGGGGCTCCCATACAACAAAGGTGCTTTTTATAGATATTGGCACGGAACCCTTCGTGCGCGAGTCCGACTCGCACATGGCCGGTTATTTAATTTATCTACACTTTCTTATACCTTAGAGATCTGTCTTGCAATTTTCTTCTCGTCTGAGTAATTTAATTAAATACTTAGTTGCTATTAAGGTTAAGATACTTTAAGTAGTACGTTGTATTGTATAAGTTATTTTAGGTTAATTGATTAGAATTGTAAAGGTTTAAATTAATTATTTTAATTAAAAGGCATGTTGCACTTGTTATTTTTTCAATTAATTAATGTGCCGTGAAAATACTGTGAAACGTTACTTTTATAAATATTATTTGCGCAGATGTTTTAAACTCCAGTTTCTTTGTGTGTGAATTGTTATTTAGTAACTATAATTTGTTTTTCATATTATTTCTTGGTTCATCACATCATCAACAGCCTGAAGACGTCCACTGCCCAGAGAGCGCCACTTTGAGTGGCTGCGGGCCTCCTGCATCGATCCGCTCTCCGAGTCTTTTTATGAGTACCGGGGTCTGTAAATCTATAGCTAACTAAATAAACATGCTTTACACACAAAAGTCGTTAGTGCAAGGTCGACTAGGATTTGTAATAGGTGGGTGGGATTGAAAGACGCACAGCCCCCCTATTACGAAGGAGCTAGCAGCTCAACTGCTGTCAAAATTGTATGGAAACAGCAGTTGAACGGCAGCCGCGCGTCAGCAGTGCTGCTAGCTCGTTCGTAATACCATTTACCATTGTGTTGGCTGTTTACCATTGTGCCAAATTGTACCTAATGTACCTAAAGTAACTTTTTAATACCGTGTCACAGATAATACATAGTAGTATTAAGACCGTATCAAGCTTGATTCAAAACACATCTGTTGCAAACGCCACATTATTTTAACGGATTCGAAATAAGCCAAACAAATACCACAAAAAATCCATTACCATCTCAACAGTTACAGTTATAACTCGCATTGTATTTAACCTCTTTGTATTACTATAAAACGTATGAAATAATCGACGGAGGTTTCAAACAAAGAAGCAAAAAGTTAAGAAAAAAAATGCAAATGACTTTACGCGAGGCGGGAAAGGGGTAATATGGAGACCGTGTCGAATCGCGTTTTTGTTTCTGCAATTATTATTACATTTTGTTGTAAAATGTTTTGACTGATGTTAATTTTTGAATAATTACCGGCCTTTCACTAATGGCCTGTGTTTTTGGCGAATTAAAATGTATGAAACAAATGGAACAGTGGCTGTTTATTTTATTATCAAAAGATTCAAATATTGGCGTATTTATTTTATTCTGTGACCATAGACAAAACTGATCGTCAGGATAAGTTGGACCAAGTTCAGTTACAGTTTTGTTAACTGACTGTGACTTAAAAATAAGACTTAAAATGGCTTAAAAACTTTGTTTTAATTATGACTTTGAAGTACAAGGACCAACTACAATTATTTTTATATGTGTTTCTTTAATTATGATTGATTTTCAGAATTTATTAGGTAGTAGTTGAATAAGAACTTTGTAAAATTAGCTTCGTGCAGTACCATAGGTCATATTATTACCGTATATAGGTATAATTCGCTTAGGTATTACTTGTTATTTTTTACTCTCACATATTTTGACTTTATATTCTGTAAGATGTTTATCTTAAAAATAAATCTCTTGTAGGTACACTGTACGTCTTTTGAATCACAATAAAACTTCCATTAGCATGCAATAGGTATATTAAAAAAATATATATTCTATTCCAAGGCACTATGATAACACTCTATCTTTAAGATACACACGGAATATTTAAAGAGAGCATTACAAAGGGTGAAACAATCACTATCTTGTGATTCAAATGAGTGCGTAACTGATATCCCTGAGAGCGTCCCATAACAAGAAAAAAAAACGCCATTCATAGACAACGTTGTTTTTTTGTCTCAAAAGCGAGACGTGCATATCATTAATGCCCTTTCATTTTTTTCGGATAAAACCGGTAAGCAATGAATAATAGTGATTCATTAGCAATTTTTGAAATTGGAACGCACCTGGACGTTTTTTTACTTGTAAAAAACAATTTAGTTTTTATAGCATTTTGACTGCGGAGTCAACATGTAAATCTTGAATAAGTTTTATGATATGTAGTTTGTTTCGTGCTTTCAAACATGCAGCTGTTAATACGACGAGCACTGCAAATAGCACTTTTATAAGCTTTTGGACAATAAATTAATGTAACTAACTTAGAATAAGTAGCTATGGAAACAAACCAATAATAAAATAGGAGGTAGGACTTTTCTGCAAAGTTCGTCTAGGTAGGTACTCCACCGCCTTGCCAGTTATTCTGCCGCCAACTATTAGTGTGCAAGCACTACTATGCTCCCGTTTGAATGGCATTGTAGCTAATGAAATTACTGGGCAAATGAGACTTATGAACTGACCTCGCAGTCTATAAGTCTTTTTAGACTATGTGATATCTCAGGATGACTTACGCAGTGCCACGGAAAACTTTAATTTTAAGTTGCGAGCTACAATGCTATCTGTCTTGAACAGCCGTGACACACGAATAGCTCGTCACGTCATTCGCTTACATAAAAAAGGTAATTAAAATATTCTACAAAATAAAAAAGCATTGACACAATTAAAATTGCAGATCGCTGCATGTCAATGTTAAAACTGCAACAATAAATTGGCTATTACGCGACAAATTAACATCGGAAGCTCCTCCATTTCCCACACAAGAAGCAGTAGCAATAAATTTAAATTTAAATTTCCAAGACATCTGCCGAGTAATTGTCTAACGAGCACACGCATAAATTTAACAAAATTACTATGCACATCAAATAAAAAGTTTTAAAAAAGTGCGTCACGCGGCGACAACTCTTTATTTTTACTTGAAACCTGTCGCCCAACCTCAAGGTGTGAAATTTGCAAATTTAAAAAGAATTACAGTTTACTTCCAAGTCAGTAGTTTTCTTCACTCGATTTTAGACTCAATTTTCTTTGCTATCGAGTGTAATATTGACTTAAAAATGTATGCATTTAAGCCGTGTGGCGTTAAAGGGTTGATATGCAAAGTAGCTAACCCATTTCTTGAGTTGCCCTATAGTTACAGTACTTTGCATATTATTTGATGAATAAATATTTATAAGGAAGTGAAATTTAAGAACTATTTCATTACGGAACTAGTTTTTTAATAAAGTGCGTTCGTTACGTGTCTTTTTGTAAAAGTTTTATGCTAATGAGGCGAGCTTGCAGTGTGTTTAGTTTCGTGTGAAGATGCCCCGAGGTGGCGCTTCCCACGATTAATTTTTGTTAATTATGCTGGGACCGTTTGCAAACCTGATTTTTGCGAAATGTGTTCAAAAATTATGTTTAGAATTTAGAAGTGAAGAACGTTATTGTAAAACTTAAGGCAGATTGAATTATTGGTGTGATTGTTGTGAACAGAACCATAGAAATATAAAATGAGTGAGACATTATGATGATAGTTTTAAAGTAGTAATAAAATTTTTTTTTTTTTTTTTTGAGTAAGGTTCAATGATTTTCCATTTTTCTTGTCCTATTCTCCCTCCCTTCCCTATTTATGCAATATTTTTTTTTTACTAATTAGTCACAAAAATATTGATCTACATTTTTAAACCGAATTCTTTTGTGGAAGATGGATAAAATAAATGTGTGTAACGAACCGAGTTAGCCACAATTTTTTTTTTTTACAATTTTTATTGCTTGATTGGCTCAGCGCATTTTGCGCATCACACCATTCTAGTAAATAGGTGATTATGTAACACAGTTTATTATACCCATTTACAACAGAATTAAATGGATGACAACATGTCAAAATCAATTTAAATCACCAACTACTCACACAATGGCCCGTCAAAATATGACAAACCCAAATTGAATGGGTATTCTCAACAGGGCCTATTGTAAATCGATAAATCGATTCGACACAATGGGAATCGAATGGGGAGGCGCATCGATTTAAACACGAGTCAAGTGGCCCTATTGATTCATTCAATCACTATTAGTGTATCGAGCTTTTGTCGATTTAAATAATAATTATTGTGTTGTGGATTGGTTAGGTAATTGGTGGTAAGTATTTACTATTTTTAGTTCAACGTTTGATATTTTTGAAGCAAACATGTTGTAGTAATCAGCGATTCTGACTAACCTATTTAATATTATGCTTATTGTTTGACAATAGGAATTTTAGAAATAATTAAGGTTTTTTTTTAAGTTTTAAGTTTTTATAGATTTTTCGAGTTTTATGGCTGGTAAAGACAAAAGTAGGCGGTATAACAATTTAAGCTTTACCTTTTTTTTCTTATTGGTAAATAACAAATAGATCTTTAGTAAGAATGCATTCGTTTTAACATTAAAACACGTATTTTTTGAGATAATTGTGATTTTTTATTAGATAAGATTCTTACTGAGATAGCCTTTACTTAACAAAATACCAATAACATAGTAATAAATAGACCTACTTCCGAAATAATAGTTAGGCAGGTTCTTAGCTTACATACCTATTAGGCTATTACCTACTTCTCACTTGGTACGCCCGGAGTGGCGACACTTCAAATGATCACAGAAATTATCTGTAATTCATTGGTTAATACGCAGTTTTGTAAGCTGGTATTCTTTTCCTCCCTAAACTCTCTAAACTCTAAACATTGCGGCTCTATTAGAAATACCTCTTTGATAAATTCTAAAGTATTTAAATAGCTGTCAAAATGGACCAATTTATGTATACCTACTTTAGTTTCTTATTACTGCTTTAATCTAATGTGTCCCAAACAAAAGAGCCACCTGCAAGGGTATTAATGTCACATAATTACGTAAATTTCGTAACAGAATTTTGTAACAATTTATTTTTAAAGTAATATGCCTCTTAATTTTATTACGGTCGACGCAGAAATGAGAATTTAATGACACATCGTGACCTTAATAGATTTAAAAAGAGGGAGCACGCCCGGCCTAAGTGACATTGATATGTTGGCTATATTAGTCATAATTTTTTTTTAAATAGGCAATATACTTCTATTCTTTAAACTAACTACTATATACAATAATAGAAACTATCTGCATAGAACATAGACCTCCCCCAGAAGGGGAGGTTTATACACGCTTGGCAAGCGGCTTGGTGATCGCAGTAGACTATAATTATGAAGACCAAGGAGCAGCGCTGTAGCCCATTCTCTGGATATTCCCTTAGCCAACTTTTACGGCACCCACGGGAAGAGATGGGATGTTCCTATTCGTAACCGGGACCACACGGCTGATAGAAACTATTATAGGTAAGTACTAAAAGCTACTAGCTTACGCACCTATACTACAGATATTATTGGCCTGTATACTAACTGCAATGGCCTATAGACAGCACCTACAGAATATGCTCCAGCCTACTACCGGTAGTGTAATCAACATGCTGGCAGTATTGCCTCGCAATGCTGATTCATTGAGCCAAATAAGTGCTAGCATTTTGGTCACACGTCGCATCGACCAGACGCTCTGATAAACTTCGCAAAACGCGATGAGCTCTGGACTACTCCCCACGGATCCAAGCCAAACTCTACACCAAACAACTCAAATAATTATGTTACCGCTGTAAGATATTTATAACCAGCTTTGAAATTAATGGAGGTTCTAGGCAAGAGATTATTAGGTACATATCGTTCTTGTGTCAGATTTCAAGAAAGTTCCTGATTTGGCTTAACGACAACTGGAACCAATGGCTTTGTGCCCTCCGAAGCACGGTAGCGCTCAGTTGTAAATACCACTTTTTTGTAGCGCGGTCACCCATCAAATTAGTGACCACAGCGAACGTGTAGAGTCATGAGCGCTAGCGATTTGCCTTCGCCTTCCGCTCTTGAAGGTTTTTGATGTTATCCTACGACAACATCCGGGGCCGAAGGCGAAGGTAGTTCGAGTACCATTTTTTACTTTTTTCACAAAATGGCTTTTGGGCTCGATTGGTTGTGAAAACACGTGAAAAATCTGCAATGATTTTTCTGTCCAAAAGGAAAAAAGTCATTCGTCAGAGAAGCAGCCTAATATTTGTACCAGAATCTGAACTAAGTGAACTAAATCAGCACGGTTGAGCTCAATTATGTCTTACTTTTAGGTAGCGGTCACTCATCGAAGTAGGTAGGTAGCTATAGATATTATAAATCACTGCAAACGTTTCTCAACTTTATCTATAACTATACCTACCAATCGGCTAAAACTGAACTACTTACAAGTTTAGCTTCGCTATATCTAAGCACTACCATCTGCCACTAGAATGATATGTACCTAATAATCTCTTGCCTAGAACCTCCATTATTTTCAAAGCTGGTTATAAATATAACTGGTTATATCTTGTAGCGGTAATTATTGGAGACCTTGGGTCACCTTGGGTCCGTGGGGCGTGGGTCATGGTTACCTTTTCACGAGTGCTGAACGGCTTAACAGATCTTGATGTAATTTGGTAGATAGGTAGTAGATAATTTCACCTATGGGAATTAATGAATGAAAGAAATCTTCATTGGCTCTAAAAAAAGAAAAGAAAAGTATTGCGATAAATTGATAGGTACCTACCTACTCTACGCGAGCACTGTGCAAAGGCGAGAGCAGCAGCTGGTTTCTCATAAATTTCAACAGTAAAACCTACCCTCAAAATAATCCCCCGTTATTCAAATTCTTTCATACCAAAATGTCAAATATTAAAAACTCCTGTTTAATCAAAGATCGTGCCTATCAAATCATAATTCCTTTGCAAGTTTACCCAAGCATATGAGCATTTCTGTTGTATAGAAAAGAAATACCGTCTATAGACCGGTCAAAGACAGGACGTTTACCTTTGAAAATGGAATAAAAAGAAAATGAAAAACTCAAACGAATTAGACTCGAAACCCGCACAATTATAGCAGACGAACAAAAGAAAAAACGCGGGAAAAAATACATGCTTTGTTATCGAAATTGGAAACGAAATATACCTAAAGGAAGACGGCTTCTGTTGGGGTGCATTTTTTTCGTACACAAAAACTCCCTCGTATGAGACTTACCCCACGTCCAATGAAGCCGGGCCCCAAACACATCCACGCGCATTTTTATAAACAGATTTTTTTCTTTGCGAGCGACAAGGACAGGCAATTTTATACGAGAATGTGGGTAGGGTAGTTAGAGCGAGAGGAGTGTAAATAAAAAGTTAGGTCGGCGGATAAAGAAAGCTCAGGTACGGATAAGGGTGTGGAGGGAAGAAAAAAGGGATATGATGGAATGGCGTCCACCCTACGGGCGGTGGGGGCAGCTTTAGAAGTTCCCGTCTCCGCCGCTAGATGGGGGTGGAAGTAAACTTTTTTTTATTGAATTTGGGTGAGTTTTGGCATAATGATGATGGATTGTACTGCGGCTTTCCGCTGATAAGTTTTTTGGGGATTTTCCTTCGCGTGTAATGCGTTTTCTTTTTTTTATAAATTAGCCTTAGGTTGGAAGTTGCTGTCACTTTGTAATGGACTGATGAGGCATTCGCGTAGATAGTTTGACTCTTTTATTCTCGCTTCACAAGCAAAGTTGGTTGATTATAAAGCTTTGAAAAGTACTCGAAATAGCTGGATAAAAAGCTACTTCAGTTTATTTATGTTACGAGGAATAAACCGGTTCGGTTTACTGGCTCTAATTCTAATTACTATTCTAATTCTAATTCTAAATAAGTACTTATTCCTATAAGACCCAGACATATAATTATTTTTAATATACAAACCATTTTATACGATTTTGTGAAATTCTTTAGATTAGTTTAGATACCTATCATAGCTACGACACTTCTTCAAAGTTTGAAATTAAGTATTTATTTATTTATTTATCTTTAATTTAAGTAAGTATAGGTTAGTATTCTTATTCGCAACTGATAAACAAATTTTTGATATCGTTTCTATAGTGGTTACGAAACTTGGTCTGGGATCGCGGCTGCATCGTTCCATGGAAAGATCGTGTGGTACGGGTACCTAATACCTAATTACTGAAGAAGACTTGGTAAGCCTATAAATAGTATACCATCGCTCTGATGAAATAACTAATAAAACTGCATGTAGTATAATGAATAATATTTTGAAAAACGAAGGTTAAGGTTTAAATGCTTAAGGTTTGCTAGCGACGAAAAAAAAATTAGGAGACAGTTAAAATTAACACTAATTGAAACAAATACCTAAAATTCTAGGTAATTGGATTTTAAAAAATCTCAGTTTTTACCTTTCCAACTACCTAGTTTGAGATTGGAGTATAGTAGTAGGTAATAGGATAATACCACTACTAATTTAATTAGAACTGGAACTAATGTTAATTAGAAGTGTGGAGTATAGTAGGTAATCCTACTATACTCCAATCTTCTAATTAACGCGGTACTTACTACTCAGGGGTGGCGCGTGTTTTTTTTTATATCCTTTTCATCGCACTAATGAGACAGACCCTTAAACCGTCTGGGTATCGAGCTGTAGTGTGCTGGGGGTTGCATTTTTAAGGGTTGATTTTTTGAAGTTGTGTGTAAAATTTACATCTACATTTTTTTTTAATTTTAGACTGAATAAATTCCAATAAGTGTTTAATTCAGACCAGAGTAAAAATTACATAATGGAATGTAAAACAAAATATGACATCCCTAAAGAAGGGGGTTAGTTCGACTGCAATCGCGCCTGAGAAGTACTTGGCTGAATATCATTCCTTCTACCTAGATATTTTGATGTAAAAGCTCATTTTCATAAAGTATGGGATTAATCGGAAAGAACGGCAATTCAAATAAAAACGAATATTAAACTTTAATTGGTTTTTAAATGACGAAGGTTCATGAAGTCAAAACTATTTTCATTGAAGAGTAATTACTTTCATATTTCCGCCACTTTAATTAGATCCTTGGGAAGTACGCACTAATAAATAGATAAAGCTCATATTAACTTGGTTTTCAAATCTTTATATTTTAACTTGTACGGTAAACAGTTATAACATCATTAGTTGATCAAGTATACATAAAATACCCATATAACGTCTTTATACCAATCTAATAAGAACGAAATTAAAAAGACTAAAAAATACGCATTGGAAAATCCAACCTCTCACAAATATCCAATTTGGGCTTCGTATAAGCAATAAATAAGAGGAAAAGGCTTTCCAGACGCTGAAAAAAGGAAAAAGGGAAAAGAAAAAAGGTTACGGATCGAAGTCTTTCAGCCGTCGTATCCAATAATCCGGCCGTCTGTCCGCCGCCTAATGTGATCGCAGCCTAATGAAAAACGTTTCGGTCCAATCTATAGGAGTGTGGAGGCAGCTTTAAAATTGAAATACTTATTAGATGATTTATATTTATTAAAAATTTGCTCTCGATTTGTCATTTATTAGCCAGATCGCATAAACATAACTCCAGCTTAGACCACGTCGTTGCTTCTCATCCTGATGTGGTGTGGTGTGGCGTGGTGGGATCTCACCTGTGAGATTGTGGTCAAACTGGCTAGCGATTGACCACAATCACACCTATAAACAAAAGAAAAGGTTTTTTCTGTGTTGCTGGTACAGATAATTATCATCATTAGTCGACGTCCACTACTGGACATAAGCCTCCGCAGAGCGCCATTTTAAGCGGCCGTTTGCCTCTTGCATACATCGGCTCTCCGCGGTTTTGACTAGATCGTCGATCCATCTAGTGCCAGCCTACGCTGAGTCTTCCAGTGGAATAACATCTTAATTGGACGTAGTAATTATATTCCTGAAAGAGTACTTTGATATTCGATGCTCATGTTACTTATATCTTCCAAAAAGTAAAAAAATTCTAACTAGTCATTATTCCAATTAGCCTCTCAAAAAAGTAAAATAACAAAAACATATTCAAACCTATTAGAACTTAAAATCCTGACTATAAATAAAGGTCCAAACTCGACAAATGTTAAAAGAAATCGTGAAATAGGTTTACGTTGGTTACAGAATCAACATAAATTTGGAAGAAAATTTGAAAAAATAATTGTCCTGCCTCTCGTACATTGGAAATATCAAAATAAATTTATTTACTTACCGTTTGAATATAATATCTTTATAATTATAAATTATAAATTTTTATAAATAAATAAATAAATAATAGCTTAAATTACCGTTATATTTTATTTTTATTTTTTTATTAGAATGTATGACGTGACGAGCTACTCATTCACCTGATGTTGAGCGACACGGCCGCCCATAACAGTTGCAGTGTCACTCGGAACTTTAAAATTATAAAGTTTCGCTTGACACTGCACTGCGCACGTCATCCTGAGACATCACACAGCCTAGTAATCAGGTTACTAGACTGTGTGATCTGGTCGTAAAGTCTCATTTGCCCAGTAATTTCACTAGCTACAATGCCCATCAATCCGGAACACAGTAGTGCTCGCACACTACTGCTTTGCGGCAGAATAACTGGCCAAGCGGGGTACCTACCTAGACGAACTTTAGTCCTAGTTCTATTACATATTTGAAAAATAATGGAATTAGAAATAAAATTTGACTTAAAAAATTACTAGGCAGATTAATATTAGTCTGTGGGTTTACCTACGTCATTATCTCAATGCATTTCCACTGCTGGGACACGGGCCTTCTCTCACATGAAAAGAGTGTAGGCCATGATCTACCACGTTGGCCAAGTGCGGGTTGGAGGGTGACAACTGGTCTCGAATTTAGTGAAGCATTTCGAGCACTTTGCCAACTGGTAGTAGTTTACTTATTAGATTAGTTTTTGTATTATAGGTATTATTGTTAATTTTATAGTTTTAGTTTGGTAGTAGTTTAGTTTTATAAAATAGTTTAGTTGTATTTAGTAAATGAGTGTTTTATATTATTTAATGTTTTGTTGTGAATAAAAAGGAAAATTAAAAAAATATATATTGAAAATTAGTGAAAATTAAATATCGGTTGGTTATCAGACGATATCTTCCATAACATAAAGAGTTTTGGATGAATTAAAAATATCCCGTAGGTACATTATATTCAACTTATTAAAAGAGCCAAACTCGTTATTCCGTGATAAAACCGGCCAAGTGCGAGTCGGACTCAAGCATGAAGGGTTCCCCAGCATTATCTATAAAAACGAGCAAAAAACTTGTTTTTTGTATGGGTAGTACCCTTAAAAATTTATTTTATTGTGTTTTTAGTATTTGTTGTTGTTACAACAGGAATACATCATCTGTGGAAATTTCTACTGTCTAAATATCATGGGTCATGAGATACAGCCTGGTGACAGTCGGACAGACGGACAGACAGCGGAGCCTTAGTAATAGGAACGCTTTTACCATTTGACTACGAAACCCTAAAAGTACCGCTGTTTCCTCGTGGTCCTACTTTTTTGACCTACCAGTAGGACCACGAGGATATACATGTCCTTGTGGTCCTACTGTGACGTCATATTTTAAGAAAGAGATTTTTCAATCCTTCTCTTTATATCTGATCCAATAAAATCTGTAAAAAAAAACCTTCCGACCTTGAAAACTTCCTTAAAGAATCGCCAAAGACACTGAACTTTCATTGACACGGTCGTCTTCATTTCGATTTCATTAGGAAGCGCCGTCTTAAGAAAATCCATTCATTCTTGGCTGGTACACCCGTCTCTCTCTACCTAGTTAAAGTTTTATTTGAAAAGTGTTTCTTCTCCCTCTAACTTGATGCTGAAGTGACGTCATAACGAGCTCTCCGATTCACTCATTAAATAAACAAGGAAAGTGTGCGTTCACTCAATGGGACCACATTTTTTAAAATGTTTGTATGTACATTAGTATTTTTTTATTTGTTTTACAAAAATGTAGGTACTAGACTAGAAGTGAAACAAAACCCTGATAATCGGCAAAATAATCTTAAACCTATAACTAAAATATATTAATTAACAATAGTACTTACTTTGTACTATTTATATGTATTACTTTTGCGTGATTATTCCTGTGACTAAGTTATTACTAATATTATGACGTACCTAATAGTATTGTCCTAACAACAATTACAATAAGCAGTACAACAACCTGTTATTATGAAATCTTTCATAACATTTGAAGTATAGAACTTCAGTTATAAAATTTAGTTTGCACTGAACCTTGGTCCCGTCATCTAAACGCACACAGCTCCCGTTTTAATTCGTACCCCGCCGACCTCGCTGTTCTTCATTATCTTATTACTTAGCGAAGTTTGCGTACCGCGACCCCTGTGGTTTGATACTTGACAATAATACCTTAACAGTGATCTGAGACGAATTGCGGAATGGACCACTGTTATGGTCTCGAATATAACCTCAAAGGTCAGTCAGTGATAGCATTTCCCACCACACCAACCTGAGCGCCACCATACGGTGCGCTCGCGTTCACTTGCCAACCGCGACAACCACGCAATCGTCTTATCCGGGACAACTCTAGGGTGAGTCGCATAAATTTTTGCTCGACCATTTTGAGCATAGACTGGGGTCAAATCTTTATAGTGCGACAAGAATCTTTAGGATATAAATTATTTAATAATAATCGCTATAAACTGTCCATCGTATTAATTTTTGTGTATTAAAATGAATATTCTCATGCCAGCAGTAATGAAAAATGGTATCAGAGAAGAAGCGCTGAAAGTACAAAAGCTTTAAAGAAGTAGGAGGAACATAGCGCCCCGTAATTCCTTTTGAAAGGATAAATTTGTGGGTTATCGTTGCTACCGGTTAAGTGATACCATCCATGTGAATCTCGAGTCCCTTGCTCCAAATGCATTTAAAATAGAAATGGGTTTACTTACATGTATGTGCCTAAAGTTTATTTTAGACCACTACGCGCCGACTTGCCACTATGCGCACATTTTATAAATTATTATTCCTGACTGCATTGCTATCTGATGCTAATCTTATCTCGATACTGTTCCATTTCTATCAAGTTACTGGTCCAGTTCTCAGCTCTGGTCCCAATGTCATATCGCTCCTGTCCAGTTTGACATTAATTAATTTTCTTCTAAGTATCAACTCCTCTTCTTCCCACTACAAATCTTAAGAACCAGTCCGGAGTTGTTCTAAGTGCGACGTTAACGGGCACCGACTCACCTTGACCAGCGTGAACTTTGTCCTAGTTACCCCAGTCTACCCCCTGAGAGGAGAGAGGGGTAGAATGGGGAAAGAGTTATAACCGGGTAGTTTGTTGTTTAAGCTTCAAAATAATTGGGTTTTAGGTTAACTGGACGTGATATCTACCTACGATTACGATGTCTTTTTTTGTAGATCCACATAAATAAATTAACCTGCATTCGCCTACGCACGCGTGGTCTACTAACAAATGTAGGTATCTTGTAAGTTTTTAGAGGTAAAACTAAATCGATACCAAATTACATTACGATTGATTTACATGTGTAGGGTTATGAAACAAAGAAACAAGTTTTTTTTTCTTTTGATTATCAACGCTATAGGTAGCTGTGTTTGTTACACTGGGCACACGGGGTCCCATCAGGTACAAACGAAAAATAGCCCGAACGTGAAAAAAATGTAGTGATCGTGTCGTGAGCGTTACTAGTTAGTGTTCAGTGCATTCATTTGGCGCAATACTTCGCCAACACGCAATAAATGTCGCTTGATAATCTTGCATTAAGCAGAAAAATAATAATTTGTAAAATAGCCCGAGTTATTCTGTTGTATGGGATGAGGCATCTGTACTGTAGGTATTATATTATCTGGGACTGGGCACGACAATTTACTGCAGTTTACGTTTACTTTTATAATAATAATATTTGAAGGGAATGCAAACATTTATACTCTTTGATAAGATTGTTAGCATTTTGGTTTACACTGATGTCTGTTTATAAATAATTAGGTACCTATTACATATTGATCCACACAGGAGTCTAAACTTTGATCGAATTTAGGCAAACTTACTCTATAATGATTTAGTAGAGCTACATTACAATTATTAATTTGGCCAAAACTGAATCAACAGCAACTACTTATTTTGGGCAATAAATAAATCAAAGAAATAGTTTTTTTAAATATTTAAACAGGTTATCTTATTAGAACTTAAAACTAAAATAGGTACTAGTACTTATCATAGTCTTCATTTACTTACGATTAGTAATAAATCCTATAAACTATGTACATGTACAGAAAGCTCACTTATTTAGAGTAAGAACGCAGTGAATTACCGTCGGCACCTTCAAAGACGCAGCCGCCGCCGTCGGCTCTTTGATCTCGCCCGCCCGTCGGCAAATCGTAGCTTTGATGTCACTATTTGCTGTTCATTTACCATTTTTTGACCCAATTACATGCAGGTCATTTTCTACGTTTATTTATAAACGATTTATATTATTTACAGAGATACACCCTGAAATTTTGCCGTTTTTTCGTAGCATAATAATAGGAAAATCTACTTTAGAACCTAGTGTCAATTTCAATAAAATAAACATGTGTTATTCTCAATGGATGTGATGCAGTTTTCTAGTTAGAAAAAAGTTATTATTCCTATTACAATCAGGTTGGAACATAAAGGAGAATCACTTTTAGGTCATCATCATCATCATTAACAGCCCGAAGACGTCCACTGCTGAACATAGGCCTCCCCCATAGAGCGCCACCTTGAGCGACCGCTCGCCTCCTGCATCCATCGGGTCCCGCAGTTTTCACCAGGGGAGCAACCACAACGTCTTATACATGTTTTCGTGTAGTCTTATATCTTTTAAGTTTGCTGTCAATAGTTTATTTAAGTAATTAATTCTGTTCTTTACTCACACACAGTTACTCGTATACACATTGTATAGTTAATGTAACGCAGTTACATAGTGTCAATATGTCTATACTTATTTAAGCTGTGTACGGTTATTATTGGACTTTAGGTTTATAATGCTGTGTTAACGTTGGTGGTGTATATTGTATCTAATAGCCTATTGTCTGTTACCGAACCAATTGTAATAAAATAAAAATAAAATAAAATAGCATTAATACTTCAATCATACATTGACAAATAATATAAAAGTAAGAATACTTTAACGTTGCAGAGCCAGAGCAGTTTTGATGATGTCACGTTAAATCGTTCACTCAAATACAACTGTCATAGATTTACATCATGTTGACACCGACGTGCGACAGTGATAACGCCATATAAAAATGTAGACGTCTCGTTCACACGCAGGAATACTTTATAAGTTCATGGTACGAATTCGAACAATATTATTGTAACCTTGAAATATTAATGCCATGAAACATGATGGTTTTGTATCAGCTTGTGGTAGCCCAGCAGATCGTCGCTCCACCTAGTGGGGGGCCGGAATACGCTGCGTCTTCCGGTTTGTGGTCGCCGCTTTTAGGCACCTAATAAACCAAATCAAGCGATTTAGGCTAGGTACATCCGTACATTAATTATACTAATCCTATGTATCTATCCCAACAAAAATTTATAATTAAACATTGTCTGCATGTTTGTTCGTTTATGCCACAGACCTATAAAATGTTTTCGTATGCGGTTTTTTCTCTAAAGTAAAACCGATAAAACTGAGCTCATGAGATCACCCTAAGGTATTTTCAACTCAGATAATGAACTTTCAACGGGAAATCTGGTAAAATGCGTTTCTACTTGTGACACGCTAAGTACAACTTGGAACTGTAAAATATAGAGTTCGCGTTACTTTCCGTTCCAATGTAAGTACGCGCACGGACTATAAGAGATGATTATAAAGTCTCATTTGTCCAGTAAATCTCCCTAGGTTTTTGGGTAAATGATAGGCTAAAATTATTTAAAATTTTAATTTCACTCTCTTCTCTTAAATATCTAAGTAGGTATCACTTTCTTTAAAAAACACGCACAAAATCTCAAAAAATCAATCTACTCATTCTAAATGCCGTTATCTCCTCACAGGGTTTGAATTGGACATTGTATTGGAATTAAACTGGAACAGTCTCAATATAAGGGGTGGTATAGACATAGACATCTATACCCTCGGTATAAAAACACCCGTCTGTTAAAGACTGTCTGTGGTAAAAGCTATGATATAGTTGCCCGGCCTTCTGAACTTTTGGTTGTGGAGTTCGATTCCCACCCAGCACAAACATTTATGTGGTGAACCTATGATTAAGGAAATCCTAGTGAAGAACATTGGATTCTAAGTATGTATTTAATTTACAAACTAAAAAATATCGCAGTAAGTATTCTATCAGTTATTTGGTAACCATAGTACGAGATGGTACATAAGCTAGGGGCTAGATGGCGCTGTGTGATATGTCCCCAGATAATTATTTATTTATTACGCATATACTTAGGTACTTTCATGATATGACAACCTCTTTGGTGTGGTTTGGTGGTTGAGCAGGTCGACTCATAATCTGGAGGAGCGGGTTCAATTCCCACAGGACAAGTATTTTGTCAATAATTAGTTTGAGGAATAAAGGAATATATTTCCCGTTAAAAAAGTTACTGTAGCTCCAGATAATAAAATAGCTATTGCTACAAAGAAGACGTTGCTATCTCATTGCACACGTTACTCCACAAGACTAAAAAGAAAATGTTTCCCCCGTCCTTTGTTCGCGACTGGAAGATACAGTGGCGTTCACACACGGCCGACTCTCTTTAATCCAGCCGAGGGTTTTTCTTCAGTAATATTGGAGCTTGATTAAGGAGAAACTGCTTAGTAAGCATGATGAATATTTAGTATGAATTTTTCTATGGTTACTATTTAGGTAGGCGGAGACGCAATGGATGCAGGAGGCGAGCAGCCGCTCGAGG
This sequence comes from Ennomos erosarius, assembly GCA_963580505.1. Taxonomy (NCBI): domain Eukaryota; kingdom Metazoa; phylum Arthropoda; class Insecta; order Lepidoptera; family Geometridae; genus Ennomos; species Ennomos erosarius. Next base: position 12,073,031 of record OY756988.1, read on the forward strand.
TGGCACTCTCTGGAGGAGGCCTATGTTCAACATTTGACGTTTTCAGGCTGTAAATGACTTAAGTATCTAAATATTATTACGTACTTACATGAAAGTAATTGTCTTTTTTTTTCACAGAGCAAGAGCTGCCAGCAGAGCTGTTCGCACCAGCTGCTTGCCTTTTTCATCCAAGACCAGTATAGATAGTTGACACCAGCTTAGGCCGGTCCACCTATACTACCTGATTTTGAATTGGTATCCCGAAAGGGGGTAAATCTACACCCTAAGGTAGACAATGTTTCTTGTACGACTTTTCTAAATTAAAAGTTTTCATTGAAGAAATGCCTTGTAAAGTTTATATTCGAAGATAGCCTTAGCGCACCTGGGTAGTTGAACTTCGTCCTTGACCGAGAGCACATAAATGGGTTTAATGACCTGTGTTTAGAAATGAATTTATAGTATCTTGTTAACTCTCGTCGCAAGTGCAATTTTGTGAGTGGATTTATTTTTTACCATGGAGGTTTGGAAACACTCAGTTTCAAGTAAGGCTCTCACAAGTTGTGAACTATCATGGTCCCAGTTCCCTCCTTGCGGAATAACATACCAATTCAAGGTCACCTTGTACATAGACCCGGTCCAAGCCGCTGCATCTTCCAGTTTCTGGTAGCCGCTCAATGAGACAGACCGACGACACACTTTACTATAGTTTTTCTAATACAATATTATAATTTCAGATTGTCTACTCATTAGACGGTCCTTAAATGAGAAGAGCTCAATATATGTTTTGAAAGAAAAAGTTAAAAGATAATCGTAACTAAAATAGAGGAATAAAACACCAAAAATAAACCTTATTTGGTTTTAACAGCGTTCTTAAACGTATTTTAATACTGCACAGACTTCAAAAAAGCTAAGTAAAAAAGTAAATTCTAAAATCACCTCACCCTTAAGCAAATATCCCACCCTTTTTCTTCTTCCTGGAACACGCCGCCCGCCTCGTCTTCTATATTAACGTGGTTCAATGTATCGAAAATAGATATCCAATAAACTTTTTTTTTTATATGAGAATGATGACGTGACTCGACGAGGTAATCGTTCACCGGACAAAAAACCCAAATCAGATTACTAGACTGTGAAATTAGATCATAGAGTCTCATTTGCCCAGTAATTTCACTAGCTAGAATGCCTTTAAGAGTGGAACACAGTATTGCTTGCACACTGCTGCTTCACGGCAGAGTAACTGGCAAAGCGGTGGTACCTACCTAGACAAACTTTGCAGAAAAGTTCTACCACCTAGTAAAACGCCTACCACGTAGTATTTACTAAAAAGTTCAAACATGCCTGTGTTGTTATTTTCCTTCTGCTACGAATTCTTTTAAAATGTAAAGGTAGAGCTCAACTTTCCATTTCACATCGCATTAGTGGGTGACAAAATTTATGATTCGAATTTGTACAATTTATAGCCGCGGTGAAATGACGCGGGGTTCGTTGTACCCTGTTGTACCCTATTCTTGTGACTTACCCTTACCTCCCCCAGAAATAGCACCTACTGTGTTTCTTCAGGTTGCTTGTGAACTATTTGAAATGAATTTCTATTCGCGTTTCACTAGTCTTCACTTCACGCGTATTTTTACATTTTTCTGGTCTAAGTTTTCAAATTTGTTAAAAAAAGAAAAACTAATTAAAAGGCAGGGAGGTGGTGAAGTAAATTCTTATATCACTTATAAAACTGGCTCTACATTTCGCTCTAAATATAATTACATGGGTAAGGTATTGCTATATTTTTGCACCCGACAAATTGTGTGTTTTGCGCTTAATTTAAGCAAACCATTTAAATAGCTTGGTGCTTGTTCTTCCCTTTTTTATTTACGTCTATATCAGTCAAACAAACAAACGTTTCATTTTCATGATAAATCTTAGTAAGAGTCGCGCCATAACTTAACAACTCTTATGTTTAGTTTTAAGCCTTTAGTTATATTAAGTAGTGTAAATTCATACAAAAAAGATCCTTATTTTTGTAAAGAAAGTTGTACCTTATTTTTATTTTTACTAATCATTGATATTTTAAGATGTTTCAGGGGCATTTAACAATGTGTCTGTCTCTCTTTCTCTACTGTACATTATATATATATATATATATACATCTCTCGCGCTTTCTTTATTTCTCCTGGTTTTTAATTACACTTAGATATGCAAAAGAAAATTATTTTCCAGCAAATGTTAGGTATATAAATGAAAATAGTTACTATTAAGAAAAGCAATTTTATTTTACCTATTTAACTGGTAGTTATAAATAAATCTCTTACTCACAATAAATTACGATCAACTACCAACATAAAAAACGCAACTTCTTTTCCCTGCAGAGGAAAACGCCGGAAACGCCGCACCGGAAGCGCGCCGCTGCCGCAGCCGGAAGTACCCGCCCTGCGAACGTTAAGGACACGTCATATAAATCACTTTTATTGTCGCACTACCCGCAAGGGTGGCTTGTGTATTGTTAAATAGTTACAAATGGTTTTCGTATACCTATGTATATAATATAGGTAGGTAGTTTAGGTAATTTGTGGTAGGGTTTTTCGTGCAAAGTAGCAGGTTTGTGAACAAAAATTTGCTTTCAAGTTAAGCAATGACACTATTAGGTTGGTAGCAAAAAGATTATGCAGACCGGGTTGGGATTTTCCTTGCGCTAACTGCTTAGAACCTGGTCTGTGTCAACTCGTCCGCCTATTTCACTCTTCACAAGGGTGAATGGGCATCTCATGGAGAAACCTGCTCCACCGCTCCTCTGCTGCTGCTGCTCCACTTTCGAGATCATCGTGAGATGTTGTTGAACGTGTGCCCATTTCAGCATAAAGCGTCCTTGTGTCGTTAATATTCCTACAGCCCGTACTAAGCGTTTGGCATCAAACTTTATAGTGTGAACAACAAATGAGTGGAATACCTTGCCGTCATCCTTGTTTCCTGATAAATATGACCTGGGTATCTTCTAGGCAAGCATGCACCACCGTAGGCCGCGTCATCATTTACCATCAGGTGGGACAGTGGTGGACTATAAATTATAAAAAAGGCCTTCTAGGGCCCGCGATAAATAATTTAGCATGCGTCTTTTTACTTTTTTTTTTGAACGGGCTAATGCTGTTGGTCTCTAACGACCTTTACAGCGTCACCGGGCGGGAGGGCAGGCGCTTAAGGCACCCAGCCGACTAAAGTGGGGGGCAGTCACTACGTAGATTGACCAAAGCATATTTCATGCACATAACGAGAAATACAGAACCTGATCTTCCTCACCCAAGAATGATGAAGTTTTGACCGCACATTTATCAAGGAACCCTATAAAACAAAAAGGTGTGTGTAATATTGAATTAATTAACCAATCAACAGGTGGTGAGATAACTTGGTTACCTCCGGCGGTGCTTAATAATTCCATTTCGGCTGCCTCCGGAGAGTTTTAACGATTTCGCCGTTTAGCCGGGTACAAAGAATTGGATGTCGTATAATTTTATTTTTTGTTAGGTGTGTTGTAAATTATTTATTTTTTTTTAATCTGCTTTACCACAGACACCTGGGTCCGTGCTCTTTGTTAATTTATCATTTATTGTTATTTATTTTTCTATTTTATTGAACAAATATCATACACGAGAGGACAATTAAATACTTAACCTATTTTTTTTTTTTTATTTTTTTTTTTTTCGATTTGTGCATACACCGCTAGCAGACCAGCTCCCGCAAGCAGCGCCCGTTCACAAGCTTGACGCATACGCCAGCCATCGCCCTCTTCAACCATTTTTGAGGGAAGAGGAGTTGTAAATTATTAGGCTTATGCAGAACCTGAAAACAAAGGATTTCAATCAGCGTGTGTTGCCAGTGATGACTTATGGAACTGAGAGGCGGTCTCTCGGAGCTCAACGAGCTATGGAGAGAGCTATGCTCAGTGTTTCAGTACGAGTTAAGGTTAGAAATAAGGAGATCCACAGGAGAACTACAGTGACCGATATAGCTCTTAGAAAGTTGAAATGGCAATGGGCAGGCCACATCGCTCGTAGAACTGACAACCGATGGGTAAGAAAGGTTCTAGAGTGGCAACCACGAACCGGAAGACGTGGGCCGGCCCTCTACTCAGTGGACCGACGATCTGGTGAAAGCCGCGGGAGTCGATGTATGCAGGAGGCGAGCAGCCGCTCAAAGTTTTGCTCTCTGTGGGAGAACTATATTCAGCAGACGTCTGTATCTGGGTTTTGTGCAATGGGACCATGGACCTAGTAGCTCCTGGGTCTCTATAAATACAAGTAATCCAATCCATCATAAAATAAATGAGGCAAAATCATGAGGTTAAATCATGACAACCACCTCCTATTTTCTTCGTACGTCAGCGCGCCGTTTAAGCCCCCAAGCATTCCTTTTCTGTCTCAATTTACTTAACGATTGCATTTTCTCCGTCTGTAATTAGTGATTAGTCTGTGTCTTATTATCGGTAATGACGTAGTTGTCGTCGGTTTGTTCCAGACATACGATTTGAACAAATTGTCGCTGGCTGCGCGGTTTTATTCTTTCACAAAGGTTTGTTACAATAATCGATGTGTTTTGCCTTTATTGTTTATTTATTGTGTTAAATACATAAGTAGGTACAGTTGTAAGTACAAAAAAAGGAAAAGACTTAATTACTCATGCACATACAATATTAATAATGAATGTAGATACCAATTCAAAGAATTGAGCTGTGGGGGTCCAAACTGAGTAAGCCTTACTCAAACTAACTGTTTACTATAATAAAAAGTATACTATGTATGTAAGTACTAAGATCTACCTACTACTACACAACTTACTACAATAACATTTGTCTGTAAACTAGCCAGGATGGCGTATAAACAGTCCAAATACGCAACATGCTGGCAGCATTGCCTCGTCGAATTGCAATGCTGATGCGTTGAGCCAAATATAAGTGCCAGCACTTGGGTCACGCGTCACATCGACCAAGGCACTCTGATAAACTTTGGAAGATGCGATGACCCATTGATGTGTTTACAATAGGTAAGTATGTTTACATAAAAGTTTCTAAAGTGGCGAATCACGAACCGGAAGACGCAGCGTAGGCCGGTCCCCCACTAGATGTACCGACGATCTGGTGAAAACCGCGGGGAGCCGATAGATGCAGGAGGCGAGCAGCCGCTCAATCTGGCGCTACCTGGGAGGCCTGGGGGAGGGTTCAGCAGTGGACGTCTTCAGGCGATGATGATGATGATGATGTTTATACGGCTTACTACTTACAAGACTTTACCTATACTTAGTTATGTCATCGACAGATGCGTTTGTAAAATTACATTATTATCAGACTTTCTCAATGCATATTATTAAGTGGTAAAACGTAGAGACAAATTATTGCAGGTGTTTTGGTGTCGTTAGATACAGTTTATGCTTGACGCAGATGATATAGTCAATGGACACCTTATTAAAATTTATTATTTCTATCAATACTTACTGCTTCCATTATTAAAATCGAATGCTTTCTTGTACATATTTTATCAAACATTATATTTGACTAAAAGCTGTACAATCAAAATTGTATTGGATACGAAAAAACTTTAAAATTATTTATTTTACTTTCTGCAATGCTGGCATCATAACAATAAATCAAGAGGCACTATTCGAAAACCATACCTACAATACAATACAAAAATTCTTTATTGTACATCATACATCAAAACAGATACAGAAATAAATAACATAAAGCCACAATGGGTTACTGTAATATTATTCACTCATTTATTCATTTTTATTGGGTTTAATATTTTTTTATAATATATTTTCTAAATTTTATTACATTAATAGTAAAAATAATCTAAAAAAATATTATTATTATTAATAGTGTCATGCGGTGTCCATTCCATCAGTAGTCCATGGTCGTCGTTGTGTATGATTGGTTATCGCTGCTGACAGCATGTTGGCCATTGACATTTTGTTGTACTACTCTGTTGTATGTAGGTAAAATGTGATATTATAAAGTTTATTTTTGTAAAGACAAGTCATTCCTTTTTTTATTTGATGGCCGTGCAGTAATTGAGGTGTGGGCTCTTTAATTATAGTTTATCAAAATGTGATGGGACGATGAAACGACGGGCTGGTTGCTTCGTTGCAAATGGTTATAGATGGATGTTAGATTAATTCAGAGGTAATGATCATCATCAATAAAAAGATGTCCAATGGCCACTTTGGGCTCGCCTCCTGCATCCATCGGTATCCCGCGGCTTTCACCAGATCATCGGTCACCTAGATGGGGGCCGGCCTACTATGCGTCTGGTCCGTGGTCGCCACTTTAGAACCTTTCTTCCCCATCGGTTGTCAGTTCTACGAGCGATGTGACCTACCCATTGACATTTCAACCTGCTGATTCAAAGAGCTATATCGGTCACTTTAGTTCTCCTGTGTTTAGTTTAGTTCGTTTCGAATTTTATAAGGGAAACACCGAGCATAGCTCTCTTCATAGCTCGTTACGCGACATTCACCTTTTTTTTGAGTGGAAGTCAGCTTCGATGTGTGTCGAGATTTAAAAAATAAGAAATATTTACAGAACTAAAGTGACCGATATAGCTCTTAGGATTAGCAAGTTGTAATGGCAATGGGCAGGCCACATCGCTCGTAGAACTGACAACCGATGGGGAAGAAAGGTTCTCGAGTGGCGACCACGGAAGACGCAGCGTAGGCCGGCCCCTACTAGGTGGACCGACGACCTGGTGAAAGCCGCGGGGAGGCCTATGTTCAGCAGTGGACGTCTTCAGGCTGTTAATGATGATGATGATGATTTAATAAAAAAAATATTCTTTGAAAAGTTTATTCATGAAAAGTCATTTTATCTTGTTTGCGTGTTAACAATATTTATTTAGTTTGAATATGTGTAATCCATTATGCTGTCAGTGTCACATTACCCTTCACGTGTCAGTTTTTTAATTCCAGCTTACTTATGTTATCATCGCTTTTAATTCAGTATTATTTTAAACACATGTTCGTTAACGTAACAAACAAAATTAAATTACGTTCGTTTAGTTGAGTTCTTGCAATAAAGTGTTTAATATTGTTTCTTGTGGCCATATAACTATGATAATAATATTATATATTATATAACTGCATTTACAAGTAATATCTAAGTATCTGTGGATATAACGCTTGGGAGTCTAATGGCTAATCCATAGGGACCTGTTTAATAGAAAATAATTTAGTCTGATATTATCAGTAGAAATAGGCACCCGGAATCCGTGTAGACAACCCCGTTATAACGTAGGCTATAGGTATAATGCCTTATTATGTAACTCACATTAAACATACAAGTAATAGTAAAAAAATCATATTTGTTGTACTTATAGGAGCCACCGTAAAAAACATTTTATTTTGTTTAGTGGTTGTTATTATAGCGGCAACAGAAATACATCCTCTTTGCACATTACAACTGTTTAACCATCAAGGTTGAGGAGATACAGCCTGGTGACAGACGGACAGAATGAGAGACAAACGGACCCTTTGGGTACGGAACCCTAAAAAGAAGTACCTGGATTCCGTTGGAATATATCTTGAAGCTAATTTCCTTAAAATCGCCATCAAATAGCTATAAAACTGTTTTATCCGAAATTATCAATGCGCTTTAGATTAAAGTACTTGAATTTTATTACTAAAAAGTTTTACGACCTTTTAACTAACACTGATAATCAGTGAAATTAATGAATTTTAGTCACACACTACACTATGAAAGCAGTATAGACATTTATTGAACCGGAAATTCAGTTCAGTGTTCACGTTTTATAGTGGAATCTGCCAAAAAGGTGGATTTTGGTGGTTTTCTTTGGTGGGGATTCCTTTTTTTCACATTTCACGTTGCATTTTTATGGTAAGTAAGTGCAGACTTACACACTCGTTATAAGATAGAAGTGATTTTTGCAACAGACTATTTACTTAAATAATATTTTTAATTACGGAGTAAAAAGTAAAGTTATTCAGCGTTTACACCTTATGATTCTGCCACTGTTCGTTTGAGATGGTTTGAGGTTAACGTTTTTAACAGAAAAAGAAGATAGAGAGAGACGAAACTCTTTCTATTCTACTCCTTGAGGTTGTGCACTCTCATGTGGTATGGATTATCTTCACTTAAATCATAGCGATATTTAATTCAGGCTATTAGTACGTTGCCATTGTTTACCATGATAGCCAGTTTACAAGCCATAGTTTATCTTCAAATTGATTTATTTGGTTATCACTTAGAGCATCTATAAATGGAAATGTTAACGAAATCCGCAAGCACCATTTTCTGCCAATTTCTACGCGGGACGAGGTAGACACGTACAGCACATGCGCAAACGGCGCATGTAAACGCACGCCGCACACCATCTTAAAACACGAACACCGTTATATAAACTAGCGTAGTTACGCAGTGTTTACACACACACTATGATATTGTAGATGACCAAATAGTGCCATATGACCGGCAGAGGGGAACGCCTTGCCTTGCCACCTCCTTTTATAAATGCTCTAAGAGTTATCACAACTAAATAAATCACTTTGCTGAACTAAATAAGTCGCACAACTTTCCTTACTGCACATAAAATGTATACACCTTATCGCACCCATAATTCTTACAACAAAATAGTTTATACGTCGTATGGATAATCACAAAATTAGATCATCGAATAACCGATTACCATCGCTCCCTGCTTTTTACCGAAAACATGTACATTAATTACCTTTTCGAACTTACATACTTCCGTAGGTTTTATTATGTTAATTTATACGGAGTGAAAGCGTTAACTCGGTTTTGCGTCCTCGACCATTTAATGAATGGTCACAGGATGGTATGATAAGCGAATTTTATAATGATACAGGGTCAAAACGCATAATCACTGCATGAAATTTACTGTGCTGCATTGAGCATGGTGTGCGTTGTTGCGTTGTTTATGGAATCTCTGGTTAGCTGAAAAAGAAAGTTACCAATCAAAAAGTTAGTATTATTGAAGCTTTAATTATTAACAGCAAAAGTAATACAATAAAAAAAATATTAAAATCAAAGAATACAAGCAATATAAATAAACCCATCAAAAATAAATAATTTTAAAAGTTGCCAATAATTTAGTAAAGGCGTAATTCGATATTCGCGTATTATTATTTAGCGACATTTTCCTAAGGATTGCCACTCTGGTATGGTTCGCACACTAAATAAAGAAAAGACAACCCCGCCATAATTCGTAAAAAATATGCTAGGTACAATTACCAATAATATATTTTATTTTATTATGCTAGGTATTACTAATATTTGGGTTTATTGGTTTTTTATTTTGCTATGTGGTACCTAATTATTGGTTGTCATATAAGTGGACGTCTTCAGGCTGTTAATGATGATGATGATGATGATGATGATGATATAAATTTAACAATATTATTTTGTACAAAAAAAAACAAAAAGAATTGGACAACCCTAAACATTATTATGCGGTCATGTTGCAATTAAACCCTATTTACTTTTTTAATCTAGGGAGTTCACGTTGCGTTACTGTGTGAAATATTCATAGTGCAGTCGTATGTTAGCTATGAATAATGTTTAAAAACATTATGAGAACTACTATAATTAGTTACATTATTCAAAAAAGAATTAGCTAATAAATAAATAATAAATAAAAATTACTTTAACGCCGTTTTAAAATTCGCACAAATACAAATTAATAAAAAGAACAGTTATTTCAGTTAGCTTACAGCAAAAGGGGTGGCTTCAGCATTGTGCCGCATGCGCGTTTTCACGTGCACGCAGCGCTGTTTTTCAAGCCATCCCTCGCTCGAACTGATGATCGCCGAGAGTAAAAAAAACCAGTACAAGAGGGTATCATCAGGAAGCACTATACAATCATATTCAATAAATACTTATTATAAAATCTAAAACAGCTTTTATATTACGCGTAACATATATTACTGATAATCTTTGTGTGATGGGTATATGAGGCGGGGTGTGTAGTCATAGTCATAGATGACCATGACTATGACTATATTATTTTTGTTGGAATAAGTGCATGCAGGTGATTGACCGAGTGAAATGATTAAGATTACTATATGATATATTACTATGATTAAGTATACTATATAGTTTTGTAGCTATGTTCTGTATGTGGTTGTGGATATGTGAAGGTAGAGAAATATAATATATGAATACATTACATAGTGTGTACTATAGTATAGTATGTGTACCTACATACTCCGCGAATCATCATCATCATCATCATCATCATCATCATCATCATCATCATCATCAACAGCCTGAAGACGTAGGCCTCCCCAGGGGAGCACCACTTTGAGTGGCTGGTTCGCCTCCTCTCCTCTGCCTCAAAAAGTATTCTAAACTCAAGAAGCTGCCACAGACTATAATCAATAATCAATTTATTCATAAATTTCGGTTTACATTATTAACTAAAAAGTTAACAGCCAATTACTGTTAATTTAAGGTCAATTTCCACTGAACCATTAACAGTCAGTTAAGACAGGGGTCAGTTAATACACCAATTTAGTAATTAATAGCATCATAATTATTATTCGAGATACTTATTAACTAAACTGCTACATGTTCAGTTTAGGAATAATTTCTTAAAAATACTTAACCCCGTATTCCAAAACATTTCTCCAAAAATCCTTCACTTGTCTTCTACTTACTTAACTTTGAGGGAAAATCAAAATACATCGCGACGTACCTTTAGTTGACAGTTGCTTCGCTTCTCTCGTTTGAGAAAAATTGACGCAGAAATGTCAAGTTATTTATTGTCAACTAAAAATACCAAAACACAAAAATGAGGTAAATTCGAGGTTGAGTCGAGTGGAGTAATCTCGAGGTAACGTTTTAGAATATGGGGGTTAGTATTAAGTAACTCTCCCTTTTTGTCAATTTTTTTAATGGAAGTAAAAGCTACCTACATGCTGCACTACTTAACAATTTTTGGCAAATGGCAATTGCAGGGTGTGTGCGCGTCATCAATGCGGTTTAATCAGCCGCTTCTAAGGGTCTTTTTAAATAAAACCTAGCCATAATAAAGAAGTCTTCAAAAGTTTATTAATTAATCAATAAAATATTGATAACAATCGCAAGAATCGCTCAAACTGTTAATTATAACATTGTAATTGAGGCATTTATTTTTATTTGACGTCTTTATCATCCCTCCCTAAATGTTGCCTAAACATTATTTGAATTTCGAATTATTTTATTATTAAACTTTATTTCTACTAAAATAAACTTTTGGAATAATTAGGGATGTTTTTTTCTGTAATGATAAAATCATGATTGTACTTACTGAAAATAAATGAAACGCCCTAAGCTTCTCGTCAATACTTTTGAATAATTTTCCATAATAGTTACTTTCATTAACCACTAATTAGTATCTTATCTGACTTAACTATAAATCCGACAGCTACTCGCACAAAACCTGAAAAAAAAAACAATTAAGGTACTCAACCTTCCAAAATGCAGAAACTAATAGAATAGGGACACGTAACAATTTATTATGTTCAAAGATTTGACGAACAATAAATAATTTGATGGTAATTTCATTGATAATTAACTGACACATGATTATATTAAACATAGTCATAAATTATTTTAAGCCATAAAACAACCATCAGCCATAAATTTCCCATAAACAACATCTTCAACAAACCGCTACGCACTAGAAACTCCCCTTAAACCACAAAATGTTCTACAGTACACATTAAAAGTGCGTTAACACTTTTTAGGGTTCCGTAGTATGGAATCCAAACAAAATAATAACGCCCAACGATCACATACATAGATCCTGGACTCTAACTAGGGTTACTTTTATCTATAGGGACCCAAGAACTTCGAGGTCCATGGCCCACAACATCCAGACACAACAAGTATATTTGCGCTTTTTTTTCAGTGTGTCTTGTTTTGTGTTGATTAAAAAATATCAATACGAAATCCGTATTGATGAAATAACAGCACCGGTCTGTTTCTTTCAGTGTTTTCATGACTGTTGATATTTTTGAGCGCTACCAAAAACCCTGTGTAGAGTTTTATGCAAAAAAACAACCGTAACTTCATTAAGTTATTGTGTTAAATTAACTCATTCGTTTGTCAATGAAAGATATTTTCTACAATTAAAATACGAACTGTTGAACTTTTTGTGAAGTTATGAAATTACAATGTTATTATGCCGTCCTCAATTTTCAAAATATTTCAGGGAGGAAATAATTATAATAAAAAATAACACCAAAAAAATGTTAAAATATGGTATTTTAAAGATTATTTAAATAATACCTATGATTTAACTTCATTATTAAATAATTAGATTTTTATTCCGCTCCCCGCCTTTTAGAAACAACGATGCAAAGAAAACTGGCAAGCATAATTTTATAACAACCTTTTCTTTCCACGGAACACTTCCACCCAAACCCAGCTTACATTTGACCAGTTCAACATTTTTTTTAATTTGCATTCGGGCGGTTATCGCGGCATCTGAATGGTTAATTGTGGAGTTGATGGCTAACCGTTGCTTGTTATCAGATTGGTAACTGGCCACTTATCTGATTGGTTTACAGTTTTAGCACGCAACTGACCCGAGTTAAAGGGTTTGTTCATTGTTTAGGTGTATGTATGTAACGTTTTAAAAGTATATGTTGAAAGTGACAATGACGGTTTTGAGCGAATTACCTAAAATGAACGATGCCAGTGCAGTATTTTGCCTATAACGCGAATTGTCTAAGGCCTGATTTCTAAAGGTTTTTTTTATAATTTATAGCCATATCATTTGACCAGATGGTGCATGCTTGCCTAAGAAGATACCTGTTCACTCGTGGCTTGAAGACACCCAGGTTCTAAGGTTATCCGTCAGATAAATTACAAACTGACTTAAACCAAAAAAATATTAGTTATTCAGTACACAGTTTAAAAATTTCACATCTCTTTTCACTGTGTATTGTTTTATCCTATGAATAGCTTTTATCTGATTAGTGAAAATCGTAACTAAGAAGCAGATTTACCTAACCATCAGTGCCTAAACTTTGTAATTGCCTAGATTTATGTCTAGGCAAGATTTTTGTGATTGTCTACAAATAGAAATGCCTAAACAGCACTTTGACGCCGATGCCTAACATTATGCTAATTTTGTTGGAAACTGTTTATCCGTCTGTCCATCCAAATCCTTTACAGCTTTTTAACATGTACAAAGTACATGCATGTACATGTGAATGTAGTACTTGAGTTTTTCCATGCAATTATAAGTAGGTACATATCCGGGGCCGATTATCCAAAATGGCCAAGATACGTTGCTTAGCTCTATATTCACCCGTATTTGGTTGGGCTGCTGGATGGCGCCACTCTAGCTTAGGTTTTTATTTCATTTTCATGATTCATCATCATTTTTAAGTATAGAAATATTGCAAAAAACATAGATTTAAAATAAATATGTAATAGGCATGATGACTACTATTAAAAATGAACAAGTAAATATTACTTTCATAAAGAAGATTAAAAATGAATGCAATAAATGAAAAAATAAGCAATATCGGTAAATAAATCACGGAGTAATAAGCTTTTAAAGTTTCTACAGGAGGTATCTCCTGTCCCTTTCTCGCGAAACAGAGCGCCCTCACAGTTACTATGAAAAATCTACTCGTCACGTCACATGTCAAAGAAATTGTATGAAAAGCTACCACAGCTTAGTAATGAGATAAGTACGAATAACAATAATTGAGGTTTTCCTGAATAGTAATAGAATAGCTTAGCTTTTGCTGAGCAAATCATTTTAAACTACCATCACAATTTAAATTTTCAATGTTTATTTACCCCAACACCAATAGGCATGTGTCTTGCTATTAAAAATTAACAAGTTAATATTATTTTAATAAAGTTAAAGATTAATAAGGTTAAAGATTAATGCAATAATTGAAAGAATTAGTAAAAACGGTAAATAAATCATGAAGTAAACTTTTAAAGTTTCGGGGGTTCTGCGAGATAGGGACATCGCCTGTCCCTTTCTCGCAGAACAGAGCAGACAGATGGACAGCGGAGCTTTAAGGCCCTAACAGGAGCCAATGCGAGCACGTTTATTACAGCAGATAAACTTGAAACTTATTTTGTATCTTATAGGGTCGCTTTATGCATAGCAAAAATATGGTAATTACGTTGCGTTGCACTTCGACTTTTCCATTTTTCGGTACAAATAATTAGTTATAAAAGAAATGCTTATTGTTATAAAAAAAACAAGCTTATAGACGGATCCATTGAAACATAGCTTATCACTATGATTTATTTCAATGGGGTGTCTTATTATAATGTAACATTTTAGGACGTTTGAATGATTTTTTAGAGGTCACTTCACGATTATTTTCTATCGAGAAAACTTTTCGTAAACGTGTTTCGGTTTCAGCAATTGGAAAGAAGATATGACCAGTATTAACGTGCATTTTTTTCAGTCCTGTAAATGGTATACGTTTTAAGATAATCACGTTCAAAATAGTCGATTTGGGAGCATTCAGCGCCTTAATAAGAGGATTCGCTATACCCTTTGGGTACGGAACCCTAAAAATGGACTCATTACCAAAAATGTGTAAAGCCTTTTATGTCAATAAATGATTATTCGATTGATTGATTAATTGATTGATTGATTTGAATCAATGCCTAAAACCCACCCTTTCGCTCATAGCATTTCACGTCAACGAAAAGACTTGCCATTTTTATGCGTTGATTACATTAAAAACAATCGCTTGTAATTATATAAGTTAAGCTGTCAAGTATACAATAATCTAAATAATGTTATTTAAATAAAACTATAATTTCAATAGGTCATAACTTCCATCCACCTGCTCAAGCCACCTTTAACTTTCGTTTTCACAGTGGTTATAATAATTTATGGTCATTATAGATCATAATTATGGAATTTTTACGAAAGAAATGGACACCCGAAATTTCTGACTTAATTAGTCATTTTAAGTTTTATGCCCCACTTTTTTATGGCTTTTTGATGGGCTCAAGCAATTATTAGGGTCGATGTTTTTTATAAAGATCGTAATAGGTCATTAACTTTGACCAAGTAATTCTATGACCCCTATATCATAATTTTATAGTTTTATTGGGGTAATTTTAATAATGACAGGTATTTAAGTGTCACAGATAATTAACGGTGGTGTTAATGTAAAGTAGGCTCTTAGTTAAGTTTTAGTTTAAGAATTCGTAAGTAGTATTATTTTTAGGTCAACATAATTTTGTACTGAAGTGCTTCAGTTTCACTCGCAACTTGTTTGCCGATTTCCGGCGGGACCCCTCAATTTTTCGGGATAAAAGTGTACCTTTTTTGCCCAGGTAGTTTTAGAAATATGTAAACGAAATTTCACCCAAATCGATACTACTTGGCACTAGACTACTTACATTTTTTTAAATTAATGTAACTATCATCTTTTTTACTGTCACAGAAAAGCACTTAATCCATGGTCACTACTTCAGAACCTAAAACAAAAAAATTCCAATTAGATTAATGATATCTAAATTAACAGAAAATAAAATTTTAATTACTGGCAATCCTTTGTTGTTTTATTCCCGCCAACTTAAAATACCGTAAAACAAAAGAAAACTAACAAAAACAATCGAAACAATTTAAATTGTCACAAAGCAAGGGCAACCCAGCCATAAAATGGCTACCACACATTCAGAAAAATCAATTTATCCCAAAAAAACGCATCATATTCTCTGAAACCACCCTACGATACGCGTGATAGTGCAAACGAGATAGCAATACAATTTTGTACACGAGTAAAAGAGGGGTGACAAACAAAAAATTGTGCAGGAAAAAACATGGTCGCGAAAAACTCGTAGGGTGATTCTGAAGTACCACATTAGTGAACCCTACACTGGGTTTGACTGGAGAAAAATGAATAATAACACCCTCGCTCGGGGGTGGTTTTACGACCATATTCGTAGGCAAGATATTTTAGTAAGAATGTTTTTTTTCTTCTTATATTTTGGCTCCACACATAGTGTATTTAGCCAGTGTCAAGTATTGTATTTTCATCGTGTTATAATATATTTCACACAAAGTCATGTCCTAGTCCAGTCTAAGTCATGCTCCAGCAAAGTGGTGGCAACTTTACTAGAAGCTTCTATGGAGTTTTGGAAGCAACACGAAAATACACGTTTCACCACATTATATCACTTGCCCTCACTCATGCTCGTAATTCAGCACTTAATGCGTAAAACGCCACCAATTTTAAACATTAACTCTGGAAAAAGCAAAAGTTTTGAAAAATAATAGAATGCAACGACGTGAACTTTTCGCGTTCCCGCCAAAACTGTAGTAAGAATGTTGCTGGATATTAAAGTTTGTATTCACCTCCTTCTATTTTCATGTTGGTACGCTTGGATATTCTTAACATTGTTTGTTTGATTGATACATAATGTAGGTACACCACCTAGCTACATTTTAAAATTAATCTTGTCACACACGCCATTATTCTTCGTAGGAAAGAAATAAAATTTATAAGGTGGATTAAACTTTTTTCAGCTACGTACTTATTTAAAAGTAGATCTTTAGTTACTGAGCAGTTTTCTTTTAGACGTTTAGTTCTATCATCAAGTTATCATCAAGAGATGGCGCTCGCGTATATTTTGGCATTTTTTTTTAGCTTTATCATGGCGCCGAACTTCGTTTAACAACGTAAATATAGTTAAAAAAAAAACAAAATCCTAAAGTAACATTAGGAAAATTGCTGAAAATTGTGTTGTTTTCATTAATAACTGTCTCAATTTTTGTCAATTTTCCCACGCATTTTGATAAACAAGATCTTGTCACTGAAAAAATGTCTCATAGAGTATTGGAAAATCAATTCACACATTATTTTTCGTCATAACCATAACAGATACTTTTATAACGTTATTTTTGTCAAAAAAAAAAAACATTTAATTAGCCAAAAATCACCTAACCCCAAATTAGTTAAGGTGTGAACTGTGCCATGGTGTCATAAGAACGGTGTTCGCGCTTCAATGTTCCCCTTAATTTGTTTAACCTAATCAATATGCAAACAGGGGCAATGCCCTTGGATTAAACATTTTATAGCTCCAAAGTTATGTTACTCAAAAGACTATGAAAGCCTCAGTAGGTAATGTTAACAAAATATTTAATTAGATTGTATAATGATTATATTTCATAGACTAACGTCTTATTAATGATTAGGTGTGTATATCCTTTTTGCAATTTTGATTCCTACAGATATCGGAATAAGAGACGTAATATCTATGGTAATATATGTTTGATGCCCCTTTACGTTAAAACGGCTGTACAAATTATGATGAAATTCAGTATTTACCTATGAAAATTGTTTCATCCCTGAGAAATGACACAAAATGCTGTTAGAGTGCTAAGCCAAATAAAATAAAATAGATTAGTCCTAAGCATAGTTTATTATCGTTATAATATTAACAAACAAAAATTAACAAAATAATTACTGAAAAAAAACAGTTGATGACTTGTGCACCTATCTCCCTAATTTACAAACAAAAAAAAAATGAATCGTTCAGGATCAATGCCAACTGATCAAGAATGAATGACGTGAAGAATGAAGTCAACGAACGTAAAGAACGCACCGAAATCCCTTATTGTGTTCTTAGTCCAATATAACAGGCAATTAGTGGTCTTGACAAATAACTTCAGATAACTTGGGGAGACATTTAAATTTCTAACTTTCAACTTAAAAGCTGTAGAAATAAGGTAAAGTTTTATTTAACTGCTAGGCTGTTTAAGTATTTAGTAAGAAACGACGTCTTGTTTGTAATGACGTCATTACACGTCATAATATCGTTCTGGATTATCCAAAATGTCTACAATGCAATGGGATTCGAATTTCAAACAATGTTTTATGTCTCAGACTGAGGCACGAGTACTAAAAGAGAGTTTGTCTCTATCGCTTATCTAACTTTAAAGCGCGTTACTTTTTTAGGTAGGCACCTATGTTTTTATAGTTTTTATTAACCCCCATCCAAACAGAAGCGTTTTTAGTTTATCGTTTTAACATGACATGTGGTTCTTTCTGCTCTTTGTATGTGGTCTCTCAAAGAGAAAAATATTTTTTTGTAATTTGTAAGACGTGTTGATTAAAAATGCTCTTCTTTAGCTATGGTTCAAGAAAACTGTTTTCAGTTCTCCAAAATTCAATATTTATTTTCTATTTCATGGGGGCAATGTTGTAGCATTAATTTGAACTTAATGAACTTGTCATAGAAGTTAAATAGTAGACTGAGCAACGACCCTGTGAAATAAACACTGCATAATAGCGGAATAGCTAATAGCTAGAACTGATAGCCTTTCATTCCTGCTGGACAAGCCGAGGACTGATTATGTATTTATAAAAACTAAATTATTTAAATGACTAGTGTTGCTGACTGTACTTTTTGTCACTTGTGGTAAGTACTTACAAAAAAGTTTGATGGACATCATTTTTAAAAAAATATTAAATTTTTGGAATATGTGAGGGAACGGCCCTAGTTTTTTATGGATCCTATCGGTACTGTTTATAGTTACAGCTAAGTACCTTTTTTTTATGAGAATGAATGACGTGACGAGCTGTTCGTTCACCTGATGTTAAGCAATACGGCCGCCCATAACAGTTGCAGTGTCACTCGGAACTTTAAAATAATAAAGTTTAGCGTGACACTGCACTGCGCACGTCATCCTGAGACATCACACAGTCTAGTAATCAGATTACTTCACTGTGTAATCAGGTCATAAAGTCTCATTTGCCCAGTAATTTCACTAGCTACAATGCCCTTCAAACCGAAACACAGTAGTGCTTGCACACTACTGCATGGCGGCAGAATAACTGGCAGAGCGGTGGTACCTACCTAAACGAACTTTGCAGAAAAGTTTTACCACCTAGTAAAACCACATTATTTAAATCCAATATTCTTTTCAAATAGAACCGTAACAATAAAGGTCCGTACACAAACCCATCACCATTCGCTACTATCCACATAAGACCTTTAAAACTCACATAAAATACATCCACAAAGAAGGAAAAAGTAATGCAAAGGAATCAGTACAGACTATCTCAAAATTGATCTCCTACTTTACAATCTAAAATACACCTTAATTCTAAGAAATATAGTGGAAAATCGCTTGAAACCGCGCTTCGTAAATTGGTTTTTCCAGTCATTGCAAAATGAACTTTATTGTTTATACGTTTGAATAGAATTTCCGTTGGATAGATAAAACGTATACTCTCACATAAGTTAAGGCCCAAGTAATACGAATGACGATGCAAAGTTAGTAGAAAGAAAGGGGGAAGTGGGGTAACGAGGAGGGGGTAGGGGGGTAACACACCCCCTGTTTCGGGTTTTCAATAGATGTTTGAGAGTCTCGCTTCCTGTACGATTTAGAGGTAGACAGGTGTAAATTTTGTCTATAGATGTAGCTGGGTATAGATCGTACAGTATCAGGAAAAATTAAAAAAGCGCTCCGACTTTTTTGCTTTGGCCAACATTTGACCGCGCTCTCACTTGATGGGAAATGTGTAGCATGCTAATTAAAATACCTACCTATTCACTCTTCCCTTGATCACAACCGATATAAGCGAAAGAGATAACAATATTCGTGTCAAGCAATAAGCGCCCAGCGCAAAAGTCAAGATACGTGTTTTTATGACGAGTCATCTTCGCAGGTAAACCACGAGGTTTTATTCTAAGACGTTCACTTCCATTGACATATCAATTGTTTGAACTCTAGTTTTAATTAGTTTTAAAAGTTAGTTACACAACGACAGGCATGAATCTTTATTTTGTTTTTAATGCCTAGATTTTTTAAATTGGCAAAGTGAAAGTAAATAAAGATTTTAGCTAGACTTAGAAGTCGGAGGAAAAAAGTTCAACACCTTTGGTTCGAAATCTTTTTTTATGGCAGCCAATTCCTCAAATTAGGCTTCACACGTCAATTGCCATTTAGCCTCACTTTGTTATCAATAACTTGAGAAATACTGAATACAAAATCAGATAAATAATAAACTGATTTAAATGTCTACAGAACCAATCTGCAAGGAAATTGTTGCAAATTAAAAAAATCCGACTTCAACTTCAACTCCTGGTTAATGGCCTTTGTGGAGAGGTGACCACAATTTTGCCAGTGTCACGTGGACTAAGATAGAACATCAAACGAAGATTGTTCAGTGAGAAATTTTGGCACATTTAGGTAATGAGTATGAAGACAGCTCAAAAAAAATCCAAATGACGGAGTTTTGAGTTAACAAATATTAAAACAATACACCCAAATTAAAAAACCTTCTATATTTGAACTAAGCTAAATATACTTATAGTGCTTATACACAGAGTAACGATTTTTTTCTCTAATCTGTGTTATATTGTGAGTAAGGTATGAAACGCAGCGACGCCAATATATCAGGGCGCGTCACGAGGGTGTGTGCCTGACGCGAAAATATTGCGATGCATCAAAACTGCCAAGCAGCGGGGGAAACGTACAAGATACGTTTTCAGAACGAGTCATAGGCGACAGGCTTGAATAAATAAGGCCTAATACAACAATACAGTTTCTCGAGTGGCGATCACCAACCGGAAGGTACAGAGTAGGCCGACCCCCCACTAGGTGGACCGACGATCTGGTGAAAACAGCGCGAATGAATGCAAGAAGCGAGCAGCTGCTCAAAGTGGTGCTCTCTAGGGGAGTCCTATTTTCAGCAGTAGACGTCTTCAGGCTATTGATAAATATGATGAGAACAAAAAAAGTTGGGATATTTTGCAGTGTTATTAATTTACTTTTTAAAACCCTTTTAGTGCACAAAGAAAACACCCTCAAAATTTCACTTGGACGTTTTATGTTCAAATGGTGTAGTTGACAACTATTCAATTATTATACACACGTTAAAATTATAACACTCCTTTATTTATTCGATCGTTTAAATAGATAGATGACTCATCAATATAAAACCTACAAACGCTTGTGACTTATACTCACAAGGGCGGGGGAGGATTGTGTCTTGAAAAATGTTAGCCGAGCGCCGCGGCGTCTGAAGATATATCTTCGGAATGATATTGCTGTTTAGAACTGGATATTATGTAGATAGAAACAAGCTATATTTTTCAAATAATTTAAATATCTACTTTGTGTTTGTCATATAATTTGCTCGTTCAAGTATCAAAAAATTCGAGAATACCCGTACTGAAAGTCGACTGAAAGAAAATTGCTTAATGTTTTTACACCGTTAACTCACTCTTGGAAGGGTCACCAACAGCCTGAAGACGTCCACTGCTGAACATAGGCCTCCCCCATAGAGCGCCACTGAGTGGCTGCTCGCCTCCTGCATCCATCAGCTCCCGTGGTTTTCACCAGATCGTCGGTCCACCTAGTGGGAGCCGGCCTACTCTGCGTCTTCCGGTTCGTGGTCGCCACTCGAGATCCTTTCTTCCCCATCGGATGTCAGTTCTGCGAGCGATGCTTGAATGGATATCTAGTATCTATTTAGTATTAACAACTGAGTGCTACCCTTGTCGTATCGCAAGACAACAGAGTCTTCGCACCTAGACTAACCCTAAATTCGCACTTAGCTCTCAAAGACGTAAGTACATCTTTGAGAGCCTGCCTACTGCCTAAGTTCATTGTAACAAAAATACGTTGCACTAAACTTAGCAGTTGCTTAAACGCCTAAGCGTGTCTTAACATTATGACGTCGATTTCTTTGTAACTCCGAATACTCTTCGGATTTCTTTAATACAGAAATGAAATGAGTCGAGTCAAAAATAATCTAAAAAGGTAACATTGCTGGTGCATTAGTGTAGGTATACTTCTAAAAATATATAAATAAAATATAATTAAATCCCCTTAACCTTTTTGGGGAAAAAATATTCGTGAACTGAGTTCAGCACCTGACATGTATTTATGTATATGTACCTATAATGTAAAGCTGTGTTCTGACTGGCAAGCTTTATTGATTTAATGGATTTT
Organism: Ennomos erosarius; assembly: GCA_963580505.1. NCBI lineage: Eukaryota > Metazoa > Arthropoda > Insecta > Lepidoptera > Geometridae > Ennomos > Ennomos erosarius. The sequence goes on from OY756988.1 coordinate 12,094,969, forward strand.
ATATAGCCGACTTTTACCTAATTACCAAACCCTTAACTTGACCCTTATAAACCTGGTGTAACTTTCGTTGAAATCTATGTAGTGAGTTTATTAATCTATGCTCTTATTTTTCAAAATTAAGTTGAGTGTATTGTTTTTTTTGATTGGCAATGGCAGCACTGGCTTGCGTGATTGGTCGAGAGCGTAAAGCAAAAAAAACTTGATGGTAAAATAAAACTCTTTTAAAACAAAATACTGCCTTCACTTGTGACCGCGGCGAACGAAATGAAGATAGAAAAATAATATAATAAGTACTGAGAATGAAGAATGGAAGTTTAAAAGGTATTTCTGGTTTACCGCGCAAAGTCGCATTTACCGCGTAGTTATCAACCCAAAAAGCTTATAATTTCATCTGCTATAATAGGAACACCATATAGGAACACTATCGCGACAACATCAACGCGAAATTAAATAGGTTACAATATTTAAAAAATCAAAGTGAAAGGATACACTGGCCACTAAGAAAAAAAAAAGAAAAAATATATAATTCCCGCGCATTTTACCCGCGCCATTTTCTCTCGCCGGCTTAGGCCCTATTTACATACATATGAGGTAGACATCGTGGAACTCCCGAAACCTTACACCCTCTCAGTTGGGTATTTTCTTTTTCTCGAGCTTTGTCTTCGGTACTTTTTGTTGGACTTTTTCAGGTAAAAAACACGGCATGTGAATAGAAAGGAGTGTCTATAAAAAGAGTTTCACATACCTACGTATACTTAAACGTTAGATACAACAAAGTTGTTATATAGGATCAAATAAAAAATAAAATAGAATACTTTGGTTGCCAATTGTGAAAAATAAAATTTCCTTTATTTATAAAAACTATAGAGTTTAATTAATAAGACCTTATTTAATTTTGTGGGAAGCTGGTTTTCACAGATAAGAGAAAAAATAATGTTAACATATTTTATTATTAGGTTGTCACTGTCAGATTGCAATAGGTCGGAGAAAACTTTTCGTATTCTGTAAGTTTCTTTTCTACTAAATTATGAATTCGAAATTAATTGTTTGGTTGTTGTACATGTTTGTATACCTGACTGGTTCGGATATCTAAAGAAAAACAATGTTATATTTAAAAGTAAAACTATGTTGCACTAGTTAATTTCAGACATTATGGGATTTAGTCATTTTGGGTTTTGGACATTACGATTCAATTATAATGAGGAAAGAGAAATTTTGGGATCGGGGATTTTGAGATAGTTTCTAACAAACCAGCAAAACTATAATTATTTTAGTTTCTTGGTAAATCTTATTTTTAGTAACTATAAAATAAAATAAAGTTGTCGTATAAGTAGGTATCCCATATAGTACGAAATGGGAATTCTTTTAAGATCCTCCCCACATAATACCTACGTCGGAGGACTCAGAGGTAATCTTCTTACCTCATCCCCCTCCCGGGGGATAACCTACCCTCCCATGATTTTTCTATTATTACGAAAGAATAGATTAATATTCATAATACCTAATAAGGAAAAATTATATACGTAGGTAAGTACTTTAATATTATTTCAAACCTTAATAAATAAGTCATACGTGTTTTAATTACTAATTAGTTCAAAGACTGAAATCCTACACGGCCGCAAAATAGACTGAAAACTGAGATAAAGCTTAAGGTAAACTTAGTCTTGTAGTTCTAAAACCATAACGTTGCGGTCCTTATCATTTCAATATTAAGTATATGAAAGGGACAGCACCATTTGTAATTAAATTTATTTTAGGGCTTTGCAGACAGAATTGAGATATTAGACCATATTACGTCTAACCAGTTAAATAATTAACTAACAGTTAATTCATGAGTAATTCTAATCGTGAGTATCTAAGTACTTAATTATTATTCAGACAAAAATGACGGTGGGAGTCATCTAAATGGCTATATCTATCTTAAGTTCTTATATTTATAAAATCTATTCCTTAGTCCAAGGACGAACCTTCTACTTACTACGGATAACGCGCTTCCAAAAGTACCCTGTCATGCAAAATTAAAGGAAAATTACCTCCCTTTACGTTATATTTTTACAAAAAGGCATTTTCACAAGCAGAATAGATACCACCCCAACACACGCCGAAAAAACATAATTTACTTACATCCAACCATCCAAGACATTACAGTGTCTCTAACAAGACACAATGGCTTTGCCACCCTAGCAGAAAAACCAAAAAAAATTGACCTCCACCACATTACGCCAACAGAGGTATTAATAAGAAAGTGACAGGTCAACTTACGCTGGACGTATCTGCCACCCACTAGCGCAGTGATTGATGACGAAGGCGGGGCAAATCCAATCATTATCCGTGATGCATAGCCGGGACATCACTAGTCCTGATTTCACTGCGGGTTCGAAATTCGAAAATTAGTTTTGCGAAAATTGATGGCTTGAATTTGGAAGGCAGAATGCGGCCAATGTGTTTTGTTTTTTATAGTCACATCGAATGGCAAAGAAAATAATACAGGTAAAAAAAAAATGAAAAATACACAGTACCCCTAGTTCGAGTTTCGATAGTTTACTAAAACTTGTTTCGTTTACGTTTTCTCCCTTTTCTCTCATACATTTTTCTGCAGCGCCCCTAGCGGACACGTTGATGAACTAATAATCGCAGTACAAATTTTAAATGGATTCGCGCGTATGTATTCTCGTGGTGGAAAACACTTACTAGGGGTACAGGATACAAAAACACCGAATGATTTTTTTAAATTCAATGAAAGCTTAATTATTAATTGTAAATGGTTACCTGTTTGATTCCAATGGTAAAACCACCTATTTCATTTGAAGAAGCCAGTATTTTTCTAGACGCCGTTTTCGTCTCTTTTCTTTATTAAATTTCATACAAATCGCAAACGTTTTAATTTTTATTGAAGCCTACCAAAACGAACCTCTTTGCATCTTTTACTAATAACAGCACTTCTACACGCACTCTCAACGAAATCCGAGCACCAACTGGTTGCCGAAAAAAAAATACATTCGCACATTTAAAAACCGAATCACATTAACCCTTGAATAATTAAAATATGCGTGAGCACAAATAATCGCGAAGATTAACCCTCGGTATGCAAATGTATGCGACGGAAACGAAGACCGGTCTGCTTTGCCCAGGTGTGCTATTATTTCAAAAATAATACTTGCAACGTGAGATATATTTTTTCTTTTTTTCAGTTCGAACTTGTGTTGTACTACATTCCAATAATAGCGTCATAGCTCAGATTTAGTAGAACATCAGTTAGTACCTACCTTTCTGCCTCAGTAAGAACCTTTTCTTCTATGAGCTTAAAATTATATAGTACCACTCCCCGTCCGGTGAGCTGTAAGGTCAGTTAGACTGACTGGAGTTTGGTCTCCACTCTACTGAGTATAGTGGAGACCAAACTCATTAGCACGTTAAAAAACCAATCCACTTACACAATTTAGGTACTACTAACTTACTAATAAAAAAGTAAAAGCATGTTTCGTTTATGGTTACTTTTTAAGATAGCCAATAGTATTATTAGTGTTTAAAAAAGATTACTAGGTATCCTATATTGGAAAAAAATGGCTTTAATATATTTAAGCAACATTTTCTTTAACTAAACTTTTAAGATAAATGGGGAAATAACAGATTCTCTTCATATAACTTGTATAATATTATAAACTTGGCTAAATACGATAATAGCGTGGAGCCTAACTAAAGCAGAAAAAAAACATAATCCAAAGCAAAGTTCATTCAACATTCGAACAATGAAACCTAATAATTACCAAGTTTTTAAAGCGTAGTGTACACAATGATTACTTTTTGTCTGCCTCCTCGCTTCCTCGAACAATTCTCAGGAAACTCTTACAAAAGACAAGTGCACCTGTCTACAGAGTATTTGAATTTGAATGGACGATGGAATGGAAGGGTTAAAACTTTTGCTTCTTGATGTTTTAGAACGAAAAGTCTAGTTTTTTATTAATATATTTACGCATACCTAAAACAAATAATATGCTATTCTAGGGTTTGCCACTGTTGCTATTTATTGCTAGAATGTTTTTCTGTTTAGAACGAAGTAAGAACCAGTCTGGTAACGCTGTAAATATTGGTAGAGACCAACATTAGTAAAAAAGTAGAGTTTTTGAGCTGATGTGCCAAATCTTTTCTCAATATTTTTTCCATTACATTGTATACAAATGTTGTGTACCTAAACGTAAGTATATATTATATACCTTAGTTATTGTTTAGTTAGTTGCTAGTACAAGTGGCTTATTGTGTTCCTTGGCATAGTTGTAAGTACAATAAGCTTTTGAAATAAAATAATTAAATACAGAATACTTAAGTACCTAACTTAAACCTGTAAGTCATATAACTTATAAGATATACTTAAATGTTTTATAGTTCAAGTTATTATAATAGTTACAAACATTTTACGATCGGTAATAGAATCTCTCATAAAACTCTTCTGCAACAAAGTCAAAAATATTTCACGTCGCAATTAAGTTTTATCGGAAATCAATACATTTGCATATTACTATCAATGTTGACACAGCTTTCCATAACAACCAGCCCCTACGATTACCCCACAAAGACAAGATTCTCACACTACCCTTCCCACGACCAAAAAAAACTAGAAATATCTATGAATAAATTCCCGCGTTTCATTAAAAAAGAAAAAGCTTTATCTATGCCATTTAAATCACGTAGACACTGGCCGTAAAGACGCACTTCATTTGAATAAAAAGGGTTGGCTATTCTTCCAAGTGTCAAAATTGCTCTTCCCGTTCCGGCCTCATTTGAATATCGAAGTATTTGAATTTGGAAGACGCATGGTTTTGCATAATATCTGTTTCTTTGCCGCGTAAAGTTTTTTAGATTTTTTGGCTTGAGTAGTGTTGGGTTTAACTTTTCGCACAGTACTACAAAGATGGTATTGTCAGTATTGATTTTCGCTGTCGATGCGTACTGGTATTTGTATGCGTAATGAGATCCAATATTTTCGTTACGTTGTCATATTTAGAGTTTTATGGTTAGAATAATATAGTAAGCTTTTGTGAGATGAGAATGATAAATGGTAACTTTATTTCTATTAACTTTCTCACGATAGCATAAGTAACCATTCTTTTAAAATTCTGTAAATTGCAATCATAACTTTAGTATATTCGTTATTTGTTTCAGTTGTCAGTTATAATAATTATGATTATGGCTGAATCGACAAGCGTATGAAGCCTATAAAAGTTATTTTCTTATTTGGATCCATGGTCATTAAATATTAACTTTGTGCTCATTTACTTAATAAACTTAAAATGAAGATACAAATAAATATAAATTTAACTACCTACGGTTCTGGATGGACCCTAAATTTAGTTAGGGCAATGACCTATAAGAATCCACTTCACTTTCATCGTAAGTAGTAATAAACGTAAGTTCATCATCATAATCATCATCATCATCACCATCATCATCATCAAAGTCTGCAGGCGTCCAACACTGAACATAGGCCTCCCCCAGAGAGTGCCACCTTTAGCAGCTGCTCGCCTTCTGCATCCATCGGCTCCTCGCTGTTATCACCAGACCGTCAGTCCTACTAGTGGGGCCGGTAAACGCTGCGACTTTTGCACATCACATGAGAAATAAAAAAAACTTTATATGCAATTCCATCAAAAAAAAAAAAAGATTAATTGTATAAATTACAATAACAATACTACATCGTGATTTATGCAAGAAATAAACAATCAATTGTCATTCCATACAGTTCACAGATAATAAAGTGTGGGCCAGAATAAATTAACCGTTTTTATTTAAAAATTATTGACTGTTATTGATTGTTTGACAGTTTTATTATGAATTTTAATAGTTTTTATTGAGTGGCTGGTCTATTGTTGTAAGTTAATGTTATGTTTTAATAATTTAATATAATTTTATAGTAAGTAGGTACCCTTATAGTTGAAACGTGGAATCGCGCTCTCTTACTGTTGGCCTCATAAGTAAGCTTAAGTCACGCAACGAGCTATGGAGAGAGCAATGCTCGGTGTTTCCCTACGAGATAAGATCAGAAATGAGGAGATCCGCAGGAGAACTAAAGTGACCGATGTAGCTCTTAGAATTAACCAGTTGGAATGGCAATGGGAAGGCCGCATTACTCGCCGAACTGACAACCGATGGGGAAGAAAGGTTCTCGAGTGGCGAACACGAACCAGAAGACGCAGCGTAGGCCGACGGTCTGGCAAAAACTGCGGGGAGCCGATGGGTGCAAGAGGCAAGCAGCCACTCAAAGTCTCTGAAGGAGGCCTATGTTCAGACGTCTTCAGGCTGTTGAATTATGATGATGATCATTTGGAATATTAACGTCTAGGTGGTAGGTATAAAACATTTTACGAGTACCTATACCTAATACTCAGCTTTTTATAAGTTTATAAATATTTTACTCAAAATTCGGCGGCCATTAGCGCATTTTAAATAAGAACAAAGGAAACTGTACCATGAAGGTTCACGTCTCATTTCAACTACAAAGTCTTTATTCTTTATCCCGAAGAAAAAAAAAGTAAAGTAGAGAATAAATTGTCCCAGAACGGTATAATGCAGGTTAATCGTTCGTAAATAAGTGCTGAAATATTGTCTACAGCCTGGACGTATTCAGGATTGAAATACGCTGGACACAACCCCCCCTTTCCATATTTCCCTCTTGTGTATTGAGGCTTATAGGCGCAGTAGCAGTACGTAACTTAACTTTACGTAACTTGGTCATTTTTTGAGATACATATTTAATTTCTGTTTTCACAAATGTTTATCTTTTAAGAAATATAATTAATTTATCAAAAAAAAAATTATGCATCATGCCTATTAAAATATGTCCGGATTGATAATACTTCTAAACCGTATTACCTATACAAGGTGACCTTGAATTGATATGTTATCCTGAAAGGGGGTAAATCTACACCCCAAGGTAGGCAATGTTTCTTCTACGACTTTACTAAATTAATAGTTTTTCATTGAAAAATGCTATGTAAATTTTGCGTTCGAAAATAGCCTTAGCGCAGCTGGGTGGTTGAACTTTGTCCTTAACCGAGTGCACATAAGTGAGTGTAACGACCTGCGTTTAGAAATGTATTTATATTATCTTGTTAACTCACGTAGCGATCGCACGTGCAATTTTGCGAGTGGATTTATTTTTACCATAGAAGTTTGGAAACACCCAGTTTCAAGTAAGGCTCTCACAACTGGTAGGGTATCGTGATCCCAGTCCCCCCATTTCTGGATAACAGGATAACATACTAATTCAAGGTCACCTTGTATAGCAGGCAAATCGCCCAAGCAGCGAAATGTCAATCATTATCTTTACAGGTAATACACCCAGCTAACATAATGATTCAATATGTAGTGTGCTGACAAACAACCATTGCGCGTCTATTAACATTTTATTCAATCTGTAGAAGACACTTATTTTAGTTTTCCTCACCCACTAGTAGGAGTCCCAGTCACACTCTCCCGGTTCGATGCGTTCACCGTTCTCTCTTATAATTATTATGCCCCCGAAATCAAATCCTAGCTAGGGCCCTGTCTAGAGCCATTGTCAGAGGAAGTAATAACGAGCTTCTGTAGAGCTCTTTGTATCTACGTTTTTAAGACGTATTTGTTTATATTATATGTACTTATACTTATATACAAATATCCAGACTTCGATGAAATATTTTACAATATTAGAAATGAAATATAAGATAAGTATTACTTACTATAACATTAAGTATACAGTTTTCTGACGAGTCTGGTGCTGATAATGATGATTGTGGTGATGAAGCAACTTTTGGTTCTAGCCGCTTTTATTAATTTATCTAATGTATGAGATACATACTGGCAACAATTTCAGAAGTATCAATATCATTTACCTTACCAACTTTGTGGGTGTTGTGTGACCATTTCATTGGTCCTCATAGTCCTTTGCTGGATACAGAAGAGTCCAGGATCTATGGTGGTGTTTTATCGTTTGAGTGTCGGAGTGTTATAATGCATTTTCATCACTTATCATCATCATCAACAGCATAAAGATATCCGATGATGACCGTAGGCCTCCCCATAGAGCGCCAATTTTAACCAAAACTGATGATTTTACCAGATCATCGGTCCACCTGCGTCTTCCTGTTCGTGGTCACCACTCAAGAACTAATAACAAGTTACTTTTATGTTTCTACTAATAGCTAATGAAACAAAAGCACCAAAATCAGTGTTGCACGTAACAAAAGTTAAAAAATCTCACTTCCGCACAAAACATCACCTCCGCACCGAATTTGCATAAATTAAGAGACAAAGGGCAACCGTCATAATTTTATATTTAATTTTTTACAGTCACAAGTACCGGTTTTGTCTATTGTCACTTCGTATAAAATATTTAAATTGTAAACACAATCGTTGGGTCGAAACAAAAAGCGCACCTTTTTGTCCTTTGGAGCGTTTGTTTCGAACCACTGTGCGGTCTTAAAGCACAATTCATTTTAATCTCTTTACACTACCATTTTAAGAATCATATTAGTCTGAATCTCTGTGATGAAAGGTGTAAAATTAGTAGCATTAATTTAAAGTGCATACAAATGACATTGAGTTAAATTCAAATCAGGTTTATTATGTAGAAAACAATACAGATGAGTGAAAATTTTGTAGATCTTTGACACAGACACAAAAATTTCATAGATAATCAAAATGCTCTAGTGTTACTTATTTAAGTAGGTAAGTACTTACTACCTTTTTTTATTAAAACTATCAAATTGAAAATTTGAAATTTGATTCAATTTGTTTCATTCAATTGAAAATACCTACTGACTTATTAATTCCCCAAACGGGACAACATTGGGGCAAAACTCTTGTTCTCTGAAAACAACTTTTAGCCGGACGAGACCGCTTTAAATGATAAGACCGCCCTTTGCGATAATCATAATCATAATCATAATCATAATCATTTATTTCATATTATCCGCTACATTACAAACTAAGTCAATTACATTACAAGTTTACAGTAAAATAAAAATATTTAAGAAATTATTAAAATTAATAAGATTATCACTATTAGTGTAATAATATTGTCTATTATTGTATTAGTATATTGTATATTATTGTATTAGTATATAGTTATTGTATATAGTATTATATATTGTAATAATGTACTTAGTTTACGTCTTATCGTTTGTTCATATACCTACTGTGGTAATTTAATACAGAGTTTTTTTAATCTATCTATCTATTTGAAAACTTTAAATCACTAAAATATGCATATTTATAAAACAAACTTTAAAAAGTCGGTTGCACTAACCCGATACACCGTGCACCGGTCCGAACCGAATCGCGAACAAACATGGAGTGTTCGGAACGAATCGCCAAATCACAATAAGATGCTAATCTTTTACACCTTTGATGTAATTTGCATAATATTCGCGAATTTGCATTCGCTAGTGTGAGAATTTGAGTTTTAATCTCGGTTTTAACTGTCAGTACACGCACAATATTAATCCAAGAAGTTCGGTAAGGAACACCTCAATATCGGTATATAGGTACTAAATATAAATAACCCACTAATAAGTCTAAAGGAGACGTGGTTTCTAACTGTTGGCCTCATTACTAAGCTCAAAGTCGCGCCACGAGCTATGGAGAGAGCAATGCTCGGTGTTTCCCTGCGAGATAAGATCCGAAATGAGGAGATCCGCAGGAGAACTAAAGTGACCGATATAGCTCTTAGGATTAGCAAGTTGAAATGGCAATGGGCAGGCCACATCGCTCGTAGAACTGACAACCAATGGGGAAGAAAGGTTCTCGAGTGGCGACCACGAACCGGAAGACGCAGCGTAGGCCGGCCCCCCACTAGGTGGACCGACGACCTGGTGAAAGCCGCGGGGAGCCGATGGATGCAGGACGCGAGCAGCCGCCATAAGTGGCGCTCCCTGGGGGAGGCCTATGTTCAGCAGTGGACGTCTTCAGGCTGTTAATGATGATGATGATGATGATGATGAAGTCTAAAAGTGACTGATAAAGCCCTTAAAATTAGCAAGTTGAAATGGTAATGGGAAGGCCACATCGCTCGTAGAACTGACACCGATGGGGGAAAAAAGTTCTGCGACCGACAACCTGGTGAAAACCGCGGGGAACCGATGGATTCAGGAGGCGAGCAGCCGCTCAAAGTGGCGCTCTCTGGGGGAGGCCTATGTTCAGCAGTGGACGTCTTCGGGCTGTTGATGATGAAGATGATGTCATCCACCAACCCGCACTTGACCACTAAGTGGGTTGTGCCCTAGGTACTCTGTCCCTAGAGAAGCCAGTGTTCCAGTGAATCATATTATTGTCATTGGTAGGTATTTTATTTCATTTTGCAGCGTTTCTTATGTTGTAGAAAGAAAATACCCCGATAGCTCAGTTGGTAGTAACCCTGCCATCTGAACTGAAGGCTGTGTGTTCGATTCCTATTCGGGATAAACATTTGTGTGAAAAACATAGATGTTTGTTCTGTGTCTGGGTGTTATATTGTATTCTATGTATGTATTTACAAAACAAAATTATCTAATTATTACATCCGTTATCTGCGGGGTGATTACGTAACTTTGACAGCAATGCAACAGGAGAAATTTCATTCCAAATATGAAAATTTTCATAGTAACTATGCACATAAACTGCGTATTGAAACTGTCAAATCCATACATTTTTGTGTTTCTATTGGTTGCAATCAAGTTACATAATCGCCTAGCTGGTTTCCATAGTACAAGCTATGCTTAGTTTGGGGCTAGATGGCGCTGTGTGAAAAGTCCGCACACATTTATTATAATTTTTTTATTTAAAAGTAATTTAGCCATTAATCAAATTTTATTAACATTAAATTTAAATTTTTTTATTATTTTCTTAACAATTTGCTAACAAGTGTAGCTGGTCTAACTATAATAACAAGAACTTTTTTCGAGGAAATTTTTAGGCGAGAATGCTCCATCGTCGACCGCGTCGTCACTAACCATCAGGTGAGACCATGGACAAATATTAGCCTATCGTTGATAAAAAAACCGGAGACAAAAGTACTGGCTTAAACTTTATTTTTACGACTCCACTTCAAATGTATTTTACAACGAAACCTCTGAAAATACCCCAACTCATACCCAACTCAACGCCAAACCGACAGAAATCCTCTAAAAAATGCATACCACCTGAACGCTGCTATGTGCCAAAAAATCAATACAGAGCGTGTCGTGTACGCGTGATTCCAACGAAAAACTACTAAGGGGGCGCGGAACCACCCTACGGGGATTTTTCTTCACCCCCTACACCCCCGGCTTAGGGGAGCGAGGGGGTAACGCAAAAAGATGCCCGTTTTTTTCGCATTTCGCGTGCGTTTTGTTGACTGTAAGCGCGTTGGACAAAAACGGCCCTTCTCCTTCAGAATTACGTTCCATTTCACGTTGTATCTGATTTTGATATGTGATTGTCAAGTGAGGTGTAGCGTTGGAGTATCGACTCCATACTTTTTGAATAAAGTATATTTTTCCATATTAGGTGTGATCAAAGAAGGTCTTCAGTGGAATTAGGGTTGTGGAGTGCTACGATGCCTAATGACTTCTTGCGAATATGATTTTGTATGTCACATTGCGTTTACTGCAGGCTGTTTGACTTGGGTTACTTTGTATTCGGTTCGAATTTCGAATTTGAATTAGAAAATGTTGAAAGACGTGTTTGGAACGAAACGTTACGTTGTCATGGTGCTATGCTATTATTGACACTCGTCACGTTCGAAATAAGACGTAGCGATTATGGACCTAATGAACTACTGTGAATAGATGTTAACATTTTAGGTATGAGGATTCTAAATTCGAAATAAAATTTAGACAGTTATTCCGAATTCTTTTTTTAAACTTTTACTAATTGAGACCAATAGAGGTACTTGCTACTGCTTAGCGGCAGAATATTTGCATGGCAAAGCGGTGGTACCTCTAGACGAACTTTGCAAAAATCCTGTAGCCATTCTTTGCAAATTTTTACTAACCTTCTAAACACAGGTATGTTATTACTAATCCTTACAATAAATAACTATTCATGAATAATATAGAATTACCTACAGCTCTAAAATGTAACTTTAATATTTGCGAATGTAGGTAAGTAGGTAAGTAAATTAAATTCTTAAACAGTTTATTAAATAGAAAAAAGTTAGGTACTTATCAACTAAAAGAAATCTGAACAATAGTTCAATTCATAATTTTTACAACTCCAATAGGAAAATAAACGAAAAAGTTTAAAATAATTTAGAAAAAAAAATTGTTTCAAAAATCTTTAAGCTGTTAATATTAATATTTGTTACTATTTACAAAATTAAGCAATAACTATTAAAATTAAATGCACATTTTACATTAAATACACCTTTTAATTAAATTATTTAAACCGTATCACTGTTTTACTCAATCCGCCATTAGCATTTTTACATGCTTTTCTAATTACAAATTATAATAGAGAGGAAAATTATTATCCGGCTATAATAATTCATTTCGGGGCTAAATGAATTTTTACGATGGTAACTATAATGGTAGGTACCTAATAGTTTGGCCGTTACACAACATATTAATACACAAGTAACGTATATATAGTTATTGTCCGGCTTTCATAGCATAGTGGTTGAATCGATTTGGATAAAGTTTTGCGCACGTATAGCTCAATCAACACCGATATCAATATGTACTCACTAAGTAAGAATAAGAATAAGAATAAATTTATTTCTCAACATAAAGGGTTACAGAAAGATTATAATTTTTATACATTGTTATCTTGACGAGGGTTATAATTTTCTGTTGAATAAAGTATTTATATAGGTAGCTTATTATTATGTAACTAATTGCATTAGGATGTAAGATGTAATTAAAAATTAAGGTACCTAATTACATAATAACCCAATGCAACATCTCATGGTCACGTTGAGAACCAAGCTAGGAAAAACCTGTGTTATGGCCTACAACGCTCTATATAACTATAATAAGTGTAAATAAGTAAGTAATAAGTATAATAACTATAATAAGTACTCGTTTTTGTTTTGGAAATTAAAGAGCTCGCGTGGAAAAACATGTAATGTTCAAGTAAAACTACAATTTGCTGTAAGAAAAATCTTACAATGGTTAGTCAATTTCATGTAAAGCAAACTGAAACTTGCTCATAAAGGTACCTACAGTTACTGATGCTATGGACCAAATTTAATTAAGTAGGTATTT